>OU618545.1:20566533-21816533 GCA_914829495.1 Eilema sororculum | reverse complement strand
AAAATTAGGGAGAAACAAAGTGTAGCGGGTTTTCATTTCCAAAGTTAGAAAATAGAATTGAATATCTTGTGCCCAGGGGCAAACCCTGTCGTCTTTCTTCCTCTCTTCTGCTTCGCACACCGGCGCATAGTTCCAGCTGCTATGATGGATCCTTCACAATACAAGCTGTACGTCTTTGGAACTCACTACCTCACACCATTCGCGGTAGTAATACTCTGGACATCTTCAGGAGAAGAACTAGGGAACATTTCCTGTCACAATAATGTAGTCTGTATATATATCTATTTGTGTGTATATTATCTATGTATATATGTACGTATGTATGTGTATGGTATGTATTTGTATGTATATAGGTGTATGTATATATGTATGTATATGTATGTATGTATGTATGTATACAATATGTCTGCTATGTATGCATGTTTATGTACCTCTTTAGGTACCGTTTTATTAATCTGTTTTTTTTTTGTACACTTCACATCCCTTCATTACCTAACTTCATCTCTGCTACTCAAAGGTTTGCTGGCAGAGAACTCATAATGAGTTAAGCTCGCCTTTGTACATGTTTTTGCAATTATCTTTTATATAAACCTCTATATTTTGTGTGCAATAAAGAATTAAGAAAGAAATAAGAAATAGAATAATTATTCTTCCATACAGACAAACATTGAATAAAACTAACATTTTCAAACAAAGCTTTTATTAATTTATCGCACGATATGTCGTAGTAGTCATATCTAATTACTTCTTTCAACATATTATCGTCCGTATCACCTACTTAAGAGGAATAAAAAGATAAATCTGGTTTTCAGGCGTATGTTTAGAGACCAACTCCTTTTTTATTTGTGTACGTATTTGAAAACTGTTTACACTGTTTTATTTGTTGGTTTCTTGTCTACATTTGGTACATTTTTAGTTATTCTCACTTTATAATTACTATATGAAAATCATTCCCAAAGCAAAAAGGTCCCTCAAAAGAAAAATGGCAACTACTTCTAAACGGAAAAGAATTTTTACGTAATTTTTTAACTAGAAGAAAGACAAAGATCTGTAGTATAAGTGGTACATTTTTCCGTTCAATACATTGACTTTTGAAGTCACAGGCCACGTTTTTGTTTCGTTCTCGAGAGTTTGGCTTAGCGGGTGCCTATGCGGGGGCCGGGCGGCAGTGCCGTGATGGCTGTTGGACGGGGAGGTTGTGCTTCACGTTTTCGCAGCTTTGACAGCAACACAATTCAAGACTAATGCATAAGTGGACAGATAAGACACTTCTATGAGACGCCGAAAGTAAATTCGGTAAAAAAGCTAAAGCTTTAAACTCTAAAGAAATACATGAAAATGTTGTGTTGATTATTTTATTCACACACTTTATTTGTTATCAGCTGTTGCTCACGGCTGCCAGCCACGTAGATTTTGGATGCCGTTCCGGATGGTGTTCCTCACTCGTAGTGTACTGATATAAAACCTATGACACTGATAAATAGTGTGGGTTTCTATTGGTGAAATAATTCTTAGAATTGGTTCTGTAGATCCAGAGATTAACCTATATAACGTCACAAACTACGTCTGTATAATAATATACAGTATGGATACGACATATAGGCATTTACGGAAACAGTGAAGCGTCCTGGTCCATAGGAATGAAACAAAATTAAATTTAAACTCAAATTCGCAGATTTAAAAAAAACTAAATTTCCTAACAAAGTAATTATTAAAATAAATGTAGAAAATGTAACCACTTTTATAAGTCATTGATTCATTCACAAAAATACACACGCTTAGAATTTGCACGAAGCAAAGCGGCAACGTGTCGCGACGGGCCAGCTGACGCGCCCTCGTGACCTACCTACTAAGGTAAGATTAGGCACCTATCACGAAAGTTCACTTAACTTTATAAACACCACTTTTTCACGGCAGTGCTTAAAAATGTGAATCTAAATTTTAGAAATGCCCGCCACTAACTTGAAAACATAAAATGATATCGCCAAACTAACTGTTCAACAGATTTCGGTTAGGTACCTACCTTGCTTTCAATTTATCAAATGCCTCAATAATACGACTGCGAGTCACTTTCAGAGACACGTTAGGTACACTATACACTTCGTTGTTTTTTTCAAAAAAAGAATACGTAACAAAACTCGCACAACAAATTTACTAGGTAGGTATTTAGACTCATTTTCACCGTTAAAATTAAGGATAGAATAGCTAAACAAAAAATAAACACAATTCACAAACACAAAAAGAATAGATTAGTGTCAATTTCACTTTAAAAACAAATTAAAACGAGAAAATAAACCGAGAGGATCAAAGAACGACACGCGGTCCCCAGTGACGTCGCGGTTACTGACAACATTCCAGAAATTAACGAAACATAAAATTGTACCTAGGTTAGTAAGGTAAAAGCACCAATATCCATCTTTGAATATGTTTATTTTAGAATATTTTATTTATTATTAACCTGATTGATGAATAGTTGGAAGGTATTTATTGTCAATTTTCATGGTGTTCATTATCATGTCATCGTGCGTAGTTTTCCTGTCAGAGTTGGAGGGTAGCCTGGGGTAGCCCGGTAGTCGCTCCCACAAAAGCCAAGATAAACCAAATGAAAATAAAGATTAGGAAAGCAGCCCTCAGGCACCAAAGTACAAGATATGGATGCAACCGGGATTAACACTGAAATTATGAGCTTTAAATTCTTCATTACGTAGATATTAATACTCTTAGATATTGAATTTGTTATGGAAAAAATATAAAGAAATCAAATACAAAGTGTAAGTAATCAAAGTTAATCATTGATAAGTAGGTACCTACTTATCAAATCAAAAAGTTTTATGTGTAATCAAAACAACCATTATTCTCTGTACGAGTAACAGACTGCCGTTAATCAGAAATTTACCCTACCGGCGGCACCCTTTGAGGTATTATGTCTCTCTCATTACAATCGTATTTTTACGAAATTGATGAATGGAAAAATGAATGAATACACAGAACGGCAACGTCGCATCGTGCAATTTTAATAGTAATAAGGGTTTCCATCTGCAAAATCCGTAAACCAGGACAAGAAGTTTTTTTTATACTACTAAGGTGGCAGATAAGCATACGGCACACATGATGGAAAGTGGTTAACGTGGCCTATGGACGTATGCCACCCCAGGGCTGTTACAGTTGGGCTGCCGAGCCTGTAAAAACGACGGACGCCAGTCATCTCCGGAAAAGTCAAAACCACCAGATACGATAAGAAATCGTATCCGGGATTTCGTGCATGCATACCCCACTTTCCCAAGAGGTTCGCTCGTTCACTAGTGTACCGGAGCCGGACATGGCTAAAGAAGAACCAAGTAGGCAAGTGGAGGTAACGTGGAACATCGGCACGCCGTATGTACTTTCCAGGCGGACGGTGGCCGTGACGGCCGGCGGCTGTTACTCTAAGCTCATTGGGGACATCTACCTGGTGACGGTCTCACATGCACCACATGGGCAGGTCGGAGTGGGTATAGTGCTCTCGGGTGCTACGTGGCTACAAATCCGGGGAAACTCGGACGGATGGTAACCCTAATGGTAGTATTTTCGTGCAATTTAGAGTTCATTGATAACTGCGATTCTACGGAGTGTTTAAAGTTGTTCAAAATTTTATAATATTAAAACCCTAGTTTCTGCCCTTAATACTGGGCCGATTTTGTTCAAATTTTTCCTATTTGAAGCTATGGGGGTACCAAGTATATGGTTTCAATTAATGCCTATATGTCGTATCCATATTGTATGTATATGAGAATACTATACATACCTATAGCTAAATATATAAATATATGATATTATAAAACCATGATCACTACATATAATCTCTAGTATAAAATAATTCACTTCCCGCTGTCTGTCTGTCTCTATGTATGCTTAGATTTTTTAAATTACGCGACGGATTTTGAAGCGCTTTCCTATAATAGATAGTATCATTCAAGAAGTAGGTTTATATGTACAATACAATCTATATAATATAAAAATGAATCCCTATTTCCCAATAGGGATTCATTTTTGGCTGGACTGGCTGAGGCTGGACCAATTTCGCTGTTTTCTTTTTTGTTGTGTTTGTTATTGTCTTGTGAAGGTTTTTATGAAAGAAAAAGTAAAAAAATATGCGCGGAAAATAGAAACATTTAAGAGTACTTAACCATTATATGAAATATCTGACCCGAAAGACGTTGTTATGTCCTATTGGTGTCAGGATCTCCGTGGGCGTATGGAGTCCCTGTCGTAATGCTTTCTTTTCTCAAAATAATTAGGACAACTTAATACAGCCAATTGAGGTAAATTCTAATTTTTAAGGTGAAATGAAGTTTGCCGGGTCAGTTAGTGCATAATATAAGAGGTTTGAATGTGATGTCATATAGATAAACACATTTTTTGGGCTTAAGTAGCAAACGATGGCATTGTGAGAATGTGTAATGTGTGTGAATTGTTATGCCTATAGCATACTTATAGCTTTGATATTCACCTACCTCAATGTATCTATCCAATAAACACCCTAACCAATGGAAATATATATTCATGACTTAGATTATTAATAATCTAAGATTCATGTAATATGAATATAAGTGCTGAGTGGGCATCAAACCCACAATCTCTGAATGCTTTACCGCTACGCCATAGAATTTGAACCTTTTGAAATTGAATTTGTCTGTTTGTTCACAATGGACACAAACGCTACTTAGTACACGGATTTTGATATGGTATTTTTATTTAAAAGGTTTTGGTAGAATGGTACCAGAGATAAAACCAAAGTCGCGATAACAGACATCCATACGAGCGGAGCCGCCGACCTTAGCTATAATAAAGAATCAAGAATCAATCAACATCGATGTCAAAAAAATACCAAATCAGTTAGGTACGTGAAGTTAGGCAGAATATGATGTGTCCACTCTGTACCCTTTTTATCGACATCTTTTCCCATATTTTTATATTATAATCACTTTAGTGACATGAGTGCGGGGTGGTGCGGGGCTGCGATTATTACGTTCGTAGACTCCACCCATTCGCTCTAAGGAATTGTCTCTAGTAAGGACCTTAACTTACATCACGTAGAAATATATGGCACATAAATACAAGTTTTGGGTACTGTAATGATGACTATTCATCATTATTGTGCCTAATGCTAGTTGGTCATTTTCATTATCGAAATTGAAGAAAAAAAAATCTAATAATTTTACCATCCCGTGGTAAAACCATTGGGTAATTTTTATTCATCTGTAGTATAATGGTGTAACATTTAAGTATTTCATTTACGTTTACTTGAACACGTGTTGGTGAAGTCATTCGATTATTTAGTAAACTTACTGGACTATTTAGAGAAGACACTTTATTTTTATGGCTAAGTTACTGTATTTTATGGTTAAGTTCCTGCATTTATTTATTTTTTTAAATTTTATTTTATTGATATATTAGATAGAATTAGATATAATTTTTAACACAGTCAAATGTTGCCATTATTGTATTACCACAAAAAGTGAAATACGGCCTCTTAAAATAGGTTTAACCTGTATCTTATGAGCCAGTTTTTGGTTCTTCAATTACAATATAACATTGGAAAATCTTGCAAATGTGCGTGCATCTATTTCATGGTTAAGTCACTGAATTTTATAGTGAAGTCACTGTATTTTATGGCGAAGTCACTGGAATTATTTATTGATTCATTGAAATATTGCTCTCAACGCTTCTAGACTCAGCACTTTTATTTACATTCATTTAACTAATAATAATAATAATTCATTTCCTATCTTAAATTATAATATTTACAAGGTTTTTTTACTAAAATTAACTATAGATATCTTTAGCTCTGCATAGCAGCTTACGTTTTCAGTTACTTAATAACATAATAATACTTATTTCTTTATCGTATACATTATGTCACAGCTCTTTGGTTATATTTTGGTATAACTGGGGCGCTACCATGGAACTTACATCCGAAAATTTGGCTCCACACGAAATACTAACGAAAGACGTTCCATTTCGGTACTACGGAAGTTACTGTGGATGTAATGTGTTTACCGGAAACTTCGGTTCAAAATTTCGGCTGTACATTTCATGGTACTGATCCTTAACGAAGGTTAATATAATCATTTAATTCACTAGATAAATATACAAATTGAGAATGTACTCGCAAGAGTATTTCTTCACTCTCATTCATAGCTCAACAGAATGCTTTAGTTCTGTCTAAAACCAATAGATGGCGTTAGTATCTTCATACGGGCTCGTGCGTCTCGTTCTGTGTTGATTCCACGATCACTTTCTTTTCCGGTGATTTTGCTTTCTTTTTCGGTAGTGTTAGGCAGAACAGGGAGTTTACTGGAAGAAGTAAATTTTGCAAATCAGTTTCACATCATGATATTAAAAAAAATTGAAAAAAAAAGTGCTTTTGTGAATACAGTGTTATAGTTGGATATTTCTATTAAGAAGTACATACATACATAATATAATCACGTCTTTATCCCTGGAGGGATAGGTAGAGGTGAATTAACATCCACATTTCACCAATAATTGTAGTCAGTCCCACGTAATAGGGGGTGAGCCTATTGCCATAATATTCCGGGCACTATTGTTGACTCGAGCCTATATCTGAGGCTGAGTCTGCGCTGTATATATCTGTCTGATGTTAAACAGCATTACGAAGTATAATGGAATTAAGGGCAAAGTAAAAAAAAGGTATATACCATTAAAACGGTACTTAAAAAACGACAAAAATAAGCAGACCCCAGTGTCCGAGGTTTTTTTTATACAGGATACGTCAATTTGACTTCACCTCGCCTGATGTTAAGCTAAAGGCAAAGTCCCGGAAAGAGGGTCACCATCGTAAACATGTACCATGTTAACAGTGGTGGCACTCAGCTTGACGGATGACACGTAGATGCCTTTTCACGCCCCGCTTAAAGGACCCGGTACTGTAGGAAGAAGGAAACACGTGAACTGGCAGGGAGTTCCAGGTCTTAGTGGTACGGCATGGGAATGAGTCACTGAAAAATTTGGTTCTAGCAGGTATTCTGCACCGTATATGGATAGCATCTTAGCCCTGCACGTGTTGTCCTGTGAAGGAAAGGAGAGGGTGGGACTAATTGGAAAGTGACCTCGGATGCAATCAGGAATAACGTCTTTATGTGGATGATGAGAGACTGTTGCACCCAAAGCAATCGGTAACAACGCTAAGAAGATGTTGAATATATGTTGATCAACTTACTTATAATAATAGATCCGAACATGTAGAAACCGGCGCCACAGTTGACGTCCAGGAACAGTCCGATCAGGTTCGAGCCCACCATGGAGCCCACACGTCCCATCATCATGGCTAGGCATATCGCCATAGCCCTGGAAATAACAATAAAAAGTAAATAACCGTATAATGATTCATGCTATACAATTATGATAACGGGGATACGGAAACGGGAATGTTAGTTTATACATGCTGTCAATTCATAATGATACGACAAAATCCAAATTAGAAGTTCTATACTACTAATCACTATATAGTATAAAGCGAAGTCGTTTTCTGCGTCCCTATGTTCCTATGTCCCTATGTATGCTTATATCTTCAAAACTACGCTACAGATTTTCATGCGGTTTCTTTTAATAGATAGAGTAATTCAAGAAGAATGTTTATATGTATAATACATGCTTAAAATAGTAGAGGGTGCAGCGGGAACGGAATTGGACGCCACGCGGGCGGTAAGAAATTGGCGGTACGAAGTTCGCCGGTTCAGCTAGTGTTATCGATATAAAAGTTTGTGAACATGTTTGGTTATTTATTAATCAATTACTCAAACTGTTGAACTTTTTCCCGTGAATTGATTCTCATAGGTTTCGGGAATTAGAGCCGTGGGCAACAGTGAACATTACCTAATATAAATTTATTGGGCTGAAGTTAGGAGCAAAAATTTGTACATTAATTTCAAAAAGGTTTCTAATTCTAACTCTGGAATCGATAATTGCAGCCTCTGTGGCGTGGCTGTAGTGAACACGATTGCTACGCAGGCGACGTGGGTTCGATCCCCGCTCAGTACAAATATTTGTATACATGAATATGTCTAATGTCTATTTGCATTGGCATGGGTGTTTCTATGTAGAATACGTATGTATTTACAAAAAAAAGTATCTAAATATGTTTATCCGCATTCTATATTCCTTAACACAAGCTAGTTAAGCTTACCATCGGTCTAGATAGCGTTGTATAATGTTATGGAAAAAAATCATCGAAATAGAACCAGCCATTTAGGCATTACGTACCTATACTTAGTAGGAAACAGTTCCACAGCAACCGCATTCATCAGCCCAATACACGCGCCAGACATCTGGAAGATCGCAAACAGTACCACAGCTAGCTGTTGGTTGTAGGCCAAGTGGGCGCCGATCCCACAGCATCCCGTCACGAATAAGATGACGATGACGATGATCTTCTTGCCGATGTAGTCGACGAGGAAGCCCACGATGACGTACATGGAGGAGAAGACCAGCCCGATGTATATGGAACGTTCGAAGGTTGATGTGTGAATTGTGTCGTCGCAGATCTGTGAAGAAATGGGTTCAGTTATAGAAGCGAATGATTTTTTGAAGCAATTCACTCCTAAGATGCTAAGACAATTTCGAATATTTAGGACGTGTCCTCGGGTATTATTTTATTAAAACAGTTTGTCACTCAAATTATGGAGTCAGTTGATCAGAGTTTTCTACCTGGAAAAATACTAGTTGCGGTTTCAAATTCTGGATATTGGCTTTTTCCGATCTGAACCTATGAATTTAGTTAAAGTTCCGGTTCTGATAATTTTTACATTCTAGCACCAATCCAGCTGCCGCGGGACAAGGTTGCTATCCCACAAACTTGCATATTAACTTTCTATTAACTTCTCTAAACATCCAGAAATGTCTTTTTTTTATCTTTTCTCTTCTCTTTTTCTTTTATCTTTGATCTTTGATTTCTTTGACTTCTATCACCCCACTTCTCTAATCTTTTGTTTTCTACCTTCCTTCCTTTTTTCTTTTTCTTTTTTTTTGATTCCTTTGACTTCTGTCACCCCACATGTGACTAGATATTTAATGGACTCAGTATTTAGAAGAAAACTATTTCTTTTTTGGTTTAACTCACCATTGTGCCGTTGTTAGCGAGATTCTTATTTGCATCGAGTACGTCACAGATCCTGGTTTCATCCCCCTCGCCGTGAGCCAAGGAGTTCAGGATTGATGGAAACCATACGTAGAAACCGTTGGTTCTGTGAAATGTAAATAAATATTCTTAGACATAGAGACAGCGCAATATAGACTTTATGCCAAGGGAAGAACGCCCAAGAAAAGAGGCTAAGTGCGATGAAAAGAGTCCCATCCTAATATAAACTTTAACTGAGTCTAGCTCGTACAATGCATTTTAGAATGCGAATAAAATATACTCCATACCATACAACTATGTCAATTGATATTAAAAAAGCGAATGTAGCTCTGTCTGTCTGTTACACTTTCACGCCTAAATAATTGAACCGATTTTGAAGAAATTTGGCACTGAGGAAGATTAGACCTAGGTAACAGTCATACGAGTAGATTAGACTTAGGATGGAAAACCATTTTTGTATGGTAGCCCTACTGATCATTACGGGTTCTCTACTGGAATTGTATAAGTCATACAAAAAGAAGCTAACTTACGTGGCAAATATACCAAACTGCACGAAGCATGTCAGCGCCGTCCAGGGTAGCAGCGGTCTCTTGAACAGGGGGATGGTCTGCTCCTTCATGGACTCCCACACGGCAGCGATGCCCGTTCTGGTAGTCTTTGTCGTCTGGCTGTCAACTATTAGTGACTTGATCTAGGAAACATGAAATAATTTCGATGAATAAATTTTGTTTGGCTATTGGCTTTATTGGGCTTGCAGAATCTTATCTAATATTATATCCTATACAAACATTTAGATAAAAAGTACCGGTTTGTAATGGAAATGAATTCGGATGTCTTTATTTCTCATATTGAGAAAACATTTGTACTTTTTCTACAGTATTTATATATTGTGTAACAATAGATTCCACCAACTGCAATCAATCAACAATATAAATAATCTTTTGTTCCGGCTGATTTCCAAAATGGTTGGGCCGATTATAATCGTATATTCACTGGCAGATAGATGGTTTTATAAAATATAATTTAGGCTATGTTTATTTAAAAAAATGTCCGGCAATGGACTTTAGTAGCTTAATCGATTAGAAGGTCATGCGCAAAAAAAAAAATTAAAAACTGAATAATCTATCCCTATCGCCACAAACTTTCACAATTCACATTAGGATTAGAAAAACATATTTCTCATTTTACAGTGTTTTTCACTTACGGGAAAGGTATCCGCCGCCTTCTTCGAATTGAAAGCGTACATTTTCTTCACCACATCCAAAGCAGCATCGTGAAGACCTGTAGCGAAGAGGAACTTGGGACTCTCCGGCGCAAACAGGAGGAGAACAGTGGCCAAGGCGAACGGGATGGCACAGGCCACTACCAGTAGTCGCCAAGGACGGTAGTCAATGCCCAAGAAGTTGATGGGGTAGGCGAACTCTGCGGGGAGAATCAGCCAGGATACACCTGTAAGAGAAAATGAAAGATATTCAAGAGTGGTATAATAATATGGATTTTGTTTTGGTAAAGGAGATTTTGGTTTGCTCATAAAAAAAATTGGGGTCAAGTCAACCCTACTTGAAAAGTCAGTCAGATGGTAATTGATGGACGGGCTCTGGTGCAGTCTTTCTTTTCAGGGTTGGGAGTTCAGACGGTAGTCATTCCCATAATAGTAGCATACGACTCATAAGTTATACCCAGAGGAGAAACCTCGAGATGCAGTCAATATTGGTAACATGTTTCTTCAAAGATTTTCAAACTTATTAAAAAATTAGTTGAAACTGAACTGATGGAAACAAAAACTAATTTCTGTATTATACACAACCCTTATGATATTTTTAACTAGATTATCATATTTGACGACCAACAGCCAAGGGAAGCTTAAAGGAAGATTATTATTGAACTTACATGGCAGAATGACAGTTCCGATCCCGACGAATGATGAACCGAACGCCACCATTTTGTCCCTGTGTCGTAGGTTATTGAATTCGCCTAAGTAGGTGTACACCACGGCTGATGAGCCCGACATACTGAAAAATACAAGAAAATACTGGGTAAGTAATTAAGGTAAGTATACAGGATGGAAGATTTTAAAGCTCTCTGGAGGGGAAGTGAACAGTTGCAATTTTATCTAACCAATACGAAATCAGAACAAAATATACTTACAACACAGCGGACAAAAATGTCAGGATGCCGAAGGAAATAACTTCTGGCGCGAAACTTGCAAACGCTGAGAATATTGCAGATATGAGCATAGAGAACAGCATCACTGGTCTCCTGCCCTGCGTGTCTGCCAGCCAGCCCCAGAAGTAGGAGGTCAGGATGATCGCTAGAATGGTTAATAATAGTATTAAGGATCAAATACCTGAGCATATCACCTACCACAATAAGTGAGCTGTGGATATGTGATATGATAACGAGATCAGACAAAATAAGAAGGGAAATTACATTAAAGGAAATTTGAACCATTATGTAAAATGTTGGACAATCCGGGCTTTAAACTGAAACTTTTAATTCAACCGGATCAATAACGGTGATGAAGAATCAATAGTTATAAACAAGCTCTTAAATAATCCAGTTTATATATATATAGTTGGAGTTGTACAGTTTCAATAACTGATCTAATAGTAGTTTTACGAAAAGAAACAGAAGGTTAGTGGTTGAATTAATAAAATAAGAAAAAGAAATAGTAGATTTATATAAAAAAACACGCTTTTAGTACTAATTACAAATAGCCACTCCACCACCACCTTGCATGTCCGCCATGTTGGATTTGTGTAGTGTATGTAGATATAAGTATCTGTTATTTGTCTCGTGCGCATACGTCACAGTGTAAGCCGGGAGGGGGCAGTCTATGTCCGACCGTCAGAGAGTGAGCACGTGGTGGTGTGTTGGCGAGCCAAATATTAAAATAACACGAATACTACAGTTGGCGACGAGGATAAATCCCATACCGAGATTACTATCAAGTAAGATGCATTTATTTTGAACCTGTTTTATAGAAAAGGAAGGATGACGTATATTTCACGAATCTATCGAATTGGATGTGATTATAGAAACTGACTGACGGTCGATTATCTGAATAAGATGAATTTTAAACTGTTATTTATATTATTATCAGGTTATTTACAGTCGGTAACAAAAAAAAATATACTACGTTTGGTCATACTAACGTACCTAGGTACTATTTGCGAAAAAAAACACGATTTAGAGTATTCAACATTAATAGTTAGTATATGTAAATCATCTGGTGATGTTATCTTCAAATCAATGGCCTAAATAAGAAACATAATACCCTTACTTACTTGTTTACTATTAGACGCGGTATGAATCATAACAAAGGAATGTCGGCCGTGCAGTGGCACGGTACCTAATACCTAACGGTTCTACTGATAACGATTACACCTATTCACATTAATATATTAAGGGTTAAAAAATACATATAAGGCACTATAAAGTATTATGTTGGTACGACATTTAATTACGTACTTAAAATAGGCAGGGTAAACAGATGTAGTCAGATGTGGTCTAAATGTTACCTACTGTAATGCAACCATTAACCCACTGATTATACGGTATACCTACATAATTATAAGTTGCATAATATACAATAATTTATTTTTGATCTTATGTAATGTGCATAAAAGAACATAATAATTAGTAGAAATCAATGCAAACGATTTTATTGATCAAATCAAATAGATAAATGTCAAGCATTTGTTTCAACAATGAAAACTGCAGATGAGCAAGTGCATATCTACTCATTAAATTAAAACATAATAATTCATAATTATGTGAATGGTTTTAGTTAGTCATTTAATTGTATGTTCACAATGATGACATGGTAGCAGCACTGCTGGTCATTAAATTGACATTGTTATAAAAACAATATGGTAGCAGCACTGCTGGTCATTAAATTGACATTGTTATAAAAACAATATGGTAGCAGCACTGCTGGTCACTAAATTGACATTGTTATAAAAACAATAATATGGTAACAGCACCGCTGGTCATTAAATTGACATTGTTATAAAAACAATATGGAAGCAGCACTGCTGGTCACTAAATTGACATTGTTATAAAAAACAATAATATGGTAACAGCACCGCTGGTCATTAAATTGACATTGTTATAAAAACAATATGGTAGCACCCTTGCTGGTCATTAAATTGACGTTATTGTAAAAGTAATATAGTAACAGCGCCGCTGGTCATTAAATTGCATACCCAGTCATAAAGGTGCCATGGTAGCAGCGTTGCTGATCATTAAATTGATACAAATTAATGACAATATTAAAACAAAAATCTGGTTGGTTCCAGACACCACATTAAAATGTCCCAGCTGACCCTCGAGAAGTTTGACTGCGAAGGGGAACCTACGTCTGTTGGTGCCAGGTGGGAGCGCTGGAAAAGGGCTCTGTTCATATACCTAGATGCAGCTGGTATTAATACAAATGAAAAAAAGAAAGCTAGCTTATTACACTTTGGCGGTTTGGAATTACAAGATATATTTTCCAATATTCCTGATGCAAACGAAACAGATGGACTAGATGTTTTTCAGGCAGCAATAAACAAGCTTGATGCTTACTTTACACCGAGGCAGAGTAGAGTATATGAGCGACACTTATTTCGCTTACTTAAACAAGAATCAAATGAAAAATTTGAAAAGTTTCTTGTCCGACTTAGGCATCAAGCTGACAAATGCCAATTCAAAGATAAAGATGATCAAATCATAGATCAGATAACTGAAAAGTGTCTGTTGAAGGAATTAAGAAAGAAAATATTACAAACTGGCGATTCTATGACACTTGATAAGATAATTACTGAGGCAAATGCACTTGAGGCAGTTAACAGACAACTGGAAGATTTTGGTAACGGGACAGATAAAAATCAAGACATCAATACAGTAGACATAAAAAGGAGAAGTGGTAACTCGAGAGATAATCATCAAAAACGAACAGAGAATTTTGGATGTGGTAGATGTGGAAATAAAAGTCATGGCTCACAAGATAGTAAATGCCCAGCTAAGGACAAAGACTGTTTAAAATGTGGTAAAAGAGGACATTTTCGACAGTTTTGCAGAACTAGGCTTCCTATGAAAAGACATAACGTGACAAATAACTATACAACGGATAACAAGAGATTCAAGACACAAAATAAGAAAGAAGATCCAAAAAATACGAATAAAACAAAAGATGACATAAACTACGTGTTCAGAATAGACGAAGACGACGAATTAGAGTGTGAAATAGGAGGGATAAAAGTGAATATGTTGATTGACTCCGGGTGCAAATGCAACTTGATTACAGGTAAAACATGGCAAAAAATTAAAGAGAATAAAGTAAAAATACACAACCAGATTAAAGACCCCAATAAAACATTTTATGGTTACGGGAGTAGCCAGCCATTGAAAGTAACTGGATCTTTTGACGCGAAGATTAGAATAGCTGATAAATCACAGGTAGCAACTTTTTATGTAATAGGAGATGGAACAAGAGATTTATTAGGCAAACGTACAGCCTTACACATGGGAGTTCTCAAGATCGGATTGGGGATAAATGAAATAGAGATGTATAAACCATTTCCAAAACTCAAGAATGTCCAAATTAACATATCAGTCGATGATAACGTGCCACCAGTTTCCCAACCACTCCGGAGAATCCCCATACCACTTGAAGAAAGAGTTAACAATAAAATTAAAGAGCTAATTGATAGAGATATTATTGAAGAAGTCCATGGTTCTTCAAAATGGGTATCTCCCATAGTACCGGTGTTAAAAGATAATGGAGAAATCCGACTTTGTGTCGATATGAGACGAGCCAATACCGCAATTTTAAGAGAGAATCATCCCTTACCAACCATGGATAAACTATTACCAAAAATGAAAAATGCTAAATTCTTTAGCAAATTAGATATTAAGGACGCATTCCACCAATTGGAATTACACCCAAATTCCCGGCACATTACTACTTTTATCACAGGAAAAGGACTTTACAGATATAAACGTTTGATGTTTGGCATTTCATGCGCCCCGGAGATTTTCCAAAAAACATTAGAAAGGATACTTTTAGGATGTGAAGGAACTATCAATTTCATCGACGATATATTGGTATACGGAAAAGATAGAGAAGAACACGATAAAAGATTAAAGATAGTGATAAAAACTTTAGAAGAAAATAATGTGGTGCTAAGACAAGACAAATGTTTATTCGGTAAGACCGAAATACAATTCCTAGGACATGACTTCTCGGACAAAGGAATTAAACCTTTACCGAAATATATATCTAGTATCCAAGGATTTCGAGCACCTATGAATATAGGTGAACTTCAGAGCTTCTTGGGTCTGATTAACTTTGTCGGGAAATGGATTCCCGACTTGGCAACCAAAACAGAACCTCTCAAAGAGTTGTTACGGGGCAAACAAGCAAAGACCTCGGAAATTAGTAATTATTGGGGGCTCAAGCAAGAAACTGCCTTTAATGAACTAAAATCTGCCCTGGCTACCGTTCCAACCCTAGGATATTACGATGTAAATGATCGCACAGTAGTGATAGCTGATGCTAGTCCGGTGGCGTTAGGCGGTGTTTTGATACAGATAGACCAAAGAGGGCCACGGATTATTGCGTACGGCCACAAGACATTGACCGATTGCGAACGGCGATATTGCCAGACCGAGAAGGAAGCACTGGCCTTGGTATGGGCTGTAGAGCATTTCCATGTGTTCCTATACGGTAAGCAATTTGAACTGGTCACAGATCATAAGCCCCTTGAGGTTATATTTGGACCCAAGGCTAAACCATGCGCTAGAATAGAGCGATGGATTTTGAGGCTACAGACATACAAGTTCAAAGTAGTTTATAAACCAGGTAAAGAGAACATTGCAGATAGCTTATCCAGACTGTGCAACTTGGAAAATACCACGAAGAACGAAATTGAAGACGAGATACACCAAATAGTGGAGATGTCAAGACCGACCGCTGTGTCGTTGGAAAAAATTATAAAACACTCAAGTGAAGATCAAGAGATAATGAAGGTCAAGGAAGGTATATACAGTAATACTTGGGATGACACAGTAAAGAATTACAAGCTGTTTAAAAACGAGCTCTGTTGGTATGAAGGAATTTTGCTAAGAGGGACTAAGATAGTAATACCGAGTAAATTAAGGAATCAAGTCCTCACAGCAGCTCATGAAGGTCATCCTGGTATAGTTCTAATGAAGGCCAGATTAAGAACTAAGGTGTGGTGGCCGAGGTATGACAAAGATGCAGAATCTTTAGTGAAAACATGCAAAGGGTGTACCCTAGTATCTGCTCCAAATCCGCCGAACCCCCTTAAGAGAAGAGAATTACCGAATGAACCATGGGTGGATATAGCCTTAGATTTAATGGGACCTCTTCCAAGTGGTGATTTTATATTAGTGGTAGTGGACTACTTTAGCAGATATAAGGAAGTGAAGATTATTCGGAAGATTTCCAGTTTAGAAATGATCAATATTCTAAAAGAAATGTTTAGCCGTCTAGGAAATCCGTCAACAATAACTGCAGATAATGGCAGGCAATTTTGCAGTGAAGAATTTAAGAATTTCTGTAAGGCTAGGAACATTATCTTATTTAACACCGTTCCTTATTGGCCGCAACAGAACGGGGAGGTAGAACGCCAGAATCGAGACATTCTGAAACGCCTAAAGATCAGCCAAGCTGAAAATGGTGATTGGAAAGAGGGTTTGGAAGATTATTTAGCTATGTACAACAGTACACCACACAGCGTGACTGGCAAGCCACCTGCAGAACTATTCTTTAAAAGGCAATTTCGTGACAAGATTCCTATGATCGGTGATTTCAACCGTCAACCTGAAGACTCAGAAGTGAGAGATACCGACAAAGAAAAGAAACAGCTAGGCAAAGACTATGCAGATAGGAAAAGAAAAGCAAGAGAGTGTGATTTAGTGCCGGGAGATAAGGTCTACATGAAAAACATCAATAAGAACAATAAACTAAGCCTAAACTATGATCCTACCCCACATACTGTGGAAAAAACTACTGGAGGAGATATTGAGGTTCGAAATGATTCAACTGGCCAATTGTCAAGAAGAAACGTAGTACACCTGAAAAGAATTGAGGGTAAATGGGAAATTATTCATAATAAAGAAAAAAAGGATGGGAATAATGAAGGAGAAAAGAGTGATGAAACAGAATAAAGAAGACGATAAAATTAAATGAAAAACATAGACAGGTCTTATTAAAGGAAAAATACAGGTATGATGATTGCACTTGTTAATTATTAATTGCGTTCCATTTATTATTATGATGATTGTGAAAAATATCAAGAAGTGATTATATAAAAATAACTTAAATATGTAATATTAATAATATCATTATTTACAAAGTGAAGAGCAATACATGTACTGTATAAGATCAAATAGAAACCATTACTTGCTAAAATAAATTTATTATTTACCTACACTTCCATACTCCTTTATACAAAAATAAAATATATTAAATAAGGAAGGGATGTAGTGTATGTAGATATAAGTA
Organism: Eilema sororculum; assembly: GCA_914829495.1. NCBI lineage: Eukaryota > Metazoa > Arthropoda > Insecta > Lepidoptera > Erebidae > Eilema > Eilema sororculum. The sequence continues at coordinate 21,798,879 of OU618545.1, read as the reverse complement.
TCTGTTATTTGTCTCGTGCGCATACGTCACAGTGTAAGCCGGGAGGGGGCAGTCTATGTCCGACCGTCAGAGAGTGAGCACGTGGTGGTGTGTTGGCGAGCCAAATATTAAAATAACACGAATACTACAATTTGTAATGACGTTTCTTAGCTAGTCATGTATTGTCATCAGAACTCAGAGCGTGTGCAATATTTCATCCTAATCGAAGACCGGGAAGTGGATCAAATCAAGATTCCAAGATTTTCTTACATACATAGTTACAAGTGAAGCTTATAAAAACGTGTTAAAAAGAATATAACCGACCCAAAGGAAAAAAAACAGGTTCGGTGGTTGATTAATATGCCAAGTGTGAATCATAATTACCCATAAACGGTATAGCAGAGAGCCATCCTCGCTGTTGCAACGTGAGCTCCAAGTCACACTGCGCCGCTGGCAGGATGTAGCCCAGACACAAGCTCTGCATGATCATGCCCATCAGGATAACACCCGACATCAGCATGTGCAAGACGTTGTACATGCCGAAGCCTGTGAAAAAAAAATGTGGAAATATTTAAAGCTGATCTAAGAATATTATCGCAGAAACAAATCGAAGATGGAAGCCCTCGCCTGTCATGAGACAGTCAAAGATCTTCATAAAAAGCATGGACACGAAGAAATCAAGCCAACTGTTTTAACTCTCTGATTGCTAGACACCCCTTGGCCTGCCCAGGGGAGGAATAGGGGATTTGAGTGAAATGGCCCACACAAAAAGGGCAGATCACCCGTCCAGTCAACGGCGTCCCCCCGCTGGAAGTAAGAAAGTAAGAATATTTTACTATATACCATGGCTACTCTTTGTAGTTTCATCTGCGTAGAAAAATATTACTGCAGAATTTTCCAGATTTTAAAAAAAGTGATTATCACAACGTTAGTCCTAGTTGCATCCAAGCAGTATTATACTCTTTCTTTGGGAGTGACAGTCGATCGAATTGTTCGATCTTCGATCAGCGTTAATCGAACGGGCATTGGACGGCACAGAGCGTAGTATTTTGATCTAAATATACGATCTCCCGCATCTTCTGGACTTCTACTGTGGTGCAGTCAATTGACGGACCAAATATAAAAAATGTGGTAAAATAACTATCGATTGATTAACCTTGATTAATCAATTCAACTATCTACCAATGGCGTTGATCGAAGATCAGTTGATTTGTGTGGTAGGGGACCCTCAGTACCATTAGCTACTTAGCTAGTACTATTATCTATTCTGTGCCATTAGTGAGATTCACTCATAAATTCTGTGTAATCCTGCAACTGCTTTGTGATAATTGTTTTTGTTTGAAGGAACATTTACGATGTAACTGCACTTATTACGTCAAAATGGTTCAAACATGCGTCTTTTTTCGCACACTTAATTTTTGTTTATAACGTCTTATCCTAAAATTACGTCACTATTATATAATTGTCAACAGTATGAACATTTTTATCGTTCACTCCGCGTCTGATATCTTTATTGAACGTTGTAAAGATTTAGAGCTAACAGTCACTGTTATCTTGATTTCATCTCGTTGGGGTTTCCCTAATTTTCATGTAAGGATCATTTCAATACAGGCGGAAAAACGCTCGAACAATTTTTAAATGATAATTAATTAAAACTTCCAATAAGACAATATTTGAAATAGTAAAGAAACTATGTGGTTCTGTCTTATCGAGTAAGATTTAATTCAAATTCAAATTCAAATTATGTTTATTGTCAACCATAGGTACATAGGATGTTCACAAAATAATAAGGTCAGCTATGATTCGCCAATTGGGCATACAATAATAAATATTTCTAACTTATTATCTAAGTATTTACATAAATTAATGCGGTATATTATTTTCAGCCTCATGTAAATTGTATAAGGTTGTTTGATCGTGACGGTAGTGAACGCGACTGCCACGCAGGAGTTGCGGATTCGATACCCACTTAGTGCAAATATTTGTATACATGAATATGGCTATTTGCATTGGTCTAGGTCAGTGATTCCCAAAGTGGTCCAGGTGGACCCCCAGGGGTCCACGGGAGACTTGCTGGGGGTCTACGTAGGCGTGAACAAAAAATGGGGGTCCATAAGATGCTAATGGGGGTCCACGAAAATTTATCTGCTTTTCTTGGACATTATTCACACATAGCCACTAGTCCCAAACTAAGCAGAGCTTGTGTACTATGGGTACTAGACAACCGATAAACATACTTAAATACTTTTTTTAACAACATGACCAAACAGCTGATCGAGGTTTGTATGGGAAGTCGAAAAATTTAATGTCTGTATTGGATAAGTCGTAGAACAAACATTGTTCAGGGTGACCTATAGACCACGTGGCCAAGAGGTTTTAAACGATTTACGATACACCCTGTATATAGAAAACACCTAGTAGACAGATACAAACAAACATGTTCATGCACACAAATGTTTGTACCCCGCGGGATTCGAACCCGCGACCTCTTGGTTCAGAGGCAGCGTCCACTACCACTGAACCAAAGTGGCCGTATATGAAAAGAGACCCACCATGCAACTGTGCATGGTGGGTCTCTTTTCATATTTTTCATACTGATGTTCGCTTCAACAGCTCAAAGTAACGATGATGGCTTGCGGGCATCTTACAATATCTCATTACTTATAGCAAAATGTGGAAAACCGCACACTATCGGAGAACAATTAATTTTACCCGCTGTTGAAGAAGTCTTAAAAACTGTTTTGCACAAATCTCCATTTGACGTACTAAAAAGAATTCCATTAAGTAACAATACTGTACAAAGACGCATTGATGAAATGAGCTCTGATATCGAATATTTTTTGTGCAATCATCTGCAAAAAACTCATTTTTCTATACAACTGGACGAGTCAACGTTACCCGGTAATGAAGCATTATTATTGACATATGTCCGATATATTATGGAGGAAGAAATTCACGAAGAATTGCTATTTGCCAGAACTTTGGAGACTGACACTAAAGGCGAATCAATATTTAATGTACTGAGCAATTTTTTTACGGAAAAATCGATTCCATTTACAAACATTATTTCAGTGGCAACAGACGGAGCTCCTGCAATGGTCGGGCGATATCGTGGGTTTATAACTCATCTCAAAAGAATTATACCAGGGCTTACAGCTATTCATTGCGTAATCCACCGCCAACATCTTGTGGCAAAACATTTAAGTGACAGGTTGAACCAATCTCTTAATTTTGTAATAAAAGCTGTCAACAAAATCAGAAGCAATGCATTGAATACGCGTTTATTTGCTCAATTGTGCGACGAAAATGATGAAGACTTCCAGCGACTGCTCTTACATACTGAAGTACGCTGGTTGTCGAAAGGTGCATGCTTAACGAGATTTTACTCTGTTTTCGATTCCGTATTAGAGTTCCTAGAAAGCAGAGATCCAGATTTAAAAGAAAACTTGATCAAATTCAAAACAGACATTGCGTATTTGACAGTTTTGTTTAAAAAATTTAATGATATTAACTTGCAGTTACAAGGGGACAGCCTGAATTTAATAAAAACAAAGGGGATAATTTCGGCTTTTCTTGGGAAATTGAAATTAATGAAGCAAAACATTAGTCGGCGCGAATTCTCTCAATTTCCAAACTTGTCACAGGTAGAATGTATTGATGAGGATATCCATACCTACAGTCAACATTTAAGTGCCCTGCATGTTGACTTCAAAACCAGGTTTGAAGATATGCTGACAATGGATATACCACCATGGATCATAAATCCATTTGATGAAACGGAAGTGGCCAATGTAGTATTACAAGAGGAGCTGCTCGAGCTAAGCACCAATGAGGAGCTGAAGGTGAAATTTAGAAAAGGCTACCAAACATTTTGGCTGCAAGCAGAAATACCCGAAAAATATCCTGGACTGTGGGAAATCGCAAGGAAATTTTTAATAGCTTTTCCCTCGTCATACCTTGTAGAAAGGAGTTTTAGTGCCGTTTCAAATCTCTTAACAAAAAAAAAGGAGCAAATTAAACATCACAGAGCGGGGGGATTTGCGGTTATTGCTCACAAAAATAAAGCCAAACATTGATCGTTTGCTGACACTCCACCAAATACATCCTTCCCATTAATTAAAATTATGACTTACCTTTTTAATTTTTTCTTGTAATTCTATTCTTTTAATAAATAAAGTGTTATAAAATGTACCATTTTTCGTTTTTATTTTACCTATCGGAATATAGGGACAGAACTCAGAAGCGACACTTTTTCATTTTTTGGCGACTTTAAGAATGTGGTAGAAATGTAGCAGCAGGGGGTCCATCGAAACTAGTAACATTTTGAAAGTGGTCCACGAGAAAAATAAGTTTGGGAACTACTGGTCTAGGTGTTTCTATGTATAATATGTATGTGTTTACAAAAAAAATTCTTATTATGTTTATTCGCATTCTAGATTCCATAACACAAGCTAGTTAAGCTATGCTTACCATGGATCTAGAATCTAGATAGCGTTGTGTAGAATGTTGTGGAATATTTATTTATCATTATAATATTAACATTTAGAAAATGATCGAGCGTTTTCAGCTTGATCTAAAGTGACCCTTAGTCTACTACCTGTTTTGTTGGTTTAGTTTACATCGTAGCACAATATTTGTTAGTAAATGTTTTATAGCGTCTCGTGTTATATCTTCAGTAAACACGTGCAAAAATGTTGGAAGCAGCCATTTCGTAAATATGGATTACCTACAGATAACTTTTATGTATACATAAACTTTGGTTACGCTATAACTTGATAATGATTCTCAATTTCATTCAGTGACTTTTATGTATACCTACATAGGTACCACACAACTGGCTGTACAGTACAAAAAATCCAGCCTCACTCAGGATACGTCACGTAATTTTTGTTCTAAACATCATCAAGAGATCTATAGTTTAAATAGAAATCAATGACTTCATTCATCTGTTATTATTTATTGAATACTAGCTTTTGCCCGCGGCTCCGCCCGCGTGGATGTCGGTTATCGCGACAAAACATTGTTGACATTAATTTATAATTGTATTATATAATTAGTTTAATGATAATTGTAATTTAATAGCTTAAATAATGACTTGTTCAAATAAGTGCGTTCTCAATTTAATTCTAAGTCTGTGATTGATTGTACGTCTTACCAGACATATCACAGTGATACCTACTTAATTTATGTAAATGACAACATCTACTAAAACCTGTGATAAACAATAAAATTGATTTGATTGATTTGATTGATTGAAACATAGCCTATGTCCTTTATCAAGGTCTAATCTAACCATGTACACAATTTCATCAATATCGGTTCTGCGGTTCAGGCGTGAAAGCGTAACATACAGACAGAAAGACAGACAGAGTTCCTTTCGCATTTATAATATTATTATGGATTTTGTAGAGGATGTACTTCGAAAAAAAAATTATACATTCATTTCACGATGGCGGAGGTGCGGGCTGTAGGCAATAGGCATAAGACCACTTTTAAACAGCGTGTAAAAACACATGCTCACTAGCCAAAAATCATTAACCGTTCGCAGCTGTGTTTTTAATTATCCTAAATTGTTCTGCAGGCGTCATCATCATTCGGTCTGACATTTCAGTTAAAGTGGTACAATTAAATAAGACCTTTATAATTACATAGACAGTAGAACATCAAATTACTAATTAAAGACATTCGCTATGACATGGCGTTTGTTTTAATGAGAAACAAAAAATAAATAAGGAGAATAGAATCCATTCTTCCATACTAATATTATAAATACGAAGGTAACTCTGTCTGTCTATAATACGTTACGCTTTCACGCCTAAACCACTGAACCTATTTTGATGCAATTTGGTATGAGTGTAGATTAGACCTTGAGATAGGCTCTGTTTGATCGCGATAACCGACATCCACGCGGGTGGAGCGGCGGGCAAAAGCTGGTGTTTAAATATTTTTTATAATAATATAACAATATTGTATGATATCGTCATAAACTCTCATAAACTCACGCCTATATTCCCCGAAGGGGTAGGCAGAGGTGTTATCACCCACATTTCGCCAGTTTATGTTTAGGTCCCAATGTAATAGGTGGCGAGCCTATTGACTACGGTTCTAATATTCTTTATTAAAAAAAAAATTACACGTTTGCCTAAAAAATACGAGTTAGTCGCGATTCCCACCATTATTAATTCCCCCGAAAATTTTACCCAAAAATAACTACTTACAGATGAGATTTTTTACGCGGTTATGTTTGTAAGTGTGCATGGTTAAAATTTGGGGTAACATTTTAGGGGCCCAAACCATGATTGTAATGTACAATTGTACATTTAAACATTACCATAAGAAACAATTAATTAGGTAAAGAATTGTTAAATTAATTACATAATATTATTATTATTAAATACATTATCATTATTTAACCATAATAGCTTAATAATATTATTGTTTATTTATCCTGTCAACGAAACTAAGATTAAAACAAGGGCTAATGAGTGAACCTTGTTCGCCTAAAGATCGGCTTGTGCATTTACCGCAATATATTGCAATAATTGATAATTATTGCTAGCTATTAGCCTCATAGATAAATAATAAGACGATATTATTACCGCGACTTCAATATTACTCTTGTTTTCTATTTGAAAATGGTTTCTATAATCACATAATGAAGCACAGATTACATATTACGTAAACAGTCGTGAAGTGGTACTGGCAGGCATTTGTTTAATGTTTGTATTTATACATAAAAGATTAGATAAAGTCTTAAAACAATTATGAAATAGATAATGGTCTCTTGTGGGGGTGTATAGAGCATTGTGTGTCGTAAAGAAGAATGAGAGATCGGTTAATATCGGTTTGCTTCGTATTTGTGGAGTGTTCCTTCTTTGATTGTTTTTAATTTAATTTATTATGTAAGACATACGTTTATTTAATTTTATGTAATATTCTCGCTTTGATTATGTAAAGTCGATCCTAGACGTCCGTCTAAGATTAATTCTCAGGGTGTATGCTGCGTTTTGGGTGGTTATGCAAGACGGCGCCATTTCGCAAGAAAAAATCGGGTAGATAATTTTCATAAAATCTTCCCAAGAATATCTATGCGATTGGTGACAGCCATACGTGCCGGACTTTCGATGGGCCGAAATGGCCCATCAAAAGTCCGGTACTCTTTAGATGTATAAATAAACTAGCTTTAACCCGCGGCTCCGCCCGCGTGGATGTCGGTTATCGCTACCAAACATAGCCTATATCCTTTCTCAAGGTCTAATCTACCCCTATACCAAATTTCATCAAAATCGGTTCAGTGGTTTAGGCGTGAAAGCGTAACATACAGACAGACAGACAGACAGACAGACAGACAGACCGACAGACCGACAGACAGACAGACAGACAGAGTTACTATCGCATTTATAATATTAGTAGGGATTCGTGAAAGGGCCAAAATTGAAACTATGGTTGTCGCTGTCAAAAGCATACTGTTTTATTACACATCAAAATCAATTTGGCATGAGTCAATAATACTGAAGGGATAGTGACGTCATTTTCCAGTTGACAGATTCGTTGGTACGATACTTTACTATTCTCATCAGTAGAGTCACTTACCCGATAACAACATGGCGTCATCCAGCGACGCAGCCGTCTTGTCACTTTTCTCACCGCTCTTCTCCATTGTGTCCACTGTCATGGATGACTCGAGAACCTGCGAAAATAAAACATTTTTTCTGAATCGTCATCATCATCATATCAGCCACACATAGTCCACTGCAGAACATAGGCCTCTCCCATAGACTAGGCCCAACGGCCAGGTGGAAGGACGACCTTTTCAATGTCGCCGGGAAGCGCTGGATGCTGTCTTGGATCAGTCGTTCTGGAAGTCTATGGGAGAGGCCTATGTTTTTTCTGAATAAGTTCGGCTTTTTTTCAATTCTGTTCAGTGAATTTGGTTGTCACTGTAGGTACACAATATATCTAGGAAAGAAAATCAAGTTGACCCAGAGAACACAATCGTTTTTACTCCTTTTAACATAGTACATGTGGGTACGGGAATTCTGCACCATATTCTGAAATTATGAGCGGATCTCACTAGTGAAAAAAGTACCACATCAATCAATCGATCGTCGATAAGTGCCATTGATCAATGGTATAATGGATTATTGATGTCAACCGATAGAGAATAACTACATGCAGGCGATCGTGGCGGAACCAGGAACACCGTCTTTCATAACTAGACAATTTTTCCAAATCTCCGCTTATTTTAAAAAGTGCTCCTTTTGCGAAGTGCACTGATTGAGAAGTGCACCAGTTGCGATGTGGACCAGTTGTAAAGTTGATCATTTGCACATGGTGTACAAGTTGAGATGTACACCAAATGGGTCAAACCTACGTCCGCTCTCTACATTGTAAATTCAACTCGATTAACGGGATCTATCGAGGATCGATTGATTGGTGTAGCAACAATTAAGACGACTTTAACTGTATGATAAGATATTACAGTTAAATTCGTCTTGATTGTTGCTTGGACGATAATTCAATTAATTTAATAAAGTAAAACTTTAGAACTTTAGTTATGTATTTACACAATTATTTTCACTAGTGAAATTCTACCTCAAAGGATAAATTTAACATAGACATCTAGGGGCTACCATGAAGCGTATACTGAACCAACTTTAGACCCACATAAAACATAAAAAAAATTGAATATCAAGATTTTGTTCCTAATTTGTATCGATAGATTTTATCGAATACATAGGGAAAAAGAAGAATTGTCTCGGGCGGGACTCGAACGTCTCGAACCCGCAGTCTTTCCCTTGACCAATTCGGCTACCAAGACACCGCCCGATGTGATTCAAACTTCCCATCTTATACGTCTTTAAGGCGACGGTGGAGTCATCTACCGATTTTCTTACGAACTATCGGAATCAATGAATGATGTTACAATCATTTTTAAACATTGATTTTTGATAACTCCGCCTAAACAATTGAAAATTCGATTTGTATAGTTAGCATACTTAATGCTTTAAAAATTCATTCGATACATTTTATACCGATTGAAATGACGTGAGGTCTTTGTGTCCGATATTATGCAAGCAATTACCCGAAATTTCGAGTATACGTTCCATGGCAAGCTTACACATTAAAAATATTTCCAAAAACATCAAAGTATTGGTGTGTGAATACATTTTAGGTAACGTGGGGTACGATCACGAGACATATACAAAATTCACGATGACAATCACAGTACTCGATAGCAAGCGTTGTTGGTGCGGTTATAAGAGCTATTATCCCAAACGCTTTTTGTGTCTCTTGTTACCTCTAGATCGGGCACTACGTTATATTCATAGTTTTCTTTTTCCTTCATTGTTACTGGCTGTCAGATATCTCGGAACCTAAAAATGTTAAGGCTGTAGTATTTTGTTTTAAAATTTTTGCTTGTTTTTGATTTTAGGAAGTTTTTTCGTTTAGTTTAAGGATAGTGATGTTATGTCATATTTTTTTATGTTTGTGCAATATTTCCAAATATTTCAAGGTAATCAGTAGTTCTTTAAAGTGCTTGATTTACTACCCAAGTGTAAGGTATTCAGTACAAATTACACGTAGATGAGAATAATTTGAGAAGATTACGGAATTTCCCAATTTTTATGAACCGAGAGTTCCTTGCGAAGTTTTTATTTTATTATTTAAAAACAAAACAAATAAATAAAGTCTTATCACATAAGTAGTATTTGCTTATCATGTTTTGATGAAAGCTTATGAGTAAGAAGTAATAAAATACACAAATATTATTTAAAACATTGCTCAAAAAATTCCATTCCATATATTGATGACGTTTATCAAATCGTATGTTTGTTGTAATTATAACTCGCGCAGTTTATTGCCTTCGTGAGAATAGAAATATAATCTACTAATATTATACTTCACAAATATGTCTTATCGCAAGCACTACTATAAACTATTTTATTGTTTATTATTGAGGCTAATAATTGAGAACTACTTTGATCATTTGAATGTTTTATAAACTTATTGTTTATCCAGACGCGGAATGTACATTCGTCAACATTTAGCCTTAAGAAAATAACTATTGTAAGTTGACGTCTAAAAAATGGCGCAGTGGAGTTTGTTGCGCCGTTTCTTCTCCACCAGAGCGCCTTGGAAGCGATGGTAAACTTAGATTAAGTAGAATAAAAATTGACGTCAATAAGAAACAATTTTATTGTTCAATATTGACAATAAGTAAATGCCTTGATTTTGACTTTGACATTGAAAATAATCTATAGATAGTCTGTAGTCGCGTCGTAATTTAAAACAAAGGGGCCGAAAATCGTACTTGGCGAAATTTGGGTGTTCGTACACTTCTGCCTACCCCTTCAAGAATTTATAGGCATGAATCTAATGTTTAAGTGATGAAAGAGTCACTAAGAAATTTTTGACATAATTTTTTTTAGTTCTTGACGTTATCACGATTTAGACATTGTGTTTTATATTTATTATTGTTATTTTAGTCTATCATCCTATGTTTATATCTCCTTCTATCCTATACTTGTAGTGTTATTATTATTATTATTTAAATTTAGACACAGTGTATTATTATTGTTTGAATTTAATTGAACATTATTGAACTATTAGCACTGAATTGATACACACACACACACGACCTAATTACAATATTGTGTACATCTATATCATTAAATGGAACGAACGTCATTTTAATCCATTTTTTTATAGTCTGATACCCGTCAATACTTTATCGACCACAGATTAAAGATTAGAATAATGTTACCAAGCTTTTCTTCTAAAAATTCAGGACATTTAGAAAAAAAAAATCATCAACGGCTATTCCAACATTCAAAGCTTCCATTTTGAAACCCGGGATCCGTTACACCAAGAGTTGTTTTAAGTGCACTTTTTCGGGAGCGACTGCTGTCTAAACCCCAAAGCCTATACCAGAGCTTCATCTATCCAGCAGAAGGTGTACTGCCCTGTCGGTGAGGTTGGTCAGAGCAATTTTTGTGAAGTGAAAACGCATTGAGTATTTTTAAGATAGGAAAAAACAATTGAATTCACGACACTGTTGCCGGTATCGTTCCCGACACTTCGGTATATAAGTAACTTCATAATATTGGCCAAATTTCTTCCAGTAGGTACTCCCGGCGTGTTTCCAAGAATATAAGTTACAGAGTATTATTATATTGCAAAAATATAGCAACCGAAATTATTAACATTCCCTAAAAAAATGTTTTCTTTATGAGTGGGTTCATATCGGTATTATAATGGCCAAGTTTCGAACCCGGGATTTCTCGATCGTAAGGTCGACTCCTTAACCAATAAGCTACCGAATGTATAATGTACGTACTACTAGACAATTAAAATGACCAATTAACCACTTGTTCGGTCAAGGTTTACCTTGGAATCAGTGGATTTCCTTATAATGTTATTTATTAGTTAAAATTTACAGAATGTTTCGCGATGAAAACATAAATTTTACATATTTAGCTCATCTAATGGAACAATGAAGCAATTTTAAAAAACCGTCTTGTTATTTTTGTAGATTCCGTTGCGTACGTCTTATTAAAAAATATGTTATGTATAAATATTGTACCTAGCTCACATTACATAGTACCATTCATATTTCATACTTTAAAATATCTTCTATTTTTGTAGTAAACTGTATATATTCTTTTTAACCCCCGACGCAAAAACGACGGGGTGTATAAGTTTAACGTGTCTGTGTGTGTGTGTGTGTGTGTGTGTGTGTGTGTGTGTCTGTCTGTGGCATCGTAGCACCCAAACGGATGAACCGATTTGGATGTAGTTTTTTTTGTTTGAAAGGTATATTAGGCGGGAGTGTTCTTAGCTATGTTTGGAAAAAATCGGTCCAAGATGGCCACCGCCACAACATATCGGAATACGAATTTCTTCATAACTCCCTGAATATGGGTATCAAATAAAAGAGCTTGACTAGTAGATCACTTTAAAAAGTATAAAATAAAAATTTAAAAAACCCTCGTCACAAAAACCACTTCCAAAAAGTTTAAAATAAATGGAGTTTGCCTTTTAACTTTAACGGTTGCCATGTCAGGGGACCTTGAATTGTTCCGGTAATATAACGGAGTGCTTGACCAATTAGGGTCCCCCGACATGGCAACCGTTAAAGTTAAAAGGCAAACTCCATTTATTTTAAACTTTTTGGAAGTGGTTTTTGTGACGGGGGTTTTTTAAATTTTTTTAACCAATCATACCCACTTCCTACCCAAAACAAGAAATTTAATCTTTGTAGAAATTTGATTTTCTTGCTGAAATGTATGGGAAATGTTTTTGGCGATTTCTGTCATACAGTCTTTTGATCCCCACAAGAAATAGAATCAATTGGCGCCAAAAACTTTTTTGGACTTTACGCATTTTCTTGCTGACCGTACGAATTTTCCAAAATCTGTGTATGCAGTATAAAATATCTCAAAAAGTTAGGGAAGGTCCCCTAAGAACATTTTGCTATAAATACAATGTTTTAGGTACCTTTACTGCCCCGTTAAATATGCCCAAAAATAAACCATGTACTTATAGACCAAATCACCAAACCGAATCATAAATGATTACATTTTCAAATTTTTAATTTAAGAAACATACCAAACAGATTAAGGAAACCAGTTCATTAGAAATATCCTATCCTGCTAAAATAATACCTAAAACTGGTCACACGAACAATTATGTAGATATTATATTTGAATCCGATCAACCGTTTATCTTTTAAGGAAGAAATCACCTTGGAATTGATAACTAGTCATTACCTAATAGGTCTAATATACGTCGGCAATGACAGTGGTCATCTGGTCATAGTTGTGGGAGTGTGTGAACGACCACCAGTGGTGGTTGTTGGGAATAAACCTTCCCGATGTTTCAGGTCATTTTCAGTAGCTAGCATCAGAGATTGAGATGATGGTCGTCTTAAATATTAAAGTATCAAGACTTTTTTAAATATCACCGGTACGTTGGCGTTGGCAATAATGTAAATATAGTGTTGTGCGAGCTGTTACTCGCACTGGGGTGACTTTGCATTGATTTTTTGCGGTTTAAATGTATCGCGTCATGAAGGCTATCCGTGATTAGCTGTCGATCGCGCGATAAATGTAAGGGTGGTGGTGGTTGATGGTAGCTTTCGCAGGAGTTTCCTAGATGGCGTTACACGTCCCCGAACAAGTGTCAAAAATAATATGCTAAACATAACTACATACATTTTGATTATGACGTTCATATGTGCTCTTGTGCCTAAACTGAATAAACTAAATTGATTTTTTGATTCTTTGACAAATTGAGAACCTGTTTTTTTGGAAGTCGTTTAAAAATGACGTGAAATATAGTGAGATGGAATCCGTTATTTCGGTAGTATTGGCTAAGGCAAGACACTATGCAAAGAGAAGGAGAAAGCAGACTCTGGACTCCAAGGAGCCTCCGATGTGACTGGAACTGCTGGGATGATAATGATATTTTTATTGGATATCCGGAATGTAGGCATCCATCGCTGGACATCCGGAACCGACCGAAGCTATGTTGAAGTCGAAAAAGTAAATGCCACTTCGTGGTATCCCTACATTGATAGTTTGACGATGGATGCCTACCGTTGACTTCTTTACCTATAGGTAATATCATTTTGAGACTTCATCGTCAAGATATTTATGACGCTGACTGTACCTACTTTGCTAGTCGAAGAACGATCGTATGTCGTATGCTGACGTTACCTGTGTACCTTGCAATAGGGGATAACTAAAGTGCCCTCTGATGAGTAATGGATGAAGTATAAATAAAAGCAATAAATAAATATCAGTGTTTACCGCGCGATAATGATTGTGAAATATATCCGATATTGGGATTATAAGGTTGATGAAAGGTGCTTGAATGGTTGCTAAGGAAATTATGAACTTTAAGTAAAAACGTATTTAGGCGCCTTGTGAGTTTTCGGAGAAAATTTTAGATGAACAATAATCATGGAACTTATATCGTCACCAACGATCCGGTCACGAACGCTGACGTCATTATTTGTTTTAATTTTTATTCTATACGTCCAGTATCTTCTAAGCGTCCAGTACTTAGTGACAAAATTGTAAAAATTCTAATGTGACGCCTCTTTGAAGTGAAAACTTTTTAAGCGCACTGAAGAGAATACTTTTTTTATACCTAGACTTTTTCACTTGTGTTGGTATTATCGGAGTGCTACAATTTTTCTATGCTGAGCCCCACTTCGCAAAACAGTTTGGGGGTATAAATCTGTATATTAATTCAAGTTTAATCGAATGCTAAAGGAGTTCACAAACAACCGTTCAGTCACCTTATACTTAAAACGCAAAAACTTATGTACAGAAACTAATCAGGTAGGTAGGTACTAGTATTTATTATATTTGGGACAGATTTGTTTGGTCGTTTGTCTTATTATTAATATCGGTAGGTAAGGGAAAGGTCATGGGTTCAATTTTTCCCGATGGATTTCGAATCGGTAGGTACTTCGATAATATTGCAGTGCTTAATCACTTATTATTATATTATATTAGTTTTTTAAATATATTTTTTATGAAATTAAGCAACCTACCTACCTACTATCAAATTCTTGATTGCCAAGTCAAAACAGATATTTAGTATAAATAAAACCTATTTTTATTACAGGAAAGTACGTACCCAATTACATATCTTATTTAAGTTTAATATTTTTCACAGTTTAAGCACAGTAGAACGAAACGAATGTGCTCGTTAGACTGTAGGAAAAGTCTACGAACACCCAGACTTATTTGATTAATTGTGTACCTATTCTAAACAACACTTTCCAGTGTACATTTCAGTAACCCTTTCATGGGAAGAATAACGAAATAACACAAAACAAAATCGTGATAAAATTCGTTCCAATAGCTTTATTTCTAAATGCAAATTACTCTGTAAGCATCCATGGTTGTAATACAAAAGGGTGCAAGCGTCATTGACTGTTTAAAGGAAAAATATTCCAAAGGACATCGTAAACAAGTTAACTGAAAAGAGATTTTCTTGTGAACTGTTATTGTCGCTTACAGTAGCCTTTCAACCGTGGGTATAGTCGTATAGAGAGGATGTGCATTACTCATTGTCTTTGTGAACAGAACAACGGGGTTATAGAAAGCCGTGCGTGCTTATCATCGCTGTCGATGACTGTACCACAGTGTACCTATTATTTATGATTGTATCCTGTGACTGTACGAGTGCTAAAGTCCACGTAAGTACTATAAAGGCCCATTTTCTTGCACATTCTAGCGATTTAAGCAAATTTTACACTCAGGTATTAGTATAAGATTAAAAAAATATCAAGAATAGTCTTACGTACAAAATTTGCATTGAAGAGCAAAAATGAGATGTTGTTTAGACGATACAAGTAATTTATTGCTACAATGTTAATGTATGCAACAGGTAAGAAACTTGCATCGTGTAAATCAGCCTTAACACGTTCACTGTGGGTCACGCAGTGTCAGGTTGAAAGAGCCTGCTACGTATAGTCAGAAAGTCAAGTGGGTGCTTTTGTGGACTGTCCCAGTGCCGCCGCACCTCCTGAAAGTCACAGATTTTTTTACGCCATGCGCCAACGTGATAAGGTTCTTAGCACACTGCTCCGCATCACGCAACGTGCGCATCTTCTCTTCATTACAAAAAGAACTACATACTTAAAAGCGAGATAAGACCATACACTTCCGCACTACGCGTTGTGATACGAGACAGTGTACCAACCGCCTAATTCCGAGTGTAATTTCAAATTCAGAATATAAATTATTGTATAAAATAATCTATACCTATATATAAAAATCAATGCCACTTTTCATTGTAATGTTATATTATAACTCAACAACGCCTTTACCGATTTGGCTAATTTTGGCTAAATTTGGCTGATTTGGGTAATTATTCGTGGAAGTCCAGGGAAGGTTTGTACGTAGAGAAAAATTCGAATAATTGCCGGGAACCGACATCCACGCGGGCGGAGCCGCGGGCAAAAGCTAGTGATTTATATGTTTTAAGTATCTACAAGATTAAAAGTGTGGGACAAAACCTAATGTAACCTATCGTATGGTGATAAATCTGCCATCAACCACGCGCAAAATTTTTGTGCTTGTCATAAGACGTCGACGCTACTAGAGTAGGTACTCAAAATTACTCAAAGGGTTAAAACGCCACCCGGTGACTTAGTGGTTAAAGTCGGCCTTGCGATCGAAAGATCCCGGTTCGAACCCTGGCCATTATACCACCGACATAAATCCACTCCTAAGACAAGCAATTTACCTTAACTGGAGGGGTTGGAGGGAATATTAGTAACTTCGGTTACTGAAAATCTTAGAAAAGTACCTAGATAAATAACTACTTAGTGTGTGTGGGCCCATTACACTCTTCCCGACCTATGGAACTGCGATACAATTATTGTTCTGAACAGCCTGTCTAGTACGTATACGTAGAAATTAATTATCAGTATATATAAAAGATTGAATTAATTAATTGTTTTTATGAAACACTACAACTTTTTTATGTCAGAAACCTTCACGGACGTATGATCAACAAAAACTCATATCGCCGACGGATGAACTGTGTAGGAATGTAGCTAAACACAAACAAAAATAAAAATTAATGTAAAGTTTAAGTAATGTACACCAAATGTGTCAAAAATAATAATTCATGTTTAAGTAATGTACACCAAATGTCGAATACATAGACAAAAAGAATCTTCTGGGGCGGGACTCGAACCCGCGATCTTTCCCTTACAGGGGGAATGCCTTGACCAACTGGGCTACCGAGACACGCCCGATGTGATTCAAATTTCCCTTCTTATCCGTCTTTAAGGCGACGGTGGAGTCATCTACCGATATTTTTACGAATTATCGGAACCAATGAATAATGTTACAATAAGTTTTAAACATTGTTTTTTTTCCATATGTATTCGATTTGTATAGTTAACATACTTAATGCTGTAAAATTTATTCAAATACACCAAATGTGTCAAAAATAATAATTCAGGTTTAAGTAATGTATACCAAATGGGTAAAAAAAAATTACCGTTGATTCCAAAACAGAATCTGTTAAAATTTATATTCACATTATAACATAACTAACATAAACTCACGCCTGTATTCCCCGAAGGGGTAGGCAAAGGTGCTAGCACCCACATTTCACCAGTTTATGTTTAGGTCCCAATGTAATAGGTGGCGAGCCTATTGCCATTAACCGGGCACTTATAAACCTGCGATAAATACACACATAACTTCGAAAAGCATCGAAAAGTCATTGGTGTGTGCCATGGTAAACCTGGGATCGAACCCGAGACCTCGTCTCAGCAGTCCATTACCCATACCACTAGGCTACCGCAATCACATTATCTATTGTTTTTATAAAACATGTTTAATTATACCTTATGAATTGTATATTTTGCAGTGTTTTCCTTATTTCGTACAAATTTACACTATCTTTATAAAATGAAACTACATACTTAAAACTTAAGTAAGTATCTTGTCTTTTTGATTTATTTAATATTGACTCACTCTTTAAGTAAAATGCTAATGTAAAGTAGTTTGATAAATTAAAACAGCGTTTTCTTCATTTAATCACATTCAAAGTCAAGTTAAGTTCGGCATAGTTAAGTCAAGGACCTAAGTCATACCCCAGTAAGATAGTGCAGACTTTATAGAGGCTTCTATGGAATTTTGGAATCAACACGAAAATCCACAATTCACAATATGCCACTTTACTAATCTTGTATGCGCTGTCTAAAAAATCACTATTTTTTCACCTAAAACTTGAATTTACACTAATTTAATAAAATTAAAAATGCCGGGATGTGCCTATTTCCGCTAAAACTTTGGCGCCAAGACTCCAAGTGCCAAAATTCCACATTAACTTATTTAACAGATTCTAATAAAACTGGCGAAATATGGGTGCTATCACCTCTGCCTACCCCTTCGGGGTATACAGGCATGAGTTTATGTTATGTTATGTAATAAAATAATCTACACTCACCAAATACTCGTAGGTTAAATATACGTCTTTATCGTGTCTTGCACAAATCACTAATAAAATAGACGCGGGCAAAGGATTTGCCAGGACTGTAGTGTTATTCTGCAATGTTTTATTTCGACGTCAAGTCTCTTCGATAAGATATTTACTACATTTTGAATAAGTTCTCGGAACTCACTATTGGTAGTTTTTGTTTATAAAGGACTCGTCAATTTGACTTCGCCTCGATGGTAAGCTAAAGGCAAAGTCTCGGAAAGAGGGTCACCATCGTAAACATGTACCATGTTAAGTGGTGGTACTCAACTTGACGGCCTCATCAGATGCCTTTTCACGTCCCGCTTAAAGGACCCGGGACTGCAGGAAGAAGGAAACACACTTGAGCTGGAAGGGAGTTCCAGGTCTACTATTGGCCAATTCGCATCAATGCCGTCTCATCGTAATCTTATCATCGTTAGTTCCAGATGCATCCAATTTACACACAGGGTTGGTTCTCCTTCCCATGTCCATGATTTGGCTTGTATTGTGTATACCGTCAAACCCTGAGAAGAAAGCCTGCATCAGAACCCCACCCATCACCCACCGTTTAAACAGCAGGTGTAGCTTGCAGGTTAGGTTAGCTAGGGTCAGAAAATCTTGGCCCGCTCAGTAAAACTTTTTCATAGAATAGGATAGAAATAGAATCTTTATTTGCATGAAACACAGTGTGAAGGATGTTACATAATATATTGCTTTCTAAAAGGGCGGTGTGTCTCGCCGATCTAACGACATGCAAACTTTGTCATTATACAATTTTATTGTCAAGTTACAGAGTTAATAAAAATTGACAAATTTTAGCTACAGACACAAAATTCTTCCTCACTCTAACGTTAACATTTTTTCATAATTAGTTAGCCTTTTAGTTAAACAAATCAATAATGAATTCGAACTCGAAGTGAGCTTTCTCGTCGGAGTGAGATTCGATATCGAATTTGTATATTACAGAATAAGCCCGTTCTGTAGTACAACGGGCTTTGATATTTTATAGGCACTGATACGTCAGTACTCGAGTTAATCATAAGCATGTAAATAAATTGTGACAAATGTTTGTCCATCAATTCCACAATATTCCACAAATATTCCACAACATTCTACACAACGTTATCTAGACCCATGCTAAGCTTTTATAGATTGTGTTATGGAATCTAGAATGCGAATAAACATACTTATATACATTTTTTTGTAAATACATACATATTACCTAAACATAGAAACACCCAGACCAATGCAAATAGCCATATTCATGCATACAAATATTTGCACCGAGCCACGCCACAGAGGCTGTTTAAAATTATAAATTATTCCTGGGTGAGCGGGAACATTATGAATTTGGAATGGGACACAGAAAATAACTACTTCACTACAGTGAAAGTCCCATCCAAATTAGCTTATGGCCATTCCCAATAACGTATCTACTATCAATTTCGGGATACTTAAGATCGAATACGTCATCAATTTATAAATAATAATAATAATAAATAATAAATATTCCACAACATTCTACACAACGCCATCTAGACCCATGGTAAGCTTTTATAGCTTGTGTTATGGAACCTAGAATGCGGATAAACATACTTATATACTTTTTTTTTGTAAATACATACATATTATATAGCTCGTGCGAGTTAACATGGCACCTGCCACGAAGACACCCTCCTCCCGCTTCCCCGCGCGCGACCCCGCTCTCGCCGTGCGAGGCTAGTAGCGTCAGCGTACACGCCTCCCGCTCCCCCGCGCAAAGCCCCGAGCCAGGTGCCATGTTAACTCGCACGAGTTGTACATAGAAACAGCCAGACCAATGCAAATAGCCATATTCATGCATACAAATATTTGCACTGAGCGGGAATCGAACCCGCGCCTCCTGCGTGGCAGTCGCGTGCACTACCGCCACGCCACAGAGGCGATCTACACTTAACTTTAGATATAAAGACCCTCAAACGGCGAAAATATGATAGTTTGTCCAGCAATTATATATTTGAGCCGTTTGGGGTCGAGACGCTGGGTTCGTGGGGTCCAAGCGCACGGTCGCTCTACAAAGAAATAGCAAAGCGACTGGTCGATGCTTCGCGTGACCAAAGGCCTGGCTTCTTTTTTGCACAACGGATTGGCATTGCCATCCAACGGGGCAATGCCGCCAGCCTTTTGGGCACGTTACCAGTCGACATCGATGGGGAGGAATTCTTCGACGCCTGAACTGCCCTCCCTCCGCCTTCTTCGACTTTTTTTATTTTCTTGTAAATATTGTACTTTATTATTATTATTATGTTTGTTTTTATGTTAGTTTTGATTTAATCATTACTTTAGATTGGTTATTGGGAAGGCAATTAGTCGTTTTAGAGATTAGCCCAGTCAAATAGACAAGAGTCGTGAGTTTTGCACAGAAGTTTTTATGAAGATCCGGTTTTGGATTCTTCTGCGAAAATTTCCTCGTACGAAACTTATACACAAATATCTACTATTAATCGTAATCTATATTACTATTGTATACACTACACTCAAATTCAAATTCAAAGTATTTATTCAAAATTGTGTAGCACTACTACAGCTTTTTGACGTCAAATTCTGCTTAAAACTAAGTTTACCACCGCTTCCTAGGCACCAGTGGCGAAGAAACGGCGCAACAAACTCCACTGTAGCATTTTACAGACGTCAATGTACAAAAAAGTAATTTCTTAAGACTAAATATGGACGAATGTATATTTTTGTTTCGTGTCAAGATAATTAAAGTATATAAAACGACACACTAGTGTTGATTCTATACTCATATTATAAAGATTAAATGTTTTATTGTTTGTTTTGGACGGGCATGAAGGTGTACAACGGGGGTTCAAGTAAATATATCAGTCGTGAAGCAGGGAGAGAGGGTGCCGCGTGAATTATGGATCAGTATTAAACGCGGGTGGAGCCGCGAGCAATAGCTAGTTATATAAATAAAGATATATATGAGTCCAGATTACGTCACTTTTGATCGAAGCAGGTAAACACACGTTATCACTGCAACGTGACTGTATTTCAGTCTATTAGTTACAAGGTTAATTAAGCACTCATTGTTGATTAATTTTGTTATATGTTATAATTTTTATTGGGTCAATGAATCACTAGACTTGTTATTGTTTTAATATTTAGAGAGTCAATCAACTTTGTCTTAATCTGAAGAGTTCATGCGAGACTTTCGCTGATAAGTAGGTTGTTCAACGTGAAAAGAATTAATGTCGAACGAATGAAACTTATTGAAAGGATCGTGAAAATCGCGGCATCATTGACTGTTTGGGCGCGAAAATAAATTGCAGGTTGGTCCTTACGCGGCAAAAGGTTATTCTCTAGAAGCGATTTATTTTCGAATAGATTTGAATATTTGAATTAGACGTTGTAATTGTTTCAGCACTGCGGTGAAGTTTAGTTCGTTTAGTTGCATCTGTAGAAGGGCCGAGAACATTTTTAAAACGTGTGTTTTCAGAATTTTCAAAGAGTTTTGAAAACATTAAATTAGAATTACACAATAAAGTTGGTGTAATTGTATTCCATACTAATATTATAAATGCGGAAGTATTTGTGTCTGTCTGTCTGTCTGTTTGTCTGAATGTTACGCTTTCACGCCTAAAATACTGAACCGATTTTGATGAAATTTGGTAGAGGGGTAGATTAGACCTTGAGAAAGGACATAGGCTGTGTTTGGTCGCGATAACCGATATCTACGCGGGCGGAGCTGCGGGCAAAAGCTAGTGTTTAGTAAAAAAACGTAGGTTTTGTTTTGACGCCCGTTCAAATACAGTACCTAAGTACATTTAGTATAATATGTAGTATCTAATCCATACTAATATCCATACTTAATATTATAAATGCGAAAGTAACTCTGTCTGTCTGTATGTTACTCTTTCACGTCTAAACCACTGAACCGATTTTGATGAAATTTGGTACTTATAGGGGTAGATTAGACCATGAGAAAGGACATAGGCTATGTTTGGTCGCGATAACCAACATCCACGCGGGCGGAGCCGCGGGCAAACGCTAGTTATAAATAAAAAAGTAACTCTGTCTGTCTGTCTGTAGATATGTTACTCTTTCACGCGTAAACCACTGAACCGCTTTTGATGAAATTTGGTATAGGGGTAGATTAGACGCTGAAAAAGGACATAGGCTATGTTTTGTCGCGATAACCGACATCCACGCGGGCGGAGCCGCGGGCAAATGTTAGTAATATTATGTAAGTGAAATCACAAATAACTTCGTATTATTATGCACCGAGAGGTATCATTATTATTACGGCTTACATTATTATTATCTCTACGGGTGATGTAAGATCATCTTCACTCTATCAATCCACGTGACTTTAGTAATTATTAACGTATAAAAAACTACAGATTTTTCCCGCCATTGAACTTGAAAATTTCGTAAAAAGAATTCAATAATCTGATTGCAGATTTATCTATTGGTGCCAATAATTGTGTCTACTACCTGTGGTTCAACTTAAAAAAATTAAACTTACATAATAAAGAGATCCGGTTGTTAGCATTCAATGGATTCACCGTGCGGTCGCCGGGTCCATGGCGTGGTACAGAGAGGAACACTGTGACGGCGCCTGGGACTTGCGACCCAGGTGTAGGTTTAGGGTGGCCACCTTGTGATGCATCAGCGCTCACCTCCACCGTCACAAGTGTTCCCCCCTCTACCTATCCAAATTTGGTAAGATCCTATCAACGCCGTTTTAGATATTTGTTATAAAATTTGGGTATATTTGGGTATATTTAAAGACGGATATAAATAATAAATAGAAGGAAAATTTGAAGTGATTCAGGTGTGGCTCAATAGCTCAGTTGGAAAAACATACCCCCTGTATTCATCCCACGGCATCCTTCGCCATAGAGGCTGCTAAGTATTGACCAATTTAAACGCAATTTACGCACTACACACGATGTTTTAGTTAGTCTAGAGTTTTAGAGCGCAGGTAATTAAATTTTAACAAGGTAATACTTACTTATTTTATGTTCGAGAAAGTATAATTTGAAATTTTGCTGAATTTAAGTAAATTAACCTTGCTCATAATAAGTCTGTAAAATTATTTTTGGAACTCAGTGAGAATCTTATTTATGCGGTCTAATCGATATTGTGTATAATTTTGACAGTCCATTGTGATGGAATAACTCCGGAAAAATAAAATGCTTAAACCAAAAATGATCAAAAAATGACTTGAACCCACGACCTTTTCCTTACAGGGGGAATGAGCATTTCATTTTCCCGATGTATTCGAATTTTAAAATTAGCATAATATAATGCTTTAAAAAATCATTGAAGTGAATTGTGTTATTATTTGAATGAATTTTTACAGCATTAAGTATGGCAACTATACAAATCGAATACATAGGGAAAAAGAAGAATCATCTCGGGCGAGACTCGAACCCGCAGTCTTTCCCTTACAGGGGAAATGCCTTGACCAATTCAGCTACCGAGACACGCCCGATGTGATTCAAATTTCCCATCTTATACGTCTTTAAGGCGACGGTGGAGTCATCTACCTACATAGGGAAAAGAATTTTTTCCCTATGTATTCGATTTGTATAGTTAGCATACCTACTTAATGCTGTAAAAATTCATACAATTGTTTGGGCGTTTAGAAATGATTGTAACATCATTAATTGATTCCGATAGTTCGTAAGAAAATCGGTAGATGAATTGGTCAAGGCATTCCCCCTGTAAGGGAAAGACTGCGGGTTCGAGTCCCGCCCGAGTTGATTCTTCTTTTTCCCTATGTATTCGATGTGTTGTTATTGTGTGAAAATTGGTTTTTATTTTCATTAAACCCGTTAGTAGGTACTTAAGCCACGTATGAGAATATACACGTAATATCTAGTTGTGCTTCATTCGCGGGTATCTATAGCAATTGTAAGTAATTTAATTCGAGTCATTCTAGCGTTAATCCCAGTCGCATCCAAAGCTTTCATCTCCGTGTCTAGGGTTCGGGTTTTCAGTCTAACTCGGTCATTCCCCCTGTAAGGGAAAGACTGCGGGTTCGAGTCCCGCCCGAGAAGATTCTTTTTCCCTATGTATTCGATTTGTATAGTTAGCATACTTAATGCTGTAAAAATTCCTTCAATTGTTTGGGCACAGTTATCAAAATTCAATGTTTAAAAATGATTGTAACATCAATCATTGATTCCGATAGTTCGTTAGAAAATCGGTAGATGACGCCACGTCGCCTTAAAGACGTATAAGGTGGGAAATTTGAATCATGTCGGGCGTGTCTCGGTAGCCGAATTGGTCAAGGCATTCCCCCTGTAAGGGAAAGACTGCGGGTTCGAGTCCCGCCCGAGAAGATTCTTTTTCCCTATGTATTCGATTTGTATAGTTAGCATACTTAATGCTGTAATAATTCCTTCAAATGCTTTGGTTTGGCCGTATTCCCCTTTCCCCACGTTAAAATAGTGTTTTTTTTTATATTTTTTATTAAATGCAGCATTATTATTACTATACGCCACTATAAGCCGCACGATAAAGAGCTGGAATGCTCTGCCCGCATACGTGTTTTCCTCGTCTTACAGTCCCGGGTTTTTCAAGCAGGCCGTGAAAAGGCATCTATCAAGGCCGTCAAGTTAGGGACCACCATTTTACGTCCAATAGCATCGAGAATGGTGGTCTGTATCTTCTGGACTGCACATCTAGCGGGGTGCAGTCAGTTGACGGACCAAATATAAAAAAATAAGGCCTGCTTTTAAAACATGTACAAAATGACACCGGTAAGGCTCGGTGAGGTAACATAAATATTCCAAAAATGTATTCACTGGTTTTTATGTTAGATACTTTAGGTATAAATGGTAATGTGACAAATTTTATCTCGTTTGAATTAATTTTACATAGGCATTTAAGATAATATCAAAAGTTATAGCATATAATATATCTAAATATCTAGTTTATGTGTCTGATGTAATAATTGGGTGATCGGTGGCCTTTTGTAAGGTTCGTAGAAATATACTGATTTAGGAGATATCTTTTGTGTGAGTCAATTAGTTTTTATCATGCGGATATCCCCGTGCCGTTGGGGGCGTTGGGGTCATGTCGAGCTCGAACCGGGGTGTAAGATTGTAGTGAGCATATCTCCCGCACCCCGCCTGACCTAGTATTGTCTCCGGTTTCGAGAGGATGTGAGTCACCTTGAGGGGTTAATTGACATTTTATGAAAAGTAAATACTTATTAATAAAATTGTTTTAGTGTCAGATGACAGATACATTTTTTTTCTTTCAATATTCTGCCAGTTACTAACAGAGGTAAGTATTAAATCTAAGTAACTGTACAAGATTAGGTATTATTAAATGTAAGGGTGAAGTCTGGTGCGTTATTTTTAAATTCCCCCTGTTTTAAGGGTTAGTCACTCGTTCTCATTTCCACTTAATTTTATTTGGTGTTTCTTTTTGTGTGAATTTTTTTTTCATGCTATAAGGCAAAAAAATCAAATTTGCTTCGAGGGTGTGCCGGCCCACACCCTTGTTATAGTTTGTCTAATCTAGTATTGATAAAAGTCAATATCATAAAATATGCATCATCTATGAAAAATATCTATAAGATGATTTTATAAGATCTTTTTTATGTGAGGGTTCGATGACCTTTGAACCACTCTAGAAAAAGATATTTTATAATATTATCGGACCCCTTCCTACACTCAATATGTTTTTTTTTAAATAAATTGACAAGCAAAGAATAACAATATTTTATGACATCGATCATGGTTGTGCTTGTAGGGTTGATTCTTTTTTTTTAATTATTTAAGTTTCGAATTTTTCGGTGCGTTTAAAAAAAGATCTGTTATCAAAATTAGGCACTTACCTATATAAAAAAAATCAGCTGTTCACAATGTGGTAATGCACGATATTGTTCATACTATGACACTAAACATGCGACTGAGTGAATTTGATTGTCTCGCGCCGTTATATTCGGCGAGTATCGCTGCCAGATAACAGATAGACGGATCCGTGTGAACTTATAAGCTAACGTCATATAAATTTAGGGTTATTAGGGTATAGGAAAAATTTGTGGTAGTGAGTACAACTGTGTACAGGTCATGAGAGTTCGAATTGAAGTTGAACTGTGAATTTTATTAATTCTGTGTAATGAGTTATACTCAATTTTATGTACTTGATATATGTAAATAATAAGCTTCTTCATTTCGTGCTATATACAAAATGACAAAGGGTCTTACAAAGAAGAGCTTGTAGTCTTTGCATGGAGTTTTCAGGTGAGTTTCTATTCTTAATGCATTATGCATCAAAGATGCATACTGCAGGACCACACAGGAACCTCTGTGGTGGCGTGGCGGTAGTGAACGCGACTGCCACGCAGGAGGCGCGGGTTCGATCCCCGCTCAGTGCAAATATTAATGTGCATGAATAATAGCTATTTGCATTGGTCTGAGTGTTCTATATATAATATTTAAGTAAATACAAAAAAGTATCTAAGTATGTTTATCCGCATTCTAGATTCCAAAACACAAGCTAGTTAAGCTTACCATGGGTCTAGATAGCGTTGTGTAGAATGTTGTAGAATATTTATTATTATATCATAGGTGTTTGTCGTAGTCCCATTGGTGTTACCGCGGTTAGAGATATTTACCTTACTTGGTACATTTAGTGGAACCTAAAAACGATAAACTTATTTATCTATGCGTGCATATCATCCTGCTCTAAATACATTTTTATTTACTTACTTTTTCTATTCAGTCCGTCTTTCACTTTGTGGACAGTCAAGTTGTTTCATCCGTAATTTACATTTTCTGTTTTCGTATTACAATTAAAATTTTGCATGAAGTGAAAAGTATTCGAATTTCGACTACCCGGCGACCCTAGATAATATTGCCAGTTCAAAAAATACAATGGTTGGTAGGGTTGGTACATTTCATTACAATAATAGTATTATCTTTATATCCCTATAATCGAATATTATCATATTTATCAATAATCAAATTATTAGCCACTATAAAATTAACGATTGTAGACCCCATGTGATGAACTTGTTTTTGAGCTAAAACTTCGTCTCAGTTACTTGGTGTTTCCCAACAACATTTTTTTATTAAATTACTTGACGCAATCAAGAAATTGTGTAGTTTTTTTTGCGAATAGGTACACCAATCCTGTTTTCCGTGGCATATTAATTGTTAATTTGTTTTTATTTTCTAGATTTATTTTAAATTGTTAATGCTAAACTTTTCAAAAAACCGTTATAGATTTTTTATTGAA
Organism: Eilema sororculum; assembly: GCA_914829495.1. Taxonomy (NCBI): domain Eukaryota; kingdom Metazoa; phylum Arthropoda; class Insecta; order Lepidoptera; family Erebidae; genus Eilema; species Eilema sororculum. The sequence continues at coordinate 21,771,654 of OU618545.1, read as the reverse complement.
TTATTCATATTAGTTTCATTGACGTTTTAAAGTTCAAAATTAAATGACTATTTGCAGAGTGAATGAAAAAGTGTAATGAAACTTTTTTATTGCATTTTGGACTTTAGACGTATAGATATAAAGTCTAAAATTTAATGTCATTTTTGTTGCGCTGACTATGGCACCCCAATGGTTTTGCTTTAGAAGGTTAGGATAGGTTCAGGTACTTTAGTCAGCAGAGTACATACTTTCATGTCAATATGCTATACCTACATAACTAAATTGGCTACTTTTTTGGTAGAAAAATTAACATTATGGAAGGAAAAATTAACTTAGGATTTTTTTGATCAGTCCAGGCAAAAGACCGATCAAATTTTGTTTTTATTGTTGCTACCCTAAATGTTTTGTGTGACATAAAATCTGAGAGTAAAAGCGCCATCTATTTGACAGAAGAAGAAGTGACATTGGTCTGTTTTGTAACTTTGGATCGGCTTGCACTGCTCGTCATATCCACCCGGTATCCTTTCAGGAAGTGGTACTGCGGCGGTAGGTATACCATATTTATACAAGAAAAAGTATAAAGACTACATTCGTAAAATATCAAAACACCGTAATTACAAAATATCATTTTATTATCAAAACATCATAACATAACATCCGTGTTTTATGACATTTTCTTATCTATACGCAATCGAACCACATAACTACCACTCTTAAATTATAATGCTCTCTAGTTCTGATTTTCAAATGTAACAATTAATGCATATTGATCGGCAATTGGGTATTCCACTGACGAGGAAAATTAGTTACTTTTTACTAAACGTCAAAACCATGAGTTATAAGGTTACTTGTATGAAAAAAGATTTAGTGACGTCATAAAATTTAATAGTCAAATCAGTTACTATTAGGTTGGGTGGATGATTAAAAATAAATAAAAACTATAAAATCAGAACCGACGTAATTTTTACCGCTCTTTTACCATTCTTAATTTAATAAGCTCGGTTTGATAATAATACCCAATTAAAATAATACAATATCTTTATAGATGGTTGTTGCCTACAATTTCGTCTGCGAATAGTTCGATGCTATGTATTAATTGAAGTCATCATATATTGCGACTATAAATTAAGATGTAAGCTATCCTATCTTTCAGGTTGGATCAAACTGCACACGATTTGCAAATTTGATTAAGATCGGTTAAGTAGTTGAGGAGTCCATCGCGGACAAACAATGTAACAGGTAATTTATATATAATAAGATTTAAGATAAGATAAGATATACAGTAAGGCCAACGAAGCGAGAGAAAAAAGGTAAACTAATATTATTATTATAATAACAATAACAAATATATCGCGATAGAATCTGTAAAAAGTGGTTTTATTTCAATGAGTGACATTCGCGTAAACTTTAGAAAATATCAAGGTAAAGAAAAAGTTTAGAAAGGTTTAGAAAATATCAAAGTTTCAGCGGTTCCAAACATTTATCATTTCAAATGCATTTCAGAAAGGAATGAAATTGCTCAGAAAATAGCAGACCTGACAGTTTAGAACCGCTGTGGTGACAGCTTTCCTGTACTATGAAACACGCAACGACAGCTGTCGCACGGCCATTGTCGCGTAGATACGTGTGACGTGTGTGACAAGGGCAGAGAAAATAATCGCTAGTTATCGCAACGTAACTCTGTAATGGTCGCTTTGTTTACCTTTGTTCTCTCGTCTCGTTGGCTTTACCTTAGTCCAGCATCTTTATATAGTCACTAATCTTGAGTTAGCCCCACGTCCACCATTCACAAAGATTTTTCTTCAGGGCCTTAGTTCTTATCGTAGTTATCATCTCGGCGATCGCTCTTACTCTGTATAACAATATTTCGTTCATGTACCGTCTCACCTTTGTCTTTCAGAGAAAGCTCGGCTCACGTCAGGGCCTCGTTTGTTACAGAGTACTGACTTGATCCTAGGGTTGACTTGGCCTCTATGTCTGGGTGGGGCCCCGTACCACAGAATAGATAATAGTACTAGCGTACATCGTGAAATCGTGCCCATACATCGTTTAACAATAAATACTAAGAAATTTTACACAGCGCCATCTAGACGCAAACTAAGCAAAAGGATCTAGAACGCGGATACATAGATTTCTGTCATTTTTCAAAATATTTGCACTGAGCGGGAATCGAACCCCACACACCCTGTAGATGACGAGAAGAGACCGTAGAAGTAAGGTCATTAGTAGGTAAATTAGCTGCTTTGGGTTTTCCTAATTCTAAATTAACCAAACACATTGTGATATACAATAACAGACTCTCACTAGAAGTAAGACTTCTATTACACATGTCTTATCTATGTAAACTAGGGCATTACCTTTTGTTTACATCATTATAATTTTAATGTTATCATTAATTCTATGATTAACTCATTAATTTTGTGTTTGATTATTAAAGAATGAAATATTATCATTTATCTGAACTTTATTTAGTTCAAATAACCTTTTACTTACTTATTGAATCTAATTTTTTTTTGTCAGGTCTAGTTTTCCTATTGCCTTATTAATGTTGCCATAAAAAGTCAAAAGTCAAAAGTCGTTTATTCTGCATGGACCATTAAATCGGAACTTATAAAACGTCAATATAAAATAAATATTAAATGCTAGTTTAACAAATGGACTACCGGCTCGAAACGCGGCCCAGACCTAAGAAGACTCCGGCAAGAAACTCAGCGGGAATTTTTTTTGGTCTATATACTGTAATAATAAAAAAAAATATATGCACATGTGTGTTTTGTTGTTTGAGATAAAGTTAACAAGTGTGTTCTCCTGTAAATTAACAAAATAGATAGGTACATTACCTTAAAGATTCGGGCGCCTTGGAGAAGCACATGCCTAAGATAGTCAATCAAGTAGGTTGAAGATTTTTAATCTGCCGGAGGTAAGCTAAATGAAACCACCGCACTGAGGTTTAAGGTTTTATTCTCTAGCGCTCCAGTGTGCTTATCATAGTAAGAATTTTATGCTAGTAGATTAAAATTTAAGAACTACATGACATATTACTCTTGTCACCAATGCAATTTTTTAAGGTTTTTAAAGTTAAATTTTAATTAAAATTAAACGAAAGCTCACGGCATCCCTCGGCGAGTGTGTGAGGTTCACCTCAACCAGCGAAGCATAATATTCCGCTCAACAAGCCATTATTCCAAGATATTGCACATGCTCGTTCGTATGGTTGAGAAATCGTTCAAACCATCAGAGGCAAGTTCCAAGAAAAGCCAAAGTTAAACAGAGAAAAAGGAAAAGGAAAAGGAAAAGGAAAAGGCGGCTCCAATAGAGACCTGAAATAAAATTTTAGGTTATTAGAACAATTCCTATCAGAATACACTAAGTCCTAATTTTTGAGAAAAACGTGTGACTTACCGCCATAATTAGTTGGTTAAATGCCAAACACACGATAAATCATGGTATTTTTGAAACAAATACTGAAACAACAGAATTTAAAATATTATTTTTCAATCAGAAAAAAAAATACGTCGAAATGAATCTTTTGAGAAAATGTCAACTCACCAGAAATATGGGATAATTCCACAACAATATCATAGCGGGGACATTTTATGATGTCATCCGGACAAAAATAACTTCAATCCATTACAATGGATGACGATTCATAAATTTTTATAATATAATATCGACCATCTTGCTCGGTCGTAAGGAAGAAAGGTGACGTGCTGTCAAAAGACAAAATTGACAATCGCCTCAAACGTTCGGAAATTAGCGAAATCTCGACTAAAAACCGTTAAAGACCACCGATGTAACGAGATTCACAAACGCGACGTTACATTACATCCCTCCCCAAAAAAGAAAAAGGTATTCCTTTTTATTTTTAAAGAAAACAACGAGATTCAAAGACCAAAATCCAAAAACCTCAAAAGAAAATAAAATGTCTTGCAACATTCTACAAAAAAAATAAAATGCAAAAGCTTCATGCAAGCATATTGCAAAAACAATCCACAAAAAAAGTAAAAGAATGTGAAAACATTCAAAAATAAAATTTAAGTTCGGAAACCAACTTCCAAATACAAAGGAAATCAAAGATATTTTCCAACTCAATGGAATAAACCAAAACAAATACTCCGAAAAGAGTGAAAAGTAATCTGAAAAATAAAGTATTCAGAGAAAATGAAACAAATCCCAATTCAATTCCAATTCCAGATATCGATTAGGCAACCAACGCCATCGAATCTAATCCTAGATCTTAACCAGCCTTCCAGCATCAATACAAAAGTGCGGTTGAGCTCCTACGCCACCGACTCTATACCAGCAATTCCTAAATAAATATCAAACGAAGAAGATATCGGTTAAGCACCAACGCTGCCGAATCTGAAACAAAATTGGCAAAAACAAAGAAGTTTTCCCATTATCGGTTAGGTGTAAAACCGCCGACTTCAATTCAAATCCAAACTCCAAAATCCAAACGTCAAAACAAAATCACAACAAAAGTGTGAGGTTAATATATTTATAAGCATTGTGATCGGCATAACACCACCAACTTTCCGAGCACAAGCAAAATATAAAGAAAATATGACAATTGTGACCAGTACAACACCACTGACTTTCTGAGCACAACCGCATAAAAAAATATGACATTTGCGACCGGCTCAACACCACCGACATTCCGTGCGCAAAGCATAAAAAATGTTACTATGTGTATAGAAACACAATAGTACAAAAAAGAAAAACGACAATTGCGACCGGTACATCACCACTGGCTTTCCGCGCGCAATGCGTAAAAAGGCGTGACTATGTGTATGAAACACAATAGCACAAAAATGTAAAGTCCAGAAAATCCCAGGTTTCCCAAAAATGGTATAACAAGGTATAAGGTAAGTGCATATAGAATGCGTCCAATCCGAGAATCCTAATATTAAGACAATAACTCAGAACTGTACAAAAAACTAAGTTCAAGAAACTTAAATTTCCATTCCAAAAGTGAGTGGAGATAAGTCAAGTGAATTTAACACAGAAAATGAATATTAGATTTCACTCCTGAACTAGAGCAGAAACTAAATTCCCAAATTTGTACAAAATATACAATTTTACAAAAATGTAAACAAATATATATACAGGACAATAATCCTATTATACAAAAACAAATAAAAATATAAGATCTTTTGACGTGGAACAATTTGTTAGTATGGAGTAGAAAATATAAGAAACAAGACCTAAAATGACCTAAGTAATTTTTAATGTATCTAAAATTGAAATTAATAAATTGATGTGAAGTTCCTAGCATACATCTCCTTTCAAGATCTCAAAGCCTTTCATACATCCCCATTTAATGAGATCATACTTCAAACAAAGTACCAAAAACAAAGATAGATATTGGCAAAACCAGTAAACAATTTAATATTTAATTATGTCTTTAATGTGATAACGACCAGTATAGTTTTTGTTAAGGTCTTTCAAGACATAAACATTAGAGGAAACTTTATCTAATATTTCACATTTAATAAACTTAGGTGCTAACTTAGCCGAAAAGAATGCAGGAGCATTAGACTGCACAAAACTTCTCCTCCATACTATATCTCCCACTTCAAAAGAAATGACCCTTCTCCCTATATAATAATAACGCGCATTACGCTTATAAGCTTTAAGCAATGAAGCTTGAACTTTAACAAAAATTTCACTAAGAGATTTTAGTGAAAAAGCAAAAGAAGACCTTTCAACAACATCAAGTTGATCAAGGTTATCAAAAGAATTACTAAAACGGTGCAATGAAGCATCAAAAATAAGTTCTCTACCGAACATGAGAAAATTAGGAGTGAAATCTGTGGCTAGATTCACACTATTATTCAAAGCTAATTGAACATGAGGCAAATATTTTGACCAAGTTCTATGATCATCTTTAACAAAACAAGAAATACATGTTTCGACCGTTTTGTTATATCTCTCTACAGGGTTATTTTGAGGGGTATATAAAGTATTATAAAATATTTTATTAATATTATAACTTTTCAGAAAATCAACGAACTGCTTCGCTGTAAACTGGCTTCCATTATCACAAACTAAAATTTTAGGCGTTCCAAACCTAAGAAATATCTCTTTTTCAAGAATCTTACAAATTACTTTAGTAGTAGCACTAATCATAGGAAATATCCAACAATATTTTGTAAAAACATCTACAATTGAAAGTATATACTTGTGTCCAGAATAAGCTTTTGGGAGAATTCCAATAATATCAATAGAAAGCATTAACATTGGTTTATCAACTTTTTTAGGATTAACCATAATTCCATGAGGTGGATTAGTAGAAGATTTATAAGCTTTACAAGTATCACAAAAAGAAATGTATTTTTGAACATCAATAAACATACCTTTCCAAAAATAATGTACTTTTAATTTATTTAAAGTTTTATGAATTCCTAAATGTCCTGAATTAACATCATCATGATTAGATCTAATTGTGTCTAAGATGTGTTCTTTAGGTATGACAATTTTCCAATTTAAAAGATTATTAGGATTATATTTATCTTTACAAAATCTATACAAAGTATCACTTTCAACTTTGAAATTTTTATATTTTCTAGGAAACTTTTGACAATTTATAAATATTTTTCTATACCAAGGATCAACGATATCCTCGTCTGGCAAAACAATATTATCATTTAAAGGAACATTAATAGCAGAAATTTCTATTCTAGATAGACAATCTGGAACTAAATGTAAAGAACCTTTTTTATATTTAACATCAAAAGTAATTTTATTTAATAAGTCTTTAGCAAGGTTAAATTTCAACCAAAAGTCGAATCCCAAAATAATGGAAGGTTTAAAAGAAGGTATTATCAAAAAATCTACATTTTTAGTTATATTATCACAAGTGATAGGTAAAACCATAGTTCCAATAACCTTGTGTGGAGAACCATCAGCAGTAACGGCCTTACCTTGGTGAGGTTTAAGTTTAAATCCTAATTGTAAAAATGTTTGATGAATATTAGAACCGAGTACACAACTACAAGCTCCGCTATCTAACAAACCAGAATAAAGTTTATTATTAATATTAAATTTTAAATAGGGTCTAGTGTCTTTATTTTTAACAAACAAAACAGGGGCAGCCCTGATATTACTAAAGAAAACTTTCAAATAATCTAACCAGTCACTAAATTCTTTTTTACAAGTGGCATCATCCGGTGCATTGCTAAATTTTTTCAACATCAAGTCACCTGAGGTTTTATCAAAAACTAGGGCTCGATGGGGCCTGATACGTTTTTTGACTGTTCAGTATTACAAACTTCGCAAGTCTTCGTAGTGACACCAGCTTTGTGACACTTAAAACAAATTATGCCAGGAAACTTAGGGCAATTTTTATAAGAATGTCCAGAGGACTTACATTTTAAACATATTAATTCATCTGCTTTAACAGCATTAACGTGAGCAGAAGGTTTTTCTTTTTTAATACTTCTATTCTCACTTAAGTTCTTTCTAGACACAAAATTTTCTAATTCTCTGCTGAGGTAAATGAACTCATCAATAGTAGAAATAGTGTTACCAAACACAAAAGGTGTGTAAATATTTAACATATTATGTTTAATAATAGTTATTAGGGTAGCATCAGAAATAGGCATAGACAAACGGCTTGACATATCCATTATATCTGTAATAAAGTCTGGTAAGGACTCAGTTATCTTTTGTTTACGAGTGCGGAGTTCATGTTCTAAATGATAGTCAAATTCAATCCTATCAAAACGTTTCAACAACGCAGCCTTCAATTCCTGCCAAGAAGCAATACGAATACGCACACTACGAAACCATTTAAGCGCAGTGCCTGACAAAAGATCAGCAAATGAACTAACTAAAAAATGTTCATTAAAATTTTTAAACAAGAAATATTCTTCCACTTCAGTAATAAATTCCCTAACACACGATTTACCATCATACAAAAGCTTACAACGTTTCAAATCGGGTAACTTTGTAACAGAAGGCAAGTTTTTCTTCAAGTCTTCATTCAATAAAACATTCATCATATTAAACGAAGATGCAGCTCTCGGACTATAATCACCAGCTCCCCGACTATGTGAAAACGGATCAACAACTTCAGTCAGATCAGCCATGACATGGGGCATCTCATGAGTAGATGTACCAACCGGGACAGTATTATCAATAACTTCAAACAATGGTGGAGCCTGCGTCTCCTTGTCCATGTTTGAAAACAATGTGAAATCTAAAAATAGTTGTATAAAATGCACTAAGAACTTCCAATGAATGCAATGAATGCAGCTATAAAAGTTAGAAAAGTAAATAAGTTATGAATGCAACTTAATTGTTATTGTTGAAAAATGCTAACCTCAAAAGTAGGTCAAACAAAAGAGAGGAATGTTATTGTTAAGTTATTTAGGTCAAATGCCTTTAAGTAATGATAAAAAAGTGCATCAGTGATTCACAAAATAAAGTATTTCTGTTTACTTGAGGTAAACATCAAAGATTCAAATATTACTATACTTTCACATATTAGTTTGAAGTTTATAAACTTTTCATTATATATTACTATGTAGATAATGTAACTTGTTATAAATTAAGGTTATACAAGATAAAACAATGTAACAATAACTGTGAATGTTATACAAATTGAAATATTCACCTGTAATTAAGAGATATAAACAAAAGCGTACCAACCTGTAGTAAGATTAGTTTTGTAAAGTAAACAAACAATAATATTTACTGAAACACAGAGTTATGCAGTAATATACATGAAAGAAACATTGTTCTAAACATGTTAAATTAAATTAATAATGCAAAGGTGACAAGGAATAATGATATTTGCACACTGTCAAGTCCCTGTTCGCGAGCGACAATTGTAATAATAAAAAAAAATATATGCACATGTGTGTTTTGTTGTTTGAGATAAAGTTAACAAGTGTGTTCTCCTGTAAATTAACAAAATAGATAGGTACATTACCTTAAAGATTCGGGCGCCTTGGAGAAGCACATGCCTAAGATAGTCAATCAAGTAGGTTGAAGACTTTTAATCTGCCGGAGGTAAGCTAAATGAAACCACCGCACTGAGGTTTAAGGTTTTATTCTCTAGCGCTCCAGTGTGCTTATCATAGTAAGAATTTTATGCTAGTAGATTAAAATTTAAGAACTACATGACATATTACTCTTGTCACCAATGCAATTTTTTAAGGTTTTTAAAGTTAAATTTTAATTAAAATTAAACGAAAGCTCACGGCATCCCTCGGCGAGTGTGTGAAGGTTCACCTCAACCAGCGAAGCATAATATTCCGCTCAACAAGCCATTATTCCAAGATATTGCACATGCTCGTTCGTATGGTTGAGAAATCGTTCAAACCATCAGAGGCAAGTTCCAAGAAAAGCCAAAGTTAAACAGAGAAAAAGGAAAAGGAAAAGGAAAAGGAAAAGGCGGCTCCAATAGAGACCTGAAATAAAATTTTAGGTTATTAGAACAATTCCTATCAGAATACACTAAGTCCTAATTTTTGAGAAAAACGTGTGACTTACCGCCATAATTAGTTGGTTAAATGCCAAACACACGATAAATCATGGTATTTTTGAAACAAATACTGAAACAACAGAATTTAAAATATTATTTTTCAATCAGAAAAAAAAATACGTCGAAATGAATCTTTTGAGAAAATGTCAACTCACCAGAAATATGGGATAATTCCACAACAATATCATAGCGGGGACATTTTATGATGTCATCCGGACAAAAATAACTTCAATCCATTACAATGGATGACGATTCATAAATTTTTATAATATAATATCGACCATCTTGCTCGGTCGTAAGGAAGAAAGGTGACGTGCTGTCAAAAGACAAAATTGACAATCGCCTCAAACGTTCGGAAATTAGCGAAATCTCGACTAAAAACCGTTAAAGACCACCGATGTAACGAGATTCACAAACGCGACGTTACAATACAAACATAGCCTAAAACTTATGGTCTATATACAATGCTTTGCTTGAGTAGCATAGCTGAGCGAACAACCGCGTTTAATACCTCCCTTTCGTTTTTAGTACGTCATTAGAATTACTGATTATTATGACGTAAGTCACTGTTGCAATGTCTCTATTGATAGTACTGAATGGAATTAAACTCAACACTTTGAGATTGCCTTGATTACCAATGTTTTTGTCAACAAAAACACCGAGAATATACTTCCGATCCATATGTATGCCTAAAATCCAACAACTGGTCTTACTGCCATACTTCCATATCGCCAATGTGCCAAAGGTCATATGGCAGTCGGAAAATAACTATCGCAGTTCAGCCGTTGATAGAGAAAGCGGACCCTGGATTTCGAGGAAAACCTTAGAATGAGAGAGGGGGATAAACGCAAGGACTTCATCCTTGGTTAGACCGAACAATGGGTTCGAACTCGCGTGACTTATGTAACAGTGAATCCTACCTGGAATTCTAAACTAATGTTCCAAAGGAGTGGTCCTAATATCAGTCCCTGTGGGACACCGGTAGCATCGCACGGCAACTGTCACAAGTTTTTATTTATATTCCTCTCAAACCATCTCTACATTAGATGACTACTCCGTATCTTGTGCATACTTTTCATTCAATGACTATTTAACTAATACATTTCACTATTCATTGTTAGATTGTATCGAAAGCTTATGTAGTATCTGTGTAGTTTGCGCACATAAAGTCTTTTTATTAGGGAAATGCTGGTTTTATTGTATCTTTCGATATTTTTTGTTCATAACAATAAACACAAGTATATGCAATAACATATGTTTTATACAGATTTAAAAAGTTGTAATATTATTATATTCTGTGTGTTTGCATAATTATAGCATAGAGCTACAAGGAATTGACCAGAACAAATGCGTGAATAGATTATTTTGATTTATGTGTAAAAAATATTAATGGTATGAAGTTCATCTTGCTCGTATTCTAGAACAATGCTCTTGTGAATAAACTCTCACAATGGCATTAGAACTGAATACAATTCTAGAATAGGATCTGTCCTGAGATCCAAGTAATATTATAAAAGCGAAAGTTTGTAAGTATGGATGAATGGATGCTCGTTACTCTTTCACGTCTAAACGGCTGGAGTGATATTAATAAAATTTGGTATGGAGTTAGCTGACACCCTGCATTAAGACATAGGCTATGTTTTGTCACGATAACCGACATCCACGCGGGCGGAGCCACAGGCAAAAGCTGGTTTAGTAATAAATCGAGTTTCAGGGCTGAGTAACTTTCGGAATTAGGGGAATTACTCTTAAATTTTAACTTCTAGCTAGAAGCACTTAATGTCTTCATTATTTACCACTAGCTTTTGCCCGCGCCTCCGCCCACGTGGATGTCGGTTATCGCGACCAAACATAGCCTATGTCGTTTCTCAAGGTGTAATCTACCCATGTACCAAATTTCATCAAAATCGGTTCAGCGGTTTAGGCGTGAAAGCGTAACATACAGACAGACAGACAGACAGGCAGAGTTACTTTCGCATTTATAATATTAGCACAGTCTAACGATTCATACTACATACAGTCTGTCAACGAAGCCGTCTAGACAGAGCAATCGTGCGGGGGGAGAGGGGTGGTGGGGGACGTGGTATTACTCGGTACGCCCATACATTTTACTCGGTACTAACGATTCAGGGCTGTCTCATTTTGTAATCACACTAATCACGTGTTTAATTTTTTTCATGACTTGTTTTGTTTGTTGAAATTGTCTTTTTTTTCTTTTTCTAAATTTAGCGCTTCAAGATGGCGGAGACGAAATTTTCTCAAAAATCGATATGGGTATCGTTTTCATGGTTTTACGGGTAGCCGTTCAAGATGGCGGACTCGAAATTTTCACAAAAATCGATATGGGTATGGTTTTCGGTGTTTTTGGGGTCGCTGATTGCGAATATATCATCCATTTGGCGATCCAAGATGGCGGACTCGAAATTTTCACTAAAATCGATATGGATATCGCTTTCGGGGTTTTTGGGGTCGCTAATTACGAATATATCATCCATTTGGCGATCCAAGATGGCGGACTCGAAATTTTCACCAAAATCGATATGGGTATCGCTTTCAGGGTTTTTGGGGTCGCTGATTGCGAATTTAACATCCATTTAGCGATCCAAGATGGCGGACTCAAAATTTTCACCAAAATCGATATGGATATCGCTGTCAGGGTTTTTCGGGTCGCTGATTGCGAATATAACATCCATTTAGTGATCCAAGATGGCGGACTCGAAATGTTTACCAAAATCGATATGGGTATTGCTTTCGAGGTTTTTGGGGTCGCTAATGACGAATATATCATCCATTTGGCGATCCAAGATGGCGGACTCGATATTTTCACCAAAATCGATATGGGTATCGCTTTCGAGGTTTTTGGGGTCGCTAATTACGAATATATCATCCATTTGGCGATCCAAGATGGCGGACTCGACATTTTCACCAAAATCGATATGGGTATCGTTTTCGGGGTTTTTGGGTTCGCTGATTGCGAATATATCATCCATTTAGCGATCCCGACCATTAGCGAAATTTAATCGAAATTCGAACTCGAGTTCGAATCCGAATCCAAACCCAAACTCGAACCCGAACCCGAGCCCGAACGCGAACCCGAACCCGAGCCCGAATCAATATTTAAATTCAAATCGAAACCCAAACCGAAACCGAAATCCAAAAACTTAATCATAATTGCTTGCTTGATCATAATTGGTTGAGTAGAATCAGAGATAAAACCAAAAGTCGCAAAAGGCGACATCCATGCGAGCGGAGCCGCGGGCGTCAGCTAGTTATTTATATCAGCGTGAGTTGATGTGCCGTGACAGAACAAAGATACCAAATAGGTGTTATACGAAATTACAGAAAAAATAATTATAAATAAAAACTGAAGTGACAACCCTGACAAAACCGCAAAAGGCGGCATTTCCGCAAACATCAAACGCGATGAACTACTGTAAGATCTCTCGTTATACTGTGATATTAGTATGGATTAGTACGGATTGGAACCACGCGCACCAGTCCATTGGTTCATGGCAATTAATAGCAATTGTTTTACGCACCAGTTCAGCACCAACTCCTAGGTTTTTTCTTGTGTACTGTATCAATACCACACCTCGTTTTTTAACTTTCATTCCACAATAGCTGTCAGCAGTTCGCAACTTCACAGGATTTAAGTTACAAAAGTATAAGAGCACAGTTGTGCGACAAATATCAAGTTGTTACCGACAATTTATTTATTATTAGATATTGTGAGAGTATTACTCTCCGATATAATATTGTAACTGATTAATTTAAAGTGAAACTGTTCGTATTAATAATATATATTTATGATTGCATGGGTGCTTTTATCTGTGCGCCTGATCTCGGGGTCGAGATGTTTAGGCTCAGATGATATAATAAAAATAGGATTTTATCAATATCAGTCATGCAGATAATACAGGGAAAATAATTATGAGTTTATTAATAATGCGCGCGGCATGCTGCATGCTTTAATATAGATATTTAAATCGATGGCATATTTTGAACCAATACCGATTATTTTGTAATTACTTTTTTGAGCACTATATACCTACTCATTAAGTTTTAGTGGAATCCTGGTGACCAGTAATACAGGTTATCTAACCTACAACAGGCACCAGCGATCCACAACCATACTCTGTATTCTTTACTCCAAGTTTGTGTAAACACTGTATGTAATTTGGTTGTTGGTGAGAAATAAATTATATTATTAAATTATATTATTATTAATACTAACGCATTTAAAGCCAAATTGGTTAACAGATTTTTTATATACAGGTAGTATTACAACGCGAAAGTTTGTGAGTATGGATGGATGTATGGTGTGTGTTTGTTACTCTTTCACGTAAAAACTACTGAATGGATTTTCATGAAACTTTACAATAACATCCCAACAAGCAAATTAGTCATATAAGGTTGAGTTTATTCAGCTATTCGGTGATATAAAAGTCGAGTAAGTGTGAATTATTCAGCACGTGTCGTATAAAAGCATCTTATATAGCATTTTAGTTATTCAGCATTTCGGTCACATAATGATGCTGAGTAAACGTTTACTCTGCATACTTATATGACTAAAGTGTCGTATAAGATTTGCTGTATAAGTCACTAGTATACGACGCTTATGTCACTATTTCGTCGAATAAAAGCACATTATATAGCTTTCTTGTGACACAGTCGAATAAAAGCTACATCGTTGCTTTTATACTGCTATTATGTTGTATAAGTTGCATTCATACGACTATTACAAGCCTAGTGCCAAGTGTCGTATAATTGCTTGTACTGCTCAATTATCACTTGTCTTAGTTTTCTTGTGTACAGTAAGTGGTTGATTGAATAAATAAATAAACAAAAGATCTTTTTTAGAAAACTTTTTAGGAAGGTCTAAGGAACCCTAAAATATAATCAGCGTGGTATCATGGCGCTTATACTGCTAATTTGCTGTATAAGAAGCTATTATACCACCTGTTAGCAGTAAAAATGGTGTACAAATGAATGTTGATATAAAAAATATTTGTTATTATATTCATATTACTAAGAATTGAAGGGGGGCGTTAAATATTTATGATAAAACCTAGTATATTTCATCAGAAAACTTACCTTCGCAATACTTTGCAAACCTATGCGTGAGTTTACGAACCTACATTTGGTGCAACCTACAAATTAACATGTCTGCTAAATAAATTGTACTTATAATTTTTAAAACACAACACGACGCACTTGCTTAATTTAACAAACAAACGTAACATAAAAGTCATATAAGTTACAGTTATAGCGCAACTTAAGCTTGTAACAGTCACTCCGTTACCTTTATACGATGTCTATGTGACTGAATTGCTGAATAAAATGGGCCCAAATCGCGTTGTATAAACGTTTTCATTACGTTTATACGACTTCTATTAGGAGCCAAAATGCTGAATAATTTACGTTGCCGCGACTACTACACGACATATTTTTGCTAGTTGGGATAGCTTACACATCAGAATAACACATAGGCTATATTTTATCACGCTACTACTCAAGGGAACGGAGCAAACTAATCTTGCGCAGACGAAGTCGCGGGCACCAGCAAGTAATTTAAATATATTTTAGTAGAAGGAGAAAGAGAAAAATCCGGCAGGACTGTTTTTTTTATAACTTGCAGAAATCCACTCGGAATCTCCCCTGTCAGTGCCAATGGGGGTGGTTATATCGGACTTCAACCAACCAAAACCGGCCGTCTAGGGCCATCAGTTGCTTTTGCTAGGAGTGAGGTAGCCTCTGGCATATCCCTCGAACCCCAAAGGACTTGGGAGAAAGTTCGAAAGATGATGAATAACATTGTACACATTAGAATGAAAATAAAAAAGATGAGTGAGATGCAAGCCGCCGAATTGTGCTGTATTTAGTACTAGCTTTTGCCCGCGGCTCTGCCTGCGTGGATGTTATTACAACCAAACATAGCCTATGTCCTTTCTCATGATCTAATCTATCCCTATACCAAATTTCATCAAAATCGGTTTACTGGTTTAGGCGTGAAAGCGTAACATACAGACATATGACAGAGTTACTATCGCATTTATAATATTACTAGCCTTTGCCCGCGGCTCCGCCCGCTTGGAAGTCGGTTATCGCGACCAAACATAGCCTATGTCCTTTCTCATGGTCTAATCTACCCCTATACAAAATTTCATCAAAATCGGTTCAGTGGTTAAGGCGTGAAAGCGTAACTACAGACAGACAGACAGACAGACAGAGTTACTTTCGCATTTATAATATTAGTATGGATATGGAAGTATGGCAGTATGGATTGAAATCAAAAACTATATATAGTTCAAATACCTTTTCTCAGAGGTTTTGATCACATTGACCCAAGCATGGACACGAGAGGGTTGTCCCCGACATTGTGGTCCTTCGAAGGTTCTTCTCCACTGAAGAGAGTGAAGCGGTACTGGGAGATTCTACCCTCATAAATGGATATATCCCAATCTTAGTTAACGAGCACGAATAAAAATGCAAATTTTATCGCATTTTCACGGCTAACAAAATCTTGACTTGAGATGAAAATAAGTGCCGGAAAAAGCTGTGTTCGGTTCCTACATACGAAATAATTTAGGTATTATAATATATTTATACAATAATTAAATAAGCTTAGATAACCATCACCATCATAGTCCCGTTTGCGCAAAAGTATTATGATGCCGTACATGCTTTTTTTCCGTGTGGAAATCCCTTCGGATACCTCCGGAGCCGGAGGGGGAGGTTATTTCGGACTCGAACCGACTAAAACCGCACGCCGTCTGTGGAAAACCGCACTAGGCGTACAGACGCAAATAAGCCTAAAGTAAGCATGGGTCTATAAGCTAGTATCATGGTTTCTAGAATGCGGATAAACATATACATTATTTTGTGAATTTATACATATTATTATACATAGAAGTCAATGAATAATATTTATAAATGCTCTAGGGCATGCTAAACAGAGTCATTTAGCCCCAGTGGAGATTATATGTAGCATAGAAATAGATATAAATAAATAATTAAAATATAAATAGAATGCGGAAAAACATCAGTATACATTTTTTTTGCTTTTATAGGAAACAGGCTGTATAAACTGATGTTTATCTTTAAACAAATTGAACATTACGATGTATTATGATTATTATTCTGTGGCATTTGTTACAATTGGACTGCGTTATGTAAGAAACGATTAAGCGCCACTTAGACAAAACTGAGAAAATGAGCTTCAAAGATTTCCAAGTTAAAATTGTCGCTGTGCATACATTTATTAAGTTTAGCGTATGATTTTTATTCTGAATATATGAAATCTGTATGAGTTTACATTGGTAAAAAATAAATAAGGCTATGTAATAAACCATTAGAGTTATAGCCAGTTTTCCGCTTAATTTGTTAATGCATAATAACCATATTTAGGCCAATTTAATTTATCAATAACGTACCATACGACATAATTGTCGCATAATACTTTATTGCGATTAGTTTCGGATGAAATAAATTAGACTTTAGGATTAAATCCAAATATTTTAATATAATTAACTCAAATTAAAACAAAACAATCATTTCTACTTCTAATTAGTTATTTAAAAACCGGTTAAAACTTTTATCTTTTTTTCATTTAACAGTACTTTATTTTTTATTCTTCGTCTTCTACTTCAAAATCAATAGATCCATTAAAACCTTCTATATCGTCTTCTAAATCACGAGATCCAGTTAAATTTTCATAATATTTTCTCGCATCAGAGGGAATGGGGTGAAGGAGGGATTTTATATCATCCAGCTTTGGTTGAGAAATAGGTTTTCCTTCTGGCCAAAGTTGCTCATAATGCCTTGACAATTCCAATGGGTTATTTAATGTCCCTCTTTTTGGTCTTTTTATTGAGATCTACGTCCTGGGTTTGACCGCCATGAATGGTTGAAAGAAATAGCCGACCAGGTTTATTCTTAAAAATGTTTATTTTTTTAGTTTTCAACCAACTTACAGGATTTCCTTCTATATCTTTTTTTCTATTTACTATTGTCTTTAATATTTTAGAAACTCCTACAAAGTCTATTCTCTCCATTTTAGTAGCTATCAACTTGTTTCTCTTACGACAACTGGTCATCACATCAATGTAGTCTTGTGGAGTATATAGCCGGGTATGGGTTTTTAAGGCTGATTCGATATCACTAAACTCGCTGTCATTTTCTAAAAAGCTATGCCCAGGAACCATAAATCGAAGGGTAATTTTCTCTAGGTTGTAATTTTCTTGGAGCACTGCAAATAGTAGTAAATTTACCTTAATATTACGATTCTGGCCACCACAGGAGTCTGACCATAGGATGAGTTCTTTGACTTTTGAGTCTAGATTTAAAGTTAAATGTTTGCGTAAAGTGGAGCCAACTTCTTGTGCTCCCCTGCTGTACCTTCCTCCCATACGTAACAAAATCCTCTACCAGTTTTTCCTGAATGCACACCGCAGTTGTACAGCCATAGCTGGCGTTTATAAAAAACTATGTTGGTAGGAATTCTAGGTACTGGTAGGGTTTTCTCCATATCAAAAGTGTTTCAATATAGTCACAGGTCATAGTCATAGTCATTTATTTTTCAATATAGAACAATAAAATTGTTTCTTATTGACGTCAATAAAGGTCTTAGCAGAAGTCAAGTCTTGTTTTTTCAATGCACGTGCGTCTTCAGCTTCTCTATGGTGCTTGTCTCTTTCCTTCTCTAAATTTAATTTGGTTTCTTGTGAAGTAGTATCTCTTATTTTTACTGCTAGTAAGTCGCAATTATTACATGTGTCTTTCTGTGGTTTTTTCCTTTGTAGATTAAATTTGGTATAAAATATTCTTACAAATGATGCAAATGAAACTGTCTTTCTGGTTCATCAGAGTTTGCTTCCAAGTCGTACATTTTTGATAAAGTCATATCCGGTGGTAAATACATCCTGTCTGTCTGCGCTCTACAGTAATGGGACTTATATTTTGGAAATTTATCAATATGTTCGATAATACTCTGTTCAACATCTTGAGGCATCTTGCGAGTGTTTACTGTTCTTTTCGGCTCAGACGCAGAATGTCCACTTCTCAAAATGTCCACTGGTCGCAAAATGTCTCTTTCGCAGAATGTCCCTTCCCTCTTTTGTCTTCAATTTTTTCCGAACCTGAGCATTTTTTTTAATATCTGTCAATCCTCGCAGATGATATTCTTAAGGTATCTATATTAACATTTTGGAACAAACAACTGTGTTTCTTAAAGAATAGACACCTGTATTATTTCTTTTATTCGAATTCTTGTTTCTTTTCCTTTTTATTGATGTCACTTTTACGTTAGAATATATATACAAGCACTTGCCTTCAAAACCTAACTCCCAAAATTTAGAATTTTCTTCTTGACGCTCTCTAATCGATACTTTTTCATGACAACTCTCTTTGAAACCTCTGATCTAGTTATAAGTGAATTTTTTTCAGCTAAAATACTAACTTGAGATGTAGTCATGTTTTTGCCTAGTATACTTGGGCTACCGTCAGACAGATTGACTGTTGTTATAGATAAATCGATGTTTGTAAGATTTACATTTTCTTGCTGATAACATTCAATATTGTTGAAACTCATTTCTTCTGGTTTGTGTTGTAAGTTATGGTTTTCATTATTTTTATTTCAGGTTATAAGTTAAGTAAACAAAACATTCTTCCGTAATTACGTAAGACACGCAAATGACCCGCGCGCTGTCCGGCACCGAGCCACTCTGGCGACCCGCCCGCAAAACCTCGTGAAAATAAGAATAACAACAACGAATCAAACGCCAGAAGCTGGCGCTTCGTTCTTTATCAAATGAATGAACGCCCGTGCGGTGATATGTATTTACGAATTAAATACCATTTTTGGTGGTTAATTCGATACTGCGGTTTAATAGTAGTTGAATCAAAAAGCAAAACCGAATTATCTTCAATGTGGGCGTATTTCATTCGTTTATGCAATTTGAAAAACTATCTGTAACCGTTACTTTGATGCATAATTCTTTAATACATAACGAATGTGTGCACAAATTCTAACAAATTGCAGTATGTCGCTTAATTCACCCCCTTATTATAAGGTCATAAGAGTAATTTTTGAACACAAAAGTAACTGAATATATAGTTTATCATGCGTATAATCGAACTGCATTCATAACTTTTTTTTTTAGATTTAGGCGCTTAATTCGTTCTTACATAACGCAGTCCAATTTGTAGTTGGAGTCCTAAAAAAACCGGCCAAGTGCGAGTCGGACTCGCCCATGAAGGGTTCCGTAGCAGCAAGTGACATATTATAAAAGTTCTTGTAGTTCATAATGTTTTTTTAAATATTTTTAATTGAATGAAACTTTGGAAGTGTCTCTCGCGCAAACTATTCAGTTTAGAAAAAAATGATGTTAGAAACCTCAATAGCATTTTTGAAGACCTGTATCTATGGATATACGTGGGTTCGATGAATTTTTTTTTTTTCACTTACAGTTCTAAGTGGGGACTCCCAAAATTTATTGTTTTTTTTTTCTATTTTTGTGTAAAATTCTTAATGTGGTTCACAGAATACATCTACTTACCAAGTTTCAACAGAATAGACCTTATAGTTTCGGAGAAAAGTGACTGTAACATACGGACGGACAGACAGACAGACAGACAGACATGACGAATCTAAAATCAAAGCGGAAACTTAAAAATCAAAGAACGTAGATACCGCCAGTCAGTTGAGGAAGTCAGATGGCGTTGCACGGAAAATATCGAAGTTAGGCCGTTTCGTAGCTAAGCTATGACTCCGAAGGTATAAGTCCAACTATTAAGTAATCTGTGGTATAAGGCATACAACAGCAGACGTACGTACACAGCAGATCCGCGTAATTCATTGAGGCTTCTTTTTTATACCGGATACGTCAATTTGACTTCACCTCGCCTGATGTTAAGCTAAAGGCAAAGTCTCGGAAAGAGGGTCACCATAGTAAACATGTACCATGTTGACAGTGGTGGCACTCAGCTTGGCGGCCTCATTAGATGCCTTTTCACACCCCGCTTAAAGGACCCGGGACTGTAGGAAGAAGGAAACACGTGAGCTGGCAGGGAGTTTCAGGTCTTAGTGGTGCGGCATGGGAATGAGTCACTGAAACGCTTCACAATGGTATCCTTTATCCATACTCAAATTAAGCAAGTAATGTATGCTATATGTGCTGTATGGGTCTGCAGTTATCGTAAAGACTGTTAAGTGGTCTTGTTACTTCTTCAGAACAGTAGGCCAACGCCTCCCAACATTGAGATAGAGGCCTAGTCGAGTAGTAAACTGCAAAGGGCTCATTGATTGATTGACTTAGTCCTTGAGAGATACAGGTGTGATGTACTATATTGTATTATTTTTAATCATATTCATTGTAAATTGCTGAAAAATATAATCTACACGAATATCAATAATTATGACTATTTTGCACACTGTCTGTGAGGCCGTGTGCATTAGACAAAGTAGGATTATACCTACCTTTTTTGATATTTTGTGTTATAATAGTTAAAGTACGTATAAGGTTCATTAATATTTCTTGTTTTCTATGTATCACTGGCTCAACAATGCACACACCACAACCGTCACTGCGCTCACTCTCGCCAACGGCTCTGGTGTTACCAGCGTAGCAACATTGCCCATGAGCCCACGAGACAGTGTTGCCACTATCGCATACACTTCAGTACGCTTTATATATCTTGGGTCTAAAATGTGCTTTAAAGGCGCAGTAGGTCCATGTTTCTTGAATGTATTTTGAAGACAAAAACGGGGTGCTACTGCGGTGGACCAGCTCAAATTCAAGTATTATTACAAAACAATCTGCGCGCGCCAGAGCCTTTTATATCTCGAGATTTAGGTACAAGATATATGATTCGAGCTATAAACGTATGTATGTGAAATGTGGGTGCATTAATTAATCACCCAAATTTCACTAACTATGATTTTTGGTCTTTCAGAATATGTCATCTACATACCTTTTCCATAGCCTGATCTGGGTATGCGCGTTCTGAGCTACCACTTCTTCAATATGTTCCATCCAAATATTTGCCACGACCGGTGCCAAAGGGCTGCCCATGGCAACGCCGTGTTTATCTGGAGGTAGTGTTTGCCATGGTAAAGGAAGTAGTTCCCTTCGAGGCAACTCTGTAATAGTGTCGCATAACTATCCGCTAGACCATTATCCTTCAACTTGGTTTCGATAATCCGTAGACAGTCTTGTAAGGGAACATTGGTAAAATAATGACTCAACATCAAAACTTACCAATAATTCATCCGGTTCCAACTTAATGTCTTTGATTATGTCCACAAAGTAGGGAAAACACCGTCATTTGTCAAAGATTCTAGCCATTTTCAATAGCTTCATTGAAATTAAAAAATATAAAAAATTCAATAGGGAAGATGGATTCAAATTATCCGGGACCTGGAATCCAGTGATCAAATTAGTGAAACCCAAAAACACAGTGCCGATGCCATCTAAAACTGACATAGTGAGTGTGGTGTGTCGCCAGCCTTACATTCAATATGTAAGTAATGGCGGGTAGGCGCACAAAAAATGTTTCCTGCACACTGCGCGACGCTCGCAGGCCAGTCAAGTCGTGACCACGGGTGCTGTAACGCACCCGAAACGTCGACAAAAGTTTTTCCATTATATATATCGCGATGAAGACCCGAACAGTATAAACTATATGTGGTCAATTTGGGAAGTGGACGATTTGAGATGTGCACATTTTGAGATGTGGTCATAATGAGATGTGGTAAATTTATGAAGTGGACAATTATGAGATGTGGACATTTTGAGATATGGTCATAATGAGATGTGGTCAATTTGGGAAGTGGACGATTTGAGATGTGGTCGAAGTGGGCCGGAGTGGGCCAAACTAATAAATGCAAAGGGACACAAAACGCGTAATGGTACACTTATCGTAATTACTGTGCTAGGGAGCGTTGCTTGTAAATGGTTCACGCCTCGTGAAACGATATATGAAAAGCTTTTTGTCTGTAATATGTAAGCAAGTGATGACGTCATTACAGGCGTACGTTTCGGTAATGTCTTGATGACGTCAGGTCGCGTGTGACATGCGACGCATTAAGACATGGATAGGTTTATAGTATGACATTCTCTGTGGCGTAGCGGTAGTGAACGCGGTCGCTACGCAGGGTTACGCGGTTCGATCCCCGTTCAATGCAAATATTTGTATGCATGAATATGGATATTTGTATTGATCTGGTCGTGCCTCGGAGAGCACGTTAAGTCGTCTCGGTCCTGGTTGCCATATTAAAACCTATGACAGTCGTTACGGATAGTTAGAACCCTCAAAAGTCCAACAACTGGTCTAGTTGCAATGCTTCGATATCGCCTTTGGGTTATGAAGTCAGATGGCAATCGCTTCACAGAAAATGTCGAAGTTTAGCCAAATCCGCAGTTAGACTAATAAAGCGGACCCCAGACTCCAAGCTGAAAGCTTCAGATGCGACTGGCATTAACGCTAAGATGAAACAGAAGGTTTACACTATTGTAATTCAGTTTAGTTACAAATACAAATCATGTATTTGCATAATACATGTGAGAATCAGATGGTCATAAAAAACATAGCAGTGGTACATTGTATTATCACCAGTCATGGCATGCAAAATTTATTATTTGGGATTAGTACATAAATATAGATAATTCAAATGTAAAAAATTCGAGAATGTGCAAATTCAACTATTAATAACAATAATATAATTTATCTGAGATTCATCGGCAATAGATCATTTCATGTCAATATTAGCAGGTAGATAATGTCATAATGTCAAAATATATAGGTAATGTCAAATACACACTGTCCAGCCAACAGCAATGTCCAACAAATCATCAAGAGAAACAGACTCCACAATCAATCATCTAAGGTTTTGTCATTTAAAAATTCAGATATAGAATAATAGCATTTCCGTATAAGCATCTCCTGTAGGCTCTTCTTGAACAGACGCACATTTTTTGCATAT
Source organism: Eilema sororculum (assembly GCA_914829495.1). Taxonomy (NCBI): domain Eukaryota; kingdom Metazoa; phylum Arthropoda; class Insecta; order Lepidoptera; family Erebidae; genus Eilema; species Eilema sororculum. Next base: position 21,748,204 of record OU618545.1, on the reverse strand, counting down.
TTTATATGTTTAGGCAATTTATTATATATATGAGGCGCCATGCAGAGTATACTTTGGTGCTTCAGGGCCGTTTTACTGGGAACCAAACACAGCTTATCAGCGTGACGAGCTCTTTGTTTTTTGTGAAACAGTTGCATATTCTGTTCGACAAACATGGCACACTCCTGTATGTAAATGCAGGGCAAAGTCATTAATTTATTGACTATGAAGTATGGTTTACAAGTGTCCATTTGTTTAATATTGAACATGGCTCTAATGCACCGTTTCTGTGCTATAAATGCACGAGACCAGTCAGTAGAATTGCCCCAAAAAATTATCCCATAGCGTACATTTGTCTTAACTTCACTTCAACTGTGAATAGATTCATTGGTGTGTAACGAGGCGTAGGGGGCAGTTGCTCTCGTAAAGGTAGTCACATCAGTAAGAGAAAAAGGGAGGCCATCAACCAGAGATATTTATCTGCCAGTCTACCAAAGCATCTGTACCACGCAGAGCTAGTATGAGGTGGTGCATATTAAAGTGGAAGATTGAAAGTGTTGACAGTCCGAGTCAACCAAAATTTAACCGGGATTAACGCTCCCGAGGAGGGCTAGACCGTAAGGGATGGCCTTGGGTCAGCAGGGTGCGAGTGATACGTCGATGACAACCTCACCTCCGGCCTAGCACCACGACCCACAGTCGGCGTGCGGCTTTAGTCGGTTCGAGTCCAACATAACCTCCCCTTCCGGCTCCGGAAGGGGGGTATCCGTGGGGATTTCCGCACGCAAAAGAAGGGATTAACGCTGAGATAATTAAAATATTCTATGATCTTCTACACAGCGCTGTTGAGCCAAGTAAGCATAGTTAAATTAGCTTGTGTTATGGAATCCAGAATGCAGATAAAATACATGGATAGTTTTTTTAAAAATACTTTTATACATTTGAATGAATTTTTTATAGCATTTATAATGCTAACTTTTAAGTTCGAATGTACATATTATACATAGAAACACCCAGAATAATGCAACATATTCATTCGTATAAATACATAGCCCTACCGCCGCTATGCCAAGATTAAGTCAAGTTTAAGAAAAGTCTGTTGAGACTTCTTTTGCAAGCCAGCGTGGCGATTAAACCGGACTCGAACCGACTAAAACCACATATTTACCGTCTTTGAACTTAGGATGCCGGGGTGATCTCTAGTTTCAAGATGGTCCCTAGGATGAGGGCACCACGGTGTTTTCATTCTAGCCTTGCCACTAGAAAAGGGGCGGCACACGTGCTCCTTCACTGTCCTGTAACCGCCACATACAGAGCTAAGTACCTACTTTAAAGACACAGGTATGCTCCAGAAGACGACCAGCAACGTTAATAACTCGCTAGCGTTCATCAACGAGTTGGGGTGAATTGAATACTACGCCCACCCTCACGCAAAAACCGCGTTCCTATGCCGCACCAATAAGATCTGGAACTCCCTGCCAGCTCACGTGTTTCCTTCTTCCTACAGTCCCGGGTCCTTTAAGCGGGGCGTGAAAAGGCATCTAATGAGGCCGTCAAGCTGAGTGCCACCACTGTTAACATGGTACATGTTTACGATGGTAACCCTCTTTCCGAGACTTTGCCTTTAGCTTAACATCAGGCGAGGCGAAGTCAAATTGACGTGTCCTGTATAAAAAAAAAGCTATGACGTGGAGTTGCAGATACTAGCCCATGATACCATACCATACACCGCACCGTTTGAGTTGTCTTAACAATCTCTTGATTCTCTGATTCTCTCCAAGACATGATTCTTGAACTTGACATGCGTTTGATTTGAAACAATTGGCGATACATCGAAGGTCAATGTCATAATATAATATAACCTTGTGAACCTCAAATTAGTATCTAATAATAATAAAACCTGATTGTCAAGAAGCCTACCGAAACTTGTTATACTATTAAAATCTATAGGCATAAGGCTTAATTTATGTATGTGCCTAAAGTTAAGATTTATACAATATAGCTTTTGCCCGCGGCTCCACCCGCGTGGATGTCGGTTATCGCGACCAAACATAGCATAATGTCCTTTCTCAAGGTCTAACCTATCCCTATACCAAATTTCAACGAAATCAGTTCAGTGGTTTAGGCGTGAAAGCGTAACATACAGACAGACAGGCAGAGTTACTTTCGCATATATAATACTAGCTTTTGCCCGCGGCTCAGCCCGCGTGGATGTTGGTTATTGCGACCAAACCTAGCCTATGTCCTTTCTCATCGTCTAATCTACCTCTATACCAAATTTCAACAAAATCAGTTCAGTGGTTTAGCCGTGAAAGCGTAACATACAGACTGAGAGACAGACAGAGTTACTTTCGCATTTATAATATTAGTATGGATTAGTATGGATATGGATATAGGTCACTACCTTTTTTTTTTTTTTTTTTTTTCGTGCGGAAATCCCCACGGATACCCCCCCTGCCGGAGCCGGAAGGGGAGGTTATGTCGGACTCGAACCGACTAAAACCGCACGCCGACTGTGGGTCTTGGTGCTAGGCCGGAGGTGAGGTTGTCAAAGACATATCCCTCGCACCCCGGCTGACCCAGGGCCATCCCTTAAGGTCTGGCCCTCCTCAGGAGGGGGGACAACGGTGTCCCCAACTCGCCCCCGGAATGGGGAGGCGCGCTATTCAGCGCGCCGCCGCCGTGGCCTGCTTCTGCTGGGGTGACAGGCGGCTCCACCCGTCACCCCCAGGCCCGCGCTCATGGGGGACGGAGGTCAGTCAGTGCCCTCCGACGCCCGAGTTGCCTGCGCGCGCGGGCGGCGCGATCCGCGAGTCTTTCTCGCTCGCGCCGCCTCTCCCGCTCCGCCGTCTCCTTCACGACCATTACCTGCTCGCTGAAGGAGACGCCGGCCGCCCACGCGTCCGCGCAGCGGACCATTGCTGTGAGCAGGGTGGCGAGGGTGAGAACTCTCACTCCCAGGGCCGCCACTAGCTCCCGCCTCGGGGATATAGGTCACTACCTAGAGACACATATCTCGGACCTAGGTCGCGAGAATATTAATAATCTATACTTGGTGAATTTGAGCTCGTCCACCGCATTAGCACCCCGTGCTATCCTCAAAAGAAACGTGTTCTGCGCGAATAGAGCCCATTTTAGACCCAAGATACCATGTTAGCGTTAGTGTAAGCGTCGATAGCTTAGCGGTTAAGGGTAGACTTTCGAAGCGAGCGTCTGTAGAAAAAAAAAAATTAAGTATTGAAAGAGATGTTGCAAAATATTGAAAGAGATGTTGCAAATGTATGAAATTCTAAGGTATGACTTTCGAGCTCAGCGACACAAACGCGGCGTCAATGACGTCACAGTGCCGCTGTTACAGCCTTGTCAGACGGTAACGCTATAGACGCTGCGTCAGTGACGCTTAGTTCGAAAGTCTACCTTAAGGGAGTCGGCCTTAGGATCGAAAGGTTCCGGGTTCGAATCCTAGCCATTACACTACTGACGTGAATCCACTCCTAACACAAGCAATTTAGCTTAGCTGGAGGAGTTGGAGGGAATATTAGTAATTATGGTACTAATATTCTTTAAAAAAAATGTCCACCTAGTACAGCCGTGGGCTACCGTGGATGTGTACAACACCAGCATCACACTCGTGCTGCCCACCCTGTTGGAACTTTCTAATGCCATTCACTTGGGAAAACCACGGCTTGAGCGTGCGCGAGATGAAGTTCCTTACTTATTTCACTGTGCGCACCGTTTCATTCATATACGAGAGCCAAATTAGTAAGGAGGAGAACTTCTAAGTACCTACAAGCTTGACTATGAAGAAGATTATACAAAGTTCGCTTGTAGTGAAGAGTCGGCTTTAATCTCCCCAGACAAGTTTGCGTGACGTCATACTACGCATCAAAGATCTGTCTAATTAAATATGTCTATTATCCTTGAACTCGACTTGGCTCATTTAAAGGCAATAAACTAGAAATGAAAAGTAATTCACAGTAAAATGAACATAATATCTATACTAGCTATCTATCTAGCTAGCTATAAATTTTTCACAAAATTAAATTTCCATCAATTTTCTTGTATTATTGCGAAATAATACAAGTGTCACCATCCCATGTCATCCGAAGGGTGTCTTAAGAGGCGATGAGTGAGTGAGAGTTAATGGAAAAACATGCAGACAATATATCACTGCGAGGGAAGGAAAACTCGAAATAAAACCCTGTACCAACCTGTACCAACCCGTCTGGCCAGCATTGTATACCGTTTTTGTACACTTTTGTACACGTTTGTGGTCCAACGACTATCTGTCATCGATCACGTAACGATCTTGGGCGTCCATGGTAGTGACAGCTGAGAGCGAGCGAGATACCACCACCAGCGTTCGCTCTCTCATCTCTTACTCTATCTTTTTCATTCTTTACCGCGTTCCCCGCCATGCCGTACGTATCACATATCTATGACATGTGATACGTACGGCAGTACAATGTCAGCAAGTTTCGCTGTCACTATACAAAACTGTACTGTGTGTAGATGGACGAGGAGGACCCGGTGCCGGAGATCATCCGCGCGCACTTCGAGGAGGCCATGAAGTTCGCGCTCCGCTCCGTGTCCGACAACGACATCCGCAAGTACGAGATGTTCGCACAGATACTATGCAGCAGAGCCGCGGCTTCGGTACCAACTTCAGGTAACAACTGTCCAGGCATGTCACCCTCCACGACGTCAAGCCAGGACTTCTTGGGTCTACCCCTTCTACCTGGACACGGTGGGGGCGCCATTGCCAGGCATTTGTTACCCACGCTGGCAAAATCTAGTAGGTATTTAATACATAGCTCACGTGGATATCCTCATAATAAATCGCTCGTGAACAAACACATTGTTGATATCAGCCGCTAAATCTTATCTAAGCCAGTGAAAACTATTTTTATTGCGGCTAATACCGTTTATGAGTTCAATATATAAAGGGGATTATAACGAGCAAGAAATAATTCATATTAAACGGCTGGTAAGTGCTAAGGACTGATAATGAAAGGTTGTTAAAGGATGATTAACAAACAGCTGACATTATTGTCTGATATTGTCGGATATAGATATACTCGTACTTCAATCATGTTAGTTTTATTGGCGATAAAATGCGATTGATAACATTTTTGCTGTGATATCTAGAAAGTTCCTACTAATTTGATTTACATTAGTAACTAATATTATAAATGTGGCAGGGTAGGTACAGTCAGCATCAAAAAAATTTAGAACACATAAGTATCCAAAATGATCTGAACACCAAAATTTCAAAAAGTTGTAAGTATCCAGAGTAGTCAAACTATCTAAGCATTCAGTTTGCCGATATTACGTTAGTCAGTGGAGTGTTCATATTCATATGTGCAAAGACGCCGATCAATGGAATCTAATCAGGTACACGTTCAAAATATGTTAGCATTTTCATTTGATTTTGAGCTCTGTCATAGTTTATACCGGGTGTAAGGGGAACGCTCCCGAAGCCGTAAGCCACTAGTAGTAGGTACTCAGGGTACATAACACATTGGCATAAAAAGAAATCGTATGGACCAAAAAAAAAATATTTTCGATATAATTTTTCATTTTCATTTTCACAGGAGGTGGTCCATCGCATTCAGGGGTGACAACCACCAACCCCCGTTTCCAAGTAACCCCACTAATATATTCTATGCTGGAGTTAGCCTCACCGGCAAGCTCATACCGCATACGGTACACCGGTTGAATTGATAGAAGAACCTCTGTCGCAGGTCATTCAGGGATGAGGGATCAGACCAGACGGATGTTTTGCTGGAGCACCGACTAGCAGGTAACGTTAACTTGGGCTTCAAGGGTGTTAGTAGGGCCCTCTATATCCAAGACATATTATTTGACCTCATCACTACACAGTTTAAAGCAAAGTCGCTTTAAGCGTCGTCCGACACTATGTATGCTTATATTTTCAAAACTACGCTACAGATTGTGATGTGGTTTCTTTTAATAGATAGAGTAATTTCAAGAAGAAGGTTTAAATGTATAATAAATGCAATGTAAATAAAGTAGAGAGTGCAGCGGGAATGGGAGTGGGATGGTGGGACGAAGTTCGCCGGTTTTTTTTTTTTTTTTATACAAGGACTCGTCAATTTGACTTCACCTCGCCTGATGTTAAGCTAAAGGCAAAGTCTCGGAAAGAGGGTCACCATCGTAAACATTTACCATGTTAACAGTGGTGGCACTCAGCTTGACGGCCTCATTAGATGCCTTTTCACGCCCCGCTTAAAGGACCCGGGACTGTAGGAAGAAGGAAAAGCTAGTATTAACATAAAATTAAAGACAGTATTCGATTAAATGTAGCTATAATAACATAGTAATAAAATAATATCATACAATTATTTATTATTAAATAGTAAGTAGATACGTAATGTATACAGTGAAGAGCCATCAGCTCTCTGATGCTGAAGGGTCTGGCTTCGTTACGTGGTCCGGCGGGAGAAGGAAACTTAGACCAGCGCATACTGCGAACAATAATGCCTTATTAGTTTTATTTATAGGTTCCCAGTGGAGTAGAATAGGACCCCCAGGTGTTCCTGTGGGTGTCGTAAAAGCCGACTAAGGGATAGGGCTGTTCTCCATCCGACAGTAAACATACCGCCCAAGAAAAAGTGCCCACTAGACGACAATATGCTCGCCCCCTATTACGCTGCGTTTTCATTTAATGTATATTTTTTTTATTCTTAGTTTTGTGATTTCCATACGGTGTGATATTGTTTATGAAATCTTATATATAAAATTCTCGTGTCACAATGTTCGTTCCCGTACTCCTCCGAAACGGCTTGACCGATTCTCATGAAATTTTGTGAGCATATTGAGTAGGTCTGAGAATCGGCCAACATCTATTTTTCATCCCTCTAAATGGTGCAGCGGGAACGGGATCTGACGCCACGAGGGCAGGAAAAAATTGGCGGTACGAGTTCGCCGGGACAGCTAGTAAATAAATAAAATAAAATATTCATGAATGTGGGATTGTGGGCTGGAGGAGATGGTTCGGACTATCCGAAGCAGAAGCCGGCTCAGAGTGGAGCAGTACCGTGTTTCTCCGCGGCTCTATATAGGGTGATTCTACCTTTCTTTACAATTAGCATTACTTGGTGTAAATGTCACATCTTTGTCACTTAACAGTAAACAATAACTGTCCAATACTATTTAAAATATGGTTGCATCTCGTTTGTTATAATAATTAACCTACAAACTCGAAGTGATGATATGACTACGAAAAGAGAGACCATTAAGATAACTGCAAAGCAACCAGAGATTAATGAATAACCACACGTATTGTACCATCCTAAATAATGTAGATATAGGCAGGAAGATGACCTAATAACATTTAAAATTCTTAAACATATTGGTTCAAGTTCATTATCGTCGTCGGTATCATCTCGTGTTCATACATTCAAGATTAATAAGATCAATCTTTAACTCTGACTCTAAAGCCAGATTTTTATTTGTTCCTATATGAAAGAAATGGACATTATTATATAGAAACTTACAAATGGTGTCCTATCACTATACTCAATTTCTTACAGGCAATATTTCGATGAACATGAATTTCAACATTGAGCTTCACCATAATTTAGATTTATTTACATCCAATTTCAAAAGGATTTCCCCAAATCAAATTTATCTCCTTCAACATGCCAAATAACCTAGCGCATATCGAAGAATACCTATCCATAATCCAGCGACATGTGGCCAAGATAAAGTTTATGACCATGTTATGTTTAATTTAGCTTGGCAACTGATAAGAAAAGGAAGAGAATAAAACGGTAGGTGGCAACACTGGCAACCAATCACACTACAACTGTATGAGCTCTTAGATAGTGTGAATAGCAGTAATAATCGTAAATTAAGTAGATATTATTGTGTAAGGTCCAGGTGAAATAATGAAAAAAGAAATGTTATCAAAAGTTGTTTTATTACTTACAAGCTTGTTTACAATAAGCTGTATATTTTTTTTTTCGTGTGGAAATCCCCTCGGATACCTCCCCCGCCGGAGCCGGAAGGGGGGGGGGGGGGGGTTATGTCGGACTCGAACAAAATAAAACCGTACGCCGACTGAGGGTCGTGGTGCTAGGCCGGAGGTGAGGTTGTTTTCGACATATCCCTCGCACCCCGGCTGACCCAGGGCCATCCCTTACGGTCTGGCCCTCCTCGGGAAGCTATATGTATCAAACTGATGAACTGAGTTTTACTGTCGAGTCCTTTTCTTTCAGGGTTTTAAAATAGAACACGTCAACATGTTTTCCCTGATGATAAGCTGAAGACAAAGTCTGAGGAGAAAGGGTCTTATTACAGATACCAAAATGTTGAAATGGCCCTAAGTTTGACGGCCTTCTCTGATGCTTTTTTACAACCCCCTTGAAGGACCCGGGACTGTAGAAAGCAGAAACCCAAATGTTGGGTCCTTCGGCGATTCGCACCACAAAACTTTCGCACCGCGGTGCTAACCGCCCAAGAGCTCTTTTTGAAAGTGGCGTTTCACTGGTAAAGAAATTGAAGATTTTATGACGCCGCAAACGGAGTGCTTCACCAGTTAGGATCCCTCGACACGACAACCGTTGAATCAAAATATTATATTACTATATAGGTATATCAAAAGTTAAAAGGCAAACTCCATTTATTTTCAACTTTTTGGAGGTGTTTTTGTGACGGGGGTTTCGAAATTTTTAATTTAATTTTTATTAAATAGTATCCTTGTGAAAATGGTGTGAAGTCGTAAAGAGGATGCTGACATTGCATTGCATTGTATGATTGTAGTTACTGACATCAGTGTACCGGCTTTCTGCGTTGCATTTACTTTTAGTTTTATTTACCGAGGTCTTTGCACTGTTGTCAAGAACTTGATAGAGAAAAGTTCATTCATTTATATTGAGTTGTTTACCAACTAAAAGTCATTTTGTTTTGATAGCGATGTGCGCTTATCAAAATACATTTTATTATGGGTTTTTCGGATCCTTATGTTTATTATGTGAAAAACAACTCCTGCAATTCTATTCCACATACATAATATATTTACGGCTGTTTCTCCATGAAGTAGGCTGATATAACAGCCTGTTGTTAGCTATTAGACAGCCTTCCTGGCGTAGCGGTAGTGAACGTGGTTGCTACGCAGGAGGCGCGGGTTCGATACCCGCTCAATGCCAATATTAGTTACATGAATATGGTATTTGCATTGGTTTGGTCGTGCCTCGGAGAGCACGTTAAGCCGTCGGTCCCGGTTGCCATACGAACATCTATGGCAGTTGTTACAGGTAGTTGGAGCCCTCAATAGTTGGCATTTATTCCTGGGCTGAATGACACACCAAGTATGTAAACCACTGCTCATTTCACTCTACGTGCCTGAACCACTGTAGGGGCACTACTTGGAGCCATAACACAAAGAATCTGCCAAATGGTCTTAATTAATAGGAGAGTTAGTGGGCGAGCATATTGCCGTCACGCGGTCACTTTGTCATAGGCAATATGTGTACTTTACTGTCAGATAAGGAACAGCCCTATCCTTTAGCTGCCTTCTACAACACCAATGGGAAGAGATAGGGTGGACGGTGGACCTATTCTACTCCACCAGTAACAACATGCCGAATACTGATACTACTTACTAATACGATATCTAGAGAAGCGGAAGCGGTAGCCTAGTGGTATGGGTAATGGACTGCTGAGACGAGGTCTCGGGTTCGATCCCAGGTTCTCCTTTACTTTTCTCAATTTTTATAAATTCCATCTCTAAGTTATTACGTTCTTCCTATCACCTTTACGCAGATGATCTTCAAATCTACACACAAGCCTCTGTGCAAGAATTACCTACAGCTATCTGTACCATAAATGCCGATCTGACGCAAGTATGTGAGTGGAGTAAACAGTATGGGCTCGAAGTGAACCCCTCTAAGACTCAGGCTATTATTGTGGGCAGCTCCGGGATGTTGAATCGTATAGACTGGTCGCAATTACCAGATGTTGTATTTAACGGTGTTGCAATTCAATTAAGTGGTGAGGTGAAAAATTTAGGTATATGGATGGATAGGACACTATCCTGGGGCCCTCAAATACGTGAAGTCAGCCGCAAATTGTTTGCTTCTGCGGGTTCCATGCGTAGGCTGCGAAACTTTCTACCAACAGCCACTAAAATTGCACTTGCAGAATCACTTCTTCTTCCACAACTTGACTATGCTGATGCCAGCTATCTTGATCTCACTGAGGAGCAACTTGATAAGCTTGAGCGCCTTCAAAATGTCTGTATCAGATTTATATTTGGTCTTCGCAAATATGATCACGTATCACAATTCCGCAACTTGCTCAAGTGGCTCCCAATTCGACTTCGCCGGAATGCTCATATTCTTTCCATACTTTACAGTATTCTCTTCAATCCCCGTACTCCTATTTACTTAAAAGAACGTTTTGTGTTCCTCAATGACACACATTCGAGATCCTTGAGGTCGTCAGTAACATTACAACTGTCCACGCCTTCTCATTCCACAACATTTTATGACAAGTCGTTTACTGTCCAGGCTGTAAGGTTGTGGAATGCGCTGCCTGTATATGTAATAAATATATATGCGTGTATCTAATGTAGGTATGTATGTTTATGTAAATATGATAGACATTCAATGTATGTACTTAGGTTTATTTAGTGGAGTATTTAATAATGTATATTGTGTATGTATGTGTGTGTGTGTGTGTGTGTGTGTGTGTGTGTGTGTGTGTGTGTGTGTGTGTGTGTGTGTGTGTGTGTGTGTGTGTGTGTGTGTGTGTGTGTGTGTGTGTGTGTTTGTGTGTGTGTGTGTGTGTGTGTTTGTGTGTGTGCGTGCGTGCGTGCGTGCGTGCGTGCGTGCGTGCGTGCGTGCGTGCGTGCGTGCGTGCGTGCGTGCGTGCGTGCGTGCGTGCGTGCGTGCGTGCGTGCGTGCGTGTGTGTGTGTGTGTGTGTAATGTATATATTTGTGATATATGGGTATATGTGTGTATGTGTTTATGACTACACTAATAACTACCCATAGTTATTACTGTTAATATTTTAAACATGTCCATCCAAAGGTTGCCTGTAAGAGATCGCTCTTAGCGATAAGGCCGCCATTTGTACATAATGTCATGTATTGTCCATACATTTACTGTATTACTGGTGTACAATAAAGATTTATCTATCTATCTATCTATCTACCATGGCACACACCAATGACTTTTCGATGCTTTTCGAAGTTAGGTGTGTATTTGTCGCAGGTTTATAAGTGCTCGGTTAATGGCAATAGGCTCGCTCGATTACATTGGGACCTAAACATAAACTGGCGAAATGTGGGTGCTAGCACCTCTGCTTACCCCTTCGGGGAATACAGGCGTGAGTTTATGTTATGTTATGGAATATTCCTTTCAAGTGAAATCGTAACAAATGTGTTGCTTACAAATCATCTTACGATTATAAAAGATACATTGCCGAAATAACGGCAGATAAGGGCAGAAAACACGCGGTACACGTACAGATTAAATATAATCCAAATAAAATAATAAAATCTAATTTTATATATCCATATAAATAATAAATAAATATTCCACAACTTTCTACACAACGCTATCTAGACCCATGGTAAGCATAGCTTAACTAGCTTGTGTTATGGTTGCTCACAGCGATGGTACGAGACCGATGCGCGAACGCTTGGGGCGGGGCCGCCTCCTTCTGCGAACAAGTAATGCTCGAAAAGGAGGCGGCCGGTCGGGTCCGGACTAGACTCCGGGCCCGGGAAGAGCGAAGTCGAACTGGACGTCGAAGGTCACAGAACGACCTCCGTCCTCCATGAGCGCTGGCCTGGGGGTGACTGGTGGAGCCACATGTCACCCTAGCAGAAGCAGGCCGCGGTGGCGGCGCAAAGTGCGCCTCTCCATACCCGGGGCTAGATGGGGACACCATGATCCCCACAACCCGAAGAGGGCCATCTCGAAAGAGATGGTCCTGGGTGTGCCGGGGCGCGAGAGATATGTTTAACCATAGACCCAAAGACGGCGTGCGTTTTAGCAGTTCGAGTCCGACATAACCACCTCCACCGGCTCCGTAGGGGTTGTATCCGTGGGGATTTACCGCACGTTACAAAAAAAAAATGCCCCATAGACCTCTATCCTCAAAAGAGAACAAAAAAACCGCGTACTGCGGATAAAGAGCACATTTCGGAGTCAACTTATAGGCCGGTAGCTATACTAAAAAAGTTTGTAACGCTAGATATACTTACAGAACACTAGCAGAGCGAAGCCATAGAAGGTAGTCATGCAGGCAGCGCTGAGGGACACCCCCGCGACGTTGGCACCCACCACGGACCCCAGGCGGCCGAACATCAGCACTCCACCTACCGCGGTACCCCTGTGGGGAAGAAAATTAACATTGAAAGGTGCTAAACCTATGAGAATGCCGTGAGGCAAAATGCCGTAAGAATCCTGTCGTTGCGCCGATTAGGTATACCTACAGAGTAACAACTGTAACATGTGGCCGTTCTGATATTTTTATACTGAGTTTAATAAATTTCATGTTGCTTGCTTACAACTTGCTCATTTGGTGAAGCTAGTTTAAGATATTAATAGGATAGAATCGTTAGCATTGTTTCAATTGTTTTATCATTCGTTTTTAATTTATAACGATTTTTGTTCATTGAGCCACTTAATGAAGTGCATGGTCTAGGTCATCTTAATTAATAATGACCCCTTAGTAACGCGCTGTAGTCTGTAGTATCTCAGCAATTAGAAGCATGGGATTGTGTTACAAAACTGGCTGGACCCTAAATTATGTAATAGAACTAAATTGGAAACGTCCTTCACGTTATTTTCTGTTTTATTTTTTACTAGATTTTGTCCCCGGCTCCGTCCGGGTGGAATGTTGGTTATCGCGACCAAACATAGCCTATGTCCTTTTTCAAGGTCTACTCAACCCCTATACCAAATTTCATCAAAATCGGTTCAGTAATTTGGGTGTGAAAGCGTAACATACAGACAGACGGACAGACAGAGTTACTTTCACATTGGTAATGAAACACCTAGCATTACCCTAAACGGCTTGAACATTAAACGAGTTACTGAATTCAAATACCTAGGACACATTCTCACCGAGGACCTTAAAGACAATTTAGATGTAGAAAGGGAGCGCAGGGCACTGGCGGTCCGAGGTAACATGCTGGCCCGTAGATTCTATCGCTGTAGCAAAAATGTAAAAATTACGCTATTTAAAGCATACTGCCAGGGCTTTTACACGGGGAGTCTATGGGTCAGTTACACTAAAAGGTCGCTGGACGAGCTGCGTGTCCTGTATAACAATGTCTTTAGAGTGATGTTGGGACTACCACGTTTCTGTAGCGCGTCGGAGATGTTTGCGCAGAATAGGACTGACGGTTTCCACGCCATCATTCGCAAAAAAACGGCATCGCTGCTACGCAGAATACGGGATAGTGACAACAGCATTCTAAGAACCGTGGCGGAGAGTATCGATTCTCCACTTGTAAAATTCCTTGTGAGGAGGACCATCAGTTAGGAACACAGTTCTGGCTGAGGTCCTATAATAGAAATATAATATAGGTAATATAATTATTAAAAAAAAAAAAAAATGTTCAACTAACCCTAATCTAAGTCAGTACTAACAATGGATCTATGTTATCTGAAAAATAAAATAATTTAATTTAATTTAATTAATAAACAGAACATCCAAAAACGCTGTGCTCGTTATAAAATTAAATGAAAAAACACTAAATATATTATTATTATAGTGAAAAAATGTAATTTAATGAATAAGGTACTAAATTTGCTTTATAAAAGATTTATTTTTGTTAACTATCTAAAATAAAAAAATGAAAAAGTATTGATTACATCCCTTTCCGTGGACTGTTTCCAGTCCACGATCATAAGTTTATGTACAAATTAAAAATATTCTCAGTGAAAAGTTTCAATTCATTTATCATTATTTTAGTTACCAATATTATATAGTTACATAAAAATAACATGGTAAAAAATAATCCACGTAATTATGGAAGTTATTACATATAAACATGATGTTATCAGTTCTTGCGACCCCTTCCGTGGACTGACTAAAATATAAGTTTGTTGCTGAATAAACGAAACGTAACATGACTTAATTTTTTTTGGTTGGCAATACTGTTTCGCTGCCAGTTGAAACTTGCAATTTAAAGTGGTGGTTTTGCTCTGTGTGAAAATAAAATAAACTTTTGTTTAAATAAGTGTTTCTTTGTAATTAATATCAAAGATCGTTGCAACTTTTCTGTTACAGTGTTATTTAGGTAAGTATTATCATGAGAAATACTTGTTGCAATTTTCCTAGTGTGATATCGGTGGCCATTTGTTAAAATCGTATGACTTGATTACTAACCTCAAAATTTTGTATTGTGCATTGTATTTTATGATAAGTTTACCCTTCCGTGGACAAACTTCTCTGTGGACACTATGTCCACCGAAGGGTAAAGGTCCACGGAAGTGATTTTTATTAAGCTTCTTTATTTGTTTGAAATAAATTTTATACTAACTGAACACCTGAAAGCACATGTTTCTTGGCGGCTTTAGTACCTACCTACCTATTTGAATGTTTTATTAGTTTTTTGCTGTGGTGCATTATTCAATGTAAATTACGTGCTGCTGTGCCCTGCTTGATTTATATGCATGAAGCGGTGTGTATATGTGGATTTTACCATATTTCAGGTAGAAATGCCGCGAACATCTAGATCCAAGCTCCAGTTAAGCGATGAAGAGAAAAAGATTAGGCGACGTGAGCAAAAAAAGATGAGTATGCGCCGAGCACGCCAAAAACTAAACGAGACGGAAAAGGAAGAAATACGTAAGCAGGATAGAGAAAGATACCACAGGAAGAAAGAAAGGGGTGACATTAAAACTATTGACCAGTATACTCCACGAAGACAGCGCCAAATAAGAAAAATGTGGCGTGAAAAATCAAAGAAACGCCGGGATATATTAAAAATGCAAAAAGCTACTGCTATTCTTATGGAAAATAATACTCCACCGTCGAGTCCTTCTTCATCATTTTCACGCGTTGAAGTTGGGAGGGTAATTGCTGCTCGCAATAAGAAAAAATTGAAGGATGAAAATGAAGGTTTGAAATCTAAAGTTTTAGAATTGCGGAAAAAAATTAAAAAGTACAGAATGCGTTTTAGAAGACTGAAAGAAAATAAACGTAAAGTAGGTAATAATGATAATGCTAGCAAAAAAACGTTAAAGAGAGACATAAAGAAGGCTGTGCATGATTTTTTAATACAAGATGAATATAGCAGGCTGACTGCTGGCAAAAACGAAACTATTACAAGAAAAAAAAGCAAACGCCAGATACGTTTACTGAATGACACTCTTTTAAATTTACATACGGTTTTTCAAAATCAAACAGGGATGAAAATTTCTTATCAAACCTTTCGAAGATACCGTCCGTTTTGGGTTCTGTTTCCGAAAGCTTCTACAAGAAACACATGCCTGTGTGCATTACATGAGAATAGTGACAATGTGGTACGATCACTACAAAAGGCACAAATTATATCCTATGGGTCTGCTTCTGATGTTTCTAAGGCGATTTGCTGCAATAATACACTTAATCGTAATTGTTTAGAGCGAACATGCAAGCACTGCCAAAATAAAAAAATAACATTTAATGATTTTAATGAAAACGATCTTATTACATACGATAGATGGGTTATTAAAAATGTTGGCGTAATAATTAAAGGAAAGGAGAAACAATGTAAAAAATGTATTAAGGAGACAGTAAAGACTACAAAGATTTCTCTTGTACGATTGTTTAACTCAAACTTGCCAGTGTATATGCAGCATATGGCAAATTTAATTCATCAGGTTAGGTCAATCCAAAGTGTTAAACAACATTTATCTCCTTCAGAAGGTTTGTTACATATCGATTTCTCAGAAAACTATAACTGTAAATACAGTACAGAAGTACAATCTGCTCACTTTGGTGGATCGAAGCCCCAGTTGTCCCTACACACATGTGTATACTACAATAATAACTTGCAGTCTCCAGAGAGTGGTTTTAAAACAACGTCAATGTGCACTATCTCGGAAAATTTGCGACATGACCCGGTAATGATATGTGCACATCTTAGACCTATTTTGCATAGAATAAGGGAAATAAGTCCCAATTTGACAGATTTGCATATATTAAGTGACGGTCCAATCACACAATACAGAAATAAGTCTATGTTTTATTTGATTGCATGTTTTTTGAGCAAAGAATTAGATAATGTAAACAGTATTATATGGCACTACAGCGAAAAAGGTCACGGTAAAGGAGCCCCAGATGGTGTAGGTGGCTGTGTAAAGAGAATAAGTGATAATTCAGTTGCAATGGGTAAAGATGTGTCCAATTACGATGGTCTTATGACTTGTTTAAAGGAAAATTGTAGAGGTATAGAGATTTATGGAATTGGGGATCCCAACATTCAAGAAATACAAGATATTATGGATCAGAGCTCAGTCAAAGCTTTTAAGGGGACATTAAAAATACATCAACTCTCTTGGAGCCGAAATGAGCCAAATATTTTACATGCTAGACGACTAAGTTGCTTATCCTGTTCAGCACAAATGATTTGTCCACATTTTGAAATCGGCCAGATCACAGTTCAACACTTGAGGGCTATATCGACTTCTCCTCCAAGTTCTGTGTCTAATGTCAGTGCCTTATCCCCAAGAAGTGTAGCTTCATCTCAATCAGACACAGTCACTTTTAGGTCTGATTTAATAACACCAGAAGGAGATATGTTACAAAGTGTGCCTGCTCCTCCTAAAAAAAGATTTAGAGTATTTTCTGATTCTGATGAGTCTGACATTTT
Organism: Eilema sororculum; assembly: GCA_914829495.1. Taxonomy (NCBI): domain Eukaryota; kingdom Metazoa; phylum Arthropoda; class Insecta; order Lepidoptera; family Erebidae; genus Eilema; species Eilema sororculum. The sequence goes on along the minus strand of OU618545.1, from coordinate 21,731,381 downwards.
TCCTATGCAACCAACAAAAAAAAGAATAATCATCCCATTTTCGGACAGTGATGATGAAGATTCTTTATTTTGATTTACAGAATAATAATTGCTCATGATTGTTTATTCATATATTTTTGATATTTTTATGCCTCATGTCAACGGAAGAGATATATCTTCCGTGGATAATTTGTTTTTATTTTTTTAAACTGAGATTATTGTATGACTTGTTTTGTTTTTAATGTTAAGCAATAATGTACACTCTAAGTATTATCATGTGTAAGTTTACAGAGTTTTGATATGACTGTTATTGCTTTAAGACCTAACTTTATCTTTTCTGTTGATTTTTATGTCTTTTCAGTGGACACTGAAAAATGAAATTGTGACCCATTTTCTTTAAATTAACGTTTTGATCTCAAAATCTAATCATAATATGATCCTTTTGTTACATTTTATAATAAAAGTAGATTTTTAGTACAAAAAGGCATTTTTTTTAATTTCTAAGTTTTGAGAACCGCATTTGTTTATCACCCATTTATAATATTAGCACAGAATAGATAATAGATTAGTATGGATTAGGTGGCATACAGCTTTCTATACACTAAAGCCAGCGGCCTGCTACACTATGGGGTATCGTAGAATAAGAGCTGCTCAAAATTCCTTTTTTCAAATGTTGGCTATTTCATATATTTGAATAAATTTTTTATAGCATTTATTATGCTAACTTTTAAGTTCTAAACAGTATGGGTCGAGAAAGTGTGGCTCAATAGCTTAGTTGGAAGAGCAGTCCCCCTGTAAGGGAAAGGTCGTGAGTTCGATTCTCACTTGAGCATTTCATTTTTTCCAATGTTTTTCGAATTTCATATATTTTTATTTTTACTTATTACTTAAGAAGTTGTGTTTTAATAATAACAACGATTTAAAACATTTAGTGAAATAAAAAAATAAAAAAATTACGTTTCATATCTACATTCTGAAACTTAGTAAAATCAGTTTTCAAAAAGTTCAACATTGCACACGGCCCACCCGATGGGAAGTGGTTATCGCGGCCTGTTGAACCACTCGCGTTGCCGACCCGGTTATTTTGAAAAGCCCACGAGGTATAAAAAATAATTCGAAATATGTTTACTGTAGCGCCCCCTAGAGGATTGTCACCAACACCTTCCTAAGAACTTGCACCAATCAAACCTAAACCAATAATTGAAAAGTGAATCAAAATCAAAAGTATTTTTGGAGAAAATTTTCAACATTGATTGGCATTAAAAATGCTTGCTGTAGCGCCCTCTGTTGAGTTGTCATTGTAACACCTATCTAAGATCATACTCCAATTGAAGCCGAACCCAAAACTGAAAACTGTTTCAAAATTGCATTGGTGGCTTCGGAAAAATGGCAACATGGATTTGCATTGGTCTGGGTGTTTTTATGTATTGTAGTATGTATGTATTTACAAAAAAGAGTTTCTAAGTATGTCTATCTGTATTCTAGATTTCATAATACAAGCTATAAAAGCTTACCATGGGTCTAGATAGCGTTGTGTAGAATGTTGTGGAATATTTAATTGGGGATATAGAATCCGTAGTTAGACCATTCGGTCTGTTTAGGGCTCCGACCACCTGCAACGACTGTTACGAAGTTGTTTCAATTGGTTTTGCAGATCAATACTGAAATTGAAATAGAATAAGAGAATAGGCCTTGAATCTGGTAAAGCCAAACCACAGTGGTGCCACTGCCATTGCAAAAAGGTAATTAAATAATAGACTTTTAAGCGATGCGGTTAAACTTCCAAATTAAATGACTCTTTGCAGAGTACTTCAAAAAGTGTAATGAAACTGTTTTCATTTCATTCTGAACTTTATTAGTATAGAAATCTATATATATAAAAATGAACCCCTATTTCCCTTGGTCACGACATCACGCGTGAACGGCTGAACCGATTTCACTAATTCTTTTTTTGTTGTGTTCGTTATTGTTAGGAGAAGGTTCTTATGAAAGAAAAATGATGAAAATTGCGCGGAAAATAAGAAAATTTAAGAATACATAATCACCATATAAAATAGCTGATCCGACATACGCTATGTCTAAATTTTGAATTTGGAATACGAATTGGAAAAAAATGTGTTTATTATTCTAATACTGCTGTATGATATTCTTCTATGTTATCTGAAGTTTGATATAGAATTGACATAATGCGTGCAAATATCGTCAGAAGGTTTTTTTTATGATTTTTTTTATCGTGCGATAAATCCCCATGGATACCACCCCCACGGAGCCGGTGGATCGTCAGAGGGTGATTAGAGTAGACATTTTTCTGAATTAACAAAATGCCCGTTGCTTGGGCCGCGAAAATATTTATGGTGGCTATTTTTTTATTTAGGTCGAAAAATTGATGTTTTATGGTAGTATGAACGCCCTTGAGCGTAGAGGTATATGGTTGTATGGGTCCCATAGGTATATTGGCTCCGTAGGTGTAAGTATGGGCCCCGGTAACCTATTAGTGTCGGGAGCTCCGTGGGCGTATGGGGCCTGAATCCAGATGCTTTCTGTTCTCAAAATAATTAGGAGAATTTGATACAGCTAATTGATTCTAATTTCTAAGGCGAAACGAAGTTTGCCGGGACAGCTAGTAAAGTTATAAAATTTAATGTCATTTTTGCAGTGAATGTGGTACCACAGTGGTTTGGCTTTAGTAGAATTAAAGGCCTGTTAGTTCTGTTCCTTTATAGATTAAAAGAAAAACAAGTATTTTTTTATACCACTTAGTTGGCAGACAAGCACACGGCCCACCTGATGGAAAGTGGTTACCGCGGCCTATGGACGTATGCAACACCAAGGCCATTACACTCCTGCTGCCTACCCTGAAGAAACCTTCTAATGTCCCTCTTGAAGAGCCCCATATTGTAGTCGCTTGGGAAAACCATGGCAGGGAGTTCATTCCACAGCTTGAGCGTACGTGGGATGAAGTTCCTTTCATACCGCACGGTGCGCACCGTATTCGGATGCAATGTGAGGGGCTGAATTCCCTGTCTATGGCGAGCATGAATTACATACGTTTCAATGTGAAATGCGTTATTACTACAAGTAAATACTATAAGTATTCCACAAACAAGTCTGCAGCTGTTTATCATGCCAGCTGATATTTACAAGCTACGGAGACGACACAGTCCCTGTGGGGTCAGCGTGCAAAACCTACTGTAATCTATTCACAGTAAACCGTGGTATTGCATCAACGTATATAGTTTATCAGCTAGTCAATATTGTGAGAGTAAATTGATTTAAGTGTGTTATTAGGTTATTGTAGATGAACTAGAGATGCAGTTTAATGTAAATAATCTATACATGTATAAGTATAATTACTTGTACGTGTTTTACTGATTCATCAACGCAAAGAGCGTAAATGGGTAGATTCCTAATAAATAAATAAATATAAATATTCCACAACATTCTACACAACGCTATATAGATCCATGGTAAGCTTTTTTATAGCTTGTGTTATGGAATCTAGAATGCGAATAGGTAAACATACATAAATACTTCTTTTTTTGTAAATACATACATAATAAACATAGAAACACAGGCCAATGCAAATAATTGCCATATTCATGCATACAAATATTTGCACTGAGCGGGAATCGAACCAGCGCCTCCTTTGTAGCTGTCGCGTTCACTACCGCCACGCCCGCCACTGAGAATTTATTATGTATATGGAAGACTCAAGATTGAGTGTCACCATTTTGACCACAAATAATTCAACTTTGATGGTAGTTTGACAGCCTCATTAGATGCTTTTGCGATTTTTGACAGTTGATACCATTTTAGGGTTCCGTATCTCCTCCTAAAAGAAAAAGCGTTAAAGTATCACTTCGTTGTCTGTCTGTCTATCTTTCAATGCCTTTTCACGGGAATACGTGAAGGCATCACGCCACAGTCGGCGTGCGGTTTTAGTCAGTTCGAGTCCGACATAACCTCCCCTTCCGGCTCCAGCGGGGGAGGTATCCGAGGGGATTTCCGCACGGAAAAATAAAAAAAATAAAAAGGCATCACGCTTATACCAAATACTCAGATCTACAATACATTGTAGTTGTAGAAAAATTAAACTTCTAGCTCAACGCAATCAAAGTGCCTACTACCTTTTATTGCGCTTTATGTAACATAATGGGTTATTTGACTATTTTTGTTTTACTTACGAAAAATTACCACTGTCTTATAATATAATGAACTGTAAAAGTAAAATTTTCGTACGACAAATAGTTTTCAAGATATTTGATTTTGAAAAATTCAATTTGTCGCGCCGCCCGAAAACGCTCCATACAAAATCCCACGAAATTGTGACGTCATGCTTCGGTAGCGCGTAGTGCAAATGTATGGAGTGCAAGAGAATATCGCATTTATCTCGGTCTACGTTGCGTTTACACGTTTATATAGTTCATAATTTATATAAAGTTATTTAAAATTTAATAAGGAATCTAAAAAGTTTATATTTGAATTGAATTTGATTGTTTATATTTTGACTTTTTTTGGGAATTTCAACTACTGAAAAGTCATAGTTTCAGTTTAGATATGCAATATTTTAGTTTGTGAGGCATATTTTTTCAGAACAAGCTATCATATTAATCAGTATTTGGAAGTATTCGTCTCACAGTTCAGTATTGGACGGAACCCTCATTGTGCGAGCAGCACTTGACCAATGTTTTGATAGAAATTTTACTCCTAATATGTTGCTATAAGCACTGACTTGTTCTGTCTGACTGACGGGGTCATCAATTTATTAATTTCATAATACTAAGTAACATATTATCAGACCCCCACGAATTTGATATCAACTAGCGTATTGTATAAAACTCAAAATTACTACTTTACTACTTTATACTTTCAATTATTACGCATAATCCTAAATAATACTCACCTATAAGAGTACCTATTATATCTAATGATATATATTTAATTAAAATCATTATTTAGGAAAAACAACAAATGGTCTTAACCTCTAAGATATTTTGTACCTATAACCACAGATAATCAAACCACTGAACCGATTTGATGAAATTTAGTATATGGGTAGATTAGACCATGAGAAATGACAAGCTATGTTTGGTCGCGATAACCAATATCCACGCGGGCGGAGCTGCGGGCAAAAGTTAGTCTAATATAGTTCTATACTATAACTGTCGTTATAAACTACGTAGGCACGTACGACTCTATGAGAATTGGTTGGATATAATCCATAAAAAGAAGACATATGGAACTTCGTTTGGTTTATATATTTAATCCGTTAAGCATTACTGGATATTATCTAGAATTCTAGACGGTGCAAGACCTTACTTATCAGGAGGACATAATATGAACTTTTATCTGAAACGGCCAAAGGCACTTTCCAAATTGTATCGGTAGGTACGTACTACGTAGTAGGACTAGTAGGTATATGCGCAGCGTAGTGTAGGAGTGCGTACTCTTACGTCGTTTCTTAGTAGGTATCTTTGTAATGAAATGAAAACACAATAAATTCATACCAATTCATACACAGTTTTTTCATAGCTAGCAAGAGTTATCGATGATGAATGGTTTAGAATGTTAGTTAGAATTTTATGTATAGTCTGTATCGAACAAACATAATTGCCCAGTTAAATGCGGTCCATAAAATGTCTCATTGCAATAAATTGTCGTTTTTCCCGAATGCATCTGTGGCTTTCACCTCGAAGCCCAGGGTTACTCTCCGCTTAATTCTTCTGCTCCTTTGGTTGGCATACACTTATGCAGCTTTTATTAAGCTACTGCAGTCTAACCTCTCCAGCACAAAGAGCTAAGGTTGCCAGAGTCTTCGGCGGCCATTAGGAGATTAAATTAGTCTATAGTCCACGGGCCGTATGTTTGTCTGCCACCTGAGTGGTATAAGAAAGGGCCACGTCCATCAAGCAACAACAACAAAACAACATTTGTAGTTTTTTTTTAGTTTTTTTAAGTTGAAGCTGCCTTGCAAAGATCTTAGTGGGGCTTCAAACATACTTCATCAAAACAATTTTTTAATGAAATTTTATAACATTTGTTATGCTAACTATAGGTACCTACAATTCGTATGTATACATCAAGAAAAATTAATTACTCAGGTGGTGCTTGAACCCACGATCTTTCCCTAACAGGGGGAATGCTTTTCCAACTGAGCTACTGAGCCACTTGGAAGAGCATTCTCCCTGTAAGGGAAAGGTCGTGGGTTCAAGCCCCCCCCAAGTAATTCATTTTCCCTGATGTAATCGAATCATAAAAATAATACCACCAGCTATTATTATACCATACGTAAACATTTAATTAACTTACTACCACTGTTAAATAAATATCTAACACAAATAATTTTCCTATTTATCATATCTCTACAATAGTATCTAACATTTGTTTAGTTTCATTGAGGAGATTTGATAGCATTTTATATAGTACACACTAAGTCAATGAAAAGGCTTGCATATACCTATATATAACATCCACAAGAGGTGAGGAGTCTATAGTATAAATATGGATTCTCATTAATTCAGGGTTTTCGCACGGTGGTAGGTACACGGTCCAAAACCTCCACGGGGGGCATCCTGGGCAAGTACGGCAGTGCCTCTCTCCCGCAAGGAAGACGCTACCTACGGCAAATTCTGGCCAAGGTGGGAGTGGAACTTAAAACCGTAGCAGATGGTCTTCGGGTGTCTATATCGTACCTACACTAGCTGACCCGTCCCGGCTTCGCCCGGGAAAATTACGTATTCGATATTTGATAGCGACCTAAATGACGAACTTTCCATACAAACGTTTATCACATATTTTACCCTCCTAGTAGTTAAATTTTGATAAACGTGTTCATTAACTTCTTGAAAGACACAGTTTTATTAAATTTAGTGCATCTAGCTCTGAAAATTACGGACTTTCATACAAACTTCCATCCCTTATTTTACCCCTTTAGTAACAGAATTTCCAAAAATCCTTTCTTAGTGGATGCTTACATCATAAAATGCATCTACTGTTAAAATTTTAAGTTTTGCGTTGGGCTCTGCGTTGATGTATCAGTCAGTCAGTCAGTCAGTCTGTCGGGACAAGTAATACATATTGGTCTAATTGGTTTTATCTGAGGTGTCCCTTGCACCTCAGATGACCTAAGATCGATGAGACCTAAATGACACCCGAGACTGGCGTGCGGTTTTAAACGGTTCTGCTCTGACATAACCACCTCGATAGTAGGTATTTCCGCACGAAAAAATAGATAGGTACACGAACCAAATATTGTCAACAAGTAAGGATTTTCTTTCAACAATATAATCGTTCAACATCGTAAAGATATCACTCTTACTGATATTATTATAAGCAAAAACATGTGAGGATTGTATTTAATCTTTATGGTGCAGAAGTTTTCCATTATTATACTGTGATTATAATTTTATTTTACTACACATGTCATCATTTGACTTCTGTAAGGCACATTGTGACATTTTTTATACCACCTAAGTGTCCTAAGTGGCGGACAAGCCCAGTGCAGCACCAGGGGTTTCTCACTCATGCTACCGACTACTCTAAGAACCTTCTAATACCATCTTGAAGAACCCCATATTGGAGTTGCTTGGGTAAATCACAGCATAGAGATAATTAAATATGGGTTCATGATAAAATGCCAGTTAGGCTGAAGGTACGGGTCTATAAAACGATCATGAGACCTGTCCTTTTATAGGGCTGTGAGGCGTGGCCGCTGTTGGAGCAACACAAGCAGATGCTGCGTGTCACGGAGATGAAAATGCTGCGGTGGATGTGTGGAGTCACGCGTAAAGATCGCGTGAGGAACTCACGCATCCGCGGCAGCCTTCATGTCCGTGACATCGCAGATAAAATGCAAGAGCCACCTCCGCTGGTCTTGCGGCAACTGCCCAGCTACGTGGGTAACAAATGCCTGGCAATGGCACCTCCACCGGCTCCAGGTAGAAAGGCTAGGCCCAAGAAGTGCCGGCTTGGCGTCGTGGAGTCTTTACGTGGACGATGATTAGAGATAATTTTATTTATTTATTTTTTGTTTATATATTATGAACAAGCAGCTTCAAGCTGTTGTGTTCACTTCTAGTGATAAAATTTAATAGTCTATAGTTTTTTTATTTTTATTTAATTGTCCGTCATTTTTTTAAGCATTGAATTGTCTAGTCGTAGCCAGTTATCAAGTCGATTTTTAAATGAGTTTATTGAGGTGGCAGAAACAACGTCCTCCGGCAGCAAGTTCCAATTATGGACCACTCTATTACTGAAGAAGTGATGGGCAACCAATGTATCAGCAGAGGCCCGCGTCAATCGAAGGCCGTGTCCGCGGGACGGCCGTATGCTGTCCCTCCTGAGAAGAATGTTCTGGATATCTGGCAGATTATAGTGCGCATTTATGATCTTGTATACCTCTATCAGATCACCTCGAAGTCGTCTCTGCTCGAGAGTGCTCAGTTTCAGTGCACGTAGTCTCTCTTCGTCTAGGACATGCGACGTAGAGCCGGTGGTATCTTAGTGGCTTTCCTCTGGACACTCTCCAGCAGATTGATGTCCTTGTGAAGGTATGGGCTCCAGATCTGGAAGCCATATTCCAAGAGTGGCCTAATATAGGTCTTGAATATTCTCCTGAAAACTTCGATGGTTATGCTTTGAAAGGACTTTCGAATAACATATGTAAAAGATATTTTCTGAAGTTTACGCGAATGTCACTCATTGAAATAAAACCAAAGCAAAGCAAAGCAGCCGAAACGTCGGGTTTAAAAGTAATATTAACAAATATATCGCGATAGAATCCGTAAAAAGTGGTTTTATTTCAATATGTAAAAGAGTTAGCCTTTTTTACAATATTGGAGATATGTTCTGCCCACTTCAAATCAGGAGCCACAGTCACTCCCAGATCTTTTTGGAGGTTGACTGGAGCTAGGATGTTTCCCTCAGACTATATGTAGCCCTTGGATTGTTGCCCCCTAAATGCAGAACATTGCACTTAGATGCATTTAATTTGATAATCCAATCTTTAGTCCAATTTTGGATACGATCTAAGTCATCCTGCAGCTGTCCTGAGTGTATAAGTGGGTTGGCAAAGAACTTACCATCATCAGCAAAGAAGGCAGACCGGCACTCAATCACCTCGATTAAGTCTGTTATGTATATTCCAAACAAGTGGGGGGCAAGCACTGAGCCCTGGGGTACGCCACTCGCAACGGGTCTCTGCTTGGAAAGGGCGCCACCGACACGCACTTGGAATGTTCTACCCTCCAAGTAGTTCCTTATCCATTTGAGTAGGGCTCCACGTATCCCACAATGCTCCAGTTTGTTGAGAAGTCGTTGATGTGGAACCTTGTCGAATGCACGCTCGAAGTCCAGGTAAATGACATCTATTGGGTTGCGGCCATCGAGTTCCTTTGTCCAGTCCTGTACACATGTCAGCAGATTAGTGACTGTTGACCTACCTCTAACAAATCCGTGTTGTTTGGTTGAGATAATGCCCTCTCTGCTCAAAAACCCGGTCAAGCTGTGCGAAATAATTGTTTCCATCATCTTCACTACAATACTGGTGAGGCTGATGGGGCGAAAATTACCAGGTTGTAGTTTGTCTCCCCTCTTGAACACTGGGGTCACTATGGCATGTTTCCAGTCCTGTGGTAAGCATCCCGCCGCAAAGGATGTATTCATTAAGTGTGTTAAGATGGGCGCTAGTATATGTACGCAGTTTTTGAAGACACATCCTGGCAGCTGATCTGGGCCTGCTGAAGAGTGTGCATGTAGACCTTTTATTGCTTTTTCCACATCCTCAAGTGTGAAATCAATATCGCTCAAGCTGTGTTCCACCCGCTTGATCCCAGTTATTTTAGGTAATTGGTGTAGGACCGGTTCAGCTGAATAAGCTTTCTGGAACTCCTCTGCAAGCACCTCTGCTATACCACTTGGATCTGTGACAAGGTCTCCATTAATATTTCTCATAGCTTGTGGAATGCTCATCCGGGTGCTGGTGCTACGTCGGATGTGTGAGTAGAAGGCTTTGTCACCGCCATCCAATATATGCGCCTCAAACAGGGCTCTCTGTTTCCTTGCCAGTGCTACACACCTGTTACTAGTGTCACGGTATGCCTTATAATCTTCATCAAACCCTGAAGAACGGTATCTATCCCATAGTTGTTTTTTCTTAGCTATTAGTTCTAGAACATTCCTGTCGATCCAGGGTTTGTCTTTGGCCTTGTAGCTTATGATTTTAGGTGGGGCATGTTTGTCAATTGTTTTATTAAGTGCCACCATAGTTTCTGCCCAGTTTTGTTCAATATTGCCTGTGGGGTTAAACGCTCCAAGATTATTTAGAAGATCCACACCAAAATCCTCATAGTCGATGTGGTGATAGAGTCGTCGAAGTTTGGGTAGATTGTTTGACATTTGTGTTTGGACCTGCACATCAAACTCTAGAACACAATGGTCGCTCTTACCGATAGGTGGTTTGTGGATTATATCTTTTACCAATATTTCCTCATTTACCAACACCAGATCCAAGAGCGAGGGCATATTGCCCAGCCTGAACCTTGTAGGACTATTTACTAGTTGATATAAGTTGCAATCCAAAAACATATCCTTAAATAGTTCCGCTGAGCCAGTCAGGTGTTGATCTACATGTAATGGCCATTTAATACTTGGGTAATTGAAGTCACCAGCTATTATTACCGTATTATTTTCCGAAGCCGTTGAAAGATTTTGGAATAGCTTGGTGTCATGATGTCTCTCGGCATCTTCATTGGCATCATCTAAACGGTATACTCCCACTATAAGAAAATGGTATGAGCTGTACTGTATGTCTATATAGAGCGCTTCAACATCATCACACATGTACCTGTGGTTACGTTGGGCTACTATTTTAATACCATTTAGGCTGTTCTTTATGTACATGGCAACACCTCCCCCTTTGGTTTTACCATCACATTTTTTTTTCTTATGTCTACGGTCCTGTCTGTATAAAGTATAATCCGGTATGTTGAAGGTACTATTACGGTCTTTACTATTGAACCATGTTTCTGTTATGATTGCTATTGTAGGTTTTGATGTGTTCATGTATCGTAAGAATAGGTCGAATTTTGCAGGTAGTGAGCATAGGTTGGTATACATAAGCGTAAGGTCAGTGTATGGACTTGTGTTAGAAGATGCTGAATATATTAGTTTTTTTGATTGATAATTTTGGGTACACCCTTCAAATATTTGATTGTGAGGTTAGGTTCACCATTTTCAATCCTCGACCTAAGAACTTCTCGAAGGTGATTCAGTTCTTCTCGTTGTTTAGGTGTTTTATCATCATAAATTCTTACCTCTTTGCTTGTCTTGCTTCTGTTTTTCAGAATCCGGATAGCCGCTTGCCGAGATGTTAGCACTACCTTTAATAGTCTAGGTTTACCTGGTTTACGGCGTCCCAGACGCTGCACTGCCACCACTTCTGAGCTAAGGTCGCTGGTCACATCCTGTACTATCTTCTTTACACATATTTCATCGTGCGACTTTCTGTCGAGCATCCGATTCGCTTTCTTTTACACCAATTATGACTACATTTCGAGCTCGGCGTTCCCGTTCCGCTATTTCCTCTAAAATAGCACCTGTACTCAGAGGAGAAGGGTGATTCACCACCGGCGCCGTTATGGCGTCGTAGGCCACTGATGTAGTTGAAGACTGCGTAAGCATTTTCTTGACGTCGTCGTGTTCCTGGCGTAATCCATCGTAGGACTTTATCAGCTTGGGCACCTGGAACAGCGCCTCTCTGCATGCGGGACACAAGAATAATAGGGTTCGCTTGCCCTTCAATCCCATGACACGGGCCTCACTCGACGTCAGACCACTGCACTGAAGACATATGTTGCGTTTGCAACCATCGCACTGCACACCATTATCCTCATTATGGTCATTCTCACATTGGAAGCACTTCATTTTGATAGGTTAAATTAACACTGGCACGACTATCCTTATGAAGAATTTTGTCGCCAAATTAACACTTAACTGCCCGGTTTTTTACTCAGGTTTTTTATTTACACAGACTTATTGGATGATATTAAACACAAAACAAGCGCATTTGACGTAGATTCTACAGAATTACTATTTTTAAAGACGAACTTTCACTAGGAGCTTTCACTAGGAGCCAAATTAAAATAAATAACTAAGTAATAAATAAATTCTTACCTCAGTGTGGTTGGAAAGAGATGCACAACGTAAGCAGTGAGGGGTCCGATGCCTAGAGACGTGATCTGTAGCGAAGAGAAGGCGACGCCGGCGATTATCCTGGGAAGAACGAGATGGTTGTTATAAAACTGCCACACTGGCCACGCTTGGCCACGCTAGCCACGCAAGCTACACTAGCCACGTTGGGTCACGCATGGCCACGCTTACCACGCTTGGTCGAGCTTACTACGCTTGACCACAATAGCCACGCTTGGCTACGCTAGCCACGCTGGCCAGCTTTTTGTGCGATTGACTCTACAGCGTACAAAAAAGTCTGCAAGGCGTGCAATAGGTCCATTACGGTTTTTCGCAGACTTAATGCACGCAACGACCATTTTGCTTGGCGAACTGTATGGAAGTACACGCTATGGAAATGCAGAGACACATTATCACAGAATAGGATTGATTGCGTGTCGTCTGCATTACTACAATAATTAAATAGGTAATATTTTTACAGAGTCAAAACGACAGATAGTCTATCATCCTCGTTGCACCTTAGAGGGCCATAGGCTACTGGGCGCTACCGTGAGGGTTTTTAGTCGGTAGAGGCAACCCATTTTTACCCGACTGCCGATTCCTTCGGCAGTCGGGTAATGTTTTTTATGAGGTTTATTCTTACTTTCCCTATTCCCTTCACCTTGAACCCCACTCATGATTGGAATGGCTCTTATATTTAAAAAAAATATCAGAAAAAAATTGACTTACCTATTTGTCGACAACCCGGCGATAATACACCCAGCTCCAACAACCACGAACATTCCCACCAACAAGCTCTTCTTAGAGAGTGGACTCATACTGGCGAGCGTCACCAGCACCCCGTACACGAGAGTTGTCACCACCATGATGTAGAACGTAGAGTGGGATATCGCGTCCGAGCACTCTGCCGGGGTCGTCTGGGAGAACGAGGGATTATGTTATCACCATTATCACTACCATCATCATCGCCACCATCATCATCATCATCATCATCATCATCATGCTCATCAGCCTACGCCAGAGTCTGAACAAGCTCTTCTTCGAGAGTGGACTCATACTGGCGAGCGTCACCAGCACCCCGTACACGAGAGTGGTCACCACCATGATGTAGAACGTGGAGTGGGATATCGCGTCTGAGCACTCTGCCGGGGTCGTCTGGGAGAGCAAAAGATTATGTAATCATCATTATCACTACCATCATCATCAACACCATCATCATCAGCGTCATCAGCCTGTGCCAGAGTCACAACAAGCTCTTCTTAGAGAGCGGACTCATACTGGCGAGTGTCACCAGCACCCCGTACACGAGAGTGGTCACCACCATGATGTAGAACGTGGAGTGCGATATCGCGTCTGAGCACTCTGCCAGGGTCGTTTGGGAGAACGAGGGATTATGTCATCACCATTATCACTACCATCATCATTGCCACCACCACCATCATCATCATCATCATCATCAGCCTGCGCCAGAGCCTTCACAAGCTCTTCTTAGAGAGTGGACTCATACTGGCGAGCGTCACCCGCACCCCGTACACGAGAGTTGTCACCACCATGATGTAGAACGTGGAGTGGGATATCGAGTCCGAGCACTCTGCCGGGGTCGTCTGGGAGAACGAGGGATAATGTCATCACCATTATCACTGCCATCATCATTGCCACCACCACCATCATCATCATCATCATCAGCCTGCGCCAGAGCCTTCACAAGCTCTTCTTAGAGAGTGGACTCATACTGGCGAGCGTCACCAGCACCCCGTACACGAGAGTTGTCACCACCATGATGTAGAACGTGGAGTGCGATATCGCGTCCGAGCACTCTGCCGGGGTCGTCTGGGAGAACGAGGGATAATGTCATCACCATTATCACTACCATCACCATTGCCACCACCACCACCATCATCATCATCATCATCATCATCAGCCTGCGCCACGAGTGTGGTGACCACTATGATGTAGGACGTAGAGTGTGATATCGCGTCCTAGCACTCGGAGTTAGCGAGAGATATTATCATCATCATCATTGTCATTACCACCACCATCAGCATCACTATCACTAACTCCACCTTCATCATCAGCCTAAGCCAGATCCCCATCCGGTACCTGCTACTGTATTGTCAGTAGACTTGGTCCCGAAGACTAGTAGTGGTCTCCTAAATCCTTGTTCAGCTCCCTAACCAGTTAAAGATTATTATACAACTGACCGAGTTATCGTTCTCCAGCATGAGCTCGCACACGGTGCCACTGCTCGAGGGGTTCTTCATAACCTTGTTGATGGTGTCGGGCGCGAACAGGAACAACCCGTTCAAGCTGCCGACAATGGTTAGTTATTACTGACTGACTGATATTGGTCAGGTCCATATATCTTGGACCACTCCTCCACTCGGGCCACTCCTGACAAATACGCTAGTCGAATACATAGGGAAAACCAATCTTCTCGGGTGGGATTCGAACCCGCGATCTTTCCCTTACAGGGAGCTGGCCTTGGGCGGAGTTCTCAAAAATCAATGTTTAAAAATGATTGTAACATCATTCATTGGTTCCGATAGTTCGTAAGAAGATCGGTAGATGACTCCACCGTCGCCTTAAAGACGGATAAGAAGGGAAATTTGAATCACGTCGGGCGTGTTTCGGTAGCCCAGTTGGTCAAGGCATTCACCCTGTAAGGAAAAGATCGCGGGTTCGAGTCCCGGTTATTTTTCCCTATGTATTCGATTTGTATGTAAAATTCATAAAAAAAATACGCTAGTGACACTGAGTGGCGCTCCTAAAATTTGTATGAAAATTTTAGAGTTCTTGCGTCTAATTTGAGGGCAGCCTTTAATCGTGAGATATAACAGGCCCCAGCGGGCGGATTGTTTTGTAATAAAATAATCTATAGTAAAGCCAACGAAGCGAGAGAAAAAGGTAAACAAAGTTCCAGCGGTTCCAAACATTTTTATTTGAAAATTATTACGTATCACTTCAATCGCATTCCAGACAGGAATGAAATTGCTCATAAGATGGCGGATCTGACAGTTTAGAACCGCTGTGCTGACAGCTTTCCTGTACCACGAAACATGCAACGACAGCTGTCGCTCGGCCATTGTCGCGTACGTGTGACATGTTCGACAAGGACAGAGAAAATAATCGCTGGTTATAGCAACGTAACTCAGTAATGGTCGCTTTGTTTATCTTTTTTCTCTCGTCTCGTTGGCTTCTCGTCCAGTTCCCCGTGCTATCTTCAAGATACATTCCACAAACGTATACTGCGTGTTTAAAGCACATTTTGAGCACATAAATTTCGGACCTAAATCCAAAATATATGTCTCAAGCAATAAGTATGTAAGTATGGAATAATGATTGCTATGTTGGTTCCCAATGAAGTAGAATAGGGCCACCCCATATTTTCCCGTGGGCTTCGTAAAAGGCGGCTAAGGGATAGGGCTGTTCTCCATCCGACAGTAAACATACAGCCCATGACTAAGTGCCTACTGACGGCCAAAGGCTCGTCGCCACCTATTACGTAGGAAACATCATTTTTGGTGAAATGTGGGTATTAATACACCTCTGCCTAACGCTTCAAGGCGATTTATGTATGTGCATGCTAAGAATGACCTTGAAGAAAATAAAAGATCAGACTTTAGTAATGAATACTTACTTGGACGATTGGACGATTAGACGATTAGACGATTGGACGATTGGACGATTGACGCACATTGAGAGAAGCCTACATCCATTGTCCAATAGTGGACTGCAGTGGGCTAATTGAGTGATTAAATGGGTACTTACAAAGAAAACAGTCCAAACATGAGGAATCCTGTGAGAGCGAACCACTTCACGTGTGGCGGTCGGAGTAGGGACAAGGCGGACACACTCGACGTGTTGTTGTTCAGGGCGTAGGCAGAACCGTTTGACGAACTCTTCTCCACAGATGACTTGAGAGATTTTACCTGTATAGGAAGATTAAGGAATCATTTTGTGAGGTGATGATGGACCATCATCATTCTTGTGTTAGCGCCGCCGGTCGCATCTGAGGTCTTTACCTCTCATCTAACCTCCTAGCCTGAGTTATGGTGTGAGGTGTTGTTCAGGTCACCTACACCGGGTGTAAGGGGAACGCTCCCGAAGCCGAAGGCTCCTAGTAGTAATTCAGGTGCACTACAGCCATATTCATGCATACTAATATTTGCACTGAGCGAGGATCGAACCCGCGCCCCACACACCACGGACACTGATAATTTTTAACACTAACTATACAATTTCTTACTCATTTACATTTCCAACTAAAACATAATTTTAGATTGAATCCATTATGATGGAAAAAAAAAATCAGTTTAGGCGGGGATTCGAACCTATGACATTTCGCATACAGGGCGAATGCTCTAATCGATTTCAATAGTTAGCATACTAAGGTCCGTATTCTAGAATGACACTCAGCCTGAATCTCGATTTGTCTGAGGACAGATTGTACCGGCCATATGTCAAACTATCAATTTGTCTATACAATCTGTCATCAAATAAATCGTGATTCAGGCTGAGTGTCCTTCTAGAATACAGGCCAAAAAGTTTCTATAACATAGGCATAACGCAGCGGATGGCCTTACAAATAAGGATTTTGTAATTTTACTAACACAAAACGTATCCTCAGAGTGTCCCGTATTCACTCTATACATCCTCTTCACCACGTCCAAGGCTTCTCCATCCTTGCCCTTCGTCATCAGGAACTTGGGGCTCTCGTCCGCGAACAGAATGAGCAGTGCGGAGAGCAGCAGAGGCAGAGAGTAGGCGGCCGTGAGGAGGCGCCACGGCCGCAGGGAGACGACCCCATCGTACTGCCAGGAGTAGGAGAGGATCAGCCACGCTAGGCCTGGGGGTGGAGAGTAGAGATGATAATAAATGATGATGGTGAAATTAGTTCCGTTGGTAGAAAATGGAAAGACATCTGGGTTGAAATCGGAAAAAATACTCATGGGTGAAAAACGTAGGTTACAAATGGAAATGCCCAAAAAATTTTACTGTATTTTTGGGTGCTTTTTTAGACACCTAAGGACATTCGGGACCAAGTCAGTACAGTACATCTACTGATTGACAGACGAAACTAATACATGCTTGTTTTCCAGAGCTGGAAGGTCAAAATGCAATCGCTTCCAAAACAAACCAATAAAGCGAGAGCCAAGAGATTCGGTCCCACGGGTTTCAAGGTGGGTTCACGTCGGTAGTTTAATCGCCAGGATTCAAATCCAGGACCTTTTAATTGTGACTCAACTCCTTAACTACCGACGCTTCTTGACCCTCGAAATGATGATAAATGATGCCGTTTTCCTTTGCCGCAATAGAAAGTTTTAGATTTCTCTACCACAGATTTCCTTCTTCCTACAGTCCTGAATCCTTAAA
Organism: Eilema sororculum; assembly: GCA_914829495.1. Classification (NCBI taxonomy): domain Eukaryota; kingdom Metazoa; phylum Arthropoda; class Insecta; order Lepidoptera; family Erebidae; genus Eilema; species Eilema sororculum. Next base: position 21,713,843 of record OU618545.1, on the reverse strand, counting down.
GCGGGGCGTGAAAAAGCATCTGACGGAGCCGTCAAGCTGAGTGCCACCATTTTAACTTTGATGGTGTCTGTAATAGTGACCCTCTTTCCTGAGACTTTGCCTTTCATTTGCTATCAGGCGTGGAACGGCGTGTCCTTTATTATTAGATTACCCAACAAGTGAAAAAAAGGTGAATTCTTTTCGAGGCACAGTTCTATCCCGAGAGGAGCGAAGCTCTCTGATTATAAATCAATATTTCTTAATTTAAAATTTTAAACTGAGTCATATTCCATACAGCCTGCTCAGTTTTTTTGGTGGTTTTTAATACGTTTTTACACGAAGAGTGTGCAAACTTTTTGCATGTTTTTCTTCTAACTATATCTCACCTATATCTAATCCATATATTTACGCATCCAATTTTTTGTTATTCACGGGTTTTGAAGAATCACGGGCCCTTTTTCGAGGGTCAATGGTAAAAAAAAACCTTATCCTTTGTTTCGTTTTGGCGTGCATGATAAAAAGTATCTATCTATCTATCTAACTCACCTGGACTAAAGACCGTGAACACGTTGACCAATCCGTTGATGACGAGCACGGCGATGTCCCGGCGAGCTTGAGGCAACACCTCCGATGTGTACGCGTAGCCGAGTGATGACGGACACGACAGACTGCAAGCGAGGGTGTTGGCGATTAGACTAGAACTCGAATACCTCGGGAAAAGTGAAATGCTCAAGTGGGACTAGAACCCACGACCTTTCATTGGTTCCAAAAGTTCTTAAGGGAGTTGGTAGAATCCCCATCGTCGCCCTTAAAGACGGATATAAAGAGAATGGAAATTTGAAATGATTCAGGTGTGGCTCAATAGCTCAGTTATAAGAGCATTCCCCTGTAAGGGAAAGGTAGTGGGTTCAAATCCCACTTGACTATTTCATTTTTCCCGATGTATTCGAATTTTAAAAGTTAGCATAATAAATGCTGCATTTCATAGATTAGACTAGATTTGCCTTGAAGTTTCACGAAGTCTCCCTAAGCTCGGGCCTGGGGTGACAAGTTGAGCACCTGTCACCCTAGCAGAAGCAGGCCACGGCGAGCCTTCCCATACCCGGGGGATAGATGGGAATACCGTGATTCCCTACCCGAAGGGAGCCTGCTCGAAAGATATGGCCCTGGGTTGCAAGAGATAATTATGTTTCTGGCTATTTCAGGATTATGGATTTATTGAAATAAAACCACTTTTTACGGATTCTATCGCGATATGTTTGTTATTATTACTTTTTATTGCTATTGAAATTAAAAAAAACACCCAAAATTTAATAGAGAGGATGGATGGACCGTACCATCAGCTTGAGACCCAGTCATCCACTTAATCAAACCCAGTAAGCAGCAAAATCCAGCAAGACTTAACAACACAGTGAGCTCATTCTGCGTAAATATGAACACCAATAATTCACCATGATTCGGGTATTTGAGATAACTTATACTTCAAACTATGTGACAACTACCATCGTGAGTCACACCGCGAACGTGGCTGCTGCAAAGTAGCCGAAACGTCGGGTTAAAAAGTAATAATAACAAATATATCGCGATAGAATCCGTAAAAAGTGGTTTTATTTCAATGAGTGACATTCGCGTAAACTTCAGAAAATATCATTTATGGATTTAGTCAGTTCGAGTCCGACATAACTAGTCCTGCCAGCTCTGCTGGGATATCAGGGATGTAGCGCGAAAAAAGGGAGGCAAACGCGCAGACGGATCGCCTGATGGTAAGCGATTACCGCCGCCCATGGACACCCGCAACACCAGAGGAGTCACAAATGCGTTACCTTCCTTTCAAAAGAGAGTACGCTCTTTTCTTGAAGGTTTGAAGGTTGTATTGGTTCTGAAATACCGCTGGCAACAGTTCATTCCACAGTTTTATACCTTTTTTTTCGTGCGGAAATCCCCTCGGATACCCCCCTGCCGGAGCCGGAAGGGGAGGTTATGTCGGACTCGAACCCACTGAAACCGCACGCCGACTGTGGGTCTTACAGTGGATTTCTCGTTTAGGTTCCTCAGTGACCGCCCTTAGGGCTTTAGACTCCCAGGGTGTGAGGGAAATATCGATGACAACCTCACCTCAGGCCTAGCACCACGACCCACAGTCGGCGTGCGGTTTTAGTCGGTTCGAGTCCGACATAACCTCCCCTTTCGGCTCCGGCAGGGGGTTACCCGAGGGGATTTCCGCACGAAAAAAAAGACTCCCAAAAAAAATTACCAAGGCAGATAGCTGATTTGACAAGATAGCTGCGCCATATTTGTCAATATTATTTAGTCTAGTAATACTTACAATAGAGAGCAAGCAAATTTGAAGACTGCAAACCCAACGAGGGTGGGCATGAATGAGGCTATGAACGCCATCGCGCCGGCCACTGCTAGAGACCCCAGGAGCACTGGCTTTCTGCCCAGGCGGTCAGCGGCTCGGCCCCAGAAAGGAGCAGTCAGGATGATACCTTGAAATGAGATGATAGAGCTATTTATCTGCTTGGAGAGTATCAAGAAGTTCATTAAAAGGTCCCTAGTTCCTACAACTGTGGCGCCAAAAAAAGTAGAACATGGTACCTACAACTGGACTGGAACTTAACAGTTAGCATAATAAATACTATAAAAAATTCATTCAAATGGTACCTACCTTACAGTTTAACGTGCTCTCTGAGGCACGAAAGGGTTGGTTACCCATAAAATTACTTGCCCTGACTGACTGACTGATTCATAAACGCAGTGCCTAAACTGGACCTACAAACTTGAAATTTTGACAGTACTTGCATTTTACTAAGAAAGAATTTTTGGCAATTCTTCTCCTAAGGTCTGTCATTTTCAGAGCCAGATGCACTAAATTTTATAAACCTGTGTCATTTAAGAAAAAAAAAAAGCCTTTTTCAAAATCATTGTAATGGCCAGGTTTCGAACCCGAGACCTCTCGATCGTAAGGCTGACCTCCTTAACCACTAAGCTACTGACGCTTCAAGTTTCCTCATATATCTTTGCAATGTGATAATCTACTTAGTTACCATTTAACCACGAGCTCGTCATATTTATGGACCAGTAATAGAGAAAACTTATATTTTATCACCATATTTATTTGCTCTCAGATTTGGAATTTTAATCCCGTTTCCGCTAATCTTTTTGGACGTCAATATGCGCCTGATGGTAAGCTCAAGGCAAAGTCTCAGGAAAGAGATTATTGTTACAGTAGCTTGTTACACAGCTTGACGGCCTCATCAGCTGCTTTTTCACGCCCCGCTTAAAGGACTCGGGACTGTAGGAAGACGGAAACACATGTACTGTTAAATCTTAACTCACCAATATTTGGCATCGCAGTTAGGATTCCTTTGAGATTATCAGGTATATCGAGGTCACAGGCGGCTGCAGGTAATATGAAGGCCACGCCGATCATTTCCAAGATGGCCGCCTCCAGGGTAGCCAGCATCAGCATGCAGTGGAGGAATTGGTACTTCCCAGCGCCTGTAATTTAATTCATAGCAAATTGTGATGAGTAAAAATTTCTTACATCGGGTAAAATGAGATTTTCAAGTGGGACTTGAACCCACGACCTTCCCGTTAGAGGGGGGGTAATGCTCTTCCAACAGAGCTATTGAGCCACACCTGAATGTTTTTTTGAAATCCCGATGTGTTCGCATTTTAAAGTTAGCATTCTAAGTAAATGCTATAAAAAAATCATTCGAAAAATTGTGTGAATTTCCTCAGGCACTTACATATTTTTTGCTACTTTTGTTATTTTCATACCTTTAAATACTCGAATGATTAAGCTGAGGTGTACTCTCTGTAAATAATAATAATATTCCACAACATTCTACACAATGCTATCTAGACCCATGGTAAGCTTAAGATTGTGTTATGGAATCTAGAATGTGGATAAATATACTTAGATACAATTTTTTTGGTAAATACATACATAATATACCATATATCACATTACACCATAAATATTACTTGGTGTTAATTTTGGTTAAGTTAAAATAAATAAGGATCAAATGTAACTGGCGAAATGTTTGCATACTTAATGGTCTGCCTCTGCCTATTCTTTTGGGAATGTAGGCGTATATAAATGCCCGCTTGATGACAATAGGCTCTCTCCTTATTACTTGGGACCGAAAATCATAGTTGACGAAATGTAAGTGGTTACATATCACTAATTTTTATATAAACCACTTAGATGGCAAATAAGCACACGGCCCACCTGATGAGAAGTGGTTACCATGGCCTATGGACGTATGCAACACTAGAGGAGACACACTCGCGCTGCCGACCATGTAAGAACTTTCCAATGCCCTTATTTATGTGAACTGTGAGTAATAGTCTATCTCTGCCTACTCCACGCGAATATAGATGTGAGTGTACGTATATGTATAGGTCGATTCATATATCTTGGACCTAAACTGTGCTTAAAAATGTGCTCTATACGCGCAGTACACCTTTCTTGGATGTATTTTGAAGATAGCACGGGGTGCTACGGCGGTAAACCTGCGTGTATGTCGGTTATCGGGACCAAATATAGCCTATGTCCTTCCTCAAGGTCCACTCTATCCCTATACCAAGTTTCTTCAAAAATCGATTCAGTAGTTCAGACGTGAAAGCGTTACATAAAGACAGACAGATAGAGTTATTTTCGCATTTATAATATTAGTATGGATTATCAAACAATCCGCGCGTGGCAGGGCCTTTTATATTTCGCGATTTAAGTCCAAGATATATGATTCGACCTATATGTATGTATGTATGACCGAAGTAGGTCGTTCTAACACTCGCATTATACTGTTAGTGCAAGGATAACCGTGCAATGACTCCTGTGAACATTTCTTCAACTTGACGACTTCAAGAAAAACAATTACCTAACAATGCAAGGTCACCGTTACGATGGACTGTGTTTCGTATACCTAATTAACAGTGCAATTACACATTATTAAAATGATATTTCATCTGCAATATTATGTGGGATATCTACATGTATGTAACGGTTTGAGGCCTCCTTCCTCTACCGCACGATAAAGAGCTGGAATGCTCTGCCCGCAAACGTGTTTCCCTCCTGTTACAATCCCGGGTTCATCAAGCAGGGCGTGAAAAGGCTATCAAGACCGTCAAGTTAAGGACCACCATTTTACGTTCAATAGCATCGAGAAGAGAAAATATTATTTTTAGTTAGTTAATATATATGATACATGGTATAGTATGTTTATTTAGATATTAAGTACTACTGTATATTTCATAATGTTAAGCGTGTGTGTGTACTTATACTTTTCCTCTCCAATTACTGTACACACAATTACACATATTTTCTTATGTGTCACGATCTCCTCTCGCCGGTCTGCTGGGAGAAATTTCTTATAGAAATAAGCAGTACCAATGTACTAACGTTTCAACATCCATTGTATATTTTGTAATCGCTTTGTGTGTGCATAAACGTTAAATAAAATAAATAAAATAAATGATGGTCTGTATCTTCTGGACTACACCTCAGCTTTACATATCTAGCAGGGTCAGTCAATTGACGGACTAAATATATAAAAAAGTGTTTCTACTTGATTTGACAATCTCTGTGGTGTGGCGGTAGGTAGTGCATTCCGACTACTACGCAGGTTTTAGTCGGTTCGAGTCCGCCATAACCTCCCCTTCCGGCTCCGGTGGAAGAGGTAACCTAAGGGATTTCCGCACGGAAGAAAAGGGGGTGCGGTTTCGAATCCCGCTCATCAGGTACTGAATATTTGTATGCATAAATTTATTTCTACTTATATGTATTGATCTTGGTGATATCGTGCCTGGGAAAGCACGTTTTTTACACCTTGGAACCTCTGCAGTTGCGTAGAGACGTTGCCTCTCTGGCCGTTTTCTACCGTCTCTACCACGGCGAGTGTTCTGATTAGTTATTTCAACTGATCCCATCCTCTCCCTTCCTATCCAGAACAACACGTGCTGGTCTACAGTGCCATCCACACACGGTGGAATCCATACCATCTCGCACTAAACGGTTTGGGGACTCTTTCCTCTGCCGCAAGATAAAGAGCTGGAATGCTGTGCCCGCATACGTGTTTCCCTCCTCTTACAGTCGCGGGTTCTTCAAGCGGGGCGTGGAAAGGCATCTATCAAGGCCGTCAAGTTAGGGACCACCATTTTGCGTCCAAACGTTTCTACTCCTACTAATAGGTATTATACATTGAATGTGAAAGTAATGTTTCAATGTTTTGTTTTTAATCAATCCCGCTCTAACGGCTGAAAAAGGATCAAATAGTCTGAAAAGGCTACTTTTTATAACGGGAATAGATTCCCATGGCCAGCGAGTACGATGTTACGCGGGCGAAGCCGTGGTCATGTTAAGTACCCATACTAATATTATAAATGCGAAAGTAACTCTGTCTGTCTGTCTGTCTGTCTGTATGTTACGCTTTCACGCCTAAACTACTAAACCGATTTTGATGAAATTTGGCATAGGGGTAGAGTAGACCTTGAGAAAGGACATAGGCTATGTTTGGTCGCGATAACCGACTTCCACGCGGGCGGAGCCGCGGGCAAAAGCTAGTTATAATTGGGTTAGGTAAAATAAATTATCTACCCGAGCCCATTAAATTAAGAATTGTAAGAGTTAACGAGAGAGACTTATCGTTTTTATTTATTTTTAATAAACCACCCAGCCTATAAGTAAATGACTATTTTATGACGTCACTAAAATGATTTTCATACGTTACCTTCCCAAGCAGCACACGAGGCTGCTTAATAGCCGAATAACGGATTTCCAAAACGCTTAAAGCCGAATATGGAAGCTGCATTAAGTCTGTATACGACCTTACACAGCTCTTATACCTCTTAAATGGGCACAAAATTATTCAGCCTTGGGTTCACATAGCTGCTTAAGAGCTGTGTAGCAGCAACTTAACAGTGTTATAAAGGGTAACAGCACAAATTATATAGCCTCAAGTTCACATAGCTGCTTATGAGCTGTGTAGCAGAAATGTAACAGTGTTATAAAGGGTATCGACAGTACTTTGCGCTGAAATCCGACTGACTAAGAGATCACAAGTTACTCTTTATTCAGAAAATATGTCTGTAATGCGCGCTCTATACATATTGTAAACCGCGAAACGCTACTTAATTGCGGCCTGTGTATTAATGAATATGCAATATTGCACTTTGTTACGTGGAGTGAATATTGGAAACGAAATTAATGGTGGATAATATATTCATATCCCTGTTAAGTACATTGATTTACATATTAATAAAGGAAAAATGATTGGGAATTTAATTTTACTGACATTATACATATATATTATCTAAGAAAATTTTAGTGCGCCATGAAAATATTTTGTTTTAAATTAGTTTTGTGATATAAATAAGCTGTGATGTACACTATGACTAAATAATTTGTAGTGCTTTGAAAAGAATTATAAGATAAAAAGTTATTATTATGATATTAGGAAGTAAAAACTAATGCAATACATTTTATTTCTTGCACAAAACATCGTAAAGGTTGAAAATTCAGTCAGAATATGTTTAGGTTATAAAATAAAATGGTGGATTTATGTTAAACAGTAACGTGAATAGTTAAAACTCTTATATTCTACAACAGGCTGTCTAATAGTTCACTAGTGCGCTGTTATTCTACTATAAAACTGAATAATATTACACATGTGAACTGTATACAGCTATAAGCTGTTTTCTTCACTTTTAATTATTCACAAGCTCTACCTTTAGCCATGATGTGAACAATTAAACAGTTATTATAACGAATCTTTAGGGGTCCCTAGTGTTAAATCTAAAACCACCGCATGGACTTCCATTACAAAATTGTCAAAGCGGTATTTTTCTTTCTTCTAATGCCTCCTGTTCTTGCTTTCAATTTCCACGAATTAAGCGAATTCATTTTAATATATAGCAAATAAAAATACGTTGGATATGGTCTCAACTTAGTTCCACTGACTGATTACAGTACCACATATGTTACTTTTATTCAGATAACGTCTAATTTAAGGTACTTATGTGAACCATTATAAAGTAGAAGCCGTTAATTCTATACACTAGTGAGTCTCTAAGCAGCTGCGAGGCATCTAGTGAATGTTTAAATAGCCACTATGCAAATACTATCAATTGCAGTATAAAGGCTGATTAGCGGTAGACATATTCAGGTATAAGCTGTAATATGGGCCACATATCGTCCATTATACAGCTATTCACTTTAAAATAGTTCACACGTGCCCCTTTAATAAGTCAGTGTAATAGGAGTTCACAAATATCTTCTTAAACAGCATTTGGCGTAATTATATGCATTAAACAGGCCTTACTACGGTTTAGGCAATAGAAAAGGTTAGAAGCTGAATAGAGTCATTAAAAACATACCTTTATAGCACTCTTAGCGTATTAATGGTGGTTTTGTCGGTCTTAATCAGCCTTAATACAGCTTTTAATTAGCTAAAGCTGTTTAAATATCACTGACCGCTATTATACAGCTGTAGCATCACCAGTGTACTCTTAGAAGCGTCTTAATACGCACAGAGTTTCAAATAAGTCTTAAAGTGAGTAGTTATACAGCTATCTGTGCTACTTGGGTTATAACTTACTAGCTTTTGCCCGCGGCTCCGCCCGCGTGGATGTCGGTTATCGCGACAAAGCATAGCCTATGTCCATTCTCTAGTTCTAATCTACCCCCATACCAAATTTCATCGCAATCGGTTCAGTGGTTTAGGCGTGAAAGACAGACAGACAGAGTTACTTTCGCATTTATAATATTAGTATGGATACCGTTTTGAAGTTTAGTAAAAAGTTACTAATTTGATTAGTCAGTAGAATACCCAGTGTTAACACAGTTTAGTTAAGCTTGATGACTTATTTATCAGTGGTGAAATCAGTTCTTAGGCCTCTAAACTAGATATCGCTATCGTTAAACAAATCAGACGAATAGTTATGTTAAAATATGTTTACAAAAGTTTAAATCTGCTGATAAAGTTGAAGAAGAGTAGATTATAGTTTAGATAACAAGCAAACATATCACTCATAAGAGATAAGATCACGGAGGACAGAATATGATTAAGTAACGTAGATGCCCCATTGATATTTCTCCTAATAAAAACGCGTCGCCGAATGCGGGTGGGAAGAGAGACGCGCGGGGTGTCAAAAGTCGAAGGACGTCATAGGTATAACGTTCCTACCGAATGAGTCCATTTGACGTTTGGATGGCACGCGACTCGATTGCCTTGCAACAACTCCGCTATCATTTCCTTCTCCATGGATAAGATTCATCTTTATTTTTACCCGACTACCGAAGGAAGGAGGGTAATGTTTTATGAGGTTTTTGGTAAAGCCACAGTGGTGCCACCACCACTGCAAAAAACGGCATTAAATAATAGACTTTAAAACGATGGGGTTAAAGTTCAAAATTAAATAACTTTTGCAGAGTAATTTTGAACTTTAGGAGTATACTTAGAAATAAAGTCTACAATTTAATGTTCTGGAACTCCCTGCCAGCTCAAGTGTTTCCTTCTTCCTACAGTCCCGGGTCCTTTAAGCGGGGCGTGAAAAGGCATCTAACGAGGCCGTCAAGCTGAGTGCCACCACTGTTAACATGGTACATGTTTCCGATGGTGACCCTCTTTCCGAGACTTTGCCTTTAGCTTATCATCAGGCGAAGTGAAGTCAAATTGTCGTGTCCCATATAAAAAAAAATGTCATTTTTGCAGTGACTGCGGAACCACAGTGGTTTAGCTTTAGTAGAATCCATGGCCTGATTTGTAAATCACGACATGACAATGGGGTAATTGTTCTAATCTGTGAAAAAACAAACCATCTAAACTAAACTATTCAGAGTGAAAAAGGTGGCTGGGATAGACTGGATGTGGGAGGCGGAGGATTGGGAGAAATGGTGCACATTGGGAAAGGCAGCAGAGGACTGCAATAAGCTATTGATGAAAATATTCAACGTAGTTTAGCATAAAGGATAGATACGTTGTACTGTTACTTTTACACGCTAGAAGACAGAGACAGAGCATTTCATCTCGGACACCTGATGTAGTGTATTATATTCTTAGCCTGGGAGCCGCTTTTCAATCAAAAACCGCATCCAACACACTTTAGTCCGTTTTACGTTAACAGACAAGATTACAAAAAAAAATCAATTTTTATGTAGGTACAGAATCATTAATTTAACATTACCCAAGTATTTTTATCTCCAATTTATGTAATTTAATTATGGAGGTTCAGACACGGTGTACCTACTTAGATTTTTAAATTTTGTTTTGAGTAAATTTATGTTTAATCGCAATTGGGTATTCTACAACTGACTACTCACACTAGTTAGGTACTTTTTACTAAACGTCAAAACGATATGTTATAAGGTAACTTGTATGAAAAAAGATTTAGTTACGTCATAAAATTTAATAGTCAAATCAGTTACTATTATAGCAGGGTGGATGTTTAAAAATGAATAAAAAACTATAAAATAAAAACCGACGCAATTTTTACCGGTCTTTTACCTCTTAATTTAATAAGCTCGGTTAGATAATTTATTTTAATTATAGGATGATATCCAATTGGTTGAGTAGGACCGGAGACCGGAGATATGCCCAAAACTCACGATAACCGACATCCTCGCGTGTGCTGCCGCGGGCACAAGCTAATGTTTTCTTTAATTTTATTTTACCACTTATGGTACATTCCACCAAACGCGAGTAGTTTATTCCTAGAATAAACAGGCAATATCACCCACATTTTGGCTGTTTATTGTAGGAATAAACATTTCTCGTGTTTGGTCGAACCGGTCCTTAAGTGGCAAGCGAGCATACAGCCCACCTAATGGAAAGCGGCCGTGTGCAACCTTTTGACGCATAAAACCATATACGTAAAACACCACCTTTACGCAAAACGCCTAATTCGTAAAACACAATTTACGCAAAATACCAACTACGCATAACACCAACTTGGGGTTACGCAAAACACCAACTACGCATAACACCAACTTTTTCATAAAGTTATATTTTTTTAAACGTGCTGAAACGAGCTTCTTTTGGCCTGTTGTAAATTCGTCTATTTCAATTAGGTACTCAAGAACAAATTGGATGTCAATATTGAAGAATTTAAAGCAGATTTTGAGGAAGCAGTCATTTTGACAGTAAAACAGTTGTATCTGGAAGTACAAATTTCAGGTTGCTACTATCACATAAGCAAATCATTTTAGAGCAATTTTGAGCAATCATTTTAAGCAAAGAGTATAGAAAAATGACGAGGTTTGCTGCAAATTTACCTCTACTTCCATCAAATATCCATTACAATTAATTAGCGTGACAAACAAACGACATAGGACCAACAATCCTCTTGAAGGATGGAACCGAAGACTTAATTCAAGAATCCACAGAAATCCATCCTTATTGTATTTCATAAATAAAATTAAAATAGAGGCTGGGTATAATGATCGGGCAATCATTGATTTTCTAAAAAAACCCGTGTAAAATAAAAAGTAAACGGCGTAATGTTGGATTTCGGCTTTGATAGGCAATATAAGAAAAAATTGAAACAATTAAATAAAGGGCATATAAAAAATCCAATGGCTGACATTGGATTTTTTCAGAAAATTTATAGTGTTAAAATTATTATCTAACAATCATTAGAGTAACTTTTACTTTACACACATTAACTATAGGTATGTTAAAGTCGTTTTAGTTATTTTGTGCATGATTACGAATTTAATTTCGTTTTCTTTGATTTCTACTTATTTATACCTCTAAGAAAAATTTTTGTTTTATTTTGCCTCTCTTGGCGGATGCACCCAAAATTCCGAAGTATTTAATTCCAAATTTATGTACCTATTCCGATATTCAAAAATCACTCAAATAAGCCCTCAAAATTCATATAAAACTCTTAACTTCTAACTTTATAAGGTGGTGTTTTGCGTTTGTGGAATTGTACGTAGTTGGTATTTCACGTATCTTTTCAAATTCATCCGCATAAAACCATAAAATCGTGAGTTGGTGTTTGGCGTATGTGGTTTTATGCGTCAAAAGGTATTGTAGTCGCTTGGGAAAACCTTAGAAGGGAGTTCATTCCACAGCTTGAGTATGCGTGGGATGAAGTTCCTTTAATACCGCACACTGCGCACCGTTTCCTGTCGTGTGAGGATGGACTTCTGCTTATGGCGGGATGTTTAATTATAATTGATAGCCTCTGTGGAGTGGTGGTAGTGAACGCGACTGCTGCGCAGGAGGCGCGGGTTCGAATGCATGAATATGGCTATTTATATTGGTCTGGGTGTTTCTATGTAAAGTAAAGCCAACGAAGCGAGAGAAAAAAGGTAAACTAAGTTTCAGCGGTTTCAGACATTTATCACTTCAAGCGCATTCCATACAGGAATGAAATTGCTCATAAGATGGCGAATCTGACAATTTAGAACCGCTGCGCGCTGTGCTGACAGCTTTCCTGTAGGTACTATGGAACACCTCGTACGTACGCGTGACATGTGCGACAAGCAAGGAGAAAATAATCGCTATAATAGTTATCGCAACGTAACTCAGTAATGGTCGCTTTGTTTACCTTTTTTCTTTCGTCTCTTTGGCTTTTCTTTATAATTATGTATGTATTTACAAAAAAAAAGTATCTAAGTATGTTTATCCGCATCCTAGCTAAGCTAACCATGGGTCTAGATAGCGTTGTGTAGAATGTTGTGGAATAATGTATTTATTTATTTTTAATTGGCAATAATCGATCTCTTTTACCATTTGTTTACATTAGGTATACCAAGATGCTCATAAGATGACCTAGTGGTATGGGTAATGAACTGCTGAGACGAGGTCTCGGGTTCGATCCCAGGTTTACCATGGCACACACCAATGACTTTGCGATGCTTTTCGAAGTTATGTGTGTATTTATCGCAGGTTTATAAGTGCCCGGTTAGTGGCAATAGGCTCGCCACCTATTACATTGGGACCTAAACATAAACTGGCGAGATGTGGGTGCTAGCACCTCTGCCTACCCCTTCGGGAAATACAGGCGTGAGTTTATGTTATGTTTATGTTATGCCAAGCGAAATAAATAAGGTACAGTACTGACCAGCAAACTGCAGCGCGTCTTCAAGACTGGCTTCCATGACTGCTGGCTGCACCGGCTCATCGCTTGACTTTACTGCGCGCACCATGTTTGCTCCTCTGAAATAGTATACCATCTGAATGAATTTTATAAAGTATGCTAACTACACAAATCGAATACATAGGGAAAATGAATCTTCTCTGCTTTGCCTTGCCTTGATAACTAGACTTCCGAGTTCTGGTAGCTCTGGTGAAGGCATTCCCCCTGTAAGGGAAAGATCGCCGGTTCGAGTCACGCCCTAGAAGATTAATTTTTCCCTATGTATTAGATTTGTACACCATCATTATTTAATTATATTTCCCTTCTTAATACTATAGGTACCTGAAATTAACTGTTTGTATGTCTGACTGTTTGTCTGTCTGTTACTCTTTCACGTCTAATGCACTGAACCGATTTAGATGGGTACAGAGATTAATGGAAGGCCATGTTTGGTCGCGATAACCTGCATCCGTGAGGGCGGAGCCGCAGGCAATAATATAAAAGTAAGCAGGATGCGTGGTGTCCTGGAGCTCGATCCGTTTGCTCCCGTTCACGTTCCTTTAGAAATTTTATGGGAGAGGATGAATTTGACATAAACACGGCCCACCTAATGGAAAGTGGTTACTAAGACCTTTTGATGTATGCAACACCAGGGGCGTTACACTCGTGCTGCCGAGGCTGAAGTAAAAGTTAGTTTGATTAGCGTAGCACTCACTCCTTAATTATTGTAAGTTTAGTGTAAACGATTTATAGTGATATACCTATAGTATATGGTTAAGGAGTCGGCCTTATGATCGAGAGGTCCCGGATTCGATCCTGGCCATTACACTACCGACGTGAACCCATTCCTAGCACAAGCTATTTAGCTTAGCTGGAGGGGTTAGAGGGAATATTAGTAATTTCGGCTGCTACAGTCCATCAATTCTAAGAGGTACCGTTTGACGTTTCATATTTTTCAAACCGAAACAACTTTGTTCATACGTACATTATTCAGTTTCGATAACCTTTTTCATAAAACCATGAATTTAGAAAGATTTCATTATTGTATCTAAAAATGTACAATTCTTAATATCTAAATGTAATTGAAAACTTTCAAACAAAGCAAAATAACACATATTTACACAGTAAATAATTTCTAATAGTTATATTCTTGACCTCATTACAAAGTTACGTAGTTAGGTCACTGCACGTAGTGTTGCGACTCTTCGGATACACTTGTATGCAAAAAAATCGTTTACATATACGAAAAATCGAATGTAGTATTTACAAATTACACTTGACAACCAAACAAATATTTTTTCATGTGAATGGGATTTATCTCACATATTACGATTACATAACTAAATAGTTATGTAATCGTAAAATATGAGATAAAACCCATTCACCAAAAATACGTATTTATAAATCAAATATATTTGCTTCTTTAAAAAGTTGTCGAAAGCGATTTGTCGATTTTTGATTTTCGCGCCCAAATAAGTCGGGGTTTCTCGCGCTAACGCTGTCGAAATAGTAAATGGAGTCAGGGATAGTGTTTTTTACATTTATTTTTGTGTATGATAGTATGGGTTTGCATATTACAGAGAAATAAACAAATTTTTAACAAGCACATCCATTGATTTTACAATTACAATTTTTTCTTCTAAGTCTTATTTCTACGTCTAAAACTAATAAAAATAAGGTATGTAGAACCCATTCACAAAAATGTTGTTGCCTGATGTTATAAATTAACGACGTTACTGCGCGACCGCATAATGCACTGAATACACAGATACCCTAAAATAAATTAATTTAATTATTTTTAGGTCAATAGGCAAAATCGCAGGTGTCCAAGTCTCTACAATTTTTTTTTTCTGGCAACACTGCCAACTACAAGCGCACGCGGTCCGCTCGGTCGGTTCGGCGTCAGCAGTCTCTCGCCATCTTGGAAGCTGACTGTGCGCGTACTTGCTTTCTCGTTTGTGTTTTACAATTTGTGACTTGGCTATTACTTTTCTGGACTGATCATTCTTTATCCGTTTACCTTGGCAATATTTATACTGGACTCCGAACTAAGCAAGTGTTTATTAATAATGTCGAAAAGAGGACGTACTTTGAACAGCCAGGCTCGTGAATTGGTGGTGAAATTACACGAGTATTTTGAGCGTGAATCTCAAAATGGTGGACTTCTACTGCCAGTTACACAAGTTCGGGATCGCGTCGGTGAAGCTTTCGGTATTGGTAGCCGCACCGTTGGCAAAATATTAAGTGAAAAATATGGGCCTTCGGGGAGTGACAGTAACGTACTTCACACACCGAAAAAACGAAAAAGAAATAAACCTGTGACAGGCATCGATGAATTCGATAGTCATGCTATTAGAAACCATATATACGGGTATTTTACAAGAGGCGAATTTCCAACATTGGCAAAGTTATGTGCAACTTTAAAAGATGCCGGGCTGTATAAGGGAAGCATAGAGTCGTTGAGAACGGTAATAACAGGAATTGGCTTCAGATACAAAAAAGTTGACAAACGAAAAATTGTTATGGAGCGACATGACATAATTATGCAGCGACTAACATTCCTGCGCGAAGTTAAACAAATTATAAACTGGGATAATGTAATATTTTTGGACGAAACTTGGCTAAATTCCAACCATTCTGTGCCGAAAACATGGACTGATGATTCTGAAGCTTCGTGCTCGAAGGTGCCGATAGGAAAAGGTGGACGCCTCATAATATGCCATGCTGGGTCAGCGTCTACAGGCTTCGTGGAAAACTCTTTATTAGCTTTCCAATCCAAAAGCACTAAAGAGTATCATGAAGAAATGGACGCAGTAAGGTTCCGAGAGTGGTTCTTAAATTTATTACAGAATATCCCTCCTAACAGCACAATTATAATGAATAATGCCCCATACCACTCTGTGCAAATTGATAAAGCACCTACGTCAGCCAATAAGAAAGCAGATTTGGTGGCATGGCTGCAAAGAAAAGGAGTGGATGCCGACATGTCACTATTAAAAGCTGAATTATTACAGTTAGTGAAATTGCATAAACCACCAAAACCGACATATGTAATTGACCAATTGGCCGAAGAGCACGGGCACAAAGTCATACGACTTCCTCCGTACCATTGCCAATATAATGCCATTGAACTGATTTGGGCCCAAGTTAAAGGTAATATTTTATAATATTATAATAATAACACGAGTACTTCTAACATTTATAATTTAAACAATGGTTTTCGTCTGCTATCAAATAGTTACATTATTGTTTTACAGGTTATGCAGCAAGACACAACACAAAACCACCCTTCAGTGTCAAGAAAATGGAAGGTTTATTAAAGGAAGCATGTGCCCAAGTTACACAGGAAGATTGGAGTAAAGTAGTACAAAAAACAAAGAAAATAATAATGGACGACTTCGAAAGAGACGTACACTTTGATAATGTAATGGACAATCAACTGGTCATTAATTTAAATGACGATGATGACGAAGACGACGATACTAGTACTAGTAGTGAATAAAAAAATATCCTAAACATTTCTTTTATTTAATTATAACAATTGATTTCTTAAAATTCGGATATTATAGTAATCGATCTCTTAAAGTTCGGATATTATAGTAATCGATTTTTTCATCCCATCCCTATCATTCAATTGTCAGAACTGTCAAACGGTACTTCTTAGATTTGACGGACTGTAATTAGCATTTCATTTAATATGATAACTAATTTTCATATAATAAAATATTAAATAAATTTAAAAAAAAAGTATGGATAGAACATAAATGAACAAACATTGTTAGATGTCGTTAAACTTTAGACAGTTTCAAAACAAGTATTAGGTACATTGCCGTAACACGATTTTATGGAATTTTACTGTATTGAAATACATAACACATTACTACCAATGAAAAGATGAGTGTTATCTAACTTATCTAAGGACAAAATCACGACATAATCATAAAGTTATAGAGGCCGTGTCCGATAACAATAAAAGATAATTTTATACCCACCTGCGACTACATAAGGGCTGTCTGTCACTCATCATTTATTTATTTATTTATCCACAGCAGCAATGAAATCACTTTTTAACGGATTCTTATAACGATTTATTTAGTATTATTAGCCTGGGGTTTCGGCTATTTTTCAATAGGTACCCATGATTGCGGGGCTGCGGGGTGACTAAAGAAGGTAGTGGTCACATAATTTGAAGTATAAGTTATCTCAAAATACCCGAATTATGATGAGTTATTATTTGGTGTTGCTATTTACGCAGAATGAGCTCACTGTGTCGTTAAGTCTTATTGTATTTTGCTTTTTCCTAGGATTGATTTTGTAAATGACTGGGTCCCAGACTGGTGATACTCTCTAACATTCTACATTATAATTTAAGTGTTTTTAGGGTTGTGTACCTCAAAAGTAAAAATAAGGAACTCTTATAGGATCCGTCTGTCCATCTGTATGTCAAACAAGACCTTTTTCTCAGAAATGCGTGAATGTATCAAGTTGAATATCATTTCAGTTATTTAAGTCTACGTCGACGTCTTAAGGTTGAGAAAACGTTCTGAAAAAAAATTGTGAAGTTTTTGAAATTCAATAGCTTCGAGGATCACATTTTTGAATATTTATCTGTAAATTTTGTATCTTTTATTAATTGAGCATTTTGCTCATGAGTATCATGATATCCACGACGGCGTACCTACCTATATTAAGACAGAAAACAAACCTTGCAAAAGGATTTGAACCTTCATGTTTCCGATCTCGAGGCTTACAATACAAAGACTTTTCCTGACCCTTGATACTGCTACAGCAATTTTTTTATCTGTAGCATTTAACTGCACGCCATTAATGCAACGACCCCGATAAAAAAACGATATTGCCTGCTGCGTGAAGTTAATAATCGTGCATAAAGGAGATTTTATACTAATGAAGCGTAATGAAGTCCCATACCTATAGTAGGTATAACTAGAACCGGTTGTTTTTTAATCATATAGTAGAATGGGGACCTGAGATAGTATATACATTGGCCCAAGTCGCGAGAGAAAAGAGGCTCCGCCCGCGTGTATATCGGTTATCGCGACCAAACATAGCCTACGTTACAGGCCTATGTCCTTTCTCAACCTCTAATCTACCAATACACAAAATTTCATCAAAATCAGTTGTGTGGTTTAAGCATGCAAGCGCAACAGACAGGCAAAGTTACTTTCGCATATAATATTAGTATGGATGCCCCTATTGCAGAATATAAAGCGGCTAAGTGTTGGCATCTCGTCCGGTACCCGCTTGATGCATAGGACACTTTATTTTAAGAGCGCGCATAAAGCTAGTAAAAAGTCAGATTTCACCCGCACACTTCATACGTCCCGCTCTCGTCTGTCCACACGTCTGTCCACACGTCTGTCGTCTCGCAGTATTTTGTGTGGCAGCTAACCGCTGTGTTTGGTACGCAGGCGCACAGTATACCCAAAATAATCAGATAAAATTTGGCAAAGTACGAGCTGGATCATTATCTATATAAGGTATACTTTGAACACACAATAATTATATTTTTGGTGATAGATAAAATGAGTGGGATTTGTAAAATAAACATAAGCATTGAAATAAAACCACTTCTTACGGATTCTAACACGTAATTTTTTTATTATTTACTTTTTAAACCGACGTTTCGGCTGCTGCAAATTTACGCAGAATGAGCTCACTGCGTTGTTAAGTCTTGCTGGATTTTGCTGCTTACTGTGATTCATTAAGTGGATGACTGGGTCCCACTGGTGGTACGTTCCATCCATCCTTTCTATTAAAATTTGGGTGTATTTTAATTTTAATAGCCACACCAATGACTTTTCGATGCTTTTCGAAGTTATGTGTGTATTTATCGCAGGTTTATAAGTGCCCGGTTAATGGCAATAGGCTCGCCACCTATTACATTGGGACCTAAACATAAACTGGCGAAATGTGGGTGCTAGCACCTCTGCCTACCCCTTCGGGGAATACAGGCGTGAGTTTATGTTATGTTATAAAATGTACAGACATGAAATATCTACTAATTTATTATGTATAGATAGATAATAAATAAAATACTACATAAAATCATGAAATATATACATGAAATGAATAATGAATACATGAAATCATTTGCTATTATCGATTTATAATTTTATAAATCGAGGTTTTTAACTTAATCGATATTTTGAATTTTTGTGCAACCATCACTATTTCCATCAGTCAAAAAGAAAATAAACGAATGGACAGAGTTACATACTTCAAACGCGAGGTGGTCTTAGACATCTATTTGATTTTCATATACTATACCCGGACTGCCTGGTAACGGTTGATACAAAAATTGTACTTAGTAACAAACTAAAGAAATATTACTTTCGACAATTAGCCAAGAGTTGAATTCTAGTTTTTTATATTTTCTTTTAGAGTTTATCTTTTGATTTTTTTTATTTCCCATAATTTAGACGAACTTTTTCGACGGAAAACAGAAAAACAGTGCTCTCGTCTCAACGGGGCGACCCCGACTAATTGATGAAACAACAGATGGCCGGCACCTCGGGTCAGGTGCGATAGCAAGAGACCGTTATGCGCGGAATAAGAACATCGTAAGCGCCGAATTCGTTTTTTTTAATTACTCGTAAATTCCAGATAATTTTAACAAAGTGAAAAATTGAGTCACTAGATTTTAAAATTTTATACTTTGTACATAAAAATTGACTCAGTTATATGAATAATCTTGAAAATAAATTAATTATAATCTAAAATTAGACCTAACTTTGTGATCTTATTTTATCGACAAAATATTATTATTTTATGTTTTCACCAAATTGAGTACCTTTCAGATATAACGTATTTACTATTTAAAAAAAACAAGCTCATTTGTGGCACACTTTCGGGTATAAAAATCAAATCAAAGATCGGCAATTTTCATTTATACCCCCTCTTAACACCAATATTTTGCAGTGTTACTAAAATTGGCACAAAAATGTTGCAGTTACACCTGTGAAATGCTGAGATTTTTCTCAACCAGTAACACTAATATTTTTCAGTGTTAGGTACTTTCTCGTTGGGACAAAAAGTATTGAATCCAGTAATACCTATGACCATTGATATAATAATACATTGTTACTGTGACAAATTGGGATTTTTCTCCAACCCGTAACAGTGTTGCTCGTTTAGGTGTTACATGTTACTAAATGAGAATACGCCTCTTGTCGTAGTTTCAATACATTGCTCGTATTATCTAGGACAGCTAGGTCCTAGGAGGTAAGTATTAAGTCACTATGCTAACTTTTTGTTTAAACAATCTGTCAATCAAAAGATAATATTTACATCACAATTGTGCGATTAGTTTATTATGTTTTCATATGTAATATTTCCATCAAAAAATTGATAAGTATCCACACTTTACTCTTGCTGTAGTCGTGAGAATTAAAAACTTTTAAACGTATCTTTGATTTAATACGAATAGATACCACAAGAATGAAATAATTGAAAGGACACTTAGCTTAAATAAAATTAGCCAGGTTTGAGCAAATAGTGTTTACTAGTAGAAACTAGAATGTGAATCTAATTTAAAAATCAATGCCACTTTTCGTTGTAATGTTATAACTCAACAACTCCTTTACCGATTTGGTTAATTTTGGTCTTAAATTATTCGTGGAAGTCCAGGGAAGGTTCGTACGCAGAGAAAAAATCGAATAATTGCCGGGAACCGACATCCACGCGGGCGGAGCCGCGGGCAAGAGCTAGTTTTGTATAATTTAGAACACCATTTGATATTTGGTTTGTTAACTAAATGTTTTCCCGGTTTTTTTACAGCGGAAATTGGCTAGTTGGCTGCGACATTCATCACTATCACTATTATACTACATAGTTTAATTTAACACAAAGTCGCTATCACTGTTTATCCGTGCCTGTATGTATATACTTAAATCTTTAAAACTACACAACGGATTTTGAAATGGTTTCTTTTTAAAAGATAGGTAGAGTGATTTAAGAGGGAGGTTTATATGCATAATATCGCTTAATATAGTAGAGAGTGCAGCGGGAACGGCATCTGACGCCACACGGGCGGAAAAAAATTGGCGGTATGAAGTTCGCCGGGTCAGCTAGTATGGTATAAATTCGGAAAAATAACATCAAAGCCGGAACTTGAATAGTATGCTTAGTCACAGAGGATAGAGAATAATATGATTCTAGCTCTAACCTGATAACCTAACCCGGTACGGCCGGTAAGTAGTGGATACCGAGTCTGTTTAGAACGCGGGACCAACCCCTACCTATATATAAATGAACACAAACCTTTTATGTCATGCATGACCGTTATTCACTTGTCCAAAAGCTTTTTTCTGTAAAATGTTTCACTTATTTAAAATACAATAAACACAAAAACAATTTTTTGTCACTAGTATGTGCTTGTAACAATAATTTGTTCTAAAAATTTAAACATTGCGCCAAAAATTTTTTTAATTATCTAACAACACAGACAATTTAAAATATTTAATAATATGGTTGACATGTTCTACTTTTAAACTAATAATGTCGTGGACACACTCTCAGACACTTTGTTTATCGCTGTTCGGCCAACTTAAAGGTTAACAAGAAGTAACAATGTATCTTCCGATGGCTATTTATTAGGTACTTGAATAATATTATGAATTAACTGATGCACACGGCTCTACCCGCGAGGATGGCGGCCTCTTTTCGGTCATTCTTCGGTTATACTGAACCGAAAGAGTTTACGTCAGACCACAGTCAAGTATCCAATTTAATATAAAAAATGTTTTGTGTTCCGAATTTGTGTTCAAGTTTTATTTAAGTATACCTACTTATCTCCAATATACAGACACGACTACTTTACAATTTTATATGCATAAGTGTAGATAGATAATAATATATTGTTTTTGTTATAACCAGTTCTCGTTAACCCTTGTTAAACCCTACGTAATAGAACTGCATTTCTTATCGTAGTTATCGTGCAGCTTTACACTAGGCGTAAGCTTTGCAAGTATATTTAAAAAAATATACAATTTTTTTCCTGGTCTTTATGGCTGTTTGTGAAAAATAGGTATTCTGAAAATGGAGTTAGTTTAGGTACAATTGATATATGATGTTTTTTTCAATAGATATTAGGAATCGAAGTGACTAGTGTTCCCTCACCCCATTAACTAATTTACCTCAAACCAACCAGACTGAACATGTTGGCATAGTCCCACCAGACGTTCGACGAGGGCACGCCGTAATAGCGGCGGTAAGACCCATCATGGAGGAGTGGCTAGAGAGGCCACACGGCAGCCTCTCGTACCGGCTGACGCAGGTGATTACCGGACACGGGTGTTTCGGGAGTTACCTGTGTCGGATCCGGAAGGAGCCAACGTCCGAGTGCCATCACTGTGATGCGAGCAAGGACACAGAGCTGCACACGCTGACCGAGTGCCCGGCGTGGGACACGTGGGTGGGAGTCCTCACACTCGCCACGTTGCTCACAGCGATGGTACGATGCGCAAACGCTTGGGGTGCGGCCGCCTCCTTCTGCGAGCAAGTAATGCTCGAGATGGAGGCGGCCGGTCGGGTCCGGACTAGACTCCGGGCCCGGGAAGCCCACGCAGAGCGAAGGCGAATCGGACGTCGGAGATCGCAGAACGACCTCCGTCCTCCATGAGCGCTGGCCTGGGGGTGACCGGTGGAGCCACCTGTCACCCTAGCAGAAGCAGGCCGCGGCGGCGGCGCAAACATGCGCCTCCCCGTAACCGGGGCTAGATGGGGACACTGCCTGTGGTCCCCACAACCCGAAGGGGGCCATCTCGAAAGAGATGGTCCTGGGTCTGCCGGGGTGCGAGAGATATGCTTTTGGCAATCTCACCTCCGGCAACCAAGGACCCAAGACGGCGTGCGTTTTAGTCGGTTCGAGTCCGACATAACCACATCCACCGGCTCCGTGGGGGTGGTATCCGTGGGGATAAATCGCACAATAAAAAAAAAACCAGACGTTCGACGAGACATAGCTTGGAAGTTCAAATGGCTTCGGAGTTCGGTTATTGTCCGATCAAAGCGTTCGCCGCCTGAGTAACTGCAGGTCAACTCACTGGTGTTGTGGTTACGTCTTTGTTTTATATTTTGTTTTCCTGTTGTAATATGTGCATGTGTTCATCCGCATAAAAAAAAAACAATTTTCTTTCTTTCTTCCTTTTCTTGTGCTGTAGAAAAGCAAAAACAAGAGACAGTTCCTCGATACTAACTTCACAACTAAGAAATGCCTCCTGTCCGCTTAAAAAGTCGCCAGTGCTTCATGTGGTCCACTCGGGATATAGACAGTCCCCCACGGCAAGCGAGAGAGTATAGGCGGGCACACAAACATCCAGCTTCGGCAGGTTTCCTCTGACCCAGCGAAGAACTGCCGCCTGAACAACATCTCCAGTGGCCAACTTGGAAGTCTTTAAACCGCCTGCGGACAGTTGGCCGCTGCAGGAAAACATAGCAAAATGGGGCGTTATCGGCCGGTCGCAAGTGCCTTGCGATTGTGGGGCCCAGTCCCAGTTCATGCCACATCTGCTCACCTGCTCGATATGTCCTTTCACCTGTACTACCGATGACTTTTTTAGAGCAACAGATAACGCTGTTACTGTGGGCAAGTTTTGGGCCAATAAACTTTAAATAAGTTAGATCTAGCCATTGACTCGAAGAAGAAGATCAACTAAGGTAAAATGGATTGTATTAGGAGTGGGTTCAAAACAGTAGTGCAACAAAATGGGTTCGTACCCGGGACCTCTCGATCGTAATCGGATTCCTTAAGCACTAAGTGAACTTTGACGGTATCTTTTTTTCGTGCGGCAATCCCACGGATATCTCCCCGCCGGAGTCGGAAGAGGAGGTTATGTCGGACTAGGCCGGAAGTGAGGTTGTCTTCGACATATTTGAAGGTAGGTATCAGTGGCAAAGGGTGAATTTTCAAAAGGTAAGCCGGGGGAATAATTCTACATTTATCTCGTCATCCAGCATTGTAAAGTCGGCATCTCGTCACTGGAACGTACCCAATCGAAATCAAAACTTAAATAATTTACCTTTTTGATGAACCCTCAGTTACACTATCAACCAAATTCCGTACACAGTTGAACACTCACACGCAGTCACTCAAAATCAATCACAGCCCATAGCAACTCTCCATTGAACGCGCGTCTCGTTTTCCTAAACGCTCAATCACACTAAGCAATCTCATATCTCATGGTCATTATTATACTTCAGGCTTATAAACGGCTAGACATGGACCAAATAAATAAGAATTCATCATTATTTATTCTCTAATCTTTTCAAGGAAATAAATCTTGTAAAACTGTGACAAAAGATATGAAAGTCTTGTAAACATATAATAAACATTCGTAATGTACTCAGTGTGTCAGTTAATGACTATTATTTGCACTATAAATATAATGAAACGCATATAAAATGTAATAAATTTGTGCTATCAGGTCCTTGCACTCTGCATAATTATGTAGGTGCAATGTCACATTAATATTCTCATACATTACATATACTCACGTTTTGTAAATCCACAAAGGGGTAGGCAGAGGTGTTAACACCTATTTTTCGTCAACTATGATTTTCGGTCCCACGTAATAGGGGGCGAGCCTATCGCCGTCTATCGGGTACATTGTCTTGGGCTGTATGTTTGTTCCTTATTTGTGCTTTTTATTGGCATTCATTAAGACCGCACCACTAAGACCTGGAACTCCCTGCCAGCTCACGTGTTTCCTTCTTCCTACAGTCCCGGGTCCTTTAAGCGGGGCGTGAAAAGGCATCTGATGAGGCCGTCAAGCTGAGTGCCACCACTGTTAACATGGTACATGTTTAGGATGGTGACCCTCTTTCCGAGACTTTACCTTTGCTTAACATGAGGCGAGGTGAAGTCAAATTGACGTGTCTTATATAAAAAAAAAAACATTGTGCTTGTCTCCATTACAGTCTTCTTCCTAGAAAACACAATCCCGCACTATTTCCAAACCCACGGAATTTTACTTCATTGTTTTACTACAAACAATTGGATTTGTGGATTGACTTCGTTACAGCTGGATTGCAAAGCGTATCCGCAAGCTGTTGTGAGATCCCGCAGAGTATAAAATTGACAGCCTCCGTGGCGCGGCCGTAGTGAACGCGGCCGCTACGCCGGAGGCGCGAGTTCGATCCCCGCTCCGTGCAAATATTTGTATGCATGAATATGAGTATTTGCATTGGCCTGGTCGTGCCTCGGAGAGCACGTTATGCCGTCGCTCCCGGTTGCCATACAACCATGTATGGCAGTCGTTATAGGGTGAATGGGTGAAATGGCCCCACATAGAATGGGTGAAATGGCCCCACATAGAAGGGCTGATCACCCGTCCGGTCTAACGGCGTCCCCACTGGCAGTACTAAGTAGTTGTAGTAGTAGGGTCTAAAATGATACTGAATCCCTTTGGATCGCGGGATCCCCTTTGCTGGATTGCCCTCTACCTCTTTGAATGCAGTTTCTAACTTACAGTAGATATGTAGCAAAACCCTTCTCGTCCAGTACGAATAAGGTGGGGGAGACCTGCTATGTTTTTTCCAAGCGTCTATAATAAGGGGTTATTCAAGAAGGGTATTTAGAAGGCGCTTCTGAGCGCACGCCTGCGCTCGGTGACCTAGACCTCGGTTCTGCTAAAGCCAAACCATTAATATCTCGATGTATAATAGACTTTAATGAGACACCATCAAAGTTCAAAATTTAATTACGTTTTGAAGAGTAATTGAAAAAGTGTAATGAAACTGTTTTCATTTCATTTTGGGCTTTAGGCGTATATAGATAACTAGCGGACTCGGCGAGCTTCGTACCGCCAATTTCTTACCACCTGCGTGGCGTCCGATTCCGTTCCCGCTGCACCCTCTACTATTACTATTAAGGATGTATTATATAGGGTGTCTCAATAAGAGTGCACTTTTTAATTTTAAAATTAAAGCAAGTATTTTATGACAGAGTTGTGATATTTGTATTGTATTTTAAAGAAGACATGTTCCGATTATGTATGGAATAAAATATCCGGCATTTTCATGAAATTTTCCATGACTTTTGCACAGAGATGTGGCTGTATCTCACCGATGACGCGTTGGATTTTCGATTTGCGCTCAGGAATTATTTCGGGTTTATTCGCACAAACCCGAGATTTCACAAATCCCCAAAGAAAAAAAATTGCATGGCGTTAAATCGCACGATCTTGGTGGCCAGTTGACATCAGAATTTCGTGAGATAATGAGTTCTGGAAATCGTTGCTGCAATAAATCGATTGTTTTGTAATGAGTTTTTACAATTGTAACAGGTTGTTCTTTCGAAAAGCGCTCCATTTTTAATAATCGGAATAAACTGAGGTGACAACTGTAAAATTTCAGAGTTACCACTTGCATGAAAAACAGAATATTCCAATTTTAAAAAATGCACTCTTTTTGGGACACCCTATACATATAAACCTTCTTCTTGAATTACTCTATCTATTAAAAGAAACCGCATCAAAATCTGTAGCGTAGTTTTGTAGATATAAGCACACATAGGGACATAGGGACGCGGAAAGCGACTTTTATTTATACTATGTAGTGATGAAGTCTTTTTTCCAGTGACTGTTGCACCACAGTGGTTTAGCTTTAGTAGAATCAAGGGCCAACCCAATTGCGGAGGACAGATGTGTACAACCACATAAAAATACTCAGACTAAAAAAATAGTGCGAGCCGAAAGTATATCCCATTTACTATTAAATCTTCCTTTATGCGGCTTCCCGCGCTAGTAGGTACTAAGCGCTCTGTCTAAGTTATTATTTTACATAACATAACATAAACTCACGCCTGTATTCCCCGAAGGGGTAGGCAGAGGTGCTAGCACCCACATTCCGCCAGTTTATGTTTAGGTCCCAATGTAATGGGTGAGCCTATTGCCATTAACCAGGCACTTATAAACCTGCGATAAATACACACTTATCTTCGAAAAGCATCGAAAAGTAATTGGTGTGTGCCATGGTAAACCGGGGATCGAAGCCGAGACCTCGTCTCAGCAGTCCATTATCCATACCACTAGGCTACCGCAGACTAATATTTTAGTCTGAGAAAATATGACTATCATGTCCTAGTCCATATATGCCCAACCTTTTTATTTTCGTGCGGAATTCCCCACGGATACCTCCCTCACCGGAGCCTGGAGGGGAGATTATGTCAGACTCGAACCAAATAAAACCGCACGCCGACTGAGGGTCGTAGTGCTAGGCCGGAGGTGAGGTTGTCTTCGACATATCCCTCGCACCCCAGCTGACCCAGGGCCATCCCTGGGCCCTCAACCTTACCAGCAGCACATGCACCTGCTATTTGACGATCAAGGTTTAGGCGCAGGGTTTCCCCTCGAGGTTTGGCGTTCAGACGGTAGTCCCATGAAACTAAGGTAGGTACAAAGTCAAAATAAAAGGTGAATGCCTTTGATGCAACGTTGTACAGCGCTAAGATGATGAAGAAGCCACTATATTTACAAGGTTTTTCGCGCCATTTTAAAATATTGTATTGAAATTCCGTGTACGTCAAGATGCTTTACATATGAAAGAACAGCGTTATCATTTTCTAATATGCGCCGAATACACGTAACTGCTTATTATTCAAGTTTATTATCGTCTGCAAATGTAGGTTACATAAAAACCGGCCAATTGCGAGTTGGACTCACCCATGAAGGGTTCCGTAGCAGCAAGTAAGATAATATAAAAAATTAAATGAAAGGCGAAAATTGCGGTTTATGACGTATTAAATAAAAACAACTTACTAGATCTTGTTCAAACCAATTTTCGTTGGAAGTTTGCAGGGCAATTGGCAATGTACATCATATATATTTTTTTAGATTTATCATTCTCTTATTTTAGAAGTTAGAGGGGAGGGGACGACGACGACATATTTTTCCACTTTGGAAGTGTCTCTCGCGAAAAAATGATTTTAGAAACCTCAATAGCATTTTTGAAGACCTATCTCTATAGATATGTACTCCACACGTATGGGTGAGATGAATAAAAAAAAACATTTTGTAATTAAGTTCTACGTATTGGACCCCCAATGTGGGCTCAGTTGACCTTGAAGGGAAAATGTATTGTTTTTTTCTATTTTCATGTGAAATTACAGAATAGGCCTTATACTTTCGGAGAAAAGTGGCTGTGACAAACAGACAGACAGACTTGACGAATCTATAAGGGTTCAATTTTTCTTTAACCTAATATACCTATTTCCGTTGTTTTATATTTCTCTTTGGAAAGCGGCCACGCTTTGATATTTACTGTGAAATGACCGCCATACGTGGCCATACTACCTCAAAAATCAACTGATGATACTAACGCTGAGGTAGGTAATGTCTCATAGACCAGACATTTCACAGATTATCCCGAAAAAGAAAACTGACAGACACGTAAAATTAAAAAAAATGCAATTAAAAAGCTGTTATTTTAACGTTACAAATAGACATTCCCATTCCATATTTAATTGTATATCTACTTAAAAATTGATACATTTTAAACTTGCCATTTTAATAACACATTCACTTCTTCTCCCGTCAGTCTTCGCACTTGGATCTCACAGTAAACAACGTTATACACTCTTAACTGGTGACAGTCGAATGCTCTGCCGGCAACGGGTGACCGCTGTCCTCTGTAACTGCAAAGACGACTGTCCACGGCTTGCCACTTTACGGACGCGCGCGCGCGTGCAATTTCACGGGCTAGGGACCTTCGAATGAAGCGTTTAAGTGCAGACACGTTTGTCATAGTAAATGCGTCTGTATCCATAAAACCTAATGGAAAGATGTAGGAAGCTCAAGCTGTGGAATGAACTCCCTGCCATGGTTTTCCCAAGCGACTACAATATGGGGTTCTTCAAGAGGGGCATTAGAAGGTTTCTTCAGGGTAGGCAGCGCGAGTGTAACGCCCCTGGTGTTGCATACGTCCATAGGCCGCGGTAACCACTTTCCATCAGGTGGGCCGTGTGCTTGTCTGCCACTTAAGTGGTATAAAAAAAAATCAGTATGTTAAGGCAGCCTGCCGAAATAAGTACGTGATTCTGTAGGTTTAAAAATCACGTAAGTATATATACTGTGTATCAAATTGATTACTCTTTTTTTACGATGCGTGTCAGGTAGTTCCGAAACCACGGATTCAACGCAAAAATACGGACTTGGTTGCCCTTATATAGATAATAGTCTTTCAATGGCAAGATGTTTGGGGCCCCAATATCGAAATTTTCCAACTAGCCAAGATCAAGATTGGTAGGTCAGACAGCATCGCTTAGAAGCCATTTAAGTCAAATCATAAGCTCCTCCTTTTAGTACCAGTTGTGATGTAAACCCGGGGCTCCGACGAGGAAGCATCGGATATAACCGAGAAAACGCTATGAAGAGGACTTTCTCTGGATGTGTGAGAATGGGTGAATCCAGTTCTGTCTACAGAATCACCGTGAAAGGCCGCCTTTAGTTGATCAGGTTATCACTTTGACAGCTGCTCGTCACATTTTGAAATGAATCATATGAAGCTGGAAAGTTTTGTGAGTGTTGATGTACTAGATTGGTCTATTAATCTTGTCAAGATATTGAGGTAGGATCTGTTATCAACACACTACACAAAATATCCTACAAATCAATCCTTGCAAATAACCAATGGCAAGTTCTAGTATCGCCATAACCTGATTCCTATCGGCTTCCCAATGCATCTACATGAATGCATTATGGTGCACGTGCAGAATCGAATAATTATATAGGGAAAAATGAAACTTGAATAGGTGTCCTCTTGACGGCATAAGCTTACCCCCTACACTTGGGACCATCATGGGATCAAGACATGGGAAAATCATAGATGTCGAAATGTGAATTTACAGGACTTACAGGCGTAAATATATGGATGGAAGGATACAGGTTTACCATGGCACACACCAATGACTTTTCGATGCTTTTCGAAGTAATGTGTGTATTTATCGCAGGTTTATAAGTGCCCGGTTAATGGCAATAGGCTCGCCACCTATTACATTGGGACCTAAACATAAACTGGCGAAATGTGGGTGCTAGCACCTCTGCCTAACCCT
Organism: Eilema sororculum; assembly: GCA_914829495.1. NCBI lineage: Eukaryota > Metazoa > Arthropoda > Insecta > Lepidoptera > Erebidae > Eilema > Eilema sororculum. The sequence goes on along the minus strand of OU618545.1, from coordinate 21,683,704 downwards.
TCGGGGAATACAGGCGTGAGTTTATGTATGTTTCGTCTTAGGCAGGGAATTGGGTATTGTCCTATAGTTAAAATAAATTATGTAACCGAGCTTGTTAAATTAGGTATGGTAAAATAGCGGTAAAAGTTACGTCGGTTCTTAATTTATAGTTTTTATTTATTTTTAATTATCCACCCAACCTATAATAGTAACTGATTTGACTATTAAATTTTATGACGTCACTAAATCTTTTTTCATACAAGTTATCCTAATTATCGTTTTGAAGTTTAGTAAAAAGTACTTAACTAATTTGACTAGTCAGTAGAATACCCAATTCATATTCACACATTGCGATCGGAAATGGTGAGTGATAGATAAATAGGTTTATGATGTTAATATTCCAGAACAAACTATGAGCAACTAGGGAAATAATTTTCTTCAGCATTTGAATCATACATACAAACATGAGACATCATGTTTAGATAAAGAGAAGTAGTTCATATGAGTAATATATGGCTCGATTCATGTAGGTATCTTGGTCGATTTGTAGTATTCATGTAGCTGAGAAGCGCGCCTCCCCATTCCGGGGGCGAGTCGGGGACACCGTTGTCCCTCCTCCCGAGGAGGGCTAGACTGTAAGGGATGGCCCTGGGTCAGCCGGGGTGCGAGGGATATGTCGAAGACAACCTCACCTCCGGCCTAGCACCACGACCCACAGTCGGCGTGCGGTTTTAGTCGGTTCGAGTCCGACATAACCTCCCCTTCCGGATCCGGCAGGGGGGTATCCGAGGGGATTTCCGCACGGAAAAAAAAAGGTATCTTGGATCTAAAATGTGCTTAAAGTGTACTCTATACGCACAGTACACTTTTCTTGGATGTATTTTTAAGATCGCACGGGGTGCTACTGCGGTGGACGAGCTCAAATTCACCAAGTACCTATAGATTATTACAAAACAATCTGCGCGCGCCAGAGCCTATTATATTTCGCAATTTAGTTCTAAGTTAAATTAATCGAGCTATACAAAAGGTATTTAGATAGTTAATAAAAAAAAATCACGTTTTTAACATAAATCATCATCATTATCATCTTAGCGTAAACCCAGGTCGCCTCCGAGGCCTCCATTCGCATCTTTCAGTCTGTTCTAATCCATACTTATATTATAAATGCGAAAGTAAATCTGTCTGTCTGTCTGTCTGTATGTTACGCTTTCACGCCTAAACCACTGAACCGATTTTGATGAAATTTGGTATAGGGGTAGATTTGACCATGAGAAAGGACATAGACTATGTTTGGTCGCGATAACCGACATCCAAGCGGGCGGAGCCGTGGGCAAAAGCTAGTCTATTTTATATAGACAGGTTAATATGTCGCACCTCCAAGTAAAATAAAGCCGTAAGTTTACTTAAGTACCTTTACAGGTCAGCAAAAAACTGTTCCTACTTTGACGAAACGAATGTTATTTGAGTTATATTCAATTCAATTTATTTGCATTAAAACATGTTATAGATAAAAGATACAGGTTCACAAAATTGAGCATGCATGTCTAGCCAGAGTAGCCAGTTGTGTACTAGTGCGCAATATTATTATTTCGTATCGACGTCTCTGTTCAAGGAATTCGTCAATGCTGTAGAAGTTATGTTCTCTTAGCCATTTATATAATTCTTTTCTAAACAGATCCTATTCTTTATCTTCCTTCACGTCAGAATATTACGAAAAACATTTACCGTGTGTATTTTTACCTGTACTTACCTACTATTCAAAGCTGAAAGAAAAAAGTTACGTATTCGTTAAGCCTTTATTTCCCTGGGAGTGTGATGTATCTTTCAGAATTATGTAAGTATATCTGCACACAATCTAGCAGATATACCTACATATTGATTTTTCTATGAATAATATATATTTATTTACCTACAAAAATAGTATCGTCAGTATGTTTATCCCCATTCTAGTTCTAAGACAAACTCGGCTTACGGCCGTTCCCAATAACATACTTACAGTTGAAGATAGATCGCAACAGTCAAATTTGACGCATCGGCTGTTTAAATTAAAAACATGGTAACTGATTTTTTTGCGAAAAAGCGCATCGCGGTATAATTTAATAGGAGTTACTATGTTTTGAATTTAAACAGCCGAGCAGTTTATCCGTAGATGCGATCTATCTTTAACTGTCAGTATGTTATTGGGAACGGCCGTTAGTTGATTGCCTGTTGAGGTCACGATGCGCTGTCTAGTTCTACTGTAGCAGTACAGTAGGCACTTATACTCACACGTTCTACGTGCAAACTACATTAGCATTTTAATTTACACCTTTTAGGAATTTCAATAAAATCTATCAACATGTTACAGGAAAACCACTTTCAATTGTGTCAATTCTGCAAATAAATAAATATTCCACAACATTGCCCGCGGCTCCACCCGCGTGGATGTCGCTTATTGCGTAGTGTTGTAAATTTTAGCGCTGAGAGTCGAGTGTTGAGCGCTGAGTAGACACTCTACTCACCTCTCTATTCAACTCTCTACTTGACTCCGTATCCCACTCTGCACCTACTCGACTCTATACTTGATCCTCTAATCATCTCTGTGTTCCATTCTCTTCACGACACTTTACTCTACTCTGTACTGGACTCTCTACTCGACAGTCTACTCGCCTCTCTACTCACCTTTCAAGGAATAACGCAAGATGACTTATAACTTCTTGGTGCCAGGCCCACGTCTTGAAGCCAACGTTGGCTTCCTCGTTCCTTTCCCCTTTAAACCTCGATCCTAACGAGTAGAAGCGAGTGGTTGGTGCACCCTGCACAACGGTTAGAGAGATTCCGTCTAACAGCCCAAGCAGCCCTGGTCACTCATAGATCCTTCACGTGTCCCTCTGATTGCAAAGGGCGTAGTAGGCCCCCAGCATACTTACGATCTTCTATAGACCAACTGATACGGGGCCCTACGGGGTCAAGAATAAGAAAACGACTGGTACGAGATCTAAAAACTTTATTCCGTAGGTCCTGCTTTACAATAAAAAAACTACTCTAAGTCAAAGTCGAGTGTCGGTTGGGGTATAGGTACACGCCACTATAAGCGGAAGGCTGAGTAATGTACTCAACTTGGGGTTCCGGGCTGGCCCCGTGCGAGTGTGATGTTGTCTTCCCCTCAAGGTCACCAGGCGTCGCGGCCGCTAGTCCGGTCCGCCGGAGTCGTATCCAAGGTCCGCTTCAAGCTGGTACGGAGAGGGCCGGCAACCTCAGCTGGTTCGGAGTTGGGCCGGTACGGCGTGGTGGTGCTATTTCGGCCGGTATTCCAGCCGGTACAAGGTTGGACAGGTATTCCAGCCGGTACAAAGTTCCCTAATATTGGGAACACAGCTTATATTCAACAAGAAACTTCGTAAGATATAATAACTATACTGAGTACGTAGGACTTAGTAATAGTAACTAGAAGAAAGTAAGAAGTACTTAGAAGTTCTAGCTAGGCTTTAGGACTAAGACTGGAACGTTTCGCTGCGAAGTCTAGCGATGGAATGAGGTCAGCTGTGTACGCCTCGACGCGCGCGCGGGGCCCGTTTTTTTCTAGTGCTGAGCCATCAGCTGTTTTTCCGATTGCGGGAACGCGCTGATTGGTTATCTATCAGTGTGACTCATTTTATGTGTGCGTTAGAACGATGCCTTACCTTATAAGGAGATGTTTGGATTCTCTTGCTAGTGATGGGACGCGTGCTGCAATCGTGAGATAACGGTACTTACCGTTTAGTACTGATATATTCAAATGTTTTCATTTTTTATTACCGGACCCAGTGTTCACGTAACACAACGTTCAGCCAAGCCGCAAGCCTAACCCAGGACAGGAACTGTGGCTCCTAAGGAAGAAAACCTCTATAAAAAATACCCATGGGCGGAAGAACACAATGTAATGTTGACGCCGTCCGTCCCGGCCGTAATCCTGAACGGAGAGGAACGGTGGATATATTATAGGTCGCGCTACCCGACGCGGAGGTTGGGTTCGCAACCATGACGACAACGAAGAAGAAATCCAACGTCACCGGGGCGGGAGAGGTAAGGCGGTTCACCGGGGCTAAAAAAAAGAAAAATATGGTACAATAAATGAATACAATCCGTATTTTTCGAATTTAATTAGGATTTACAAATTATGCTAAAATATTATTGAAAGTAATAAGAAAGATCAATGCCCTAAAAAGAAGGAAACAAGTTTGTTAACAGGCGGGGCCTATTCTTTTTCTTTCCGTTTATGTTTTGCAAATGGGTCAAACTTGTTTCGGTCTTTTGAGAGCATTGCTTATGGTGCGTCAACACTTGTGACATTTACGCCGTACAGTACTTCGTGACCGTGTCAAACACGCGTGTCAGTTCGTTAGTGTGGACGGGTTTTTGTCACGCGGACAATGTCACAGGCTACTGACACGCCTCTATCCATATCGAACACTCAAAGGAAATGTCAGACACGGAACAAACGTCAAGACAATGTACGGTGTTACCACAGTATAACGAGTGATCTTACAGTAGTTCATCGCGTTTGATGTTTGCGGAAATGCCGCCTTTTGCAGTTTTGTCAGGGTTGTCACTTCATTTTATTTATAATTTATTTTTCTGTAATATTTTATATAATAACCCCTATATGATCTCTTTGTTCTGTCAAGGCACAACAACTCACGCTAATATAAAATACTAGCTGATGCCCGCGGCTCCGCTCGCATGGATGTCGGCTATTGCAACTTTTGGTTATATCTCCGGTTCTACTCAACCAAATATGATCAAGCAAACGTAATATTTTGAGTCAGAGTTTTTGGATTTCGATTTCGATTTCGATTTCGATTTCGATTTCGATTTCGATTTCGATTTCGATTTCGATTTCGATTTCGATTTCGATTTCGATTTCGATTTCGATTTCGATTTCGATTTCGATTTCGATTTCGATTTCGATTTCGATTTCGATTTCGATTTCGATTTCGATTTCGATTTCGATTTCGATTTCGATTTCGATTTCGATTTCGATTTCGATTTCGATTTCGATTTCGATTTCGATTTCGATTTCGATTTCGATTTCGATTTCGATTTCGATTTCGATTTCGATTTCGATTTCGATTTCGATTTCGATTTCGATTTCGATTTCGATTTCGATTTCGATTTCGATTTCGATTTCGATTTCGATTTCGATTTCGATTTCGATTTCGATTTCGATTTCGATTTCGATTTCGATTTCGATTTCGATTTCGATTTCGATTTCGATTTCGATTTCGATTTCGATTTCGATTTCGATTTCGATTTCGATTTCGATTTCGATTTCGATTTCGATTTCGATTTCGATTTCGATTTCGATTTCGATTTCGATTTCGATTTCGATTTCGATTTCGATTTCGATTTCGATTTCGATTTCGATTTCGATTTCGATTTCGATTTCGATTTCGATTTCGATTTCGATTTCGATTTCGATTTCGATTTCGATTTCGATTTCGATTTCGATTTCGATTTCGATTTCGATTTCGATTTCGATTTCGATTTCGATTTCGATTTCGATTTCGATTTCGATTTCGATTTCGATTTCGATTTCGATTTCGATTTCGATTTCGATTTCGATTTCGATTTCGATTTCGATTTCGATTTCGATTTCGATTTCGATTTCGATTTCGATTTCGATTTCGATTTCGATTTCGATTTCGATTTCGATTTCGATTTCGATTTCGATTTCGATTTCGATTTCGATTTCGATTTCGATTTCGATTTCGATTTCGATTTCGATTTCGATTTCGATTTCGATTTCGATTTCGATTTCGATTTCGATTTCGATTTCGATTTCGATTTCGATTTCGATTTCGATTTCGATTTCGATTTCGATTTCGATTTCGATTTCGATTTCGATTTCGATTTCGATTTCGATTTCGATTTCGATTTCGATTTCGATTTCGATTTCGATTTCGATTTCGATTTCGATTTCGATTTGAATTTGAATTTGAACATTCATTCGGGTTGGGTTTGGGTTTGGATTTGTATTCGGATTCGGATTCGGATTCGGATTCGGATTCGGATTCGGATTCGGATTCGGATTCGGATTCGGATTCGGATTCGGATTCGGATTCGGATTCGGATTCGGATTCGGATTCGGATTCGGATTCGGATTCGGATTCGGATTCGGATTCGGATTCGGATTCGGATTCGGATTCGGATTCGGATTCGGATTCGGATTCGGATTCGGATTCGGATTCGGATTCGGATTCGGATTCGGATTCGGATTCGGATTCGGATTCGGATTCGGATTCGGATTCGGATTCGGATTCGAGTTCAAATTTCAATGAAAGTTCGCTAATCGCCGGTATCGCTAAATTAATGATATATTCGTAATCAGCGACCTCAAACACTCTGAAAGCGATACCCATATCGATTTTGGTGAAAATTTCGAGTCCACCATCTTGGATTGCTAAATAGATGATATATTTGTAATTAGCGACCCCAAAACCCCTGAAAACGATACCCATATCGATTTATTAAAAATTTCGAGTCCGCCATCTTGGATCGCCAAATGGATGATATATTCGCAATCAGCGACCCCAAAAACCCTGGAAACGATACCCATATCGATTTTGGTGAAAATTTTGAGTCCGCCATCTTGGATCACCAAATGGATGATACGTTCGCAATCAGCGACCCCAAAAACCCTAAAATAGATACCCATATCGATGTTGGTGAAAATTTCTTGTCCGCCATCTTGGATCGCCAAATGGATGATATATTCGCAATCAGCGACCCCAAAAACCCTGACAACGATACCCATATCGATTTTGGTGAAAATTTCGAGTCCGCCATCTTGGATCGCTAATTGGATGTTATATTCGCAATCAGCGACCCCAAAAACCCTAAAATCGATACCTATATCGATTTTGGTGAAAATTTATTGTCCGCCATCTTGGAGCGCTAAATATAGAAAACATAAGAAAAAACAATTTTAACAAACAAAACGGTTCATGAAAAAAAAAATCACCTGATTAGTTATGATTACAAATGAGACAGCCCTGAATCCTTAGTACCGAGTAAAATGTATGGGCGTACCGAGTAATACCCCGTCCCCCACCGCTCCCCTGCCCCCGCACGATTGCTCTGTCTAGACGGCTTCGTCGACCGACTGTATGTAGTATGAATCGTTAGACTGTGGTGTTACGATGTACTGTCCGGGTCCAGTGTGGACACTGATTTGTGTTCTGTCACGGATCAAAGTTACGTGTCACGAAGTGATCCGTCGGAGTCGGATTTTTTCAAAGGATGTTCGGTGTTGTCTGCTTGACAAATGACGTCCACACTGCATTAATGACACGCGTAGCAGCCACGCGGACACGCATTGATATAGACACGGGGTGCGTAGTAGATCACGTGACTCGTCTCGATACGTAAATTCAATAATAATATATTTGTACTCTGTATACTTTCAGGGTTTTTGGGGTCGCTGATTGCGAGTATCCTCCCGCCTCCCGCCTCCCGCCTCCCGCCTCCCGCCTCCCGCCTCCCGCCTCCCGCCTCCCGCCTCCCGCCTCCCGCCTCCCGCCTCCCGCCTCCCGCCTCCCGCCTCCTGCCTCCCGTCTCCCGCCTCCCGCCTCCCCCGCCTCCCGCCTCCCGTCTCCCGCCTCCCGCCTCCCCCGCCTCCCGCCTCCCGCCTCCCGCTTCACGCCTACCGCCACCCGCCTCCCGTCTCCCGCCTCCCGCCTCCCCCGCCTCCCGCCTCCCGCCTCCGGGTATCCTCAGTATTTAGATTGTTTAATTATAACTTGGAATATAATACTTACATGCAAAGTAATACCGCAACATGTGGTTCAGGATTTGAATGGATGCGACTATACTAATGTACTGAACCGTGTTTGTCGGTGAGATGATCAGTGCTCTGAAACAATTTCCATTATTAATCCTCTAACTACAGGTACGCATAATAAATAGGAACAAAAAAAACTGAATAAAGTACGGTTGGGAAAAGATCTCTAGCTGTTCTTAGATAAAAACGGATTAAGTATAATGGTCCCAGACGACCCATTGGTGGGTCCATGGGCAATGGTTTACCGTTCCAAATTCAAAACACAGAATTAATTCTCGTTTCAAAAGCTTATTATTACAGGTATTATTGGTAAATCTTATGTGATTTTAGTACACATTGATACATTCTATTCTAGGCTTATTCCATACTGTCCTACTAATAGCACAGAATAGATAATAGTACTAGCGTACAGAATGGAAGCTCCCACCCCCGCGCAGATTTCATTTCCTTACCCCGCACGTTCGAATGAGAGGTACGATTAAAGGCACATAATACAAGGGATGTGCCTTTCAAAGGTGCCTAGTACAATACGTCGAGGAGAAGAGTGAGAAGATCGGCTTACTTCGATTTTGTAAAGCTCTCTATCGCACAACCCACAGTTTGATTTAACCCTGAAATGCATGATTTTTATTTAAATATTTAACCGCAGCCCGTGTACCGGTTTCGTCCGGGATTAAATTCGTTGAAAGTCCTACAAAACTGATTGCAGTGTGAGTCGTGAATTGAGAGATGTGAATTGAAAGTTAGCATAATAAATGCTATAAAAAATTCATTCAAATATTTGGGCGCAGTCATCAAAATTCATTGTTTAAAAATGGTTGAAAAATCATTCATTGTTTCCAACAGTTCGTAAGAATGCACCGTCGCCCTTATAATGGACTAATATTTGGGTCTGGTCGTCATAGAATTTTTGTGTCCCCTTGAAAACAGCTAACTAACGATGTACGACACATCTTAATTGGACAGGGTACCCAATTGCTCATCCTCCTTTTTTATACATTTAAGATTTCGTCTAGTAAAATGTGAAAAATAGACGGATTTAAAGAGAAGGAAAATTTGGAATGATTCAAGTGTGGCTCAATAGCTCAGTAGGAAGAGCAGTCCCCTTGTAAGGGAAAGGTCGTGAGTTTGAGTCTCACTTGAGCATTTCATTTTTTCCATTGCTTTTCGAACATAAAAGTTAGCATAATAAATGCTACAATAAATTCATTCAAATGAAAACTCATTAAAAATGATAATATAAAGTTTCGTTTCGTTAACATTTATAAAGAAATACCTACTGCAATCCCACGTCAGTAAATGAGTGAGCATGGAAGGGTTACATTACCCGTCAATAAAGTACGACATTATCTGTAATACATTTGAGCCAAAATAAATACTAAACTTCATAAACGTGAGTTTTGCAAGGTATAGAGTAGTTAAAACCGTTTGCATCAATAAAAAATTGAATTAAATAAAAATACGGGTTTTAGAATGTAGCACATTATCCCACAGTCAAGAAGGGTTTATGCATGTATATAGGTATATTTTTTGTAATATTCTTTATTACCATATTATCTTCAGAACCATTTCACGGATTTATTGATGTTTCAATTGCCAATTTGTAGCCTCTGAACGTGTCAGATGGTCTACTCACCAGCTGACCCAGCGGAGAGATGCACGAGCTCTAAAAAACAATACCTCAGGGCGCCTTTTCGTCGATTCGCGATTTCGATCGTTGATGTTTCAAATTAAAGGTATTCATCGCACAAGTTATTTTCATTCATGCAATAATAAAAAAAAAAAACATTTCATGTACCTAAGAACGTACATAAAATCTATACATCTATACAAATAAATAAAATTGGAGTGTCTGTTTGTAATATTAAAATAACCGCTTTCTACTACATGCATATGAATGTATATACGGTACACATACCAAAATATATATTTTTAAATTTTTTGTCTGTCTGTCTGTCTGTCTGTCTGTCTGTCTGTTTGTTTTGGCTAATCTCTGGAACGGCTGGACCGATTTGGACGGGACTTTCACTGGCAGATAGCTTATGTAATAAGGAGTAACTTAGGCTAAAAAAAAAATGCCAAAAAAAAAAAAAAATAAACTGATTTTTTTTATTAAGTACATTCCACGCGGACGAAGTCGCGGGCACAGCTAGTGTGAAAATAAAATTATTAAAAAAATAAAATCCCGACTGCGGTTGAAAATGATGGTACCTATTAGCCCCATATGAACTGAATGAAAATAAATGACTACCGCCTGCTATCAAACTTGTTTCAATCGGCAGTTGTGTTTTTATTTTTTAATAAGTACATTTATTTAAATCTTTTGAAATTATGATTATATAGCAGAAAACGTAATTGTTTTAAGTACCAGATGTCAAACTTTTCAGAAGAGCTGAAAAATCTCAAAAAAATCATTACTCATTAAGGCCCAGTAGTCCTGCAAAAGTAGGCATTTATAGCGATCCCGGCCGCTCGTAAAATATTACGCGCGAACGCAGTGACGGTGAACTCGGCGATGACCCCGCCAGCGTCACAGTATAGAAATATGCAGTAGGAAAACTTGATTTGACTTAGAAAATTAAATGCAGTTTTTTAACTTTATTTAGTTATATGATTATATTAAGTAAGAAATAAATACGAAATTAAAAAAACTGTATGAGTTTGAGAACTGTTTGTTCTATGTGTTTAGTTGCTTGGGCGAAAAAACCTTATATTATAATAATAATAATGCTTGTAATTTTACAAAGATTTGTTTGAATTGATGCTAACGGTTACTTTATATAATCGCACCGTTCGTCGTCGACAGGGCAGTTAAATACCTAAAGTTAACGAGATTAACAACTTTTTTCGTGCGGGAATCCCCTCGGATACCCCCCTGCCGGAGCCGGAAGGGGAGGTTATGTCGGACTCGAACCGACTTTTTAGTCGGTTCGAGTCCGACTGTGGGCACGCCGACTGTGGGTCGTGGCGCTAGTTTTTATGAAGTATTTATATAAATTTACACTGTACCTTCTTTTTTTCGTGCGGAAATCCCCTCGAATACCTCCCCTGCTGGAGCCGGAAGGGGAGGTTATGTCGGACTCGAACCGACTTTTTAGTCGGTTCGAGTCCGACTGTGGGCACGCCGACTGTGGGTCGTGGTGCTAGGCCTGAGGTGGGGTTATCATTGAAATATCCCTCGCACCCCGGCTGACCCAAGGCCAGTAATTCTCCTGGGTCTGCTGGGGTGCGAGAGATATGCTTTCGGCAATCTCACCTCCGGCAACCAAGGACCCAAGACGGCGTGCGTTTTAGTCGAAGGGTTACATTACCCGTCAATAAAGTACGACATTATCTGTAATACATTTGAGCCAAAATAAATACTAAACTTCATAAACGTGAGTTTTGCAAGGTATAGAGTAGTTAAAACCGTTTGCATCAATAAAAAATTGAATTAAATAAAAATACGGGTTTTAGAATGTAGCACATTATCCCACAGTCAAGAAGGGTTTATGCATGTATATAGGTATATTTTTTGTAATATTCTTTATTACCATATTATCTTCAGAACCATTTCACGGATTTATTGATGTTTCAATTGCCAATTTGTAGCCTCTGAACGTGTCAGATGGTCTACTCACCAGCTGACCCAGCGGAGAGATGCACGAGCTCTAAAAAACAATACCTCAGGGCGCCTTTTCGTCGATTCGCGATTTCGATCGTTGATGTTTCAAATTAAAGGTATTCATCGCACAAGTTATTTTCATTCATGCAATAATAAAAAAAAAAAACATTTCATGTACCTAAGAACGTACATAAAATCTATACATCTATACAAATAAATAAAATTGGAGTGTCTGTTTGTAATATTAAAATAACCGCTTTCTACTACATGCATATGAATGTATATACGGTACACATACCAAAATATATATTTTTAAATTTTTTGTCTGTCTGTCTGTCTGTCTGTCTGTCTGTCTGTTTGTTTTGGCTAATCTCTGGAACGGCTGGACCGATTTGGACGGGACTTTCACTGGCAGATAGCTTATGTAATAAGGAGTAACTTAGGCTAAAAAAAAATGCCAAAAACAAAAAAAAATAAACTGATTTTTTTTATTAAGTACATTCCACGCGGACGAAGTCGCGGGCACAGCTAGTGTGAAAATAAAATTATTAAAAAAATAAAATCCCGACTGCGGTTGAAAATGATGGTACAGTCAGCACCAAAAGTCGATGAACAGAATCAACTTAACAAAACACCTGTTCACAATAAAATGCCATAAGTTATAGTCGCAACTAAGAAAAAAAATAGCCTGTACACCAGACATTTACAAAAGTCGTTAAACACGAGTATTTCTTAAGTAGCTGTGCACTAGTATTCCTAAAGTCGCTGTACACCATCAATCCAAATGTCACTGAACATCAAAATGTCAAAATTAGGTTAACAAAGTATATTTTTAATGTTTCCGTGTGTTAATATACTTTTGTCGCTTACGTTGTTCAGCTACTTTTGGGACCTGACTAAACTAACTAAATATGGAAACTGTTGATATTGTTATTATAGAACGAAGTGTTTGGCTGAATAAAAGTATAATTAAAAACTTAATCATTTATTTATTAATAGCTCAATTAAAAATTCAAATGAAAATATTTTAGATAATAAAATATAAATCTTAACGCAAAATCGAAAAAATAATTTATAAATAATAATTAATAGCGGGTATGGCCTCCATTCGCGTCTATTACTGCCTGGATACGTTCGCGCATATTACCTACCATATTTTGACAAATATTTTGGCTCCTAAATCTCTCCCAAGTTTCTGTTGCATGAGCTATTATATTTTGTCGGGTGCGTGGTGTATCGTGATCCCATGCTTGCACCATAAGAGCCCACAAATTATGGGGTTGAAGTCCGGGCTTTTCGGTGGGAATGGAATTTCCAAAATTTGCTCTGTGTTTTCATTAAACCATACTCGGCGTACACGTGCTTTATGAATTGGGCAGTTATCGTGAACGAAGTTTATTGTCCTCTCTTCTGGCAACATGACTTGTGTCGTCGGCAATAAAACATCGTTCAATATATCTATATAGCCGCGCTATTTAATTGACCTCCTATCTCGATTAGTTCCCCAGGGCCACCAGAGCACATCCAACCCCAAAACCCAACATAAATATTTTCGCGGCGCAAGCAACGGGCATTTTGTTAATTCAGAAGAATGTCTACTAATCACCCTCTGACGATATTTGCACGCATTATGTCAATTCTATATCAAACGTCAGATAACATAGAAGAATATCATACAGCAGTATTAGAATAATAAACACATTTTTTTCCAATTCGTATTCCATATTCAAAATTTAGACATGGCGTATGTCGGATCAGCTATTTTATATGGTGGTTATGTATTCTTAAATTTTCAATTTTCAATTTGCAATTTTCTTCATTTTTTCTTTCATAAGAACCTTCTCCTAACAATAACGAACACAACAAAAAAATAATTAGTGAAATCGGTCCAGCCGTTCAAGCGTGATGTCATGACCAAGGGAAATAGGGATTCATTTTTATATATATAGATATATGTTTTATTACTTACCGAAACTCCTAATTCTGTAGCAATTTCTGATACATTGTATCCTTGTTCTTTCAAGAAAACAATTCTGTGACGTTCATGCTCCGTAATATGCACATTATACGTAATAATAATAATCGATAACCGTGCAAGTGGCAGAATATCTGTTGGGTTTTGGGGTTGGATGTGCTCTGGTGGCCCTGGGGAACTAATCGAGATAGGAGGTCAATTAAATAGCGCGGGCTATATAGATATATTGAACGATGTTTTATTGCCGACGACACAAGTCATGTTGCCAGAAGAGAGGACAATAAACTTCGTTCACGATAACTGCCCAATTCATAAAGCACGTGTACGCCGAGTATGGTTTAATGAAAACACAGAGCAAATTTTGGAAATTCCATTCCCACCGAAAAGCCCGGACCTCAACCCCATAATTTGTGGGCTCTTATGGTGCAAGCATGGGATCACGATACACCACGCACCCGACAAAATATAATAGCTCATGCAACAGAAACTTGGGAGAGATTTAGGAGCCAAAATATTTGTCAAAATATGGTAGGTAATATGCGCGAACGTCTCCAGGCAGTAATAGACGCGAATGGAGGCCATACCCGCTATTAATTATTATTTATAAATTATTTTTTCGATTTTGCGTTAAGATTTATATTATATTATCTAAAATATTTTCATTTGAATAATTGTGCTATTAATAAATAAATGATTAAGTTTTTAATTATACTTTTATTCAGCCAAACACTTCGTTCTATAATAACAATATCAACAGTTTCCATATTTAGTTAGTTTAGTCAGGTCCCAAAAGTAGCTGAACAACGTAAGCGACACACGGAAACATTAAAAATATACTTTGTTAACCTAATTTTGAAATTTTGATGTTCAGTGACATTTGGATTGATGGTGTACAGCGACTTTAGGAATACTAGTGCACAGCTACTTGTGAAATACTCGTGTTTAACGACTTTTGTAAATTTCTGGTGTACAGGCTATTTTGTTTCTTAGTTGCGACTATAACTTATGGCATTTTATTGTGAACAGGTGTTTTGTTAAGTTGATTCTGTTCATCGACTTTTGGTGCTGACTGTACCTATTAGCCCCATATGAACTGAATGAAAATAAATGACTACCGCCTGCTATCAAACTTGTTTCAATCGGCAGTTGTGTTTTTATTTTTTAATAAGTACATTTATTTAAATCTTTTGAAATTATGATTATATAGCAGAAAACGTAATTGTTTTAAGTACCAGATGTCAAACTTTTCAGAAGAGCTGAAAAATCTCAAAAAAATCATTACTCATTAAGGCCCAGTAGTCCTGCAAAAGTAGGCATTTATAGCGATCCCGGCCGCTCGTAAAATATTACGCGCGAACGCAGTGACGGTGAACTCGGCGATGACCCCGCCAGCGTCACAGTATAGAAATATGCAGTAGGAAAACTTGATTTGACTTAGAAAATTAAATGCAGTTTTTTAACTTTATTTAGTTATATGATTATATTAAGTAAGAAATAAATACGAAATTAAAAAAACTGTATGAGTTTGAGAACTGTTTGTTCTATGTGTTTAGTTGCTTGGGCGAAAAAACCTTATATTATAATAATAATAATGCTTGTAATTTTACAAAGATTTGTTTGAATTGATGCTAACGGTTACTTTATATAATCGCACCGTTCGTCGTCGACAGGGCAGTTAAATACCTAAAGTTAACGAGATTAACAACTTTTTTCGTGCGGGAATCCCCTCGGATACCCCCCTGCCGGAGCCGGAAGGGGAGGTTATGTCGGACTCGAACCGACTTTTTAGTCGGTTCGAGTCCGACTGTGGGCACGCCGACTGTGGGTCGTGGCGCTAGTTTTTATGAAGTATTTATATAAATTTACACTGTACCTTCTTTTTTTCGTGCGGAAATCCCCTCGAATACCTCCCCTGCTGGAGCCGGAAGGGGAGGTTATGTCGGACTCGAACCGACTTTTTAGTCGGTTCGAGTCCGACTGTGGGCACCCCGACTGTGGGTCGTGGTGCTAGGCCTGAGGTGGGGTTATCATTGAAATATCCCTCGCACCCCGGCTGACCCAAGGCCAGTAATTCTCCTGGGTCTGCTGGGGTGCGAGAGATATGCTTTCGGCAATCTCACCTCCGGCAACCAAGGACCCAAGACGGCGTGCGTTTTAGTCGGTTTGAGTCCGACATAACTGCCTCCACCGGCTCCGTGGGGGTGGTATCCACGAGGATTTTGCGCACGATAAAAAAAGGCCAATAATTAAACTAACCTACCTAAATATTACAATTATTCTATCCTAAACTAAAACTAAATTTATATTTATTTACACACACACACAAATTATATACAATGTACGAATATTGTAGGTACTAGGTACCCCTGTACTGATATAGATAAAATATGAATTATAGATAATCGTAAGTAGCATCTTCAGTAGTAATACTGATATTCTTATACTATGGCGCTATGAGCGTAATATTTAGGTATGATAATTTTTTAAATTACCAATCGGAGTTAGAAATTTAGTTTATGGCTTTGCACGACTTCTTTAGCTTGCGTTGTTTATTGCCCATATTGAATGACTTGCAACAATTTATTATAAATACGTAAAACCGATTGATTGGTGCACGAAACTGTCGCGCAAAAACTGACACAGGTCCTACTTCGGTAAGCGCCAGCGCGCGACTGGCGCAACTTTTCGGGCCTCAGCGGAGCGAGCACTCGCGAATTTAGTAGGTATTTAAATATAACTTTAAAAATTATTTCATAATATAGTCAAAATCTGCGAAAATGTCTAGACATATGTAGTGGCTTTAGTTTAGTACAAACATTTTATAGAAAGCATAAGTAATTTAGTCATAATATTAAAAAAAAAATAACGAAAAGGGGTAACTTTGGGATTTTTTTCTATCGAGTGAAGTTCATCAGATCTGGTAACTGAACGCAAATTTGACTAGACTGGATCCTTAACTAATATATATCTTTTTTTCGAAATTTATAACGCTTTTTCCTATGATTCAAATGCTTTTAAAAAACTCAAAATGCGGCCTACCTGGCCTTAACTATAAATCGCAGGTAGACGATGGAATTATACTTATCCTTCAAATGGAATTATCAAATAATTGCTAAAGTTGTTATTAACAGGATATTGGTCACATATATTACACCAATTCAGTTTTTTTTATGAACATAAAAATGTTATAAGCTGTGAACAGGTGTATGGCGAGGCCTAACATCGATGGTTTTACGGTATCAAATACAAGAAACAGAATATTAAATGCTACAAGTAAAAGAGGCAGAAAAAGAAATCCGAGACGAGATTTTTGCATGCTTACAGCAAATGAAGTGGTCTTAACTGTGACGACGACGCGTCGATTTTTTTTAACATATCGAAATTAGGTATTTTAGAACCACTTTTGCCATTTTGGCTACTAACAGCAATTATGTTTTCTGCCATCGAATTATGACATATATTTTTAGTGTATAGTGAATAGAAAACCCTGATATAACATAGCATATGTGGGTCATAAGATCAGATCTCAGACCGATCAAAATTTTATGCAGCTGAAGTCGCGAGCAATACTTAGTCATTCATGGACACAATCGGTTTTAACTACTCTATAAATATATCGTTGTAGTAGTGTTTTGTTATTGATGCTGATTCTGTGGTTTGAGAGGACTAAAATGTATCGCCATCAATTTTTTTTCCGAATTGAAGACCAAGATGGAATACGTTTGTAACAACAGGATTGGCACCGTTGTCGGATGTGACGTAGGTCATGACATTAAGGGATAGAGCGAGAAAAATCATACTATCTCGCTCAAATATAGGTTACAATTTCAAATAATGCCAACCCTAACATTTTGAAGTCTCTCACACATCAACACCACCGTGCATGTGCACGATCTATGAATGTTGTAATTACAATTTGAATTTTTCATACATTTTGTCTAGAGCTTCCGAGGTGTGCTAATAGTTCGATAATCGAACAGTTAGGTCAATTTTTGTTACTGTTAGACTGAATCGGGTGGTTGAACTGTTAGAACAAAAAAAATCCATACTGTCAGAGTAACTCTGATGATCGAACTATGTGTACGACGTACGGAATCCTTTAGAAATAAAAATGGTCCAAGTATCGAACCCTGTGGAACGCCCATCGAAACCACAGATTCTACTGAACGTGTACCGTTAACATCGACCCTCTGAATTCTTCTTTCATGCTTCCAAAGATATACAGAAAGTTCGAAGGGTAGCAAGTATAGATGCGAAAGTGTTGTGGTCTCTGCCTACCTTGTGGGCAAATCATGAAATTATGTATGTATAAGTTTGTTGTACTTGCAAAACTGATGCATAAGTTAAAAGTAGCTTGCAATAATCCTACGCCAAATAAAATCAGTAGCGCCGTCTCGTCCAAGGCACAGGGCGTTGTGTTGTTCTGAAATTTAGAATTGAAAATTAAGTATCTTTACCTACCTACTTGTATCTTGGCATCTGTTGAGGCCGTCAAGCTGAGTGCCACCACTGTTAACATGGTACAGTAAGCTTCAGAGAAAAGGAACCCCCCTTGATAATGGTTTTATCCTTAAGGGGGGTTCCTTTTCTCTGAAGCTTACTGTACATGTTTCCGATGGTGACCCTCTTTCCAAGACTTTGCCTTTGCTTAACATCAGGCGAGGTGAAGTCAAATTGACGTGTTCTACATAAAAAAAATGTTGGTGGGTGTTCAGGGCCTTGCCAAGATCTTCCACGACAGATGATAACTAGCTTTTGCCCGCGGCTCCGCCCACGTGGATGTCGGTTATCGTGACCAAACATTTCTGAAGATCTAATCTACCTTTATGCCAAATTTCATCAAAATCGGTTCATTGGTTTAGGCGTTAAAGGGTACCATACGGACAGATAGACAGAGTTACTTTCGCATTTATATTAGTAGGATTGGATACATCATACAGTGGTGACGGAGAAAGAATACAAGTATCACCACCCCATCTGATTTGAAGAGTGCCGTAAGAAAGGAATAGTAAAAAAACACGCAGATGATATCACTACGAGAGAAGGAAAACTCGAAATAAAACCTTGTACTAACGCGTCTGGCCTGCGTCACAATTTTAGGCCATAGCCAATTGGGAGAGGCAAATGATGTCGTCCAGCAGTGGGCTGTGATGGGGCTAATTGAAAATGTGCTAGAGTGGTTACCATATCAATCAATCGATTGTCGATCAATGCTGTCGATGAGCATAAACCGAACGGATGCTGGAAGTGAGCAAGTCGTCGATAGATCATGTAGGTACATGTACTAAAATCTATCAATCGAAGTCGACTAATCTGTTCTACCATCGATCGATGATCGGTGTGATAACATACCGTAATATTTGAATGAATTTTTTATAGCATTTATTAGCATGTTTTTCGAACATCGTAATACTTACATTAGCGACAGACTCCACTCTCAGTACCCCGCACACAGTGAGGTCCGTATTTCCATCAGTTCCTAAGAGACGCACGAACGTATCTGCTATCTTCGGCAGCCAGACAATGAAGGCGATGAGCCTGCGATGTATTGAATAGAATTATTTTAAAGAAATACCATCATCATTTTTCTTTTTTTTTGTATAGGTACATATTAATGTTGTCAAATTGTCTGCTCCGCGCCAGATCCTACAAAAGGGCAGATGCAAGTCCAATAGTGGCCGCGATTAGATGTTTTCCCTAGAATGGTGTTCATGTGTGCGGGTAATGAGTTCCAAGACTTTATGGAGCGGCAAAGAAAAGAGTCGTCGAAGCGCTCGTTTCTTGATGGAATTGTTTGCCCCGTATGCGGGTGATGTCTGTGCCCTGCACGTGTTGTTCTGTGTGGGAAAGGAGAAGTTGGGACTAAAATACCAAATGGAAGAGCTCATCAGAACATTCGCCATTCGATAGGTAAGTATCATGGTTCGATAATTAAGGAATAATAACTTTTAAACCATATCGCGTTAACGGGAATGAAGTAATGTCATTTTTTGGGAGAATGAGGTCGACAGAGCGAAGATATATTTTCATTATTCTATCTAGGTGTTTTAGGGTTGTAGTTTTTTAAATTGCGTTTTTGTCATAGGTATCGTGTATAACAAAAAAAAAGTGTTTTAAGACCTTATATTTCGTACAGCCAGCTAGTCTAAATAAATCTTAGTAATTGTTTCTCATCACAAGTAGAAAACAGGTACCGTACCGGTTTTGATGACATTTCGCCTGCAGCGCAGAATTAAAATTCCAGACAGACTAATAACAAATACATAAAAAAAACGGCCAAGTGCAAGTCGTTTACGCGCAATGTTGAGTTCCGTACTTTTATTTTCGTGCGGAAATCCCCTCGAACACCTACCCGCCGGAACCGAAAGGGGAGGTTATGTCGGACTTGAACCGACTAAAACCGCTCGCTAACTGAGAGTCGTGGTTCTAGGCTGGAGGTGAGGTTGTCTTCGATATATATCCCTTGCACCTCGGCTGACCCGCGGTCATCCCTTACGGTCTGGCCCTCCTTGGAAGGGGGACAACGGTGTCCCCGACTGACCCCCGAAATGGGGAGGCGCGCTTCTCAGCGCGCTGCCGCCGTGGCCTGCTTCTGCTGAGGTGACACGCGGCTTCACCCGTCACCCCCAGGCCCGCGCTCATGGGGGACTGAGGTCAGTCTGTGCCCTCCGACACTCAAGTTGCCTGCGCACGCAGGCGGTGCGATTTGCGAGTCTCACTCGCTCGCGCCACCGCTCCCGTTCCGCCTTCTTCTTCACGACCATTACTGCTCGCAGAAGGAGACGCCGCCGGCCGCCCACGCGTCCGCACAGTGGACCATCGCCGTGAGCAGGGTGATGAGGGTGTGAACTCTTCCAGGGCCGCCACCAGCTCCCGCCTCGGTCCAGCCCACGCCGCTCGCGTCGCAGTAATGGCACTAGGACGTTGGCTCCTTATCGATCAGACCCGTGCCCGGTGATAATCTGCGTCAGTCGATACGGGAGGCTGCCATGTGGCCTCCCTAGCCATTCCCCCATGATGGGGTTGAGTTCCGTACCGATTTATCCTTGCGTTTTTGACATTATTTTTGTTAGTTTTGTTAGCAATACCTTCCTACCGGCTGATTGTATAGTCATTTCGGAGACCCGGCTCCACGGGATCATGGTGGCGGAGTGGGAGCGACGACTTGAGCAACGACGCGTAGGGCAAGCCGTCATAGAGGCGGTAAGGCCCATCATGGGGGAATGGCTCGAGAGGCCACATGGCAGCCTCTCGTATCGACTGACGCAGATTATCACCGGGCACGGGTGCTTCGGGAGATATCTGTGTCGGATCGAAAAGGAGCCAACGTCCGAGTGCCATCACTGCGACGCGAGCGAGGACACGGGGCTGCACACGCTCACCGAGTGTCCGGCATGGGCCGGACCGAGGCGGGAGCTAGTGGCGGCCCTGGGAGTGAGAGTTCTCACCCTCGCCACCCTGCTCACAGCAATGGTCCGCTGCGCGGACGCGTGGGCGGCCGGCGTCTCCTTCAGCGAGCAGGTAATGGTCGTGAAGGAGACGGCGGAGCGGGAGAGGCGGCGCGAGCGAGAAAGACTCGCGGATCGCGCCGCCCGCGCGCGCAGGGAACTCGGGCGTCGGAGGGCACTGACCGACCTCCGTCCCCCATGAGCGTGGGCCTGGGGGTGACGGGTGGAGCCGCCTGTCACCCCAGCAGAAGCAGGCCACGGTGGCGGCGCGCTAAATAGCGCGCCTCCCCATTCCGGGGGCGAGTTGGGGACACCGTTGTCCCCCCTCCTGAGGAGGGCCAGACCGTAAGGGATGGCCCTGGGCAGGCGTCCGTCACTCGCCCGAACTGCCGAGATAAGTACCTACCGCGCGCCTCACCCGCAGGCTGCTAGCGCAGTCGGGGCCGGCCCGCGCTTGCGAGCGCACGAGTGACGCGACTTGCGTAGGTATACCTAAACAATATCGTGACCGATCTTTTGAGATCAGTAGTTACCATTTTTTATGTGTGTAGGTACACTAGGTTAGGTACCTACTAGAAAAATAAAATAATGAATCGGAGTAATCATCACTGTTGCGTGGACGAATGTCAAAATACGATATAGAACTCGAAGTTGTTTTTTACATTACCAACAGAGTGTGAAAGAAAATATTTTACTATTTTTATACGCAGAATATATCTTGTCTACTTAGTAACAAAGTCATTAGGTAGGTACTGGTCACCTGACATCTTCGCATTATAAAATACCTAATCGTAGTGAACCTGTGACATAGATACTTACATACAACGAGATAGAGAGAACGAAATTTTTTTATGTAAGTACCTATGTACAGTAGTGGTTGCGCTGTTATTT
Organism: Eilema sororculum; assembly: GCA_914829495.1. Lineage (NCBI taxonomy): Eukaryota > Metazoa > Arthropoda > Insecta > Lepidoptera > Erebidae > Eilema > Eilema sororculum. The sequence continues at coordinate 21,662,006 of OU618545.1, read as the reverse complement.
TTGTGGCTACTTAGTTTATTAATTATAATATTACTTGTAAGTACAGCCAGCGTCAAAAGTCAATTAACGTAAAATACTTACACTGTGTCTACCTACCTACTTATCTATGATAGTACCTACCTATAGATAGTATAGTATTCTGATATCGGTGAACTACTTAAAATCAAAACTGAACACGGTACTGTTACAAAATGCGGTAAATTAGGTACAATTTCATGTTATTTTGTTACACTAACTAGGTACCTACTACTACTTTATATAGATGGGTTACAAAAGTGGGTGCACTTTCTCATAATGTAGATTTTATCGTTTTACTAAGTTTGTATTCATGTTATTTGGTTGCACTACTTACATTATACATATTATAAGAAAAACATTCGGGCGTCAATAAACATCTGTCGAAGCCTTCAAGCTAGGGACAGTACTTGTGATGGCGATCACTGTACTTTGAACTGATTAAATAAATTATTAAAAATAATATAAACCCGACTGTTGATGAAAAGATCGCAACCAGTTTGATAGCTTGCGGTAAGTAGGTACCCATTGATTTTAATTCGGTGTATGATTTGTAAATTATTATTATTACAATACACCAACTTTTTTGTGTCGGGGTTTAAAACTAATTAGTAATTCACATTATATTGGATTGTTTTATTTTCATTGACAAAATGACAACCCTAACACTCAAGTTGGCGGCGTAGTTTGTTCGGAACAAAGGGCGATACCTACGAAATTTTGTAGGTTATTATAACGGCGGCTTTCTTCAACATCAAAGGAGTGCAACTTCTGTCAGGCGTCCGTCACTCGCCCAAACTACGGCGATAAGTACCTACCGCGCGCCTCACCCGCAGGCTGCTAGCGCAGTCGGGGCCGGCCCGCGCTTTCGAGCACACGCGTGACGCGACTTGCGTAGGTATACCTAAACCATATTGTGGCCGTACTTTTGAGATCAGTAGTTACCATTGTTGATGTGTGTAGGTACACTAGGTTAGTTGCCTACTACAAAAATAAAATAATGAATCACAGTGATCATTACTGTTGCGTGAACGGATGTCAAAATACACTAAAGAACTCGAAATTGTCTTTTTTTACACTACTAACAGAGTGTGAAAGCTAAGATTTGACTATTTTTATACGCAGAATATAATCATGTTTACTTAGTAACAAAGCCATTAATTACTGGTCGCCACTTGACACCTTCGCGTTATAACATACCTAATCGTAGTAACCTGTGACATAGTTCCCCACTTACCTACAATGGGATAGAGAGAACTTAAAATTGTTCTGCACCTACTTATTTTGAAACAAGTACCTATGTACTTATGTCGTGGTCGTGGTCGTGCACCTTTGTTTATCCATACTAATATTATAAATGCGAAAGTAACTCTGTCTGTCTGTCTATCTGTCTGTCTGTATGTTACGCTTTCACGCCTAAACCACTGAACCGATTTTTTGTAATTTGGTATAGGGATAGGTTAGACCTTGAGAAGGGACATAGGCTATGTTTGGTCGCGATAACCAACATCCACGCGGGCGGAGCCGCGGGCAAAAGCTAGTTTAATTATAATTTTACTTCTAAGTACAGTCAGCGTCAAAAGTCAATTAACGTAAACCTTTCACAATTCGTATACTTACACTGTGTCTACCTACCTACTTATCTATGATAGTTCCTTTAAATAGTATTCTGATATCGGCGAACTACGTATAATCAAAACTGAACACGGTACTGTTACAAAATGCGGTAAATAAGTACATTTTCATGTTATTTTGTTACACTAGGTACCTACTTATTATAGGTTATAAAAGTGGGTGCACTTTATCATAATGTAGATTTTAACGTTTTGTTAAGTTTGTATTATTGTTACCTATTTGGTTGCACTACTTACACTATAAATTTTTTTATAACATTCTCACACAACGCTATCTAGACCCATGGTAAGTATAGCTTAACTAGCTTGTGTTATGGTATCTAGAATGCGGATAAACATACTTAGATACTTTTGATAGCAGGCGGTAAGTAGGTACCTACCCATTGATTTTAATTCGATGTATGATTTTTAAATAGTTCCCGCCTGCTATCAAACTCGTTTTAACACAGTGACAAAGTGACAACCCTAACACTCAAGTTGGCGGCGTTGTTTGTTCGGAACAAAGGGCGATACCTACAAAATTATGTAGGTTATTATAACGGCGGCTTTCTTCTACATCAAAGGAGTGCAACTTCTGTCCTTATCTATTCTGTGCTTCTGTCCTTATCTATTCTGTGCCCTGGGTCAGCCGGGGTGCGAGGGATATGTCTATAACAACCTCACCTCCGGCCTAGCACCAAGACCCACAGTCGGCGTGCGGTTTTAGTCGGTTCGAGTCCGACATAACCTCCCCTTCCGGCTCCGGCAGGGGGGGTATCCGAGGGGATTTCCGCACGAAAAAAAAAAAAAAGAAAAGTCATTTCGGAGAGACAGATTTTGGATACAGTGTCAATAGCAAAATAGATTGGAAGAATTGATTTAGCGAAAAAAATATAAGACCCTGTACGTACGTTATTTTGGTCACCTGCACATTATTCCCATACATAATACAAAATCTTCTAAATTAATATTTCCCAACGATTTTGCTGTCGAAACTGTGTCCAAAATCTTTCGCACCGAAACAACTATAAAATATCCGCCAGCTATATCCCTAGAAATCTAAGTATTTATATGCAATCGAATTTTAAAAAAAAGCTGTCCGGCAGGATCGGGTATTAAAATAATAATTTTTATTTTTTTAAAGGTCAATTTTCTAAATTGATTTCAAACCAGTATTAAAGCCTTACTATACCTAAAGGTGTTTGTTTATCAACCAGGAGTACCGGGTCTGGCTCTCCGAGGCAAGGACGAACCTCAAAGTGCTAAGAACAGTCACCCAACCTAAGCCTGACTTGGCCAATACATATTTGGTTAACTTAAATTAAGTAATATTGATATTGATTAAAAAAAAAATAGCAATAATAAAAAAATAAAAAATACCTACATACCTAATTTAGGGTAGGCAGAGGTGTATTAACTCTTACATTTTGCCAATTATGATTTACGATTCCACCCATGTAAGAGGGGCGAACCTATTGCCGTCAACAAGCACATCGTCTGTTTGGCTGCGTGTCTTACTGTTGGATGGAGCACAACCTTATCTCTTAGATTACTAGTTAGGTTAGGTTAGATAATTCTTGTACGTGTGGAACCCCCTAAAGGGTAGATATTTCCACCTGATTAGGACTAGTGAAGGGTTAGATTATACCTAAGAAATTCAAACAGAATTATTATTTTTTACTATTGACCCACGAAAAAGGGCCTGTGATTCATCAAAACTGAGTGAAAAAAAAAATGGAACAAGTGTAAATAAACAAAAACATAAAAAAAAAACATGCAAAGAGGTTGTACATTCTCTGTATTAAAACGTATTAAAAACCACGGAACAGAATAAAAACCATCAAAAAATAAACTGAACAGGCTGTATGGAATATGGCTGTTTAAAATTTTAAATCAAGATAAAAATGCCGCCTCTTTTCTGTATAAGTATATAAAATTAGAGAGTAGGGAGTTTTGGCGGAAAAGCGTAGAGGACGCATCGCGGTATTATTTTATTTTCCGAAATTGGTGTGAATTCGAGTTTTTATGTATAAAAATGGTGGATTTTTAGACATAACGTCTTGGACAACTCACACGCGTGTAGGAAAGTGGCATATTACAGTGAATTGTGACTCTACGTGTTCAATCCAAATCTCCCCAGGGAGCTTTTAGTAAAGTCCCCACAACTTTACTCAGGCAGCAATCATCTCATTCATCGTCATTATCATCATCATCAACATCATTATCCCATTATCATCATCGTCATCAATCATTTTAACTGACGTTATAATATCATATACTTGACATTGGCTAAATGCGCAGCAAGAAGCCAGAAAAACAAAAAAAAAATCAGAGAGTAGCTAATTATTTTCTCGTAGTCAATGATAAAAAGTAGAGTACCTACCACGTGAAAAAAGAATTCATCTCGGCTCTTGTATCCCTTGATCTGCTCAGGTTTCTCTTAGAATCTCTCGCTAAATACGTTCGGGATTCTACCGTAGAAACCTTCGCTCCTCATGCGATACAACTTAGTGCCTCGAAAAGAATTTACCTATTTTTCACTTGTTGGAAGCTACTTATAGTCGTTTAGTCTATTTTCACAATTATTAGCATCACTGTATTTCAGAAATAATGAATTATTATTTAATTTTAATTATCTAATTAGTGTAATAACTACTTCTGTTATTAGACTCTTCTTGCTGTTCTAGGTATATTTTTTGAATTCACATACAATTATGATTGTCGTCGGTAAAAATAAGTATCTACGATTTTTTTTGCTATAAATAGCAAAAAAATCGTAGATACGTAAATAAATTAAAAATTATTTAAATTACTCTTATAAAGGCTGCAAACCTCTCAATTTAAAAAAAAACATTAATTTAAATTAACCAACATAAACACCTGTTAATGCAACGTTGCCAGCCCGTGCATATCTACTCTAACAATAACAACGACTGCATTTGAGTATTTTGTTTACTATTAAAAGTAAACAATCTACTCCCAGGCAGTCGTTACAGATATTTGGAGCCCTAAATAGTCCATGGTCTATCTGCAATACCTACTTCGATATTGCGGATGGGTTGTAGAGGTCAGATAGCAGTCGCTGCACCATTGTTACCTACACTGTTCATGAAAACGTAATTGTCTTGATACTTGGAAGATTGGGATTAGATCGAGACTGGATTTTGAATGATGTCGGTAGCTTAGTGGTTAAAGAGTCGGCCTTACGATCGAAAGATCCGGGGTTCGAATACTACAAACTTTTACTTTTACTTTTTTTTTTTATACCACTTAGGTGGCAGACAAGCACACGGCCCACCTGATGGAAAGTGGTTACCGTGGCCTATGGACGTATGCAACACCAGGGGCGTTACACTCGCGCTGCCTACCCTGAAGAAACCTTCTAATGCCCCTCTTGAAAAACCCCATGTTGTAGTCGCTTGGGAAAACCATGGCAGGGAGTTCATTCCACAGCTTGAGCGTACGTGGGATGAAGTTCCTTTCATACCGCACGGTGCGCACCGTATTTGGATGCAATGTGTGGGGATGAATTCCCTGTCTATGGCGAGCGGTGCGATGATAGAATGTAGCTGTGGGCATCATGTCAAATAATTCATCTGAGCACAAACCATTATATAGGCGGTAGAAAACACACAGTGAGGCAAAGTCCCTCCTGAGGCTGAGAGGTTCCACATCGCCTGCGAGTATGGGACTGTCGACGAGCCTCAACGCACGTCTTTGCACCGAGTCGAAAGGGTTAAGCTGGCGTGCGGGCGCCCCGGCATAAAGATGACAGCAGTACTCAATGTGGGCTTCATGTTGAAACCCATTTTATATTATGTAACATCTGTACAACACATGGATGCAAATAAAAAACTTTGACTTTGACTTTGGGGTCGAACCTGTGCCTTATAAAGAAGGAGTCGCTGCCCCGCAGTGAAGTACTGCTTCGCCCTGTTAAGAACTCCAAGTTTCTTTGATGCCAGCTTAACCTTGTCCTCTAAATGACTGCGCTACTGGACGTCACTTGAAATGTCGACGCCTAGGATCCCGATACTCGGGGCAATGGTAAACCGTGTGCCCAGGAATTGCGGCGCTACAATAAATGGGGTTTTCTTAGCGGTGAATACACATACTTGTGTCTTACTTAACGCAGAACCCTTTTCCGTACCGAACTAAATTGAGGGATGAACTTATGTTATAAAAAATCTTTTCATTGCGTTGACCCAGAGGTTTAATTTTTTCATAGCTGTAAGAGAGGGTTTGGATTTCAACTTGATACGTTCACACGTTCCCGCGAAAAAAGGTCTTGATATACAGACGGACAGACAGAGGGATAGACAACGAAGTGATCCTTTAAGGGTTCCGCTGCTTAGGGTTCCGTAGCCAAATGGCAAAGACGGAACCCTTATAGAATCGACATGTCTGGCTGTCTGTCTGTCCGTCCGTATGTCACAGCCACTTTTCCTTGAAACTATCAGGCCTATTCTGTGGAAACTTGGTAAGTAGATGTATTCTGGAAACCGCATTAAGAATTTCACACAAAAATAGAAAAAAAGCAAGAAATTTTAGGGGGCCCCATACTTGGAACTGAAAGTCAAATTTTTTTTTTCATCACACCCATACGTGATTTTAAAGATCTATAGATAGATCTTTAAAAATGCTATTGAGGTTTCTAACATTATTTTTTTCAAAACTGAATAGTTTACTCGAGAGACACTTCCAAAGATGAAAAATGTGTCCCCCCCCCCCCCCTCTAACTTCTAAAGTAAGAGAATGATAAAGCTAAAAAAATATACCTATGACGAACATTGCTATTTAATCGTCCAACGAAAATTGGTTTGAACGAGATCTAGTGAGCAGTTATTTTTAATACGTCATAAACCGCAATTTTCTCCTTTCATTCAATTAACTCAAAAATAATAAAAGGATATGTATATATATATACGCCATCTTCTCAAAGGCAATGGGATGAGCCGCTCTGTTTTGGTGTTAAAAAAACTTTTAATAAATACAGCTACCAGTGCTGCGGAGCGTGCTCGCCTTTTGGCTGTGGGGGAGTGGGAATCTGGTGTTTGGCTCCAGGCACTTCCTTCGCCCAACATTGGTACAATGTTGGACGACACAACATTCCGCATCGCGACTTGTTTACGTTTGGGTGCACCGTGCGTTTCTCCGCATCGATGTCTATGTGGAGAAGCAGTCGATTGCCTTGGACATCACGGATTATCTTGCAGCAGGAGCGCAGGCCGCATGTCTCGTCATGCCAATATTAACGACATTATCCGTCGGGCTCTCGTCACCGCCGGCGTGCCAGCTATACTTGAACCTGTTGGCTTGGCGCGCGACGATGGCAAGAGGCCGGACGGTATGTCGTTGATGCCTTGGAAGATGGGCAGGCCTTTGGTGTGGGACGCAACGTGTGTCGACACTTTGGCGCCTTCCCATCTTCCAAGTACGATGGACTGTGCATGCGCTGCTGCTGCATCAGCGGAGACTCTCAAACGGCGCAAATATACCAATTTAACTGATAATTATATATTTGAGCCGTTTGGAGTCGAAACGTTGGGTCCGTGGGGTCCAAGTGCGCGCGCGCTATTCAAAGAGATGGCGAAGCGTCTAATTGACTCTTCCCGTGACCATAGGGCTGGCCTTTACCTCGCTCAAAGAATTGCTATCGCTATTCAGCGGGGTAATGCCACCAGCCTTTTGGGCACGGTTCCGGTAGAGGTCGATGGGGAGGAATTCTACGATGCCTAAAGTTGCAGTCTCTTTCACCCCTGTTTTTCTTTTTCTTATTTTTGTATATATTGTAGACTATTACTATTACTGGTGGTAGAAATTTGATGGCACAAATTTGACACTTATTTCGACCGGGTTGGTACCACCGTGCACAAGTGCGAAAAACCCTCCATAGTAATCCAATCTCGGTTGGATTGCGTTCAGGGGTCAGCAAGTGCATAGCCGGGCCGAGGTGATGGTAGTCGCAGCACTAGTGGGACCGGTGGGTGTTGGCGTAGTCTAGTGGGGTGTGACGCGGGGCGCCGCGCCGGGCAGGGAGACCCGTAGAAACGGTGGTGCCGCTGGCCGCCCGCGGCATAGTACAGGGGCCCAACTGGGACTAACCACCCTGGGAGGCTGCCCCACCTGGTCGCGCATAATCCCGATATGGCTCGTCGTGCCGGTTGGCGACCGGACGGGAGCCCGGCGACCATATTCGGGAGGGTACGGGGGCCCTTCCGTTCGGCGCGTCGGCTCTCGTCACGCCTCACATTCATAGATAAAACCAATCTCCCATGTTTTGTCACGCGGTGCTGCGGCGACAATCACCTCTTTTTCACGCCTTCCCTTACCCTTCACCTCATGGCAGCGCACAAAACAAAATCTGTTGAAACAGCGGCTAGGGACTCTCCCACAAAAACTCTATTTGAGGTGGAGTCCACGAACATCTGTGGGCTCCATAAGAACCTCAACGCCGTCCACCAACACCTGGAGACGGCGAAACCAGCTATGCTGTTTCTAACGGAGACACAAATACGCCGCCCTGACGACACGGCCTACCTGCTTTACCCCGGCTATGTTATCGAGGAAAATTTCCGAGCAAAAGCCGGGGTGTGCGTGTTTGTTAGGGCGGATATTTGTTGTCGCCGTTTGCGCTGTCTAGAGGACCCATCCTTTTCCATCCTGTGGGTACACGTAGACCATGGCTCTGCGAGTCAGATCTATGTGTGCCTTTACCGTTCCCATACAGGAGATGCAGAGATAACTCGACTATTCGAATACCTGAGTCAGGCGGCAGATGATGCGCAGGAGCGGTTTCCGAACGCCGAATTGGTGTTTTTGGGGGACTTTAACGCCCACCACAAGATCTGGTTGGGCTCCGCCATAACAAACCATGCGGGAAGAGCCACTCACGCATTTGCCCTGGCGCATGACTTGACTCAATTGGTGCACAAGGTCACGAGGATACCAAGAAAGTCCGGCCTAGAGCCCTCTCTGCTAGACCTTCTGTTGACGAGTCGCCCGGACCAGTACAGTGTCTCGGTGAGTGCTGCTTTAGGTAACTCCGACCACTGTCTGGTCCGCTCCACCGTGCCCATTGTAGCGCCCCCACGACCCGTGCAGGGGAAGAGGCGTCTATGGCACTACTCGTCAGCGGACTGGGATGGATTGCGCGGCTATTATGCGTCCATCCCGTGGGTTGAACGCTGCTTTGAGGGTAAGAACCCATTTGAGAGCGCTACTGCCGTCGCCGGTGAGATCGGTCTAGGTATGGAATACTATATCCCATACACCGATGTCACCGGAGTCCGCGGAGCGCGTCCGTGGTTCGGGCGCGAGTGCGCGGAGGCTGTTGAGCATAAACAGTTTGCGTACCGCGCCTGGGTGCGGGCGCGCGCCACGCGCGATCCCAACGTGGGTCACTTCAAGGCGGCGTACAACAGAGCCACAAAGGTCTGCAAGAGGGCATGCGTCAGAGCAGATGCCCAGCGCATAGCACGGCTGGGCCAAGAGCTAGTGGCGCATCCCACGGGTAGCCGTGGCTACTGGCAACTGGCCAAAGCCGTGCAAGCCAACTTCTGCCAGCCCTCGCTGCCCCCGCTGAGCAATCCCGATGGATCTCTGGCCCATGAGCCGCAAGAGAAAGCAAATTTGCTGGTCAATCTCTTCGCGGCCAACTCCCGAGTCGATGATTGTGGTATGCAACCACGGACAATGCCCACTGGTGACCACGCAATGCCTGATATACGTATCAGGCAACGCGATGTCCGTGCAGTACTGCAATCACTCGATGTCCGGAAAGCCAGTGGTCCTGATGGTATTCCAGCGGTCGTACTTAAAAAATGTGCAGCGGAGTTATCTCCTATGCTAACGCGGCTGTACCGACTGTCCTACAGTTCGGGAACAGTGCCTTCGGCTTGGAAGGAGGCGAATGTCCAGCCGATCCCCAAGAAGGGGGATCGCTCGGACCCAGCCAACTATCGACCCATAGCCGTCACCTCAATGCTGTGCAAGGTGTTCGAGCACATAATTAACACACAGCTCATGCGCCACCTAGAGGATCACTCCTTGCTTAGTGACCGGCAATACGGTTTCAGACCGAAACGGTCAACGGGTGATCTTCTGGCGTACATGACCCACCTTTGGGGTGAGGCTATGGAGAAGCAAGGTGAGTCACTGGCAATTAGTCTTGACATCGCCAAAGCTTTCGATAGGGTATGGCACAAATCGCTTCTTTCCAAGCTACCAGCCTTCGGCCTGCCTCCTAGACTGTGTAACTGGGTTGCAAGCTTCCTGCAGGGGCGCCGTATTCGCGTCCTTTGTGATGGACGAGAGTAGTGTAATATTGGGGCTTCTGCATCACGCAAAAAATTATTGGGGCTTCTGCATCACGCAAAAAATTATTGGGGCTTCTGCATCACAAACCTCGCTTCACTCGGCTTGTGACACAGAAGCCTCCAATAATATTTTGCGTGATGCAGAAGCCTCAATAATTTTTTGCGTGATGCAGAGGCCCCAATATTTTTTGCCGAGTGATTATTAGCGTTCAATTAGCAATAGCAATAGAGATTTAATATTATTTCATTCACATATGCCTCGCCATACTACTATCATAGCAACAATGGAATACAATTTATCGTTTCTACTTGGGATAATAACATAAACAACATTCTCAAGTTCGACTGGAACGCGCTCAGCAAATCTTGAGCGCAGCATATACTTCCCACCATAGGTATATTTTGGACCTAAGTCGCGAGAGAAACGAGTCGAGCGAACACTTCGTTCGTGTTTATACATCGCGTTGTAATGAAATAATGAACTTGACTATGAAAGCAATGCAGCGGTGAGGGCCTCGGTTAGGTCGTTAGCTGTTTATAGAAATATTGTCATTCATAAACGTAATAGGTAGGTAATTCATCTAGTTTCAAACTTGAGTGCAATGGGTATTCAATAACAGATAAATAGGTGTATGAAACTTACTTTTTTTCGTAAATGGGTATGGGAATAGTATTGCGAAATAATTGACCATAACAAACTTTAAGTTTTTTGTCTCAGTGGCGCAGCGACCCCTAATGACTAACTGTTGCGCATGAGGTCTCGGGTTCAAATCCCGAATCGAGGACGAAACTGTTATTGGTTTATTCTCTTATGCATTCTCAATAACAGCAGAGTTATAGACTTAATGGTATATCTAAGTATATAATTCTCATGTACCTACTAATATTTGATACCTCATTATAAATCCAAGGTTTCTGACAATCCCGTTGGGGAAACAGGTGTGAATATAATGCATATATGTGATATTGAAAATGCACTCTTGGTTATCTATTATAATTATACAATCTATAAGTACCTACCTACCTACCTACCTACACATCATTTTAAGCTGTTACCTCAATATTGGATTTTAAAAGGATTTTATGATAATTTGTTGGAGGAAATAAATCAACTAAGTATTATACCTATTAGTTAATAAGTCAATGTTTTGATCTACCTATGTCAAAAAACTTTATCTTTAACGTATAAATTAATATTTCGGTTTGGAGTTATTTCTGCTAACAATTTTTTGTTGATCATAGTATGCTATTAGCATGCTATTTCATATTAATTTATTACGGATTTATTACGGTTGATAGCTATATTGAAATTATAACAATTAAAAAATGTCAGAGGTTATTTTATTTTGGTTAGTCATATAAAATCGTTAACTACCAGTCTAAAGAGAAACCCTTCTTATATTGGTGACGAGCAGCTAAAGTACATACGATTTCCTTTTTAGAATTTCGTCTCGTATATCTGCGACGGAGTGTCGCCGCATCCAAATAAAGGAATCGCAGGGTGTGTGCACAGTAACTAATGAAGATCATATAATTGTATACCTTATTACAACAGTGCTAAAAAGTAATTTAGAAAATAAATAAATAATAATGCTTTCGACAACGTTAGCAAAAACTAATGTAATCTCTATCTTAGATTTATGAGTATATAAACCAATCAACTGCTCTTCTATCCACCATTTAATTCAGCTTAATTTGTGCATTATCACATCTGGTGGTGTTTCTTGTGATCGTGACGAGTTCATTTAGTGTCATCGCTCGATCATCTACTGCAGCAAGTATGTATGTACCTATCTATCACATTTTTATATGTCATTTTATAACTTACCTACTACTTAGTTACGTTTTGTTTGGGTGGTTTAGCCGGCCTTGAGTATTTAGTTATCAACTACATGGATGGGTGCAATGGTTAAGTGGTCGACAGTATTGTGGGTTCGATTCCCGTCTAAGGTTGATTGATAATAACATTTACTTCTGGTCACAAATATCTTGGTTCGACTCCAATATTTATATTTAGTAATTATTTGCTAATTGACATATTGTGTGCACAGAAGAGTTACAGGTTCGAATAATAGGTCTATGTAAGCTTGCTTTCAATAGGTAACTTAACAATAGTCCACTCATCGGTTTTATCGATTTATTTATTGTATTGAAACTTATTTAGATTTAAAAGTTTTAGTTATCAAGATAAAACTGTGGTAGGCATGTGTGTAAAAAAATAAATAAATTAAAAGGAATTATTACTTATAACTGCTTCTTCTTTTTAGGGCGAGTTTAAATCCGTTTGAGTCCGATGTGGAGACTCAAAGTGTCACAACTCCAAAACCCAAAACTAAAAAGGTGAAGTCAAAGCTGAGCCTAAAAACTAAGGCTGAACCAAAGAGGACAAAAAAATCTACGACGGTCGCATCATCATCATCTGCCTGCAAAGACATATTCGCTAGCGACGCGGACTCTGATTCAGAGACTCCATCGTCGAAGCGATTGAAAACAAGCAAACGCGTTCGCGTGCTTGAATCTTCGGTAAGTTCAAAACCTTGATTATTTTATTAACTAGGCTCGCTGTTACACTCGTGTCATTAGTATTTCTGATTACTGCTCCGCTCTGACGGTCATAGCATGATATTATAATCCATAACACAATCTACTTAAACTATGCTTAGTTAAGTACTTTGTGTCTAGATAGTGTTGTGTAGAATGTCGTAGAATATTTATTTATTCCTCAAGAAGTGAACCTCAATAAAGCGTATATACTTCGACTGTTCCCTATTAAAATTAGCATTTAGAAATCTATTTACTGTTGTATAGTACCCATAATCAATCAATGAATGTGGTAGAACATTATTTTTCAATACTATTTTATAACAATGTTACAGGATGAGGAGGAAGGCCTTCAACCACTAAAGACATTTACTCTGCGATCGTCCCTGTCCAGAAGAACAGCAAGTGGAAACTCATACCAGCAGGACCTTACGCGAAACGGCGATTATTATATTGAGCTTCGGGTGTATAACCAAAGAGAGGCTGAGCAGCTTGGGAAGGATAAATGGAAGCAAACGCTTCTCTCTTATAGGGGTTCTGTTTATACAGACTCTCCGACTTGGAGGGCTGTTGGTAATCTCGTATCTGCTGCCAAGGCAGAATTTAGAGGTGTGCAGCCCATTTTATATCCCAATAATAATTAATAACTCATAACTCTTTTATTTGTAATAATATTACGTGTCAATTTTACATTCCTCAGATTCAACTTGATTCAAAGATACCTAGATACCAAGATATACTCGATTCAAAGATACCTAGATACCAAGATATACTCGATTCAAAGATACCTAGATACCAAGATAAACTCAATACAAAGATACCTAGATAAACTCGATTCAAAGATACCTAGATACCAAGATAAACTCAATACAAGGATATCTAGATACCAAGATAAACTCGATTCAAAGATACTTAGATACCAAGATAAACTCAATACAAAGATACTACGATAAACTCGATTCAAAGATACCTAGATACCAAGATATACTCGATTCAAAGATACCTAGATACCAAGATATACTCGATTCAAAGATATCTAGATACAAAGATAAACTCAATACAAGGATATCAAGATAAACTCGAATCAAAGATACCAAGATATACTCGATTCAAAGATATCTAGATACCATGATATACTCGATTCAAAGATACCTAGATACCAAGATATTCTCGATTCAAAGATACCTAGATACCAAGATAAACTCAATACAAGGATATCTAGATACAAGATAAACTCGATTCAAAGATACTTAGATACCAAGATAAGCTCAATACAAAGATACTAAGATAAACTCGATTCAAAGATACCTAGATACCAAGATATACTCGATTCAAAGATACCTAGATACCAAGATATACTCGATTCAAAGATACCTAGATAGCAAGATATACTCGATTCAAAGATACCTAGGTCCCAAGATAAACACGATTCAAAGAAACCTAGATACAAAGATAAACTCAATACAAAGATACCAAGATAAACTCGATTCAAAGATACCTAGATACCAAGATAAACTCAATACATGGATATCTAGATACCTAGATAAACTCGATTCAAAGATACCTAGATACCAAGATACACTCAATACAAGGATATCTAGATACCAAGATAAACTCAATACAAAGATACTAAGACAAGCTCGATTCAAAGATATCTAGATACCAATATATACTTGATTCAAAGATACCTAGATACCAAGATATACTCGGTTCAAAGATATCTAGATACCAAGATGAACTCAATACAAAGATACCAAGATAAACTCGATTCACAGATACCTAGATAAACTCAATACAAGGATATCTAGATACCAAGATAAACTCAATACAAAGATACTAAGATAAGCTCGATTCAAAGATACCAAGATATACTTGATTCAAAGATACCTAGATACCAAGATATACTCGATTCAAAGATATCTAGATACCAAGATAAACTCAATACAAAGATACCAAGATAAACTCGATTCAAAGATACCTAGATACCAAGATAAACTCAATACAAGGATATCTAGATACCAAGATAAACTCAATACAAAGATACTAAGATAAGCTCGATTCAAAGATACCTAGATACCAAGATATACTTGATTCAAAGATACCTAGATACCAAGATATACTCGATTCAAAGATATCTAGATACCAAGATAAACTCAATACAAAGATACCAAGATAAACTCGATTCAAAGATACCTAGATACCAAGATAAACTCAATACATGGATATCTAGATACCAAGATAAACTCAATACAAAGATACTAAGATAAGCTCGATTCAAAGATACCTAGATACCAAGATATACTTGATTCAAAGATACCTAGATATACTCGATTCAAAGATATCTAGATACCAAGATAAACTCAATACAAAGATACCAAGATAAACTCGATTCAAATATACCTAGATACCAAGATAAACTCAATACAAGGATATCTAGATACCAAGATAAACTCAATACAAAGATACTAAGATAAGCTCGATTCAAAGATACCTAGATACCAAGATATACTTGATTCAAAGATACCTAGATACCAAGATATACTCGATTCAAAGATATCTAGATACCAAGATAAACTCAATACAAAGATACCAAGATAAACTCGATTCAAAGATACCTAGATACCAAGATAAACTCAATACAAGGATATCTAGATACCAATACAAAGATACTAAGATAAACTCGATTCAAAGATATCTAGATACTAAGATATACTCGATTCAAAGATGTATTTTTGTAAAGTTTGTAATATGTCTGTACCAAAATGTTCTGCACACAAAAAAACTAATATACACAAATCGAATTGCCTATTGCAAACAAGTTTTGATAACGTTCGTATAATAGCTACAGCTTTTCGAAATCGAATAATCAGTTATAGAGTGAATCCATACGAGGTTAGCGTTATGCCTGAAATATTTTTGACACAAATATCAGAAAAGGTTTGTCATCTTATTAAAGAATTATTGAAAAGACATGAATCCGTTAAAGTTAATTTTGAATTGTTTATTTGGTACATGTTGCCAAAAAATGATGAAAAGTCTTTAAAATCATTTAACACGAAATATATTATAGTATTGCAAAACACAAATATCTCAGACCTATATAAATTATTTTGTGATAAACTTATTTGCAAATGTACTGAATTTCAACTTTCAGAGTCAGGTTGGACAATTGAGTCGCTCGGTCATTTAGAAATTAATATCGTAAAATATAATCCTTTGCGAGGCGGTTCTTACTTACAATTACCTAAACGTATTGTCAATACTAAATCATGTTTAAATATAAAGAATGATGATCAACATTGTTTTCTTTGGTGTATCATAGCTGATATATTTCCGTCAAGGATAAATCCAAACAGAATTTATTCATATCCGCATTATTCTGACATACTAGATATTTCAGATATGAGTTTTCCTCCAAATTTTAAGGATATTAAGCGTTTTGAAATAAATAATCCTGATATCAGTATTAATATATATGGTTTAGATACTAATGATACTGTTACAGGCCCCTTGTTTAAAACTAAATCACGTCGTTTGAACCACATTAATTTGCTTTTTATTACTAAAAACGGAAAAAGTCATTTTTGTTTAATTAAAAGTTTTGAAAAACTTGTGCATAAACAATTAACCAAACATAAAAAAAGATTATTTTTATGTGATGAATGTTTCATTTATTTTGACACTGAAGAGAAGTTACACTGTCATGAATGCTCTGGAATACAAACCATTTTACCTGAGCCAGGAAGTAAACTAAGTTTTTCGAATTATGAGAAAACACAAAGAGTTCCTATAGTGATATATGGAGATTTTGAAAGTTTGTTGCGTGAATATTCTGACAAAAATAAATCCGCATATGTAGAAAATATACAAGTTCATAAAGCTACATGTTTTGCTTATTATATTTGCTGTAATGCAAATCCGAAATTAAATGATTTTGTGTCTTACAGAGGGCCTGATTGTTCTAAGAAATTTGTCAAATCTCTAACTAATGACGTAAAACGTTTATATAAAATATTGTTACAGAGCAAACATATGTTGCCATTAACTGAAAATGAACAATTAAGTTTCACCAGCAGCATACGATGTCATATTTGTAAAAATAAGTTTTCATGTAATGATAGTATTGTTAAGGACCATGATCACTTTACGGGTCAATATAGAGGAGCTGCTCATAATACATGCAATTTAAATGCTAAAAAATGCACGTTTATACCAATAGTGTTTCACAACTTATCCGGCTATGATTGTCACTTATTCATAAAAGAACTTTCAAATATAAGCGGTCGAATTCATCTTATACCGAGAAACAAAGAGAAATATATTTCTTTCACAAAATTTATAACAGTCAATGCAACAAATGCTGTACAATTAAAGTTTATTGATTCATTTAATTTTTTGAGCTCTAGTTTGGACAAACTAGTTGCAACTATGAACCCAGAAAATTTCAAAAACTTAAAATATTTTTTTAATGATAATAAATTATTTGATATTGCTCGAAGAAAAGGAATATATTGCTATGATTATATAAACTCTTGGCATAAATATGATGAGACTGAATTACCATCACAGAAACAATTCTTTAACAAACTTACTTCCGAGTCTATATCTGATAAAGACTATGAACATGCTTTAAACGTTTGGAAAACTTTTGACATAAAAAATTTGGGTGAATATACAGATTTGTACCTAAAATGTGACGTGTTACTTCTATGTGATGTTTTTGAAAATTTTAGAAATATGAGTTTGAAACACTATGGATTAGATCCTTGCTATTACGTGTCATCACCGTCCTTAAGTTGGGACGCTATGTTGTTATATACGAAAATCTGTTTAGATCTTATCTCTGATGTAGAAATGTATCAAATGATAGAAAAAGGAATAAGAGGCGGACTTGCTCAGTGTTCCCTCAGATATGCGAAGGCAAATAATAAATATCTTCCTGATTACAATAACAAAAAGCCCGATTATTTTCTTATTTATCTTGATTGTGTTAATTTATATGGATATGCTATGATGCAAAAACTTCCAGTAGGTGGTTTTAGATTTCTGACTGAGGACGAAATATTAAATTTTGATATCTTATGCATGTCAACTGATTCTGATACAGGATTTATACTTGAAGTAGATCTTTATTACCCTGATTACTTGCATGGTGATCATTCCGATTTACCATTTGCACCTGAAAAATTTGTTCCGTTCTGTAGCCGAAATTATAAACTTATTGCTAATGTTTTTAATAAATATAAATATGTTATTCACTATATTCATTTGCAGGAATGCTTGCAAAATGGTCTTCAATTATTAAAAATACATAGAATTCTAACATTTCAACAAAGCAATTTCTTACAATCTTATATTGCCCTAAATACTACACTGAGACAAAATGCTACATCTAATTTTGAAAGAGATTTTTTTAAGAAACAAAATAATTCTATATTTGGCAAAACCATAGAGAATAAAAGAAAACAAGTGGACGTTAAACTTGTAAATATTTGGAGAGATAATTCAAACGCAACTAAAAAAATTTACGGGGCTGAAAAATATGTCAGTGCACCTAATTTCAAGAACTTTTCTATTTTATCAGAGTCCTTAGTATCAATACAAATGAATCAAACCAAAATAATTTTAGATCGTCCTATCTATATAGGCTTTAGTATTTTAGAAATAGCGAAATGCCATTTGTATCGATTTCACTATTCAATCATGAAAAAACATTATGAAAATAAGTTAAAACTTTGCTACACAGACACTGATAGTCTTTTATATTTAATTCGCACTGAAGATTTTTATAAAGACATGAAATTAAAATTAAAATATTTCGATACTAGTAACTTTGACAAAAATAACGAATATTGCATACCAATTGTGAACGCCAAGATACCCGGTTACTTTAAAGATGAATTGGGCGGGGAAATTATATCTGAATTTGTAGGCTTAGGAGCTAAATCGTACTGTATAAGTACAAAAACATCAACAATAAAAAAAGCTAAAGGTGCTAAAAAATGTATTACTAAAAAACTAAACATGCAAAAATACAAAAACGTTTTATTTAATAGCGAAATACTCAGAGATGATATGTGTGTAATTAAGTCTAAAAATCATCGAATTTTTACTCAAAAGATTAATAAAATAATTTTACCAAAAAATGATGATAAACGTCAAATAATGGATGATAAAATAACAACTTTACCTTGGGGTCATTACGATACAATATTTTAAGAGAAACAAGTAATTGGATTATATAACTTTATTGAGCTTTTTATAATTTTAAAGTACCTATAATTAAAGCAAACTATTTTGTACTTCTAATGTAAATTGTATTATAATTTAATTTTATATAAAATGTTGTACCTATAATCTTATAGCACTTATAAATTATATAAAATTATAATGATTATGTATTTGAACTTATTTGTTTTTGGCTTATTTTTAACAGATGGAATAAAATAAATACATGTATCAAAATAACAATTGTTTCATTTACAATTCTATACCCTTAACCTAATTATAATGTTTTACAATAACTTTAATTAACTTAAGGTAGTAAAGTAGAATTTGAAATAGCATATTATTACAAGAATAAACAATATTTTACAGACAGTTTGATTGACCTAACTTCTTAACTATCTTACCGATTAAATGTTCTGTTTCGTTCATTACATCATCATAATCACTTGTCACTAAGTACTGCACGTTCACACTTGCATTGTCAGGGTCAGTGTTTTCTACACTGTTACAACCATCCAAATCATGAATGCTAATTTTTATTACGCGGCGCGCATGTTGTAGCTCTTTGCACACGATAAAAGATTTATTTTTTAAAGATTTTTTATTTTTCCTTTTTAACTTTACTTCCTTCGCTTTTTGCCGTTGAGCCTCTGCGCATGACTTGGCAGCTACCTCAGCGTACCAAGTATCTCTATCTTGCGCATAATAAAATGGATTAGTTATAGGATTGTCATCTCCGATCAAATTCTGTAAAAAAAAAAGAAAAGAACAGTTTATTGTAGAAAACATTACATATTATATGTCCCAAATGATATATATATATATATATATATATTGTCACTTACTTCGCGTAACGTTGT
Source organism: Eilema sororculum (assembly GCA_914829495.1). Classification (NCBI taxonomy): domain Eukaryota; kingdom Metazoa; phylum Arthropoda; class Insecta; order Lepidoptera; family Erebidae; genus Eilema; species Eilema sororculum. Next base: position 21,642,431 of record OU618545.1, on the reverse strand, counting down.
CCCGTCTTGCTCATTATTAGATAGTGAAAATGTGCTGCAATCGACGACATCCAAGACAGGGCTATAAGATGGTGAGCACGACATATTTCTGTAAACAAAAATTAAACATATTATGCATACCCGAATATTATTAATAACCTATTTATTATTTATCGTAAAACTTACCTCATATAAGTATTTCAAATGTCTGTAAAATATTGCTCAGTAATAATATTGAAAAGTGAAACGACTTGCTTCTGTAATAGACGATAGTAAATTGAAGGATCATTATTTTCAATACACAAACATATTAAAATTGTAAGATGAGAATAGCATCTCAAATTAAATTCAACGATACAAGTTTAAACGTGTTGGAGTATGACAAGTCTGTCATATATAAATGTTAGTTAATCCTATATTATTATAATAAACTATATAAGGGAGGAACTATTAGAAAATAAGTAATAGACAAAATGAGGTTGATCAAACAACCCATTTCTCTTAAGGTTAATAATATAGATTTCTATGAATCTCCTCACCAAATAAAACACAGTGCTTTATTGCCTAATTCAATACGTTGTATAATATGCGGTCCTTCAAATTGTGGCAAAACCAATGCCATGATTAGTTTGCTGTTACATGAAAATGGTTTAAAGTTTAAAAATATTTATCTTTACTGTAAAACTTCTTATCAAGCAAAATATCGTTTCTTAAGTGAAGTACTGAGACGCGTAAAACAGATTAATTTCTATAAGTACGATGATGATAAGCAGGTCATATCTCCAGCTGAAGCTTTAACAAAATCTGTGTTTATTTTTGATGATGTTGCATGTGAAAATCAAACAAATATACGGAATTTTTTTTGTATGGGTAGGCATAAACAAATCGACTGTTTCTATTTATCTCAAACTTATTCTAAAATTCCAAAACAATTATTACGCGATAATGTTAATTTTCTTATGATATTTAAACAAGATGAAGTCAATTTAAAACATATTTATGAAGAACATGTAAATGCCGATCTAGAATGGAAACAGTTTAAAAACATTTGTAAGATTATTTGGAATAAACCTTATAGTTTTTTACTTATCAACAAAGAATCTTCATTGACTAATGGACGGTATAGACAGAATTTTGATACTTTTTTAACTTTTGACTGACATTTATAAATATAAGTAAATAAAATGCATAACTAATTTAGTATATAACCTTCTCTAGACGAGGGCTGTTGTTCTTTAGGCAACTCAACATGGAGAAAAATATTAAAATAGAATTAATGAAGTCTGTAGACTCTATTAAAAATAAAATAAAACTTATGAAGGCTGAGGAACAATCGATGAATTTATCACTCGATAAAATACTTAAACCTGTCACAGATCCTCTTAAAGTTTTAGTTGATTCGAATATGACAATGCAGAAGTTAAAAGATGTTGAAAATGAGTCATTTGCTAATTCTGAAGATGTTATATCGGTCGATATTGATACTAGCTCATCTTCAAAGCCAGAAGAACATGTAGATAATTTAAAAATGACCTTAGAGGGTGAAGATGTCTGTGGTATTTTTGATTATATTAATGTACCCTTCGGGATTAGAAGTGACAATAAAAATTTGTTGATGGGTAATAAAGCAGTAATATTTCCAAAAATTGATAACTTGAATAATGATAGCTTAAATTTGATTAAAATCGGTGACAGATCTTACAATTTAACATCGGGTTTAAAAGAACTTTTATTCCAAAAGAAACCTGATTTAAAATTAATATCAAATGAAGATAAACTCATCTATAAAGACATGTTACATTACACAAATGCACATAAAAGAAATTATTGTCAAGAAGGTCAAATAAAAGGGGATAAGGGCATTAAATACCGTGAAATAATCAAACCATTAATTGATGAAACGTCTGAAAATGAGACTGGCTCTAAACTTGGAGGACATTTACCAATATTAAAGCAATATAAAAACAATACTGATTTAGTATATTGGGATGATCCCAATGAATTAGTTGAGAGATTAAAATTATTACTAGCTTCAAGAGATGCTGGCAATATGAATCATGATAATGAAATATTATCTATTATTGAAGAATTAAAAGAAGCTAATATAATTAAGGAATAAATACTTATAACAACAGAAATTTAATTCAGTGCGATGTGTTTGTTCATAATAAGCATTTGCTAAATTAATTACGAAGTCAGGCAAGTAAATTACCAAACATGAGCAAAACAGATATAGTTAACGAAATTCATAAATATGCTAGGAAAAGTTTTCCACGACGAAATGTTATCATGAAAGACATAGACGATCTGTGGCAAGCAGATTTAATTGATATGCAATCTATATCTAGCGATAATAAAGGTTATAGATTTATTCTAGCTGTTATTGATACATTTTCAAAATATGCTTGGACCGTTCCATTGAAAAGTAAAAACAAAGATATTGTTAGTAACAGTTTTAAGATGTTGTTATACAGAGGGCGCGTACCTAAAAATTTGCAAACTGATAATGGAACAGAGTTCTACAATGATAAATTTAAAAAACTTATGCAGTCTTACAATATTAATCATTATTCAACATTCTCATCAAAAAAAGCTTCGATAGTAGAAAGATTCATTAGAACATTTAAATCTAATTTATACAAAGAATTCAGTTTGAGAGGTAATTATAATTGGATAAATAACACCATCAATAATGTGATTTTTAAATATAATCACAATTACCATCGAACGATTGATGAAATCCCTGCAAATGTAAATAATATGAATAAAAAACGTATATATGAAAGATATGTCAGTTTGAAAAAAAACGTTAGTATGAAAAATAAATTTAAAGTGGGTGATTATGTTCGTATTAGTAAGTATAAAGGAACATTTGAAAAAGGATACACTCCAAACTGGTCAACCGAAATATTTAAAATTCGAAAAAGGCAGAATACTTCTCCTATTACCTACTTAATTGAAGATGCCATTAGAGGCCAGCCAATATTGGGAGCATTTTATGTGCAAGAGCTTCAAAAGACAAAATATCCTAATATATATCTAGTTGAAAGAGTTCTTAAAAAGAATAAAAATAAAGTTTTTGTGAAATGGCTAGGCCTATCTTCTGCTGAAAATAGCTGGATTGATAAGTCTAATGTGTTGTAAAAACTATTATTCTACGCTGATCTATAAAACCTTGGGTTCATTAGTATATTTATTAAGTGTTCAACGTTTGATTATTCAGTCTTATTATGTGTATTGGAGAGAACAGTATTCTTAATTGGTTTATAAATCATTTGCCAATTGAACTGCATTTACCGGGCTACAATTATTGCGGTCCTGGTACAAAATTGATGAAACGACTTGAGCGTGGTGATAAAGGTATAAATAAATTAGACGAATATTGTAAAGAACACGATATTGCCTATCACAATTCATCAAGTTTGAAGGATCGACATAAAGCTGATTTGATTTTGTATAAAATGGCGAAAAAGCGTGCATTTGCTTCTGATTCAGGCGTAGGAGAAAAAATCGCAGCACATCTAGTTAGCAATGTCATGTCGAAGAAAATTAAAACTGGCTCTGGTCTTAAAGCTACAAAACAAAAATCTCGAACAAAAAAATCGAATAGATTAAAAAATATTATTAGTATTACGAAAAATCGTATGAAGAAAATAAAACCAAAATGTAAGAAAGTTGCAATAGAAGTAGCTATGGCTGCTGCAAGAGAATTAACTGGTAATTCATCTATTAAATTGCCTCGTATAATTCCAATACCAAAAAGCGGTGGAGTTTTACCATTGATTCCTATTTTTGCGGGATTATCGGCAGCAGGAGCATTAGCAGGCGGTGCAAGTGCTATTGCTAAAACTATAAATGAAATTAAAATGGCTAAAAAGCTGTATGATGAATCTAAGAGACATAATGAAAAAATGGAAGCTCTTTGCATTGGAAAAGGACTACATCTTAAGCCGCATAAAAATGGGCTAGGTATTTTTGTCTCAAAACAAAAAAACTAGAGAATCGGCTACCTAAACGAGCTTTAACTAACCTCGACATTTTGAAGTACGGAAATGATATTCCCTTTTTTAGAGGAGTCTTCATGAGAGATGAGCTCCCTAAACATCCTTTTCTAAAAGAATGTGGAGTTATTAATTTAGATACTTCAAAAAATCCTGGTACTCATTGGGTAGCCTATGCAAAGTGTAATGATAATATTGAATACTTTGACAGTTATGGAGATCTTAAGCCTCCAAAAGAATTTATAAAGTACTTGGGTTCCAACGTTCGCTATAACTATGAGAACATACAAGGGAATCATCCTTTTAATTGCGGACATCTTTGTCTAAACTTTTTGAGACATTTTTGGTATAGTCGGGGAATAAAATAAAAAAGTATTTCCAGAAGTGTTCAGTATGAAAGTATGTCTACAACAGTGACGATCTCTAGCAGTAAATCTGAATTAGAGTCCTATTTTCAACCACCTCTGACTTTTTCTGGAAGATATGAATGTGGTTTGCTATACTTCTCAGTGTTGAACTGTAAGGATAATTTACCGTTTAATACTGAAACTCCAACTGTAGTTAGAATTGAATGCGATTTAATATACGGATCTTACTCTAACGGATTGCAAACTCATATTATTCATGAATTTGTAACAAACACAGCTGTCAGCAATCAGTATATTGAAAGACCGCCCAACGTTATTTACTTTCCAATAAACAAGAATATAGTTACCTCTATATCTGTTAAGATTGTGGATCAGTTTGGTCACTCAATTAACTTTAAAGAAGGTGACATTCAACTACGTTTTCACTTAAGAGAAATAAAATGATTTCATTTAATAAAAACGCTCCTGTAAAAATAAAACGACTTATTCCGTTTGCAACCACTAAAGTACACAGACGTAAGAAAAAAGTATTAAAGTTGAGTAAAACCAATAAAGATTTTCTTAAAGCAAATGGTTTTAAAATATGAATATACTACAGATTAATGACTTACCCCACTTTGATACTTCCATCGAAAGTTATGAAGTCCATTCCTATAATCCCTATAATAACAGCTTTAGAGAAAATGATGAAATCAGAATTCCTATACATCAGCAAGACATATACGTGCTACCATCAGCCAGCTCAATTTACATTGAAGGTTCTGCTAAGCTCTTTGGGAAAGATGGAAAACAGATTGCAAAAAATGTATCATTTACTAATAATCCTATTATGTTCCTTTTCCAAGATATCAGATACGAAATGAACGGAATCGAAATAGATCGAATAAAAAATTCCGGAATAACATCGACTATTAAGTCTTACGTTTCTTTAAATGAAGCCGAAAGTAAAGTTGCAGCCGTGTGGGGCTGGAATCTAGATGGGTTTAAAAGTGGCGGAAATTTCAGTGCAGTTATACCACTAAATAAGATTTTAGGGTTCGCAGAAGATTACAATAAAATTATAATAAATTGTAAACATGAGCTTATTTTAAATAGAAGTAATTCGAACAAAAACAGTGTTACACTTAATGATGATATTGCAAAGTTTCAAATAGACATAGAAAGGGTACAATGGAGAATACCTCATGTAAAAGTATCTGATCGAGAACGATTGATACTTTTAAAACATTTAGAAAGAGATAAGGCTGTTCAAATGGCATTTAGGAATTGGGATTTGTACGAGTATCCTTTACTACCTAAAACTACAAAGCATTCATGGTCAGTTAAAACTGCATCACAAATGGAAAAGCCTAGATATGTAATTTTCTGCTTACAAACTAATAGAAAAAATAATAAATTGAAAGATAGCTCACTTTTTGATCATTGTGAAGTAACAAACGTGACCCTATTCTTGAATTCACAATATTATCCATATGAACCTTTATACTTAAAGTTTTCTGAGGACAAATACAGTATATTATATGAAATGTATGCAAAATTTCGCCAGTCGTATTACAACTGTCCAATAGACCCCTTGCTCAATCTACAGGACTTCAAAGATAAGGCTCCTCTATTTGTTTTGGACTGTTCGAGGCAAAACGATAGTTTAAAAACAGGTCCAGTAGATGTCCGGCTAGAGATCGAATGTTCGCAAGCAATACCAGATAATACTGCTGCATATTGTTTAATTATAAACGATCGGCTTGTGGAATACAAACCTCTGAGCAACATAGTACGCAGGTTATCATGAATGCCATTGTTGACGTTCAAGGCTTCAAAACAGAAGCTAATGAGTTTATATTAAAAGAAATAGCCATATGGTGTAATAAAAAAATACAAGTGTTTTTAATTAAAGCACCATTTCCATTTTATGATTTGACAAAATCAGAAAGACGACAAGTCAGTTGGATTGAGCGTAATAGAAAAATATGCTGGAGTGAAGGATTTATACCTTATTCAAATTATCAATATTTAATTTCAGATATTTTACGAGATAAGTGTGTTTACACTAAAGGTTTAGAAAAAGTGTCATGGTTGAAACGTATTTTAAATAATGATAATGTAATTAATTTAGAAGATAAGTTCTGTCCTAGTTTGTTAAATTTATATGATAATTATAAATATTCTGAAGATTTGTTCACCTGTGTTTATCATGATTCAGGATGTGCTTTGAAAAATGTACTATGTTTAAAAAAATGGTGCTTTGACAATAAACTTTTTTAATATATAAATACACATGTTTTAGTTTTTACTTCGATAGTCGTCGAATGATTGGACTGAGTACTACCCCCATAGCCTGCCTTTTAATCCTGGAAAATAAATTATGCATACATAAAAAGTAATGTTCTCATAATAACATATATAATCTTGGATTTATATAAATATACAATAAAATATGACTTTGAATATTGGAGATCGAGTTCAGATAATTATAGTTGAGACAAGAATATGTGGACTACATATTGCAAAAATTATAAACCATGAACAGTACAGTGCTGTTTTAATACCTTGTTATAGAAAAAATGGTAAAGGCTTTAAAATTCGCTTTGAAGGGCTCACGTTATGGGCTCAAATAATAAGACTCTCCAATAATCTAGTTGACTTAATAGAGTTATGAAAAGTAATGCTGTAGCCAACTAAAAAAATAATATTGGGGCTTCTGCATCACGCAAAAAAATATTGGAGGCTTCTGCGTCACAAGCCGAGTGAAGCGAGGTTTGTGATGCAGAAGCCCCAATAATTTTTTGCGTGATGCAGAAGCCCCAATATTACACTACTGACGAGCTTCGGAGTAATTGCAGGTAAATGCTGGCGTGCCGCAGGGTTCCGTCTTATCTCCCACTCTCTTTCTTCTGCATATCAATGACATGCTCTGTAACGGAAACATTCACTGCTATGCAGACGACAGCACCTTACACGGGAGTTATTACGCACATCCTGCGGCCAAGCAGTCTGATATCGCGGAAAAAAGGCAGCTTCTTGTCACTGACCTGGACCGGATCCTGGACCACATTTCTCAATGGGGCGCTAGGAACCTGGTCGAGTTCAATGCCAAGAAGACCCAGGCATGTGCGTTTACAGCAAAGGTATCTCCTTTCCTTCCCCTTCCCACTCTTCAGAGCACACCACTGCCACTGCAGGATCACCTCACTATCCTCGGTATGGATGTTCGCTGCAAACTGAATAACAAAAATTATATCGAGAGTATCATCAAATCAGCCTCGCGTAAACTCGGAGTCCTGAACAGAGTGAGACGTTTTTTCACGCCGGAGCAGCGGTGTCTTCTATATAAGACCCAAATTCGTTCCTGCGTGAAATACTGCTCACATCTCTGGGCCGGCTCCGCAAAGTACTTATTAGATGCTCTCGACAGGTTGCAGCGACGTGCGGTCCGCATTATTGGGGATCCTGAGGTCACGAACACCCTCGAGCCTCTGCAGATGCGTAGAGATGTTGCGTCTTTGGCAGTTTTCTACCGTCTCTACCATGGTGAATGTTCTGACGAGCTCTTCCAATTAGTCCCACCCTACCCTTTCCTTCACAGGACGACACGTGCAGGGCTAAGATGTCATCCATTTACGGTGCAGAGTATACCTGCTAGAACCAAGCGTTTCAGTGATTCATTCCTATGCCGCACCACTAAGGCCTGGAATTCCCTGCCAGTTCACGTGTTTCCTTCTTCCTACAGTCCTGGGTCCTTTAAGCGGGGCGTGAAAAGGCATCTAATGAGGCCGTCAAGCTGAGTGCCACCACTGTTAACATGGTAAATGTTTACGATGGTGACCCTCTTTCCGAGACTTTGCCTTTAGCTTAACATCAGGCGAGGTGAAGTCAAATTGACGTGTCCAGTATAAAAAAAAAAAAAAAAAGCCTTCTGGGTACGTTACCGGTCGGTGACGATGCGGAGGAATTCCACGACGCATTATAATAAGTATTATTTCTTCTTTTCTTTATTTTCTTTAGTTTATTTTATCTCTGTCATATCATAACTCAAAAGTTTATAATATAGGAAGAAAGTAAAACGAAATTGCGAAACCCATAAACACTACTGTTGCCGCTGCCTGTACAGTCACGAGCAATAATATATACACATGGTCACTTTTTCTAAAATATTTAAACATGTGCGGATCCACAGAGAAGTGAACGACAATCTGTTCTAAATTATTTAACCATTAGACGATGTCAAAACAAAGTACTTATACGTTTATGCCACATTAATATAATCGAAACAAAATCATAAATAAATTCACACTTCGAACATCATTTTTAACTATCCATGACAATTTCTTTATAATGTACACATATTTAATAGATACTGTCATGGATTAAAATGATATTGGAAATGTATACTTATTTTTGCCATTTTTGTAGTCACCGACAAAAATATCAAAAATAATTAAAAAAATTAAATAAAAGTAAAATAATTTACTATAAGTATATATATACATGCCCGAACTCATGGGGGACTTTGGTTGTTCTACTACCTCCGAGACGCCTGAGTCGCCTCCACACGTCGCGGTCCTTTCTCGAACATTACATACTCGCAGAAGGAGACGACGGCAGCCCACTCACTAGTCTATCATTAAATCGCCGCGCCGTGAGCAAGGCGTCGAGCGAGAGCACTTCCACTCGTCTCCCACGCTTGCCTCCTTCTGCGAGCTAGTAATGCTCGAGAAGGAGGCGGCCGGTCGGGTCTGGACTGTACTCCGGGCCCGCGCAGCCTGCGAAGAGCGAAAGTGACTGGGGCGTCGGAGGTCGCAGAACGACCTCCGTCATCCGTGAGCGCGGGCCTGGGTGTGATTGGTGGAGCCGCCTGTCACCCTAGCAGAACCCGAAGGGGGCCATCTCGAAAGAGATGATCTTTGGTCAGCCGGGGTGCGAAAGATTCTGCATTCTCGCCTCTGGCAACCAAATACCCAAAGACAGCGTGCGTTTTAGTCGGTTCGAGTTCAACATAACCATCTCCACCGGCTCCGGTTGGGGGTGGTATCCGTCGAGATTTTTAGTACGTTAAAAAAACTCGTCTTCCACGCTGGAAACTCGCTAACCAGACTCATCATGGGGGAATGGCTAGAGAGGCCCCACGGCAGCCTCTCGTACCGGCTGACACAGATGATAACCGCACACGGGTGCTTCGATCGGTATCTGTGTCCAGCTGAAATAGCCAACGCAAACAGAGACAACTCGGACGTCGGAGGTCACAGCATAACCTTCGTCCCCCTTGAGCGCGGACCTAAGGGTGATGGGTGGAGCCGCCTGTGACCCTAGCAGAAAGCAGGCTGCGGCGGTGGCGCACTTCGCATACCTCCCACACACCTAAGAAGCGGGACGACACCTGAAACTCCTCATGGACGCGGGATAGCACCCGAACCACCCCCTAGGCGAAGTTTTATGGCAGTCCTGGGACATCCTTCCGAGGGCTTATCCGGGGCTTCAAACCGTAAGCTGTTAAGCGTTACGTGAGGGTTTTTAGTCGGTAGGAGTCCGGCATAGCACCCATGAAGGACTTTCCCTCACGTTAAAAAAAGTATACGTCATGATCACTAAATTCGAATAAATAACGAATAAAGTTACAAAATGGCAAAGGTAAGTATACACTTCCAATATCGTTTTAATGTATTAATGACAATGTCTATTACATGTGTACATTTGTATACATTTTATAGAAATTGTCATGGATAGTTGAAAAGGATATTCGAAGTGTGAATTTATTTATGATTTTGTTTCGATTATATTAATGTGGAATAAACGTATACTTTGTTTCGACATCGATTAATGGTTAGTTAATTTAGAACAGATTGTCGTTCACTTCTCTCTGGATCCGCACATGTTTAGATATTTTAGAAAATGTGACAATGTATATATATTATTGCTCGTGACTGTACCTAGGTAATTTATGATCTAGTTTTATAACTAACACGATGATATATACCTACATATATACATTATATTCACGCCTGTAAACCTCGCAAGGGACATTTCACCAACTATGATTTTCATTGTTCTTTATATAATAGCACCATCTATTAGGTAGAAGGTAAAACTGGCTTAGGTATTATCAACTACTCGAGTACAGATGGCGCTACAAGTCCCACTGTGAGATTTAGAAGAAGTGATCATTTAATTTTATAATTCACGCACTTGCAATTCTTTCTCATTCCTCCAGTTATTGATTCTATGAATAGTTTGCATTATTTCCATGGCTTGGTCTTCTTGCCCTCTGACGAAAGCAGACTTGGGACTCTCTTGCATTAAAGACAGGCAAAGAGCGGTGATGACGTTTGGTATAGAGAATATCAACATCAGCAGACGCTAGGAGTTCCAGTAGATGCCCAGGTTTGGGAGATAGTGGGCGAATGACAGGGGTAGTATGGGCCTTGCTAACACTGAAAAGGAATTTATATTTTAATGTCTGAAAAGAGCGATGGTAATCGGCTGCTAGAATTGTCACTGAAAGAAAGTTATAGAATTAAAATAAACGGTTCCGTCCACTTGGATGTCCTGGTTAATCTTTCGTCCTTTAGGATCCCCTTACTACGTATGATGGTCCCTAGGTGGATTTATACTCGTATCTTCCTAACATTTATATGGACATTTGCGTCCACTACTCTTATCAAAATGATCCAACTTCAACTGCAAGCCGGCACATCTGCGGATTGATCAGGTTGGGTGATCAAACAGTATTCGCTTCCATAGAAACCGTAAAAGTGGACGCAGAGGAAAGATGGCTTATGTGGCTTATCTGCCACCTAAGTGGTATAAAAAAAAAGAGTTATAAGGACTCTTTCGTCCAATACGATCCACTTACAAAGCAGGACCTCTTTGTGAATTTATATGGACTCTTTCGTCCATTAGAATCCCTCGGGAGATTTGTATGAAAATTTTGTCCAGTAAGATGAAAGTAGACTGGGACCAAGTACACAGTCTAACGCACCATGTAGTTCCACTGTGGTGCCATCAAGAACCAAACTAAACATTGTTTTAGGGGTTTTACAATTGCCTGGAAGTTGGTATTAATTTGGCTTAGACGATTATACAAGCGAAACTGCCCAAAATCTTTCGTTCTGTAGCGACTATAAAATGAGCCGGGTTTAGCTATTTGTTTTGTTCATAGTGTAGGCATGTAGTTTGGGCAATGTTGCATCACATAAGGGCCATCATTCCTTACGAGGCGAGCAGGAAGCTGGAGACTATCAACACCACGAAGTTTCTATTCGAGTGTGGCTAGCTTTCACTCAGCAAGGACATCGACATCGAGTACAGCCCAGATGAACTGGAAAGACGAATTACAAAATAATTATACTACTGCCTTCTTCCTTGAATCATCCTCATTCAGACCTAGTCCTAGTTGGATACAAAGCTTGCATTACGAATTTTAAGGACCTCCTTTTAAAACGCATGATTTTAATTTGATTGGACCAAAAAGCGTATAGTTTTTTTTTGTATTCGTTATAATTATGTTCAAACGAAACCTACGTACGTTTTCCTAAGGTTATTAAACTTTAGAATCATACTTAGTTTGATTGCGTTTTCAATTACATATTTAAGTGCATCCTCGTGCTCCTACTAAATAGTCCTACTGGTAGGAGCACCGGGACACTTACTTAAGGCCAGGTAGGCCGCATTTTGAGTTTTTTAAAAGCATTTGAATCATAGGAAAAAGCGTTTTAAATTTCGAAAAAAAGATATATATTAGTTAAGGATCCAGTCTAGTCAAATTCGCATTCAGTTACCAGATCTGATGAACTTCACTCGATAGAAAAAAATCCCAAAGTTACCCCTTTTCGTTATTTTTTTTTTAATATTATGACTAAATTACTTATGCTTTCTATAAAATTTTTGTACTAAACTAAAGCCACTACATATGTCTAGACATTTTCGCAGATTTTGACTATATTATGAAATAATTTTTAAAGGTATATTTAAATACCTACTAAATTCGCGAGTGCTCGCGCCGCTGAGGCCCGAAAAGTTGCGCCAGTCGCGCGCTGGCGCTTACCGAAGTAGGACCTGTGTCAGTTTTTGCGCGACAGTTTCGTGCACCAATCAATCGGTTTTACGTATTTATAATAAATTGTTGCAAGTCATTCAATATGGGCAATAAACAACGCAAGCTAAAGAAGTCGTGCAAAGCCATAAACTAAATTTCTAACTCCGATTGGTAATTTAAAAAATTATCATACCTAAATATTACGCTCATAGCGCCATAGTATAAGAATATCAGTATTACTACTGAAGATGCTACTTACGATTTTCTATAATTCATATTTTATCTATATCAGTACAGGGGTACCTAGTACCTACAATATTCGTACATTGTATATAAATTTGTGTGTGTGTAAATAAATATAAATTTAGTTTTAGTTTAGGATAGAATAATTTTAATATTTAGGTAGTAGGTTAGTTTAATTATTGGCCTTTTTTTATCGTGCGCAAAATCCTCGTGGATACCACCCCCACGAAGCCGGTGGTGGCGGTTATGTCGGACTCAAACCGACTAAAACGCACGCCCTCTTGGGTCCTTGGTTGCCGGAGGTGAGATTGCCGAAAGCATATCTCTCGCACCCCAGCAGACCCAGGAGAATTACTGGCCTTGGGTCAGCCGGGGTGCGAGGGATATTTCGATGACAACCTCACCTCAGGCCTAGCACCACGACCCACAGTCGGCGTGCCCACAGTCGGACTCGGTCAGTCGAGTCGGTTCGAGTCCGACATAACCTCCCCTTCCGGCTCCGGCAGGGGAGGTATTCGAGGGGATTTCCGCACGAAAAAAAGAAGGTACAGTGTAAATTTATATAAATACCTACTTCATAAAAACTAGCACCACGACCCACAGTCGGCGTGCCCACAGTCGGACTCGAACCGACTAAAAAGTCGGTTCGAGTCCGACATAACCCCCCCCTTCCGGCTCCGGCAGGGGAGGTATTCGAGGGGATTTCCGCACGAAAAAAAGAAGGTACAGTGTAAATTTATATAAATACTTCATAAAAACTAGCACCACGACCCACAGTCGGCGTGCCCACAGTCGGACTCGAACCGACTAAAAAGTCGGTTCGAGTCCGACATAACCTCCCTTTCCGGCTCCGGCAGGGGAGGTATTCGAGGGGATTTCCGCACGAAAAAAAGAAGGTACAGTGTAAATTTATATAAATACTTCATAAAAACTAGCACCACGACCCACAGTCGGCGTGCCCACAGTCGGACTCGAACCGACTAAAAAGTCGGTTCGAGTCCGACATAACCTCCCCTTCCGGCTCCGGCAGGGGGGTATCCGAGGGGATTCCCGCACGAAAAAAGTTGTTAATCTCGTTAACTTTAGGTATTTAACTGCCCTGTCGACGACGAACGGTGCGATTATATAAAGTAACCGTTAGCATCAATTCAAACAAATGTTTGTAAAATTACAAGCATTATTATTATTATAATGTAAGTTTTTTTCGCCCAAGCAACTTAAACACATAGAACATACAGTTCTCAAACTCATACAGTTTTTTTAATTTCGTATTTATTTATATATATATATATATATATATATATATATATATATATATATATATATATATATATATATATAATCATATAACTAAATAAAGTTAAAAAAACTGCATTTAATTTTCTAAGTCAAATCAAGTTTTCCTACTGCATATTTCTATACTGTGACGCTGGCGGGGTCATAGCCGAGTTCACCGTCACTGCGTTCGCGCGTAATATTTTACGAGCGGCCGGGATCGCTATAAATGCCTACTTTTGCAGGAATAGAGGGCCTTAATAACTTTGCTGATTTTAAAAATGTGTGCATAAAACGTTTATTTTTTATATATCGTCGATATGGGCGACGAAGGTTGAAAAATCATTCATTGTTTCCAACAGTTCGTAAGAATGTTGGTAGATGGCTGCACCGTCGCCCTTATAGACGGATATAAAGAGAAGGAAAATTTGGAATGATTCAAGTGTGGCTCAATAGCTCAGTTGGAAGAGCAGTCCCCCTGTAAGGGAAAGGTCGTGAGTTCGAGTCTCACTTGAGCATTTCATTTTTCCAATGTTTTTCGAATTTAAAAGTTAGCATATTAAATGCTATAAAAATTCATTCAAACTATAAAAACCATTTGGGATCACTATACGATCGCGGTGTACATTTATTAGAAAAGGTGCCATCACTACCGTGTCTTAAAACAAATCTATATATAAGTAGATATATGATACCTTAGATATTGGAAAGCTAATATGTAAACAGTTAAAAGAAGTGGTAATTCCTTCAAGATATGTAAGTTTTTGTAGCGGGGATTATTCTTACAAAGATTCTCGAATCATTGTGTACGGAAAAGGCGAAAGAAATGATGTTAACCAACGATGAGTGCTTCATCGATGGGACATTCAAAAGTTGTCCGAAGCCGTTCGAACAATTAATGATAGTTCATGGTGATATGGGAGGAACTACAACAGAAACGAACACTGTTCCCTTAGTTTTCGCACTATTACCCAACAAAAAACAAGAGAGCTATGTAACTGTTTTCGAAATCATTAAATCGCGAATGAGGAAATAGGCACCAAAAAAACACACCGATTACGAGAAAGCCATAATCAATGCGGCAAAAGATGTGTTTCCTGAAGCAAATATGCTTTTATCACTAGACAAAATGCTTGTTTAAGAAAGAAAAATGTTTAAATATAAATAATAAAGTTGAGCGCAGTTCGTTGGGTTGTGTTCCGCTTTAGCGCTAGTGCCCGAACATTTAATTAACCAAGGCTGGGAATATATTGAGTCTATGAGTCAATCATTCCCAGAAAACGCAACGATTAATATTTTTTTAAGATATGTACGTCAAACTTGGATAAAAGGTGATTTCAGAAAACAATGGTGCATTCATCAAGAGAGGCATCGAACTAATAATGTAACAGAGAGCTGGAATAAGTCGTTAAATAAAGCACTCAGTAAAAATGTGACCATTTTGAGCTTGCTAAATTTTCTTTCCAAAGCAACCGAAGAACAACTCAATATGCCGAAAAAACTACGTAATGAGCAAATCACAAAGGATACTATTATTTGTGAAACTCAGTTATCTCTACTGCAGGGTAACATAACAGTGGGTCATTCATAGATAAAGTGAACGGTCCGGTTTACTTTATCCATAAATTTTTAAAAAATTACCCTGCAGTAGAGATAACTGAGTTTCATACATACATACATAAACTCACGCCTGTATTCCCCGAAGGGGTAGGCAGAGGTGCTAGCACCCACATTTCGCCAGTTTATGTTTAGGTCCCGCCTATTGCCATTAACCGGGCACTTATAAACCTGCGATAAATACACACATAACTTCGAAAAGCATCGAAAAGTCATTGGTGTGTGCCATGGTAAACCTGGGATCGAACCCGAGACCTCGTCTCAGCAGTCCATTACCCATACCACTAGGCTACCCCAGATTATTTCTGAGTTTCACAAATACCATAATAGTATTCTTTAAGCGAAAAGGATCAGCCCACACAAACCTCATTTCGAGATTGAGATAAGTTAATTTTGCTTTTTCTCTGGCTCTATAATGCCTAATATTGTTTTTCTATTTTCATTTCATGTAATTCTCAATTAATAATGTAATTTATGTTGTATGTAATCAATAAATTTTAAAAAATTACCAAAAAACCCGGCCTTGATCATTCATTGACAATAGGTACATATGGAATTCAACTCATGGGCTGTGTAAAGTAATATGCAAAAACGACCCAGTGGATAATAAAAATTTAAACTAAAATGTGTATTATTTTTTATTATAACAAAAAAAAAAACAAATCACTAATCCTCGTAGAATCTTCCAGATCATCTGCCTGTGACCTCCCCCAGCGAATTCTGATAGAAAATTACTACTTACTAGGAATTTTTCCTATGTCATATTTGGGATATAAGGGCCGGCGCCCAGTGCCGGCGTCGGCAAGCATGAGGATTTGTATTTGTCGTATAACAATAGATCTTATCACTATCATCATAAATTTAAATTTCAATGACGATCGTCTACTACCGTCGGTCGGCATAGATCGGCATTCTGCAGCGGTATAGTTAGCAATTAAAGTTCAACCTTATATCTATAACAATAAGATCTATTGTTATACGACAAATACAAATCCTCATGCTTGCCGATGCCGGCGGGCGCCGGCCCTAAATCGAAAAATATCGATCTTATGAAAAAAAAATAAAACAACTTACAAAACTAAACTACTATTTTAAACTTATTAGGTTGACGGCACTTCGTTTCATTTCGTCTAAAGTATTTTTCGGTTGACTGTACAACATTGTAATGCGATAGAAGCAAAAGGAATGAAATTTAGAAATTATTTTATTCCCCTTGGTTTTTATGTTCAGTAGGAGCACCAGGACATGGTGCTCCTACCAGTAGGACTATTTAGTAGGAGCACGAGGATGCACTCGAGCGTAGTAAGTATAGGTGTAGGTATAATGAAGACTGAATACTAATGTCTAGTTAATGTAATTAGAAACTAAATAAATGTTTACACCATTTTTTCGTCAGAAAACGGTGCATCCAGTTCAGTCCGTTAACAGGGGTCATTCAAGCCACGGAACTGTCTGTCAACCCTATGTTGCCGGACATAAAATTTGTGAATTTTACGCCTAGTAAGTACCTACCATTTTTAATAGTTTCCTTTTGTAATTTTTATGAATATTTCTTTTCCCAAATAAGTAGTCCTGTCGTGTCCACTCTTATTGCATTATTTTTTTAATATATCAAGACATTAGTAAAATTTTGGGCAAATGTTTGAGCATCCAGCACGTTCCGAATGGATGCGTTGGGTTCGGGCAGGAGCGCCATTTCTATATCCCTCGAGATTGGTTAGTTACACTCGTTAAAATTACCACCGACCCGAATAATAAACTTACGTAGGGACATAGTGTTTGTATACAATATGAGATCAACAATAAAAAATATTGCAGATGTCGACAGACCGTGACTTGAGGAGATGTCAACAGTGGAAGCGAAATGGAGGAGAGGAGGAGGTAATAATAATTTATATTTTTTAAATTGCATGCCTTGACGCGGTGACACTTGAGACATTATGAGACAATACCCTCCCCCTGGGCCCTCTCGATCGTAAAGCCGACTAAGCTACCGACACAATAAGTATCAGTTTATCTATAAGACCATAACTGTACCACTTCTCTAGCAAATAAATACTATTCTAGAATCCTGTGGCGTCACTGCTGTGCGTCCCGTCGTCGAGGATCTGGACGAGCCGACCCCCACGGAGGTCATGGAACTAATGTGCCTGGACGCCGCGAAGGACCAAGCCGTTCGCAATATGGCTGCAGACTATTCGAGAAAATCAATTTATTACTACGAAATAATAAAGGGTTTACTAATGAAAAGCGTAAAATATATAGACATAAATTACATTGGCATAACGAAATTCAGTATAATGATCATAACGCATAATATTATTAAGCATAAATGTTTTGGCATAATGCTTGTTGTCATAAATACTTATACTTAGCATAATAATAATGAAGCATAAACAAACCTGTTCGCGGCTCATGGGTGGCCCTAGGGCCACCCTCGCCGCACCTTAACCTATTCCAATCGAGTAATTCCCAAATTATAATAGATAATGTAAGTGCTTAGTACCTATTTTTTTATTTTAACCCCTTCTTATTGCCAAACATATTATACTAAATGATAGTTATGCTAACATTTGCATTATGCCAAAGGATTATTATGCAGTAGTATTATTATGCTAATGAAAGTTATGCGAAAACGTTAAGCCAAACTATATTCTGCCTTAAAATTTTAAGCCAAGAGGAGGGATCCCATAATAAAGAACGCCTGCTTGGTTAATTTTACAGTAAATTGACAATTTTCTCGTAGAATTATATAGGCGCTTTACCGTTACATACTTACCGAATCAGGTGAACCATGGGTACGGAAAAGTTCCTATCGAACACCAGGTCATCCACAAGTTGCTCTATGGGTTTTTTTTATCGTGCGATAAATCCCCACGGAGCCGGTGGAGGTGGTCTTGGGTCCTTGGTTGCCGGAGGTGAGATTGCCAAAAGCATATCTCTCGCACCTCGGCAGACCCAGGACCATCTCTTTCGAGATGGCCCCTTTCGGGTTGTGGGGACCACAGTATCCCCATCTAGCCCCGGTTACGGGGAGGCGCATTTTTGTGCCGCCGCCGCGGCCTGCTTCTGCTAGGGTGACAGGTGGCTCCACCGGTCACCCCCAGGCCAGCGCTCATGGAGGACGGAGGTCGTCCTGTGACCTCCGACGTCCGGTTCGCCTTCGCTCTGCGCGGGCAAGTTGCTCTATGGGTAAGGCCTCGTTATTCGTACCTACAGAGTGCAGGGTTTTATTTGTCTATTGCCCATAAGCAAGTCCTTTCACCCTATGTGAACAATGTCAGAGTGTTTTGTAAAGGTTACTGAGAAAAATACAAAAGGGAAATGAAAAAATGATGTATTCCCAGCAAGGAACACTAAAACTAGTGATACTTTTCCTGGTCGCAAACCATACTAATATTATAAATGCGAAAGTAACTCTGTCTTCGCTCTTAGCGATAAGGCCGCCATTTGTACATAATGTCGTGTATTGTCCATACATTTACTGTATTACTGGTGTACAATAAAGATTTATCTATCTATCTATCTATCTATCTGTCTGTCTGTCTGTATGTTACGCTTTCACGCTTAAACCACTGAACAGATTTTGATATAAGGGTAGATTTTGGGGACACCGTTGTTCCCCCTCCTGAGGAGGGCCAGACCGTAAGGGATGGCCCTGGGTCAGCCGGGGTGCGAGGGATATGTCGATGACAACCTCACCTCCGGCCTAGCACCACGACCCACAGTCGGCGTGCGGTTTTAGTCGGTTCGAGTTCGACATAACCTCCCCTTCCGGCTCCGGAAGAGGGGGTATCCGAGGGGATTTCCGCACGAAAAAAAAAAAGGTATAAGGGTAGATTAGACCTTGAGAAAGGACATAGGCTATGTTTGGTCGCGATAACTAACATCCACGCGGGCGGAGCCGCGGGCAAAAGCTAGTACTTTATAAATGAACTAAAACTGGGAATAGGACTGAAGCCGTTACCGTGGCGAGTGTTTTGACGATGATTGGTCCCACCCTCTCCTTAATTTTCTCTATCGCCAAGCTAAGATCAATCAATACGATTTTTGGCACGATAAAGAAAAAAGGCTAAATAGGCAAAAAATGTCTGGCAATCGCGCTCCCACAGGCTCCAGAAGAGAGGTAGATCCAAGAAGTAGTGACTTAACGTCGCAGTAACATGCAAGCCAATAGTCTTACTATCATGGATGCCCAAGAAGAATAGAAAGTGAAGAATTAATAGCCGAAAATCGGACCCCAGACTCAGTGGTAAACACTTGGGATGGGACCGAGACTAACGCAATGATGATTATTAAGACATACAATCAAGACTGAAATACAATTGAATTTCCGTAAAGTACTATCGTGTGTGTATATTCTATTTATATGTGAGCACACAATACTGACTAAAATACACTGAGTTAGGAATTCCCACTGAACCACGACGTACAGTCAGTATCCTATCTGTCTTGACTAGCAAAGCATTCCAAATGATCTTAATGCCTTGATTTCCACCTTTCTCTTGACTGATACTTTGTATTTTTTTTTATATAGGACACGTCAATTTGACTTCACCTCGCCTGATGTTAAGCTAAAGGCAAAGTCTCGGAAAGAGGGTCACCATCGGAAACATGTACCATGTTAACAGTGGTGGCACTCAGCTTGACGGCCTCGTTAGATGCCTTTTCACGCCCCGCTTAAAGGACCCGGGACTGTAGGAAGAAGGAAACACGTGAGCTGGCAGGGAGTTCCAGGTCTTAATGGTGCGGCATAGGAATGAGTTGCTGAAGCGCTTGGTTCTTGCTGGTACACTTCTTTGGGTCGAAAGATCATTCAATTAGCCCACTGCAGTCCACTGTTGGGCATAGGCCTCTCCCAATTTGCCATTTCTGCAGGTTCTCCGCCTTCCGCATTCAGTCTATCCCAGCCACCTTTTTCAGGTCGTCTCTCCATTTGAGAACTTGGAAAAAAAAATTCGATTAAAAAAAATTGCATTATGTATTTACTCTCCATCGTGATAATAAAGTTAAACGAAACGATAATTTTACTACGAAGACAACTAGCGCCAAGCGCGTGCTTTTTTGTACCTGGAGTCCTGGTAGGGGATTTTTGTACCTGGAGTCCTGGTAGGGGATTTCGGCTTCGGGAGCGTTCCTCTTACGGTATGAAACGTACTAAGTATAGTAAGTATTAAGGCCCGTATTTTAGAATGACACTCAGCCTGAATCGCGATTTATCTAAGGAAAGATTGTTTAGACAACATGTCAAATCTATCTATCTGTCTATACAAGCTGCGATTACCTCAGATAAATCGCGATTCTGGCTGAGTGTCATTCTAGAATACGGTAGTAAGAGTACTTTGTTTGTCAAGAACGATTTGTTGCTGACTGTACAGTGTAAACTGTTGACACGTAGGTTGGTCACGTTGTACGAGATAATACATGGCGTGAGTTCACGTTCACGGTAACGTAAGCAGTAACTGATTACGTGCGTCTATATAAATAAATAAATAACAAAATATTGTAGGGTAGCCCCAAGTAAGCAAAACTTACTTGTGTTTAAGGGTTCTAGAATGCGGATATTTAATCTTAATATATAAATTACGTATCACGTTGTTTGTCCGCGATGGACTCCTAAACTACTACTTAACCGATTTTAATCAAATTTGCACAACGTGTGCAGTTTGATCCAACTTGAAAGATAGGATAGCTTACATATTAATTTAGCGATAAGTGACGGGCGGAGCCGCGGGAAACAGCTAGACTAGTACTTAGATAGATTTAAGCCGCTAATTACACCACGGAGGTTGTTGTTTCTGTGCCGTCAGTGTAGAAGAAAAAGCAGGACAAGCCATTCATTGGTCTTTCTACTGACAACATAAAACTGTCCAGTGAGCTCTGGCTACCATACAATCGCCAATTACATTACCGACGTGAACACACTCCTAGCACAAGCAATTTAGCTTAGTTGGAGGGATAAGATGGAATATTAGTAGATATTCTTCAAAAAATATATACAGATATATACAGCCCAGACTCAGACTCAAATATAGGCTCGAGTCAACAATAGTGCCCGGAATAATATGGCAATAGGCTCACCCCCTACTACATGGGACCGACTACAATTATTGGTGAAATGTGGGTGTTAATTCACCTCTGCCTAACCCTCTTGGGATAAAGGCGTGATAATATGTATGCATGTATGTATGTATTCTTAAAAAAAGAATAACTTTTACATTACCGGTCTCTTTCATTTTTTCCTCCACTATATGGAGAACGCCTGAGATCTATGTATAATAATGGTTATAGTATTGGATGATGTTGTAATGCTAAAAAGTAAAGGCGCTTGACTTTTTTTGAAAGCTTAGGAAAAAAAATATGCATATGAGTGACTAGCTGTTGCCTGTGCCTCCGCCTACGTGGACGTCGGCTATCGCTACCAAACAAAGCCTATGTCCTTCCTCATTGTCATTAGACCAGAGATTACTATCTCTATACCAAACATCAGGACCGGTTCAGTGGTTAAACCAAATGCGATACAGGCACAAATCGCTTCGCAAAAAAAAACATGGCGGCTATTTGTTGCGGTTTTGTTGAATGGCTACTCGATGAGAATTAACTGTGAATAAATAAGCCTGCCACAGCACCTACTAGGTTTTTAAAATAACGTGTTCTCGGTATGGCAGGGGCTAGGCCACATCGGAGAAGTATGGCATTACGCCTTCGCCTACTTCGCTTTTCTTTTTTTTTATCCATCAGGTGGGTCACCTATGGAAAGTTGTGGGCGTTGCCTATAGAGGTATGCAACAGGGAGTCACCTTAGGCAACTCTGTAAGAACAGAGAGATTCTGTGCCATCATTACAGAAGACAAAGCAGGACAAGCCTTTGGCTTTCCCACTGACAGCACAAAAACTCTCCAGTATCAGAAAATATAAGAATTTTGAGAAACGAATCGTTCGACTTTCGTCATTTATTCGACACAATCATCATCATTATCAACAGCGGTTTGACCATGATTTTCCTTTTCATCATTGTGTAATTAGACCGCTGAAGAGTCACCAAACAGGTACTAATGACCTGGAAATTTGTATCTTTATGTCCTATCTATAAACTAATTTCAAGACGAAAACAATGCTGTTTATATAACATTGTTATTTACCATTTTCATAGTTCAACGACACACTGTTCCCGAACAACATACTCAACTGGTGGCAATAATATTATTTACAAAAACATTATGGACATACCCCCACGAACGTGTGCGTAACACTATTGACATAGTTTATACCATGTTGGCATAGCGCACAATATTATACCTGTGAAAATACTATGACAGTGTGCATACAGAACGCACCTTATCTTTTTTCGTATTTAATCGGCTCATAACTATTGTTTCTATATGAATTTGCTTAAAAATGTGGTACGATCTCGGTTAAAAAATTCCATAAATCTATTTTTAGAAAAGATGAGCTGATTATATAATATACGTTTGATAAGTCATTCATGGAAACTTACATCTACGAGTAGAGGCCTGTTTCCTATGGCCGCTTTTCACGATCCGCGCTTTTACAGACGCATGTTTGACGATTTGACGCGCGTTTCGCTGTCTACGCACTGTGGGAAGAGGCTCATCCGTGATTACTGTAGATACGTTTGTAATAGTACAGTCAGCATCAGAAAGATGTTAACGAACAGAGTGCTCAAAATGATTTTAATTTCGTTTTTTGACCCCTTTCCAGTTAAGCCTTTGTTCTGATATTTGGTACACATTTTTAGATAATAATACCATATAAATCAATAAAACAGTTTGACAGACTCCATCGTCAAAATATTTATGACGCTGACTGTACATGTGTCGGTGGAAACCTGACGCGGACGTTACCCATAGGTACGACCCCCACTTTGAGGCTCAACGTTTCAACAAGTCAAAGTTTTTATGGTTCCGTACTCTGAGTGTAAAATTGGTACCTTATTTCTAAGAGTCCATGGTCTGTCTGTCACCAGGCTGTACCTCATGAACCGTCAATTGTCCCAACATGATGTCGAAATAGCTGGTTGGGTTTTCAGAGATATCCTTCTTAAAATACCTGGGTCCCCGGTACCACAGGTAAGTTATGACGAAACACTATGTGCGAAGCGCATCGAGAGTCCTACTTCCTACTAATATTATAAGTCCTACTAATCTTCATATCCAACTAATATAATAAGTAAATGTGTAAGTTTGTGCAGATCCCATCAGGCTCTAACGGCTGAACAGGGCTTCATATCCTGGGAATTGGTACCCATGAGTTGCAGGAACAGGGTCAAAACTTCACGCGAGTGGAGCCACGACCAATGACTAGTACAGTCAGCGTCATAAATATCTTGACAACGAAGTCTCAAAATGATCTTAAAACTCTCGTATTAAGAGCAAATCAAACTGTTTTATTGATTTATATAGTATTATTGTCCAAACCGAAGCCTGGTAATGGCGCCCCCACCGGGTCCAGGTAGAAGGGGTAGGCCCAAGAAGTACTGACTTGGCGTCGTGGAGGGTAACATGCGTGAAAACGGTCTCACTACCTTGGACGCCCATGATCGTGCGAAGTGGAGGAGTAAGAGCCGGAAGGTGGATCCTGAGCTCCGAGGGCACCGTGGCCTCGGATGCAATCAGGACTAACGTCTTTTTTTGGATGATGATGATGATGATGATGATGAGTATTATTGGCCAACTAAAGGTGTGTACCATATATCAGAATAATCAGTCTACTGGAAGGGGTTAAAAGAACGAAAGTAAGATCATTTTGAGTACTTTTTTCGTCAACATCTTTCTGATGCTGATTGTACTTACAGCTGTAATAAAAAGATAATTTCTGGAATAAATTATACAATGTTTCTGAGATCAAAACCATAAACAGAATAATAATATCTATTAATATAAGAAAATCTCTTCGTGGTTTGTTATGCCATATATTCGCCAGACAAACAAACTGAAATAAACTACCGACTTATTGTACTTGTACAGGATGTTCCTAAAAAATTATAAAATAACTTATAATAACTAAAAACTTGCCGACAGTATTTTTTTGTGTGGAATAAGTAAGTACCACGTCCGTTGATAATCGCGGATGTTATCGGACTCGGATCATCTATAATCGCACGCCATTTTAGGTCTTAATAACCAGGGTATGAGATTCCTCTTTCAGGCATTTCACGGCTGACTCTGGGCTATCTATAGGTTTAAGGTGGCCCCCTCGGGTATAGAAGCACGGTGTCTCCATCTCCAGAAAGGAGGTCGCAACGACGCACTGACGGGGTTGCTTATAGATGACCGCACATGTCAGCCTACACAGGCTGGCACCCGGAAAACCAATCCTCTCCTTGTCTCCTTGTCTCCTCTGCACTGTGCTCTATACTACACTTCACAGGGGCTGCTCTTTAGAGGCAGTCCTCTGGGTGACTTGGGTGGCGGCAGTGTGGCTCTTCGTCTTGAAGCAGTCTCCAAGACGAAGAGCCACACCCGCCTCAGCCGGAATTGGCCGTAGGCGTCTCCCCTGCTTGAGAGAGACGCTGTCTCCAAGCAATCATCTATCGTGTTATCGTTATTACATAACCGATTCTATTAATAGTAGTATGACCACAAATTTATATTAATTACTGAAATCAGGACCAGTATATAATGTTTCATTATTCATTACTTTAATCTCACTACATGAAACTTTTAATTTTATGATTTTTCGCTATTCATAGCGGTTATCTTTCTCTCACAACTCACAAGACACCTTCGATTTGTATGCAAATTTGCCACGTGAGCAATGCAATCTACAGTCGAAGTGGATACTTAACATTAATTAGCTAGATATATAAACAAATAAAAAGCCAGTAAAGTACGAGTCGGACTCGCGCAACTTAAGCTACATAAACCACAATATCTTTGCATTGCGTTGACTTAGAAATTTGGTATTTGCACAGTTCAAGACGTTATACTTGAGTATGTAGTATGAATGTCAGCTTGATACCTCCACACATTACTGAGAAAAAGGTGTTGACAGACAGACGGACAGACAGGAAGACAGACAGATGGATAACGAAGTGATCCTATAAGGGCCGGCGCCCATTATCGGCATCAGCGAGCTTCAGGATTTTTTTGGCCAAGCATAATAGGTATTATGACTATCATCATAAAATTGACATTTCAATGACGATCGTCGACTATTGTCGGCATCGATCGGCATTCTGCAGCGTTATGGTTACCAATTAAAGTTCAACCTTATATCTATAACGATAAGATCTATTGTTATTCGACAAATACAAATCCACATGCTTGCCGATGCCGGCACTAGGCACCGGCCCTAAGGGTTCCGATTTTTCTTCTCTAGGCACAGAACTCTAAAACCAGATTTTTTCTTCCATAATAATTTTTTTATTTATTTACAGATTTTTCAGTTATTAGTTGTATTTCAATAGAATGATATCGACGACAAAGTCTCAAAGAAGAAAATGACAACGACCCTGCCGGCGGCGGCGCCACGTACCGTCACAATACCGTACTACAATTTATTTTTTCACTTCCAATTTTTTTAATCAAATCAATCAAGGTTACATCGGCCGTGGTCACAGGCTGACTGCCTATAAAAGGTATGTACCTAAACCATGATCGCGTTAATTCCCGTTATAATTATTGTATACTATTTAACGCGAGAGTTTAAAAGTTAGTTAATCAATCAATTAGCCTATCGCTGTCCAGTGGTGGACATAGGCCTCTCCAAATATTGGGAGGTTTTAGCCTACTATTACCACGCTGGCCAAATGGGTTGGAACAAGGTTTTATTTCGAGTTTTCCTTCTCTAGCAGTGATATTGTCTGCGTATTTTTCCGTTAGTCACCTCTTAGGACACCCTGTGAATAAGATGAGGAGATGGGGTGCTGAAACTTGTATTCTTTCTCCATGACCACATGGATGGAGATTTAATCCTACTAATTTTATAAAGGCGAAAGTTTGTTAGTATGGATGGATGGATGTACACACATCAAAAGAAGTTTGCGATCACTTTGAAAAACTGAAATCTTTTTGTTACTGTAAATTATATTATGATTTTTTCTTCTTTTTAGATTATTTATTTAAAAATAAAGAATTAGAACACAAAACAGTGACACCGTTCAATTGTTTTTTCTTACAAAAAGGCTTTCAGTCCTAGCTTACGCTCATTCAGAAATCTGTATTAGTGAATTATAACCGATTCAAGATATTTTTCGCGGAAAGTAGTGATTGAAAAAATGCCAAGAGGATTATCAGAGGTTTTACGAGCTAAAATAGTATGTTGGAGAATCTAGAAATGTTGGACTGCTGCTAGTCCAGTCATTTAAGCTTAAATTAGGTAATCTCTCGGCATTCGAGATACCCAGCTGTAAGTCTTTATATACTTGTATATTGACACCCTAAAAGTTGTCTCAAAACCTACATAATAAGGTGTACGGAACTATTAAATTTCAAGGCCACAAAAATCGGTTATTGGCGCTTTTTTGTAAACATCTCATTTCCTACGGATTTTTGCTGTCCGTATTTACTTTCAATATTGTAGAATACAAAATTCTCTACAAATTTCGTATAGATAAAATTTCCGTACGGTGAACCGTTTTCGAGATAGAGGGCGGAGAGCGCGCGGTCACAGCATCACTTAAGATCAACCGGTGCCTCCGGTTGACGTGTTTTCAACCGGAGGCACCGGTTGACCTGAAGTCATAGCCATAATAAGCCATATACGCATAGTTGATGAACTATCAATAAATCAATGATTCTAAAATATTTTTCAATTTTTATTAACTATTATATTATATTTTATCATTTTCTTTATACATTAAGTCTATATCTATTCAATAATACTGATAACCGTTTCCTAAAATTAAAAAATAATTAATGGAAAAACTTAAATCATAATATAATTATATTCCCATTTACACTAATATCATTTTAAATAGAAAATAATTAAGTCCATCCTTAGTCCATCCGTGATCATGGCGCTTGAAACAGCGCCGAAATATCGGTTCCTCAATGGAACGAATCCCGGTGAGTGTTATACTACTAAGTCCATCTTCTTTAAAATCTATAAATTTTAAAATCCGTCCACTACATCAAAAACTATACTTGGAAATTATACGGGCCCCTATTATAAACTACGGACCTTTCTATTTATAGCCAGTAGGAAAAGATGTTCAATTGTATTGTATTAGTTACGTTTTTCAAGAACTATTTTTTTATTTTTTTATTTTAAAGAATATTAGAACCGAAGTTACTAATATTCCCTCTAACCCCTCCAACTAAGCTAAATTGCTTGTGCTAGGAGTGGGTTCACGTCGGTAGTGTAATGGCCAGGATCGAACCCGGGACTTCTCGATCGTAAGACCGACTCCTTAACCACTAAGCTACCGACGCTTAAAATAACTATGGCTGATCTGTGTTTTCTATGTAATAAGTCAGAAATATACTCATACGTCATTAATCTATACAAATAAATAAAATTGGAGTGTCTGTTTGTAATATTAAAATAACCGCTTTCTACTACATGCATATGAATGTATATACGGTACACATACCAAAATATATATTTTTAAATTTTTTGTCTGTCTGTCTGTCTGTCTGTCTGTCTGTCTGTCTGTCTGTCTGTCTGTTTGTTTTGGCTAATCTCTGGAACGGCTGGACCGATTTGGACGGGACTTTCACTGGCAGATAGCTTATGTAATAAGGAGTAACTTAGGCTAAAAAAAAAAATGCCAAAAACAAAAAAAAATAAACTGATTTTTTTTATTAAGTACATTCCACGTGGACGAAGTCGCGGGCACAGCTAGTATAATATAAAGATCGCTTATTGAAGTAGTGCGCGGTATGAAATTGTGCATGGCACTGCATTTTCAAATTCATTTACTGGTAAATTCTCTAATTTCATTAGGAAGCTTGTTTAAAAAGCGTATAGGGTTGCCCTGGAAAGAATTACTTCTTTTATGGAGTCTAGTCTACTATCAAAAACTACAAGATTGTTTTATGTCTTGTGTTTATATTGTGCCTGTCACAAACTCTTGGAAAATTTGAAATATTCTTCCTTACTTCCTATTAAGTTTTCGAAAACCTCAGCCTGTACATTATAATCATTCTGTATTTTCCGCCGTTGTAACGACAGCTAACGATGACGATAGCAACTCGTTCGAGATAACATCTGACGTATTTTCTCTTCACTATATAATCAGGAGTGAAGAGAAATTATCACTCAAATCAGGACAGTCCGCGTTTGACAGCTGAAGAGACTGTCTGTACCTAAAGCTGAATTTTTATAAACTTAATTTCAGTTCTCATAAGATTTTCGATAGGTAAGGCGCATAGTTTAAATGGAGTTAAATTAAAAATAAGTAAAGGGTGTGTCTTAGCACAAGTGTCGTGAAACGCGACAATATAAAGTGAAATATTAATGAACGGATTATACTGACTGATTGATTGATTGCATGATAGACGCAGTATATCAATCATCAATCAAAATTATTTGCTCAAAAATAGTGACAATAATTACAGAGTGATATATTATTACAGGGTACTTATCTAATATTTATTTGCTTTAAAATATTTTCGGAAGTTAACTAGAATATTACAAATTGAATTAAAGCAACGTTTACCAAAAAGACTGTGCTATTTTTGGGGTAACTTTAATTTTCGCCTTTTATGCACCTGAAAAATGATCGAATATAAGAATCGATCAATTTAAGGATTCGGTCAAATTGTATGGTCCAGTACAAGTGAATATCTAAATAAATAAAATGGATTGCATAATTAGCCCAGATTATTGTGGTAATTCATTTAGCGCTCCAATTGAACAGCACTAATTCGAATTGCATAAAAATTATGCTGAAGCCATACATAACTTATTATCTAATTTAAAATTTGGTACGCCCTGGTCTATTAATTAATGGATGGATTTAAATCCAAAAGTTTTTCAATGTTAGTGACGATACTGACGATCAATCAGCTATCGACTGTCCACTCGCGAGGACATTTGACAACGAATACTCTTTCAATGATCGCGTCCAAATAAATATGTTTTTCTTTTTAGTTACAAAAATGTGTAAAACAAATCTAAGGGACTGTGAAATAGCTGAGAAGGAGAAGAAGAAGTCTCACAGTAGTACTGTGGAAGAAGCATTAGTTATGACTGGTAAGTGTTTCACAATCAATTAGCATATCGCTGGATATAGGCCTTTCCTAATGTTGGGAGGTTTTGGCCTACTGTTTCCACGTCGCGCTGGCCAGACGATTGGTACAGGGTTTTATTTCGAGTCGAGAGAAAAAAATCTGCGGTAGCCTAGTGGTATGGGTAATGGACTGCTGAGACGAGGTCTCGGGTTCGATCCCAGGTTTACGATGGCACACACCAATGACTTTTCGATGTTTTTCGAAGTTATGTGTGTATTTATCGTAGGTTTACATTGGGACCTAAACATAAACTGGCGGAATGTGGGTGCTAGCACCTCTGCCTATCCCTTCGGGGAATATAGGCGTGAGTTTATGTTATTATGTTATGTTATGTTTATTTCGAGTTTTCCATCTCTCGCAGTTATATCATCTGCGAATTTTTTCATTATTCGAGTCTTACGACACCCTTCGAATGAGATAGGTATTATATTCTTTCTCCACACGGAGACTTTCATTACTTCTCTCCTCCGTGTTTCTCCATCAACACATAATAGTTATCCCAAGTGGTATGCAATAAAAACAAATTTAGTATTAAAATTTTGCGTTAAAAAGCTCTTGTTATTCCAAACATTATTTATCACTTTTTTTAGCACTTGAAATGATAACATTATAGTTACTTTTTTGTGTGTGGGAACCGTTGGAGATAAAAATATTGTTATGTTGGAATTTATCCAACTAATACACTCCATTATGAATCTTATTACCGGAGGCTATGGTGTTTTTGCGAAATACGAGTAGGTACCTACAAGAGTGCCTCCTGTGCTAAATTATTATGTTACATATCGTAATATAGTAGTCATATTATTCTCCAAAAAAGGCACAGAATTGTTAATTGTATCTAATGGAGTAAAATTATATTCTTTTCATACTTACTATTCTTGCTAGCCAGGTGCAGGTACTCTTGACCTGATTTCCCTTAATCTGTCCTTAATCTGATCCACGTATGCAGGTGTAGGTTAGTACCAATTGGAATAGTAAGTACAGTATGTTACACTGATCATTATCATAGTGTTGTCATCTTCGGTACCCCGGATTTCGCTTTCTTCACTTAATTCGATTCCTCCCAACTTCGAAAGGAAAGTCTGCTCCAAAGCTTCGTCCCGTCCATCAGTTTGTATAGCTTGCAACTGCGATTGGTCAAGCTTCCTAGCAAGTTAATTAAACGTTTATTGTCAACGTCATTAAGTTTAAATTTGAATAAAATATCGTTAGTAGTAGTAGATGTCAGCGTGTCCTTGCAACACAAAGGCCTCTTCCCGCTCTTTCTTGTCATAGTAACCCGCGGCGATCTTATTAAAGTCATCAGACGACCGTTTTCTTTATCTTTCTCTTTTTCTCTTTGTTTACAATCTAGGTGTCCACGCTTTTGACTATGTTATATCTTTTATTCATTTGCTTTTGATCTCTCTCATTATATGGGACGAGCAAAGTATGTTACAATAAATAATAAATACTTTTTTTTTTCAATATAGGTTTCGGCAAATACAACTTTGGTCTACTCCTTGTATGCAGCTGGACATTACAGGCCATGGGTATGGATATGTTTGGCACCAGCTTCGTTGTGGCTGCCGCCGTCTGCGACCTTGAGCTCACTATGCAGCAGCGAGCTCTGCTCACTGCCATGCCTCTCCTAGGTAAGTGTTAGAATTAGGTATCTATAGTTGTCTGCGTTTTTTAATTTCGATTCCGTTCTCGCAACTCATGAGCTATTGTCCCAGGGATAAAAAGCAGCCTATGTATTATCTGGTAGGTCCTATTATCTGATTTTTTTTAATAGAAGATTAGAACCGAAATTACTAATATTCTCCCTAACCCCTCCAGCTAAGCTAAATCGGTCGGAAATGTATTCTTTCCAAAAAAAATGATAACTTGTTAGGTACCTCAAAGTGGTAAGGTCGTTCCACCCGCACCTATTGAACGTTCTATAACCTTAACTGTACTAATTATGAGAACACACTTGATCTCATTATTTAGATAACAGCTGATAATGATAATGCATTTCACGTAACTCGCGCGTTATCAACTGCAGAGGGGACGAGTCAACGATAGCAATACAAACTGCACAATGTTTGTTACTACGCAAGTTTTGATCATTTATAATACACTATTTCCGGGACTTTAATCATGTGGACTTAGATCTGGGGAAATTACGCCCGACTTGAATTGACGAAAACCGCACACCACTATCTAGAGTCTCAAATATCGGGGTGTAAGGTTCGGAAATCCCCCTCCCTCCTCCCAGCCAGCGTGGTGGTTATGTCGGACTTGAACCGACCAAAACTGCGCAGACGTCTTGGGCTCTGGTATATCCCTCGCGTCAAACAGACACTTGAATTTATTTTATTCGTATAGAATGTAATGATAACAAATTCCTCCTCAGGTGTAGTGGCAGGCGCCCAGCTGTGGGGCTACGTCTCAGACACGAAAGGTCGCAAGTTGACTTTGGTGCTGTCCATGTCTATAGGCTTCGTGTTTGCGGCCCTCAGCAGCCTCTCACCAAACTGGGAGTCCATGGCAGTGCTCAAACTAATCTCATCCATTTTGTAAGTACTTAACTATTATATAATTTCTCATGATTGGTGTTGGTGTTCCTTTCCAAGTGACTGGCAGACTGTATGAGATAGTATGGTTGTGTTCTCCGTCTTCTCTGAATCCGACTGAAAGTAGGAAAAACATCTATATTTCTTGTAGGACGTGTGTGTCTATGCTCCAGATATGACCCAAAATAAGGCAGACTGAGAAGAAATTTGGGAGCAAATGAGAGAGACTAATCCTATGTTAGTACGTAATTGATTGATTGTAGTACGTAAGCCGAATGAACGAATTATCATACTTGGAGTAAAACGTGAGCTCGTGAAGTATAAGGATAGAGTCAAATGGAGGGCTGATTATTATCAGAAGGCCTATTCTCCTAATAAAAAGTTGTTTATAATCCAGTCTCAAACAATTCTCAAAAGACTCTAACTTCCAAAATATGTCTGAAACAATCACGATTGCAAAAAAAACTGGGTCAATTCTCATAATAATATAATTTTTTTTTTATAATTACACTCGATCTGATTTCAATGTCAAAAGCGATCATGAAGTCAATGTTCTTTGTTGAATTTTCTGTTACCAAAAAGTACGGTAGGGCTATTTTTGTTTCGTGCGTGTCTCAAGACATATGGACGGTCAGCGTCAGAATTATCTTGACTAACAGTCTCAAAATTATCTTAAAACTAAGGTATTAAGTGCAAAACAAATTGTTTTATTGCCTTCGTTCGCAAGATTCCAACTTTCTCAGGAATCCAACTTTTCAAACATCAATACAAGTCTTCGCATAAGTACAACTTTTGTTATGAGTACTTTTATAGCACTTTTCCAACTTTTATCTAACTGTACACTTAAAGAGGAAGATTTAAATTGTATTAGGTACTGTCCGAACTATAGTAAATATCAGAACAATCTGTTAACAGGAAGGGGGAACTAAGAAATAAAAATTTAAGATTATTTCGAGCACTTGGTTCATCAATTTCCTTCTGATGCTGAACGAATCACCAGGACGTGTCCAGGTCCACACTTCTAAAGCTAAACCACTGTGGGTGGCACCACCGCAAAATTACATTGAATTTTAGACTTTATTTCTATGTGACTAAAGCCCAAAATGAAATGAGTTTCATTACACTTTTTCATGTACTCTACAAAAAGTAATTTAATTTTGTACTTTAACCGCATCGCTTTAAAGTCTATTATTTAATGCCGGTTTTTGCATTGGCGGTGGCACCACAATGGTTTGGCTTTAGCAGAATCGAGGCCCAGGTAGCTCAGTTGTTCAGAGTCCCCTGACAAACTACAAATTCTCCGTAAACATCTACGTGCGCAACAATTTTTACGATTCCTCCACGAATTATCTCGTTGCCTACGTAACAAGTCATGCCATATTTATTAATAGGTCAACAAAGTGAATAATAAGTATAAAAATAGTGACAGGTAAAACCAAAGCCTTGTTTATTCTGCTGATTGTACTTTAACAGATTGTTAGATCAAGATACGACATGTTTGGTTTACGTAGGTGAGTCAATATGGGTATTTCTGGAGAAAGGCGAGTGAATTAGTAGCACTTTTATTGGCTACATCATTAACATAAAGAAGTTAGTCCTCATTGCATCCGAGGCCACGGTGCCCTCGGAGCTCAGGGTCCGCCTTCCGGCTCTTCCTCCTCCACTTCGCGCGATCTAAGGCGTCCAAGGTAGTGGAACCGTTGGCACCACGACGCTTTTATTGGCTAAATTTGTTACTAACTAATTTTATATATAAACAAATCCGAGGGCATGGACCTATAGTCCGAGGGTACCTAAAGCCTTAGCCAGAGCTTTGTGAAACCAGGATATGTGCAAATAATAAAGTCAAGTCAAATCAATTATCCTATTGCAGTCCACTGCTGGACCTAGGCCTCTCCGAATGTGCGCCATTGCTTGCATCCACTTGGTCCCAACTACCTTTTTGAGGTAAAATAATAAACAATAATAAGACATCACCTAGATCGTGATAAAATCAGTTAAAAATAGTTTTATTTCAGTCTAGTATCCCCAACAGGCCTATACATCTTATCACCATCTTTCTGTTCCATCTTTTCCACTGTTCAGTAACATTCCAAGTCATACGTCATAGCTGTCACGAATCAACCTACGTCATGAACTCTGCGTTATCTGCTGACAACACTATCTTATATTCACTGTGAAAATATTTATTCTAAAAACCCCCATGCGAGACAAGGTTAGATAACGTTTAAATAAACCTGTGGGCTATTATAAGAATATCAATAGTAACTACGTAAACAATTTCTCTTCTGGCCTGATTGTTATTTACTAATTGAAGTAGATAACGGCATTCCTGCATCTCTTAGCCTTAGCATTGGAGCTTCTTTCCAATTGACTTCTAAAAAAGAAGAGGTTCTCAGATGTTCATATTATTATTACAGACAATATAACGTCTCTTTTATATTGCGGTAGTCAAAAGTCAAAAATCATTTATTTTGCATAGACCATTAAATCGGGACTTACAAAACGTCAATATAAAATAAATATTAAATACTAGTTTAGCAAATGGACATCGGTTCGAAACGCGGCCCCTGGGGAGACTCCGGCAAAAAACTCAGCGGGCATTTTTTTTGGTCTATTTACAAACATGTACTTAGTCTAGAATGTCAGAAACAATCTCTTTTAACTTGCTTTATTCTCAGCAACCTTATGCTTCTAATTTATTTAGTTTCTTAAATGCTCACTCATGACTTGGCATTTTCTCTAAACCTCTTTCATTTGATTAAATACTGCACTTAGATAGGATACCTTTACCTTGACCTCCCAATTCTGTTTCGTTAACATCGTCTCAACGTGTCCGAACCAGCTAAGCATCCCCATCTTTGTTTTGGCCACCATATTTTTGATCATAGCACAATGTTCGTGATAAGGTCACGCTGTTCCTCACTATCGCCAGCACTCCAAGTAAACACGTCTGAGACCAGACGCCTCATTCCACAGCATTCAGTACTTTCATTGCTTAGACTAAAAGAATAAAGTTACATTGTCATTCAGTACCACATAAATATTTTTTTATCTACATTTTTACTTCTGAGGAAATATGCCAATATCATCATCATCTCGAAATAATGCCATGAATAAGACTGTGTGGAAGAGCACTGCTCTATCTAAGGGGAACGCTCCTGAAGCCGAAATCCCCTAGTAGTACTGCAGGTACATAATCCCCTAGTAGTACTGCAGGTACATAATCCCCTAGTAGTACTGCAGGTACATAATCCCCTAGTAGTACTGCAGGTACATAATCCCCTAGTAGTACTGCAGGTACATAATCCCCTAGTAGTACTGCAGGTACATAATCCCCTAGTAGTACTGCAGGTACATAATCCCCTAGTAGTACTGCAGGTACATAATCCCCTAGTAGTACTGCAGGTACATAATACATTGGCTTAAAAAAAAACTATTTTCCAATTTTCGGCTTCGGGAGCGTTCCCCTCACACCCGGTATAGCCATTCAGGGTTCATATACCCACATATATAGGTAGGTAGATAGGTATATGAGTTTATTTAATCCACTAACTGTTAAATGCCTGAACAGATTATTATGTTTAAATTTATGGTGAGAATCGTACACAATACAGACGTTATGTATCTATAGCTATCTCGATTTTTTTTTACTTTTTAGTTCGTTTTTTGCGCAGGACAGTCGTGTTTATAATTTTTTAAACGTTTGCTATTTGCAGACACTTAACGCACGTGCACAACACGGTACCCATAAAAACTTAATCGTAATAGTTAGAATGTAATCGTTAGAAGTAGAATGGCTTCTACGCAGAGGTGAAGGATGCCAGATAGATTATATGTTATCTAAATGATTCTACAGAATACTAAGTTAATGTTTCTTTGTTAAATGTCCTCCGTGCAACCTGCTGACAAAATAGAAAAATAGATTCCAATATGCCCAATTATAATTTTCATTAAGATGATATTACATTCGACCTCTGGGCTTCAGGCCTCTGGGCGTAACACCTTCTAATTGGCGGATGAGATTCTAGCGCGGGCGCTTCTAGAAAAGCCGTAAAAGCCTAATCAAAAGGAAATAATGACGGACGCAATGGGAAATAATGTAAAGACATAACACCCTACATATGCTTACTGGTTACTTAATACAAGTGTATTATTCAATAAGTACAGAATTTATTGCAAATGTATTTATGTTACTTAAAGAACAATTTTTGTCCGTAGCACTTCAGCTAGCAACGCGGGAGCATACACTTTACTCGGCGAGAGTTGCTCAGCGCGAGCACGCGGCAAAGCGATGCTGCTGTGCTCCTGTGCACTGATGTGCTCACAGGCAACTGTTGCAGGTACATAGACTTTTGGATGCTTCAATATTTATGTTTTCACCATCTAAGGCAAACCAGAAAACTAGATGATAACAAAAGTCTTCAACTGAACCCATATCCATCGCTTAGGCGCGCTAAAAAATGGAATATTCGGATGTGACTGGGACTTCTTTCGCTTGAAGTCCCGAAATATTATAAACTATGAGTATACTCCGCGATAGTTTAAAAATAACATAAATTTTGATATTCATATAGACAAGAATTCCACTGAATAGTTTTTAACTTTCATTAAAATGTCATGATTTTGTCTTACAGCGCTTGCGTATCCCATCCTTCCTATGGAGTTCTCATACCATATCGAGTTCCTGAACATCACGTATCGTCCCTGGCGCCTGCTGGCCTTCATCATGTCTCTCCCCTGTGCCGCCACTGCTGGTCTCCTGCAGCTGTTTTACGAGAGTCCCAAGTTCCTGGTCACCCAAGGCAAATTTGAAGAAGCTCTGAATGTGCTGAAGAACATCTACATGGCTAATACTGGACACAGTGCGGAGAGTTTTCCAGTAAGTACACACAGAATACATGGCAAATTTTCATGGTTAGAGAGTACTAGAAAGATAAAGAACAATTTTGTATATTTTGACCTTCAGAATTTGCTGCATTTTACAGAATTCTACAAAATGTAAATAGTGTTGTGGAATATTTAATTCAAGTTCCTTTAATAACTATTTACATGAATATAATTCGCTTTTAGGTGAAGAAGTTGATAGAAGATCCACATGCTGAGAGTTCAATCAAACAAGCTTCATTCTTCGCTTCAATTTGGAGTCAGACCGTGCCTCTGTTCAAGAAACCCTTGCTGAAGTATACTTTAAGACTATTCTACTTAGTCGTTGTTATTTATATGACGTAAGTAATGCTTTCCTATCTATTTTTATACTTTTTGAGGTGTGCTGTACATGCTTATATAGACGGCATAGAAGATAAGAATGCACCTTTACAAATAACTATACATGAAAAGGCATTGATATATTATTGTTACTAATCTCATTTTTTTGCCAGCTGCACATATAAAGGTATTAGGGGCACTAACAAGATCTTCGGGGCTGTAGTCTGCCCACGGCGGCGGCGCCGTTGTCCCCCCTCCCGAGGAGGGCCAAACCGTATGGGATGGCCCTGGGTCAGCAGGAGTGCGAGGGATATGTCTATGACAACCTCACCTCCGGCCTAGCACCACGACCCACAGTCGGCGTGCGGTTTTAGTCGGTTCGAGTCCGACATAACCTCCCCTTCCGGCTCCGGAAGAGGGGGTATCCGAGGGGATTTCCGCACGAAAAAAAAAAGGGGGTGTAGTCTGCAGATAAACATTTGTCAATCTCAATTCTGTAAACTGTAAACCGGCACACCTGCCGAACAACGGACGAGCACAGGATTTTCTTTCGGGATTGGGGAGTCAGTAACAGACGCTCCCATAACTACAGTGTAACATAATAAATAATTTATCCTATTATATCCCATGGTCTATTAGGTAATCAGTGGCATGGTGCGAGACAAACTAGATGGAGAAAAAAATCACCACCTGCTTTTGATCATCCTTCGTTAGTTCATCGTAGGATTTCAGTGACAGTGAATTCATTTCCATCTATTTCCAGGGGTAGTGGCTTCATCCTATGGTTGCCTTACATCATGAACAATCTCTTCACCGTGCTGGAGGCAGGTGGCGGAGATGGCATGAACCTATGCACCGTCATCAGATACCCCGCACAAGAAACCTTTGCTTTTAACAATATGACTGTAAGTGTATTTTATTTACTGTTTTGCACTCAAAATTTTTAATTAAGATTCGATTGGATTTGATAGAAGGTTTTTGATGATGATCGAACCTGCAACCTCTGATTTAGCAGTTGAACGCTCAATCGATTTTACCGAGCCTACCGAGTTGCCCATAATAAGGACGACTTTATTATGTTCAACTAAAAATATTATGACACTACTAACGTGCAACCGTTCCCGGTAACCGTGGGAAACTATTCCCGGGATAAAAATGGCATATATGTGTTATTCCAGGTACTATAATGTATCCCTGTACAATATCAGTCAAATCTATTTAAACAAGATTGAATAACATAGACTCTCATATAAAATTACTTGTCCCGACTGACTGACTGTCTGATGAGCCTAAACCGCTGGACCTACAAACTTGAAATTTTTACAGTAAGTAGATGCATTTTATGATGTAAGCATCCACTAAGAAAGGATTTTTGGAAATTCAGCTACTAAAGGAGTAAAATAAGAGCATTTTCAGAGCTAGATGTACTAAATTTCATAAACCTGTGTCTTTTAAGAAATTAATGAACACACGTATCAGTGTTTTTCAAAATTTAACTACCAAGAGGGTGAAATAGTTGATAGACGTTTGTATGGAAATTTCGTCATTTTCAAAGTTAGAAACAAGAAACTTCGTAAACCTACGTCTTTTGAGAAAGGTTTTGTCGCGATAACTAACATCCACGCGTGCGAAGCTTAAAAGTTTATAATTTTACCTTTTTCTTCAGGAGATCGAAGTCTGCGATGACACCATCCAAGAGACTACTCTATTCTCGGCAATGACATACGGAGCCTTGGCCAGCTTCTCCAATCTTGTCCTGTCCTTGACTTGCGGCAGTCGCAAGAGACTGGCTATGATCTGCATTGTGGCCCTGTCAGCTCTCTCTGCCGTACTCCTGAACGTGGTGGCTGTGCCTTTAGCTGGTGGCATCTTCTTCTTCTTCTTTCTGATGTGTGCACTCTCTATGGGAATTTTGAGTGTGTACTTTGTGGAGCTGTATCCTACGTCGTTAAGGTAAGCTTAATTACTTTTTAGAGTTCCTTACTTCAAGAGGGAAAATATGGAACCCACCACTTCATTGTCCGTCTGTCTGTCTGTCTGTCCCTCTGTCAGTCAACCCCTTTTTTCTCTGGAATGCGTGAATATTTTTGAACAGCTTTCTTCTTTTTTACAGCTGTCCAAAAATATTTTACAGTGACTACGTGAGCTTTAGTAGAATCGAGGGCCAGCTGGAGTCGGCTTTCTAGTAAAATAAATAGTGATACACAGCTGTGATTGTGCTTAAGTACTTATACTTAGTTTCATTTCGAGGAGTTTGAGTTGCTCTGTTTCAATTTGAACGAAAATTACTACTAATAGACCAATAATTAATTTCCGCCAATTTCCGCTTATAGACAATTTAATTTATTTCCGTTAATAGACCATTTATCAGTTTCCACTCATATATCAAGTTATTCATTTCCACTGTTACATGGCCGGAAAAAATTGACGGTATGAAGTTCACCGGGTCAGTTAGTTGATATTACATAACATAACATAAACTCACGCCTGTATTCCCCGAAGGGGTAGACAGAGGTGCTAGCTATGTTTAGGTCCCAATGTCTAAACTAAACGAGCCTATTGCCATTAACCGGGCACTTACAAACCTGCGATAAATACACACATAACTTCGAAAAGCATCGAAAAGTCATTGGTGTGTGCCATGGTAAACCTGGGAACGAACCCGAGACCTCGTCTCAGCAGTCCATTACCCTTACCACTAGGCTACTATTAAAAGTATAATATTTAACTGTATCGTGTAAAAAACGTATTATGATTTTAAGGTGCTTTCGAGGCGTTCATGATATAATGTTAAGTATTTTTTACAGAGGTATGGTGTCTTGTCTGTCCGTCATGTTGGGGAGAATGGCCGCGTTTGGTGGCGTGAATTTGATTGGAGCTCTCATCACTACAAATTGCGAAGCTACGTTCTACGGATGGGCTTTCTTGTTGCTAAGTAAGTATTCACCCTCGAACATTGCCCTCCAAGCGTTTTTTACAACTCAGTCAGACAGTCAGTCATTTAGGGTCTTTTATTTTTAAACTATCGCGGTGTAAACTCATAGTTTTTTAATATTGTTTCGAGACTTATCGCGATCGCAAAAAATCGTATCGCGCTAAGTCCCGAAACAGTATAAAAAATTATCAGTTAGGGTCGACTTTCAGTTCAAGTACGAAGCGACCGAACTTATTAATTAATATTTTTCGTGAAGCGACTGCCATCTAACCTCCACAACTCATTGGTGACAACGAAGTTAGTTTGAATGAATTTTTTATGGCATTTATTATGCTAACTTTTAAAGTTCGAAATACATCGGGGAAAAAGCGCTCAAGTTCTATAGTTAGAGCAGATTGTCGAAAAGAAAAGTTGACTAAGATTTTTATTTTGACTAAGAATTTTAGCAACTGAAATTCCCTGTAACCGCTCTAGCTAAGTTAAATTGCTTGTGTTAGGAGTAGGTTCACGGTAATGTAATGGCTAGGATTTGAACCCGGGACCTCTCGATCGTTATGCCGACTCCTTAACCACTAAGCTATCGATGATTCATTGTAATGTATTTTCTTTTTCTTACAGCTGCAATAGTCGTAGCCTGGTTCTTGCCTCGTGACGGCCCGATTAAGAAATGAAAGCCGACTCAAAGAAGCTTCGGATTTGCAGAAGACTGAGTATCCAGTACTAATGTAGTCCAATTTTCTTGGTGAGTTGTTTAGCGTAGTTAGAGCATTGAACTGCTACGTTAACGGTCACAGGTTCGATTTGGATCAGTGCAAACATTTGTATGATTGAATAAGTCTATTTGGGATGGTCTGGGTGTTTCTGCGTGTTAGCAATAATATTAAATAAGAATTATGCTATTTTTTGGCTCTAAATAGTGATGTGTTATAGCTCCTAGTATGTTATTATTAAATTGTTATTATTCTATATTGAAACGAGTAATTAATAATTGTATTAGTAATTAAAGTGCTATTAGTATTTATTAGAAGTTTAATGACATGCTGTGGTTGAATAATTATGTGATATAGGTACTATTATATAATTATATGATATTCTGATTCCATTAGTTTTCGGTATAATATAACTCAAGTTGGTTACAACGTACAAACATTTTTGTAGACCTTATAGCACATTAGCTCATTGATGTATATTGTTACTACAGAACTCTAACATTATTCTAAAGAAAACTCTAGTTTAATAAGTTCACCGACTGATTAGTCTAAGATTTAAATAGATTACTTAACTATGTAGGTATAATATAATAATTATAATTACAGCCTTGATATTTTATAACGTTTTGTATGTAATTTCATTGGCAAGGTATATATTCATATTTTATGATAATCTACTAGAAGTTTTGTAGACCTCCTCATATTTACAATATTAAGTCTCCAGGTTAATATGCACAAGACTCTCATTGGATTGCAATTTCTCTGTGCGCTCCCGGGGTTGCTGAAAGAGAACTCAACTTTGAGTGGTGCTCTCCTCTGTACATTACATTTCGATTTATTGTAGAAATGTATTTATTTATTGACTAAATAATAAAATACACAAAATATAGTATAAGCAAAGTTAAAGACATGTTAAAGTTAAGAAAAGTTAAACAGTCAATAAAAATTGTGATGCAAATATAGGTTTCAATTAGCTGCAGATTTTCATTAGCATATCAATGATATTAATACCTATTTATCAGTTGACAGGATCGCGAATATCACCATATTTATTGACTCCAACTAATCCTAGTCGTACAATTTGATAGATGTAAATTTTGGGTGAGCAACCAATTTGTACTTGATTGTTCATTACAATATTATGCCAACTAGCGCAAATCATAACTGATATACTACCTTTCTAGACAAATGACACCTCTTTCTCAAGGGAAAACAGTATTTGAGTGTGAAAATACGATTGCGTGAATGTGTAAAGGACGCTGTTTGTACAGCGTCCTTTACACATTCACGCAATTGTGCACGCAATTTGTGTGTATTATGTCAATCCTTGTTTATTCTATTCTACTAACGAAGCGGGCGGTCAGTCCTATATTGCTCGCTATTGCTCAACATGATAGTCCCGAATTAAACTGAATTTAAACTTATTGGGATAAGTATCCCAACTTTTGTGTCTCTTAGTGTAGGTACAGTCAGCATCAAAAAGATGTTGACGGTCAAAATACTCAAATTTATGTTCCCTTCCAGTTGACTGATTGTTTTAATATTTGTACACACCTATAGTTCGGAAAATAATACCATATAAATCAATAAAACAGTTTGATTTGCTCTTAATACGTAAGTTTTACATTTTGAGACTTCGTCGTCAAGATATTTATGACGCTGACTGTTCATAGGTATATTTGTGTAAGTACATAATTATGAAGCTGGTCTTCAATACGTTTCGATTTTGTGATGTAACCCTTACATTTTAAGGAAATTTAAAGAGTATTTTCTTAGTTTTTTATTGAAAGTAACAGGTACCTATTTATTGAAGGATTATAAACAAAACTTATTAAAATAACACATTGTATTTATTGTATGTATCTAATTGTATATGGAAAATAAAAAATAGAAGTGATTAAACTACGTTTTTTTATTGAACTGTTTACTTTTTTGTTGTTTAAGATATTAGCTGTGTTTGTTAGATGGTCGATAACTTGTTTCTTTTTAATTTTTCGATAATTTATTGTGTTGGTTTCTTAGTGCTTTAATTTGAATTTCAATGAGACATTCTAACATTATTTTAAGTTAAGATTAGTCAGATTTTAAAATGTATCAAATTATTGATTAAATGTATTTTTACTAAATATTTTGTTTTATTTTCAAAGATTAGCGTAAATTATCTCATTGTGCTAAATATTGATGAAGTTTATTTTTTACTATAAGTATTCCACAAAATTAAAATTTAATAAAATATTAATTAATTGTGATTATAACTAGGAATAATTAAATATTTTAATATCAGAATAATTGAAGAGGAGGAGAGAGTAAAGAATAATTAAATTGGGAATGGAGGACCACAACCCACTGCCCCGCCCCCACTGGTGCTCTGATATTCGTAACCCGAAATAAAATTCCTGATTCGTCCTTATTGAGCGCTCATTGATCTCCAGGAGACCAGTCATTATTAATTTATTTTTAAGGTACTACTCGTCCCTTAAAACAAATGTTATAGATTCGCTGGTGCCTTTTGACTTGAGTGATGATACTCAGCCTCCATTGACTAGTAATTTTAACCGCATGCGGTTAGGTTTGTGTTGCACTCAGCAATCGCGTACCTAGTGCTCTTGATGTCTTTTCAAAGTCCCTATGTAAATATAGGTTATTCTTTAAAAAATATATATACAGAAACGGGTTTGACGACTTATAGAAGTATTAAACTGTTAGCACTGTCAGTCCTGTGTGCGACCTGTACAAAAATGATGCAAATGGACTTTGCCTGATTTTCTTTGTTCTTGTCAACTAGTTAAAAGCCGGGGTCTGTACCGTTTCCGTTCAGACATCCCACGTTATGGAAAGTGGTTACCGTGGCCTTTGGACGTATGCAACACCAGGGGCGTTACACTTGTACTGCCGACTCTGAAGATATCTTTTAATACCCTTCTTGAAGAACCGCATAGTCGCTGTAGTCACTTGGGAAAACCACAGCAGGCTTTTTTTTATAAAAAAGAATATTAGCAACCGAAATTCCCATTAACCCCTCCAACTAAGCTAAATTGCTTGTGCTAGGAGTGGGTTCACGTCGGTAGTGTCCGTGTCGGTAGTGTCGGATATCGATAATCGTAATAACATCTAAAGAACTTTAGAAATGAACTCCCTCTTGACGATTTATTTTGTTAAATAAATCCTGTGGGTTACAGGAAAAACCGACGGTGACGTTGACGTCGAAGGGTTAGTATTATTTTAACCCCGTGAATTTACTATCGTGAAGACATGATATCGGTAAATCTGACCTGTAAATAATTGATAGCCTTGGCAATGACAATCACTACAATGTGATTATAAAATTAATAGATAAAAATAGTAGGTACTCGTAATGTAAAAGATAATTAAAAGCGTAGTGTAAATTTGGACGGCTTCAGACGTGGTTTGGTGGCTCAGTGGTCAGAGCAAGGACCCTGTAAGGGAAAGATCGCTGATGATAGCTTACGGGAAATAGGTAGGTATACAATAAGAATTAGGGGCATTGACATTAACAGCTAAATAAAAAAAATAAACCATGCGACCACGTGCACGCCACCCAGCAAAAATGACCAGACAAAAATTAAAAAACATGCGATTTAGAATAACCAGACCTAAACAATTTAAAAATAAATGTTCAGAGGATATCTTTGATTATTGTTAATCTATTCATGCTGCAACGGTTCAGTAGGCTGCCGACGGTAGTTGCAAAACATCCTATATGTGTATTAGCTCTGATTGCAAAATAACAGCATGAATATGATTTAGCAAAAATTAAAATCAAGTGCGAAACTCATTATTTTTCTACGCCTTTTTAATAATAAAACGAAAAATTGAAGTTTATCCGATATCGTGAGAGATTATGTGATATCGGATATC
Source organism: Eilema sororculum (assembly GCA_914829495.1). NCBI lineage: Eukaryota > Metazoa > Arthropoda > Insecta > Lepidoptera > Erebidae > Eilema > Eilema sororculum. The sequence goes on along the minus strand of OU618545.1, from coordinate 21,597,449 downwards.
GATAATCGTAATAAATAATCATTAGGGCGTTTTTACATTATTCGATCCGATATCGGTCGGGCGACGATAGCCGATAGCTAACTACACAGCGGTGTCGGCTCCAATATCCGATATCGGGCCGGAAAATAGCGCCGTTTAGGTAGGTACAATTTTAACTGCGCATCTGGACTGCGTTCCAAACCGTCGTCGGTTCGATGGCCTCCTTGCACCAAGCAAATATTTCCCGAAAATATCTTTTATAAGTGACCGGGGATAAAACTGTGCGTCATGCAATGCTTGGGCGCCAGCCTTCAGATCAAACTGTAGCTCTCGGCGCATCGCTATTGTTTACAAATGTTCGTTTCGAAGCTAATGTGGATAGAAGATACATATTTCATACATTTTACTTCCTCCGATATAGGTATCGAACTATGATCCAATATCGGATCGGATAATGTGAAAACGCTCTAGTGATTATTTATTTGTGACTACAATTTTTAACTTCAATCTTAATACCCCCTTGCCGTTGAGCGCAACGGGGTTTATTTTTAATTATATATTTTTTTAGATGATATTATTATATTACTCGAGACATATTTATTATATTTTAATTTGGTTTTTATAGTAAATGTAATTTTAAATAAATAGTTTATTACTTCAAGTGTTAAATAAGTGTAAACGCAAAAATGAATACCGAAAAAAGTGATATTATGAATTCTGAAATATTACCTTTCGAGGCAGCTATGGACAAAGTTGGTATGTATAATTTTGTATTTTCTTCTACTTTTATATTTTTTAAGGAGAACTATTTCATAATATTGTGTCAGAAAGACAAAGACGGACCAAAACGTAAATTCTAGATACATTCTGCGATTTGCACATTTTGCGAGTGGTGCTAATTTTGCATTTTATACATTCTGCTCCGAAGTGAATTAACTTATTAACTATCCGATGGTTTAGAAACCTACTAGGACATGTGTCGGACGAAACCTACTACTACGTGTCGGACTCATTTCGAACGCGCGCAATGAAGGGTTCCCTTTTGTAAGACCGCGATGTTGTTATACACATAAATAAGAAAGAAAGAACGTATATAAGAAATTTTAATTTATAAATTACATTCTCTTTATTCAACTACTACTACGTCGAGTCCTCTTCTCCCCAACCGCAAAGCCTGAAAAGAAAGATCTTTGACCAGTGCATCCTACCTGTTATGACATAGGTATGATGCCGAAACGTCGACACTGACGGTATGGCTAGTCTATAAACTAAAAGTCACGCAGCGTGCTATGGAGCGAGCTATGCTTGGAGTCTCTAAAGCATACAATTCGAAATGAAGTTATCCGACAAAGAACCAAAGTTAACAACAAAACTCGCAGAATAAGCAAGCTGAAGTGGCAATGGGCTGGCTATGTCTGTCGAAGGCCTTCTGCATCAAGCTCTTGAGCCGAGGTTGAGGTTTTTCGTGAACCGATAAAAGACTATCGCATCAAATCCGATACTCATCTGCTACTCCTGATTAGATGTAACCTTCCCACTGGTGAAAATGCTTGGTAGTAAGGTTGGTCCGAGTCCCATCAAATCACCAAATCCATAATGACCACAATTCACATGTCGACAAGCTCGTGAACAAAATCCAAATATTTACATTTATGAGATCTGCAGATCTGAATTTTGGGCAATCCATACTTCCATCCATACTAATATTATAAATGCGAAAGTAACTCTGTCTGTCTGTCTGTCTGTCTGTATGTTACGCTTTCACGCCTAAACCACTAAACTGATTTTGATCAAATTTGGTATAAAGGTAGATTAGACCATGAGAAAGGACATAAGCTATGTTTGGTCGCGATAACCGACATCCACGCGGGCGGAGCCGCGGGCAAAAGCTAGTATTTTTATAGACTTGACTTTCTGGTCTACCGTGTTAGTTCACACTGGAGTAAAATAAGACCACTCCATCTCTTCTTGTGAGAGTCGTAGAAGGCGACTAAGGAATAGGGCTGTTTTCTTTCCGATAGTAAGCATAAAGCCCATGATAAAGTGCCCGTTTGAAATCAATAGCCTTACCCCCTATTACTTGGGACCAATATTCATAGCTAGCAAAGTGTGTCCACCTTATGGATAGTGGTTACCGTGGCCTAGGGACGCATGCAACACACTCGCGCTGCCAACTCTGTAAGAACCTTCGATGCCTTCTTGAGCTGAGAAGAGCTCTTGGAGGAGCAGGCAATAAGTATGTTCCTTTTTTCGTTTTTTTTTTTGTACGTCAATTGACTGCACCACGCTAGATGATAAATGATGAAAACTGAGGTGTAATTTAGAAGATACGGACCACCATTTCTATTGCTATTGGCTTTAAAATTTTGTATAAAATGTGTCACAATATACCTGATGATTTCTTGGTGTCCAGGTTTCGGTCTCTACGCATATCTACATACAGTTCTGACTGGTTTCGCTATCATCTCGTTCGCGTGCATCGCCTACGCGAGCATGTTCATAGTGCCCACCTCGGCCTGCGAGCTGGAGACCACTACTGGCCAACAAGGAATGTTGGCTGCCGGGCCTGTTGTTGGTAAGTTTCTAAATTCATCCAGTCACATCCGAAGCTCTCATCTCCGAGTCTGGGGTTCGCTTTTACAGTCTAACAGATGGTTTGGCTTCGATTTAATCCGTGAAGTGATGACTGCCATCTACATTTCCACAACACATTGGCAATATCGAAGTATTGCAGTTCGATCAGTTGTTGGAGAGTTCTAACTTTCCGTAACAACTGCCATACATGTTCGTATGGCAACCGGGACCGATGACTTAACTTGCTCTCCGACGCACTACCAGACTAATGAAAATACCCAAACCCATATTCATGCACAAATACACAGAGAACAGAAGCTAAGTTCTTGAATTTTATATAGAGAATTGATTACATTTTCTGCCCATTTCATGTTGTTCATAACAATGTTGTTAAGTGCTCTTTTTTTCGTGTGGAAATCCTTCCCCGCCGGAGCCGGAAGGGGAGATTATGTAGGACTCTAACCGACTAAAACCACACGCCGACTGAATGTCGTGGTGCTAGGCCGGAGGTGAGGTTGTCTTCGACATATCCCTCGCACCCCGGCTGACCCAGGCCTATGCCTTACGGTCTGGCCTTCCTCGGGTTGTTAAGCCCTCAGAACACATTTTTTTAGAGATCATTCCGAATCCACCAAGCTAGGTATCAGACGTGTATATACAAGAGGAGGGGCCATCATTACCTGGGCACTATTTATATACTATCGTCTTTCAACCTCTTGCGTTATTTCGTAAAGTAGTAGATAATTTAATATAAATACCATAAATTTTATAGTTAAACACAATGTTATTATCTTAATCAGTAATAATAAAGTGATCATAAAAAAGGTCTCTGAACACATAGATGACTATAGGCGGAATCGATTCGTAGCTAATAAGATTCTATTCGTTATCAATGGATCACGAGACACTTTAATAAATCATATTAACACGGTCAGTGCGGTATCGGGTTGTAAGTACCTAATGCGTTACTGTCCTTCTGTGCGGGTGCATTAATCTATTGCTATCTCACGGGGCGATTGACATAAAGAAGGGAATTTCCGCTGTGTGAAAGTGACAAATATACAGTTAGTTTTGTGTTATCAAATAGAAGCTATAAAAACAATAAAAACGTATCGGGTCGTTAAGACCTCATACGGCCTGAAAGGAAATTGTTTCCCTTAGGTTCGTTTATCAGGTCTTAAAGACCCGATACCCGATGACCTGATAATAGCACATGAATTGTTGGTCATTACGTTAGTGGTGAGCTATGATTAATGACGTCGTGGCGATTTTTCAATACATTCAGAGTTGTGTTTACTTATTCGCGTAAAATATTTTTAATTGTTTTTTCAATATCAATATCAAAAAGTGACATATGAAGAATGATACGAAAATGACTAAGCTTGATTTCATTGAAAATGTTATACAAAAATTTACAAACATACCCCATACAGACGTAATAGATGGTAACACTCAATCAAACTCTAATTATGAAGAAAGAGAAAGAAATGGACATTGCTTAGAAAAAGCTAATAAAAAACGAAATTGCGTTGGGTGTTATAATAAGCTGCGACAAACACTAAGTAGCAAAGAAGCTGCTAAAAAAGTAAAAAAAAGTTTGACTTTTTGTGCCCAATGCACGAAAACTTACTGTCGAGGCTGTTACAATGAGGCTCATTCCATATTTGAAACCATATTAAATAAATAATGTTCTTACTATCGACTCTTTTTTTTGACAACACTAGTTGTTTATCGATATAATATTACCCGTCTGCGCTGATATCGGGTTCTTACGGCCCGACAAACTTTTAAAATTTTTTATATATTTCATTAGAGCAAAATTTCAGGACTAACGTAATTTTAGTGTGTAGTAACTTAATATAAGTACGGATCACGCGAATATTCCAAGTTAAATCAAATAATTTTAGGTATAATTTAACTTCAAAGGTAAAACGCGAAACAGGTCGTTTGAACCCGATAACGCATATCAGGAATGTTTAGCAACAGGTCTACTAAACCCTATACAGCACTTTGAGAAGGTAAGATTGGAAGGGTAACGCACTGAACGTGTTAATAGTATAATAAATTAATTATTTACAATAGTTAATATACGCCTATAGGCTGACCTACCTATTAGTCTATTACGTGGGAATAAATAAAAATGATTCTGTTGAAATGTGGGTGTTAATTCACCTCTGCCAAATCCACCGGGGAAAAAGGTATGATTATTATGTGTATATATGTATGCATTTCCGTGGCGTGGCGGTAGTGCATGCGACTGCCACGCAAAAGGCGCGGGTTCGATTCCCGCTCAGTGCAAATATTTGTATGCAGGAATATGCATTGGTCTGGGTGTTTCTATGTATAATATGTATGTATTTACAAAAAAAAAAGGTATATAAGTATGTTTATCCGCATTCTAGATTCCATAACACAAGCTATAAAAGCTTACCATGGGTCTAGATAGCGTTGTGTGGAATGTTGTGGAATATTTAAAAAAAAAAAGTACTCACTTTCAATATTTTTTGTAGTTTCATTAATGATTATGTCAATCTACTTAGTACTGTCGCTAATAGAATGTTATTTTGTCTAGAGACCCTGCTTTCTCTCAAATTCTCCTTTGGGGTAATTCCGCAGATTTAAACACAATATTTGTCTTGCAAAAGCGGGCTGTGCGAGCTATTTATAATTTGGGCCCAAGAGTCTCCCTCCGAGATAAGTTTAAAGAGATAAATATTCTAACCGTAGGTCACAATACATTTTCGAAAACCTAATGTATGTAAGGAAAATATTGCAAAATTTCCAAGACCATGTGCCAGGCACAATATAAATACCAGAAATAAAAACAATCTTGTAGTTTGTCAAAGCAGACTCCATAAAATAAGTAATTATTTCCAGGGCAACTGTATTGTACGCTTTTTTAACAAGCTGCCTAATGAAATCAGAGATTTACCTGCAAAATAAATTTAAAAATACAGTTAAGAGCAAACTGTGCCAGAAAGGCTATTATAAAATCCAAGAATATTTAAATAATAAACAAGCTTGGAAATTAGCTGTTCGCTCAGCTATGCTACTCAAGCAAAGCATTGTATCTAGACCATAAGTTTTAGGCTAAGTAAATGTTTTGTAAATAGACAAAAAAAATGCCCGCTGAGTTTCTTGCCGGAGTCTTCTCAGGTTTGGGCCGCGTTTCGAACCGGTGGTCCATTTGCTAATCTAGTATTTAATATTTACTTTATATTGACGTTTTGTAAGTTCCGATTTAATCAGCAGAATAAACTATTTTTGAATTTGAGTAGCATAATCGTCATTAGAATATAATAATCAATGTATGGAATTAACAATAACGATTATAACAGTCGTAAACATAATTTATGTTTTCTTTTTTACTATCGTACGTGACTTCATCTCGCCTGATTGTAGGCAGGCAAAGTTGCAGGAAAGAGGGTCACCATTGCAGACACATAACACGTTATGGGGGCACTCAACTTGACGGCCTCATCAGATGATTTTTCACACCCCACTTAAAGAACCCGGGACTGTAGGAGAAGAATACAATTTTATTCATTGAAGAAAAATTGTCAAACCATTATATACATTGATCATTCTAAATAATTATTCTATTCTATTAATAATTAAAATAAAATAATAATAAATAAATATTTCACAACATTCTACACAACGCTATCTAGACCCATGGTATGCTTAACCAGCTTGTATTATGGAATCTAGGATGCGAATAAACATACTCAGATTCTTTTTTTGTAAAAACATACATACTCGTATTATACATAGAAACGCCCAGACCAATGCAAATAGCCATATTCATGCATACAAATATTTGCACAGCGGGGATCGAACTCGCGCCTGCTGCGCGTAGCAGTTGCGTTCCACCACGCCACAGAGGCTGTCACTTATCTATCACTTATCTAGAGGGGCTGATATGCTTTCTATCTTCCAGGGCTACTCCTCGGTGCGGTCGGATGGGGGTACCTGGCTGATACCCGTGGCCGGCGCCAAATGCTACTGGTATCCCTCACCGGCGGCACCGTCCTCAGTGGAATCGCCAGTATTTCTGTCAACTGGGTCATGATGCTGATTTTACAGTTCTTCGCATCTCTTTTGTAAGTATAATCAGGCTTTTCGCAACTCAGGGTAGCTTTTACCCTATGTGTGAACCCGCCAATATTGGATAATTTCTGTGCCTTTCCTAGACTAGATTGTCGGACTTCCGACACGACGAGTAGACCGGTAGACCGAACGGAACTATTCGAGATTGTTTCAATAACTCCAGCGACCCGTTTCGCTGGAAGGTTTTTTTTCTCACAAATTTTGCTATGGTTGTTTTGCTAATTAATGTTCTTTTTATTTTCGCGCGGAAATCCCCTCGAATGCCTCCCCCGCCGGAGCTGGAAGGGGAGGTTATGTCGGACTCGAACCGACTAAAGCCGCACGCAGACTGAGGGTCGTAGTGCTAGGCCGGAGGTGAGGTTGTCTTCGACATATCCCTCGCACACCGGCTGACCCAGGACCATCCCTTACGGTCTGGCCCTACTCGGGAAGGTGGACAGCGGTGAATCTCCCCCAGAAAGGCTACTTAGCGTGCCACCACCGTGGAATTGAATTAATGTTCATTCATCTTGTCATTAATATGCTTAGACATTGAATAGCTATATATTAATGTCAAGGGACTTTATCCAAGTTCATCATAAAACAATTAACATTATCGCATTTTATCTTAACCAAATGATTTACTTACTAGTGTTACATATAAGATAAATAATAAGCAGTACGAATGTACGATAGTAAATTTAAATAATGAATGTTAGATAAAAGTCGGTCCAGCTCCATAAGATTAGATTTCTATATAAACATCTGATTATCAATTTATGATAAGTTAAATATTTATTAGGTACTGACCATAATAATAATTTGACTGATATTTTCCTTGTACAGTATCCGATCTGAAATAGGTATCATAATATTCACGCATGTTGTGCACAGTTTTTAGATGATAGGTGGATGTTTGTTATACCTTTAAGCAAAAATGGCTGAACGGACATGAATGAAACTGTTCAAACTGTGAAACAAAGCTAGACTATTAGCTGTTGCCCACACACGTAATCTTAGGTATTTAGGTGGAGAATAAGAAAAGGTTTTTCATTCTTTCTTGAAATGCCTACAAGTCTCCTTCTCGCGATCAGCAGAAGCCTATTCCCGGAATAAAAAGTACCTACGTACCTACCACTCTATACGACATTCTAAAGTCTCAAATTTTATTCCATCCAGTTCTGATCAGCCGTTGGTTAATAAGTAACGTTATTTTAAAACTATATTAATTAATACTAAGGTTAAGTATGTCCTCCCAATGTTCCAGTGCGTCAGGCATATACCCGATGTCGATGTCCTTGCTGAGCGAGAGCGTGCCCATGGCCAAGAGGAATTACGTCGTCCTAGTGGTGTCCAGCATTTTTCTTCTTGCACAAGGACTCATGGCCGGTACGTACCTACAGAAATATATAAAAATATATTTTTTGTCGTGCTAAAGCAGATTTATACATACTCAAAAATCAGATGAATTATACATACCTAGCTTTTTCCCGCGGCTCCGCCCGCGTGGATGTCGGTTATCGCGACAAAACAAAACCTATGTCCTTTTTCAAGGTCTAATCTACCCCTATACGAAATTTCATCAAAATCGGTTCAGCGGTTTAGGCGTGAAAGCGTAACATACAGACAGACAGACAGAGTTACTTTCGCATTTATAATATTAGTAAGTATGGCTAATAAATCGAGGACTTGCGCACGGTAAAATGCAATTGTCTGCTTCGTATATTAGATATGGTCTGTAGTGCAGCACTTTCTTTTTTTAAGAATATTAGCAGCCGAAATTACTAATGTTTTCCTAACCCCTCCAACTAAGCTGAATTGCTTGTACTAGGAGTGGGCTTACGTCGGTAGTATAACGGCCAGGCTTTGAACTCCTAGCGGCTCTCTGAACCGACTGAGTTTCAACAATTGTTCTTTTATTATGGTAAGTATATAATGCAGAAACTATCACAGACTCTGGTGTAGGCCTAACTAACGCTTTTAAGGCAAATATAAGGAGGAAAGGGATTAAGTGTACTCTGAGCTCTAATGTGGATCAATATTAAGAAGATGGTGATGATATTGTCTAATATAGTTACATTTTATGATTTCCCAGAACTGCTCTTTATTCACTTAAACTAATTACATTCTGATGTATTTCAGTACTAGCGCTGCCCGTAATCCCCTTATCATTTTCCAACTATCTACCGAGCCTGGGAATCTACTGGAACTCTTGGCGAGTGCTACTGCTGATATACAGCATGCCCAGCGTAATAGCCGCCATTGGGTTCTTTCTGATGAATGAGAGCCCCAAGTTCTTCTACGCGAAAGGTGACGAAGACCGGGCGTTACAGATACTGAAGAATATCTACAGATTCGGTAAATCGAAGTCTGCGGGAGAACTACAGGTATGCCATTATAGATTTTAGTTTTCGAGAACTTGGTACATAAAACCATTTATACTGTTGATTGAAGCACTTGGTAGAATAGTTGAGAAGACTTGTACTTTTTACACAGTGTTTATTTTATTGAACCTGACCGATTTCTCATTCTCAATCTTAAAGGTTTAGATATACCTAAGGTTGAAAATGCCGTAAGGTTCAATAAAATAAATACAATGGAAACAGTACAAGTGTTCTCAATACGTGTTAGTACAGTCAGCATCAGAAAGATGTTGATGACCAAAGTACTCAAAATGATCTTAACTTCTTTTTTTACCCCCTTCCAGTTGAGTGATTGTTCTGATATTTGGTACACACCTTTAGTTTGGACCATAATATAATTTAAATCAATAAAACAGTTTGATTTGCTCTTATTAAGAGAGATCATTTTGGGACGTCGTCGTCAAGATATTTCTGACGCTGACTGTACACAATGTTTGTTGTTGGATTTGATAGTTCTCAGACCGAATGACACGCTGCAGAATGAAAGAGCCCTAGTGTGATTACTATATGTGTCAATACATTTTTTATGTTAAGATTGTGTTAAGATAATTTTTCTGCGGTAACCTAGTGGTATGGGTAATCCCAGGTTTACCATGGCACACACCAATGACTTTTCGATGCTTTTCGAAGTTATGTGTGTATTTATCGCAGGTATCGGTTAATGGCAATAGGCTCGCCACATTACATTGGGACCTAAACATAAACTGGCGAAATGTGGGTGCTTGCACCTCTGCCTACCCCTTCGGAGAATACAGGCGTGAGTTAATGTTATGTTATGATTATTTTTGTTCCACGCATTCCTTAAACGTAATTATTAATACTAGGACGTATGTATTGCCCGGTGAGAACATTATGTCGGACTCGAACTGACTAAAACCGCACGCCGTCTTGGGTCTTCAGTTACCAGGGTGTAAGATTGATGACATATCCCTCACACCCCAGCTGACCATCGCACCTCAACTAACCCTCGCACACCAATGAGCACCATTCCTTAGGTGGAATTAGTCGAAGAAAGATATAAATCTAAAGACCACTGATAATTTACAGGTGAAGGGTCTGTTAAAGGACGAAACGTTGGCAGCTGCAGGTCCCATATCAGCTAAGGACCAGATACTACCGCTGTTTAAGGCACCACTCCTCAAGTACACAATTATCATGACCACGCTCTATATAACACAACAGTAAGTTAAAGATGCCTTTATTTTAGAACATTTGATGGCAACTGGTATGCTAGTTCCAGTTACATGCCCAGCTTTCATTTTGGACCCCATGGTCCTCTTGCCGATTCTTTATCTTGCTTTGGCTTTCTTAACTAGTGGTATGGCTGACGGCCTCAATCGTAAGACATCTTTTGTCTTGGAGTCGCTTTATGCGGCTTTCATTAGCTCAATAGACTATTTGACTATTATTTTTTAACTTTCGAATAATGTCCACTTTGTAATAATATTATATAATGAACTGTATGTACAAGTGAAATTTTCGTATGACAAATAGTTTTCAAGATTGTTTCATATGATTTTGAAAATTCAATTTCACGCGACGAACGCCCGAAAACGCTACATACAAAATCGTCCGTAAATGTTGAAAATAAACCGCAAATAAACCGACGACGCCGCGACGTGACGTCACATATCACGTCGTTATTTCAGTCTACGTTGCGTTTACACACGCATTTGAAATCCAAAAAGTTTTATAAATTTGAATTGGTATCAAATCACATATCAAAATTCCGAATTTCATTATACTAATGTACGAAAGTCCGAAATTCATAATTCAATTCAAATTTGGCCGTGTCTTGTTGAGTCCCTAACACCCATAGCAGTTAGTTACAGCAACCGAAGCCCTTACGAACATATGGACTCATCATCATCGGAGTCCATTTGTCAAAAGCCAAGTAAGTTACGCAGGATATTTTAATTAAAGTACGCGTCCATTAAAAAGGAAACGACATTGTGTGCGCAAACACCAGTGCACTCTTAGCCCTACCTCTATGTCTCTAATAACATAGACTATAAGAAATATAACCCACTTCATTTTATTTCAGGGTTAATGCGTTTATTGTATGGCTGCCGACGATCACGAACCAGTTCATACGTATCCTGCAGGCAGGCGAAAGCTCCGACCTCACCGTGTGCGGCGTTTTGGGCATGGAAGCAGCCCCAGCAGACGTTAGTGATTCTCATTCAGCCATTCTTCTTCTGTCGAGTCGACGGCATATCGTGTCATATTCTGGTTGCCCAGTATGCAGCCACTCCGAACGCTTCTCAGTGACACTCATGGTCTTAGGTTGAGAAAATTATGTAACTTAAAAAAGGCCCTCAAGGGGATAATGGGGTCCCTTTTTTAACAACCGACGGAAAGAGAGGGGTGTTATAAGTTTGACGTGTCTGGGGCATCATAGCTCCTGAACTGATGATGCGATTTCAATTTAGTTCTTTTTGTATTAAAGGTGACTTATCGAGTGTTCCTAGACATGTTTGGTCAAAATTGGTCAAGCCGTTTAAAAGTTATGGGGGTTAAAGTGAGGATGGGGATTGTAGATTGATGTCGGGGGTTTTTAGATTTTTAATTTAATGTTCTTGAAGTGTCCCAGCGCTGGACAAGGGAATGGTGGAATAACACACTAAGACGTCCGTTCGTTAGCTCGTTTATTCCGACTAAGTTTCTTATACTACCTTACAATTAATCTACTATATATAATCATGACTACCTACACTACAGTCCTCCCCCCTAAATTTCCCAATTTCTTAACTCTAACTATACTAATGAGAATACAAAATCAACTATAGATACCCTGAACCATATTCGTAACTTATAAATTAAGCATATTCTAAAACTTATAACTAGGGGGCTTAAATAAACGACATTTCCGCGTTGGTCGAGGCTGGGGCGATACACGGACGTCAGGCGACTGCGGGCTACTGCTTGGTGTAACGAATCGTTCGTTCCCGGCGTCGACACGCGTTGGAGTTGCTGGTTGAGGATGTGACGGTGCCGATACTACCACGCGCTCTGGAGTCCTTGGTGGACTTGACGCCGATGCTGCTTCCTCCTCCGCCTGTGCCTCCCCCTCCGCACCCACCGGGCAAACCAACGAACCTCTAGACCTACGCTTTAATTGATCTATGTGCCTATGTATTTCCTTTCCATTGTTATCCTTCACCTTATAGCTCGCTTTTCCTTCCGTACTGCTAACTACCCCTGGCAACCACTTGTCACCTTTCAAGTACTGTCTGTACCAAACCTCTTCTCCTACTCCCACACTCCTCTCTGAACCACCTGCTACCTCTACTTGACGAGCCTGAGCTCGTTTTACCACCGCCTCTCTATCTGGTTTTAATTTGTCTAACCGAGTCCGTAAATGCCTATTTGTTAAGATCATAGAAGGTGATTCACCCGTTGTACAATGTGGAGTATTCCTATAATGCATTAGAAATATATTCAAAGCTTTATCAATGTTAACCTTGTCGGATACCGCTTTTTTGATCACTCTTTTTAAAGTTCTTACAGCATTTTCTGCTGCCCCATTAGACGCGGGGTAATATGGTGCCGTGAAAACATGCTCAATTCCTCCAGTCTTCAAGAAACATTCAAATTCCTTGCTGGTAAAAGGAGGCCCGTTATCCGTTACTAATTGCCTAGGTAACCCCCATCTACTCCACAACTCTGTTAATTTATCGATAGTACCGATCGCGTTTGTACTAGCTACATTGAATACCTCAATCCATTTAGACGTCGCATCTACTATCACTAGATAAAGTTTACCGTAAATGGGTCCCATAAAATCCACGTGCAAACGAGACCAGGGGCGATTAGGCCATGGCCAGGGTCGCGGCTGGTGCGTCGGCGGCGCGTCCGCATGCGCCGCGCACACCGCGCACCCGCGGCACGCCGCCTCCACCGCCTCGTCGATACCCGGCCACCAGACATAGCTCCGCGCCATTGCTTTGGATTTTACTATCCCCATATGCGGTTCATGTAACAGGTCTAGAACCCGTGACCTACAACCCTCGGGTACTACCACGCGATGTCCCCACATGATGCAACCTAGTTCCTCATACAATTCCATTTTTCTGTTAAAATAAGGTCGCAATCCTTCTATATCACAGTTCTCTGGCCAACCGTCGCGTAGATAACCCAGTACCCTAGCTAGAATAGGATCTCTTTCTGTCAATTTTTTAATTACATTGTAATCTAACTGGAATGCATCTTGCGCATAATGAAAAAATGTTTGTTCCGGCATTCGTTGTATATTATTGACGTTCGACGCCGCCGTCGGTAAGCGCGACAACCCATCGGCCCAATTCTCGTCGGTCCTAACGTATTCAATGTCAAACGTATACGCTGAGAGAATTATTGCCCACCGCTGCATCGTACTGGCGGTCATAGAAGGTATTCCTTTATTGGGCCCAAAAATCGACACTAAGGGCTTGTGGTCGGTCCTTAAAGTAAATTTACGACCATATAAATACTGATGGAATTTATTAACGCCAAATATAATCGATAATGCTTCCCGATGTATTTGAGAATAATTTCTCTCTGCTTCATTAAGACTACGCGACGCGAACGCCACCGGTCTTTCCCCCCCCACGCCGGGCTGTGATAACACCGCTCCTACGCCCCGAGCGCTCGCATCACACGTTAGAATTAGTTGTTTACTCGGATCGTAATGCGCTAAAACATTCGCACTTGATAACAAGTTTTTTGTTGTCGTAAAGGCCCGTTCACACTGCAGACACCACTTCCACTCAATACCCTTTCTTAATAAATTATACAAAGGATATAATACTGAGCTTAAATTCCTGATAAACTTCCCAAAGAAATTGACCATACCTAAAAAGGCCCTTAATTCACTGACATTCTGAGGCCTTTCCATTTTTACAATAGCTTCAACTTTCAAATTATCTACCTTTACCCCGTCCTTAGACACAACGTATCCTAAATACGTCACTTCACTAGCCAAAAATACACATTTACTCTTTTTAAGTTTTAAGCCTTTCTTTTGTAACCTTGAAAACACCTCTTCCAAAGCCTTCAGGTGCTCGTTTATTGTTCGACCCCCAATTATTACGTCATCAAGAAATACCTGTACGTGGGGTATACCTTGCAAAATATTAGTCATTATTCTTTGGAATATTCCTACGCTAGAAGCCAAGCCAAACACTAAACGGTTATATCGAAATAACCCTCTATGGGTATTAATTACCGTATACATCTTAGACTCGTCTAATTCTATCTGATTGTAGGCTTGTGACAAGTCTATTTTACTAAAATATTGGTCCCCGTTTAGGTTGACAAGTACGTCTTCTATCTTAGGCAAAGGAAAGCGATCTATAATAAGTGAAGGATTTACAGTGGACTTATAATCTGCACACAGCCTTAGGGTTCCGTCCGGCTTACTAACCGGTACCAATGGAGAGGCCCAGTCGGAGCAGTCGACTGGCTCGATGACGCCGTCGCGCAGCATCCTATCCAACTCTGCGTCGACACGCGCGCGCAGCGCGTATGGCAATGGACGCGCGCGATGGAATACCGGCTCCGCTCCCGGTTGCAATTTTAGAGTCGCCTTGCCGCCAGTGTATCGACCCAACCCTCCGCCAAACAGCTCCTTATACCTGTCCAACACATTAGCGAATCTTAAATTACTAGATTTACAAGGTCCTGTACTATCTATTTTTAAACAATCGCCAAAGGGGGGTATTTTAATTTTCAACTCTGCCAACCATTGCCGGCCAATTAACGAAGTAGTTCCCCCTTGCACAACAAATAGTTCTAAAACTTTTTTTTCGGTGCCGTAACAAACTTCAGGCTTTATGATTCCTAAAGGTTTCATACATGTACCGTCATAAAATCTAAGTTTGATACCACTTTCTTCTAGAACTAAATGCGAAAAGTACTTCTTATAAGTCAGGTTGTTAACGCACGACACTGCCGTACCCGTGTCGACTTCCATACCTAAACAATGACCTTCGATAACCACTGACACACTCACCGCCTTATAGTCATTCAAGCATAGCTGATGAAAATCAGCCTCCAGGTCGTCGTAGTCGTGGCCCTGCTTCGCCGCGTCGTCGTCCTGAGCATCTCCGAAGTGAACCCCGGCCGGGGCGCTCCGCCCCGTTCCCGCCGCCGTCGTCGACGCCGTATCCCTATTCGGGCACACCCGGCGCAAATGTCCAATCCGCCGACACAAGCTGCATTCGTAGTTACGAAAACGACATCTCTCGTAACCATGATTTGTGGCACCACACCCGGGACAAAAAGTATAGTCCCCCCGCACCGCCGCCGCCGCCCGGCCGTAGCCAGTCCCGCGGCCCGCTGAGCGTGCCCCTCGCTCGGCGCGCCCGCCGCGCGCCGCCGTACCCCGGCTGCTCCCGGCCGCACGCAGCGCGTGCACCGCCGCCACCCCGGCTCCCGCTGAACCTTCACCGCTGCCAACCAAAGATGTGGGTACATCGACAGCTGCCGAGTCACGTTCCGCCGCTTCTAATGACGTCGCGAGTTTCACTGCTCGTGAAAACGTCATGGAATCGTCCTCCGCAAATAACCGTTGCCGTATGAGGTCGCTCCGCACTCCACAAACGAACTGATCTCTCAGATTTTCAGTTAAATTGGCACCAAATTGACAGTCGCGTGTCAATTTTTTTAATTCAGCCACATAGGTAGCTATTTTTTCATCTGTTCCCTGTCTCCGCTGCCTAAAGCGATAGCGTTCCGCTAACGCCGACGGTGCCGGTTGCAAATGGTTACGTAACATCTCCACGGCCTCACTGTATGTCAAACTCGATGGTTTCTTCGGGCTAGCTAAGTTCACTAATAGTTCGTATGCATTGTCACCCATAACCGCAATTAATGTCGCCAACTTCTTTTCCTCCTTAACATCATTTGCCGTAAAATACATATCTAGGCGGTCGACGTATGACGACCACACTCCCGTTTGCACATCGAAACTCGTCATCTTTCCGACCGTCATTTTTTTATTTCGCTCACCGTTTTTACTCGCACGTAACACTAAAGGTCCGATATACTCGTCCACTATCGTCGCCACTGAAGTGTCCCAGCGCTGGACAAGGGAATGGTGGAATAACACACTAAGACGTCCGTTCGTTAGCTCGTTTATTCCGACTAAGTTTCTTATACTACCTTACAATTAATCTACTATATATAATCATGACCTTATCATGACTACCTACACTACAGTTCTGGTGGGAAAAAATATCTGAACTGCATATGGAGCGACACGAGGAATCCATAGTGGGTGGGTTTTTTTTTCGGGCAAAAATTCCCAGGGATAGGTACCATGTCCGCGGGGGTATGCAATAGCCTATTTCCTTTCTCAAGCTCTAGTCTATCTCTGCACTAAGTTTCCTCAAAATCAATTCTCTGGTTTAGACGTGAAAGCGTTACAGACAGAGTTACT
This sequence comes from Eilema sororculum, assembly GCA_914829495.1. Lineage (NCBI taxonomy): Eukaryota > Metazoa > Arthropoda > Insecta > Lepidoptera > Erebidae > Eilema > Eilema sororculum. The sequence goes on along the minus strand of OU618545.1, from coordinate 21,580,964 downwards.
TCAGTCTTTTTGATAGGTATTATAATTAATTGTTTTGTATAATTTTCCAGCCTGATGCCACTCCTTGCGCCTTAGACCCAACGGCTCTGCTGGTTATACTTGGTATGGGAGCGTTGCACTCCGTTTTCAACATAAGTGTCAGTTTTGTAAGTAAATAATAATTATTATAATATCAGTACCTTTTTAGATTGTCAGTTTAATATGTAACGATATTAATAGCACTTTTTTTAGAGCGTAAGTTTTACAATTAACGATAATATAAGCATTTTTTAATTGATAGTTTTGTAAGACATTATTTTCAGATTTTTAGTGTCAGAGTTGAAATCAACATAATAATATAATAAATAAATAAAAATGTTTATTTTATATCACAATATTGGTACAAATTATTTCAGTAGGAATTTCCATTTAAGCTAAAAATATTGAACTAGACATATTTGCCGTTATTTATAGCTTGAAGTGGTATAGACCACTTAGAGCACCCAGCTGAATAGCACCTAGCCATGTCCATGAAGAGCACCGGTCAAGATTTTTGGCAGGTGCTATTCATTATTATTTTTTGAGTAACGATGTTACTTGCAGCTTTTAGGATTAGCTCGTAGACTTATAAATAACTAACAATAATACATATTATTAACAGTGTTTCACAATAAAGCATTTGATTTGATTTGAAGTATATCAATATATTATCCAGTTGTAATATTAAGCATCTTTTTCATTCTATTACAGATGATCGGCTTTACGGGCCGTCGGAACATAACCATCGCTGTCATAATCATGTGCGGTCTGAGCGGTATCCTCGTGAATGTGGTGCCCAACATCATCGGCAGCGCCATTCTCTTCGTCATCATGACCGTGGCCATTATAACGATGGGGCTGTACACTGCCATAGCTGTGTCATTATTTCCTACTCATTTAAGGTAACCATAATAACTTCGCTTCATCATACCTTCGGTTCCCGGCGTAAGAGTATAAGTGTGGGGAACTAAACACTACTTAAGTCGTTGACCTTGTGGACGTTGACCTTGACATTTGGGTTCAATGACCCCTGACTCAGTGTTTTCGGTGACCTTGTCCTTGACCTCGTTCTGAATGACTTAGACCTCAATGAAAAGGATGTCAGTGAAATTGTCCTCGGATCGGAAAACAACACAAGTAATATAACCCTCCTTCTGGCTCAGTCTGACTCTGTCAGAATGACGATTGCCATCTGACCTCCACAACCCAAAGGCGATATCGAAGCATTGGAGCTAGACCAGTTGTTGGACTTTTGAGGGCTCCAATTACCCGTAACGACTGCCATAGATGTTCGTATGGCAACCGAGACCGACGCAAATGCAAATACCCATATTCATGCATACAAATATTTGCACTGAGCGGGGATAGAACCCGCGCCTCCTGCGTAGCGGCCGCGTTCACCACCGCTACGCCACGGAGGCTGTCAAAGTTTACCAGGCTATGTTGTAAAATGAAATTCCATTTTGTTTTTCTTTTCAGAGCGATGGCCATCGCGCTTACTATGACAGGCGCGCGTATAGGCACGTTCGCGTCCATTCAGATTCTCAACGTGTTACTGGAGAGCAACTGTGATGCTGGGTTCTACCTGTTTTGTTCCATATTCTTAGGTTAGTATTACCTATCCTACATTCATCTACATCTTGAAATCGAGAATAAGTAATCAAAATACCAACTACTTAGTAAAAATGCTATTTAACCCCTTTCTTAAAACTTCAGCATCAGCGTTGGCGTTACTCTTCCTACCAGACGACCGCAAGCTGCAAGCTGCACCATCACCTGCACCCGACAAACCGCATATACAATCTGAAAAACCACAGTTAGGACTTCAAGTTAGCAGCAAAAAATACGTCCTTAGCAAATAGTTTATAATATTATAACATCCTGGACATATACACAGCGCTATCTAGATAAAAGAGTATAAAAAGTGACATCAATTCTAGAATGCGGACATATTATACATAGAAACATCCAGACCAATGCAAATAAACGTTCATGAAAACAAATATTTACACCGAGCGGGAATCGAACCCGCGATTTCCAAGTTTACAGCATACAAGCAGACGCGGGCGGTCTATTTAACACAATTCTTCCAGCTTTATGTATGTGGAGTGGAATGAAGAATATTGTTCATTAATGTGGAGAAAATAAAGCATAGAAAAGTATGAAGTGTTGTTTTATTGAATGCCCATAAAGACTTATTTCTGTCAAAAGCTATTGACTTGTCGCAGTCCAATAGAAAAGAAAAATGCACCTAATTATAAACGTACCTATGGATTGAAACCCAAAAAAGATTCATGGGTTGAAAAAAGTAGGTTCAGAATGGAAACATCCAATAAAAGTACTAAAAGTTTGTTTTTATTTAAAATAAGCTTCTTTCTTATCATCTTTGTGGCAACATTAATCAATTATTTAGCCTCTCCTAGTTCACTGCTGGACATCAGAATCTCACAATTCGCCATTATGTCAGCACTATAGTGCTGATTATTATTTATTCAGTGCCGCCATTGCTCCTTAGCCAAACACCTAATAAATATCCATACTAATATTATAAATGCGAAAGTAACTCTGTCTGTCTGTCTGTCTGTCTGTATGTTACGCTTTCACGCCTAAACCACTGAACCGATTTTGATGAAATTTGGTATAGGCGTAGCTTAGACCATGCGAAAGGACATACATTCAGTCAACAAAGTATCGGGAATGAATGTTTTGTTTATGGTTCCAAATTCAAATTTTTGATATTTTTGTTGTTGTTTATCAAACAACAACAAAAAAAACAACTGCTTTCCATTTTGGCGCGGAGTTTGAGTTGCATCTGTCATTTATGTTAAAAACAGTGCTGTTTTTTAGTTTTATAATAACTAGTGTGTATTGCGAATTTCATAATCGACGTTTAAGAGAACAAATTCGACGAAAAAGGCCAGATTTGTGGAAAGAAAATTCTTGGATTTTGCACCACGATAATGCGCCTTCGCACAAGGCCATCATTGTGAAGGAATTTTTGTCCAAACACTCAACAAATACCATCGAGCACCCACCATATTCACCAGATATGGCTCCAGCCGACTTCTTTCTTTTTCCTACACTCAAATTCGTGGCACCCGTTTTCAATCAGTAGAAGACATAAAGGAGAATTCGCGGCGAGAACTGAACTCAATTCCAGAAACAGCGTTTAAAAAATGTTTTGATGATTGGATTATTCGTTGGCGTAAGTGTATCGTTTCTGAAGGAGCATACTTTGAAGGTGATAAAATAAATTGGGATGAATAACCATTTTTTTGTGTGTTATTGATTTTTTCCCGGTACTTTCTTGACAGAGTAGTAGGCTATGGTTGGTCGCGATAACCGACATCCACGCGGGCGGATTCGCGGGCAAAAGCTAGTTAATCATAAATTGTTACTTTCAACGTATTGCTATAGTTATTCTCTAAGGCTTTATTATATTTTTAGTACGACACTTCTGGAAGTGGCACTGACTGAGGTGGGCTGAGAGAAGGAGGCGGGGAAGTGGGGCCGGAGAAGATCGGAGGTCCCTACCGTCCCGCATAGTCCGCAATGGGCGAAATGCGGAGCTGCAGGTCTAAAATGGCCACTTTATTCGAATCACAATATTATTTCGTCTTTTGCACGATATTTACACAAAATTCAAATCTTCATTAATTGTTGTGCTTCTGCTCATATACGAGTAAGTGACCATTTTACGAATTTTAGGGGAATCTTTTGAAATCTAGTGTAAATTCAAAAGTTACTCGTTTTTAGCAGGATCGGTAAATATGACGTTTTTAGTCCCACTGGGGGTGACAGATAGAACCACCTATCAAACCTGTGCACCTTATAGCAGTCGAATGCACTACCGCCACGACACAGCGACTCTTTGCCCTTTATGTACTAATAGTCAACGACAAACTGTTAGTTAAGTACATACTTAAGGCCAGGTAATCCAGCAGAGGCCGCATTTTGAGTTTTTTAAAAGCATTTGAATCATAGGAAAAAGCGTTTTAAATTTCGAAAAAAAGATATATATTAGTTAAGGATCCAGTCTAGTCAAATTCGCATTCAGTTACCAGATCTGATGAACTTCACTGGATAGAAAAAAATCCCAAAGTTACCCCTTTTCGTTATTTTTTTTTTAATATTATGACTAAATTACTTATGCTTTCTATAAAATTTTTGTACTAAACTAAAGCCACTACATATGTCTAGACATTTTCGCAGGTTTTGACTATATTATTAAATAATTTTTAAAGTTATATTTAAATACCTACTAAATTCGCGAGTGCTCGCGCCGCTGGGGCCCGAAAAGTTGCGCCAGTCGCGCGCTGGCGCTTACCGAAGTAGGACCTGTGTCAGTTTTTGCGCGACAGTTTCGTGCACCAATCAATCGGTTTTACGTATTTATAATAAATTGTTGCAAGTCATTCAATATGGGCAATAAACAACGCAAGCGAAAGAAGTCGTGCAAAGCCATAAACTAAATTTCTAACTCCGATTGGTAATTTAAAAAATTATCATACCTAAATATTACGCTCATAGCGCCATAGTATAAGAATATCAGTATTACTACTGAATATGCTACTTACGATTTTCTATAATTCATATTTTATCTATATCAGTACAGGGGTACCTAGTACCTACAATATTCGTACATTGTATATAATTTGTGTGTATGTAAATAAATATAAATTTAGTTTTAGTTTAGGATAGAATAATTTTAATATTTAGGTAGGTTAGTTTAATTATTGGCCTTTTTTTATCGTGCGCAAAATCCCCGCGGATACCACCCCCACGGAGCCGGTGGAGGCGGTTATGTCGGACTCGGAAAAAAAGAAGGTACAGTGTAAATTTATATAAATACTTCATAAAAACTAGCACCACGACCCACAGTCGGACTCGAACCGACTAAAAAGTCGGTTCGAGTCCGACATAACCTCCTCTTCCGGCTCCGGCAGGGGGGTATCCGAGGGGATTCCCGCACGAAAAAAGTTGTTAATCTCGTTAACTTTAGGTATTTAACTGCCCTGTCGACGACGAACGGTGCGATGATATAAAGTAACCGTTAGCATCAATTCAAACAAATGTTTGTAAAATTACAAGCATTATTATTATTATAATGTAAGTTTATTTCGCCCAAGCAACTAAACACATAAAACAAACAGTTCTCAAACTCATACAGTTTTTTTAATTTCGTATTTATTACTTACTTAATATAATCATATAACTAAATAAAGTTAAAAAAACTGCATTTAATTTCTAAGTCAAATCAAGTTTTCCTACTGTATATTTCTATATTGTGACGCTGGCGGGGTCATCGCCGAGTTCACCGTCACTGCGTTCGCGCGTAATATTTTACGAGCGGCCGGGATCGCTATAAATGCCTACTTTTGCAGGAATACAGGGCCTTAACGCAAAACTTTGGTATTTGTCGCGATTCCCCCGTTCTTAATTAAAGACGTGAGTGGATGAAGAAGAGATTTTGAGAGATGACGTTTGACTTAGGATTTACAGAAATAATCTTAAATGGTGATGAACATTATTCTTAAATTTTCTAATTTTTCACGTAATTATTTTTTCTTTTATTAAAACTAGGGCATGGATTCCGGAATTCCGAGATTTCGTAACTCCGGAATTTCGGATACGTCATTCGTGTTATACAATTCCGGAACTGAAGTAAATATCGCAATCCGATACTCGTATAATTATTTGTACTAGGCTGCTATTTATGTATCCGAAACTGGCCTGTTACAGAACAATACAAAAAAAGTAAATTATTACATTTAAAAATAGAACTCTTTGGCTGAAGAATACAATATGTTTCATGTTGTTGTCATTTGTTTATCCTTCGTAACTTTATTTTGAAAATTGCAAGTCTTTAACACCATAAATTTAAGTCGTGAAAATTTTTGTGCAATGATTTATTACGATTTTCGGCGAGGGCTTACTCAAAATCAGCGCGTTATCGACTCGTTGCGACTTTTGGGGATGAAGCACCATCGAAAACTACAGTTTATCACTGGTTTAGTGAGTTTAATCGTGGGCGGTCTGTGCTCACGGACGAAATTAAAGAAGCACGCCCTAAATCGGTTGTGCCTCAAAACATAGATGCTGTGCGGAAACTAATGATTCAAGATCGCCATGTTACATCTCGTGAGATAGAGGCGTCTTTGGGCATAAGTATGACGAGTATATTTAAAATATTACACGAACATTTAGCTGTAAAAACAAATTGTTCACGTTGGATTGACAACTTGACAATTGATCAAAAACGGGCTCACGTCGATTGGTGTAAAAAAATGTTAAAAATGTACAACCAGGGTGCATCAAAAGCTGTCTATAATATCTACACAGGTGATGAATCTTGGATTTATGCGTATGATCCAGAAACTAAACAACAGTCAACGGTTTGGGTTGTTCCAAGATGAGCCAAACCCAATAAAAGTTATTCCTTCAAAAAGCACTTTAAAGCCAATGGTTGCTTGTTTTTTTGGACATGTGGCTACTGTGGCACTAGAAGATCGTAAAATGGTTAATTCCGAATGGTACAGGACCATTTATCTACCAGAAGTCTTTCAAGAAATAAGAAAGAACAACCAACAACGCAGAATCCTTCTTCATCATGACAATGCTGGCTGCCACACATCGGCCTTAACAACTCGGTATCTGGAAGATCAAAAGATCGAATTAACAAGTCATCCTCCGTACAGCCCCGACTTAGCCTCCAACGACTTCTATTTATTCCCTCCCAACCTTAAAGAATAAATTGCGTGGTCAACGTTTCTCAAGCCGTGAAGAGGCTGTTGATGCATTCAAAATGCACGTTTTGGAGATACCTCAATCCGAATGGAAAAAATGTTACGAAAATTGGTTCCAACGTATGCAAAAGTGCATCGATCATCAGGGTGAATATTTTGAAAAGCAATAAAACCAAAATAAATGCTTTATGTATGTTTCACTTTGTTATTCCGGATACATAAGTAGCAGCCCTCGTAAAATAAGTTAAGTTACCACAATAATAAAATTTGCATTTGTACTCTCTTGTGAAATCAACACCTATATCACAGACATCGGCACGCGGTATCTGTGATATAGGTGTTGATGAAGCTGAAGTCAATGAATCAACATTGCAAGAACAGCTGGACAAGGAACGCAGTAAATGCAAAGAACCTCGCACGAGCACGAATCAAAAACAACATTTTGATCTTGCTGGATTCGTTAAAGGTTGAGAAAGCCATGTACGATAATGGTGGAGAACGTGATATTTATTTGATACAGGCCATTGATGTACAAAAAATTGTTTTTTAGTATATCAATGGATACAGGCATACTTTTGTAACCGCCTACGAAGCTCGCTCTCAGACAAAATGTTAGATGCTCTGATACTCTTGAGAACACATTATCAAGAAGAGCGATCTTTTTTGAAAAAGTAATTCTTTATATTTCTTTTTAGTAGTGATTTAAAGATCTCAATTTCCAAAAAATACGACAGCGTAAGTTTAGAGACTTTTTATTTAAGTTAAAGTTTTGTTCTTTAAACCTATTTTCATGATCTCAGAAGAGGAGAGCTTGTTGATTTTGTTCATTGTGAGTTGTTGAATCTTATATTCTTCATAATTTTATTAGATAGTTATTGTTTAAGCTACATTGTAATAGCAAATAGCTAGCACACGTTGATTTTGTTAATTTATTGTTTTTTGTTATATTTACTAAGAAAACCTAATAGAAGGCTGTTTAATTGATCTCAGTCAAGAGTTTTGTCGATTTATTTAGTTTTTATAACAAAGATTTGATTTAACAAGACAATGTAATGCCTCTTTATTGTTTTTTTTTATTTCCTATACTTTCATCTAATTTCGGAACCGGTTCCGGAATTCCGGAATTGAACCAGTAGTATCGTAACTCAGTTCCGGAATCGAAAATCATCCGATATTACATGCACTAATTAAAACCTCCCGACAATAAAGAACACAACAAAAAAGAATTACCGAAATTGAGACCAAGGGAAATAGGGATTCATTTTATATACTTAAAAAAACACAATTTTTCAAATAAATATTTCCATTCATTCTTTTTTACTTTATGCTTCCTTGATAATAAATATAGAAAATTACAATCATTTGACACTATACTATTATACGAACTTTTAACGATAATATTATGATACAAATAATCAGAAAACATAATTTTTGCAATTAAAATGTTCAAACTTTGAACCCGATTATCTCCATATTTCGAAAATGTTAGTTATCTCGTTCATCAACTCACGTCATTCCCCACCCCTCTGTCGTGTAGGGGGAAATTATCACGCTATTATATGGCAAAAAAACAGATGTAATCGCAACTAACTGAAATAATACTGTTTAGTTAAGTCGTTAGGGCAAAAATCACTGTCTACAATTACGTAAATCATTAGCCAATTAGCCATTGTGCGCAGAAATATAACCCAGTACGTCACAGCTGCTGTTTAAGCTTTTCCTTATACATTTCCCGTTATGGGAATCTTCATATGAAATCCACATTAAGTGTAGTTCATTCGTTGCCCGACTGTTGCCCGGAAATATCAAATTATTCACAATCTATTTTATTCATAATGTTATTAATAATAAGTGCAAATTTAAGTGAACATCTCTAAAAATTAAAATAAAGAGTGAATCATAGTTTAAAAAATATTACCTCTATTATATAAATAGATTATACATACTCTGCAATATGGATCGGAAGAAAAGCAACACTATGTCGGCTGAAAAACTACCCTTCGAAGCGGCTATGGACAGAGTTGGTATGTATTTAATTTAAGTATACTTCTCATTCTCAATTAAATTATAAACCAATTTAAATGAACAGTGGAAAATTATTCCCCATTATATTGCTCTTAGTTTGCATGTTTTTGTTTTATTTTATTATATGAAAAGCAATTCAATTCAATTTGTTACCCGACTGCCGAAGGAAGGAGGGTAATGTTTTTTATTTGTGGATTATAGATTTGTTTACAGTTCTTATTCCAAGTTACATACAACAAAACAAGCAAAGAAGAAGCAACTAACGTGTATAGAATTCTAAGTAAAAATGTAGGTATCAAGTTAAGCGCTGTTTCGTATATAAGTAACTAGCTTTTGCCCGCGTGGATGTCGGTTATCGCGACCAAACATAGTCTATGTCCCTTCTCAAGGTCTAACCTATCCCTATACCAAATTACATCAAAATCGGTTCAGTAGTTTAGGCGTGAAAGCGTAACATACAGACAGACAGACAGAGTTACTTTCGCATTTATAATATTAAGTATGGATAATACATTTTGCTTTGACATACCGGATAATGGGAAAAAAAAATCCCACCGCAAAACTCCCATTTCCCCACTTTTTCAAAAAGCAAAGGAGCTGTTCTTTTTCGTAATCTACAGAACCCACTTACCTAAAAACCAAGACCAGTTTCCAATTTAAGGTTAGTAAAGTAAAGGTTAAGCCACGGTCCCGGTTGCCATACGAAAATCTAAAAAGTCCAACAACTGGTCTAGCTACTTCGATATCGCCTTCGGGTTGTGGTTGTTATTGCAGTCGCTTTTATATTTCCATATTTTCCGTGAAGCCAAATCCGCAGTTTATTACAACGTCTTCTTCTTCATCTTAGCGTTAATCCCAGTCGCATCCGAAGCTTTCAGCTTGGAGTCTGGAGTCCGCCGTACCAGAGTCCGCTTTACCAGAGTGGTAAAGCGGACTCCAGATGCGACTGGGATTAACGCTATATGAAGAAGAAGACGTTGTAACAAAACTAAAAATCATGCAATGAAAGAAACGCATTTATTTATAGTTACTACATTGGTGGTCAGGCAACCACTGTAGGTACCTATTTCTTAGGAGCCTGCTGTTTTGCCGAAAATTTTTGCCAAAATTTCAGTACTCAGACAAATTTTGGGTACCTTCTTTTGGTAACTTTTTTATTTGGCGGAATATTACCAAGAATAATGTTCTTATGGTTATTTGCTTTTCAAATCAAATGATTTATTAAAGGAAACAATTTTTAGACTTTGCTCAATTGATTTGATTATATTTAAGGCTCCAATTTAATTACCAATTTCGATGGTGTAAAGGTTCCAAGTCGAATACTGCGCGGCCCCAACAGTGATACGTTAGGTTAGTTTTTTTACAAACATCCAACACCAACATCAATTTCAATGGTATATTTTATTTTCATAAAATGTGTTATTTTATTACAACTGAAACATTTGACTATTAAAATAAATATTGATAAATTACTATTTGGTAAATAAGTTATTGTTTAACACTACCCAAATATATAACGTTTGCGTTTTACCTATCTGTGAAGAGATATTTTGCTAAGTAATAATTTTGACAAAGGAAATTGTGTAAAAATTTTTGTGGGAACTTTTGTTTCGCTCAATCATAGGTAGGTAACCCGTATTTATATTTATATAGACAACGCGTGGTGTCACCTCATACTATTTTTTATTTTAGTTTCATACTGTCCACGAATTCTGCAGTCCTCTGATAAGCTGAGCTACAATAATAATAAGTACATTATGTTATTATTAGTCCCAACAATTAATTAGATCTTACGGCCAGGAGACAATTGTTTTACCAATGTAATACATTGGAAAATCCCAATAACATAATCCCTTTTGTATTATTTACCTCTAAATGGATACGAAATATCAAGATTCGTTTGAAGGAGGAAATAGTCAGACAATAATAGAAGTATATTATGTGTATTAATCACAGTAATAATTATATATAACAATTGCACAATGCACGGATAATTCTGTCTCATCCTGGAAAAGCCTGGATCTTAAATATGGGCAGCAAAACAATTAAGTAATGAAATTAGGTTAATAAATGGATATTTGGAGCACTGTCTTACAAGATATAATTTAGAGTAGGTAGATCACAGAATTGGAGGAGAGGTCTCATTCTGAGACGTAAGTACTACCTATGTATGTCAATCAGATCGAGGACATTTTAAAGAAAGGACAGAACAAGAGTAGGTACCCGCAACCGGCGTGCTTATATGAATGTAATAGGTAGACGCGAAAGGTATATGTCAGGATCGTAGTAAGTGGAAACATGTGTGGACTATGCCTACCTTATTGGAAAAGAGGTAGGGTTGTATTGTGTAAGTATCTTACAGAATTGGGTATCGTGTAAAGTGATGAAAATTAAGATGAAAGAGGACATCTTTCTATTGATCTAGAATGACCCTGAATCACATTATTGACAGTGGAGTTCTGGAAACTTGATCGAGTTCGCAAGAATTCACATGCATTTCTTCCCTGGGCCCTCTTGGTTCATGTTCCTTGTTCTCCGTACCCTTTAGAATACTCCACTATCACTGCACGATAAAATCAAGAGAGAACCAAATGAAAGCAAAGCTACACCGAGACTCGATATCAAAACAGTCTAATTACCGAAATATTCAGCTGAATTAGTAAACCTAGCCGTTTTTACGGAATTTATTAACAAATAAGCAGTCGTACTTTAAATCTTTCCCTATTACATTAATAGGATATGAATCTTTCTCAGGTTTTGGGCTGTACGGGTTTTCGTTAACGGCAGTCACCAGCTTAGCCATGTTTTCCTACTGCTGCGTCGTCTTCGGAGCCACGTACATAGTGCCCACTAGCGCTTGTGAACTACGCACCACGCCAGTCCAACAGGGAATTCTCGCCGCTATGCCTATGGCTGGTAAGTACTTCATCCATTTTATACTTTGTGACTTAAACTCGCCTGATGATAAGCTAAAGGCAAATTCTCAAGAAAGAGAATCACTATTACAGATGCCAACATTGTCATATTGGTGGCCCTCAGCTGGACGGCCTCATTTTTAACGCCCCGTCCAGTAAAATTGACGTCTCATCAAGACCTTCGGGGCTCGGTCAACCACGCCCATAACTAACTATTATAGGGGGAAGTGTATGCACCTCCAATTCTTCCAAATCAAAGTTTTCCTTAAAGTCAACCCCTGTTGACTTCCCTGTCGTCGACACAGAATACGTCGGGCTCATTGTAAGTAATAAAATAAGACCAAATATAGGTAACGACAAAATCTGTTAAAATAGGTTTATGTCTACAATTCTTAAGGAAAAACAACATGGAATTCTTCAAGAAGGGCCCTAGAAGGCTCCTCTGTAGAGTCGGCAGCACGAGAAGCCACGGTAACCACTTTCCATAACTTGGGCTTTGTGCTTGTCTGCCACCTGTACAAGTATATAAACAAAATTCATCGCTCTTTCCAGGTCTGCTGCTTGGAGGCACCATATGGAGCTACCTCGCAGACACCCGTGGCCGCCGAGCTATGATCCTAATATCCCTCGTCGGTGGCGCTGTGTTCAACGCTATTGGCACCATTTCCGTCAACTGGATCATGCTTCTGTTCTTCCAGTTTTTTGCGGCATTATTGTAAGTGCCCACTTATTTACCTGTCCTAGTCGCGCAAGTTGCATTATATGGACAGGACACACCTAAAATATTTGGTGTGTCCAGTCTAGTTGATGTTAATATAAAACAATTTAATTTTGAGTTTCACAAACTTGACACGCTCGTGTCTAGTCTTCCTCGTCTAGTTGATGAAGAACCCATTCCGTCCTGTTTAGTACCTAAGTATAGCCATCGTTTCAATAGAACTAATTTTATTTCAGATTATTTTCGAATCCATTTATAGTGTTAGTAGCATATAAGATAAAATCTTAATCTAGTGTAGAACCTCAGCAATAGTAGATATATATAGTTAAGATAGATCGTGTAATTTCCAACGGGCTTTTCCAATTTTCCAAATTAAAAACGTGGGTGCTAATACACCTCTGTCTACCCCTTCGGGGATTTACAGACTTGAGTATATAGATAGATAGAGATAGATAATTTCCAAACTTAGAAAGTAACATTTAAATATGTAATTGAAAACGCAATCAAACTAAGTTTGATTCTAAAGTTTAATAACCGTAGGAAAACGTAGATAGGTTTTGTTTGAACATCATCATCATCATCATATCAGCCACACATAGTCCACTGCTGAACATAGGCCTCTCCCATAGACCTCCAGAATGACCGATCTGAAGCAGCCCGCATCCAGCGCTTCCCCGCGACCTTGATGAGGTCGTCCTTCCACCTGGCCGTTGGGCGTCCCACACTACGTTTGCCCGTACGCGGTCGCCATTCCAGAACTTTTTTGCTCCATCGGCCATCTGTTCTGCGCGCTATGTGTCCCGCCCACTGCCACTTCAACGAGCTAATCCGCTGGGCTACGTCGGTTACTTTTGTTCTCCTACGGATATCATCATTTCTGACGCGATCACGTAGGGAAATACCGAGCATAGCCCTCTCCATAGCTCGTTGAGCGACTCTGAGCTTTTGTAGGAGACCTATAGTGAGGGACCACGTTTCAGATCCGTAAGTCATCACTGGTAACACACATTGGTTAAAGACTTTCGTCTTTAGGCACTGAGGTATGTCGAACGAGAAGACATCTCGTAGCTTCCCGAACGCTGCCCAGCCGAGTCGGATTCGTCGATTTACCTCGTCTTCGAAGCTGGAATTGCCTACCTGGATCAGTTGACCCAAGTAGACGTACTCGTCAACATCTTCTAAGACTGAGTTCCCAACATGCACCGGTAGAGGCGCTACATGGACATTTGACATAACCTTCGTCTTGTCCATGTTCATCTTAAGGCCCACCTGTTGGGATACTCTATTGAGGTCTTCGAGCATGGTGTTTAAATCTTCCAGCGATTCTGCCATGATGACAATATCATCGGCAAACCGAAGGTGAGTGATATACTCGCCGTTTATGTTGATGCCACGTCCTTTCCAGTTCAGTAGCTTGAAGACGTCTTCCAAGGCAGCGGTAAACAGCTTCGGAGAGATAACGTCTCCCTGTCTAACGCCCCTTTTCAGTGGAATTGGCTTCGTGCTCTGTTCCTGTACTCGGACCGACATAGTGGCGTTCTGGTATAAACACTTCAAAACTTCGATATACCGGTGATCTATCCGGCACCGCTGGAGAGACTGCAACACGGCCCATATTTCGATCGAATCGAAGGCTTTCTCATAGTCCACGAATCCTAAGCAGAGAGGCCGGTTATACTCTTTGGTCTTCTGTATAACCTGTCGCAGCGTGTGGATGTGGTCTATGGTACTGTAGCCTTTTCGGAATCCGGCTTGTTCGGGAGGTTGGAAGTCATCGAGCCTGTTGGCGAGACGGTTCGTAATAACCCTCGAGAACAGCTTGTAAATGTGACTCAGGAGCGTGATGGGCCTATAATTCTTCAACAGGGTATTGTCGCCTTTCTTGAAGAAAAGGACCACCACGCCCCCGTTCCACGCTTCCGGCGTTATGCCTTCGTGTAGGACGGAATTAAAGAGCCCCTGAATGACCTTTAGTACCGGCGTTCCGCCCGCTTTCAGAAGCTCTGCAGTAATTCCGTCCTCACCCGCCGCTTTGTTATTTTTTAGCTGTTTGAGGGCCATTCTAATCTCGTACAGGTTGATGTCCAGGATGTCTTCGGTATAATGTCGGGTAAGCTTGACTCTAGGATCTTTAGCCATGCCCACGGGCTGTTTAACCGATGTATATAGCTGCCCATAAAACCTTTCGACCTCCCTAAGTACCTCTATCGTTGTCGTTGCCATGCCGCCATCCTCCGTCTTCAGCTTCGTCAACCGGCTTTGTCCAACGGACGCATTCCTTGCAAACACTTTGGAGCCTTTGTTTCGCTCTATCGTCTCCTTAATATTTTTAGTATTATAGGATCGGATGTCATGTCGCAAGGATTTCTGTATGCGTCTGTTGAGCTGCCTATGTGCCTCAGCATCAACGGAGGTCTGTAGGGGCATAGATCGACGTTTGGCCATGAGATCAAGGGTCTGGGTCGAGATCTTCTGAGGTTTTTGTTTAGAGCGAGACCTAAAGAATTTAGATCCCACCGTTTGGACAGCTTCTACCAGCGCGTTGTTTACCTCGTCCACTGAAACGCGATCCTGTAGACAATCGAAGCGATTGGATAGTTCAAGTTGAAAGCGCTCGGAGTCCTGGACATCGGCATGTGACGGTCTGAGTGTTGACTTCATCAGACTTGACCTTTCTAGTCTAGGGTTAATATTCAATGTACCCCTTACGATACGGTGATCGCTACCGGTTTTTACACGGCTGATCACAGAGACATCATTGAATATTTGCCTCTTTGTCGTCAAGATGTAGTCAATCTCATACGCCATGTTAGCGGGGCTTAGCCAGGTCCACTTTCTCTGGGGTGGCTTTCTGAAGAAAGAGTTCATCGCGAAGAGACCTTCTTTCTCCATAAAGTCCGCCAGCATGTGGCCCCGGTCATTCCGCTGCCCATATCCAAAAGGCCCCACTCTCAACTCCCCATCGCTTCGTTTGCCCAGTCTCGCGTTGAAGTCCCCCATAACAACAGTGAAATAGGTTTTGGAAGCATGTATGGCCCTACTTATGTCCTCATACACTTCCTCAACCTCTTCATCGGAGTATGACTTGGTGGGCATGTATACCTGGATGACCTTCAACGAGTATCTTTTGGATACTCTGAGTATCAGGTATACCACCCGACTCGAGACACTCTCGATGGATATGACGTTGTTAATAAGGGACCTGTGGACGAGGAACCCGACACCATGCAGTGACTTTCTGTCACCCTCCCGGTGGTAGAGTAGGTGGCCGGACTTTAGGGTTGTCGTGCCTTCCCCCGCTCTTCGCACTTCGGACAACCCCACAATGTCCCAGTGCAGCCTACTCATTTCCTCTTCCACCTCGAGCAGCTTCTCGTCAGTCCTCATCGTGCTAACGTTGTGCGTTACCAGGGCCAGTTTCCGTTTGGGGTGGTAGCCGAATCTCTGCCGGGGATTCTTCGCACCCCCTGCCCCGCCGTTACGATGACCGCTACCGGAGCCAGGAATAGCGGGACTGCCGGGGACTAGGGGCCTGGTCTTATTCTGTCTGTCCATTGGAGGTTTTGCCATACTCGCCACGCTTGGCAGACGGGTTGGCGAGCGCGGTATTAAGTGAGGATGTATCACAAAGGATGCCGCTGCCCATCCTTTGGTGTTCCCTTAGTCGCCTCTTACGACATCCACGAGAAGAGAGGGAGTGGTCCTATTCTATGCCGGAAACCACACGGACATAAACACCTGTTTGAACATAATTATAACGAATCCAAAAAAAAACTATACGCTTTTTTGTCCAATCAAATTAAAATAATGCATTTTAAAAGGAGGTCCTTAAAATTCGTAATGCAAGCTTTGGATCCAACTAGGACTAGGTCTGAATGACGATGATTCAAGCAAGAAGGCAGTAGTATAATTATTTTGTATTTCGTCTTTTCAGTTCATCTGGGCTGTACTCGATGTCAATGTCCTTGCTGAGTGAAAGCGTGCCACACTCGAATAGAAACTCCGTGGTGTTGATAGTCTCCAGCTTCCTGCTCGCCTCGCAAGGAATGATGGCCCGTAAGTGATGCAACATTGCCTAAACTACATGCCTACCCTATGAACAAAACAAATAACTAAACCTGGCTGATTTTATAGAAAGAAGTTATTTCGGAAAAAAAGATTTTGGGTACAATTTCACTAGCATAATTGTCCAAGCCAAATTATTACCTTACTTCCTCAAAACCCATATGACAAGCTAGTAGGTATCACACGTTTGGGTCTTTATAGCACCACAGAGAGACTACATAGTTCGTCAGACTGTGTACTTGGTCCCTGTCTATTTTGATCTTACAAATCCCCCGAGGAATTCTAATGAACGAAAGAGTCCACATAAATTCATATAGGGATCCTGCCTGATTCAAATAGATTAACCAGGACATCCAAGTGGACGAAGCCAATTATTTTAATTCTATAACTTTCTGTGACAATTCTAGCAGCCGATTACTTACCATCACTCTCTCCAGATATAAAATATGAATTCCTTTTCAGTGTTAGCAAGGCCCATACTACCCCTGTCATTCGCCCACTATCTCCCAAGCCTGGGCATCTACTGGAACTCCTGGCGTCTGCTGATGTTGATATTCTCTATACCACACGTCATCACCGCTCTTTGCCTGTCCTTAATGCAAGAGAGTCCCAAGTCTGCGTTCGTCAGAGGGCAAGAAGACCAAGCCATGGAAATAATGCAAACTATACATAGAATCAATAACTGGAGGAATGAGAAAGAATTGCAGGTGCGTGAATTATAAAATTAAATAATACCTTCTTCTAAGTCTCACAATGGGACTTGAGTGTAAGCCGGTTTTAACTTCTACCTAATAGGTGGTGCTACCATCATTTTAATATAAGTATATTAAAAAGCACACTGAAAATCATAGTTGATGAAATGTGGTGTTAATACACCTCTACCTACCCCTTGCGAGGTTTACAGGCGTGAACATAATGTATATATGTAGGTATATATCATCGTATTAGTTATAAAACTAGATCATAAATTACCTAGGTACAGTCAGCGGCAACAGTAGTGTTTGTTATGCGTTTCGCAATTTCGTTTTACTTTCTTCCTATATTATAAACTTTTGAGTTATGATATGACAGAGATAAAATAAACTAAAGAAAATAAAGAAATAAATAAAATATTTACATATATTATAATGCGTCGTGGAATTCCTCCGCATCGTCACCGACCGGTAACGTACCCAGAAGGCTGGCTGCATTGCCACGTTGAATGGCAATGCTCAACCTCTGTGCAAGGTAATACCCAGCCTTCTGGTCACGTGTAGCGTCTTAGCGTCTTTCTTTCTTTGTTCTATCTTTCTTTCTTCCTTTCTTCGTTCTTTCTTTTCAATAATCAATCCTTGTCAATGTTGCAGGTACTTTGTCTGATACACGACGACGTCCCACTGCCTGCAGATTCCCTATCATCCGAGGAGCAACTGTTATTGTTCAAGATGCCGCTCCTCAAGTATACAATCATCATGATGTTCCTCAATATGGCGCAACAGTAAGTACAGAGGCCAATTCTCGTTTTTTCTATATTTTTTTAGGTTTCCGTACTAGGATAAAAGCGGGACCCTTATAGGTCACTTCGTTGTGTATCTCTCTGTCTATCAAGACCTTTTTCTCGGGAACGTGTGAACGTATCAAGTTGAAATTTAGAGTAAAACTCTAGTCTGCAATCACTTATAGCTTAAAAAATTAAACTTCTGGGTCAACGCAATGAAAAGATATTACTTACCATTTTTATAACAGAAGTTAATCCCTCAATTTAGTTCTGAAAGTAAAAGTTAGTATTTATTTATTTATTTATTTATTTCTTCACATCACTATCCTTACAGGCTAACCTAATACAATAGTGCGGACTAAACATATTTTATTTAAACATTGATATATTAAGAAATAATAATAATGCATAATTAAAAATAACATATAAGATAAAGTGTCCTTTTTGTGAACTCACTCAGAGAACAGATAAAAAGGTCCATCCCTTCCGCTACTTCATTGAGTGTATGTAAGGTGCGTGTTATCACAGATTTCCCCAGTAAATTCGTCCTGGCCCTGGGCACTGCTAGTAGCCGGGGACGCCTCCTGCGCCACACGTAATTGTTGGGCACACACAGGTTGATCTCTTGCAAGACCCCTGGGTTCAACGTCTTACCACGTAATAATTTAAATATATACGTGGCAAGAGCCAAGTCCCTTCTTGTCTCCAATTTGTTGTATCCAACCATGCCTATAACAAACAAGGTTGGATACATCAATGGATAAAATGGGTATACCCCATACAGCCTTAGGTATAAGAACCTAGTAAATTTATTTTGAATACGCTCCAACATGAGACTATATTTAGCTTCATGTGGAGCCCAGATAATTGCGTTACTTTCGAGCTGGCTGCTCACCAATGCATTATACAAAGTGGATATAGCAGCGATGCTTTTGAACCCCCCGGCTCTTCTAAGTACGAAGCCTACGCTCCTATATGCTTTTTTACATACATTTTCTATATGATTATGAAATGTTAGCTCAATCGCGCACTGTGTCCGTCCTTTTCAGCACTGTGTTATTCAGGGTGTAATTACAGTAGATAGGCTTTTTCATTCGGCTGAAAGTAATAATTAAGCACTTGGTGGTATTGAAAAATAGTTTATTTTTCTTGCTCCATTCATCTCGTACTCATATAGTATTCGAACCCGGGATCTTTCGATCGTAAGGCCGACTCTTCAACCACTAAGCTACCGACATCATTCAAAATCCAGTCTAGATCTAATCCCAATCTTCCAAGTATCAAGACAATCACGTTTTCATGAACAGTGTAGGTAACATGGTGCAACGACTGCCACCTGACCTCCACAACCCATCGGCGATATTGCAGATAGACCATGGACTATTTAGGGCTCCAAATATCTGTAATGACTGCCTGTAAGTAGTTTGTTTACTTTTAATAGTAAACAAAATACTCAAAGGCAGTCGTTATTATTGTTAGAGTAGAAATGCACGGGCTGGCAACGTTACCTAAGAGGTGTTTATGTTGGTTAATTTAAATTAATGTTGTTTTTAAATTTTGACGTTTGCAGCATTTTTGAGAGTAATTTAAATAAATTAAATAGCAAAAAATCGTAGTTACGTTATTTTACCGACGACAATCATTATTGTATGTGAATTAAAAAATAAAATCTTAAAAACAAAATTATACCTAGAACAGCTGCAAGAAGAGTCTAATAACAGAAGTGGTTATTACCACACTATGTAGATAATTAAAATAAAATAATAAATAATTATATCTGAAATACAGGTGCTAATAATGTGGAGAGGAGCGATGGTTTCCGTAGAAACTTTAGCGGACCGAGGGATACAACAGATACAAGAGCCGAGTTGAATTGATTTTATATAGACAGAAAATAGGTGGCATGTGTTTTTCTAAATTTAAAAATTTTAAACCGAGCCATATTCCATAAGTTTTAATACATTTTGGTGATTTTTAATACATTTTTATACAGAGAATGGTCAAACTCTTTGCATGTTTTTTTTTCTAAACTATACCTAATCCATTTTTTTCTCACTCAGTAAAAAAAAGAACGTTTTTGATGAATCACGGGCCCTTTTTCGAGGGTCAATAATAAAAAATTATAATCCTGTTTGAATTTCTTGGGTATAATATAACCCTATTTTATTTATTAATCTAACCCTTCACTAGTCCTAATCAGGTGGAAATAGCTATCCTTTAGGGGGTTCCACACGTACAAGAAATAACAAACTTATGCTAACTAGTAATCTAAGGAATAGTGTTGTGCTCCATTCAACAGTAAGACACGCAGCAAAACAGACAAAGTGCTCGTTGACGGCAATAGGTTCGCCCCTCTTACATGGATGGAATAGTAAATCATAATTGGCTAAATGTAAGAGTTAATACACCTCTTCGTACGGAGATTTACATTCCTAAATTAGGTAGGTATTTTTTTTATTATTATTGCTATGTATTTTTTTATTAATCAATTTTAGGTACAAATCTCTATATTTAAGTACCTGCTTACTTAATTTAAGTTAACCAAATATGTATTGGCCAAGTCAGGCTTAGGTTGGGTGACTATTCTTAACACATTGAGGTCCGTCCGTGCCTCGGAGAGCCAGACCTGGTACTCCGGCTGGTTTTATCGTCACGCCGCTAGGCGCGCCGTTGAGCAGCGCGCTGTTCACAGCACGCGTTTGAACAGCGGTGCACTATAAGGCTGGTTTTATCGTTACGCGTTTCGGCAGCGCCGTTGGAGCGCGCGCGTTCAGAGATATATAGGAGTAGAAGTTGCGTTTTTGTGTCACGCGCTTGGGCAGCGCCGTTTAATAAACGCGCGATGTTCAACAGCGCTGTCCAAACGCGCGCTGCTCATTTGCTTCTACGGCCAGTGTGCGTTTTAGTGTGACGCTGTTGAGACGCGCCGTAGGTATAATTGTGTAAGAAATGAATTACATCGATACGGGACGAGTAATCGAGGAAGTTCGATCCAGAAGGTGTTTATGGGACCCGGCCGATGAATTATACAAAAGTAAGGATGCAAAAAATAAAGCCTGGAAAGAAATTCGCGCGTCTCAACAGCGTCACACTAAAACGCACACTGGCCGTAGAAGCAAATGAGCCGCGCGCGTTCGGACAGCGCTGTCGAACATCGCGCGTTTATTAAACGGCGCTGCCCAATCGCGCCACACAAAAACGCAACTTCTACTCCCATATATCTCGGAACGCGCGCTCTCCAACGGCGCTGCCGAAACGCGTAACGATAAAACCAGCCTCCTGGTTGATAAACAAACATCTTTATAGGTAAGGCTCTAATAGGTACAGGTTTGAAATCAATTTAGAAAATTGACCTTCAAAAAAATAAAAATTATTATTTTAATACACGATCCTGCCGGACAGCCTTTTTTAAAATTCGATTGCATACTTAGATTTCTAGGGATATAGCTGGCGGATATTTTATAGTTGTTTCGGTGCGAAAGATTTTGGACACAGTTTCGATAGCAAAATCGTTGGGAAATATTAATTTAGAAGATTTTGTATTATGTATGGGAATAATGTGCAGGTGACCAAAATAACGTAGGCACAGGGTCTTATATTTTCTTCGCTAAATCAATTTTTCCAATCTAGTTTGCTATTGAAACTGTACACAAAATCTGTCACTCCGAAATTACTATACAATCAGCCGGTAGGTAGGTATTGCTAATAAAACTAACAAAAATAATGTCAAAAACGCAAGGATAAATCGGTACGAAACTCAATCCCATCATGGGGGAATGGCTAGGGAGGCCACATGGCAGCCTCTCGTATCGACTGACGCAGATTATCACCGGGCACGGGTGCTTCAAGCGGTATCTGCGTCTGATCGATAAGGAGCCAACGTCCTAGTGCCATTACTGCGACGCGAGCGGCGTGGGCTGGACCGAGGCGGGAGCTGGTGGCGGCCCTGGGAGTGAGAGTTCTCACCCTCACCACCCTGCTCACGGCGATGGCCCACTGTGCGGACGCGTGGGCGGCCGGCGGCGTCTCCTTCTGCGAGCAGTAATGGTCGTGAAGAAGAAGGCGGAACGGGGGCTATGGCACGAGCGAGAGAAACTCGCAAATCGCGCCGCCTGCGTGCGCAGGCAACTTGAGTGTCGGAGGGCACAGACTGACCTCAGTCCCCCATGAGCGCGGGCCTGGGGGTGACGGGGGTAGCCGCCTGTCACCCCAGTAGAAGCAGGCCACGGCAGCGGCGCGCTGAGAAGCGCTCCTTCCCATTTCGGGGGTCAGTCGGGGACACCGTTGTCCCCCTCCCAAGGAGGGCCAGACCGTAAGGGATAACCGCGGGTCAGCCGGGGTTTTTTTTTTATTTTTTTTTTATCGTGCGCAACAGCCGCCCCAAAGCGGCAGCTGTGTCCTTCAATTTGGGGGCCAGTCTTCGGAGATGCTCCCCGAAGTTCCACCGGCCATCGAGTACGAGCCCCAGATATTTCATCTGGGCCTTGACGCCGATGGAAATGTCTCCCACTATGAGGCTGGAATCCTCCGGTGGCACGCGCCGAGGCCCATGAAAGAACATGGCCTCGGTTTTATGCAGAGCCACCTCGAGACCCAGCCGCCGAATCCGTTCCACGACTTGGGCAACCGCGGTCGTGGCCTTCAGGGTCGCTTCGCGTAGCCCCGCACGCCGTCACCAGCGTGTCATCTGCATAACACGTGACGGCGGCACCGTCCACGAGCTCACCGCGAAGCACCCAGTCGTAACCGATGTTCCACAGTAGCGGTCCCAGGACCGATCCCTGCGGAACACCGCACGACATCTCTCGCCGACCGAGCCCGGTCGCACTTGGGTAGACGACTGCTCTCTCCGACAGATACGCCCCGACTATGCGGCGAAGGTAGAGAGGCACTTCGTGATACACGAGCACCTCCCTAATGCAGCTCCAGGGCAGGGTGTTAAATGCGTTGGCGATGTCCAGTGACACCGCCAACACCACCTCGCCCCGAGCGACGGCGTCCTTCGCCAGAGTCCTCACGCGCATGATGGCATCCACGGTGGAGCGCCTCCGGCGGAAGCCATACTGGCCATCCGCCAGGTCAGGCCCTACCCTGGACAAGTGCTCGACGAGGCGCTTTGCAATGACTCTTTCAAAGAGCTAGCACACCTCGTCGAGCAACACTATGGGCCTGTAGGCGGACGGTGAGTCCGCCGGGCGCCCCTCCTTTCGGATGAGGTCCTGTTTCCCCGTTTTCCACATCTTCGGAAACTGGCCTCGCTCGGGTCAGCCGGGGTGCGAATCGAAGACAACCTCACCTCCAGCCTAGAACCATGACTCTCAGACAGCGAGCGGTTTTAGTCGGTTCAAGTCCGACATAACCTCCCCTTTCAGCTGCGGCGGGTAGGTACGGATCTCAACATTGCGCGTAAACGACTTGCACTTGGCCGTTTTTTATTTATGTATTTGTTATTAGTCTTACTGGAATTTTAATTCTGCGCTGCAGGCGACTACATTAATCGTGTGTTTCAAAATGTCATCAAAACCGGTACGGTACCTGTTTTCTACTTGTGATTTTATTAAGACAAACAATTACTAAGATTTATTTAGACTGCTGGCTGTACGAAAAATAAGGTCTTAAAACACATTTTTTTTGTTATACACGATACCTATGACAAAAACGCAATTTAAAAAACTACAACCCTAAAACATCTATATAGAATAATGAAAATATATAGGTATCTTCGCTCTGTCGACCTCATTCTCCCAAAAAAATACATTCCTTCATTCCCGTTAACGCGATGGTTTAAAAGTAATTATTCCTTAATCATCGAACCATATTCGCTATTCGATAGGTAAGTATACCTATCGAATAGCGAATGTTCTGATGAGCTCTTCCATTTGGTGTTTTAGTCCCTCCTCCTTTCCCACACAAAACAACACGTTCAGGGCACAGACATCACCCGCATACGGGGCAAACAATTCCATCAAGAACTGAGCGCTTCGACGACTCTTTTCTTTGCCGCTCCATAAAGTCTTGGAACTCATTACCCGCACACATGACCACCATTCTAGGGACAGCATCTAATCGCGGTCACTATTGGACTTGCATCTGCCCTTTTGTAGGATCTGGCGCGGAGCAGTCAATTTGTCAACATAAATTAGTATACAAAAAAAGAAAAATAGTGATGGTATTTCTTTAAAATAATATTCAATGTATCGCAGGCTCATCGCTTTCATTGTCTGGCTGCCGAAGATAGCAGATACGTTCGTGCGTCTCTTAGGAACTGATGGAAATACGGACCTCACCGTGTGCGGGGTACTGAGAGTAGAGTCTGTCGCTAATGTAAGTATTACGATGTTACCACATAGATCGATCGATCGTCAATCGATGGTAGAACGTATTAGTCGACTTCGATTGATAGATTTTAGTACATGTACCTACACGATCTTATGATCTATCGATTCGATCTCTGTTGTTAACCGTCGCCATGGCGTCCGTTCGGTTTATGCTCATCAACAGCATCGATTGACAATCGATCGATTGATATGGTAACCAATCTAGCACATTTTTAATTAGCCCCATCGCAGCCCACTGCTGGATGACATCATTTGCCTCTCCCAATTGGCTATGGCCTAAAATTGTGACGCTGGCCAGACACGTTGGTACAGGGTTTTATTTCGAGTTTTCCTTCTCTCGTAGTGATATCATCTGCGTGTTTTTTTACTATTCCTTCCTAACGGCACTCTTCAAATCAGATAGGGTGGTGATACTTGTATTCTTTCTCCATCACCACTTGGATACATTATAAATACTTGGAATCATCTGTCGTGGAAGATCTTGGCAAGGCCCTGAACACCCACCAACATTATAGATACTTAATTTCAGAACAACACAACGCCCTGTGCCTTGGACGAGACGGCGCTACTGATCTTATTTGGCGTAGGATTACTGCAAGCTACTTTTAACTTATGCATCAGTTTTGTAAGTACAACAAACGTATTGTATAATAATAAACGTATTGTATCCACTCTAATATTATAAATGCGAAAGTAACTCTATCTCTCTAAACCACTCTGTCTAAACCACTGAACTTAGTATGTAGGTACAGCTAACTTTTTCTTCCAAAAAAAAATGATATTTAACAAAAAAAATATATATGTGTACTATGTTTTAGGTGATCGACTACGTGGGTCGGCGGAACATGGCCATGATAATGTTCGTGGTATGCGGCGTGAGCGGCATCCTCGTGAACCTTGTACCTAATGTCATCGGCAGTTTGATGCTCTTCACCTTTATGCTCATGGGCATCGTTGTCGTCGGCCTGTGCGCGACGATCTGCGTTGATTTGTTTCCTACTAATTTAAGGTAATTATAACCTAATTAATAAATGTATATTTTCTTCGTGCTCCATATAGTAACAATGAGTATAAGAAAAAGCTTGTCAAATATAAATCGGACTCCCACACGAAAGGTTTCGTACCGTCATCGTCGTACACATAGAAAGTAGTAATGATCATACAAGATTTACCACCACATGGCTACTTTTTGATAAGCTTTCGAAGCGAGAATAAGTTTTTAATTTCGGATTTAGAACGAGACACAATCCCTGTGGGTCGACCCACAAGTGGGTCGTACAATTAAGGCCGATATCCGTATAAAAGTATGAACGGCTAAAGATTTTTCTCTAACCGTTTACCTTTATTCAGTTATTTTCAGTTATTATGCATACCTGTAGATCAAAGATTAATAATGAAAATTGTTTCAGAGCACTGATCATCTCACTTACAAACACGGTTCAGTACATTAGTATAGTCGCATCCATTCAAATCCTGAACCACATGTTGCGGTATTACTGCGAAGTTGGTTTCTATATATTTAGCACTTTATTTGCATGTAAGTATTATATTCCAAGTTATTAATAAATAATCTAAATACCCGATGCAAAAACTGCAAGAAGTCAACTTATAAGCGATTTCCTCAAAAGACCGAAACAAGTTTGACAGAAGGCGGGACCCTTTGCAAATCATTAAACGAAAGAAAAAGAATGGGTCCCGTCTGCTATCAAACTTGTTGCAGTATTTTTATCCTTGCAAGGGTATTTCTTATAAGGTGATGATTTTCAATATCTCTCAATTAAGGTTAAAAGTAATTAGTATTTTTTCATTTGTAACAATGTTTTATAACATCAATCGGTGCTTCCTGGTGATGATGAATATCAATAAATCAATGTACCTACCTACTTCATGTACCTATTTGACCTTAACTGTGGTCGTGAAGGTACTTTACTGGTATTTGACCGGTAGTGTGCCCTGTCCTCGGCACGCGATGTAAACAATTTGCAATATAGGATAAGCTTTACTTCCGTATAATGTTATTATTGATATTGATAGCTTAATGGACTCATTATAGTATGCTTTCCTGATTAGTTTCGGTTTTTCAATATTTGATCACAATCACACCTGATGGCAAGTGATCTAAGATGAAGCACGTTTGTCTAGAAGGAACCTGTTCACTCAAGATTTTAAGATACCCAGGTTTTATAAGGAGCACGAACACATGTTCAGGCAGAGAGTTCAAAATGCTGATGCAGGTTTCAAGACTGATTCAATTATTTTGGGATTCCCGAGTATCAGTATGATCCTAGTATACCAGGAGTAGTGCGAATGCTGATGGGATTAGTCTCAATAAAAAACCCCCGTCACAAAAAAGTGTCCGTCAGAATGGCTGGTTGCCTGCCTCATTTAGAATCGAGACTGTGATTAAAAATTGCTACCTAATTGCTACTATTTGCTACCTACAGTTAAATAATTGCTACCTCATTAATTTTGAAAATATAAGGAATAACAATGTCACCAGCCATTCTGACGTCAGAATGGCTGGTCAGCGCTTAGTTTGAGTAAACTAAACAGAGTTGAGTTTTTGTTTTTGCTTCAATAATTGCTACCTAATTGCTACCTACTCACCTATCAATTTCAGCCTTATAACTATATCAGTGGAAAAGTTATGATTATTTATTTGCAACTTACGTGAGGTTTGGTACGGTTGACAAAAAAAAATTCAAACTTATTAAATTATTACAGAACTTTGTTACCTACTTAAAAGCAAGTTAATCATAACGACAACACTTAAATATTGGCTCAAAACATTTGCACAGAGCTTTATGTGCACCAAATAAAAAGTTTAAGTATGAAAGTCAACAAAATATACAAAATACAATTAATTTTAGTTTCGCTTATTAGCGTATATTAAACAATGCGGAATAATCTTAGTGACACTTTTTGTAACCTTATTACACATGTCGTCGTAACACTGCCAAGAATTTCCACGTCTGCAATGTGCCTTATAGTGACCTACATTATCACCAAATTCAACAAATTCTATTATGGAAATTATATCATAGTCAATCTTGTTCAGATGTAATCGTACGGGCACGTGGTATATGGAAATATATTTATCTGCTGTTTCAAAAGCAATAACGTTTTGTAAAATTAATTCAAAAGTTTTTACACCATCACAACTAGACCGACGACATTTTGTTATATCTCTATCAATTAACAATGAATTGACAGCTTCTTCTAAGTCTTTCACAGGTTTTTATCTAACTCTGGGCGTAGTACGGATATTTTTTTACTAACATTATTTATGGGGCAATCTAAATTTGTGCAGGCTTCTTTTCCCACTGCACTATATATACAGTCCACTAAAATTCGGTCATTTTTTTTAACGGGCCTATTTTTATTTTTAGGTGTTATCGTAGATTTTCCTTACCAATTTTCTATGCAAGTCGGTACGTCTGCAAAAACAGAATCATCAGCAAAGTTCGTTGTTACCTTTTTTTTCTTCTTACTTAAAATTTGTTTTTGTTACGGTTTCTCTGTAGTTGAGCGGATTTTTTTAATAATTAAATTAGATTTTGCTGAGATTGAAACCGAAAAATTAATTATTATCCTTAGTGATGACAATGATAGAGGCGACCACGAGAACTTATATTATTTTCCCTCGTTTATTAATGTGTTATCGCGTTTAATGAGGCAGTTTCCTTTATGGGCAAATGTAATGAAAAATTTGTACAATTCTGACATTGATCGACCGACATCCTCTAATGTAGAATCCTACTTTAATAATATTAAAAAGCTTTTGTGTCAAATCGGTACAAAGTCACAAAGATTACGTGTAGATGAATTCATTATGTAACATTTAGAATACCTAACAGGAGAACTAAAAATAGCAAAATCTAATTTAATTATAAAAAAAAAATCCGCTCAACTACAGAGAAACCGTTACAAAAACAAATTTTTAGTAAGAAGAATTAAGTAAGAAGAAAAAAAAGTTAACAACGGACTTTGCTGATGATTCTGTTTTTGCAGACGTACCGACTTGCATAGAAAATTGGAAAGGAAAATCTACGATAAAACCTAAAAATAAAAAGAGGCCCGTTAAAAAAATGTTTTGCATTTGTCAAACGCTAGTACAATAAATATGGGTGATCAAATTGTTATTACCAAGAATACATGTGCACTAGACTCAATATGTTATGCATTGGCTATAGCATACGTTGATGGTTTTATTACGAATCAGATTACTGAAAATAGTAAAATATCTATTTTCAGTAATCTGATTCGTAATAAAACTACTGTCAGCTTACTAGATATGTATGTGAAAACAATGCTGAAGCAGTTTATAAAATTAGATCGGAAATAGCTTTAAAATATTATGCACACAATCAATTCGAAACTACTGTTGAAATAAGCTGCGTCTGCAATGTTCTTTATATTTTTGACCGAATTTTAGTGGACTGTATATATTATAGTGCAGTCGAAAAAGAAGCCTGCACAAATTTAGATTGCCCCATAAATAATGTTAGTAGAAAAATATCCGTACTACGCACAGACTTAGAAAAACCTGTGAAAGACATAGAAGAAGCTGCCAATTTATTGTTAATTGATAGAGATATAACAAAATGTCGTCGGTCTAGTTGTGATGGTGTAAAAACTTTTGAATTGATTTTACAAAACGTTATTGCTTTTGAAACAGCAGATAAATATATTTCCATATACGACGTGCCCGTACGATTACATCTGAACAAGATTGACTATGATATAATTTCCATAATAGAATTTGTTGAATTTGGTGATAATGTAGGTCATTATAAGGCACATTGCAGACGTGGAAATTCTTGGCAGTGTTACGACGACATGTGTAATAAGATTACAAAAAGTGTCACTAAGATTATTATAAGTGAATGTCTGGCATATGCAGACGATATTAAAATCTTCAGACGTATATTGGATGATCGAGATTGTGAGGCCCTTCAATCTGATATCAACATTATTTCTAATTGGTGTGATGAAAGTTCTATGGCCCTAAATATTAAGAAGTGTCAGATTATCACATTTACTAAAAGTAGGACTCCTATCAAATATAACTATAGTGTCCAGGGGGATCTCCTAGATAGAGTTAAGGTGATTCGCGACTTGGGAGTGATATTCGATTCTGAGATGTCATTCAGACCTCACTATGACCATATCTGTAGCAGAGCAAATCGTATGTTGTCTTTTATCCTCAGAATCACCCGACCGTTCAGACAAGCCGAGTCCTTGATAGCATTATACAACTCCCTCGTAAAAACCATAGTCGAGTACTGTTCAGCTATATGGGCCCCGATATACAATACACATAGTTACAGATAGATTAGAATCTATACAAAGACGGTTTGTTAGATCTTTATGTTCAAAATATGGTCTCAGGCGCAAAATAAATCTGTATTAGCAGCGACTTGAACACTTTCAGATTTGAGAGGAGGAGGTGGATGAGTGACCTGTGCACTCTGCACAGAATAGCGAATGGTTCACTAGACAGATAACTGCTAAACAAATTAGACTTCAAGATACCAACGCGTTCTGTGCGTATCCCACAATTATTTACAATACCTGCGAGTAACAACAATGTATCCCAAAATGATCCGCTCGCTCGAATGTGCAGGTACTATAATTCTGTATGCTCTCGTGTGGATATATTTTACAATAGTATTGCTGAATTTAAAAGGTTTTTGCGTGGTGAGGGCCTTCAGCTAGAATAAGGACTATTTTTTTGTTTATTTATTTTGTCATTTGATTTGATTTGATTGGTCATAACTTACTTATATTTATAGCTAAGTAATAGTTAAACTGGCACTGAAGTCAACAGAAATGCTGTGACGTAGATGTAAGTGGACTTCAGGTTTAAAATGCTATATAGTTTGTAAAATCATAGTCATAGTGTCATCAGTCTGATGTCTGTTTCTGTACCAATTTTATAAAAATAAAATTAGAATAAAATTCCGCATTGTTTAATATACGCTCATAAGCGAAACTAAATTTTTTTTTTTTTGTATATTTTGTTGACTTTCATACTTAAACTTTTTATTTGGTGCACATAAAGCTCTGTGCAAATGTTTTGAGCCAATATTTAAGTGTTGTCGTTATGATTAACTTGCTTTTAAGTAGGTAACAAAGTTCTGTAATAATTTAATAAGTTTGAATTTTTTTTGCCAACCGTACCAAACCACACGTAAGTTGCAAATAAATAATCATAACTTTTCCACTGATATAGTTATAAGGCTGAAATTGATAGGTGAGTAGGTAGCAATTAGGTAGCAATTATTGAAGCAAAAACAAAAACTCAACTCTGTTTAGTTTACTCAAACTAAGCGCTGACCAGCCATTCTGACGTCAGAATGGCTGGTGACATTGTTATTCCTTATATTTTCAAAATTAATGAGGTAGCAATTATTTAACTGTAGGTAGCAAATAGTAGCAATTAGGTAGCAATTTTTAATCACAGTCTCGATTCTAAATGAGGCAGGCAACCAGCCATTCTGACGGACACCACAAAAAACACCAAAAAGTGGAAAATAAATGAATTAATTTTAATTCAACGGTTGCCATGTTGGGGTACCGTAACTGGTTAAGTACTCCTTTATATCGTAAGGTCCCCCGACATGGCAGCCGTTGAGTTAAAATTTATTCATTTATTTTCAACTTTTTGGTGTTTTTTGTGACGGGGGTTTTTTAAATTTTTAATTTAATTTTTATTTTATACTTTTTAAATTGATCTACTAGTCAAGCTCTTTCATTTGATACCCATATTGAGGGAATTATAAAGAAATTTGTATTCCGACATGTTGTGGCGGCGGCCATCTTGGACCGATTTTTTTCAAACATAGCTAAGAACACTCCCGAATAATATACCTTTCAAACAAAAAAACTAAATCCAAATCGGTTCATCCGTTTGGGTGCTACGATGCCACAGACAGACACACACACACACACACACACCCACAGACACGTCAAACTTATAACACCCCGTCGTTTTTGCGTCGGGGGTTAAAAAATAGCGGCTTTTTTATTGTTAAATAAAAAAATGTGAATTAATAGGTACCCATGAATTATTTTTTTAATAAGAATCATGTTATCTTTTTCAGCTGCGGCAATAGTAGCATTCTTTCTGCCAAACGACCGCCCTAAAGCATCCGAACCGAAAATTATAGGACCAAAGCCGGGAAGTTTCCGGGAAGAGCGACGTGTCAGCATCCTGAACTACATGTAAAATACTTATAGATGCCGGCAAACAGAACTCGTCTTAGAGGGGGAAAGTTCACGCATGTGACCAACCAAAAACCAATAATAAAACGATTTATTAATCAATGACGTGAGCCCTTTGAGCCCGTTGGTGGTTTTTGCTTAATTGGCGCTCTTCGGCCATCGCGCCCCGCGCTTACCGCCAAAGAGACCCAGAGAAAAGGGCACAAAATGCATGGACTTTTTAATTATTTAATATTTGGACTATAATACATAGCAAAAGTTAGTAAATAACTTAAGTTATCTACGTTGTGTCAAGTTTATTGTACCTACTTCCTTTCTGTAATTTAATTGTAAAATATTTGAATAAATCCACGAACAAGACATTGAAATATTTTATTTGTAAATGTAACCTTAACTTATTGAGTAAGACACTTTGTACTTTTCCAATTAATTTTATTTTTCACCTGACCGGTTTCGCAAAATAACATAATGTAAAGTAACTCAGTAACAGTTACTTTACATTTTACATCATACCTTTTAGAATGTCGTGAGGCGAAACCGATCAGGTGAAAAATAAAATTAAGTAGAAAAGTACAAAGTGTTCTACTCAATATGTGTAGCAGATTCCACCAAGTGCCATCAATCAACAGTATAAACAGTAACCCTGTTTATAAAATATTACATATAATTGACCTTTTACTTTACACCATAGATGGGTAGGGCGTGGATGCACACCCAACCCATCCAGGCCGCGCCTGGCCAGTACCACTCAACTTTGTACAGTCGGCATCAGAATGATCTTGACCAGCAAGTACCTAAGTACCCAATAAGTTCTTAATACTGCCATATCTTTTAGAGCACCCTGCCAGTTTAGATCGATTTGACTTTATTTGCTGACTGTACTTTGTTTTGATGATAAGCGCTCAGTGTTGATGACGTTTTTGAGGTTGATGCCTCTGCGCACGCGTTGTAAATTGTATTCAAAATAGTGTATTAGTCCACAGTGAGTCGCTATCGGAAGCAGATTGAGATACGTCGAGTTTGTTGAATCCGTAATCACCTAAGCCGGCCTTGACTAGTCAAATGTTGCTAATCTTTTCGCAATCGGCCGTGTCATTCAGTGACGAGTGACTGTGAAACAAGAGCGTTATACTTGCTTATTTATAATAGTTTCCTGTCATTTTACAATACCTGTTATGATAAGTTACTCAATTAGATCAAACAAAGTTAGTAGATCTTTAACTCTCTTTAACTTTAAAGTTAGTAGAATGTTGTAGTTCATTCTATTTTCACATTCCGCTCAGTTATGATTCCAGTCATGATATGATATTGTATAGTCAGCGTCAGAAACATCTTGACTACAAAGTCTCAAAATGATCTTAAAACTCAGGTATGATCTCAATTCCTTGGTTTTGCCCCCTTCCTGTTGACGGATTGTTGTAATGTACACACCTTTAGTTCGGGAAATAATACAATTTAAATTAGTAAAATAATCGAGAAATAATACAATTTAAATTAGTAAAATAATCGAGAAATAATACAATTTAAATTAGTAATATAATCGGGAAATAATACAATTTAAATTAGTAAAATAATTTTATTGACTCTTAATAAAGATTATTTTACTAATTTAAATTGTATTATTTCCCGAACTAAAGGTGTGTACATTACAACAAACCGTCAACAGAAAGGGGGCAAAACCAAGGAATTGAGATAATTTTGAGCATCTTTGCTCTTCAACATCTTTCTGATGCTGCCTGTAGATCATAGAACGTGAAAGTTTAAAGAAAATAGGATGTAATTATCGATATCATAACATGATTTAAATTGAAAAAATGGCGCCACCATCGCCCCACGATGGTTTATTGGGTGTGTTTATAGTCGTTTCGTATAAAAAGAGTGTGCCCAAACTCTTTTTATACGAAACGAAATAAGTTACGATAGCAAAATAATCCTGGAAGTCGGTAGCTTAGTGGTTAAGGAGTCGACCTTACGATCGAGAGGTCCCGGGTTCGATCCTGGCCATTACACTACCGACGTGAACCCACTCCTAACACAAGCAATTTAGCTTAGCTGGAGGGGTTATAGGGAATATTAGTAACTACGGTTCTAATATTCTTTAAAAAAAAAAAAAAAAGTATTCATTTGGCGAAAAAAAAACATATTTTTTTTGATAATGTCTGGAATTTTGCCCAAATTCTTTTCATCCGAAACTACAATCACCAAATATAGAACAATATAGAATTCGAATGTTCAAGGTGCTCATGTTAGTCAGTTGGTCAGAGCATAATCAGTCAGGTCAGCACATAAGGTACCGGTAGTTGTTCAAGTACCGTCTAGACTAGAGCATACACTTTTTCAAATCTAAAATGATTTGAATAGTTGTACACTAAATGCTGTATTTCATTAGATATCATTAAGTATTCCCCACGACAAGAATCTCAGGCCGTTCTTTGGTGGTGTCAATGTAGATTCAGTGATTGTTGTCCAATCAGTCCACGGTCTGATTGTCAAGAGCCTCGAGCACAATCTCAAGAGCCGCGTTGGGCTGCTGGGTCAAGGGCTCGAGATAGATAGATGGCAGGTGTCCGGGTGTCCCTTCTCGTTACGACACGATTTATTGTTAGGGTATTCATTACGTACCATAGAGCTATCCAACACTTGTAGAAAAGACGCTTTTTATTGACTCATTCATCTGTTACTTACTATACAATACTAATTACTAATTTCTTCTTTCTTCTGTAACTTTTTTTGGTTGAATCTTTGGTAAAGTTTAGAACATTTGACTTGACCGATGTTGATTTTTAGATAGATCGCTGGATACACAGAATTAAAGAGTTCCTCCAATTCTACGGCTAGATACTTTCCTTCACGTAGGTAAATTATTTTCCGCAAGAGCGGCGGTTTTAATGAAATATTCAATCTGCGGCGTAAATTCATCACTGGCAGATCGGATTGCGAGGTACCTAGTACTCTCTAGTACCTAACTAGGTATATAGGAATTGCGACTCGCTATTTATCAACGGGCTATTTTTGCTGATAGGCGAAAAGTGAACCGCGGTTGCACCTCGCCGTACGTACACATTGCGCCACAGTGACGACACGCGGCCGAATCGCTGACACAGTGTTTACACACGATTCTTTAATTTCTTTACATAATTCTTTCGTATTTTTATCGGAAAATTCTAAGTAACGTTACTGCGGTCTTCGGCTTATTTATTTGGACAACCTGTGGTTATAAACGTTCAAACATTTTAAGGTGTCATAGCAAGCAAGTAGTAGCACCGGTATTGAAAAACAAAACAGAATACAAATGAAGAAGTGAACAACTAAGAAAAAAAGCGGGGCGTGAAAAGGCATCTATCAAGGCTGTCAAGTTAGGGAACACTATTTTACGTCCAATGCACCGGGAATGGTGGTCTGTATCTTCTGGACTGCACGTCAGCTTTATTGCCATCTAGCGGGGTGCAGTCAATTGACGGACCAAATATATAAAGAACTAGGTTAAATTTCTGCAGCTAAATTAATTTCTATGTAGGTAAACCCAAGCAATTTTACAACCACCTTTTTGTTACAATGTTACAATATTTGGATCATGCGATGAACGTGGCCTCGCCAAGAACTCGGGGGCCAAACCAACGTCACAGACCTGCATCTGCTTGGACGAGACTCTGGCGCAGGACTCTCCCTCGAAGTTTGGTGGTCAGATGACAGTTGCTCCTACTTTTTTTTACACAATAATTAGACAATGAGATAACCTTACATGGGAGTTATTACGCACATCCTGCGGCCAAGCAGTCTGATATCGCGGAAAAAAGGCAGCTTCTTGTCACTGACCTGGACCGGATCCTGGACCACATTTCTCAATGGGGCGCTAGAAACCTGGTCGAGTTCAATGCCAAGAAGACCCAGTCAATTGACGGACCAAATATATAAAGAACTAGGTTAAATTTCTGCAGCTAAATTAATTTCTATGTAGGTAAACCCAAGCAATTTTACAACCACCTTTTTGTTACAATGTTACAATATTTGGATCATGCGATGAACGTGGCCTCGCCAAGAACTCGGGGGCCAAACCAACGTCACAGACCTGCATCTGCTTGGACGAGACTCTGGCGCAGGACTCTCCCTCGAAGTTTGGTGGTCAGATGACAGTTGCTCCTACTTTTTTTTACACAATAATTAGACAATGAGATAACCTTACATGGGAGTTATTACGCACATCCTGCGGCCAAGCAGTCTGATATCGCGGAAAAAAGGCAGCTTCTTGTCACTGACCTGGACCGGATCCTGGACCACATTTCTCAATGGGGCGCTAGAAACCTGGTCGAGTTCAATGCCAAGAAGACCCAGTCAATTGACGGACCAAATATATAAAGAACTAGGTTAAATTTCTGCAGCTAAATTAATTTCTATGTAGGTAAACCCAAGCAATTTTACAACCACCTTTTTGTTACAATGTTACAATATTTGGATCATGCGATGAACGTGGCCTCGCCAAGAACTCGGGGGCCAAACCAACGTCACAGACCTGCATCTGCTTGGACGAGACTCTGGCGCAGGACTCTCCCTCGAAGTTTGGTGGTCAGATGACAGTTGCTCCTACTTTTTTTTACACAATAATTAGACAATGAGATAACCTTACATGGGAGTTATTACGCACATCCTGCGGCCAAGCAGTCTGATATCGCGGAAAAAAGGCAGCTTCTTGTCACTGACCTGGACCGGATCCTGGACCACATTTCTCAATGGGGCGCTAGAAACCTGGTCGAGTTCAATGCCAAGAAGACCCAGGCATGTGCGTTTACAGCAAAGGTATCTCCTTTCCTTCCCCTTCCCACTCTTCAGAGCACACCACTGCCACTGCAGGATCACCTCACTATCCTCGGTATGGATGTTCGCTGCAAACTGAATAACAAAAACTATATCGAGAGTATCATCAAATCAGCCTCGCGTAAACTCGGAGTCCTGAACAGAGTGAGACGTTTTTTCACGCCGGAGCAGCGGTGTCTTCTATATAAGACCCAAATTCGTTCCTGCGTGGAATACTGCTCACATCTCTGGGACGGCTCCGCAAAGTACTTATTAGATGCTCTCGACAGGTTGCAGCGACGTGCGGTCCGCATTATTGGGGATCCTGAGGTCACGAACACCCTCGAGCCTTTGCAGATGCGTAGAGATGTTGCGTCTTTGGCAGTTTTCTACCGTCTCTACCATGGTGAATGTTCTGACGAGCTCTTCCAATTAGTCCCACCCTCCCCTTTCCTTCACAGGACGACACGTGCAGGGCTAAGATGTCATCCATTTACGGTGCAGAGTATACCTGCTAGAACCAAGCGTTTCAGTGATTCATTCCTATGCCGCACCACTAAGGCCTGGAATTCCCTGCCAGTTCACGTGTTTCCTTCTTCCTACAGTCCTGGGTCCTTTAAGCGGGGCGTGAAAAGGCATCTAATGAGGCCGTCAAGCTGAGTGCCACCACTGTTAACATGGTAAATGTTTACGATGGTGACCCTCTTTCCGAGACTTTGCCTTTAGCTTAACATCAGGCGAGGTGAAGTCAAATTGACGTGTCCAGTATAAAAAAAAAAAAAAAAAAAAAAAAAAACAATCATAGCAAACCATAAAATCTATATAAACCAAACCTAAAGGAGGAAAAAAATTAATGTATGTGCTGCGAGTTTCGAGGTTGAAGGCTTTGAATGCAACCGGAAACAACACTAAGAAATGATGATTGTGATTAAAATAACATCATTCAGTTACGTTTCTTATATAATTACTATTGAATCAAATATCTTTGAGGTATCTAGTTACCTACGGTTTTTGAGTGCACCGGAGGCCTTGTTTATCTTCCCTTCACTTTACAAACCCATTCTTTCATCTCCCCCCTCTCACTGACCTCTGTACGTAAGGTCTGTATACTATTTTCAGCCTTGTCTTAATAGAATAAGGTTGATATTTTTCCGACTGGCTTGCATTGACCGTAAAAATGCGCCTTTTTAAAGTAACGCCAAAGTCCCCACTACAGTGAGATTAGCTGTGTTGTTGTTTGCAATATTTGTAGTACAAAAATAAACACGTGTAGTTATGTGGGTCACCAGAAAGTAATCACGACGTCACTATGTCTATTCATGTTGACTACAAATACGCGATTTTACTCATAAATCGTTTCTAAGTTGCGCAATATCTTCATCTGTAGTAGGTATGCACTACGTGTCTGAACGAATGGTTAATGAAAGATGATTCTGATTAGAATGTGCCCTTCTATTCTATTGGCTCATTGACTATGGAAATCTACAGCTCGGCGCTTGTAGTGACCTGAATGTTGATCAATCAAAACACTACATAAATCGTGCTGGTGGTTCCCGGAGGAGAAGAGAGTAGGGCAACCCCATGGAGAAGGAAATGATCATATTCTGTCCTCTGTGGGCTACCCCATCTCATGCTGTGGGTGTAGTGGATAGGGCTGTTCTTCATGCGACAGTAAACATGCAGTCCATGTTTAAGTGTCAACTTGACGGCAATAGGCTCTCCCCCTATTACGTGGGAGTGAGACCGAACTCAAAAAGAATGAAAACTGAAAAATTCCAAAATATTCAAAATCTCAAAACTGAACAATTATTATTATTTTTGCTTGTGGGTACAGTTTTGTGGGTACAATGTGGAAGCACTCGAAAATCATAGTTCGTGAAATGTGGGTGTTGGTACACTTCTGCCTACCGCTTCTAGGATTTACTGGTGTATACATATGTATGTAGCTACTACATAGAACGTACTAAGTAATTGCTTTTCACGAACGCTTATTTTTCTTGCGGAAATCCTTTCGACTACCCCACCGCCTGGTGGTGGTGGTTAGGTTGTACTCGACCGAGGTTGGGTCTAGTGCGACATCTGTGTAAGATTAAAAGAAACTCCAGAACTATATTGTAGTGTTGCCATATCAAAAGTCAAAATATCGGAATGTGGAATTTCGTTTTCAAATTGGATTACATGCTACAGTGCTCGCAAGATAAGTTTGCGCACGGCCGAAATCGGAACTATTATGTTATATACATAGTCTTCGAACAATAAATAATCCAAACACTTTGGGTAGATATGTAACGAAAACAATAAAATGAGATTTTTAAAATCAGATTAAGGAAAAGAAATGCACGTTACCTAACCCAAAAAATTATTAACACTTACAACAAAATTAAGCACGCACCAGCCAGCACCACCATTAGCGCGCAGACACATATCTTGCAAACACTCTAGGTAGAATGTTTTTATTTATTTTTTATGTCCGATAAGTCATTATTTTTAAATGGAATGTTGCCATTGCATCAAATGAAATTAAACACACTTATTGGCTTACTCTTTGGACACATAACAATTTTATTATAGGTAATATTCATGCATAGAGATGCATGAATATTACCTATAGGCACTATAGGCACAGCTGTAGGTATTTACAAGTTTTTAGGGTTACGTAGTCAAATGGCAAAAAACGGAACCCTTATAGATTCGTCATGTCTGTCCGTCTGTCCGTCCGTGCATGTAAAAAAATATATGATGTACATTGCCATCCAAAAAAATGGTTTGAACGAGATCTAGTAAGTACTTTTTTTAATACGTCATAAACGGCAATTTTCGCCTTTGTTTCAATTAATTGAAAAATAATAAAAAACTTTTATATTATGTTACTTGCTGCTACGGAACCCTTCATGGGCGAGTCCGACTGTTTTTATTATTTAGTTTCACCAGGCCCGACATTAGCATCAAATCTTGTAAATTATATTTGACCCACTTCCCGGTTACCGATTGAGCTGAAATTTTGCATACA
Source organism: Eilema sororculum (assembly GCA_914829495.1). Classification (NCBI taxonomy): domain Eukaryota; kingdom Metazoa; phylum Arthropoda; class Insecta; order Lepidoptera; family Erebidae; genus Eilema; species Eilema sororculum. The sequence goes on along the minus strand of OU618545.1, from coordinate 21,541,634 downwards.
TGTTAGAGGTACATGTGTAAATCATATGACAATGTAATATTATGATGACATGATGCTGATCTGATGATGAAGCTGAGCTGGAAGGTGGCCAAAGGAACTTCGCAATTAAAGGGCATAACCTCATCGAGTTTGGGCTTATTTGAATCTTTTTGAGAGTAGTTTCTTTTTCAATTATAACCAGGTTCTGATGATGAATCCGCAAGGAATAGGAACTCCGTAATGAAACGTCACAATCCCAACAAATCTCGGCTGGTTCGATTCGTTTTGACGATGGAGTTGGAAGGTGGCCATAGGAATCGTGTCGAGTTTAAGGAGATGGTGCCTATCTACAATATGATAGACTACGTTTGGCTGCGTTTCGTAAGCACTCGAAAAAAAAATTATTAATAAGAAAATACTTATGGAACACACTTTAAAAAAAACTGTTTACTGAAATGAAGTAAAAATTTTCTGAAAGTGTTGTTCTGCGGAATTCAAAACTTGTAGTAGGTACCTAAATTTTTAAAAGCTTGTTCTTATAAAGAAGTTTTGTTTTGAGTAATAAAATTCAACCCAAACTGTTTATGTATTTTTTTTTCAAGTAGGTATACGATTTTATATATTGGTAAATACAATTTAAACGAACTAAAGGGTCTGGTTAAAAAAATCTGCATACCCGACGTCCCAAATAGTCCAAACATCAATCGGGAACGCGCGACAGTCGGGTCGGGACGCCCGAGACCGTTCCCTCAACTGTCATAATTCAACAAACAACTGGTCCGGTTTGACACAAGTGTAAGTGGTTGCCTCATATTTAGGTATGTTTTGATTCGCCCGCAACTACCATAAAAAATAAGATGTAGGTAATTGTGTAAGAGTATCTTAAGATTATAAATATATAGGTAGCTGCTTGTCAAATGAATTTAGTCTTAACACAATCGTTGGAGTACGCGCGCAACGGCATTCAATTAAATTACAATTAAGTGTCGAAATAAATAACTTCGTGGCGTTAAGTGTGGTGTTTAGTGATTATGAATGGTGATAAAAGTGTTAGAATGAACTCTGGGAAGCTGCCTCTCGAGGCAGCAATGGACAAAGTCGGTATGTATATTTTTATTCAATATTTTCTGCGAAAGTCAACACAATATACCTTATCATGAAACTAAAACTATAAAACAATAATCGCGAAATGCATTGTGTACAGTCAACAACAAAAGTTACAGTTACTGAATATTAATTTTGAATATTGCTCTAATAATAGGGCAATGTGGACAAAAGCACCAAGTAAGTGCCCCAGGGGATTTAAGCAGGGGACTTAGCAATCCTTGTGAACGGAAGGAATTTTATCTATATATATAAAAATGAGTTCCTATTTCCCTTGGTCACGCCATCACGCGTGAACGGCTGGACCGATTTCACTAATTCTTTTTTTGTTGTGTTCGTTATTGTTAGGAGAAGGTTCTTATGTATTCGTACGTGACGGTTTTCTTTAGGTCGTTAGCCACTGCGATGGCAAAGAGCCCATTATACAATTAACACGATCCCTGCCGGCTTCTTACTTGGATTACTTACCTACTTTTTTGTCAAATTGCATCTACTTATCTCTTAATAACTTTTAGATCGTGTTCTTGAATATTTATATATTTTTATTCTCTGAAATAAGAGCTAGGTACTATCCTTTACTCGCGGCTCCGCTCATATGGAATACGGTTGCTATGCCGCGACTCACAAGAATTTATAACAAACAGGAATGAATAGTCCAATCTTTTCTGTGTGAAACAAATAAACTGAAAACCACATTCCTTCTTCTCAATCTGGAGTCCGCAGTTTCAAGTCAATCTGAGAATTTGGCTGACCTTCGATATTTTTTCTATCTCTTTACACATTGTACATATTGTAAACGCGAAAATTTACTTAGAAAGAAGATTGTTTTTCTTTTACACAAATATGGTTAAATTTTGATTGAAATTTGACATAGAGACCTTACTTTTTATTTCGGGAATAGGTTCATGTAGGTCGTGGAATTAGGTGTAACTGCAATGCTTCGATTTCGCCTTTGGGTTGTGAAGGTCAGATGGCAGTCGCTTCACAAAAAATATCGAAGTTCAGCCAAATCCCCAATTACACTGAACCCTGACTCCAAGTTGCGACTAGGATTAACGCTAGGAGAGTAAAAAAGTTATAACATTGTTAAACTATACCTTATCGTGTCAACTTCCCTTTTCATTTGACTAACCTTGACTTTAGTCTAAGTAGTTTAGGCGCATGTGTCTACGCCAATTCGGAGTCTGGATACCCATCTTCGCCAAGTCGGAGTCTGAATACTTGCTATAATCGATTCGACCCTGAGCGAGGAGTATCTGAAGAAGATTAGGTCCCACCAAGTCTCATTATTACACACTTAGGTGGCAAACAAGTACACTGCCCACCTGATGGAAAGTGGTTACCGTGGCCTATGGGCATGTGCAACAGAAAGTAACACCCGTACTGCCGAACCTGTAAGCACAGAATTTCTGTGCCCAGACTTGCCGTTTTGTCACTTATTTATCAGACGTGTTGTGTCTGACTTGCAGCTTGATTATAAAAACGACGATATATTGAACGATCTTGAGGATCTCGATTGTTTTATCATAAAAATACATTCCAAATGCATACAATGTAATGTACCTATTGTATTGTATTGTTGTACAAGTGTTTTGGATCAGTAAAGATAAAATGATTTAAGTGAATGTTTGGTACTTGTGTAGATTACATTGTTGTGTTCTCTTTACATTGTAAAAGATTTACTTGTTATGTTTCTATAAATACTGTGACGTCACAGACGCGGTGACCGTTTCTTGGTCTGTTATAGAAAATGTTTCTACGCAATGAGTAGGTGCAATGACACGACACAAAATATGCAGGATGCTCTGTCGTCTTCCTGTATATTTTAGTTGTTGTCTGCTGGTCCGATTCCTGTCCGGTGGCCTATTTAGTAAAATTAGCTACGTTTTGAAACATGATTTAGATTTTCGACTCCACAAAAACTTATTAAAAGACGAATCCACAACTTTTATTTCGGGGGACAAATTTAAGGAGATACCTACCTATACTTTTAAATTTAAATGAATACGTTCCTATTTTTACCTGACCTTACCTTTTCTTGCGTTTTCTTGGTTCTTACGTCAGCGTCACCTTAACTGATCAATTTTATTGTTCTCAACACATCGGATTTCGGCTTAATCTACCAAAGAAAATGTAAAATCAATTCCAGTCCATCTTCGACGTAGGTACCGGGTATCGAATTTCGATCATTACATTATAATCATCGCCATTTATCATCATTGTTCCCAGCGGTGACATGAGACTTACACCTCGGAGGCAGAATGAATTTTAGGCTAAAAGTGGTAGCTTTTGTTTGCACTCGGGATTACCGTTCGAATAAAGGGAAGACTAACAAAATCAACTTTCATGATTTGTCAAACAAACTATGAAATATATTAACCTTGTCCTCTGAGTATAAATACACAAAATTAATATTTATTTATTGCTGGAAGAATTTCAAATTTAATATAATTTGTAATAGTGTCGTGTTCAGCAACTTTGTCAGTGAGTGACGTCATAGTCTTAGCATCGTTCCCTGTATGTAACCAGGAACTGTCTTGTCTATTAATTGAGGCTTTCACCTCAGGGATCAGGGTGTGAATTTTTCTTCTAGTCCTTTTAGTTTGAACCTTTCAACCCCAAGAGGAAAATCTGCATCAGAGCCTCATCCGTCAGCAGGTATACCTACTGACTTGTAGGTTACATTAGCTTGGCCCCAAAGGCCTATTACTAAATTTGGAGGTAATATTTATGCGCTTTAAATATTTCATGAGTAAATTATTAAGAATTTTACAAACAATCACCTATAACTTTGAATGACAAAGAGACATGATATACGTATATATAGTATACGGCGGTACTTGAATTCCAATAGCATTTTAGCCTTCACATACTTAGTCACATAGTTTCAATTTTAAACTATCATTTTCTGTTATGTCTCTCGTGTGTGCGTTTGATGTTCACGTGTTGTGACTTGTGACGAAACATATGAACTGAACCAATGGTATTTGGCCAGGAGTGTTGCAATATGTGGAAAATTTAGCGAACAACACAGTTTGTGTGTCTGTGACCGGTAGGAGGTCGAGTTCAAACCACCGAGCATTTATCTGCATAACTGTTTCGGTTAATCGATCAATTTTTTTGTGATTTTTGATAAACGGTGTTTATCTACGCGTACTTAAATAATAGTTACATTATGATCAATAGTTACATCTAATAGCAACAAAATAAATAAATCAATTCAATCAATATTAGGTTATTGCAGTCCACAACTGGACATGACCTATCTCAATGCCTTTCGCATTCTGTAGGGCATGTCAGAGCATGTCAGTTAATCAATAGTACAATTACGTCTGAATGATTTAAAAATTTAAACTTAATTTTATTGAATGATTGATTGAATTTCGAGCAGTGCTACTACCTACTATTTCAAACATTATTACCGATTGTATTCTTCATTGCAATTATACAAAATTATAATGTAAAAGAAAATAGACCAGCTTCTTCCCACGCTTTTGAAATGTTTCAACGAGAGAATTTTGCTAAGATTTGATACTTCGTACACTAGCTATTAACTAATGTTAGGCTGCACCAGTGAATAAGAATGTCATAGGGTCAAAGATCAGGCATTCATTTATGGAGGACACAAGTCTTCAAACACGCTCAATCGCAGGATTGCAAACAAATAGTATGCTAACTATTCAAATTGATTAAGAATGCAAAATTGAATCACTCCGGCGGGACATGAACCCACAACCATTCCCTTCAGAGGGAATGCGGTAGCCTAGTGGTATGGGTAATGGACTGCTGAAACGAGGTATCGGGTTCGATCCCAGGTTTACCATGGCACACACCAATGCTTTTCGAAGTTATGTGTGTATTTATCGCAGGCTTATAAGTGCCCGGTTAATAGCAATAGGCTCGCCACCTATTACATTGGGACCTAAACATAAACTGGCGAGATGTGGGTGCTAGCACCTCTACCTACCCCTTCGGGGAATACAGGCGTGTGTTTATGTTATGTTATGGAATGCTCTGACCACAGCTACCACGCCTGTAGTATTCCAAATTCTCTTATACTACTGTAATCTCTTATACTACTCTTATACACCGTCTAATATACTCCTCTAGACAGTAATAGAATAATCAATGGATTGACACATCACATTGATTATTTATTATATTCTACTAACAACTTGCCACTTGTCTATTGAAACTGTGAGGTGGCTTCAGAACCAAACACCTTGCGGATGCGTGATTTTGCAGAATCACGCTCGCTCGGCTGACGATGTCAGATCAGATGTGGGTGTTCGTAACATTGCGATACTCTTCCTTATTGAGACGCCAAGTAGATAATTGACATTGTATGTTATCTCGTCTAACCGGTGGCGGCATATTCAGAAAAATACAAAATAAACCGCACTCGATCAATTTTACGGCGATAACATGGGAAAATACCTATTGAGATAAAGTAAAGTATAGAAATAGACTATGTTTTGTCACAGAATAGATATTAATGAATACGGCGGTACAGAACCCTAACGCTTGAACTGAGCAGTTTCCCACCGCTATTGTTCAAGCGTAAGGGTTTTGAACCACGAAATAACTGGCCCTCCTCGCTTCTTGCCTAATTAGGACACTAATGAATACGGCGGTACAGAACCCTAACGCTTGAACTGAGCAGTTTCCCACCGCTATTGTTCAAGCGTAAGGGTTTTGAACCACGAAATAACTGGCCCTCCTCGCTTCTTGCCCAATTAGGACACTAATGAATACGGCGGTACAGAACCCTAACGCTTGAACTGAGCAGTTTCCCATCGCTGTAGCTCTAGCATTAGGGTCCGCATAAAGAAATAACTGGCCCTTTATTGCTTCTTGCCTAATTGGGACACTAAGGAAGAGTTACGGCATTACAGAACCCTAACGCTTGAACTGAGCAGTTTCCCACCGCTATAGTTCAAGCGGTCATACATATTCTACCATAATAGGTGCAGAAATATTAAGTTTTACAAGAATAGTATAAAGTTTTACAATAATAATACAAGTAATAATGTCAAATAAGTACAACTTATGACACGCATGCAATTTAATTATTATTTCATTAGTCAATTATTTATTTTACATCAGTCAATATAATATCATTTACATTAAATTTGCTATCTATATATTCCCTTACCGAATAAAAACATTTATCTAATAAAAAATTGAACATGTTGATTTTAAATTTTGTGCTCTACCTAGCACAAAATTTTAAATCACATCAACTGGTAGTTTATTGTATATCTTAATAGCCATACAGTATGCATTTGAGGAATATAGATGTAGCCTTTGTTGGGGGACTAAAATTTTATATGGATCTCTACTATTTGTCTTTCCTAATATTTTGTCATGTAACGGAAACATTTGCGGATATTTTTTCACAAATAGACACATTTCATAAATATAGAGACAAGGAAGTGGCAAAATTTTAAGTTCTTTGAAAATTGGTTTGCAGTGTTCTCGGTATTCAGCTCCATATAGTGCTCTGTCTCCATCCAGTGTCGTCAGGCTGGATCGGTCCTAAGGTTTGGCAATGAGACTTTTAAATCAATCTATTGTTGTACTCGTTGACACGAAAATACGTTCTACTAATAAAAATATAGAATATAATACTAATAAAAAGTTAAGGGCCAGACCAGCCAGACGTTTTCATCCATCTGATTAATTAATTACTTACGATCGATTCATCGATAATATCGATCGATCTACATTGTTCGATTAGTTGTAAGATTCGTTACACTGTCATGTTACTTAGATGTACCTAATTACATTTTTATCTTCCCATTGTACTGTGGCTGTGTCGGTAAAACTGGCGTGTCGCTGTGCCCTTCAGCGGATCATTAAAAAAGTGATACTTTCTGGGTGTCCTTGACATTTAACTTAACCAGTTTCACTGTAGGTATGTACTTACTTTGTAAGGATAGTTATAATAGGAATGTTTATAGGTTCCTAGTTCTTCATTCCGTGACTTGTGTTTACAAAACATTAGATTAACTACCACAATATTACTTCATTGCGTAGGCACGTTACTGCAGAGTGTTATTGTTATACAGTAAAGTACAGTCAATGGCAAAAGTAGCTCAACAAATTCTAATTTATTAATTAGGACCTTAGTTCTTAAACATTACTTAAATAAAATAATTAACAATATATAAAATATATTAACTTCGTCCTCCAGGGATTATAAAATTTGTTATACTTACTTCAATTTATAAGTTCAATCAACAGCCTAGCCTCTTTACTGATCAGCACCGTTCAGCTAACGGCCTGAATGATATCCTGCCAATTGATCAAACAGCTAGGCAAATAATTTGGATTGATGACGTTTCATCACTTGCCTAACCTTGCCCACTCCCCCATTTGCCTTCTAACCTAATCTATCCAAGTCAAATTGCGCTGTTCTCTCAATGAACCTATCACCAACTTTCTGTTTTATTTCTGGGTGTTGCCCTATTGTAACGAATGGCCTAAGCATAAGCCAGCCAGTTAATTAAATGTTATAAAAAACGTTACGGCTGGATATTATTCAGGTCGCTAGTTATCAGCACTGTTTAGTAAACAGGCTAGGCAGCTAGGCGGTTGATTGAACGGGTGATTAAGCTAGTTGGCAGAAACTATTCTAATCCATACTAATATTATAAATGTGAAAGTAACTCTGTCTGTCTGTCTGTCTGCCTGTCTGTCTGTATGTTACGCTTTCACGCTTAAACCACTGAACCGATTTTGAAGAAATTTGGTATAGGGGTAGATTAGACCTTGAGAAAGGACATAGGCTATGTTTTGTCGCGATAACCGACATCCACGCGAGCGGAGCCGCGGGCAAAAGCTAGTGTAAAATAAGTTTATTTTAGTGTTAACAACTTTTGTCGTTGAATGTACCTATATAATACCTAATCATTATCGAGTTTATCCTGTTACAAAATACACATCATTAAGTTTATAGTAAGCTTAGACAATCTCTTCATAATAGTCATTTATTATATTTGCACATTAATTATGTTATATTGCTTATTTTCATACTTTGTAACACTGTTATTAATTTATTATCTTACTCTAGCTTTGTTTAATAAATAAAAGTAGGTAAGTAATTGTAATTAAGTACCATAAAGTATCTACCTAGATCCTAGATTGTGCAATAGGTGCGCAGTTTCATACCATTTTCTAATTAGGTGATATGAAAATTGTATGAAACTACGCACTTTTGTAAACAAATGCGGATCTATTTTCGCACGGTTTTTTAGTTTTCGATGATCCCATAACCATACGACACGCAGACCAGGAATGGCATAGCATAGATAAATAATTGGTACCTATCATCATTTTCCCAAGAAAAAATGGATGTTTATACTGTTGATTTGGCACTTGGTGGAGTCTGCTACACATATTGAGTGAGACACTTTGTACTTTTCCACTATATTTTATTTTTCACCTGACCGGTTTCGCCCCACGGCATTCTTAAAGGTATGATGTAAAGTGGATAGATGTTTTTTTTAACGTGCGAAACATCCCCACGGATACCGCCCGAATCGCCTTCGCTCTTCGTGGGCCGCCCGGGCCCGGAGTCTAGTCCGGACCCAACCGGCCGCCTCCTTCTCGAGCATTACTTGCGCGCAGAAGGATAAGATAAGATAAGATAATATAATCTTTATTGTACACTTATAAATTTTAGTACATGTACGGACAACATAATAAGAAATGTACAAATAGCGGCCTTATCGCTACAAGCGATCTCTTACAGGCAACCTTAAAGGAGGCGGCCGCATCCCAGGCGTTCGCGCATCGTACCTACCATCGCTGTGAGCACGTGGCTTAGCGACAGCGTGCTCTCCAGAAGCACGGAAATAACCAGACAGACTAATACAAATAGCCATATTCGTACATAGAAATATTTGTACCGAGCGGGAACGAACCCACGCCTCCTGCATAACAGTCGCGTTCGCTACCGTCACGCCACAGGCAGAAATAAATAAATGGTAATGGATATTAAATATTCAAGGGTGATTTTCAACAAGTGATTTTTTTGTATCATTTCGGTGAGATTTTTCTATTACAATGTCTTGTTAATATATTTTGTAACGAAAATAAACTTTAATCTTATTTGTAACATATGCGTGAGTGGACATCATGTAACATCAAAACTTACTGAAATATTAAAGATTGAATTTTTGGGAGCCCACAGAAATGAAAAGTGTCCACTGAAATGATAAATCGTCCACCGAAATGACTGGACTGTGCACCGGAATGAAATTAGCCCACTGAAATGATACAGCCAAGGACATCATTTATTTTTAGGAGGATTCCGTAGATTGTCTGAAACGAATCTAAATAAATTCCATAGAGATATCACTAGACTGTATTTGTGATATTTATTAAATATAAGATCAAACTATTATATTAGAGAAAAAAAGTTAATTTTTTTGCGGAACGAGTGTTGTGTTCTTACCCGACTGCGCGACGCAAAGGAGGATAATGTGTTTATCAGTCTATGTATGTATGTTTGTTTCTATGTGGCGTTCTAGAGACCAAATGCATAGGCCGATTTTGATAATTCTTACGTCAATCGATTCGTCTTAACCTTGCGAGTGTCACTAAAAACATGACAGTAATCAAAATTTACCACGGCGAAAACCAGACGCCAAAATTTTGTCAAAATGAAAAAAAAAAAGTAGATGAACTATGTCAAGTGGGGTGTCGTTGAATAGGTATTTTAAAATCATCTTAAGGTTCATTTTTCATTTAAAATAATAGTTTAGGATATGTAACGATTTAAAGTTATTTAACAAAACAGTCGCTAATTTTCTTAGTTATTGATTTTAAGTTATTATTAAGTTATAAGTTTTTATTTCAAGTATATACGATATGAAGGAAATTAAAAGGAGATAACAAAAAGATATACAAGTTATATCATAACTAAAAAGTATAAAATAAAACAAATTATTAAAAAATAAAAAAAACTCGACTGCCACTGAAAAGACCGAAATAAGTTTGATAGCAGGCGGTACCCATTTGCCAATCATAAACCGAAAGAAAATTAATGGGTACCGACTGCTATCAAACTTATTTCGGTCTTTTCAGTGGCAGTCGGGTTTTTTTAATTACTGGTAATAATAATAGTGTTTTGTATGTAAAACTTCAAAATGTACTAAATCAACTCTTATATTTTTACGACACAATGATTTAATAAGAAAAATTATAAAAATAATGTAAGTATGTTCAAAAGAGCTAAACACTTCATCTTAAACATAACAAAAAAAAATTAGATCACGTTATCGTAAATTATTGCAAACAGTTTGGCTATATAATCCGATTATGTACTTATGCGAAAAGAATGAAAATAGCGCAATCACTAGTCACTATTGCAACAAAATGAATGAATTCAATGAATCGATCCTGCTTCTTTTTTTCTAGCATATCTCTCCCTGTCTTTTCTAAGAAACTCTTCGCGTGTGACGTCATTGCTCTTAATTTTCTCTTTTCTTCTTCTTTCATATAACCTTCTTTTTTCTAACCTTTCCTTTCTGGTCTGTAGCTTAGGTCGCGGCATCCTAAAATCCAAATCATAATTTTTAAACATTGAACATCACATTATCGTTGAGAATACACATTGTCTAGAAGTAAGTACATCTATTATCCATTTTATAACAAGACATTTTTAACTGTTTTTTTATTGTATTGTGATAAATAAAAGAAAAAAAAACAAATATTAACACATCAAATTAATCCCAAATATCGAACCTACAATATCTAGAATTATCTCACCAAATTTTTATGATTCAATCTTAGACTCAAGGATCTCTAAAACTTATGATTTTAGCATTTCTAAGTTAAATTTCATTTAAGTGGACTGGTATCAGTATTACAGTCCACCGAATCCACTGAAATGATAACACCGAGGTGATAAAAATAATAAGTTTTACATTTAACTCCGATATTAGAATTAATATTAAAATTTCAACACTGCTGTAACAAAACATATCTTACGGCGAATTTAAAACACAATTTTGAAATAAATTGAATGAACCTAACACGAGCTATAACGGCCACAGAAATGACACTATTTTTGTCCCCATATCACTGAAATGATATACTTACTTTTCGGCGGGAATCCACGATGATTTTGTGACGCGTTCGTGCGCTCCAACGAATGGAGGTGGCCTGATTTGAAGTAAGGAAAGGCACGGAGGGCGCAAAAACGCTATGTTGACGAAGTTACTCAACTAAAACTTACTGTCCACCAAAATGATAACTTTTTACAGGACAAAAGTAGACTGTTTAATACAATGTAAAAGAAATAAGATAAACAAACAATATTAGTTTTTTTCTATGGGTCATATTGTAATTTATTCATACAAAATTAGATTTTAGTCCAAATGTTAAATACAACTGCAGGGCAAGATATTTTACGAGTGAAATTCGATTCAGGACAGGTCACCGAAATGATAAAATGACACTTTGTAATTTTTTTTTTTTATGTAATAGAGGACATTACTCAACAATTTTTTTTGCCATGGTAGAGAAGTACCTATTATACTATGAAAAGTAATCAAAATCGTAAAACCAACACATTGCACTACCGTTCTCAGGCTTGCCGTGTATTTTTTTTGCTTTTGATATTCACCCTCAAATTAAATAATTAAATTCCAAATGTCAGATATTCTATTACCGAGGTCAGTAACGATTATACACACGTGTTGTTATGAAATATTATTATATTCAACGGAAGTAATGATTTCCTTGCTTGACCTACCTAGCTTGCTGTATTACCTCACACGCGGCTTAACGATTGACACATACATACCTAACCTACCTTAGGAGTTCATTACACGGTAGGTTTTGCTGTCAGGTTTACCATTTCATTTCATTTCATTTATTTATTCATTCGCTTGTAATGTGGTACAATAACACCCGAGGAAGGTCAGACAGTAAGGGATGGCCCTGGGTCAACCGGGGTGCGAGGTATATGTCGATGACAACCTCACCTCCGGCCTAGCACCGCGACCCACAGTCGGCGTGCGGTTTTAGTCGGTTCGAGTCCGACATAACCTTCCCTTCCGGCTCCGGCAGGGGGGATATCCGAGAGGATTTCCGCACGGAAAAAAAGGTACAATAACAGATGGTAATATAAAATATAGTGACTATATCTAGTCCAAGCACATTCGCCATAAAGTTGGCATGCAAACTCAAATAATTTATACATAGCAATATCCACTTAACATCTAAAAATACTACAGTCACAATAAGAGCACAGCGTCTGTTACAACGCATTTCTGCAGTGGTACGAACGCCATGCATACTTCTTTAAAAAGTCTTCCACAGTATGGGTATATAGGTCTCGTCCACCAACCATTTATGTAATGCACCACAAAATTCACCACAGTCACGGCCGTGATGACCACAGTCACCGCATTAGACGATAGCTTATTTGTCAAATAATACGGTGACTGACGGACGGTTGAATGAAGTATTATTGTTCTAACCATCATTTAACCGTATGTCATGATTGATGGCACGAATGATACTTGTATGAGCGTGTAATTGACGCCATCATACAAATTATACTGTTACTAGCTCATGTCCGCGGCTCCGCTCGCGTTGATGTCTGTTATCGCAACTTTTCTTTTCTACTCCCAAGATGGAACGTACCACCAGCTTGGGACTCAGTCATCCACTTAATCAAACCCAGTAGAAAAATCCAGCAAGACTTAACAACACAGTGAGCTCATTCTGCGTAAATAGTAACACCAATAATTCACCATGATTCGGGTATTTTGAGATAACTTATACTTCCAACTATGTGACAACTACCACCATGAATCACACACCGCGAACATGGCTGCTGCAAAGCAGCCGAAACGTGGGTTTCAAAAGTAAATAATAACAAATATATCGCGATAGAATCCGTAAAAAGTGGTTTTATTTCAATTATGACTTACAATATTTTTATGTCACTGTGGCAAAAGCAATTAAAAATAGCAACATACCAAGTATAATTAAATATAAGTATGTAGTCACTTATTCTCTTGTAGGTATATGCAATTAATGTCATTTGAGTAACAATGATGATTCATTCTGATTAAAGAACTTTTACATGTAATAAACAAACACCTATATATAGGGTTGCCAGGTCGCCAATCCTAAAGCCGGACACATCAGCCAGTTTGGCCGGACATTCAGGTACAAAGGCCGGCCACCGTTGAATATAGTGGAGGTGAGCGCTGATGCTGCACAAGGTGGCCACCCTAAACCTACATCTGGATCGCAAGTCCCAGGCGCCGTCACAGTGTTCCTCTCTGTACCACGCCATGGACCCGGCGACCGCACGGTGAATCCATGGAATGCTGAGAACCGGATCTCTCTACTTATTTATTGAAACATTTAACAGTTAATGCATACAACAAAATCAACCTTTTTACTAACTTGCACTCTTTTTATTTATGTGGTACCAGCTTTTGAAGGCAATTATTCAAGCAAGTCTTATTATGCAGAAGCGTTTTGTAGTCGTTTGCAAAATTTATCAAATCCTAACAAAAGCCGGACACCGTTCATTTTGGCCGGACAAGCAATCAAAAAGCCTAACTATGTCCGGCTTTATCCGGACGCCTGGCAACCCTACCTATATATCCATATCCATACTAATATTATAAAGGCAAAAGTAACTCTGTCTGTCTGTCTGTCCGTATGTTACGCTTTCACGCCTAAACCATTAAACGATTTTGATGAAATTTGGTGTAGGGGTACATTAGACCATGAGAAAGGACATAAGCTATGTTTGGTCGCGATAACCGACATCCACGCGGGCGGAGCCGCGGGCAAAAGCTAGTTTAGCATAAATGGCAATTATTGCAAGTAGGTGATTTGAACAGTATTTTTAATTTTTATAAATATCACTGCCAAAAAAAAAAGGCCAGCGTGGAAACAATAGGCCAAAGCCTTAAAACATTGGGAAAGGCCTACTTATGTCCAGCAGTGGACTGCTAGAGGCTAATTCTTCGTCGTCCTAGCGTTAATCCCAATCGCATCCGAAGTTTTTGACTTTTTTTATTTTTTCTAGCTTTTGCCCGCGGCTTCGCCCGCGTGGATGTCGGTTATCGTGACAAAACATTTCTCAAAAGACGTAGGTGTACGAAGTTTCAAGCTTCTAACTTTGAAAATGACGAACTTTCATACAAAGTTTCAACCCCTCTTTCCCCCCTTTAACCCCCTTTTTTCGCAACCAAACATAGCCTATGACCTTTCTCAAGGTCTAATCTACCCATATACCAAATTTCATCAAAATCAGTTCAGTGGTTTAGACATGAAAGCGTAACGTACAGACAGACAGATAGACGGACAGACGGACAGACGGACAGACGGACAGACGGACAGACGGACAGACGGACAGACGGACAGACGGACAGACGGACAGACGGACAGACGGACAGAGTTACTTGCGCATTTATAATATTAGTATGGATTTACACTATCACTTCAACTTGGAGTCTGGAGTCCGCTTTTACCAGTCTACCAGCGGATTTGGATGAACTTATGATGCGACTGCCATATGACTCCACACCCCAGAATAATTTATGCGATAGGCTAATTATTTAGATGTTTTTCTGAGCAAATCGCAAATTTTACTATCAAGGATTCTCGAGAAAAAGCCGCTGACGATGCCCTACTTTAAGTAGAGACCAGCATTTGATTCTAGGGCCACCATCAGTGGCTTATTGGAGGATTCGCACAAATTGAACTCGCACAAAATGTGCGAATCGACTCCTTTAAAAATATATTATTTTCTGTAGGCGATTCGCATTAAGTTAATTTATTGGTGTGCGAATCGTCACCTCCAAAATTGTGTAGTAAACAAATGCAAGACCCAGACCTAAGTCGCAGATAATATCTAGGTACATCGTAATTATAAACCTTCGTAAAATACTCATTCTAATTAAATATTTGAAGAACGGGAATGATCGTTGACGGGAAATCAACTTACACTTATGCGAAACCACCACTGACCACCAGTAGGTCGTTAGTGTCCTCAAAACATACGTGACACCTGTATAAATTGCTGTCAATGACTTACAGCAATGACAATGATGACTCGATGATTGCTCCATATCGCGTAGTGTGACCGTGAGTTGATGTTTGTACCTGCTATTTGATTGTACCACTAAAGGAAAGCAATTAGTAGGAATTTTTTTTTAAAAAAATATAGGATGTATCATTTCAGATACACAGAGTAGGCCTAGCCTCCAGCCTAGCACCACGATCTTCAGCCGGCTTGCGGTTTTAGTCGGATCGAGTCCGACATAACCTCCGCACGAAAAAAAAAGAGGGTGACAGGCTGATACTAATAATGTCAGATAGTATATATTATTATACTTATTTGCAATGATGGGAAATAGTATTACTTACTGTGGATATATTTCGTTTATATACCTACACACCTGTTCAGTGCGTTTCTAGGTACCTACTACACAGGTGTGGACACGATTACGTTGTTTGTTGCATTACATATCAAAAAAGAAACATTTTTCTTGTTGTAGGCACGATTCTACAACACTATCAATATGAAATGTTTACAACATTGCGTCATAGTATGGATATGCCTTTTATTTCACCATTGTTATTTATTTTAATAAAGTAGGAAATTTTCGTTAATTTTATTTACACAACATAATAGGTACCACATAAACCACATTCTATAGGTACATACAAAATTATCAACTAATTAAGTGAACAGAAAATTTACATTTACAGCAGTCAGCTGATGCCAAGATAATTAAAAAAAAATCAAAATTCAAAATTCAAATTATTTATTCAAAATTGTGTAGCACTACTACAGCTTTTTGACGTCAAATTCTGCTTAAAACTAAGTTTACCACCGCTTCCTAGGCACCAGTGGAGAAGAAACGGCGCAACAAACTCCACTGTAGCATAATGATCAAAAGGTATACCTTGGGTCACGAATCTTGGACCTAAATCGCGATACAAACGAGAACAGATTGTTTTGAAATATTCTATGTTTGGTGAATTTAAGCTCGTCCACCACCATAGCACCACGTAATATCCTCAAAATACACCCAAGAAACGTATTACTACGCGTATAGAGCACATTTTAAGTTTAAAATATTTATCTCGAGCTATTACGGAAGAAATGTTTTGCTTGGTAACAATCTTATTAGTAATACATCTCCAAAACTAATGGTAACTTATAGAGCCAAGGTTTTAAAATGGCCTAGAAATTAATTTGTTTGTGTCTCTAGCTTCCGTCACAATAACGATATCGAATAATTAACTGTTTTTTTTTGTCAAATCTTAAGTTTCTCAACAAAAAAATTGCCATAACAAACAAATAAACGAAACAGATAATAAAGTAACAAATATTTTACATTGTAATAGTAGGTATTGATAACGCGGATAATGTCTACGAATTATATAAAAATCTATCCTACTATTATATAATTGTAAAGTTCTCGTGTCTGTGCATTGGAGATTGGATGCCGCACCATTAAAACCTGGAACTCCCTGCCAGCTCACGTGTTTGCTTCTTCCTACAGTCCCTGGTCCTTTAAGCGGGGCGTGAAAAGTCTTTTGATGAGGCCGTCAAGCTAAGTGCCACCACTGGTTAACATGGTACATGTTTACGATGGTGACCCTCTTTGTCCTTTATAAAAAAAAATACTTGGGTCAGGTATCGGGGATAAATGCCTGATTTATATGTATGTTAGTATGATCAAGTAAATAATCTATATAATATATAAAATTCTCGTGTCACAGTTTTTGTTGCCATACTCCTCCGAAACGGCTTGACCGATTTTGATGAAATTTTGTGAGCATATTGAGTAGGTTTGAGAATCGGCCAACATCTAATTTTCATCCCTCTAAATGTTAGGGATAGTCCACCCCTAAACTTTTTTATTTTATTTTTTAGACAAAATTTTTAATTTCTATTTTTTTATGATACAACATACAAAAATACATACAATCCTCAATTTTCACCCTTCTACGATCAACCCTTATTTTTTAATAGCCATTTTAGTAATTTAATCATTTTTTCTTTCCGGTAGAAAAATGATCAATCGTCATTTAATTATTATCTATTTTTCATCCCCCTAAATGGTGCAGCGGGAACGGGATCTGACGCCACGAGGGTAGGAAAAAATTGGCGAAGTTCGCCGGGACAGCTAGTAATCAATAAATTACTAAAGAATACGTTAAAAAATGTTTATTTCAATGTTTTTTTTTATTATTTGTATGATTTGAAACTGACATGGCCATTAACATTAATATTGTAACACTCACCGGGATATTTACCTTGTTTACTATTTTTATTGAGTAACCAATCTGAACACTATTAATTTTAATATTTATTTATTATATATATCGTTATTTATTATATAATATCTGGTTTGACCTTGTTTCTCTCTCTCTCTAGTTTTTTTTTTATAAATTTTCTAAAAATGAATCCTATCTAGATCGATTTATCGCCCCCGAAACCCCCTGTATACTAAATTTCATGAAAATTGTTGGAGCCGATTCCGAGATTCCAATTATATATACAAGAATTGCTCATTTAAAGGTATAAGATTTATATACAATACACAAGCAATATTAAATTGAATACACCAAAAACCGCGCAGGATTTGTTCAGAGTGCAGTTGATCTGCATGTCCTGTTCTCCGTAATGGACGCAGAAGCTAATGAACGTATTTTGGTGCAGTTTTTTAGAAGGTCCGAGTGGAATCAGGGATATAAGCAAAAGTCGTGTTTACCGGGCCGACAACCGCGGGCATAGCCTACAAAAATATATTTTCACGTTGTCTTGGATAGAGCAATAGATTTCAGTGAACTTATATAAAAAAATGTTGTGAAATATTAGATGATATTTCGTAATATTGTGCAATAGGTACTCTTTGAAAATTGTGAAAGATAAATCATGATAATATTATACTATTTCTGTACTATTGAACTATTTTTATTTATTGTATCCTTTTCTGTTCTTTATTAATAGTAGGAAGTTTCACTATATTTGCTTCACTGCAAATAAAACCTAAAAATAAAACCGGCCAAGTGCCAGATAGATTCGCGCACGAAGGGTTCCATAACCTTATGTGTAGGTACAACATTAACCCCCATAATCTTCATGATAATACAGACATACGGACAGTAGAGTCTTAGTAATAGGGTCCCGTTTTGGTCCATAGGGAACGGAACCTTAAATAGAATTATGACTATAATGGCGTTTTATTCTTTTTTCTTTTTTTATATAGGACGTCAATTTGACTTCCCCTCGCCTGATGATAAGCTAAAGGTAACGTCTCGAAAATAGGGTCACCATACACATACCATGTTAACAATGGCGGCACTCAGCTTGACGGCCTCATCAGATGCTTATCCACAGTATCAAACACGTGCTCATGTAAATTGTAAATTATGGAAGATGCAATTCAAGTATAATAGGACCTTCCAGTATGTATCCGTATCCTGCTATCTGCATGTTTATATATGTATAAACATGTATATTTATGCGCTTGTAAAAGCCCCCAGCCTTCAATGTGAAATGTAAACTAAGCAATAGTAAGTAAGCAAGATGTATGTATGTACATACTGTAAACAATATTTCGATATGACTTCCCCAACACTATGCGCAGGGCTATCGATTGAGTGAAGTGATCGATAAAGATACAACTATTCGGGACAGCCTAGGAGTGTGACGTGTGGTCGCTCCCTATTATTTTGAATATAATTATGTTATGTGACAGTAGTTTAATTTCTATCTAACAATACATTCAAGAATCTATCCAAATTAATTGTCCCGACCACCCAACCATCTGACTGACTGATTCATCAACGCAGTGCCTAAACCGCAGGACCTACAAACTTGAAATTTTGACAGGATTTTATGATGTAAGCATCCACTAAGAAATAATTTTTAGAAATTCTACTACTAAAGGGGTAAAATAAGGGACGGAAGTTTGTATGAAAGTCCGTCATTTTCAAAGCTAGATGCACAAAATTTCATAAACCTGTGTCTTTTAAGAAATAAATGAACACGTGTATCCGCGTTTTTCAAATTTTAACTACTAAGAGGGTAAAATAGGTGATAAACGTTTGTATGGAAGTTCGTCGTTAGAAGCATGAAACTTCGTACCACTACGTCTTTTGAGAAATGTTTTGTCGCGATAACCGACATCCACGCAGGCAAAGCCGCGGGCAAAAGCTAGTCACACATAAATCGGGTTCATATTGACTCGCAAAATTGTTTTAAGCATTCCTAACCTCTGTTTTCCTAACGATTTGTGTTCATAAACATCATTATTATTATTATTATTATTTGATACACTAGCAGCTCTACGAGCTGATACGTGTATATCACTGCACTTGTGTTCTTAATTGATGAAATGTTTGTCAAGTCTATTTTTGAAACAGTTCACTGTTGGAGCACTTATTACAGTTTCCGGGAGAGAGTTCCACAAGTTCATCACTCGATATGGCAAGAAGTGTGTTCTGGGGTTGCTAGCACATGGAGGTTTGGTTAACTTCAAGGAATGGCCTCTAAGATGTGTGTTCTGGTTCATCATATACAAATCTTTGATGTTTCTGACGTTGTAGTGATCGCTGAGTATTTTGTACGTTTCTATGAGGTCTCCTCTATTCCGCCTTTGCTCCAGTGTTGTCAAGTTGAGTTCTAAGAGGCGTTCTTCGTAGGACTTCTTTTTTTTCTTAAATTTCATTTCTCATAATTTTTTAATTCATTAATTAAGGAAACCTAATCAAGAAAACTCTCTTTAAAAAACTAAAATAATATAATGAATTTAAATAGTCTGCGTTCAAAACTTCGCTACAAAAATTTGGGTCAGCTTTAAAATAAATAGTAGATATTCATCGCACGGAACCCTCTTCACGCCGTTCAACTCGCACTTGACCCGTTTTCAAGAGTTATCTTTCTTATCAAATGTTACGGTCTATGTGCCAGACAGACAGAATATTATAAACGTTTGTGTTAGGGTTCGATTAAACTTCATGAACTGTGATAATGTCTTTTTGACATTACCAGGTGGTTATGGAAGCTGGAAATATTTTGAAAGGCTACCAGCGCAATGTATGAATTCCAACATTGATTTAGTCTGAGGATTCCTTTTATGGGTGCGCTGTTTGGACGACGCCCCCGCCGGCCTTCGTACGCCCTATCGTCGAGTCCGGGAAGAAGAACCACGTGGCGTATCAGCGAGCGTCGTCATGAAGCCACGCACATAGGCTGAATTTTGAAGGATTTTTTTTATTTTAAACCTTTCTTTAATTTATTGTTTGATTATAAAAATAACGATAATGATATTCACATTATCAAAATGTGCTCTATACGCGCGGTACCTTATTTGTTTCTTTTGAGGATAGCGCGGGTTGCTAAGTACCAATCTGTAGTTCTACGGCGGTGCAGGAGCTCAATTACACCAAACATCTTAATAATATATAAATTACGTGTCACGTTGTTTATCTGCGATGGACTCATAAACTACTTAACCGATTTTAATCAAATTTGCACACCGTGTGCAGTTTTTCAAAATGAAAGATAGGATAGCTTACATCATAATTTAGCGATAAGTAAATGACATCTACGCGGGCTGAGCCGTGGGCAACAGCTAGTAATTTATTAAAAAACAATCGCGTGTGCCAGGGCTTTGTCTGTCTGGGTCAGCCGGGGTGCGAGGGATATGTCGATTACAACCTCACCTCCGGCCTAGCACCAAGACGCACAGTCGGCGTGCGGTTTTAGTCGGTTCGAGTCCGACATAACCTCCCCTCCGGCAGGGGGGTATCCGAGGGGATTTCCGCACGAAAAAAAGAAAAGGGCTTTGTCTGTCTTGCGACTTTAGAGTTCAAGATATTTGTCCACCAGTATGCATATCAATGACAGGTCAGCTGACATTGAGCCTCAGTTGTTCAATTACATCCACAAATTCAGAAATTGTCCTAGTCAATTGACTAATATACATGCATGTGCATTAGGATTACCTAAGTGATCCTCGAGGCTGAGAAGTTCATTAAATAGGTACAGCCAGTACCAGATCAATCTTGGCTAGTAGGTAAACTCCTCAAAATGATCTTGATACTTTGGTCCCCTCTGCCTGTTGTGACTGATTGTTCTGATATATGGTATACGCCTTTAGTTCGGTGGTATGCCTATCTTCTTCTTCATATGCCAGCCTCCGTGGCGTGGCGGTAGTGAACGCGACTGCCACGCAGGAGGCGCTGGTTCGATCCCCGCTCAATGCAAATATTTGTATGCATGAATATAGCTATTTTCATTGGTCTGGGCGTTTCTATCCATACTAATATTATATATGCGAAAGTAACTCTGTCTGTCTGTTTGTCTGTCTGTCTGTCTGTATGTTACGCTTTCACGCCTAAACGATTGAACCGATTTTAATGAAATTTGGAATAGGGGTAGATTAGACCTTGAAAAAGGACATAGGCTATGTTTGGTTGCGATAACCGACATCCATGCGGGTGGAGCCGCGGGCAAAAGCTAGTATATAATATGTAAAAAAAAATCTTAGTATGTTTATCCGCATTCTAGATTTTAGATAGCGTTGTGTAGAATGTTGTGGAATATTCTTCATCTTAGCGTTAATGCCAGTCACATGAGAAACTTTAACACCTTGGAGTCTGGGGTACATTTTACCGGTCCAGCTGCGAATTTGGCTAAATTTTCCGTGACGTGATAATACCCATAATTAAAGTCGAAACCGTTTGTTATTAACATCATTAGTAAGTATTAAGATAATTTTCAGTACTTTGCTAGTCAAGAACTTTCTGATGCTGACTGTACCTACTGTTTGTCAGTTTGCATCGACAAACGACGAAAACCATGTTTATGTAGTTTCACAATTTGTTTTTCACGTATTATATTTACATTGGCTAAAGTTTCGTTTCAAATAAGATGTTGTAAGATAATCAAAGATATTATAGACAAAGTGTCATAGCTATATGATATCTTAAGATTATAATATTCGTAAAACTACACAGTTTAACATAATTTAGTCTCAGTAGGCCTATAATCTTTGATGTCGGCACATAACAGTGTTATGTTGAACTACAATTAAAATAATATAAATAATCGTATTGGTCTATTAGTTGCTATAAATCATTAAAAATGAATGACAAAAAGAGTGCTAATATGGATTTGGATAAACTGACCCTGGAGGCAGCTATGACTAAAGTCGGTATGTATGCACTCGTATTTCTGTTTAAGTTAAATACTATTTTATATTACCACTAGCTGAATGCCCCCGGTTTCGTGTGGAACTTGATTCCATTCTTACAACTCATAGGAACCTATATCCGGGCAAAAAATGTTGTGCATACGTTCCTTGAAATTTCTGTGAGCCAGCCAAGTATTCCATGCAAAAAGTACCAGGTTCACAGAATTATCTAGTTGGTTCCCGGTGTAGTATAAAATAGGACCACTCCGGCTCTTCCTGTCGGGGTCGTAAAAGGCGACTAAGGGATAGGGCTAGGACTGTTCTCTATCGGACGGTAAACATACAATGTTAGACAAAGTGTCCGCTAGACAGCAATAGGCTCGCCCCCTATTATGTGGGACGGAGAATCATAGTTTGCAAAACGTGGCTGTTGGTACATCTCTGCTTACCCCTTCGGGGATTTAGAGGCGTGAGTATATGTGTTAAAATAATTCTTGGTGATAGAAAGGTAAAAATTAAGAAAAACATTTAAAAAATATGAGGTCGACCATTATGTGGTTAAAAAAGCG
This sequence comes from Eilema sororculum, assembly GCA_914829495.1. Lineage (NCBI taxonomy): Eukaryota > Metazoa > Arthropoda > Insecta > Lepidoptera > Erebidae > Eilema > Eilema sororculum. The sequence continues at coordinate 21,518,779 of OU618545.1, read as the reverse complement.
CGAATTCTATTTCTATGATTACTTATAAAAGTGTAGTTGAAATCAATTAATAATCCCACATCAGTCTACTGCTGGATACCCCGCAAACCTTTCTGACCAGTTTAACGCTCGCGTAATTTAATTATTTAAAAGCATACTTTATTAAAATTTCAGTCTGAGTAAATACTTTAATAATGTTAAAATGGCCTCCTCAATGTGTACATTATACAAAATGTACCTACTGATACCCTTTGACGACTGTACTTAAATACCGGTTATGGTAACAAAAAATATAAATATGTTCATTTTAATATACCTACAATATTATGTAAATAACAATTGTATCAATAAACTAAATGTACCACAAAGGTTTTCAATAGAAACAACGATAAAAAAATAATTAAAATGCTTAATTATAATTAATTAAAAAATAACTCACAAATCTTTGTTACATTTTCTAAATATTAAATTAAAACTAAAATAACTAATTGCTAGACAAATTATCATATTTTCACCGTTTGAGGGTCTCCGCAGATGAAGCAGCAGCACAAGCGCAGTACGACGTACTTGGAAGATGGGAAGGCGCAAGGGTATCGACACAAGTTGCGTCCCACACCAAAGGCCTGCCCATCTTCCAATTTTTAATAAATTATAAATAAAAACTGAAGTGACAAAAAAAATGCTTAATTAAATTAAATCACATAGATACGTATTACATTATTTTATTTCTTTCAATTTGATTCCTCTTTTTTTGACCACTGCATTGTATTTTTATAGTAGGTGAGACACTGCCAATGAGTTTTTTTTTTTTAGAAAATATATTTTCCGCGAATAAATGACTCTTGTGGACGAGTCTATTGTTTTTGAAAAAGACATAAAAAATAAGATGTAATAATATAGATTGCGTCTCACTTTTTTACGTAGGTCCACGTAAAATAAAATAGGAAACAAAGCCAGGGTAAAGGAAGTGTAGTACTGATAGCATATGCTTATAAGATATAATTCAGTATTGTAGAAATGATAATAAAACGTTTTATTGTTAAAATAAATAAGTCTGTACCTGCCTACTAGGCTAATGGAATTGTTTATTTATGGAAACATTATGCAAAGTTGTAAAAAAAAGCTCTATGATAAAAGGCTGATGCTAATGCCTGATCCAAGAATAAAGAATTGAAAAATATTATTGTTATAAAGAAAATCCATCCGTAAGTGTATTCTTAAAATTAATAAGTGGGCTGAATTTTATTCTGATTAACCATATTTTGACTGCTAACTTTGAGTATTTCCATTCCTTTCCCATGAAATGAAACTGTACCCACGAACTGAACGGTTAATGTCAATAGGCTCGCCACCTATTACATTGGGACCTAAACATAAACTGGCGAAATGTGGGTGCTAGCACCTCTGCCTACCCCTTCGGGGAATACAGGCGTGAGTTTATGTTATGTATGTTATGTTATGTTATGATTGAAAAAATACTAAGTACTAAATTTTAATTTTATGGATGTGATTTAATACCCTAATCAAAACAATATGATTTGTCCGGAAAATAGTAAATATACTACCAAATTTTTGGCAACATATATCTATTATTTTACTGACCAACCCTCTGGCGGTGTCGTGCATTATCCCAAGTAATCTCTGCAAAACTTCCGCCTATCGCTTCTAATACTTAATACCTATCCATTTCGAAGTGCGCGGTGGTACGAGTATTCCGGAGACAATAGACACTATATTTGGCGACAGATCTACTATTTTGAGTATCATTTCATGGACAAAATAGACACTTTACGGCGAAAAAATATTGTTTCCATTTTGTTTAACACAAATGAATGTGATGGTCACGTTTTATCTAAGAAAATTATTCCGGCTTAATACCGAAACTTGAGCTGATTTTAACCAAATTCTTTGTAGTAACTCGTGAGCCTATGGATCAACTAGCAGCAGACCTGCCAGTACCTAAATAAAAAAAAATAAAAAAAAGACCTGCCATTACCTACCATTACTTTTATTGATAGTATTCTTCTTTTCAGGGTTTGGGCTCTATGGGTTCCTAATGACATGCCTGACTGGTTGTATGCTGTTCTCACTGGCTTGCGTCGCTTACGGCAACCCGTTCATAGTGCCCACCAGCGCCTGCGAGTTACAGACCACTTCTTATCAGCAAGGAATACTAGCATCATCTACTATTGCCAGTAAGATATTATATCTTTTTACTATTGCTATTCTGCCACGGTAACCACTGTCCTTCAGGCGGGCTGTGTGCTTTTCTGCAACCTAAGTAGTAGGTGTAAAAAAATGAAACTAAATATTTGATTATGCCGTCATTCGGACCCCAGCACGATGAAAGAAGTGCTGATTTGGCGTTGTAGAAGATGATATTTTGTGCCAATGGTCTCATTGCCAGAGATGCCCAAGAAACTGCCAAGTGGAGGAGGAAAGTAAGAAGGTGGACCTCGAGCTTCAAATGAAGGCCTTGGATGCAATACAGTTGGCTAATTTCGTCATCTTGGCATAGTTCCCGGATGCATCCGAGGTTTTCATCTCAGAGACTCTAGGCTTGATCACTTGTCCTCTAAGAACCTCCTTTTGATTTAGCTTATAAGGATTTTATGGGACTGACCAGTCTGACCTCCCAAAACCAGACTGCCGTTTGACCTTTCAACTCCGAGAGAAAAACCGGTACCTCGTCCGTCAATCAGAAGTTGTACTTGGAAGTTGGCTTGGCCCTGGAGCTATTGGCGTGGCCCCATACATTCTGCCATACCCTTACATAAATAAAATTTGCCTAGACAGGGCCATAGCTTTTTTTCGCGCGGAAATCCCCTCGGATACCTCCCCCGCCGGAGCCGGAAGGGGAGGTTATGTCGGACTCGAACCGACCAAAACCGCACGCTGACTGAGGGTCATGGTGCTAGGCCGGAGGTGAGGTTGTCATCGAGATATCCTTCGCACCCCAGCTGACCTAGGGCCATCATTTACGGTCTGGCCATCCTAGACAGGGCCATAGCAAAACACTGCGAGCTAATAGTTCTTCCCTTGGCTACCAGGTCTGTTACTCGGAGGATGTGTGTGGAGTTACCTCGCAGACACGCGGGGGCGACGCGCCATGCTGCTCATAGCCCTCATCGGTGGCGGGGTGTTTAATATGATCGCCACTTTGTCCGTCAACTGGATCATGCTTCTCATCTGCCAGCTTACTGCTGGACTCTTGTAAGTGTCATTTGTTATTGTAACCCGTGCTCCGAATTGAAGTTTTCATACTTGAAATATTTTTTATAGCTGGAACTACTCTACAAATTACTGTTCTACTAACGATTGTACCACTTTTCTAGAGGGGCAGAGCCCTTTCAAAATCTTAGAGGCTCAAACCGAAGAAAACTAAAGGCTAAATATTGCCTGATTAATGGTACATTCGACCAAACGCGAGTAAAGTTTATTCCTAGAATACCTAAACAGGCAATATCACCTACATAGTGGCTGTTTATTCTAGGAATAAACTTTACTCGCGTTTAGTCGAACCTGGCCTTAATATCCTGGGTCTGTATAAGATATACTTAATTCCAACTCAGTTGGGCTCGACTGTCAGTCTAACTACGATACGGTTGATCTTCGATTCTTCCGTGAAGCGGTGGCCATCTGACCTCAACTAGCGATAAATCTAAGTTGTAAATTTATGTAAAAAACGTGCGAGAAGATTATATTTATTATGTAGATCATGGTTAAACACGTGTTTCTATTGTGAAACTAATGTATAGTAGATAAAATATACGTAAGTATTATTCTAAAAGTATGCGTATCAGCTTCGTCTACATATTTTAACATCTCTTGACATACCTGCTGTACAAAATTTACACGTTTATCTAAAAGACTAGCCACTTATCATAGATTTGGTAGAGATGACTGTAAATTTTCTTATCAATACCTAACATCAATCAATCAATCAAGTCGTCTGTTCAGCCACCATTACCTTCATACACGTGTTGACATAAAGACAATGCTACACTTATAAATCTTCAGAGGTATAAATGTATACAGAAATTATTTCTTTACCTCCTACTACTCGTATTAATAAAGGTACCTACTATTGAATAGAAAAGTTATTGAAAAAATACAATACAATAACATACGTAACTAATTTGTTACGATTTATTACAATATCTAGCCATTTTGGATTTTGGTTAAGTAAACCTATGGACATTGGCATGGGCCTCTCCCAGGCTTTCTCTTTTTGTCCAGCAATGAACTGCAATATTTATTGATTGATACCTAATTGACAAAAAAGCTTTGTTCATTCTACAAACCCAAACCTTTCTAAAATAAATCCATACTAATATTATAAATGCGAAAGTAACTTTGTCTGTCTGCTGTCTGTCTTTATGTTACGCTTTCACGCCTAAACCACTGAACCGATTTTGATGAAATTTTAGATTAGACCATGAGAAAGCACATAAGCTATGTTAGGTCGCGATAACCGACATCCACGGGGGCGGAGCCGCGGGCAAATGCTAGTAATAAATACTTTTTAACCTAACTAATATAAGTAATAAAGTATTTTTAACCGACTTCGAAAAAAGTGAACGGAAAAGTATTCTTTTTAAATTTTTAATGACATCTGAAAATCAGCAATTTTTCGATTTTGAGCCCCTTTTTGGTTCTTTTTTTGTTTTTTTTTAACACATTTCTTGTTGATATTTCAGTGCAGCAGGCGTATACTCTGTATCGATAACATTGGTCAGCGAAAGCATACCGATAGCGTACAGGAACCGCATCGTTCTAATAGTATGCAGTATCATGTTACTCTCATATGGAAGCATGGCGCGTAAGTACCTACACCATTCATTATGTACTCTAGCAGTTAGTTGGTTCTTTTGGGCAGCTAGACCAGTGGCACAATGTGTGGGATTGACGTAATGATTTGAATTTGAACTGTCATAATTCATAAATATAATAATATTTGATTAGATCGGGAAAAATTGCTTGAGCCCACGACCTTACAGGGGGAATGCTCGTACCAACTGAGCTACTGAGCCTACTGATGAGTATAATAATATGTCAATCCCATACATTAATTATTTTATTTTACTAAACATTGTTCCACTTGTTTAGGGTCTGTATTCTAGATTAGTAGGTACTCGGATCTAAGTCTCGATTTATCAGATCAGATTGTACTTATCTAAAGTCTGTCAAATATGCCTAAGGCCGGGCACATAGACAAAGTGACATTCTATTAGCGGATTCCCTTCGAAGTGAATTCGTTTCTATACGCCATGAATTAATCATGTGACACTTAAATAAAATATATAATTTATTCTGAGTCACAAAGACTTACGTAAATACCATAAAATTTATGTAGCCACATTAATAATTTTGTCAATCCCATTGTTACAAAACGTTTCTACAAGCATTGTGACTAATAGAATGTTGATTTGTTTAGAGGTCTGTCAAAAACGTAACATTATGGCAATCCCATAATAGATTTTTCTATTGCACTCCACTTATCAGGGGGAGGGGGCTGTTTTACAAGTTAGCGCTTCCCAAAGACGCGAAATCGAGTAGAGCGCAAATAAAATGTATAGCATCTGGAGTCCATGTATTAATCCATGCGTGGTCCGAAGGAGGGGAGTCACAAGGGATATGACACCCCCTCCCCCCCTCTTCCAAAATCGTCAAAAGGCTTCTAAAAAGTAATATTCAGTAGGAATATCCACATACGGAAATTCCACTTAAAAATAAAGTGACACCCTCCCCCAAAACTTCAGGCTGTAACTAAAGTGACACCCCTCCCCCCTCCTCCCCCCAACTTCAGGCTGCGGCCGCGCCTGTGTTAACCCCAGTTATTCGTGTGATTCCTCTCTGCTCCGCTATTTACACTGAACACGCCGCCTAAGAGATGTCATCAGTCACTGATGTTGAAACCACATTAGGATGTCATCACTAAAATACTTGTGTCGCCGTTTAAACAAAAATAGAAATACCTACCATTGGCTATTTTTGTTAAACGTCATTGACCCAACATAAATCATAGCACTGACTGACTGAAGTGTAGGGGCAATGTTCTTGATTTCATTGTATCTAATCGTATCATGGTATCTTGCATCAAAGTGCGTATGTAGGTATCATCTCGATCAAAAATCTTGTTTACAAAAAAATTGTCTACCATATTAACGATTACTTACTCAAAGGGTTTAGTACGAGTTATAGGGACATGACCAATTTTTGTAAATATTTTTTATAATATCGACTCTCAAATTCTTGCGTAAAAGTCTAAAATACTTTTATCCTTTCCTTGCGAAATACTTATTCGAAGTTTTGCCATATTTTACTTACTCCCCAATGGACACATTACTAAGACCCCTTTTACATAGAACCTGTAAAGCATTTTTTGAGGTAAAATATGAGAGTACTTACACAAATAAATAGATACATAAGTTATTTTTAAACTATCACGAAGTATACTCATATTTTAACTTATGTAGGTACTTTAGCCGACATTTCGGGTGCATTACAGCACCCGTGGTCAAGACGCAGTATATAGTCACTACTTCGTCGGCAAAAGTAAGTTTTCCAAAATGTATCGCGTGAAGTCCCGAACTATTATAAACTATGAGATTGATACTTAGTTCACCCATTCACAAAATAATTTTTTACTATTGTAGTTAGATAGTACAAAAATACAATATTATCAAGACACCTGAGATAGCAGCCGGCTTATTCTTTCAAGATTGTTAGAAATAAGTGGGTACGATGTGACGTAATTGTACATTCTTATGGTTGACAAAATACTTTTAAGCGAACTTATATAAATACGACATTGTAACCGAAACGTTGAGAATAATGCGTGAATAATAAGTTATAAATCGCAAAAGGATTCGTCACAATAATTGTCATAATTCCTTACCATAGCGTATACTTAATTTTTTTTTTTAAATATTCCACAACTTTCTACACAACGCTATCTAGACCCATGGTAAGCTTTTATAGGTTGTGTTATGGAATCTTGAATGCGGATAAACATACTTATATACGTTTTTTTTTGTAAATACATACATATTATACATTGAAACACCCAGACCAATGCAAATAGCCATATTCATGCATACAAATATTTGCACTGAGCGGGAATCGAACCCGCGCCTCCTGCGTGGCAGTCGCGTGCACTACGGCCACGCCACAGAGGCTGTCGTCTGTTGTACCTACCTAGATCATTTGGTACACACGGCCAATGAAATAACTGCAGGTATAAATATTAAATTTATTTGTTAAGGTAACTATTTGGTTGTATAATAACGGCTATATTATTAAAGTAAGTTGTGCTTGACTGTACGAGTTTTGAAATTTCGAAGGGAATTGAGAACCAATGTCTTTACATTACAAGCAATATCGTTTTAATAATCCAGTGAAATCGGTAAAAAGGGTAATTAAGAATAACCCGGTATAACAAGAGAGCAAAGGGAATAACTTATTGTATAGTAATACAAAATCTGACGTAATTACCTATTAAATATGAAACACGTGACTCCAATTTTGTGAACGTTATAAATATATCGTTTTGCAACAACTTTATTTTTACAAGGCCGCAAGGCTATAAAGTGGTGAAATGATACCATTAAATGAAACATTAAATTGAATTACTTAATAATTATATTATTTTTATTAAAGAAATTTAGCACAATCACTTGTATACAGCATAACTAATTATAATATCTATAATTATAGCCATTAGTTTTATGATATGTCAGATATAATTAAATTGTATTATAATTAAATTTAGTACCTACATAATTAATGTAGATATTAATGAAATGACGTTTGTGTATTTAATAAAATCATAAGGTAGGTAGGTAGCTATGCGCTTAGGTATTTACTTATTATTTTTATTAAAAAAAATTCGGAGTTCACACTGAGTTGAAGGTTCTTTTAATTTCAATTTAATTACGTCGATGGTGAATAAGTAAAGCAAAAAATGTGTTAAAATTCATATTTTTTACAAAGTTCTCCTAACCTAGGAATATAACTACGAAATTTCGTGATAATTTATATTTTATTTAGATCCCCTACTGTCATGCAGGAATACATTTTTAATGATAAATTTGACGAACGAAATTATTAATTAACAACGCAAATGTCATCGACAAGATTGACAACCACCAGCGAAGGTGGCGCCATCTGAGATTACTATTGCCTGTACCTCCCCATTAACTTGTATGATCTTATATATAAACTAGCTGTCCCGGCGAACTTCGTACCGCCAATTTTTTAGATCCCGTTCCCGCTTGGGGATGAAAAATAGATGTTGGCTGATTCTCAGACCTACTCAATATGCTCACAAAATTTCATGAGAATCGGTCAAGCCGTTTCGGAGGAGTATGGCAACGAAAACTGTGACACGAGAATTTTATACACTGACGGACTCATAAACTGCATCAAAGTTCAGGTTTACTCTAAAAGGATTTTTTATAATAAGTATGCAAACTTTTTAGATTAAATTATATAAATATGGAAAGACTGGCTCTTAAACTTAAAAAAAAAATTAAATTTAAAAATAGAACTGCAGTAAAACAAATGAATATAGCCGGGAAAAGAAAATTTACTTGTAGTATCAGATTTGCGTGTTATTTATAGCAAAGTTTTAAATTGATTCTCATTGATTTTTCTTATTTTGTCAATTGAATTATTGTTACCAGCATAATTGTTGGGTTAGTTTTTTAACACATCGAGAGTTTTTGAACCATAATATGGATACTTCGTCCGAACAAGCGGCACAAATTGTAGCATTGGTGCGGGAGGGCTTGGATCAACGAACGATTGGTAGAAATTTAAATTTAAACCAGTCTACGGTTTCTAGAATATACAGAAGGTTTGTAGAGACAGGTTCTTACAGGAGGAGACGTGGTCCAGGCAGAACTCGAGCAACCACAGGTCGTGATGACCGATTTATTGTTATAACTTCCCTGCGAAATCGTTTCCTCACGTCAGTTAACATCAAAACCGAGCTTAATGAAGTGCGTGGAGTAAACGTGTGTGCACGAACAATAAGAAGAAGGTGAAAGGAAGCGGATATCACCCCTTTTAGACCAGCAAATGGTCCAAAGTTGTCTACAGCTCACAGACAAGCTCGCTTAAGATTTGCGCGTCATCACCTGAATTGGACAGAAGAGCAGTGGGCCTCTGTATTGTTCACGGACGAGTGTAGGACATGTTTATATGGTGCAGATGGTCGCAGAAGAGTCTATCGTCGACGTGGGGAGCGATATGCTCAACGTTGCATTGAGGAGCGTGTTCCTTTTGGAGGCGGTTCATGTATGGTCTGGGGTGGCATATCGATGAACGGGCGAACAGAACTTGTGTTCATAGACATGGTCCGTCAAAACGGTAATAGAGGGGGTTTGACAGCACATCGCTACATAACAGAGATATTAGAAGATCACGTGGTGCCTTACATGGGATTCATAGGCGAAAATTTTACTTTAATGCAGGATAATGCCCGGCCGCATGCAGCTGCACAAGTTCAACATTATTGCGAAGAGGTTGGGATACGTACAATGAATTGGCCAGCACGCAGCCCGGATCTTAATCCCATCGAGCATGTTTGGGACAATTTAAAAAGAGCTGTATATGCGAGAAACCCTTCGCCCACGACAGTGGCAGCACTAAGAACAGCACTTTCAGAAGAATGGGACAATATTCCGCAAGATCTTTTAAAAACCCTTATAAAATCTATGCGGAACCGATTAGAATCCGTAATAAGGGCACGTGGGGGTAATACACCTTATTAAAACACAAATAAACCCTTGCATAAAGTTTGTGTCTATTGTTAAAACCAATTTTTTTATTAAACCAATTTTTCTTAAATTTCTGTTTTTTCTTCAAAAAAAGTCTTAAGGTCCTTTCCAGTACATAAACTTAAACTTAAAGATATGACCCTACGCTGTTTTAAAGTTCACGAACCAATCTAGAGGTTTCAATTTAAATCTGTATAGAAAGTATGCATACTTGGTTAAAATATTTATTTCAAAGTCGTCTATTACTTTGATGCAGTTTATGAGTCCGTCAGTGTATATTAGATTTAATGAGTCATATGAATTCTTCTTTATTTTATCCGATCTCTAATCCTGATTGCATTTAAAGCTTCGTATATGGCAACATATGACGTGCAACACTTGATGCTTATTGGGGCCCACACCAAATCAGCAAATGCACCAAAGCAGCTTTACCTACTTTTATCTATTCGGTGCCTACAATACAATAATATAAGAATTTAATATAAGTATGTGTATACTTTCGCGCTCCTAGCTCCTAGTGTGTAACAGGACATACGCAAAAAATGCTTCTTGACATCTCTTGTCAAGAAGCATTTTTCTTGACAATTTGCTGTGTGTGTAGCAAATGCTGCTTTGGTGTATGCCCAAAAAGTTCGGCACCTTTGCACCACACGCACGATGTTCCGATTGATCATGCGTTATGCGGACAGAAAACATTGTTCCGTGTTGCTGCGCGTGTTTGTTGTGCAACAATGATTTGCAACATACCGCACAACAGTTTTGCCTAATTGATACTTACTAGGCGTCAAGTTTACACTTTAGAGCCCGGACTCCACTCTTCTTCGTTTTCTCCCCCTTTTCATGCTTGATATATTTTAGCTTCTGCCAAGGAGACTGCTGCCTGACAGAACTTCGTCCGTCAATCAACAGGTATACCGGCTAGCAGGAGAAGTTTGGTTAAGCCTTCGAAGATCTAGGTACAACCGCATAAACTCCAAATTAGTCACATAAGAAATGTATTTTTCTTTAATGATAGCGTTACAGTATGAATCTTCTTCCAGTATTGGCGATTCCTATAATTCCCTTAAAGTTTTCGTACTATATACCAACTCTGGGTATCTACTGGAACTCATGGCGTACGCTCATGCTGGTGTACTGCATCCCAAACATCATAAGCGCGATCTGCCTCTACTTCATGCAGGAGAGCCCCAAGTTCGTTTATACTATGAAAGATGAAGTGAAGGCCTTGGAGGTACTGAAGGCTATTTACAGAATCAATAACTGGAGGTCTAAGGAAGAGTTACAGGTGCGTGATATTTAATTTACATTTTTTTTTATTATATTTTTATATACCTATTCACACCTGTATATCTTTTTTACAGCATCGGCTGCCTTGTGCGCATGCATGCATGCGGGCGCACGCACTACGAACTGCAAATACATAGAACAGCGTATGTATTATTTGCGCCTGCATGCGTGCACACGCATTTAGGCCGTTGATGGCCTTGGGCTGAATTTTGTAACTGAAAATCCGTGCAACTAAAATAGGGTGAACAAACTTGAAAAAATATTGTGGGATTGAACCTCTTCGGAGAAAACCTCACCCAATGGTTTCAAAATAAAATTACGATTAAAACCGAATTGGATCATGTTTTTCCGCGATCTAAACACGATTCTAAAAACACAATTCCTTGGCCCATAATTTACTTGGAATTGAAGGGTGAAAGCGGAATAATTGATTTTTCCTAAAGGATTTGGGAGTATAGTATAAAACAATTACTCGAGAACTGTGTTGCGTCTCTTTAACTCGTACTAGATTTTCCATAAAAATGTATGTACCTACTCGGAATATAAAACTTTATAATGCTGACAAAAAAGCGTAAATTGAAGTGGCAGATCAAATATTTCGAGCAATCATGAAACGCATTATTCTTGGAACATAGTGTAGGGCCTTTTATACCTACACGCTTTTATTAGCTTCACTTGTAACTATGTATGTAAGAAAATCTTGGAATCTTAATTTGACCCACTTCCCGGTCTTCGATTAGGATGAAATTTTGCACACGCTCTGAGTTCTGATGACATTACAAATCCAACATGGCGAATTGGCTATTGGAAATGCACCCCCATGATATGGGTATTACATGAAAGGGTTTGCTAAATGGGATACGAAAAAGTAGTAAATTATCTAAGTTTGAATAATAAGAAGACCTATAAGTAAAGTTAGTGCATGCTAAAAGCGTGTCTTTTTTTTTTTAAAACTATTGACTATTATATAAATTCTATGATGAAAACTCTATTACAGCTATATTATGATCGATAGGCTGGAAAGAGTTGTATGAGTCATGTCATCACACTCATGACTCATCACTTTTTAGGTCACATTATAGTATGAACTGAGGCTATAACCGCCATCTGGGCACTTTTTCATGAACTGTACATTTATTGTGTGGTCTTACTAGATAACCCTGAAGTACATGGGACCTCATCATGATCTATGGGATCAACTCCATCCCATCTGTTATCCGAAACACTGATTGACAGACGAGGCTTTGAAGCAGGCTTTTGTCTCAAATTTAGAGCTTGGCTGGACGACACTCCAGCAAAAAGATAATCTAAATCAAATTAAGGCTTAGGAAAGTGGATGGTTTGCTGTAAAGTTCAATTTAAAAAATGAGATAATTCTTGTAAACTGCTAATTGATAATTGTCCTTCAATGAAAATAAACATTAAAATGTATTCTTATTCCATTATTCTGCACAGTTGTGTTTTATTTATTTTTTCTTATCATTTTCTTTCTTTTTCTTATTTTACAGCTTACAGGCCTGATCCGGGATGAAAGCTTAATAATGTCAGAAAAAAGATCAGCTAGGGACCAAATAGTACCGCTGTTCAAGACTCCACTCCTCAAGTACACTATCATCATGCTGTTCATGAATATAGCTCAGCAGTAAGTGTTTTATCTGTTATTTGAATAGATAACACTAATTTGAGAACAGGTTATGAGTTAGAGCGATAAGTATTGTAATACGTAAAGTCATATATTGACGTGACTGTGATTACAAAAAATTAACTCGGCATTGTTAAAAAGATGGGAAAAAAACCAGTCAAGTCAGAGTCGGTCTCGCAGTTAGAGTTCCGGACAAAACTGAATTGAGAGACGAACTTTTGCGGTATAAAAACAACAATGATGCTATACTAACTAAAGTCCGCTAAAAATCACTAAAATTTACTATACACCCATATTGTATAGTCGTGTTGTAAAAAAGATTTTGAACACAGTTTTGATGTGTTAGCATCAGTATTTGGTCATTGCTTTGACCTAGAAGTCAAATTTTTATATAGCTGTAATAAATTGCAGACCTGAGTAATTGCTATTATTTAAATATGATGCCTTCACACATTTTCGAGATACAAGTAAAAGTTGTGACAGACAGACGTACGGTGAAGAGATACTATATAGGGATTATGCTTTTTTTGAGGCACATACCCCTATAAATGGTAGGTATTATATCTATCCATGGGCGTAGCCAGCGGGGTTTTCAGGAGTTCCAATTCAATCTTTCCTGTAGAAGAAACACCCTATATCATACAAAATACGACCTAGGTAATTGGAAATCAAAACGGATTATTTTATTTTTCTTATCAAAAAAGTCTTATTAGTAATAAGTTAATATTGAACACTTTTGGGGTTCAATACACCCCGTATTGAACCCCAAAAAGGTCCGTATCAAAAAATTAATGTTATTATGTTCCAGGCTTACCGCTTTCACGATGTGGATCCCTTCCATTTCGGACCAAGTCGTGCGGATCCTGCAGACTGGTGAGAGCACTAACCTGACCGTGTGTGACATGCTGAATTTGGAGCCTATCCCCAGAGATGTGAGTGTTCATTCCACTCGTAACTGTAAAAATAAGAGACAAAAAGGTATGAAAATGGTATGGTAACTGCAAAGATAAGAGATGAAGGTGTGCTGGTGGGTGTGTTCAAGTAGGACTTGAAGCCACGACCTTTTCCTTACAGGGGAATGCTCTTCCAACTGAGCTATTGAGCCACACAACAGCTTGTAAGAAAATTGGTAGATGGCTCCGTGGTCGGACGGATATAAAGAGAATTGAAATTTAAAGTGATTCAGGTGTATACCTAATATACATTGATAGTGTAACGACCATGATTCTTGGGTTTTATAAAAACCAAGGAATGATACCTAATCATCTCTTGTACATTTTTGTAGCAAACCTTGTGAGAAGGGTGACACATTGGTGAAGAAACCCTCTTACAAAATAAAGATAAAAAAAATCTTACGAGGTGTGTGGTATACAAATATATATTCTTTCTTCTTGGAGTGCCATCTTCTTAATGAAGGTCGGCGACCATTAGAGCAATTTGGATCTTTGACACAGCAGCCCTGAAGAGAGAACGGGTGCTCTTATTGTACCACTGGCGCAAGTTCTTCAGCCACGATATTCTTCGCCTGCCAACACTGCGTTTACCCTGTATCTTGCCCTGGATAATGAGCTGCAAGAGCTGGTACTTGGGATTTCTCATAATGTGCCCAAGATATTCCAACTTCCTTACTTTAACTGCCTGTAATATTTCCAGGTTTTTATGCATCCTCTCCAGCACCACTTCGTTTCTAATTTTGTCTCTCCAAGATATCCTTAACATTCTTCTGTACACCCACATCTCAAACGCTTCCACTTTTTTGCACATAGCATCTGTGAGTGTCCACGCTTCAACTCCGTACAGAAGAATGGAGAACACGTAGCAGCGGGCCAGTCGTGCACGCAGCCTGATATTTATGCGCCTATTACAGAGTAGCGATTTCATTTTGTAGAAAGCGTTTCGGGCTTGTTCTATGCGGCACCGTATCTCCAAACTATGCTCTCCAGCATCATTAACGAAGCAACCAAGATACTTGTATTTATCTACTCTCTCCAATTTATGGCCGTCACATAGCAAGCTAATGTGGGCGGGAGGGTCTTTTGTAATAGTCATAAACTTGGTTTTCTTCTTGTTAATGTTGAGGCCACAACAACAAATATATATATGATGACCCAATTTTAACCGTTCTCCCACTGTTCTTCCTGACGGGACATGCCTAACCAAAACTCGGTGTTTACTTAAACTTGCTAAGTGTTTATGCCAGGCCATCGTGTCATCTAAAGGCGTCCTAAGCATACCTAAGGGACCGATCCATCATGGAGAACTAGTTTTTTTTAAATGCGGTAATCCCCACGGATACCTCTCCCACCGGAGCCGGAAAGGGGGGGTTATGTCGGACTCAAACCGCACGCCGACTGAGAGTCGTAGTGCTAGGCCGGAGGTGAGGTTGTGTTCAACATATCCCTCGCACCCCGGCTGACCCAGGACCATCACTTACGGTCTGGCCCTCCTCGGGACATAGGAGCCACCAGCTGACACAGGGAACCACTTCTGCCGGATCAATAAAGAAATTCATTTTGTTTTGTTTTTCAGCCTGACGCCACCCCTTGCGCTCTGGATGAGACATCTCTGCTGATTGTGTTCGGCGTTGGAGTGTTACAAGCGTTGTTTAACATAATAAACAGTATTGTAAGCTCATTTTTATTTTTACTTTCTCTATTAACATATTTTTCATTCAGTCTTGGTCCATCAAATTGGTAGGATTTAAAATAGCGACGAGTAGGTACTGATTACGTTCTAAGAAGACAGTTAATATCCAAAGTGCTGGAGGCATGTGTGCATAGACAGTTGTCTATTTTTATACATCACAATGACATACTGAGTCCTCTGCAATCAGGATTCAGGCCAGGGCACAGTACTACCTCTGCACTCCTAAAGGTTACGGGTGATATCAGGGATGGCATGGAAAAGACTAAGGCTACTGTGATGGTCCTAGTAGACTTTTCCAATGCGTTCAACTGTGTGAACCATAACATTCTTTTATCAGTTCTTGCCCATATTAAAATCTCATCTGATGACCTGGATTGGTTCTCTTCATATCTTCAGGGTCGCCAGCAGTCTGTTTGTGCCGACGAGAAGTCATCGAGTTGGTGTAATCTGGACTCTGGGGTCCCTCAAGGCGGTATACTTTCTCCTCTTCTTTTCTCCATATTTATTAACTTCATAACCTCCGATCTTCAATGTTCGTATCACTTGTATGCCGATGACCTGCAGTTGTATAGCCAAGCCTCTGTGGATAACATCTCAGAGGCTATTGATAGAGTAAACGCTGACTTGAGCTTTATAGGTAACTGGTGTAGCAGGTTTGGACTGGCAGTGAACCCTGACAAATGTCAGAGCATCATAATAGGTAGTAGCTATATGATGAGAAGGTTAAAAGACGAGATCATGTCAGCGATTATTTTTAATGGGAAAATAATTCCTGTTACACTCGGTGTTAAGAACCTGGGATTACACCTTGACTCAACTCTGAGTTGGCGGGATCAAGTCACTAGCGTCAGCCAGAGGGTAACCGGTACACTGAGGGCTCTTTACCGTCTTAAAAACTTTCTTCCACCTAAAACCAAAGCAGTGCTTATGCAAACTTTAATCTTTCCTATTTTCGACTATGGTGATGTATGCTATTTCGACCTGAATGCTGATCTGCTCAATAAACTAGACCGACTTCTCAACAATTGCATTCGATTCGTCTACAATCTTAGGAAGTACGACCACGTTTCAGAGTATCGTACAGAGCTGGGTTGGTTGCCTATACGACGGCGACGCAGTCTAAGAGCGGTCACCTTGATATATACTCTGCTAAACTCTCCCAACGCCCCAGCTTATTTAAAGTCTCAGCTCCACCTACTTGGCTCTACCCATAATAAAAACTTACGCTCTTCTAACAACCTTCTCCTACACTGTCCCACTCACACGTCAAGTCTTGTTCACTCTTCTTTTTTAGTACAAGCTATTCTTTTATGGAATGCGCTTCCTCTGGAAGTCAGAATATCCGCAAACCGTTTCATATTCAAGGCCAGAGTCCGTCAGCTCTACAACAACGATCGTTAGAGGAAATCAAGTTCGGATTGTACCCGTTACATTTTTTTTTTCTTAGGTTGTATATATTTGTTATGTAATATATGTATACGTATGTGTAAGTATGTATGTATGTGATAGTAGGTGTATGTATGTATATGTATGGATATGTGTGTATATGTATATATCGATCTGTATGTGTATGTAGTATATAATAAGTTTATGGTATGTAGTCTATGATGTTTGTATATATTACCATAGATGAACATATTCTTATGTTTATGTTTATTAAGTTTAAAATCATATTTATTATGTAAACATGTGTACCAAATTAGGTAAAATTCTCACCAGAATACTTCGCGCACCTACCTTTGACCAAAATATCTCTGCATCACCCTAAGGTTGACTGGCAGAAAATGCCCATGGCATTAAGTCCGCCTTTGTACATTTGTATTTGTGCAAAAAG
This sequence comes from Eilema sororculum, assembly GCA_914829495.1. Taxonomy (NCBI): domain Eukaryota; kingdom Metazoa; phylum Arthropoda; class Insecta; order Lepidoptera; family Erebidae; genus Eilema; species Eilema sororculum. Next base: position 21,501,606 of record OU618545.1, on the reverse strand, counting down.
TTTAAATAAAAAAAAAAAAAAAAAAAAAAAAAAACATTCTACTGTATGGATTTCACCAATAACTGAATTCAAGATCACCTAGGCACAAAAAATGATTTGTCAAGGAATTGCCACTTGTCTACGGAGGTAGTTCGATTCAATCGAACTTGAGTATGAGAAACAGCTCGATAGCCCACAGGCGTTAACAGATGAAGAAACAGCAAAATCTCTGTAATAGGGTTCATTGATTACCCTTCGGATACAGGACCTAAAGTTGTTAACAGAATATTCCTCCTGTTACAGATAATCAATCGCGTGGGCCGGCGAAACCTCACTATGATAATAACCTCGGTGTGCGGAGTAAGCGGTATCCTTGTGAACCTGGTGCCCAATATATTCGGCAGCGGGGTCTTCTTCATCATTATGATAATGGGCATCGTAGTGCCCGGGCTGTGCGCTGCGATATGTGTTGCGCTGTTCCCAACTAATTTGAGGTGAGAGCATCGCGTGTTTTCGAACTAATTATAAAGTACTAGCTTTTGCCCGCGGCTCCGCCCACGTGGATGTCGGTTGTCGCGACCAAACATAGCATTTATAATATTAGTATGGATATAGTGTTCCTACCTCTCAATCGTAAGGCCGACTCCTTAACTACCAAGCTTCCGAAGTACAACGCCATCTTTTGGCGAAAAGTGGTACTATGATTAGCGCCATCTGTAGGTGAATAGTATTTTTTTTCTACAAAGAAATATACACAGAAAATATCCGTTTATAAATATTCTAGGGCATATTAAATAATAATAAATACACATTGGATATAGACACTTCCAGATGCAGATATGCATATTGCTAGAGCGGCAATCAAAATGACACTTTCGGTAGATAAAACTCTAAATAAGTACCTATATAAGCTAACAATTAATGTCTTCTATTATTTTACAGGGTAATGGCCATCGAAATTACAATGGTAGCTCAGTACCTAGGCAATTTCGCGTCTATCCAGATTCTCAACTTGCTATTAGAAGTAAACTGTGCCGCAGGGTACTACATATTTGGAGCTCTGTTTGCATGTGAGTATTTTAGATTTACGAGTACTTCTTTAGGATATTAGGAGACTCTCCAAGATCTTTAGGATCCAAGCCCATCTTAACGGAACCTACTGTTTGATGGACGAGGCTCCGGCGCAGGTTTATCTCTCGGGTTTGGGTGATCAGACAAAATTCACTCCCGAAAATAAAAAAATAAGCCCAATCAATGATGAAGTGCGAATATGAGAGTTGCTCCAAAGTTCGCAAGTTAATTGCATCGGGATTGACGTTGACTATTGTACCTATTATTATGCATAATCACGCTTGTAAATGAAAATTGTTAAAAAATATGAAACTAAAACGCACCTGTTGAATAGGTAAATCCTTTATACTATGTTGCTGCCATGACCGCGACGGAACTCATAACTTATTCGGAAAGACGCACAAATTTTAATTTTCCATCTTCATAGATTCAAGTTCTAAACAAAAGTTTAGTAAGTATATAATACATCAATGGAATTAAACCAGCAATTTACAATAGAAAATAATCTTAGTTGAAAAAAAAACAAGTGACATGACATAGCTTGTATTAAAATAATTTGAATTTGGAATTCCTAGAAGAATAAAAAAAAAAATTCGTACTAGCCAGTGTTAAGAATCGGTGATTTCATTGACTAGAAACTATTTTGATTTTTTATGTTGCAATGAATGGTCTGTCAATATTGCAAACAATAAAATAAAATAAATATTTTTTACTTTTTTCAGCGGTCGCGATAGCCGGATCTTTTCTGCCAGATGATCGCCGGCTACAGGCAGTGGAACCACCAACACATACAAAAACTGAAAAACTGAAATTTTAATGAATAAGATAGATTATAATATTTTGATCAATTGCTAAACAGTGTATAGAAAATAATGTCTTTAATTTAAGTTATTGTAATTTTCACAACTAAGGTATTGGTGAGGGTACTATGACCCCGGAGTAGTTAATAATGTCGATATTTAATAATTATTTACCAAGTGGCTCTACGTCTACCACCGATAAGTATTACCAGTTGTATAAATTTTAATATACCTACATAATAAGAAAATTACGTCCATTTATTTAGGCAGAATAATATAAAAGGCTTGTGATGTGATTTATATATACCCACATTGTTTAAACAATTTACACACTTAGTACCTATAACCATAAGTGTAAAGACGTTTTTATACTTATGGGGTTTGTTCTACATTACTTGGAAAGTAGAGATCGTTAGGAAATACCCAAGGCCCAATGATTCTCTTCTTTTTTTTGCCGAATCCTTGCTGTGGTTTTCCCAAGCGTCTATAATATCGGGTTTTTCAAGAATGATATCTGAAGGTTCTTTACAGGCTCGACAGCATGAGTGTGTCTCCATGCACCACTCTTGCACACGTCCATATGCCACAGTGCACGGGAAGTTCCCGTCAGGCACCTGCTTCTCCGCCACCTGAGTGGTATAAAAAAAAAATTGACGTTAAGCTTTGTATATCAATGCGTTAAGCCAATATGAGTAATTGAAATGGACATTGAGTTTAATCTTATTTCGAGTTTCTTAATATTGTGAAGGTACATGCTGCAGGGACAGGGCCCTAAAGCAGTGCAGCCCAGTATCCAGGCTCTTGCCTATTTTGCCTCCTGAGTAAACCAGCCTTAAGTCATTTTTAAGCTATCGCGGTGTAAACTCATCGTTATTTTATGCAAGTTCACGCGATAAAAACTTGCCGACGTTTTGGGTGTGATGCTGCACCAGTGAAGTCCCGAACTTGCATAAAATAACAATCAGCCTTAAGTAATTTTTAACCGACTTCAAAAAAGGAGGAGATTCTCAATTCGTCTGTATTCATAATATTTTTATATGGATAATGTAAAATTTATAACTTCATTTTTGACCATAATTGACAGGTTTTCACGTAAGATAATGCCACCAGTGATGGACAACTTACACCACAGTAAGGAAACATTTGAACGACATATTAATAATTTAAGATTTGAACATTTTCTTTTTAACATTTTCACATACCTACATATTCATATTATCCCTGTACAAAAATACCTATAATAAAATTAGATACGTATAGTCCATTCGGTTCATTGTAAGATTGCCTGAAACATATCCCTTGCACCCCGGCTGACCCAGGGTCATCTCCGGATTTGTGCTGGCCCCCTCGGGTGTGGGAACCACGGTGACCCCATCTTACTCCCGGAAAGAGAGGCTCAGTTACTCGATGATCCCATTAGTTTCTTTTTCTATCTCTAATCCTAATTGTGATACGCAGTTCGCAACGACCATATTTTAAGGTCGTTGGCAGTTCGTTTTGGTGTAAGAACGCTCGCTGGTACGAGCTCTTTCTGCTCATGATCATGGCTCAGAACAGCATCATTTTGTATTATATTTTTCTTATCCCTATAGAGACCATGGACCAGTGGTGACGGGTGAAAATTTTCTAATGGGAAGCCTGTGAAAAAAAAACCGTTTTCATCCCACCATCTCGGAAAGAGTATTTTTAATCTTCAATATCTGAGTGGAAAAGCCGTTTTTATTCTCTAGAGGATAAAGTAAATTGAATTTAGAACATCGTGTGCACTAAGTTTGTGAATTAAAAAAAACATTAAACCTATTTACTGCTACCTCTATGGTGCCGAATATATCATACAACTTTTTTTTAATTTGTTAAAAACTCAGACTCGGAACCTTCTTGTTTTTTTTCTTTTTTCTTTTGAAATAAAAGTGTACCTATCTTGTGATTGTAAACGTTTTTTTTGCATTTAGTCATTTCCTCGCTGAGGTGGAATGAAAAGTTACGTGTTGCACTCGAGTGCAAAGATTTTTCACCTCGTGCTCTTTTGATTCCCTCGCTAACGCTCAGGATTCTAATTAATTTTAGAATCCTTCGCTTGTTCGGTCATCAAAATTGAACACGCGGTTAAAAAGCAACTTTGCACTCTTGTATAACAAATAACTATTTTGGCAGTCGGGCAAAAAAACTTAAGTAGGTTGCTAGTTGTTGTGCGTGTGCCATGTGCGACCTATTGGGAAACCGGCAGGAATCGGGTTTTAGTGACCCGTCGCCACTGGTGGGACACAAGTCACTTTGGTTAATCTAGATTATTGTGATACACGTTACATGGTATTATTATTGTTATATTAAAAACTGATTCTCAAGATACAATAACCTTTTATTTTCTTGTACCATAAAATATCAATATTTGGCCAACTTTTTGCGCCATCTTTCTTTAGCCAGAGTCTACCACTCTGGCCAACGAAAGATTTCGCCAAAACCAACAGGTTGCACACTTACTAGACTCTGGTCATGAACTATAATAGGCTAGTTTTCATGCATGCCTATTGCCTAATAGGAAAAAAATCTAGTATCGGCTCCGTTATTTCGGTGTATATTTAGTGTTGCAACGTGTTATTTTTTTTAAATTGGCGCCAAATATTTGCGCCATCTTTCTTTGGCCAGAGTCTATAGGTACCTGCGGGTGTTTTTAGGTCTCGTTGGTGGAAAGCATAGATTATTGTGAGAGTGGAAAGCGCGCGGAGAGCTGCGGGATGCGTCTATGATACAATAAATTAAATTAAACCCATTAAACCGAACATGAGTACCTACACGGGATCGCGTATTATTCAATCCTTTTGTTGATGTTTGGGTTGATCCATTTATATAAGAAGATAACTTTCTAACTTTAAATTCATGAAGTTGGCTAACATCTATTTTTTATTGGTATTTATCACTGATACCATTAATTTACTTTTATATCGAAAAAAATTGGAATTTATACCACGGAGGGAATCGCTGCGCTCGGGTAGAACCTACAACTAGCTTTGATTATGTAATGTTTATAGCAAACAATAAAAGCTAGGGGCATAAGTAGCTACTCATAAAATTCAAAATTCTATTGAGTGGAGCCTGTCGAGCAAGTCCATGTCCGAGGCGAAGCCTGTCTCAGGCACTGTTTAGGTTATCATCATGTCATCTTCCGACTATCACTGCAGCCGTAAGTACCTATATGAAAATGAGATCAACAATCAACAGTAGGTAGATACAGTAATTTAAGGTATCTACCTAAAGGTTGCCGTGTGCTTGTCTGCCACATTGAGTGGCTTTTAAAGAACATGCATCGTTCATTGCTTGTGATGCAAAATATTCGATTCGATGCAAAACTTCGCTTGCTGAGTACTCTGAGTAAGCCCAAACTGCTTCCAAATTCTGATTATAAAATAAGTTCATTTTATTTTCGTTTCGAGTATCAAACCTTTTGCGAAGGTGGCTTCACTAACAATTTATAAATGTATTTTTATACAAGTTTTATATCTAACTTCATAAACGCATGAACTCATCTGTCAGATTCGGGCAGTTATCACAAGAAAAGTCGTCTTGATAAAGATTATTAAATTTTTGTTATTATAAAACTTATGTGTAAATTATAACATCAATCGCAAGCGGTAGCTGACCCTCATAGAGCAACGTCCAAGGGTACTCGACTGTTTGTTAAGGTGATAATATGTGCATACACTCGTCCTTGTAATGTCAATGCCGTAAGGTGTCTCAACGCATTGATTTTTCTATAAACCGGGACAGTAAATATTAGTAGATGTTCATTAATCACTATAAAACTTCTTAGAGGTTATTTATGTCGGTTATTCAAACATTGATGCGAGGGGACCTGAGCGTAGTCATTATTAAAAAAAGTTCTAAACTTGCGCTCAGTGGATTGTTCTGAAGGTGTTTGTGATGTGAATAGTGAATTATCGTCTAGAAAAAAAATATTACCCTAATTGAGTAAGTAAATCAGCAATATAAGTTAGATAGACCGGGGAAATTATGACATATATATTTTATGTAAAGTACCTATTCAATGTCTTATTATAATTCATTTTTCTATTATAACTAAGACTGGTATTCTCGTACAGTGAGAGTAATAATACAAAGTATTCTTAAACATGTTTGTCAAGCAATAATATTCAAGTGTTTCAAATTATGTTTGTTTCACAAGTCATTATTTTTTAAGCACTTGATATTGGTTGACCTTTGTATCCAATCTGTTTATGAATGCTATTTTGGTTTACACATACTTACAGTAATTTTTATGCTTTGAATTTCTGCACTGATTTAAAACTGTCAAAAACATACTGCAGTCAAAAAAAAAATTACTTGAGCAGAATATTTTTTCATAATGTAAGATAGTAACCAGCTATGAATGTATTTTATATCAAGCTGTTGCCCACACCTCTACTCTACCAGTGTTGAATTTTGATCCTATTTCCGCTGTCCCTATGAATAGGTTATTCCAGGGATAATAAGTACTAGTAGCCTGTGTGTTATTCCATACTATAATCTATCCCTGTTCCTATTTTAGCCAGATTCATTCACCCATTAAAGTGTGATTGAATAATTTAGGATATTCAAGTAGTATAGTAGGATTTATCCCATATTCCTAATTATACAGTAGCAGCGTGAATAGCCTGCTGGGGTTCTTCAACGAGTTGGGGTGTATAGAATAAAATCCCACCGTCACGAAAAAACCGCGCCTTGTCGTGGAGGTGCGGATAACAGCCCGCGATACCATACCATACCATACATAATTATACAGTCTATGTTGAATATAGCCGCATGGTTCCCGGCAGAGTATAATTTGGTCCACCCCATCTCTTCCCATGGGGTGTCGTACAAGGCGACTAAGGGATAGTGCTGTTTATCATCAGACAGATATATACAACCCAGACTCAGCCTCAGATGCATGGCTTGAGTCAACAATAGTGCCCAAAGTGTAACAAAAGGCTCACCCCTTTTTATGTGGGACCAAATTCAAATATTGGTAAAATGTGGGTGTTAATTCACCTCTGCCTAACCCTCTAATATAACTGAAATAATAGAATAAAGAACAGTTTTATTCTAAGGACTTAGATTCTCTTTTTCAGATCTATCTATCTAAGAAAAGTTATTATACTAATAAGATTGCTTTAAAATAATTCATTAAATTTTATGGTAATGAAAGAATTAAGTTAAACCAAGTTTCAAAGACTTGCTCTTACACAGTAAAACAACATTCAGTATATATATAGGTCAGTGTAAACTGTATACCTATAGGTATAATAATAATTAAAATAATAAATCATTACAATCAAGATCAATTATTTATCATTTTGATAAAATTATTAAGTATATTTGATTATATGGTAGCATTGATAAGCTGCACCCAGTTCTTAACACATGTAATGTTTATCATCTATACTTGTGCTTTGTCCTGGCTTGTATTGTGAACTTTTGTAATAAATCTTCATTAAATTCAAAATTCAAATTCAAAAATAATTTATTTTGCATAGACCATTAAATCGGCACTTACAAAACGTCAACATAAAGTAAATATTAAATACTAACTAATACTAGTAAATGGACCACCGGTTCGAAACGCGGCCCAGACCTGAGAGAAGCAAGAAACTCAGCGGGCATTTTTTTTTTTGGTCTATTTACAAAACATTTACTTAGCCTAAAACTTATGGTCTAGATACAATGTTTTGCTTGAGCAGCATAGCTGAGCGAACAGCTCATTTCCAAGCTTGTTTATCGTTTAAATATTCTTGGATTTTATAATAGCCTTTCTGGCATAGTTGGCTCTTTACTGTATTTTTAAATTTATTAATAGGTAAATCTCTGATTTCATTAGGAAGCTTGTTGAAAAAGCGTATACAGTTGCCCTGGAAAGAATTACTTATTTTATGGAGTCTGCTATGACAAACTACAAGATTGCTTTTATTTCTAGTATTTATATTGTGCCTGTCACAAAGTCTTGGAAATTTTGCAATATTTTTCCTGACATACATTAAGTTTTCAAAAATGTATTGTGACACTACGGTTAGAATATTTATCTCTTTAAACTTATCTCGGAGGGAGACTCTTGGGCCCAAATTATAAATAGCTCGCACAGCCCGCTTTTGCAAGACAAATATTGTGTTTAAATCTGCAGAATTACCCCAAAGGAGAATTCCGTAGCTCATAATACTATGAAAATAGCTGAAATAAACTATTCTAGCCGTATCCTAATCCTAATCCTAATCCTAATCAAATCTAAACAAAAGTCCTAATCTTTTTTACAGCATAGGAAGCTGAGCTTAATCTACTAGCTATTTTTTCTATATGTGAACCCCACTGAAGTTTAGCGTCAATACTCAAACCTAAGAACACTGTCGATTCCGCAAGGCTCAACAATTGTCCATTGAGTTGTACATTGGTTTCTACCTGAGCAACATTAGGCAGAGTAAATTTAATACATTTAGTTTTGTTCTCATTAAGGCAAAGATTATTTATATTAAACCAATGGACCACTCTTTTGATTGCACCATTCACTTCGTCATAATTATCGTGTTGCCTTTTAATTTTAAAAATTAACGAAGTATCGTCAGCAAATAAAATAATACTATTATTGTCCCTTACATAGTAGGGAAGGTCATTTATGTAAATTAGAAATAAAAATGGTCCAAGTATCGAACCCTGCGGAACGCCCAACGGAACCACAGATCCTGCTGAACATGTACCGTTAACATCGACCCTCTGAATTCTATTGTTCAAATAAGAAGTCAGAAGCTCATTCATCATTAGGGATATGGAGAAAGCGAACTCAATGTTACTGTGGTTTTGAAAAGGAAATGTAATGCTGCTGTGATTTCACATGTATCTAGCGCTATCTAGCAGGAACATCAAGACCTATGAGCCCATTACTCATGGTATGTTGCTTCCTTGGCGGTATTTTGCCGTCTCTACCATGGTGAATGTTCTGATGAGTTCTTCCAATTAGTCCCACCCTCTCCTTTCCTTCACAGGACAACACCTGCATTGCTAAGATGTCACCCACATATTTGTGCAAAATATTCCATCAAGAACCAAGCAGTTCGGTGAATCATTCTTATGCCGCATCATTAAAACCTGGAACTCCCTGCTGGCTCACATGTTTCCTTCTTCCTACAGTCCCGGGTCCTTTAAGCGCACCGTGAAGAGGCACCTGATGGGGCAGTCAAGCTGAGTGCCGCCATTGTTAACATGGTATATGTTTATAACAGTGGAGTCTACCCCCATTATGGAGGTGCAGTCAAATTGACATGTTATAAAAGTAAAAAAAAAGTTTTATGTTCCCCAACCCTACTGAATATACACTTAGTAAATAGTTAACACTTTGGTCATGCTAATAGGATCAAGAAGTACATTGTAAATACTTACAACAATTAATATTCTATTCCCTACTACCATATAATTAATTTAATCCCCTGCTGGACTGGATATAGACACCTAAATATTATACTTTAAAGAAATTCCAAGCTTAGTTCCCTCCAAACTAGGGTGCTAGAGATATGTTTCCTGCATTCTCACCTATGGCAACCAAAGACCCAAAGACCATAGAAAATCCTGGCCATTACACTACCGACGTGAACCCACTGCTAGCACAAGCAATTTAGCTTAGTTGGAGGGGTTAGAGGGAATATTAGTAAAAAAATGAAATAAAAGACAGCTTGCATTTTAGTCAGTTCGAGTCCGACATAACCACCTCCACCAGCTACAGTGGGGATTTTCGCACGATAAAAAAAAACGCTTAGTTCCCTCCATAACCCAATAAATACATAGTCACTTGTAATAGTTGTAATATTGGGCCAAGGATTACTTAAAAATAAGTTTGCTGTAAACTATATTGTTTGACTAATTTGAAGCCATACAAGTGTCCTTTATCCTTACATGTATCAGATAACCCGTGATCCATTTTTAGCTAGAGTAATCAAATTATCGTGGCACTCATTTGGCTATACTTCCTGGTGATGGGAAGAGGTGTAGTTAAAATCTTGTGAATATAAGCAGCATAATTCAAGGCTTCTGAGTTTCTTTAAGTCAATTTGTAGAGGTTCCAGGTGAATAATTTTGCTGATTTAATATTAGATATTTTTATAAATTTAGTAAGTACAGTTTCTCTTTGTAAATCTTTTTTTTAAGTTCAATTATAGTAATAATGTTCTAAATATCTTATGAACATAGATGAAATTCATCTGAGCTTATGAACATTGAAACATGTTGTGGTGATGGTATGAATTTACATTTTGTGTGAATTGGCCTGTCTGCTCTAGAAGAATGCGTCATGAAATTGAGCTAAAAGGGAGAAGAAATAGGCAGAAAATGATGCATGTTTTTTAAATTGTATCAGGTGACGCTCTTTTGTTCCTGCCTGCCCTGTAGGTGGGAGTTTGGCATAAAGACTCGATCATATGTCTATGTTTATATTTAAAAAAAATAATAGCTGATGTATGCGGAAGTTGAAAACCCACTGAAAAGCAAATTTTTCTCTAAGGTCTTAACCACATCAAAGCATGAAGTAAAAGTATATTTTTTTTATCTACAGCCCCAAACCAAGACGGACATATAACTGACCATGGCTAGTGGGTCTTGGGAGGAGTTCTTTGCTGTGCACCTGCCACCGCCCGACTTTGAAGACAACCGGTCGCTGCTGAAGGAGTTCTGTGAGAGACATGACCAGTATGGCAACAAAATTGTGCTGGTCACTGTAAGTATAAGTTAGTCTTACGTATTTATAGAGACCATGATTCAAGGAAATTTTTTTATGACTGCGCAGTCGTAGCCGAAGCTCGCAATTTCGAGCGCGGGGTACGGATGCCTTGTGGCGATACGCCAGTGGTAACTGACACCCCAAGGTGGCGTGGGTTTTAGTCGATACAAATCCGATATACCTAATCATCCTCGCTTGCTGCGGCTTACCGAAGTGATTTCCGCTATACGGTGCCTGTTCCTATTTATATTGGCACGTTTTATAATTTACGGAAGCTACAGCTACAGAACACCTTGTGGAAAAACTTTTCCAGAGACTCCTTCCTCAGTTAGCAATTTACAAAAGTTTTACCCAAATTACTCATCCCATTAACCACTTCAATTAAACTAAATGGCTTGTGTTTTGTGGGTCACATCGATAGTGTATTTTTTTACCAGGATGGAAGACAAAGCCTCATAATTATATCATAATTTAAGCTACCTAGCGCACAACATAGATCTATCACCATTTATTTCAGTCTGGCGGTACCACAGTTCCTCTAGAACACAACACAGTCCGTTTCGTGGACAACTTCAGCGCTGGCACGCGTGGTTCCTCGTCTGCCGAATACTTCTTGGAGCAGGGCTACGCGGTCATATTCATGCACCGGCAGAAGTCCCTAGAGCCCTTCACTAGGCACTTCACGGGACAAAAGTTGCTTGACATGCTGGAGATACAGGATCGAGGACCTAATACTACTATTTCGGGTGAGTATGTTTTATTTATTAGGCTTATCTTGCACATACTCTAACTAATGTGACTCAGTTATGGAGAATGAAAAGTAGGTAGGGAAGGCGGTGGAAAAAACTTACTTCGATCTAGTTTGGCATGCACCATGGAACCCATTCGGAAGCCAGCAGAAATTCGGTTATAGATAGGAGTACGCCCTACGTAATATTGAAAATTCTGCCAAAATGATAAGCGTGGTATGTAAGTTGGGGTTTGTAAGGGTGAACTTCTGCCTGCGTTTTAATTGTTTGATTATAATAACCGGCAAATCAGTTGACAATGTATTCTAGCTGCGTAAGATCTCTTTGTGCAGGTCGCGATGGTCGTCAAAGCGTACCAACTGCCTATCAGTATCAACCGACTTTTGGTTGCTCCATATAATGTTTATGCACCTCCGATGTGATGTTTTTGCAGACTAGCTTTTGCCCGCGACTTCGTCCGCATTAAGTTCGAAATAGAAAGGTATAGCACACACTGCTCCTGTTTCCGCGACCCAGATAAAGTTCCTTAAATTGTCTGTCCTACTTCATGCAAATGTATCAGGGTCACAGAAATACAGACCCCTGACCGCGACCCGCAGGAACCTATACCCGGGATAAAATGAAAAGTATCCTATGTCCGTCTCCTGGTTCTAAGCTACATCCTCACCAATTTTCTGCCAAATCGGTACAGCCGTTCTTGAGTTATAAATAGTGTAACGAACACGACTTTTTTTATATATATAGATGTATGCCGGAGATATACACCTACACAAACATGTGATTCCTTATAGTGAAGCCGGACAGCGTGGACGTGCTGGCGCCCATCCTGCTGCGGTACAAGGCGGCGCACGCGGCGGGCGCCATCCTGCACGTGTCGTTCACGTCGGTGTCGGAGTACTTCTGGTTGTTGCGCGCGGCGTGCGAGTGCCTCGCCTACGTGGGCCCGCGCGCCATGCTGTACCTCGCCGCCGCCGTGTCCGACTTCTACATACCTAAGGACAGAGTGGTGAGTGTGTGTGGTACAGTCGGAGCACTTCTGGTTGTTGCGCGCGGCGTGCGAGTGCCTCGCCTACGTGGGCCCGCGCGCCATGCTGTACCTCGCCGCCGCCGTGTCCGACTTCTACATACCTAAGGACAGAGTGGTGAGTGTGTGTGGTACAGTCGGAGCACTTCTGGTTGTTGCGCGCGGCGTGCGAGTGCCTCGCCTACGTGGGCCCGCGCGCCATGCTGTACCTCGCCGCCGCCGTGTCCGACTTCTACATACCTAAGGACAGAGTGGTGAGTGTGTGTGGTACAGTCGGAGCACTTCTGGTTGTTGCGCGCGGCGTGCGAGTGCCTCGCCTACGTGGGCCCGCGCGCCATGCTGTACCTCGCCGCCGCCGTGTCCGACTTCTACATACCTAAGGACAGAGTGGTGAGTGTGTGTGGTACAGTCGGAGCACTTCTACATACCTAAGGACAGAGTGGTGAGTGTGTGTGGTACAGTCGGAGCACTTCTACATACCTAAGGACAGAGTGGTGAGTGTGTGTGGTACAGTCGGAGCACTTCTGGTTGTTGCGCGCGGCGTGCGAGTGCCTCGCCTACGTGGGCCCGCGCGCCATGCTGTACCTCGCCGCCGCCGTGTCCGACTTCTACATACCTAAGGACAGAGTGGTGAGTGTGTGTGGTACAGTCGGAGCACTTCTGGTTGTTGCGCGCGGCGTGCGAGTGCCTCGCCTACGTGGGCCCGCGCGCCATGCTGTACCTCGCCGCCGCCGTGTCCGACTTCTACATACCTAAGGACAGAGTGGTGAGTGTGTGTGGTACAGTCGGAGCACTTCTACATACCTAAGGACAGAGTGGTGAGTGTGTGTGGTACAGTCGGAGCACTTCTGGTTGTTGCGCGCGGCGTGCGAGTGCCTCGCCTACGTGGGCCCGCGCGCCATGCTGTACCTCGCCGCCGCCGTGTCCGACTTCTACATACCTAAGGACAGAGTGGTGAGTGTGTGTGGTACAGTCGGAGCACTTCTACATACCTAAGGACAGAGTGGTGAGTGTGTGTGGTACAGTCGGAGCACTTCTACATACCTAAGGACAGAGTGGTGAGTGTGTGTGGTACAGTCGGAGCACTTCTACATACCTAAGGACAGAGTGGTGAGTGTGTGTGGTACAGTCGGAGCACTTCTACATACCTAAGGACAGAGTGGTGAGTGTGTGTGGTACAGTCGGAGCACTTCTACATACCTAAGGACAGAGTGGTGAGTGTGTGTGGTACAGTCGGAGCACTTCTACATACCTAAGGACAGAGTGGTGAGTGTGTGTGGTACAGTCGGAGCACTTCTACATACCTAAGGACAGAGTGGTGAGTGTGTGTGGTACAGTCGGAGCACTTCTACATACCTAAGGATAGAGTGGTGAGTGTGTGTGGTACAGTCGGAGCACTTCTACATACCTAAGGACAGAGTGGTGAGTGTGTGTGGTACAGTCGGAGCACTTCTACATACCTAAGGACAGAGTGGTGAGTGTGTGTGGTACAGTCGGAACACTTCTACATACCTAAGGACAGAGTGGTGAGTGTGTGTGGTACAGTCGGAGCACTTCTACATACCTAAGGACAGAGTGGTGAGTGTGTGTGGTACAGTCGGAGCACTTCTGGCTACGTCGTGAGTATTCAAGCTGGGGACTGACAAGAGCTTGCTCATAGGTCTGGCTGAAAAGTAGCGCTTCACAGTTGAATAGACAGCTGTCAAGCTAAATGCTGAGCCACAACGTTTTCGGTTGACGCATGAGATTATTTATTATTATTATTATTCCAAAACGGGGACATCGAAAGCTCGACGGCTAGATCTGTCAGATGTCTGTAAGGCACTCCGTAAACCTAGTTCGTCCAGCTTTCACGGCGGCCGTTCAAACTTTTTTGTTTCCTTACAGAAGCTTACAATCTGTTACACCTTCAGATACTTAGTTCACAGTGTTAGTCCCGATAACATTCAAAGCTTCTTTAATGTAGCCCATTGTCCACTTTCCTCCAACTTCTCTTGATTTGGCTTATTACTTTTAATTTGCTATTTTCTTTTGTCGATCTGACCATTAAGAAGACCATCACCTGAAAGGTAAACCTGTGTCAGAATCGTCAATCAGGTGATATACTAACTAGCGGGTAAGATAGTCTTAAACACTGAACAGTTTGTTCAAAAGAGCACCAAATAGCTCTACCCTGTTAGGGAGTACCCCTGCTAACTGTGAACCTGTGTGTGGAGACGGCCACGACAGTTTTACGTGTTTGGGGTACTGATCCCGTCTTCTTTCTGCAGCCAACACACAAGATCCAGTCCGCGAGCGGCGCCCCGATCATCCAGCTCCACCTGGTGCCCAAGATGTTGGCGCCGCTGGTGAACCTGTGGGTGCCCGAGGCGTACGTGGTGTCGTTCAAGCTGGAGACGGACGAGAGCCTGCTCATACCCAAGGCGAGGGCGGCTCTGGAGAAGTATAAACATAAGGTAGGTTTCACTTGAAATCGGCTACAAGTTGGTTATATTTATGCTGTTTTGATATACAGTAAGTGTTATAATAAAATACTCTGGCCAACTATACTACCTAGAAACATGCTTGGCCGTCCCGATTCTGTTAATTTTATTTCATAGCAAAATCCCAGTCATACCACCGACACCAAAAATAGTTATTTCATTCTACAGTATGCCATTTAATTTTAGACTTCAAAAGCATAGCGCTAAGATCGAAAATTAAATGCCATTCGAAATACCTTGGAAAATGAAATGAATCAGGTGTGGCTCAATAGCTCAGTTGGAAAATGAAATGAATCAGGTGTGGCTCAATAGCTCAGTTGGAAGAGGAAAGGTCGTGAGTTCAATTCTCACTTGAGCGTTTCATTTTTTCCGATGTATTTCGAATTTTAAAGTTAGAATTAAAAATGCTATAAAACATTCATTCAAATTAAATGCCATTTTTTGCAGTGTCTGTGGAATGACAGTAGTTTTGCTATGTTACAATATAGCTTAATCGTGGCACTGGTTATTCAAAATTTACCTTTATGTATACTGTACTATCCATTGTACATTGACGTCTCATGACTGTTTCAAACAGTGTGGTTCAACATTACCTTTGGTTCGCAGATGGTGGTAGCCAACATGCTGCAGACCCGCCACCATCGAGTGATCCTGGTGTCTCCTGACATCACGCAGGAGATCGTGCTCACCAGGGAGGAGGTTCATGCTGGTAACATACCTGCTTTACTGTTTCTTCTTCATGTCCTAGTGTTAATGACGATAATGTTCAAATAAGTGTAAACGATGATTGAGTTAGTGTAAGTTATTTATAGAACTAGCAGAGGTGAAAATTTACACTTCATCTACTGTTCAAAGCTTGCAGTTCGGAGCCAGGGGTCCGCTTTCTTATCACTTTATATGACTTTTATGGAAGCGATTGCCGTCCGACCTCTTACCCAGAGAGATCCATGTGCACCAGAGTCCGTTAATCAACCGGTGTACCAGCCTGCACATGAGGTTGGCTTGAACCCCGAAGTTGGTGGTGAGGCTCCATACTGCAAGTTTTTTTTTAAAGAATATTAGAACCGAAGTTACTAATATTCCCTCTAACCCCTCCTTCAAGCTTCACTGCTTGTGTTAGGAATGGGTCCACGTCGGTAGTGTAAAGGCCAGGATTCGAAGCCGGGACCTCTCGATTGTAAGGCCGACCCCTTAACCACTAAGCTACCGACGCTTAAAGACTTATTTATCTTTAATATCTACTTTTTTAACTTTATACGGAAGCGATTGCCTTCCTATCTCTCAAACTCGAGCAGAATGTTCGCACCATGAGTCTCGTCCGTTTATCAGCAGGTTTTTTTTATAAAGGACACATCAATTTGACTTCACCTCCCATTGTAGGACTGTTAGTCATCCTGTATCACTGGTCGCTAAAATACAATTCACACTAGTTTCGGGACCAGGAAATTCATACTTACCGGAGACTTGTGATATTTTGTATCAATAAAGAATCACTTTGCCCAGGCGTGGACATCGAATCATCACTGGTGAGCGAAATAGTACGTCTCCACGCACTCCACATGTGCGCACTCGGCGAGCGAGTGTCGCCGCCGCGCCTCGCGCCTCGCTGATCCTCGCGCGTGCCGCCGCGCCGCCGCCTCTACCTCACCGACGAGTAACACCGTGTCACCCCACGCACCGCGACCCTGTACTACCACCGACACCGTGTCCGTTAGCTGGAAAACGACGCGCTCGCGGTAGTGTCCGAACATTGTATGTACTAAGTGTGATACTGTGTCTGCTTGTTGGAAAACGATGCGCTCGCGGCGGTTCTGTGTGTGTATAAAACTATAAACTACAATATACTCGTGTGTTACTGTCTCGATGTGACTATCGGTATCGACTTTTTATCAATAACTTGTATGTGTACTACTAGACTGGTTATATATAACAAAAAAGGTAAAAAACTACCATCAACTACGCGTAACTTTTTGTAGCTGTGATACAGATAATATAACAAAAAAGTAAGTAAGCTATACCGGGTGTAAGGGGAACGCTACCGAAACGAAAAACCCGAAAACCCTGAAAACCCTAGTTTTTTTTTTGTCCAAATCGAATATTTTTTTATGCCAATGTGTTATGTACCTGGAGTATAGGGGCTTCGGCTTCGGGAGCGTTCCCTTACACCCGGTATAAGCATCAAAATTAATTATCTCGTTGAACCTTACCATCCCCTAAAGAGCTTGTCTAGTATACCTACACATACAAGTCATTGCTTTTTACATTTGTATTAGTGTCTATCTACAACTGTGTGATTCGCTGTCTGACTATCGTTTTTATATCGATTTTAACTGTAATATTTAGGGGTGTTATAATTTTAAATGTCACAAATATTGATACAGAAGGCTTACTTCTGTCGTCTATAATTTTGACTACTACATTCCTCTAATGAAAATTCAAAGATTTTCGATTCTGGAATCTATATTAATTATAGCTAATGCACGCGGCTCTTCAAGCGTGAAAGTTTAATTCCGTTCCTACTACCTATGGGAACTTATTCCCAGGGTAAAAGTAGCAGGCTATAATCGGCTTTTTGAGCGCGATTGAATAAAAAACATCTAAATATCTTAACAAACTTTCACATTGATGATACAAATAGGTAGGTACTAAACAATAGTACTTACAGCATTAAAACTCGAGCACTCCTGACTTGTGTTGAGGCCGAGTTATCCCGAGATAGTATGCGTACACTACACATCGCCCATTTTCATAGCCGACCTTCTGTATCAATTAAAACGCGAACACTCCTTGACTTGAAGGAATTTTTATAGCATTAAGTATGCTAACTATACAAATCGAATACATAGGGAAAAAGAATCTTCTCGGGCGGGACTCGAACCCGCAGTCTTTCCCTTACAGGGGGAATGCCTGACCAATTCGGCTACCGAGACACGCCCGATATGATTCAAATTTCCCACCTTATACGTCTTTGAGGCGACGTAGCGTCATCTACCGATTTTCTTACGAACTATCGGAATCAATGAATGATGTTACAATCATTTTTAAACATAGATTTTTTGATAACTGCGCCCAAACAATTGAAGGAATTTTTATAGCATTAAGTATGCTAACTATACAAATCGAATACATAGGGAAAAAGAATCTTCTCGGGCGGGACTCGAACCCGCAGTCTTTCCCTTACAGGGGGAATGCCTGACCAATTCGGCTACCGAGACACGCCCGATATGATTCAAATTTCCCACCTTATACGTCTTTGAGGCGACGTAGCGTCATCTACCGATTTTCTTACGAACTATCGGAATCAATGATCCGATAGTTCGTAAGAAAATCGGTAGATGACGCTACGTCGCCTCAAAGACGTATAAGGTGGGAAATTTGAATCATATCGGGCGTGTCTCGGTAGCCGAATTGGTCAGGCATTCCCCCTGTAAGGGAAAGACTGCGGGTTCGAGTCCCGCCCGAGAAGATTCTTTTTCCCTATGTATTCGACTCCTTGACTTGTGTTGAGGCCGACTTATCCCGAGATTAGTGTACGTACACTGTATGTGTGCGTACACTGCAAATCGCCCATTCTTAAAAAGCCGACCTTCTGTATCAATATTGTGTGCGGGTATAGAATCGATTATTAAAACAGGTTTGAATAGCTTTTTGTAGTTGTATTTAACCACCTAGATACTAATATTTCAAAAGGATCATATCAGCGATTGAATGCTCTGTCCTTTTCTATTCTATATAGAATGTAGTGTGAAGAATGAGACGGAGCACTCAATGCTATAGAGCTGTGACCAAACCTGGGTAAATGAGGGAATATTTCTAAACTTTTATATCAATATTACTATACGTAAGGATAGATTGTTTTAAAGTTCGTTTTTTTATTAATTTGTGTAAAGGTAACTAAATTTACTTGATATCTCGCTACGTACATAATTTTTTTAGAAGATGTCAAGGTCATTTTTGCTATATATGTTGAATTTTGGTTACTATTTGTTATTATTAAGCCGTTATTGCAATAATACCAATCGTAATAAAGAAATGATGACAAAACTGGATACCCCCTAACCAGATGGACTGACAACCTGAAAAAGGTGGCTGGGACAGACTGGAAGCCGAAATTGCGCACATTGGGAGAGGCCTATTGCCAGCAGTGGACTGTGGGCTAAATAATGAGAATGACCATACATGTCAATCTAAAGGCTGCTGCTACACACAGTGCCGGCGGCACTACCGCCCGGCAAGCCACCGCCGGTCAGGCCGCCGCTAACTCGGCGGCTTATAAAGCCGTCGGTTTTGCCGCACAAAAAAGCCGCCGGACCCGCTCGACATAAAGCCATCGGCACTACCGCCGGCACTGTGTGTAGTAGCCTTCAAATAGAAGAACTGTCAAAGATAATAATCGCATAGACATACTACCGCATAGTATTTCTGCATTTTCTGTCAGTTCGTAGTACCATCGCAGAATCAAATAAAGTACCCAGTTGGCGGCAATATGTTTACCGAAAACTGCATTTCGTCAACTGTTTTCAGTTCCACTTAATAGGGAGCGAGGGTTCGTTATTACTTAATTGATACGGGAATCGAACCTAGGACCTCACACACAATACCATCAGTCTCTGACATGATTAACAGCGACATAAAATAGTTAAAATCACGCTTTACCGAAGTCATTTCGCTATCAACATTACGCCTTACTCTTTTTATTGAGTTTATTGACTCCTATGTATCAAAAGTAGGTGTGTATAGTATATCGTACGATACGATAGCCCTTGGCCGTATATAATGTCGCTTAACAATAATAATACGAGGTGTGATAAAGGATTGTATCATTATTAATGACCCTTATAGTCATAAAAAACTGACAGATAATATTTTTTCGTTCCATTGTTATCACAACTGATATCGCCCTGATTTATACTACTACAGTATTGCCAGCTTTATGAAAATTATACTAAAGCAGTGCAACACTATTTATACTGTTGATTGATGGCACTTGGTGGAATTCATTGTTACACATATTGAGAACACTTCTACTTTTCCACAGTATTTATTATATTAAACCTGACCGGTTTCGCTTTACGGCATTCTCAAGGGTTTACAATTTACCAAAGATTTTGGATGTTCTAATTCATAAAACCTACTATATTTCAGATTTTTCACTGTGAAAAATGTTAAATAGAGATCCGGTTCTTAGCATTCCATGGATTCACCGTGCGGTCGCCGGGTCCATGGCGTGGTACAGAGAGGAACACTGTGACGGCGCCTGGGACTTGCGACCCAGGTGTAGGTTTAGGGTGGCCACCTTGTGATGCATCAGCGCTCACCTCCACCGTCACAAGTGTTCCGCCCTCTACCTATCCAAATTTGGTAAGATCCTATCAACGCCGTTTTAGATATTCGTTTGAGTAAAGGGCTTACTGAAGCTCTTGGCAATCCGAGGTCTTTAAATAAGTTATACAGGGATTTAGCTGGAATTCCCCTTGCTCCTACTTCCACGGCGCGCGGCGTAGAGTTTAACCACATAGCCATTTTTGGTTAACTCGTTGGTCAGGTCAAAGTATTTGTTTATTTTTATAGCGTGGTCTTTAGGTATGTTAGTTTCCCACGGTACTGTGAGATCTATTAGTACTGCACGCTTTTGCTGTTTTGAAAATAGGAATATATCGGGTCTGGATGACGAGGCACAAACATCCTCCGGTTTAGAATAAATACTGTGGATTAAGTACAAGTGTTCTTAATATATGTATAAAGTAGTGCAACACTATTTTGTTTTAAATTCAGCTACCGACAAATATTTTGCCAATGTAGGTACTCCAACTGTGCAAAAATCTTTTTAGGTCTCTTTTGCGATTGCGCAAGACAGGACAACCAATTATAGATTACCTTAAAAGAATCACATGCTCAAAGGGCGTCATAGGTTGATCATAAGTACACATGTGCAAATTTTTATTCAAGATTTTGTGGCACTTGGCAAGATGGCAAAAATTATCTGCAATGACATATTTTTGTTTAGCTTATCTATATCATTACCTAAATAATGATTTTATTTACACTGCTATCTACTAAAATTAATTTCAATTTTTATTGTATTTTTATTAGGTTTTTTATTACAATTTATGTTCCTAAGATACAATTTAGACTATAAAACTCTATGTGCCCCAGTAGGTCTAATCAAGACTAGACTTTGTAGATCAGACTTAATTTTATATATGTATAACTGTAAGGTACACATAGCCAAGGAAATAAGTATACACCATTACATTTACCCTTAAAGGACTACTCTGGTACTAAAGAGATACGCGTCTACACTGACGGCTCCAAAACAAAGAATGGCTCAGGAGCCGGCGTGCACTCTTGGACCTTGGCTTGAATATCCACCTTCCACTAGGCGAACACAGCTCGATCTTCCAATGCGAGTGTGTCGCCATAACAACAGCAGCGACGGCAATAAGCGAAAAGCAGGTTAAGGGTTTTAACATAAAGCTCCTAACCGACAGCACAGCCGTCCTAAAAGCGCTAAACCACCAAACAACCAACAGCACACTAATAGCAGAATGCCAAACTGCTTTGAACCAGCTATCCACCCATAACGTAGTAAAGTTACAGTGGATAAAAGGGCACAGTGGGTCCTACGGAAACGATGCTGCGGACGAACTCGCGAGGAGGGGCTCCGATATGACCACTGCTGGCCCACTACCACTACTGCCGATCCCTTTTTCACAGATCCGTACCTGGATACGCCAGAGATCTGTGGAAATACATAACCAAAGATGGGTACAAACCATCGACTGCAGGCAATCAAAACAGGCTGTGCCGTCGATAAATAAACGGCTAACGAAACGTCTCCTAAGACTAGACAGAACAAGTCTAAGGACAATTATGGGGACAATAACGGGCCACTGCCCACTCAACAAGCACCTACAAACCATCGGTGTCACGAATGGAAACGGCCGCCCACGTAATACTGGAATGCGAGGCAGTGGCCGCCCAACGATCCCAAATCCTCGGCATAGTGAGGTCGCTCCGCGAAGCCTGTGAAGCCCCCAGTAAGCTTCTGCGTTTCTGGGCGGAGCTAGGCTGGCTGCTCTAGCCAGCACTCTCTACGCACAATGGCCCAAAAGAGAGGCTAAGTGCGGACAAAAGAGTCCCCTATCCTATCCTATCCTATCCTACATTTACCCTTACAGGTGCGTTATTATCGGCCGATAATACCGCACGTGTTATTGCGATATTTGCTCATCTAGACAAGTGGCACCGTTGTCTGAAAGAGTAATAAACATCCATACATCTAAACAACGATATTAGTGTGATGAGAAAGTTCAGCCAAGTCCACAGTTAGACTGGTAAAGCGGACCCCAGACTTCAAGCTGAAAACCTCGGATGCGATTGGGATGAACGCTAAGAGGAAGAAGCAAACAAATGGCACAATCGTATAACTATTAGAGCTATCGGGATCGTCAGTGACCGTTATAGTTTAAAACCTTTTGCAAATAATGACTTGATTGACAGATATTTTGACGTTCATGACAGTCGTAAACATATGTCTATCCCATACATTGATTGTTTTATCTATGCTATTAATGATGGCCAATGGCCCTAGTGGGGCTGCTTTTATTAAACACGGTATTACGCTGCTATGACCGACCACACACTGCTGCAATAATTATGCTAGCAAATGTTTGAAGGAATAAGGATTCGTATGCACTATCGACAATACCGCTCACGTTATTCAGCGGTATTATCGATCGATAGTAACGCGTCTGTGTGTTCGAGGCTTAAAGGTGTATACTTATTTCTTTAGCTGTGTGTATATGCAGTACCCAGTTTTAGATTCGACATGTTGAGAAGAAGAATGAAACTTCGGCTAAAATCGGCTTGCTTTGGTTTCGTGAGACGTACTCTCTATACGCTTGTTATATTTATAAAGTAGTTAAAACCAATGTTATAGTTTTAATATTTTATAAACACGAACAGTTTTATCTACTCTATAAAGATATCACACTGTCATTCCGATGTGTGTCAGAGAGAGCACTTTTTAAAATCGAAGCAAACCGATCATCCCTCTCTCTTCTTCCTGTGTCAAGTCAAAAACTGTACTGTATCATAGCTTATAAGTAAGTATAAAGTATACCAAATATCATAGACTGTAAATATGTACTAAATTCAAATATATATGTCGAGAAACTTCCAATAGAATTTTGAACGTTTTATCCTGTACTATAAATATATCATTACTGTGTAAATGTATTTATAAGTGTAGCTCTCTGTATAACCTCAAAAAGAAGATATAGGTGTATAAAATGGGTATACCCTTGGTCCAACTGGTCCCAATAGGAATAAAAAATAGTAGACACTAAGTTGGTCTCATGGGAAAATATCTCGTTGGTACAGTCTCTGTCAGAAGTTGCTGAATAATAACAAATGTGAGAAACATTTAGGCCCGTTTTCTAGAATGACATTCACCCTGAATCGATTGCTATCTGATGACAGATTGATAGATGTGAGACATCTCCTACACTACACAATCTGTTCTTACACAAATCGAGATTCAGGCTAAGTGTCATTCTAGAATACGACATAACATAAACTCACGCCTGTATTCCCCGAACGGGTAGGCAGAGGTACTAGCACCCACATTTCGCCAGTTTATGTTTAGGTCTCAATGTAATAGGTGGCGAGCCGATTGCCATTAACCGGGCACTTATAAACCTGCGATAAATACACACATAACTTCGAAAAGCATCGAAAAGTAATTGGTGTGTGCCATGGTAAACCTGGGATCGAACCCGAGACCTCGTCTCAGCAGTCCATTACCCATACCACTAGGTTACCGCAGATATAGAATGCGAGCCTTAATATAATTTTAAATCAACATTATTTACATTGAAATAAATCAATTAATTAAATTGATGTCAGAGGACAAGAGCTTTCAATCAAAAGTTTGAGTTAAAGTGGCTGGTATTAACTTGCGTTTATGTTAATACTGATGGTGACTGTGCAACCAGATGCAGATTACAGTTGGACCACAGATAATACCCAAATAAAATGTGTATTTTTCATATTTGTGGTAAATAGGTATTATCGATTTAAAAGTCTGTACTCTGGTGGTGTGATTGTCAAACGTTATGTAGCAAATAGTTCAAGTGGGTTTCGTTAGATGGCGTTATAATATAAATTGTAAAGTTCTATCTGTGTTGCTATTATTGAAATATTTTGGGTTTTAAATGAACGGGTTTGATGTCGTAGGATAATCTCAAATAATATTTACCGTTTTTATCAGATTATATTAGGGTTAAGCAGTATTTTTAAATGTTAATATCTTGTAGTGCTGATGTGTCTTAAAAATGTAACAATTTGATCTTTAAAAGTATTTAAAAAATCGATGTGAACTAAGTGTTTTGAAATATCAAATTTTTCCAAAAAAATACTGAACTAAGAGGTTATAGCATTCGTGTCGCTACGATACTGCCTTAAATAGTTCAATTGACGAATTAATTTTAATTACTCGTCTGCACATAGAAATAGATCATTGGATATGGGGTCGTGTCTCCTTCGGTGTCTCCATCGATGTCTCAGGGTACACGGGGATGTTGCTAGGAGCCGTAGCTCTATTAGACCGAGCCTCGTTATAAATCAAAATCATTATCAATATCAATTAACATTGTAATAATTACTAGCTGTTACCAGCTGCTCTGCCTGCATGATATTTTGATGCAGTTCCGACAACACATGGGAACATATTCCCGGGATAAAAAAGAATGCATTGTTCCAGATTATCCCTGCTTATGACTATTTCAGCATAATCTGTTCATCCTTTAGAGCTTGATTGTGTTTTTTTTGGCTCCCCCATCCAGGGGCCACTAGCAACATCGCTATAACCCCACGAGGGAGACACGACCCCGTCACCAGAACATTTGCTAAAAACTTATTTTATGGGTTATTGGTTAGTAATTACCATATTTCGCAATATTTATTAATTTAAGAGAAATATAAAAGTGTAATCCGTAAAATTCGTTTCTCTAAGTAGCTGTAAAATATATTACTTTGATGTTTTATGTATCAAATATATTATGTAGATGTTGTCTTGTATAGCTACTGATATATTTAAACTTATGTTAATATATTATGAGTGTATTATACAAAATGCTACTTAAAATCGCAGGAACTAACAGCATTGATGGTGCGAATGTTCGTTGACCATAAGTTTATGTTTCCAAATTTTAAAAAAGTTATGTTCAAAAAATCTGGATTTTATAAAAAAAATGTTCACATAATCAAAAGTTGATTGTATTAAAGTTTAACATATCATGTTGACACAAATGTATGTCTGTGTGTTTCTTTTTATTTATTTAATTACCCCTAATTTTTTAAGACTTATTTTAAAACATGATCAAACTATTATGCAAAAATTATATTTCTATAAAAACCCCTAGGAGCCATGACTTAAAATTGACATTAAACCCACTAAAATCCCATGGAAGCTTATTCCTGGGGTCACGGGTTCACCTTGGGAAGGAACTTCTAAAGTATCCCGACAGATATAGACCTCCAGCCATCGATGGAATTCGGAGGTCGTCCCATTCTAGAGACATGCGCGCAAAATTCGTCCCTGGAGGCTAAAGAGGTGTACAGACCTCTCCTTCTTTATTATGATACAGCATCAGAAAATACATACAACCCTGAATTTTCAACCTTCTACGATCAACCCCTATTTTTCTATCGCGATTCTTTTTAATAGTTTCGTTAAATCAGATTTTTTCTCAATTCAATTTGATGTTCCGCCTTCGGCAGTCGATAATAGATAGGATGATTCAGAGGAAGGTTTATATCCATACTAATATTATAAATGCGAAAGTAACTCTGTCTCTGTATGTTACGCTTTCACGCCTAAACCACTGAACCGATTTTGATGAAATTTGGTCTATATCCTATACCCTATGGGTATATTAGACCATGAGAAAGGACATAGGCTATGTATAGTCCCGATAACCGACATCCACGCGGGCGGAGCCGCGGGCAAAAGCTAGTAATCCATACTTGGTGAATTTGAGCTCGTACTGCAATAACACGGACACCCCGTGCTATCTTCAAAGTACATCCAAGTAACGTGTACTTCGCGTATAGAGCACATTTTAGGTTGAATTTACTATTCTATTCAACTTATTTAATTATACAACAGACTTACTGGTGGTCAACTGTCCCTCGACTCTACTAAAGCTAAATCACTGTGGTGCCGCAGTCAGCTCAAAAAATGACATTAAATTTTAGACTTAATATTTATACGCTTAAAGTCCAAATACTTTTTCAACTACTCAGCAGAAAGTCATTTAATTTTGAACTTTGACCGCATCGCTGTAAAGTCTATTGATTAATGCCGTTTTTTGCAGTGGCAGTGACACCATTGTGGTTCGGCTTTAGCAGAATTGAGGCCCTGGTCATCTCGAATTTCAGTAAACACTAACACATTATTTATATAGTTTAAACTGAAACGCCTACGCATTTGTTGTTAGCAACAACTTTTTAAAGCACCTTCTACTGCCAGTGGGGATGCCACTGACCGGACGGGAGATCAACCCTTAGGTGTAAGCCATTTCACCCATTTACCCTATATAACGCCTGCCATAGATGTTCGTATGACTACCAGGACCGACGGCTTAACGAGCTCTCCGATTTTGTAACACCCGGAACTATGCAAATATACATATTAATGCATTTAATGAAAGCTTTTTAAGTCTCACTGAAGGAAGGTAGACTTTCGAACTAAGCGTCACAGACACGGTACCGCTATAGACGCTGTCTATAGCGTTACCGTCTGACAACGCTGTCACAGTGCAGCGGCACTATGACGTCATTGACGCTGCGTTTGTGTCGCTGAGCTCGAAAGTCGTACCTTAGAATGTCATACATTTGTATGGAACATCTACCTGTCGCTCTGTCGCGGCGTCACAGTCGCAGCGCCTCTGACGCTACAGACGCTCGCTTCGAAAGTCTACCTTAAACTTCAAAATGACTGACAATAAAGTATGCGACTGTCTCCGAGAGGAAAACTCAGCTGTACCGGCTTGTAGGAGAGGTTGACTTGAGCTCCGAAGGTAATGAGGCTTATATATCGGGGTAAAAGCTAATGCAAACACAGGCAATAAAAAACGCACATCCCTTTAATTTAAAACCGTTAAATTATAACAGCTACGAGGGCTACGCTCGACAGGATTGCTACGAGAGGCAATCCTGTCGAGCGCAGCTCTCGTAGCTTCTACGAGAAACTCTACGGTGTACCTAATAAAATATTTTTCTACGACAAGTCTGCAAGCACCAGTAACTGTAGACCAATCTCAGACACAGCCTCGCTTAATTTATTTGCATTAGATAGGAATGGATATTTTCTATGTATTACGAGTCATGTATGTGATCCACTGAGTATTCCCTCAACTCAGATGAGGTCGTGAAACGCGATTGTCCGTTTTCGTAACTACAGCCGGATGGCTAGCTAGGCCGCTTTACATTTTTTTTATAAAGAATATTAGAACCACCCTAAGTTACTAATATTCCCTCTAACCCCTCCAACTAAGCTAAATTGCTTATGCTAGGAGTGGGTTCACGTCGGTAGTGTAATGGCCAGGATCGAACCCGGAACCTCTCGATCGTAAGGCCGACTCCTTAACCACTAAGCTACCGACACTACTATTTACCCGCCTAGTACCTACTATTATCTGTCTGTGCTTGCGTAGTGCGCATGAAGTTATAAAAGATATTGATATGAGTGTCATTTATCCCATTCGGGTGCAAACCTTAAGTACCTTAAGTACCTACCTATTATGCAAAAATTAAGCTGACATTATTTTGATAACGTCCAATTGATACCAAATGTTGACTGATATGGTTCTAAGTTATATTTAGATGAGGAAAAGAAGTGTACCTATAATACCTACTCGTGTAATACCTACCGGCATTTTATTTGACAAGTGCGGATGACGAGTGAGAATCCGGTAAAAGTCAGCAAAAAGCGGGTTGCTTCAGTTCCGTGGGACGTTTTCTATATCGCACAACAGACTAGCAGATAGACCTTTATAGAGTAGTTAAAACCGTTTGTGTTTTTAAAATAGATGGAAAATAAATTTAAACTTTAAACTGGTACTGCTACAACCGATTAAGGTGGTGAAGCATCCGCATCAAGCAAAGCCTCGGTCGGTATGAACACCATTTGAGCGTGCCTCGGCCCGTGCTAAATGTTATTGGTTTTTGTCGATGCTTAAATGTGTCTAGGTAGATTTGCCGCACGCAGTTTGGAAGGTTATGTTCTGCTTCACTGGCTGGACCAATTAAACTGAGCGCTTCATGTTGGCTCACCATGTAAAAAAATTACATTTCAAGGCTGCCTCGTGAAGTAAATATTACGTAGCAAACGTCCGAGGCAGCTCGCTCTGTGCGGTCTCGAGTATTTCTGTACTCAAATATCCATAGATTGGAGAAGGTGAGTTTGTAATATTATTCGACCTCATCTTAAGTTAGTGCTAATAAAATAAAAAACAAACGGTTTGGTGACAGTTTCTCTGTTCAAAGTTGTCATAGCCTGTCAGAATTGCACTGAAATATTTGTAAATACATATGAATACGTGTTCATGTGGTTACAGTAGCGGTATTATTTCGTATTTATATTATTTTTATTCAAAATTTTTCAATAATGGTAAGTACAATGATTATGATAATAAGCTACGTGGTAGAAATTTTCATACTTTTGCCATAGTTGATATTTAGCAAGTGTGGGATCTGATCCATTGAGAGGACTGCTATTATTATATGATTGCAGTTAATAATAGCCGACACAATCAGCCGGTTCAGAATGCTAAAGATTTAATATAGCACAATGGCATCACTGTGTATCATAGTAACTACTAAGTACCTATGCTATTGAATTTCCCTGTTGAGTCGATTCACACAGCACTGCTTGCAGTTGGCTTCTATTGCTAAGAGTAATAGGCTACCGTTTATTATTAACATCTCAGAATCAGATAACTTTTCAGGATGAAGAAATAGAAGAAGTAATCGAGAATGTTAATCAAACAGATTCACAGAAAAGTGTAGCCACTTCGAACATGTATTCCATGGACTTCACAGATAGCAGCTCCGAGAAACATAATTCTTCAGGAATGGACACGTACGTGCTGGAGTGGGACAGTGAAGGAAGCGAGTCACCGCGCAACAAGAGCACTGTACCGATGAACAAATCAGCTAAATCTATAAATGTTAACAGAGATATACAATGTGACGTAACCAAACGGTATTGCACTGAATGTTGCACCAACTATAGCAAATGCTCCATGGTATCACAAGAAATATTCACGCAAACCAGTAAAACTATCATCGAATTAGCTCAAAACGATCAAGCCATTATGAAAAATTTCGATAAAAATACATTACAGACCCAAACATCATTCATATCAATAAAGTCTAATAAGACTGTTGAATATCAGATAGAAGTAACTGGGAAACAGAACAGTTCCAAGACTGAAATAGTAAACAATTGTGGGGACCACTACCAAACTCAAGTTTGTGATCAATTGATCAACAGCTCCTTCGATGATGCTTCCTCTAAATTGCAACATTCACAAAGTGACTGCGACAAATCTAACGACACGACGAGTGCCCTAAGCTCAGAGAAATTATTAAATGTTGTAAATGAAGACTCCAAAGAAACTCTTTACTGTGACGATCAAACCAATTCTGATACCAATAGTGATTACAGCCAATCGGTCACTGATTTTGAAGACGATTCTCTTATGGAGACCATGAAACCTGCAGTTAATAAAAGTAGCATCGATAGCGAGTGTGACTCACCAAAATCTGTGGACAGAGACGTTGCCGAACTTTATACTAAACTGTATGAAAGTATAGACTTTAATTCTCATAGATCATTTGAACAGGATAAGAAACGTTTTGGTCATTTAACACCTCTGACTGAAGAGTCAACAGTGAAGAAAGATAGTTCACACGACGTAACATCGACAAACTACAGTAGTTTAAATGAGGATGATAACGAAGTATTATTTACAAATAAAGCAGGAATAAAAATCAAATTATTGCCTAAAGAAAACAACCGGGATGCTGAAGTTCTTAAGCTACCGCCTATTCAGGGCAATAACTCTTGTCCTAATAGTCCTACATTTGGTAATGCAAATTTTGTATTTTCGATGAACCCTAATAAGCTTCAGTTGAGATCGGGAACATTGCCTTGTGTTTTCGAAGAGCGAAGAGATGTGGGTATTGATAGGTGGGAGATTGGATCTCGAGAACTAGCATCGGGAGAAAGTCAGCTCATCAGTGATAGAAATGGTATGTTCAGAAACGTTTTTAACTACTCGTATCTATCGATCTATCTATCAATCTTACCAATAATAAAAGTATAATTCTAGCATATATTACCTCGTGAACTTCTTACAGAGGACAGGGGAGCCCAGGGTACTATTCAACTACCTCCCATACACCTTGAAGTCGGTTACGCGAGCAATGCTGCCAGGGTAAACAAAATTGAACACAAAAATACTGAGGTCGACTCTCTGGTGGATTTACAGAACCCTATCAATATCACAGACAAGATCAAGGAGCTGAAGATGAGTAACAAAGTTAAGAACTGGACTCAGTCGAAGTATTGCGTGCAGTAAGTGTACAAAACTGTAGTTTAGTGTTGATAGGTTGTTGTACAGGTCCCAGCTTCTGGTTGGGTGCGGGAAAGAAGAATATGACTGCGGCTAAAATCGGCTTGCTTCGATTTTGTATAGCGTATATATGCGTAAGTGCCCTACCGAAAACTGCAGAAAGAATACTTCAAGCCGCTGGGAGAGAAGGCATCTTGCGTAGCATGGCATGGCATAGCGGTAGAGCATTCGACTGCTACGCAAGGGGCGCGCTGTTCCGCTCAGTTACTCTAGAGGTGTTTCTAGATATGAAACGTATTATTAGTAGTATTCTAGATCCTATAATAAAAGCAAGTAAAGCTGGGCTTGCTTTGCGTCTAACGCTGGTGGAATTTTGTGAAATATGTAAAAATAAAGGTCATGCCTGATTTTAATGAAAACTACCTATCGTTAGATTAACATCCATATGTAATGAAGTACTCACAGGGACTACGTGTTTTTAATAGTGGCGAAGGGTGAAAAT
This sequence comes from Eilema sororculum, assembly GCA_914829495.1. Lineage (NCBI taxonomy): Eukaryota > Metazoa > Arthropoda > Insecta > Lepidoptera > Erebidae > Eilema > Eilema sororculum. The sequence continues at coordinate 21,470,623 of OU618545.1, read as the reverse complement.
TTTAAAAAGGGAATCGATGGTAAAACATTTCTCGATCTAGTTTGTCTTGCACCTTGCGCCTCATTAGGAATGCTGGTTTCCGAATGGGCCGCCACAGGTATTCAATAACTCATCATATTGTTGTGCGACAGTACTTCGGAAAGCAGAAGTGGTTCGCCCAGCACTGTGTGCGACGACAGTAGAGCGTCGGAGAGCGGGGAACGAGGCTGTGAGCTGCTGTGCATGGAGCTGCTGAAGAGACTCCGCTCGCACTCTTGGTTAGATGCTTGTTAGCAATAATTTTATGATCAAAATAGCATTTGAGTATAAAATAGAACCGCTACATGCTCTGAGTACTTAGTAAAAATTCGGTGACTTTTATTCATATAATAAAAAGAATATTAGTAACAGATACATCAGGCAATGTAAATATGAAAGTTATAATAAATCCCAAATAATTCGCTGTAGAAGCCCTTAATAAATACTATATTTCGATGTGTAAAATTTGTTACTTTTTCATATAGTGGTATGTAAAGGTGTACCTACCTAAGTGTAGTGTATTTCCTTTGTCTACTGTACCTAAGCTACCGGCAGAGTAATGATGATTTAGATGGATTTTGATATATTTTAATACATAATCGATCTAAATCGTCGTAATCCTACTTTTTTGATATCTATCCAAAATTTACACCCTCGGTAGATATGAGAAAAGTATAGAGACAGACCATCAACAGTCAATTATTCATTTCTATAGGTTTGAGGTGATGGACACATTAGACGATATTCCTAAAGTGTTGGACAAGTTCTGGGGTGTCATCGCAGAAAACCGAATTGCCGACCTTCTGAGACAAGTAACATTTATAATTTCTTTTCTACTACTGATTATTATCAAAAGAAATTTAGTTGCCCCCTTAATTTTTTATTAAGGGGGGACCTAAGTATATTGCACTCATATTGACGCTGCAAATTCCTCCAGTGCTAAAAATGTTGAGAAGTATTAGCTGCGTAAATATTGGACATTTGCTATGTGCTTGCTGCTTTATTGCGTTGTTGTGTGACCCCCTTTACATTTCAGCACTGTGTTATGCCCTAGTTCTAATAATTTGAACAAGTTTTGACAACAGACCATCCGGTGAAGCTTTGTGATAAACTTTGATCTGCAGGTAGTTTGTCACGTGGAGTCTCCGAGAACTCAAGTGGCACGCACCGCGTGCAATACTCTCGCTTCTTTATTGACGAACACCAACTACACTAAGAAACCCGTAAGTTCATGTGGCTGCTGCACTGCTGGGTAAAGGTCTCCCCCCAATCTTTCTACCTCTCTCTGTCCTTGAAGAGCCCTCACTCTCTCTTAGGCAAAGATAAAAAATAAGGTAATCACTAGTTGCCTTAAGTTTTTGAATGAGATCGTGTTTAAGCATTGAATACGAAATAACTGAACAGATCTACACGTAGATTTGTAAAACACAAACATATGAGTTTATGTTTTACAAATCTACGTGTAGATAGTGAATAGACAAGCGGGCTTGCATGAAAGTTTACCTTATGACAATGATCCATACTTAATATTATAAATGCGAAAGTAACTCTGTCTGTCTGTATGTTACGCTTTCACGACTTAACCACTGAACCGATTTTGATGAAATTTGGTATAGGGGTAGATTAAACCTTGAGAAAGGACATAGGCTATGTTTGGTCGCGATAACCGACATCCACGGGCGCAGAGCCGCGGGCAACAGCTAGTATGTTATAATGTGATAATGTTTGTAAGGATATTAGTGATGCAGATAAGAACCGCTGTCTGTGCCCATGTCAGTATATTTAAATTCAAAACAATATAATACTGAAGAAGTATGTTTTTAACGGCAGGACTTCTATGAAGCCGTAACGATCCTGCTGATCAAGACCGGCAGCTTCAGCCGGCCCGTGCGCCGCGCCGCGAACATGGCGCTGGACGACATCGTCTGTAGGATGGACATGAGCCATGTGGTCACAGCTCTGTGTATCCATGGGGTCACGTGAGTTATTTTATTACATTCATACACACAATTGACGATGCCTTCATTTGCGCCCCCGTGAAATGCTTAAATAGTCTTTTTAATTAAATATTTGAGTAGAGTTACCCTGGATCAGATGGAAGTCATTGAACAGACTTCGGACACAGATCTTCGGAAGCAAAGAAAACTGGTCTTATGGGGGTTCTCAGGTGGGGAGGACCTGCGATGTCAATGTGGAGCTACCCCACAGTCGATGACTCCCTATTAACGAGTGCCACCTTCCCATACACATTCACACCGGTGGAACTTATTTGCGCCTCCGAGATCGCCATGGAACGCCAGGTAGCAATGTAGTGTATAGTTATACATGATATATGCTAGCATATACTCGTGTTCAGTGTAATAAAGAACAGTTATTATCCAGCAGTGAGACTTATCATTTTTTCCCAAGACATGTCAAACACTGGGGAAACATAATTTGAGACTCGAGGCGCCATTGCCACAATATACCTAAGAAGAAAAATTAAATCTTAAGAAAATTGCTGTCGATTTAGATTCGAAAAAGTGAACGTTCAAGACGGGACTTTAAGGGAAGGTTCATATCTGACGGAACATGCGTCGCGTATCGACGCACTAACGTAGCATCGGTTGAGTGTGAACGTCAAGTGTTTTTCTATACATTTGTCTGTTTTGGCGTTACGCGACCGATAATACGCGACGCATGTTCCGTCAGCTATGAACCTTCCCTAACTCCCGACGTTTATGGGAGATTTTCGAATGTTCTAAACATGTCCGTGTAACAAAGTTGGTCAGAGCATTTCCCCCGTAATGGACTGATCACGGGTTCAAGTCTTTCGACCTTCACTTTTCACAATCTAAATTCAGTAAAATTATCGTCAAGTTTTCCAAATTTTTCTTCAATGCGCAGGTGAAATAATCTGAATTGTTACTATTTATTGTTTCGCAGTCACAAGAGCCCCCTAGTGAGATGCGCGTCATCCAGACTGTTGGTGGTGTGTTGCGCGCTAGGGGGCGGAGGGCGCGAACTCCTGCGCACGCGGCCGCCGACCGCCGCCTGCGCGCGAAAGCACGCACTACGAGCACTCGCCGCGCTTTTGGACGATAAGAATACAGAAACCAGGTGAAGTATACAGCAACTCTAGCATGTTTTTTATATTACTTAGGTGTCAGATAAACACACGGCCCACTGGATGGAAAGTCTTTAACGTTATGGACGTGTGCAATACAGGGACGTCAACTTGCGCTGCCGACCGTGTAAGAACCTTTTAATGCCCTTCTTGGAGTACCCCATATTTTAGTCGCTTGAAATGCTTGGCTTGAAGCTTGAAGGCTTGGGTGGTGCTATAAAGGGCGTATAGCTCCATCTCCCTTTCTTACCATGGTAAACCAGCAATACTCGGCTTTTGATTTAGCAAACCAGGAAATTAATGTCTAGCTAAAATCGGTTTGCTTCGGTTTTAACGGGTGCCCTCTCTATCGTACATCGAACTGGCAGTTTATCAACTCTATGGATTAGTAAAACTGATTGTTTATAAAATATTAATACCTATTGTAACTTTGGTTTTAACTACTCTAAAAAAATATCAAATTGTAGCTGTACGCTGATATCGCGTTACAAAACAAAAGCAAGCTGATCTTATCGGGATATTCTTCCTGTCATGCCAAATGAAAAAAATATAAACTGTAAACATTGGCCAAACCTCTTAAAAATACTCATCTCAAAAACCTTGACCTGAAGAAAGAAATTCAATAAAAATTGCAAGAATTGAGAAAAAAATGGGTGTGATTTAAACTGTCGCCAAAATAATCAGGTTTATCAACAAAAAGACCTGTACATTTTTTTACGAACTCTGCAGACTTTATTTGGTGACAGATCCATCATATTTGGTGACAGATTTACCAATTTGGATACCAAAAATATAATGTCCCGATAATGTTTTCAACAGAAAATACGCTGAGCGACTGTACTCCATGCTGCGGCCTCTGACGAACTTTGAAGCTTTCTATCTCACCGATGTGGACGTCGACCTAGCTTCGAGACAGATGAAGAAATACGACCACGTGTTGTTGTGTAGCACGCCAGATAGCAGGTGACGTGGCGAACATCTGACGTACCTATTTGTTGTGACTTGTGAAGTTGTGACACGTTTTGGGCTCGAACAGTCTTACGTAATGCCGATAATAACAAGGTTTATTCACCTATATATTATATAATAAGTGTTCTCATACATAATTCATTGTTAACATCTTCAAATATATTAAGAGTCATAGTCCGCCATGTTGCTCGCATCTATAGTAATCGGCAAACTTCGTGATCAAACGTCAAAAAGTTTGGCCAACCAAAAAACTAATAATGGGAGTAATCAATCAATGACGCGAGGTCTTTGAGACCGCGATTAGTTTAATAATACCCTATGATTGGTTGATTGGCGCGCCTCCGCCGTCGCGCCCCGCACTCGCCACCAAAGTGGCCTTATAGCGTGCCTTACGAAGCCTGAGGATATTTTCATTAAGTTTGTCGATCACTGTATTGATGACCGCTTACGTTGTTGCAAAAAAAACGGCATTAGCTGCATCTTAGTTTCCTTGGTCTTCTCTTAATCCCAATATGGCGACAATAGATATTGTCTGCTGTTAATTTTGTTTTTGTGTTTTCTGGACAAAATCTTCGAAAATCAGCTCAAATAAATCTATCTAATCTAGAACCATATTTAAAAAAGATAAATAATGTATTTCGAATCTTTTAGTGCTGTTCTGATTGACAAAAAAATATTATTCGTCAAAAAAATACAGTCTAATATATTTTAAATGGGGGATACTATTTGGTGACTGTATGTGAAACTGTTGTCTGCGTATGTCTGTGTGTCTAATGTAAAGTCTAGTAGTGCCAGTAAGAAATAATGTATTGTTGCCTAAACTACCATCAAAATTTCATTATTAAATTCAGGGTAACTCTAAGCTTTTAGGCCTAATCGTTGTGAGTGAATATTTCGATTAGTAAAAGGGTGTAAGTTACAATTCCAGTTGATAGAAAAATCATTGTGATGTGTTTTTGATTACATCTATTTTCAATGAATAGTTACTGTCGCTTGCAACCTTCTGCTTCTCGACCATTGAAATACATTTTGAATTTGCTCCCAAGTAAGTAGTAAATCTTCGTAGCAGTCGTTTTGTTTTTTTTTTCGTATTTCGTTCATAAAACTTATAATGACAATATCGTAATGCTTACAATATCCGTTCAAAATTATTTATCGTGTCGTTGTTTTGTAAATAATTGTCTTTTGAAATGTTTTTGGCTGTTTTTGTAAACATTATGACGCGTCACTAGATAGTATTTGTTTAACCAATATTGTAAAATAAGATGGACATTCTCATTTTTAATAAATCTTGTAGATATGTCGGCGATCGCATAAACGAAAGACTGGTTTTATTTTTTACGATAGAATACATAGCCCAAAACAGTAGGTATACTGTATAGACACAGCCGTAGGTACCTACTAACAAAATGCATCATAAAAATCCGTGTAAAAAGCTATCAATATTGTTCTTGAAATTATCAATGCATGCATGTCATGGGATGTATCTTCATGTCAACTTATGCCTTAGTAGGTAGTAGCCACTTTTGACGCCGCGCTAAAATGACGCTTGCGGTATGCCGCGTCTTGGTATCGAGTTTCTATATAGCGTAAGATAGAATAATATAAAAACAATCTAATATTATTCGTATGTTATAATAACAAGTGTATCTATTACAAATGACTTGAATGACATTTAGAGATAACCTTCGACCTCATAACGCTAACGATCGTGTCATATCGCCCTCCCCAAAGAACATAAAAGCGGAAACTTCTAGAACGTCTTCTAGCGCAGCAACAAGCTACAATCGATTGAAGTATACCTCGGGACACATATCTTGAACATAAGGCTGCCGGTCCACCGAAGCGGAGCGAGGCTGCGGAGCGGAGAAACGGACAAATATTGACCAATAGGATTGCACAAAATCTCCGCTCTTCGATTTTGTGCAATCCTAGGTAGACAGGCAGCCTAAAATGTGCTCTATACGCACAGTACACGTTTCTTGGTTGTGTTTTGAGGATAGCATGGGTTGCTACTGCGGTGGACGAGCTTAAATTCACCAAGCATAGATTTTACAAAACAATTAACGCGCCTCAGAGCCTCGTTTGTCTCGCGACTTAGTTCCAAGATATGTTGTGTCCCGAGATATATAAAACACATTGTCAATCACGCCTTCTCACAGGCTTTTGTAAAGGCTGTTATTGTAATCTATACATTTATATGCCTTCTTGTTCTGTCGGATCGACGGCACTTCACTCTCAAATTCTGCCTTCACTGTATGTTACCTGAATTGCGTTCTTGGGGGTGCTCATAGGTTCTGCCGGTGTTCAGAATTACGGAAATGTAGCACACTTCAGTAATTGGCGTCAGTACTGCCTCCGTGGCGTAGCGGTAGTGAACGCGGCCGCTAAGTAGGAGGCGCGGGTTTGATCCCCGCTCAGTGCAAATATTTGTATGCATGAATATGGGTATTTGCATTGGTCTGGTCATGCCTCGGAGAGCACGTTAAGCCGTCGGTTTCGGTTGCCATACGAACATCTATGGCAGTCGTTACGGGTAGTACGCTAAGACGAAGAGAGAAGGAAGCACACGTCAGTAACTGGCTCAACACACTGCAGATCCGCGTATTCCAAGAAACTCCACCTAGGTATACCTTCATACGCTATGAACTCTATAACTAGATGATCTAGATTATTCTAGATTCACAGATAGGTAATGCGGAATTTCAACATTTTTTTAAATTAAGTAGGTAATTAGTCTCTAACTGCAACGAATGCTAACTTTGTCGACCCTGTAAAAGCTTTCTAATGCCCTTCTTCCAAACCCCATTATGTAGTCTCTTTGAAAAAACACAGCAGAAGGATCATTCCACAGCCTTTATAGAGATAGATTATATCGCAACTGCTGTCGTTAATCATTTACCAGCTGTCGCTTCAGCCTAGCATTGTGTCTGAATTATTGCAGATGTATAGGTATGACATTCTCTAGATTCTTGATGATAATAAAATATAAGTAGGTACTGCGGATTGCGCACGAGCTTTTCACACGACTACAACTTTATAGTAGGTATCTACTGAAAATGTACCTATAAGAGTTTGTGAACGCTAAACCACGTCACGACCTATAGCTACTGGCCTAAGGATATGTTTATAATAATGTTTTTTTTTTATTATTATAAAAGATACGTTAATTTGAATTATCCTTGATGTTAAGCTAATGGCAAAGTCTCTTAAAGAGGGTCAGCAGTATACGATGTTAACAGTGGTGGTACTCAGCTTGACGGCCTCATCAGATGCTTTTTCACGCACCGCTTAAAGGACCCGGGATCGGGATATTGAGGATACCGAAATTATTGAGGTTATCCTGCAGGGGCAGTGGCGTACTCTGGAGAGTGGGAAGAGGAGGGAAAGAAGATACTTTTGCTGTAAACGCACATGCCTGGCCACGTGCACGGACCAAACGCACGTGATTGGCAACGTGCACGCACACGTGCTTTCGCCCCAAAACACACCGCACAGGATACCGAAAATATTGAGGTTATCCTGCAGGAGCAGTGGCGTACTTTGAAGAGTGGGAAGAGGAGGGAAAGAAGATACTTTTGCTGTAAACGCACATGCCTGGCCACGTGCACGGACCAAACGCACGTGATTGGCAGCGTGCACGCACACGCGCTTTCGCTCCAAAACACACCACACAGGCAATATTTTTCATAGAAATTACAATTGTTTACATTCTTTAATCAAAAATAATGATAATGTAAATGAGTTTCCATCACACTACACGGGCTTTGAACCGTCAGTTATTAATTGTAGGTAAAATAATCCAAGATATATATTAATTTAAGCCCTGTAAGCGAAAGGTCGTGAGTTCGAGTCTCACTTGAGCATTTCATTTTTTCCAATGTTTTTCGAACTTAACAGTTAGCATAATAAATGCTATAAAAAAATTCATTCAAATAAGTAGGTAGTGTTATTCAAGCGCACGCTATATATTTGCACTCGACAATCGACTCTGAGCTTGAAAGTATTTTTTATACCACTTAGATGATAGACAAGCACACGGCTCACCTGATGGAAAGGTAGTGGTTACAGTGGCCTATGGACGTGTACAACACCAGGGGTCACACTCGTGACCGGCCCATGCCGGACACTCGGTGAGCGTGTGCAGCCCTGTGTCCTCACTCGCGTCCCAATGATCTGTGTTTACCCGTGGTCCCGTTGGGTCGACCCATTACCGGGACCACGGGTAATTTTAATTACCCGTGGTCCCATGGCATTAGGGATTGCTGCCTAACACTACGACTATCAGTTGCATACAAAGAGTTTACTCATTAAGGACCGAGTCCGCGGAGCGCACGACTCAAAATCTGTCAAAATACAGACGCAGCCGTGCACGCACACATCACCGAGATGCACAGTGGGCTGCAAGACGCTCTTTACCAGTCAAAATAATGGTGAAAATTGTCTTACCAATGATGAAAAAACTATTGTAAGCCTTGTGGTTAGAGTGCATTTTTGAGTAATATGATTTATTGTGACGTATTACGTCTGTCAATTACATTTCGTATCTCTTTTCTTCTTATACATTCATCCCTGTCATATTATGTTACGTGACGTCATTGGCATGTCTTTTGTTTCAGTGTCATACATAGCATGTTAAACTTTTTACAGAGATTATGAGATTTCGAACAAAATAAGGCTGGGGACATACCTACACCTAATTGTTGATATCTGAGGATACTGAAAATACTCATAAAATTAAAATGCCCACCGCGCGTAGACAGACCATACCTGCCAGTTACGTACAAAAGAAACGATATTTAAAAGCCCTAATTACAAAATTTCGAAGTTCAAACCTGTACGAAATATCAAACTACGAGATACCGAAGATCACATTAGTTTATATTTTACTAGCTGTCCCGGCAAACTTCGTTTCGCCTTAGAAATTAGAATCAATTAGCTGTATCAAATTATCCTAATAATTTTGGCAACGGAAAGCATTTCGATTCGGGCCCCATACGCCCACGGAGCTCCCGACACTAATAGGTCACCGGGGCCCATACTTACACCTACGGAGCCTATATACCTATGGAACCCATACAACTATATATCTCTAAGCTCAAGGGCGTTCATACTACCATAAACCATAAATTTTTCGACCTAAATAAAAAAATAGCCACCATAATTATTTTCGCGGCCCATGCAACGGGCATTTTGTTCATTCAGAAGAATGTCTACTAATCACCCTCTGACGATATTTGCACGCATAATATCAATTCTATATCAAACGTCAGATAACATAGAAGAATATCATACAGCAGTATTAGAATAATAAACACATTTTTTTCCAATTCGTATTCCAAATTCAAAATTTAAACATGGCGTACCTATGTCGGATTAGCTATTTTATATGGTGGTTATGTATTCTTAAATTTTCTAATTTTCCGCGCAATTTTCTTCATTTTTTCTTTCATAAGAACTTTCTCCTAACAATAACGAACACATCAAAAAAAAAATAGCGAAATCGGTTCAGCCCTTCAGGCGTGATGTCGTGACCAAGGGAAATAGGGGTTCATTTTTATATATATAGATGTATAGAGCGCGCATATTAATCTAAATGTATAGGAGCCGAGCACGACAATTTGACTTCTCGTCACCTGACGGTAAGATAAAGGCAAAGTGTCAAGAAAAGGCCACCATTACAAACACGTACTTAGTTAACAATGGTGGCAGTCAGCTTGACGACCTTACTACGAGTAGATGCCGATCCGATTGTCGTTTAGTGGTAGTGGCGTGCTCTGAAGAGTGGAATGGTGTAAGAAAAGAAAATACCTTTGCTGTGCCTGCGTCTTCTTAGCATTGTACTCCACCAAGTTCTCAGAGCGCCATTGCAAAATGTGATCCACGATCCGGACAATCTCAGTGACAAGAAGCTACCCTTTTTCATCGATATCAGACTGTGTAGCCGCAGGATTTCCGTGATAACTCTCGTGTAAGGTGCTATCATCTGCATAGCAATGAAAGCTGAAGAAAGAGAGTGATGGGGAGAGAGGACACGAATACGGCGCTCCTGCAGGCACCTAGCAACCCAATTGCACAGTTTCAGGGTCCGTCTTGTAGCTCTTCTTCCTACATTTCCTCCCCGGCTGGTACCGGGTGGGGAGGTTATATCGGACTTGAACCGACTAAAACCGCACGCCGACTGAGGGTCGTGGTGCTAGGCCGGAGGTGAGGTTGTCTTAGGCATATTCCTCGCACCCCGGCTAACCATCAGGGCCATCCCTTGCGGTCTAGCCCTCTTCGGGAGGAGGAGGACAACCAGGACTCGCCCTAGAGTGGGGAGGCGCGCTTCTAACCACGCCGCCGCCGTGGCCTGCTTCTGCTGGGGTGACAGGCGGCTCTATCCTTCAGCCCCAGGCCCGCGCTCATGAGGGACGGAGGTCAGTCTGTGCCCTCCGACGCCCGAGTTGCCTGCGCACGCGGGTGGTGTGATCTGTAAGTCTCTCTCTCTCACGCCGCCACTCCCGTTCCACCGTTTCCTTCACGACCATTAGAAAGAAGAAAAAAAGGAGGACGCAGAAGGAGACGCTGGCCACCCACGCGTCCGCACAGCGGACCATCGCCGTGAGCAAGGTGGCGAGGATGAGAACTCTCACTCCCAGGGCCGCCACGAGCTCCCACCTTGCCGGCCACTCGGTGAGCGTGTGCAGTCCCGTGACGTCGCTCGCGTCGCAGTTATGGCACTCGGACGTTCCCTCCTTATCGATCAGACGCAGATTGACGTGATCGTACCGACGAAGGCGGCTCTCTTGCGTATCTGCGACATTGCGATACATAAGGCTTCTAATACAGTGCACCAGGTCTACTGGTGGTCGCACTAACTGATACCCGCGACTCCTGCGATTCTAGTGATGCTGCTAAATATGAATCAGTATCTTTAATATAATATAAGCCAACGAAACTTTTTTTATTACTAATATGTACGGAAACAACTACTTTACAATATACATATATACTTACCTATACAATCATATAAAATAGACCATGAAGTTAGTATCTAATTATAATTTCATTACAACAGAACCTAAAAATATTGTTTCTACAAAAAATATTTTAACTGGGTATATCCCCAACTTTACAGTTCAAACCTTAAAGCAAGTATGTCAAAATCTGAAACATTATGCTATAAATGTACCAACGAAAGTGTGAAATGGCAAAAATCGGAACTATGGTTGTCACTGTAAAATGCATACTATTTTATTGCCGTCCAAATGATTAATGAAGACGGTGGCGCCATTTTTCATTTCATATATTTCTTGGTAGGCCTATTTGTGTATGCATGAACTGTCATCACGCGCCAAAGAGACGTGCTCCTGCTTCGAAGGCCCGTGGGCGACTGACGGGCGATAAGAAAAAATATGGCAGAAAAAAGACACTATTTTACGCGTTTTTCAGGAACTTTGAAGTGATTTTTTAGATTGATTACTAAATGTATCATCAAATAAGTTTTGTCTTCCCTATCAAGAAGTCTTTGACTTTCAAATGTATACCGGTTCATTGCTAAAATCACTCATTTTCAATATGAATTTACTCAAAAACTGGAGCCTATTTCACTTAGCCTGTATGGAGAATTCACGTAAAACATATCTAGATTTTAGGGCTTTAAAAGAGGAAGTCCTTGTTTGTAAAGGTACAAAAAACGTACACGCTATATTTTATTGGTTTCTTCAGTGTTCAAAAAGTGTTTCTTTTTATTAATTTGTGTTGATTTATTGGGTTAAATCTGAAAAATACGAAGGCATGTTTTTGCATTTTTTTCTCAATTTTGTGCGTTTATTGACGTTTATTATATAACAACTATTAGGTTTTAAGAGTTTAATATAAGCATACCATAATTTTTGGTCTTTGATTGTAATATATACAAAGTATCATTGATATCAATCATATCTAAATAGGTTAAATATGAAAAATTGTAACACTCTTTTCGGTGATTTTCACGATCTGGCCCCTTAAAATAAAATAATTCCATCCTTAGGAACAAGAACATTGGGTATGTAATGGAACAAATATTGAAATGAAGAATTCATAACCAAATACAAATGGCTCATAAACTATCTTAACATTTCTAGTGCGTATCCAACCGATATTTCACCAGTAACTAATTCCATTAGTGTATTGGTTATGAATTAATAATTTTCAATTGCAATTTTTTTCTGGTTCTGACTGGAGTATCCGTTTTAATTTGTGATAATTTGATCAAAACAAAAATTAAATTTGCTATGCTAAGATTCCGTCACGTTATTGGTTCGGGCCCCTCTCCGAAGACACTGAGAGTTTTAAGAATATCGTTCTTCAGCCAAAAACGTTACAAGTAATTTAAAAAATTTCTATCGATACAATCAGAAGTCCAGGCAGTAATCCCTCATGCCATGGGACCACGGGTAAATAAAATTACCCGTGGTCCCGGTAATGGGTCGACCCAACGGGACCACGGGTAAACACTCCCAATGATGGCACTCGGACGTTAGCTCCTTTTCGATCCGACACAGATACCGCTCGAAGCACCCGTGCCCGGTGATAATCTGTGTCAGACGATACGAGAGGCTGCCATGTGGCCTCTCAAGCCATTCCCCCTCTGCCTTACCGCCTCTATGACGGCATGCTCAAGTCGTCGCTCCTACTCCGCCACCATGATCCCGTGGAGCCGGGGTCTCTCGGCCCGAATGTCTTCGGGCTCGGGATCGTATCCCTGCTCCCGCGCCTCCTTACGGAACCGATACAGTGCCGCAAGGGAGCCGAGGCCGACCCCGTAAGACATAGTTTTTGTACCGTAAGTGTAGAAGACATAGCAGATCAATCCTTTGGTCTTCCCACCGATATCGACAGCACAAAAACTCTGTAAAGAAGGCCATATTTAATTTATTTTTGTAATCTACTCGTATATTAACAAAGTATTAAAGTTAATCTCTCTACCCTAGGTCATCTAAAATTAAATCGAATTTAAAGACATACTCGTATGACTTGGATCAATGTTATTGTTGCCTGCAGATAGCCTATTTACCCCCCCCGTTTATATTATAAACAGTAAAAAGTAATCAAAAGTATCAAAACACACCCATGTTCTGTTTGTTTCTCATCGTCAGTTACTGAAATATTGAACTGGACTGCCCGTGTTCCAGAACAATGCTCAGGGCCTCGATTCTGCTAAAGCCAAACCATTATGGTGCCACCGCTACAGCAAAAAAAGGCATTAATTAATAGAATTTAAAGCCATGAGGTTAAAGTTCACAGTTAAATGACTTTTTCATCCCTTCTATTCGAAAAATGTCACTTTACTGTCACTGTAGCGGGGAGCAAAATAGCTCTTTTCTGTTCAGAGCCAAGCAGCGGGCCGGCAAAGTGATTTGAATTTGGAACATTATCATTCATAGAAACCGAACGCAAATTGTACGGATTACTGGCTGGTACGCGTTGGCAGCATAGCTCGGGGTGACCTGTATTAACTAAAAAAAAAAACAAAGAGCGCCAATTAGGTACCTCTCTGTTCTTGTAATTAGTACATAACCTATCTAAGTTTTGCAAAATAATATGAGTTCTACTTCGAGTTATGGAAGTGACAATGCATGAACTTCTGTAACAATTAGATATTATAAAAGCTAACAACGCCGTACAGTCAACTACAAAGAGATGTATCCAATTTAATCTTCCAAAATTATGTACCCCTGCGAGTGCCACTATGAACTAACCAAAGATTGTGACAAACATGGTATCCACTGAACTTGACAATAACATGTATGCGTATAAAGCGCAATAATTATGTATCCCACTACATTTCCTGTGATATGTACACTTACAATCTTGTCAAATACTGTGAAAGAAAATTGTATACATTTAATGTTCCAAAGAAATGTAACCATAATAAAAAGGATGTACGAATTTCGAAGTGCCAGCGAAAACAAAAAAGTTTCTTTGAGAATGCCATTTAAAAATAAATTCAATATTTTGCACATTTATAGAGATTGACTTAACTGTTTGATACTTCATATTATCTAAAACTAGCCTTTGCCTGCGACTTCGTCTCCTGGTTCTGAGCTACATCTCCGCCAATTTTCAGCCAAAATTTCTTGAGTTATAAATAGTGTAAGTAACACGACTTATGTATTCGACGATATATATATATTCGCGTTACTAATTATTAAAATAAGGGCAGTATAGTTATTATTAAACAGTTTTTACAGTTTTTTGTCGTCTTAAGTGTAAGTTCTTTACTAAGAAAAATAAACGATAATAGTCTTTTTCTTTTATCAGTCATCCAATACATATTATCTTCTGTATGAATAATCTTTTGCCATCGGTTTCATTCGGAAAAGTTCGTATTTATCATACTTGCTTTCTATTCTAAATGTGTAATATTATGAATTTATTTTTAAATGGCATCCTCTAAGAAAGTTTTTTATTTTGCTAGCACTTCGAAATTTTTGTTATGGTTACATTACTTTGGAACATTAAATGTATACAATTTTCTTTCACAGTATTTGGATAGATTTTTAATTAAGATTGTAAGTGTACATATCACAGGAAATGTAGTGGGATACATAATTATTGCGCTTTACACGCATACATGTTATTTGCAAGTTCAGTGGATACCATGTTTGTCACAATCTTTGGTTAGTTCATAGTGGCACTCGCAGGGGTACATAATTTTGGAAGATTAAATTGGATACATCTCTTTGTAGTTGACTGTACAAAACTTGTTACGCCCGAAATCTCGGGAGAAATATTTTCTCATAGAACGGGGATGAAAAGTAGAGTGTATAACTCGGGAGCAAATTATTTTTTTTTTTTTATTTATTTATTTATTTATTTAAGTACAATGTTATCTTATGAGCTAATACATTGTCCCACAGAACCGTACAAACGGTTTGACTGTAGGATCATGAAGAGTTACAACTAGATACTACATCAAATTAATTCAGTACATAGATATAGTGTAAAATTATGGTAGTGAGTCCAATAAGTGCTTTTTTAATTTAATTTTAAACATATTTTTCCTGTTTTCCTTTCTTATTTCTTCGGGTAAGCTATTTAGTATGTAAGGTATTCTTTTATTTAGCGTCCTATCGCCATATATATTATTGACCCTGGGCACTACAAATTTGCCCACCGTCATTGCTCGTGTGTTGTACCTGTTATCTACATGACAATTCTGCGTTGGATTATGCTCTCGACTGCCGTGGTTGATGGTTGCAAGTAGGTATTTATGTTTAACACTGACCGGTAATATTTTACATATTTTAAATAATTTAAATTAATCGTTTTGGTAATTATCTTTGATTTTTTTATCAACTAATAGTTTAATAAATCTTAATTGCATGTTTTCTAATTTATCTATGTGTGTTTTATATGTAAGCCCATAGCAGTTTAGCGCATAATCCAGGATAGACTCCACCAAACTACTATATAGGAGTTTTAGAGTACCACGAGGAACTTTGTGACTTAGGTGATGGAACTTGACCAACACAGCTCTGAGCTTGTCACATATGAAGTGTACATGCTCTGTCCAGGAGAAGTGTTCGTCAATTTTCACTCCCAAATAGGTTACACAATTTACTCTCTCTATCGGTTTGCAGCCACAGTTGACCAGATTATTGTGAAAGCATTCATATGAATGAGTGATCAGTGAATAAGGGGAGTCTGTTACTGGTAGATAGGGCGAATGTATGATCATTAGTTTTGTTTTGTCCGAATTAAGCACTATGCCATTATCGTGTGACCACTTTACAACTGCATCTACGTCCTGTTGAACTAGTCGACACGTATCGGCCAAGCCGGTGCCCGCGCGTAGCACGCATAGGTCGTCTGCGAACATATGCGCTGTGCAATACTGCAATGTTCTGCATAAGCTATTTACATGCATTAAATAGCACACAGGTCCACATCCAGACCCTTGCGGAACGCCGCACCGCACCTGCCTGTCATCACTGAGCGTGCTTCCGACCTTTACTCGGTAGGACCGTGAAGTGAGATAGTCACTGAACCATTCGTTCAGTGGCTTCTCTACTCCACATTCCTTTATTGCCTGCAATAATGTATTTATTTCTAAAGTGTCGAATGCTTTTTTATAGTCGAAAAAGATGGCAATAACAATTTTTTTATCATTTAAGTATGTATTTATTTCATCGGTAAATTTTGCAAGTAACGTATTGGTACTTTTTCCTCTTTGAAAACCGTGTTGGGATTCAGTTAATATACTATTAGTTTGCAAGTAGTCGCTCAGTTGATTCACTATACCTTTTTCGACTATTTTGTCAATACTAGATAATATTGCTATTGGCCTGTAATTGGAGAATGACTTTCTATCGCCTTTTTTGTAAATGGGACGTATGACTGCCTCTTTAAGTTGGTCCGGAAAATGATGGTCTTTAACTGATAGGTTAATCAACTGGGTTAATACAGGGCTAATTTTATCGCTTATTAGTTTGATGTCTGACATACGTATCCCATCGCTACCGGGTGATTTCTTCGCGTTCATGATTTTAATTATTTTACTTACCTGTTTGACGGTAATCGGTTGCCACCTCATGCATCTACCAATATTGTTCACATAGTCGTCCCTTTTTAACAGTTTGACGTCGCATACATGCTTTATCTGTTGTATATCCGCATCAAAAGTGGCCGCAAACCGATTAGTTAAATATTGAGTGTCTCCTAGCTTACACATGTTAGTGAGTATATGTTCATCTACAGTCTGCTTTTTTTTCCCCAATAATACATTAAATTTATTCTGTCCCATATCTTTTTTATATTCTTATTGCAATCAATTATACACTGCCTATCGTAATCATTACTACGTTTACATATCAATTTAGTGCACTTATTTCTACATTTCGTATATTCCAATCTTTTCAACATGTTCTTCGGATCATTGCACCATACCATAAATAATTTATCTCTCTCTTTTATTAATTTTTTTAGATCTGCCGTCACCCAGCTTTTGTTATTTCTAAGGCTAGGACGGACTGTTATAGTCTTATAACAACTATTATAAATTTCATCGAATGTTTGCCGTAGAGAATTATATAATCCGATTGGACATTGAATACTCATTAGCTTATTAAAATCAGTACTCAATAATCTTTCCCTAACCATACGATTATCTAATACGCGGTAGCGAGATGTAGGTATAGTTGAATTGCGCTTATGTTCGCTTCGGGTGCAATCGGCAGATGGAGCGCGTCTCCACTGCACTACGGCTGACACTGGGTAGTGATCCGATATCTTATGCTTAATTACTACAGAATTAATCTGTGCTAATGGTGCACGTATACAAATATGGTCTATGCATGATTCGACAACGTTTCCATCAACAATTTCTTTGCGGGTTATTTTATTAATACACTTTTGCAGACCAAATTCAGCTAATAAGTTTTCATACTCAGTTACATTGCAGTCATGGCATTTCAAAAGATTTATATTAATATCGCCGCATAATACTAATTTGGTATTTTTTGGTATACTATTCAATAAATCCCGCAATTCACTCAGAAATTCTTTTATTTTATCCTTCTTTTTTATTTTCGGAGGTCTGTAAATAGATATTAAATATATTGGATCACTGCCGTCCTCGTCGAGTACAATGGAAACACACTCCGCCGCTTTCATATTGCGTGAGTGCACAGTATCAATCGCTCGGGCCGGTCGAGTGTCTCGTATGTAAACAAGCACTCCGCCACCTGAGCGTGTGGTACGGGTTAAACTATTCATATTAAAGCCTTTAATTTCGTAAAAGTGCAATTCCGAGAAACTTATATTCGCCTCTGTTATCACTAGTACATCAATGTATTTTAAGTTACTATCTAGGATGATTTCCCTCTCGGGCGGTGTACTTTGAAAGCGCCCTCGCCGTAAAAATACTACTTTGCTCCCTTGTTATACAATTTACTATTGCAGAGTAATTGAAAATGTGTAATGAAACTGGTTTCATTTCATTTTGGTCTTTAGGCGTATAGAAATAAAGTGTAAAATTTAATGTCATTTTTGCAGTGATTATGGCACCACAATGGTTTAGTTTTAGTAGAATCGAGCCACCGCCACCTGTTCACCCAACCTCTCCCACTGGTGGGTGCAAGGGGAATTTCTGTTTACCCGTACACCCACTGCATCATGGGGGAGAAGTATCGATATCAATTCAATCTACCCGTGCACAAACTGGCCACTTCATTGTTATAGAACTAATAATGTTTGCGAAAGCTGGAACACCTGCATTAATAAAAAAAATAATAAAAATTATTTAAAGGTAGCTAAATTTTTGTCAAAAATATATTTAACGCCAAATTCTAAATTAAATGATTGACGAGACGCACATTATACATTAAGTGACTATCAGATACTTCAAGCACAATAGAAACTTTTGCACAAAATAAGCATTGGTCATTTCTTGGAAAAGTTGCGTTAAGATTTTTTTTGTAATATGAAATTAAAATTAAGTAGATAAGAATTTTGTCGTTTAATCATCTATCGTACATAATAGTATCGATATTTACTTTTCCCACCCTAGAAAGGTGCAGTGGGTGTACGGGTAAACCAAAATTCCCCATGCAACCACCAGTGGGAGAAGTTGGTGGGTGAACGGGTCGCGGGTCGAATCGAGGGCCAGTTGTGAATCAACTCTCACAAAAGACATTTTATCGCATCATCTAGAACACTCCGCAGATCCCCATTATCTTAGTGTGCCTAATTCGCTTTGAGCCTAAGTCTCATTATGCCTAAAAGTCTACCTTGTTCTTATTCGGTTTCAATCGATTTCTGCATAATAATATTATAAGAATCCGATTATTGTTACTACTTGGACCATGACATTCACATAGCAATTATATTTTTTTTACAATTTCTTTGAACATGATTACGAATGCTATGCCAAAGGTGGTATACTTTTTTTTATAAAAGGGCGGGCGCAGAGTACTGTGTACTGCGACCTTTCGCAGATCTAATGTGCTACCTCTATCTGCTCACCAAGTCCTGCGTTTGATATGAACCGAACTATGGGGTTTTCACATCCTTCGGACTGACCATGGGTCACCCAAGAGAACGGGTTCTACAATGTGGTATACTTAGACCAGGTGCCTTTTAGACTTTCGTTACCCGTTGGTACCATTCACGAAGGTCCCTTTCCTTCAGACACACAAAGATAAAGGGCTTGAGACCATCTACTTTTTAGACGAAACGATACTAACTACTACTCGCATACGGTCTAACTCGCCTTCTGCCTAACTCGTTTTCGGTCTAAACCGCCTTCTGCCTAACTCGTTTTCGGTCTAACTCGCCTTCTGCCTAAGTCGTTTTGGGTCAAGCTAGCGTTTGGTCTAGGCAAAACGCGACTTAGGCTCAAAGCGAATTAGGCACACAAAGACAAAAGGCTCAGATCTATAGTTAAAAATCGAGATTCAGACTGAGTATCATTCTGAAATACGGGGCTAATGGAGAATGTTCACTAATGTTACTTTTTAGCTCATTATATTGAAATATGTTGAAAATAAAAAATACATGTGAAAGAATTATTTCCATATCTCAACTAGTCTCCAAGATATGGACTTAAATGTGTCCACTCGCCCATCGGCTCGCGCTAGATGCGTGTGACGTCATCTTATGTAGCCCAATCGCTTTAGTTGGCGCTGCCTACGGAGGACAGAATATATCATTTCCTTCTCCATGGCGCTGCCTTACATTTCACCAGAAATCTCAGGCACTACTGGTCTGATTTAAAAAATATTTTGTTTTGAAACTGTTTAACGAGGAAGGTTTTCACGTTATTGACTATTTTCACGTTATGTCCGGGTCCTTTAAGCGGGGCGTGAAAAAACATCTAATGAGGCCGTCAAGCTGAGTGCCACCACTGTTAACATGGTACATGTTTGCGATGGTGACCCTCTCTTCGAGACTTTGCCTTTAGCTTAACATCAGGCGAGGTGAAGTCAAATTGACGTGACCTGTGACAAATGTGGTCTCAGCAAATTCATTACACTATTCTAATTCTTGATTAATCTGAGGACAGATTGTATAATTATCTGTCAAATCTGTCAGATAAATTGAGATTCAGGACTGAGCGTTGTCCTAGAATGTATAATTATCTGTCAAATCTGTCAGATAAATTGAGATTCAGGACTGAGCGTTGTCCTAGAACAAGGGCTTGATTTTACCAAACCACGAAAAATAATTATTTTCATGTAACTGGTTACGAGATTTCAGTTACAAATATGGATTAAGGAGATTTAACTGTGAAACTAATTATCATTGGAGTAACCTTTAGAATTGATTTTAATCAATACATTCTCTGCTAAGAGATTAACGTCATCTCAAAATAATTTTATGCATTGAATGTGTATTAAATGATAATATCTCGATACTTGTCACGAGTATACATCTTTGCTACTCAGTAAAACTAATTGCCCTCTAATAATTTTATTTACTGTTACAACTTATTACGCACCTCACTCATCTGGCACACTATTCTACTTGACAAAGAGTTTCAAACGCATTCGTAACGTGAATAGACGATGGATTTCAATTGATTAATATAGAAGAAAAGACTGGTGGAACACTAAACTGATTAAAATGCGCCGGCTTATACGACAGTCTTAGTTCTTATGTTATACGGGGTTTACATTGATGACTAAAGCCATGTAAATAGCAATCTGACAAGACCACAAGTGACTTAAGCCGCAATCTACAAAGTTAGGTAATTCACTGAAGGAATTCGACTTTGGAGGCTCAGCAACCGGCCGCATGCGGCTTTCAGCTGATGACTAAGGCCCATACTCTGGAATGACACTCAGCCTGAATCTCGATTTATCTGAGAACAGATTGCATAGGCAATATGTCAAACGTCTGTCATCAGATAAATCGTGATTCAGGTTGAGTGTCATTCTAGAATACGGGCCTAAAACTACTAAAACCGACCGTATTGTAAAGGATCAGATCAAGTTTTTTTTTTATATAGGACACGTCAATTTGATTTCACCTCGCCTGATGTTAAGCAAAGGCAAGGTTTCGGAAAGAGGATCACCATCGGAAACATGTACCATGTTAACAGTGGTGGCACTCAGCTTGACTTTTCACGCCCCGCTTAAAGGACCCGGGACTGTAGGAAGAAGGAAACACGTGAGCTGGCAGGGAGTTCCAGGTCTTAATGGTGCGGCATAGGAATGAGTCACTGAAACGCTTGGTTCTAGCTGGTATACTCTGCACCGTATATGGATGGCATCTTAGCCCTGCACGTGTCGTCCTGTGTAGGAAAGGAGAGGGTGGGACTATTGGAAGAGCTCGTCAGAACATTCACCATGGTAGAGACGGTAGAATACTGCCAAAGACGCAACATCTCTACGCATCTGCAAAGGCTTGAGGGTGTTCGTGACCTCAGGATTCCCAATAATGCGGACCGCACGTCGTCGCTGCAACCTGTCGAGAGCATCTAGTAAGTACTTTGCGGAGCTACCAATCCACCAAGTTACCAATCCATGTGCTATTTTAGTCATCTGTATAATTAGGCAGTGATGTGGCTTGGTGAAGCGATCTGTGAAGCGACTCGCCGCTCGGTTGACTATACGGTTGATCAAGCCTAATAAGGGTGCAGAATTGTAAATTCAGCTGAGTATGTGGCCCCTTTAAGTGCATACGCACTTGATCAGTGCTAGAGTACTAGATTCAAGGCTACCGCGATAGTGCTGAATAATATGTATAATAGATAACTTTCTACGAGCTTCCAGTGTTGTGGTGTTAAAATTTAATTAATAAACTCTTATCTTTCTGTTAAGATTTGACCTGATATTGCCCTGATGTAAGTTTATATAATAAACATTAGCTTGGGAACTAAGTTCAATAAACTGAAGTACGAATCAGTAATTGATGATGAATCAATCAAATAATTTATTGCCTACTATGTGTACAGTCAGTACCAGAAAGATGTTGATGAAGAAATTACTCAAAATGATCTTAATTTCTTTTTTTTACCCCCTTCCAGTTGACGGCACTTGGCACACAACTTTAGTTTGGGCAATAATACCATTTAAATCAATAAATCCGTTTTATTTGCTCTTAATAAGAGAGTTGTAGGATAATTTTGAGACTTCGTCGACAAGATATTTCTGACGCTGACGGTATCCACATAGAAATCAACATGTATGGTGTCCGTATATTTTACAGTTTTCTATATGAAAAATATAATAAACGTTGGTGGTTCAAGTACACTTCCTTGTGGCACACCAAATCATTTACCTCACTCAGTGTGATTGTTTGCCATTTCAGTACTATACAATGAACTGATACTTCAGCATATAATAAATCAACTTCCATTATCTGTCTGTCCCACCCACGTTGTATATCTATATGACAGTGAAAAGAACCGCAGGTCGAAGGCCAATGTGATGACAGTCCCGCAAACCGGCGTAAACAGATACCAGCTTAATCTTTATCTCGGGGCAATAGGTTTCAAATCTGCGTGACACGCGATTTACTTTTCTTTGTCATCATAATCGCAAGATTCAGCTAATGTCAACTTGAAGGGGCCCGATAGCTCCGTTTCTAGTTCATTTATAGTAAAATATAAACTTATAATCGATTATTATGCTTAAGAATGTGAAACTACGGCGTTCTGGAAATTTCTATATTATTTCGCTTTGGGCGTTACCACTGCGTTGGAACGTGCGTTGTTATCATCTGAAGCTCTACTCTGACGGCTAAAGCTGTCTTGAATACCCCATAGCAACTTTTTCAGTGGCAAAAACCATGAGATATCATTCTTCAAAATACATTAAGAAGAGGCCTAAAGTATTTTCCAGCAGTGGGCTGCGATAGTTGCCTATCTATTGATGCTGATGATTGATGAATTTATTTTAAGCGTGTCAAATCGCTGCCTTTGCTGCTTACCGATTAGTGTTAATAGATTGCGGTAAATAATTATTAGACAATTTATGTCCGTAAACAGATATTAATCACTCCAATACTTCTTGAAAACTTCTATTTCAGTACTGAAAACGACGCGGATCCAATATCCCACGGTTTTATTTATTTACTGTACAGGCAGCATCGGAAAGATGTTGATGAACAATGTGCTCAAACTGATCTATTTCTTTTTTATCCCCTTCCAGTTTATTTTATCTCCAGACAATTTAGTCGTAAAAATATGTCACATCCACTGTCCGGCCGTTTCTGAAAACCAGCGCTGTCCACCTGCACTACAACGCGGACAGCATTAAGCTGAGCTGAGAGGCGGCCGTTATTTCTACTAAGATGTGTGTGGCATTACCCTACTCAGAATTACTATAATATTACAGTTATAGTAGGTATATAAAGTGTACTTACTTAGGTACTTACTGCCAGCATTTCCCCTATTTCCTGTGTCGGGATGTGGGATGTCCGGCAATCACGGCGCTTCGTCGAACCTACCTGTTTCCTTGCAAAAACTTACGATCTGTTCCACTTTCAGATTTCCGATGTCTTCTGAGTCTAGTCTAGTCTGTCTGTTCCCATCATTTCCCATCTTTTCAGCGAGTACATAGGGCATTCGGCCAGCAGGTGGAGGCTGGTTTCCTCGGCATCCATGCACTCCGGGCATCTGGGATCAGTCTTTACTCCTATTAGTGTCAGGTGCCTGTTCAGTCGGCAGTGTCCTGTTATCACTTCTATGACAAGCCTCATATTTTTCCTGGATAGTTTCGTTAGGGTGCTTGTTCTTTTTTCATAGATCGCCCCCGGAATGGGGAGCATTCCGGGGGCGAGTCGGGGACACCGTTGTCCCCCCTCCTGAGGAGAAGAAAAAAAAGGGTCAGCTAGTACTTAATATGTTCGTATTTGCAAACAAAAATATTCATATTATATATTCATTCATTTATTATTTTAGTAAGTATATAAAATGATTGTTGATTCGTTCCAATCCGTTTATGAATGACGGTATACATAAAGTGTAGGTATCTTTCACCAAAGACTGACGTCACATTTGCGTGTGTGATGTAGTTCAATTCATTTGATTAGTCGTTACGTATTGATAGGTATATATTATGTAGCTATCTATGGATAAGTATGTTTGTTTTGTACTATCAAACCATCAAGCATGTGGATAGCAATGTGAGAACTATCACATGGTTTTACACATGGGCAGTGAAGGACTATAAAGTCAATCCTGTCTTTTTTAAGTAAACATTATTGAACTCGCGACACTGTTGCCGTTACCGACACCTCTGTATGTAAGTATGTACATATATTGTGTATGTACCTATGTACAGTTAACGACAAAAGTAGGCTAACAAATTCTAATTTATTGATTTAATATCATTCATCTTTCCAATAGACCGAAATTTAACGGTGCAGTAGTCGTCTCTAAATGTCTCAACGACAAGATTGACAGCTCCCCACTACTGGGCCTTTTCAGCTTTCGCGTACCCTCGAGGATCCCACGCAAATCAGTCACACCTCTATGTCCACCCCATAAGACGAACCGTTCTCGGTGCTAATTCTCCTTTATGCAAGGTTGTGTAAGGTAATAAACTGTTGTAGCCATCTGGTTGACGTCCACTTCGATTCACAACGCAAACAAAAGTCAATTTACGACATGCTGCCAAAACTGACTTAGTTTCTTAGTTATAATATTATTGTTTTTTTTTTTTTTTCAAATGAATTCTACCTACTGATGTTCTAATTCGGTCAATCATGTGCTGCTGTGATAGTGCGTAAGCTCTTTTTTTAATGTTGTTTTTGAGTGTTGTGTCTACCTATAAGTGGTTGTTACATAAGGAATGTTACCTTTATAATATTTGTTTATGTGTAAGATGTAAACAACTGTTGGGACCAATAAATAAATAAATCCCCATAGATATTCAATCTACACTAATATTATAAAGAGGAAAGATTTGTACCTATTTTTGTATGTTTGTAATGAATAGGCTCAAAAAGTACTGGGCCGATTTAAAAAATTCTTTCACCAATAGAGTGCTACATTCTTCCAATTTGACATAGGCTACATTTCATTTTGAAAAAAATTAGGGATCCTTGGTAAAATTTGAACAATGTAACCGAAGGTGTAGAAAAATAAGTCTTAAAATGTCTTTCGTCGAATGCGCTGCCGAAACTATAAATAATTGTCTACCCCGTGCGAAGCCGGGACGGGCTGCTAGTCGATCATAAATTAATAAACAATATTCTATATAAACTGTATTGATGGCACTTGGTGGAGTTCATTGTTACATATATTGAGAACACTTGTACTTTTTCCACTGTATTTATTCTATTACACCTGACCGGTTTCGCCTTAACCTTTGAGAATGCCGTAAGGCGAAACCAGTCAGAGATGTAATAGAATAAATACTGTGGAAAAAGTACAAGTGTTCTCAATAAGTGTAATACACGAATCATGCATTTACAATGTAAGAAGGATTTATATATACTACCTTTTGACAGCGGATTCGCCCGCGTGGATGTTGGTTATCACGGCAAAACTTTTCTCAAAAGACGTAGGTGTACGAAGTTTCATGCTTCTTGAAAATGACGAACTTTACATACAAACGTTTATCACCTATTTTACCCTTTTAGAAATTACATTTTGAAAAAACGCTGATACACGTATTCGTTTATTTCTTAAAAGACACATGTTTATGAAATTTAGTGCATCTAACTCTGAAAATACTTTCATACAAACTTCCATCCCTTATTTTACCCCTTTAGTAGCAGAATTTCCAAAAATAGCGGATGCCTACGTCATAACGTCTACCTGCATGACAAATTTCAGGCCGATCCGTCCAGTGGTTTGGGCTATGCGTTGATAGATCACTATGTCAGTCAGTCAGTCACCTTTGAGTTATAAATATATTTAGATTTGCCTGTACATTAGTACATTAGTTAGTTGTGAGTTAGTTAGTTGTTGTTAGTTGTGAGTGTTTAAAATTTTCACTTCTGTCGACACTCCCGGAGTGTCATTGCTTTTTTTATTAAACATCAAGAGAGTAGTTGTGTGGATCCCAATCAACACCGTTGGAGCCAAACTTGCCACCAAACCAAAGAAGTTAAGCTCAATTTTATCCATACTAATATTATAAATGCGAAAGTAACTCTGTCTGTCTGTCTGTATGTTACGCTTTCACGCCTAAACCACTGAACCGATTTTGATGAAATTGGTATAGGGATAGATTGGACCTTGAGAAAGGACATAGGCTATGTTTGGTTGCGATAACCGACTTCCACGCGGGCGGAGCCGCGGGCATAAGCTAGTATCACATATAGTATAATTATAGCAAAGTCGCTTTCCGCGTCGGTCCGTCTCTATGTATGCTTATATTTTCAAAACTACGCTACAGATTTTGATTCGGTTTCTTTTAATAGATAGAGTTATTCAAGAAGAAGTTTTATGTGTATAATACATGCTTAATATAGTAAAGGGATCGGAAGCCACGCGGGCGAAAAAATTGGCGGTACGAAGTTCGCCTTGTCAGATAGTAACTAATCCAACTTATTTAGTTTGGAGATATTTGTTACGGCGTAGCTGTAGAATAGAGCTTGATCGCGAGGTCGCGGGTTTGAATCACGCTCAGTGCTTTTTTACTTGTAGGTATGTTTCTTTGTCGTTCGATATGTAGGTACTTACTCCTCTCAGTGCCTGTATGTATGATATGGATGAAATTTTCAAAAAGCGGGATAAATGCAGGTACTTGTCTGCATTCTAGTAGTGATCGCTTGGAGCTTTTACAGTTTTGGTTTACCATATTTTCCAATTGATATTTTGTAAGGATTATTTATTGCGTAGGTCTATTGGATTGCCGCCATGTGGCTCCTAATTTAGATAAGATATTTCGTATCGAATTTAATTACCTTATTAAGAAAACAATCATCCATTACAGAGAGTTGGCCTTGTTAGCCTATCATATGGGTATGTGGGATCTCTATTAAGGTACGCAATATTGCTGTGGGGAAATTCAACCGCAATAGAGAAAGTGTTTCTGTTACAAAAAAAATGTGTTAGAGCAATCTGTGGTGCAGCCCCACTTGACTCTTGTAGGCCCCTCTTTAATAAACTAAATATACTGACACTCACATCCATCTACATTCACGAAATTGGCCTATTTGTCAAAAAGCAACCTGACTTGTTCACAAAAGCATGTACAGATAAAAAGTATCTTAGTAGAGACCCTACCAAGCTGTGGCTGCCACACATGTCCACAACGCTTCAACAGAAAAATTGTTTCTGTATTTGTATACGGGTGTTCAACAGAATTCGTAAAGAGATTCGAGAACTGCCATTAAATCGCTTCTCACCTCAATTAAAAAAGTGGCTTATTGAGAAGGGATTCTACACAATACAAGAATCTAAGGCGTACACTACTTATAAATACAAAAAATCTTTGTAAATCAGTTTAATAGAAATAAAGAATTATTTAAGTGTAGGTAAAATTATAGATTTGAATATGGTTATTGTTATTTGTTTTGTTTATTTTAATTGTATAATGTTTTTAGTTTCTAAATAGTTTAGGTACTCGTATGTAAATCAAGTCTTAATTTAATTATTTTAAATATTTGCACACCGTGCACGGTGAAACATGCTTGTACATTTTGAAACACTGCCATACATCTATTGTCAAACCATGTTTCTCGCAAATAAAGATTTATTATTATTATGTTTCTCTGTTCCATGACTCTCGGGACTATAGAGTCCTGGGCCTTTGGAAGGCGTGTGTCGGGCCGAAGCCAAGACGTAGAGGCCCTTTTAAGAGAGTTTAATATGCTAGATATAGACACACATGGCGGATACCACCCCCCAGCGCACAATATGATACACCCGGGGATGGTCCCCGCTAGGTGCAGAGACTATTGGAATAATGGAAACTAGATTATGGGCTATAGGGTTGAGTATTGGATGGACTGGTGAATGGGCTATGGGGGGAGACTAACGGACGCCTGCCATGACAATAAGTCTAAAAATTGTTAAAAAGGCAGGTGGTGATTCGCCAACTCATTGCATGGGCCCCATTAAAATAGCCACGCATATTGCGGCCATGGAGCAACACCCGTTGAGCGGCTAAGGTTGTCGAGAGGTGAGTCTGGGGGTTTTTTTTTTTTTTTATCGTGCGATAAATCCCCACGGATACCACCTCAACAGAGCCGGTGGAGGTGATTATGTCGGACTCGAACCGACTAAAACGCACGCCAACTTGGGTCCTTGGTTGCCGGAGGTGAGATTGCCAAAAGCATATCTCTCGCACCCCGACAGACCCAGGACCATCTCTTTCGAGATGGCCCCCTTCGGGTTGTGGGGACCAAAATGTCCCCATCTAGCCCCGGTTACGGGGAGGCGCACTTTGCGCCGCCGCCGCGGCCTGCTTCTGCTAGGGTGACAGGCGGCTCCACCGGTCACCCCCAGGCCAGCGCTCATGGAGGACGGAGGTCGTTCTGCGACCTCCGACGTCCGGTTCGCCTTCGCTCTGCACGGGCTTCTCGGGCCCGGAGTCTGGTCCGGACCCGACCGGCCGCCTCCTTCTCGAGCATTACTTGCTCGCAGAAGGAGGCGGCCGCACCCCAAGCGTTTGCGCATCGTACCATCGCTGTGAGCAATGTGACGAGTGTGAGGACTCCCACCCCTAGAGCCGCCACTAGGACCCGCCTCGGCGTGTCCCACGCCGGGCACTCGGTCAGCGTGTGCAGCTCTGTGTCCTCGCTCGCATCACAGTGATGGCACTCGGACGTTGGCTCCTTCCGGATCCGACACAGGTAACTCCCGAAACACCCGTGTCCGGTAATCACCTGCGTCAGCCGGTACGAGAGGCTGCCGTGTGGCCTCTCTAGTCATTCCTCCATGATGGGTCTTACCGCCTCTATTACGGCGTGCCCTGCGCTTGGTCGCCCAAGTCGTAGCTCCCATTCCGCTACCATGTCCCTGTGGAGCTGAGACCTCACTACCCGAATTTCTTCGGGGAGTCTGCGGGGTGCAAGATCGCGATACAGAAGTCGGTCAGCAGGCCCCGGCGTTATGACATTTTACACTTCTAACCTTGAGCATAGGTTCCGCTCTTGCGACTCCACTCTTGGCCGGCCAATAAAGGCAAGCACAAGAGGCGGGGCGGAATAAATTCCAACCCTGGGGAGAATCAGGGTACGTGGTGTCGCCACTCACCAACAGCTCGCCACAAGCTGCTCCTGCGTATTTATTATTATTATTATTAAGAGAAATGGTAAAAGTGATATACATCCAAAAACTTTGCTAAATGTAAACCTTTGAGAATGCCGTAAGGTGAAACCGGTCAGGTTCAATATTATAAATACTGTGGAAAAGTATAAGTGTTCTCAATATGTGTAACAATGAATTCAACAGTATAAATAGTATAAGAATAAAAACTTTTCAACCTTTTTTATAATTATTTATGCCGTCAAATTGACTGCATCGCGTAAGCTAGGGTGCTTTCTAAAGAATAGTGGCCTCATCAGCTTCTATTCCTAAAATGTGGCAGCCCAGAGGCGTTTTCTGCCATTACAGCATTAATGCTGCACATTGTACATCACATGTAGACAATGCAATGTGGAGCGCTGGTTTTCGGATGGCGCCTGCTAAAAATAAACCCAAACCAGGTTCGTGGAAATATGTTAAGGAAAAGGCGTGACTGTAATACTGTAACTGAGTACTTAATTATAAAATAACAAACAGTATAAGAGCTCTTCTAATGTTAGGTATGTCAGTTCCTTTTTTTCTCGAATCCACATAACAACCACTGTGCTTAGTAAATTATTATTATTTAACAATAGCGACGTCACACCTTACTTATCCACAGAACATATCTTGACGTTTTTTTTGTAATCATTTATTAAGCAATCAAATTATAATGTAGGTAAATATAATAAAGAAATTTAAGAGATAACAAAAGTATTAATCATTTATATTTTATCTTACAATGTATCTATTTTGAAAATACACGACCCATTACAAGTTTAATTAAAAACAAATGATCTATATCACACGAACAAAGAGATCTTTACAGAAATAAGACTCAATATTTTGATTGTATCTATAGATTTTTTATCGACTTTGCAGCATTCAATGTGTTACAGATTAATAATATTAATTACAAATAAGTTTTATAGTACAAAGGTTGGATGAAAAATTTGTACTTTATAGCCCAGGGTCCGTTTCCCTATTCTAAGTACACCATCTGAGTAGTGGAATGAATTTCCTGCTGTGCTTTTTTTAATCTACATACAACAATAAAGGGTTCTTCAAGAAGGGCATCAGAAAGTTCTTAGAGATTAGGCAGCACAAGTGAGACTCTCCTGTAATCAATGTTATAAAATCTATTGTGTTGTACATTCACACATTGCGGGTCGCTTCACGCCTCATTATTTATCTTTTATGACGTGTCTAAATACAGGTTATTTAAAAAATGCAGAACAATTGAATACGTGTCCAAATAAATCGCCACAGAACAGATTGAAATCGCAGTAGGTATTTTCACACGTAGCGCCCAAGATGGCCCCGGCAAGCAACGCCCCAAGATGGCCGACACGTCCATTTTGTTACCTACACGTAATGATAATTTAATTACCTACAGTAACAGAATAGATAATACTTAAGTACAGTATTTTTTAATAGCCTATAAAATTCAGAAAACGCCAATGTATTTATTTTGAAATCAAATGCTTGAACTTTATTTCAAGTTGCGGGGTCGCAATCTTTGTCTCCCGACCGCCATCTTGTAAATAGGCATGCGAATAATTTTCACAGAAATTTTGTAAAATATTCACAAGATTTTGGAACAAATTTTCTTTCTACCTGTTCATATTTTTTTGATTTTATTTATTTATCAGGCTTTTCTGGGCGGTAGGTCCAATTGTCTACCCTATGTAATTATGACCTTCGCACTTGCGGTCCTCGCCACTTCATTGAAATGAAAAAAGCACATTTTGTACGTTCCAAATGTTAGATACATACTTATGAGTATACAGCTCTCTACTACGTAGGTACCAACGTATTATACCTTGCAATACTAAGGGCCCACTCTTCGCGATATTCTTCCTAAAAGCTCTTATGCAATGCAACTCTATCCGTATCTGTGGATTGATTATTTGTCTATTAACTATCTTTTGCCCACGACTTCGTCTGCGTTAAGTTCGGAATAGAAAAGTACCTAAAGGACACACTACTATTGTGCCCGCGGCCCAGATAAAGTTTCTGTGAGCCTGGTACTTCATGCAAATGTACTTAGGTCAAAGAAATACTAATCCCGTGACCGCGACCAACAGGAACCTATAACCGGGATAAAATAAAGATCTAACGGGATGAAGTATCCAATGTCCGTCTCCTGGCACTAAGCTACATCCCCACCAATTTTCAGCCAAACCGGTACAGCCATTCTTAAGTTATAAATAGTGTAACTAACACGACTTTCTTTTATATATATAGATAATATCTACCTCCCCATCGGAAGGCATTACCTGCTGTACCCAAAGTTCGCATTTAGGAGCCAGGGGACCGCTCCCCTACCCCTTTCCATAGCGCCGAGTTCGCGTGTCGGCTACCAAACGAGCTGTCTGCGCCAGAGGCTCGTCCATTAGTCAGCAGGCATATCGACTTGGGTTTTGTGGTTAGGATCGAGTAAGGTTGGCCTGGAAGTCTTCCAAATAGTCATCATCATCCTCATCCTAGCGTTGCTCCCGGTTGCATGGGAGGTTTTCACCTTGGAACCCGGGGTCCTCTTTCTCCTTCGTCCCCTTTATAGTTTGACTTCCAAGGCTTTTATGCGAGAGATTGCCATCTGAACTCTAAGCCCCAGAAAAGCTAGTGCAGGTTTTCCTCTCAAGGTTATCCTTAGACTATATATACACCCAAAATAATAAAGATTTTTATTTTGCCCAATATCAATTTGTAGGTAGTTAAAACAAATAATGAAATAACGAGACAGATTTAATAAGTAAGCAATTTATTATTATCGCCTGTCATTATCTTAAACTAAACAATAAATATTTAATCTACTTAATACAAAAAACCAAAACAATACTACAGTTATGTAACTACGGGTTATATCTTACGCCTCGATCAGGGTCGGACTGGCCTTATGGGCGAGGTGGCCTTTGCCTGTCTAGGCCTCCGACCCTGCCTAACACTTGGTAGACAATCTACATGTTAAATTGTTCAAAAAAGTGCAATAATATAAGAAAAACTAAATTTACAATGTTTGACAGCTCTAAAATATTTTTGAGCTTATTAGTTATTTTTTAACATTAATAAAATTATTTTATGTCTATCAGGCCCTATAGGCCCAATTCAATCCTAGTTACATATATTAGATACGCTACAATTAAATATAGGAACATTCTACAGAGTATCTACTGATATCTGATACTTATACATAGATATCTCTAAATCCTATTAATATAACAATACTACAATTTCGATATTAAGTACAGATTACTTCTGTCAGGCGGTAGCCTAATATAGGCCGAATGTAATTTGTCTAATCTGCATTATTCGACAAAAAAAACTTCAATTTTCCTTATAATAATTTCCGATTCTTCACGACGTTCCTCGTCATTTTTATTCTTTCTTCCTCGAATATCTTCTAGATTATTCCCAACTACTATTACGGGCTGGATAATAGCCGTCCATAGCCATAATTGAACGGAATTTTCTACGTTCAAAGTTTCTTTGCGATGAGAAGTCGCACGGTGCGTTCACACCGCAGCTTAAATTCCATTATCGAAGCTGCTCCACCCTGTGCGTGAAGCGCGGGAAACTGCAGATCTTCAGGAGACAGAGTGAAAAGGCACGTTTCTTGATATGTCTATGTTCTTGATGTGGCGGACGCGCGTCACCCACTTGCACCAACAGCAACACACTCAGTAAAATGAATACATAATAGTATACACGCATCTTGAATAGTTCTTTCTTTAGATTTTAAGAAAATAAAATCGTATAAATTTGAATATTGGGTATAGGTCTTTGTATATTTGTAAGATCAGCTCAGTTTAGCTTTGTTGTTTATCGTTTACCGCTTGCTTGTGTACTGATGGTCGTGTTAAGATTCTCGTTTATATAGGCAACGGGGTTATCTAGCGCGTGGCCGATAACCCGCCTAAACAAGATGGTGATATAGGTTCGATGACTGCGGCTCAATGTCACAGATAGTCATTGTAGTAAAATTATCATAAGTAATTAGGTAAACTAGCACGCGCCACCACGCGGCTCGACTGAAAAAAAAAACTATAGAAGATGAGTTTATTCCTGTTTTCTCTGGTTAGATAAACTTAAAAAACGGACATTATGGTAACAGAAAAAGAACTGTACGTTGATATGTTATGTAACATTGATTTGGTTATTAAGTAATTTTAAAACACTATGATAAGAAAATTACATTCCAAGAATAAGAGAATACGCACAATAACTTTCGAATTCAGTACCTATTGCTTTTGTTTACAAGGAAAATATTAATACCACTAATGATACTTATCTAATAGAAAACACTAACGTAGACAACATAACTGTCCCCCACACAATAATGTGTTCCTGCCACGGTTCCTGCCCTTAAGATTTGGAAGTGAAGACATGTTGTAAAAAGAAAAAAATAAATCTATTCGAATCAAACCTTTATGATTGTCTAAATAAAGCCTAAATATGAGTTGTCTTTGCCCTTTGGTTTACCTTAGAAAAAAAAATTCTACTCAATTGGAATACTCTTCCAAACTGCCAGCACAGCGTAAATAAGTTCGAAAATTCAAATTCAAACTCCTTTTTTTTTCAAATAAACTTATCAGTTTTTTGACTACTTAAAATAATAATAAATATATAATATACCTAATTATCTCTGATGGCACTGATTTAGTCCTACGAAACTAAGCTGCGAAAGTAAATACCTATTTCAATTTATTAATCGCTTTCTATAGCTACTTGCGCTCTCAATACGGCGAAGATAACATTCTATGTAATTAGTGAAGCCGTGATAGTGAATCACTTTCTGCCCAACCTACCTCAATTTCTTTCCCTCTTATCAGCTTTCATAATTTAGTGATACAGTATCACACATTTATTATCAGTTTGGCTGATCTCTCTTCGTATATTTTTGCGTCATCCATTTCTATGACCACACCCAAATATTTGGATTTGATTCAGATAAGGAAGTCACCTATATCTTGTTTAAATGTTTGTTTTGCTACACAATCAATACATTCGTATGTTGCCTAATGGCAACATACGAATTTATTAAAAAATATAATGTATTAAAATTATTATGTATTTATCCTTGGTCCTTTCGAGCCCTTAGATTGTAAGTCGCGGTCAAAGCCATTAAAGCTATATAACACATAATTCTTTAGCTTAAAATAGACTGCATTTGTTTAAAAGCCGTCGACCCAAAACCTTCTAAGAGTTATTACAATGTCTCTTATACAAACTCGTTATTATAAATTGCTGATATTGCTGCGTATTCATAATTCATATCGTCATTGAGCAAATTTTCAGGAAACAAATTCATGCTGACGACATAAATTATTATATATCGTCAGTCCGTGTATGGAAGATTTTTTACTTCACGTAACGGCAGTGGCGTGGCGATCTAAGTCGTCGCTATCTATTAACGGACTTTAATAGCATGTGGCTTCTAGAACTTTCTGCCTGGAAGCAATGACCTATTACTCTTTCTTGTTATCTTAAGTTAAAAGGTTATGAGAAAGGATGCAAAAAGGGTGTAGGTACGAGACAGAGGATAGGGTGCTATGGTGAATACTAGGCTGGGAGAAGTCTATGTACTACAGTAAATTGCAATGGACTAGGTGACAAAAAAGCTTGTGTCAAGGTCTACATAGATCTTACTTAATATTTTTACATTTCTTGACAAAAGTAAATGACATAATTGTAAAATTTTAAACTGAATAATAGTAGATTAGTAGTCAATGGCTGTAGACATCTATTGCAGCCTCAAGATCGAATTTGAGCTTCGCCGTTCGATATTTAAAATTGATTATAACTATTACAGAACTATTATACTCACACGAAGACAAAGCGACCTCTTTGCTCATTGGGCTGAATGCATGATGTCTATTGCCAGTATGATGGTTAGATGTACGTGAACTTTTTGAAAGAAAATAGTGTTTTTTTAATTACTTACCGCCCTAGGGCTTTTTAGCTACATATTATTACCCTAGAGAGCTAATTAGTTACCTACAAGCCCATTTGAAGGTAATAAGAACCTACTTACCGATCATGAGATATGTAAATGAAATTGTTTCTTTGATTCTTGAACCATCAAATTACATTCCTACAATTTCAACATTATTTGATCTCACAACTCCTTTAACGTCTTAATTAAATGCAAGTTAATTATCGAATTTAATAAGAGCTTTGTTTTATTTTATCAACAGTTTCTTTCATAGCCAATTATTTTTTTATCTATGGCGGGCACAGAAATACATCATTAAAAAATGAAGCTGTTGAGTGACTTAGTAATAATCAATATAAACGGTTATCACCGTGTGAATGAATCTTGCTATTATTTGTTTATTTTCTCTGCTCTTTTATCATCTCAATTTATTATAATTTGTATTGTTCCTACTAAGTTTCTTATCAAATGTCAAGTCTGCCACCTACGTGGTATATAAAAAGTGGCTCCCTGCTTATTCAGCTCGTCTAATGACAGTTTCTTTTTTGTATACTAAGAAAACAAGCATACAGCCTGTATAAACTTTTAAAGACTTTATTGAGGAAATCTACTACATAGAAAGAAAAGAAAGAAAATATTTTTTATTTCGCTTGGCAGTACTTCGACATATCATGCTACATAATATAATTCCTTACTTTAATTATTGTAACATAGACTTAGGATACACAGTTAACTCTAGGAACCGTGAAATTGCCACACACAGCCAAGTTGAAATAAACGGCCGCCTCTCAGCTTAATGCTGTCCGCGTTGTAGTGCAGGCGGACAGCGCTGGTTTTCAGAGACGGCCGGACAGCGGGTGTGACATTTTTTTTTTTAACTTGTGGTTTTTTTTGTCACTATTTTTTGTCTCAAAAAATTGTAAAAAACCACAAACCAGTGCGACATTCAATGGCAGCAATACTAAAAATAAAAATAAACAAAAAAGAACAATAAAATACTGGCAACAATCTCACATTAACGCATAATTTCAGTAGTACAATCTTTAGTATCTTTACTATGTCTATGGTAACAATTTATGAGTTTGACGCTTCCCGCGCTATACATAGGTACATACCTATAATAACTTCTTTATCGCCGGAAGGTTAGGCAGAGGTAAATTAACAGTATTAACACCCACATTTCACCAATCAATGTATTCGGCGGCGAGCTACAGGATTTTTTTTTGTCAAGCATAATAGATCTTATCACTTTCAACATAAAATTGAAATTTCAATGACGATCGTCGACTATCGTCGGCATCGATCGGCATTCTGCAGCGGTATGGTTACCAATTAAAGTTCAATCTTATTTCTATAACAATAAGATCTATTTTTACGTGACAAATACAAATCCTCATGCTTGCCGATGCCGGCACTGGGCGCCGGCCCTTAGGCGCCTTGTACGACACTGCATGGGAAGAGATAGGGTGGCCCAAATTCTACTCTGCCGGGAACCATGCAGCGGGAACTCTACTATAAGGTCTCATAAACAAACCAAACTTACTTTTAAACTCTCGCGTTCCATGTCAAACAATCAATATAACACAGCCTGTGACCACGGCTGGTGCAAGCTGGTCGAAACTTCAGGCAAATTAAAGGTATATACAGTATACCATGATCGTGTTCATTCCCGTTATAAGTATCCCATTATACATAGAAACTAAACCAAGGTCCATTTACAACAACTTTCAGTAAGTAGTGCCCCTTTTTATGCTTTATTAACGACTAGCTTTTGCCCGCGGCTCCGCCCGCGTGGATGTCGGTTATCGCGACCAAACATAGCCTATGTCCTTTCTCATGGTCTAATCTACCCCTATACCAAATTTCATCAAAATCGGTTCAGTGGTTGAGGCGTGAAAGCGTAAGATACAGACAGATAGACAGACAGACAGAGTTACTTTCGCATTTATAATATTAGTATGGATTCATAGTCCAAAGCACACAACCTTAAGTGTCGTCAGTTAATACAATCTCTCCATGGACAGATTCTCTTACAAGTATTTTCTGAAAGAGTCTAGAAAACGGTGGTAAATATTCTGTACAGCCTGTACCTACAAACTGTAGTTGTAGATGTTTCAACATTTCTAGAAAACGGCCTCTGAAGGCGATAATCACGGGTCAAAAGTTTGTATCAGCGCGGCGAGTGAAAAAAAGTTAACTCACCAAATGCGCAAGTAGACACAATCTCAGTCATTATCGTGACATTCATTCATCGTTCGAGCTTAAGTAGGACGACTTATTACAGATACAGTTATCTTCAAGACACTTCATTAAAAACGCTCCCAGCGATACACACTCTGTAACGATTGTGTGCCTTACGTAAAAAAAGTTTATTTATCATATTAATTGGTTCAAACAGACCTTTGTTTCCATTTTCTTCTTTAATGTTTGTAAACTCTGCGTGGTTCTCAGCAGAGAAGAATATGGGCCACCTCATCTCTTTCCATGCGGTCGACTAAGTTGTAAGACAAGTCGACTAAGGGATAGGGCTGTTTTACATCAGAAATATATATAAAGCCTAGACTCAGCCTCAGATATAGGCTCGAGTCAACAATATAATAGCGCCCGGAATATTATGGCAATAGGCTCACCCCCTATTATATGGGATCGACTACAATTATTGTGTTCATATTGGCTTCAATAGTGAAATTACCATGTAGGAATCAAAACGTAAAGAGTATGAGATTTAGTCTGCTGTCTCCTTGGTACTGTGAGCAATAAATAAATAAATAAATATTCCACAACATTCCACACAGTGCTATCTAGACCCATGGTAAGCTTATACTTAGATATACTTAGATACCTTTTTTTTGTAAATACATACATATTATACATAGAAACCCCCAGACCAATGCAAATAGCCATATTCATGCATACAAATATTTGCACTGAGCGGGGATCGAGCCCACGCCTCCTGCGTGGCAGTCGCGTGCACTACCGCCACGCCACAGAGGCTGTCCCTTGCTTTAACGACAAAGTGGTTACGATAAATGATAAAAAGAGTATCCATCAATGTCCACAGTGCCCTTTTAATAGTAACCATTCTTGAGAGATAGAGAATCTTTGTGTCTCAGAGAACACGTTCAGTCGTCACACGTCGGTCCCAGTTGCCATACGAATATCCTACCGATTGCAGAGTTTACGAGTTAATCTCGTATTGGAGACCTAAAAAGACCAACCACTGGTCTAACTGTAGTTTTTTGTTAAATAATGAGTTGTGGAGGTCAAATGGCAGTCGTAGCGCGGTAAATTTCGAAGTTCAACTGCTTTGCAGATAGAATAGAAAGCGGAGCCTGGCCCTCGATTCTACTAAAGCTAAACTATTGTCAAACCACAGAGATTGCAAAAAGCGGCATTAAAGTTTAGACTTTACTTCTATACACTAAGGTTCAAAATTAAATGACAAAAGTTTCATTACACTCTTTTATTCACTCTGCTAACAGTTATTTAATATTGAACTTTAAATGCATCGCTTTAAAGTCTATAATGTATTGCCGCTTTTTGCAATCTCTGTGGCTTGACAATAGTTTTGCTTTAGTAGAATCGAGGCCCTGGTCTCCGAGATGAAGGTCTCGGATGCGATCGGTACTAACACAAGGATGATGAGTTCATGTCTTATCGAATATTCGAGTTATTTTAAAACAGGTATCTACTGTAATAACTTTTTTTTTAATAAAGGACACTTCAATTTGCGTAAGCTAAAGGCAAAGTCTCGGAAAGAGGTACGTACCATGTTAACAGTGGTGGCACTCAGCTTGACGGCCTCATCAGATGCCTTTTCACGCCCCGCTTAAAGGACCCGGGACTATGGGTAGAAGGAAACACATGAATTGGCACGGAGTTCCAGGTCTTAATGGTGCGGCATGAATAAGTCACTGAAACGCTTGGTTCTAACTTTAAAACTATCGCGTTTCATTATATACAATAATGTTCAGACAGTCAGCCTGTGACCACGGCCGGTGTAACCTGGTCGAAATGTCAGGCAAATCAAAGGTATGTACCTATACCATGATCGCGTTACTTCCCGTTAACATAAAGGTACCTACTGTATTGTTAAGCGGTTACTATACAAAATTGGTTTGAAGCAGATATGTTATGCTTTCGTATCTAAAGTTCAGAAGGTTGAAATTTGTTGAATGAATCAACTTAATCGTCTGATATTTATGTATATGTTTCTAACTATTCTCCAGAATTGTCTAAATTGTCCTAAATTTACCCAAAAGAGTCGTTCACAACGAATTTTCAATGAGTTTTTTATACTTTCTTTTTAATACTACTTAGGAGAAGGGAAATTTGAATTTATTTAGGTGTGGCTCAGTAGCTTGGTAGAGCGTTCCCCAGTAAGGGAAAGGGTTCAGGCCCCACCTGAGTAATTCATTTTTCCAGATGTAATTGCACGTGGTAATGGTTTCCGAAATTTTGATTGTGGATGAAAATGCTGTTGATATGGATAGCAATATGATTCGACTACTTAGAAAAGCTCGTCGGAGAAAATTGCAGGTGGCAAAATACAACTAAGCAGAGCCTCGATTCTGCTAAAGCCGATCCACAGTGGAGTCACCGCCCCTGCCAAAAACGGCATTAAATATTAGACTTTAAAGCAGTTCAATGACTTTTAGCAGGGTAATTGAAAAAGTGTAATGAAACTGTTTTCATATCTTTTTGATCTTTAGGCGTATAGTCATAGTCATAGTCATAGTCATAGTCATAGTCATAGTCATAGTCATAGTCATAGTCATAGTCATTTATTTTTCAATATAGAACAATAAAATTAAACTTATTGAAGTCAATTTTAATTCTACTTAATCTAAATTTACCACCGCTTCCAAGGCGCTGGTGGAGAAGAAACGGCGCTACAAACTCCACTGCGGCATTTTTAGATGTCAATTTACAATATTTATTTTCTTAAAGCTAAACAACACGTATATAAAACACTTTATAATTAAGAATTAAAACAAAGTTACATAATGTAACAAATAAGTCACGTAACTAATACAGTACCATGCTGTAATTATAGCATTTTACGAGGGGCCTGCACCATGCTCAAGCCAGACATTTTTATCTTTCAAGTAATCATCTATCCTATAGTACCTATGCTTTTTTGGATAAGGTGGTTTTTACAAAGGTTTTGAATTTATTGTCAGGCATACCAAGGATCTATTCTGGCAGTTTGTTATAAAAACGTATACCATCCCCCTTAAAGGAATCACTAACCCTGCTAAGCCGATAACATGGAAGTAGAAGTCTATGTTTGATATATTGTCTAGAAATAAAGTCTAAAAAATGTCATGTTTTGCAGTAACTGCGGCACCACAGTGGTTTACCTTCAGTAGAATCGAAGGCTGTCTACGCAACTGCTAGGGTTCAAGGACCTGTGACTTTAGTATTGCACATCGCTGCAACACATAAAGAGTTTCTAAAACGAGTAGCAGAATAATTGTGCAGAGTCATTCTAGAGACGAGAGCAGGCCCTCGATTCTACTAAAGCAAAACTATTGTCAAGCCACTGAGATTGGAAAAAGCGGCATTAAAGTTTAGACTCTATTCCTATACACTAAGGTCCAAAATTAAATGACAAAAGTTTCATTACACTCTTTTATTCACTCTGCTAACAGTTATTTAATATTGAACTTTAAATGCATCGCTTTAAAGTCTATAATGTATTGCCGCTTTTTCCAATCTTAGTGGCTTGACAATAGTTTTGCTTTAGTAGAATCGAGGCCCTGAAGACAGTAATGAAAATTGTTCTTCGTCTTCTTCTTAGCGTTAATCCCAGCGCATCCTAAGCTTTCGGCTTTTAGTCTGGGCCCGTTTTACTAGTCTAACTGCGGATTTGGCTGAATTTCGATATTTTCTGTGGAGTGACTGCCATCTGACCTCCACAACTCAAAGGTGATATCGAAGTGTTGCAGTTAGACCGGTTGTTGGACTTTTGAGGGCTCCAACTACCCGTAACGACTGCCATAGATGTTCGTATGGCAACAGGACCGACGGCTTAACGTTCTTTCCGAAGCACGACCAGACCAATGCAAATACCCATATTGATGCAAACAAATATTTGCACTGAGTGGGGATCGAACCCGTGCATTCTGCGTTGCGGCCACGTTCAAAGGGTAGCTACACACATCAGCGGGCCGGCATTGTCGGTTCGCCAATACTTGTCGAACAACAAAGCCGACCCGAATCAATTACTGCACTTGTTCGACTTCAACCGGCTAGTGCCGAACGAGTTGCTCATTCGGGTCGACACATCATTCCATTCGGCAGTATTGCAGAATAAAAAGGCAACCTAAAGCAACTACTAAATTACGTTCGGTTTGTGCTGATCGGCACAATTCGGCAGTTGCCAAGCTGAGTGATAATATGCATATAGGCTAGGCTTATGATTCCCGAACATTCATCTACATATATTCGATTTTACCGCCCGGCCTTGCCGATTAATGCCGGCCCGCTTATGTGTGTAGCTACCCTACGCTACGCCACGGAGGCTGTCAACTTAATGAAAATTGTTATGACAATTTATTTCCACCACCATGCACTTCTACTTACTGCTCTTTCCGTCTCACTCTCGAGCTATGACGTAACCTTTTTTGTACCAAACTACTATTAAGTGTGAATGTCGGTTATCGCTACCAAACATATGGCCTACGTCCTTTCCCAAGGTCTAATCTTCAAATCTTCAAAGTCAAGTTACTTATATCAGACTAAACCAACATATTTCGTGACAGGTGTGTACCTATAATGTCACTCTTTACAATTATTCGGTATGTACAATGTTAGGTACTCTAATAATATAATGCACCTACTGAGTCTTTCCTTGCACCACCTTTGGTTGACTGGTAGAGAATGCATAAGGCATCAAGTCCGCCACTTGTGCATGAAGTTTTATAAATAAATAAATAATCTGTCTCTGTGCCAAATTTCAGCAAAATCGGTTTAGTGGCTTAGATTGGTTTAGACGGGACCCTTTACGGTGCAGAGTATACCTGCTAGAACCAAGCGTTTCAGTGATTCATTCCTATGCCGCACCACTAAGACCTGGAATCCCCTGCCAGCTCACGTGTTTCCTTCTTCCTACAGTCCCGGGTCCTTTAAGCGGGGCGTGAAAAGGCATCTAATGAGGCCGTCAAGCTGAGTGCCACCACTGTTAACATGGTATATGTTTATGGTGACCCTCTTTCCGAGACTTTGCCTTTAGCTTAACATCAGGCGAGGTGAAGTCAAATTGACGTGTCCTGTATAAAAAAAAACCCACACTGAGCTACTTTCGCATTTATAACATTATAAGTATAGATTTATTTCTGAATAACAAAATACAGGCAATCAAGCAATCAATAAGTTAATACTATCACTAATATCAAATACACAAGGGAAGTTTCGATCGAGTATGCAGGGTCGTCATTAGACGTTGAACCGACCGATACCTCAGGGTATTTAGGTCAATGAGATCGGTGGAACCTTGGTACATTTTACTGTAAATAGCGTGGACACAGTCCCCGTATCTCTTTATCTAACTAGGTTAAAGCGGCGGGCGATCGTCGTAATCTAGTGAGAAATAAAAGCTATATCAGTCGATGGTTGGATGCTTTCCGGTTGGCAACAGAACTCTGGTTGCAAGGCCCTCGCCTGAGATAATGGTAGACGTTGTTATGATTACAGAAAATTAATTGTATTGACCATGAGGCATGAAGTGCACGTGAAGTACGTGTGGAATAAGTAAATTAAAATATTTAAAATACTGTTTTTGGGTGTGACTTGGAACACATACCTACCCTTTAGACCTCCTGGCTCCGCAAAGTACTTACTAGATGCTCTCAACAGGTTGCAGCAACGTGCGGTCCGCATTATGGGGAACCCTGCCGTCACAAACACCGTCGAGTCTTTGCAGATGCGTAGAGATTTTGCTTCTTTGGCAGTATTCTACCGTCTCTACCATGGTGAATGTTCTAATGAGCGCTTCCAAGTAGTCTCATCATCTCCTTTCCTTCACAGGACAACACGTGCAGGGCCTAGGTGTCACCCGCATATGATGCGGAATAATGGTGACCCTCTTTTCCGAGACTTAGCCTCCAGCCAACCACCAGGGCCTCGATTCTACTAAAGCAAAACTATTGTCAAGCCACTGAGATTGGAAAA
Source organism: Eilema sororculum (assembly GCA_914829495.1). NCBI lineage: Eukaryota > Metazoa > Arthropoda > Insecta > Lepidoptera > Erebidae > Eilema > Eilema sororculum. The sequence goes on along the minus strand of OU618545.1, from coordinate 21,427,264 downwards.
AGCGGCAATACATTATAGACTTTAAAGCGATGCATTTAAAGTTCAATATTAAATAACTGTTAGCAGAGTGAATAAAAGAGTGTAATGAAACTTTTGTCATTTAATTTTGTACCTTAGTGTATAGAAATAAAGTCTAAACTTTAATGCCGCTTTTTCCAATCTCAGTGGCTTGACAATAGTTTTGCTTTAGTAGAATCGAGGGCCAGGTGAGATGAAGTCAAATTGATGTGTCCTGTTAAAAAATATACTATGCTTCGAAAACTCTAGGCAGTATGCCAAAGTATCCATAAATTGTAATGTTATTTTATAACAATCATATGGTTGTATTGTAATCCTCTGTAATAATTGAATGCGTAATTCTTTCAAAGCAATAATCTACTGCTGATGAATATATTTTGTCTGTTAGAATTTCTATTTAACCTACTTTAGATCGATTGTCTCCGTCCAGAAGGCGTTGTTGAACATCTGCAGTGAAAATTTACAAATAATCTGCATTACATACAAATTTACAAATAATCTGCATTACATAGTATTTCATATCTAATTCAAATATTCCTCCGTAGGTAATAAGCAGTCTCGTTTTCAGTTAATAAATAAACGTTCGCGTTAGTTATGCCTAAAGGCAAATATAAAGTAAGTAGGTATCTAAGTTAAATTTATAATAACGATTAGGACTGTATCGTTTTTATTGATTTTTATATCATAAAACTGATATTTACTGGTTATAACCGACTTTTCTACTACAGATGACGTAGGTATTTAACTTTATCATTAATGCTGAAAAGTAGTTGAACGGTTAGATTACCCATTACCCACAGAAGAAATCACATTTATTCTAAACTTGCTTTTGCCCGCGGATCCGCCCGCGTGGATGTCGGTTACCGCGACCAAACATAGCCTATTTCCTTTCTCAAGGTCTAACCTATCCCTATACCAAATTCCATCAAAATCCGTTCAGTGGTTTAGGCGTGAAAGCGTAACATACAGACAGACATACAGTTTATTTTATTATGTTATTAGTATGGATTGGTAAGTTAGTCAAAGGGTGCTTTAAATCCATATTAGTATTTTCCAACCTTAGAGCAAAGGTTGCGCCAGATTCATAGCATCCCACGATCTTTAGGAGGTACTCTGGGGGCTGTATAAGACTGCAGTCACTTCCATGACAGTACAGCTAATCCAAAGGAGTAGAATTAGTGAAAAAAAAGTGCAAGTTAACAATTTTATAGAATTGTTTAGTCGGTTCGTGCCCGGCCCCGACCTAAAAAGAATCTGGTAGGACGCTCAGTGGGCTACTTTTGGTCTACTTACAAACATTTTTTCTTAGTCTAAATACAAAAATTTCAATATATTCCAAAGGTCTTTCTTCAAATTCTAACAAAAAAAAAAAACAAGCAAAAAAAAAAGAAAATACCTAAACAAAGTTCAGTTTCAAAGAAACCTCGTACTCCGAGGTTTTCGCATCACGTAGCCTCCCATCGTCTTCGCAGATTTGAGGCTCGAAGGCCATGAGGACATTGACCCTGAAGCTGAAAATGATGAAATCAAACTTAAACTGTATGAAGCTGTATTGGTTCATTGACCTCTGGTTGACGTCATAAAAGTCATAATATCAGTATGCTCTTATTGAATTGCGTATAATATATATGTAATTGGGTAACTATTTTGTTATCAATAAGCCTACGATAATAATCCAAATTTTATTTTAATATTCTAATTAAAGGTTGATAAACTTCAATCTTTCATATCAATCATTAGCAATTTTGTAATTCATTGAAAATGTATTTCAATGATTGATTGATACTTACTTTATAGGTAATGTGACCCGTCCTGAATGACGGAAAAATCCATAAAAGAAAGTGGCATTCCCGGAGTGAGATGACCACACCAAAAACACCTGTGTCTTATAATTGCGCGTTTAATTCTAAGTACAAGTTAGTCCATTTTTCTCTAAATTAAATTAATTTCATTAAAACGCTTTAATTGAAACGCCAAATTTTCCTTCTCTTTATATCCGTCTTTAAGGGAACCACCGTGGCCCTTAAAGACGGATATAAAGAGAAGGAAAATTTGAAATGAATGGAAGATGGCACCACCGTGGCCCTTAAAGACAGATATAAAGAGAAGGAAAATTTTAAATGAATCAAGTGTGGCTCAATAGCTCAATTCTCACTTGTGCGTTTTATTTTTCCGATGTTTTTCGAACTTTAAAGTTAGCATTAAAAATGCTATAAAAAATTCAGTCAAACTAATTTCATTGAGTTATCATCTGCCTAATGATGCCTACATTCATACACAGCCTCTGTGGCGTGGCAATAGTGAACGCGACTGCCATTGGGAGGAGGCGCGGGTTCCATCCCCGCTCAATGCAAATATTTGTATGCATGAATACGGCTATTTGCATTGGTCTGGGTGTTTCTATGTATAATATGTATGTATTTACAAAAAAAAGTACCTAAGTATATTTATCCGCATTCTAGATTTCATAACACAAGCCACTACGCTTACCATGGGTCTAGATAGCGTTGTGTAGAATGTTGTCGAATATATTTTATTTATTATTTATTTATTTTTCATTGAAATAGTGAAGTCAGTCTGTTTGAATTAAGTATAAACATTGTATGTACCTATCGCATTCTGAAATTTTTCCAAAATAGTTATATTAGATGAAGAACATCTATTGTGAAGGTAATCGCAACACAATATGTTTGCTTTTATATACTATATACATAGTTTGTCCAGGATGCTTACAGAAGTCATTGGTACTGTTATTATGAAATTGGAATAAAACATTTCATCATTGTAAAATCTAGTTGATTTTCTCCATCTGTCGTGTTCTCATTATTTAAAAAAATAAATGACTAAATTATATAGACTAAAGGTATACAAGGCCCTACCAATCTTTCAGGCCCAAGTCCCAACACGTCTGCGCGTTTACTGAACAATGGAAAAGGTTGGGGTATCAGTCATTGAATAGATAAAGTGCTAGCGTACAGAACAGAAGATCATACAACGGAAACCCGGAGGTCAAAATCAGAAGTACGTTTCACTGTATCTAAAGCTGGTACTACACCTGGACAGATGCATGTACTCATGGAGGAATCCGTCGACGTGTAGAGGGGGTAATTTGCTCATCTGATGTAGGCATTTAACGTCCACAGATGCATCCAGCACTCATCCATAGTTGTCGGTTTTTGTGGCACAGATCAATTATTGTTTCAGCGCAAGCGAGTGCGGTGTGTATGGCGATCTAAGAATTACAATCCGATTGTTTCATATATTTTGTTAAGAGCATCCGAGGTGTGGATCGGTAAGCAATCCGACATACCAATCAAAAACAATAAGCTGAAAATCAATCATCTACAATACAAACTTTCGACGCAACTGGAAAATCCTTACGAAGACGATGGAAGCAACATAATCTGGTCTTTTTTTAAAATAGCTAATTGAATTATTCAAATAAAAGTAGGATTTGGTCCACCCCATCTCTTCCCATTCGGTGTCGTACAAGGCGACTAAGGGATAGGGCTGTTTAAAATACACAAATAGGTCAAACAGGTTCGGATGAACGGCTTGAATCAACAATAGTGCCTGGAAGGCGGCGCGCGGTGGCCCTATTACGTGGGACCGAATCCATTGATTGGGGAAATGAGGGTGTTAATTCACCTCTGCCTAACCCTCCGGAGATAAAGGCGTAATTGTATGTATGTATGTAGTTAACTCTACAACACTTACTTGCTGCAGAATCTGCAAAGCATTGGTTGTGTCTGGGTCTTTATGGATGATCTTTTTTAAAAGAACTGCCTGGATGTTGCCAATTTCCTGAGAACATATCTAACTTAATAGTATTTGAAACAATTTGCTGCTAAAATGTTAAACGGTACAGTATAGTATCGCCAGAAGGCCATGTTTTTGTACATAGAGGACTCATAACGGACTATTTAGGTACTGAAATCTTTGGCGTCTGTTTCTAAACCCTACTGCGTAATAGAATAGCCCCAAGTTTGCTGTCTGCTAGAATTAACACCTGAATGATATATCTTTATGATATGCCAGGTATATCTTGCGTCAGCCACTATTTAGTCGCAAAATTTCAAGGTTCTCCATCATTCATACCTATCAAACGTCGAGTTCACAGTTAACTGCGCGTTTGTCGGTCACACTACAGGCGTGCTACACGCACACCTAGGGTTGCCAACAGTTCTTGTCTGAAAGCTATAAAAATTATAAATAGTACTATCATCATCATACAATCACGTCTTTATCCCCGAAGGGTTAGGCAGAGATGACTTAACACCCACGTTTCACCAATCATTGGATTCAGTCCCATGTAATAGGGGGTGAGCCTATTGCCGCACTCCGAGCACTATTGTTGACTCAAGCTGTGCACCCGAGGCTGAGTCTGGGCTGTATTATATCTGTCTGATGTTCAACAGCCCTATCCCTTAGTCGCCTTGTACGACACCGCATGGGAAGAGATGGATCAAATTCTACTCTGCCGGGCACCACGTGGTAGGGTAGACCGAGGCGATTCGGATCACAGGGCGAATCGGATCAAAATAAGGAATGTGAAAATATTTCAAACAACGCGCGTTGACGAACGCAACCATAGCTGCATATCTCTTCCTCCTTCCCCCCCGCATCTATTGCTATCAGAAATATTTCATTCCTTTTAGTAGTTCAGTGCCGACGACGCTCGCCAGGTAAGTGGACATGAGACGATGTCGGTTTTGGCGCCAAAATCTAAGGTACGTAATTATGTTTCCTTGTAATTTTGTTCCAAACTTTCGTTAAATTGTTTTGGTTTTTGTTTTATTATATTAAGTATGAATGTAATAATCTAAATTCAATTGATTTTTAAGGATTAGGTAACATATATTTTGACAACACGTAATTTTTAACAACTAGTGATATGGGGTGAATCGGATCATGTCTTTCGGGGCGATTCGGATCAGTACCTAAAATGACAATAATTTGCATAAAGTTCATTGCTCAACCAGCTCCTTCCACGAGTGCTCAACGAGCTACCATTCCACAAGAGGCAGAACAACAGCAACACCAGATTGAGAGTGCCATGAAAGAAATAATTCCTTCTCCACTGAAGAACCATTTAGTAACTAAAAAACCTCGCCAGGTTACTAAATCAATTTTACATTTAACTTCGCCACAAAGCATGGACATTCTTCATCTAAAAGACTCCAAGAAAAAACCTGAAACAGAGAGTAAGAAATCTAAGGAAGGAAAAGGAAAAGGTTAAGAAGAAGAATATAGCTACACCTGGACTGAAATTAAAGAGCAGGAGTCAATCAAGAGACTGGCACTGCATTTTTTGCGCAGAAAAATTTGTACACCCGCCAACAGAAGGCTGGATTCAGTACAGTGCATGTGAAGAATGGTGCCATGAGAACTGTACTGCTAGAGGAGGTACCAAAGGACCAAACACTTGTGATTTCTGTGCCAATAATGATAACTGATCTCATAATTTAAGATACTCATTGTTTTTAGGTAGATTATTTTATAATTGTTTTTGTTTTTATTTGATTTTATGGTACATATCTGTTTGATCCGATTAGCCCCCAAATTTGGGGCGAATCGGATATTTCTCAAGTTTTGAGTTTTTGTTTGTGAAAGGAAAGATTTAAGGTTTTTTATAAAAAAATATTACGTTTAGGTATCTACAATAAAGACTGATTGTTGTTTAATGAATAAATGTAACTTACTTTAAACAGAAGTTGTTTTTTTTACCCTCAAAGTCAAAATGATCCGATTCGCCTCGGTCTACCCTACTAAAACAGTATTTATTTACTTATTTAATTATTTCGTACACACAAAAACAAAAATACACATACATAGGTGGTAATAGTTGTAGAGAGGCTCTGCTTATTTCTAATAGAAATCTCTTCCATCAGACCTGCGAGAAGAGACTGTCAGAAGTAGAGAACTTAGTGAAAAGTATGTAGGTAAGACAAGATTGTATATTTCAATATACAAAAAAAAACATATATTATAACTCTACAAACTCAATATGATTAAAGAAATCCAGAACAAACAAATGAAAATACGAAGCAAGCAAGGGAATAGTAAAACCAACAACTCCGTATAAAAAAAATCGTGTTAAATTGTCTTTCCTTAAAAACAGAATTCAGTGACTATAAGTTATATATCCCAACACTACCCTAGGTGCTCTTCGTGGACAATATTGTAAAAATAAATTAGTATCCACGAATAGCACCTGCCAAAAATCTTGATAGGTGCTTTTCGTGGACATGGCTAGGTGCTATTCGTACAGGTGCTATTTAGCTGGATGCTTTAAGTAGACTGCACCGTTTACTGTAACAAAATTTAAACTTTGATCTCCATCCATCTCATCTTTTTTTTTCGTGTGGAAATCCCCTAGGATTCCTCCCCCGCCGGAGCCGAAAGAGGTTATCTCGGACTCGAACCGACTAAAACCGCACGCCGACTGAGAGTCGTGGTGCTAGGCTGGAGGCCAAGTGACCCAGGGGGGGCCTTCATAACGAGTAAATCTTTCGCCATCCATCTCATCCATATACTCACACCTGTAAATCTCGAAAGGGGTAGGTAGAGGTATATTAAAATCGCCAACTATGATTTTCGATCCCACATAATAGGAGGCGAGCCTATAGCGGGCACTTTGTCGTCTTTGTCTTGGGCTGTATATGTTTACTATTGGATGGAGAACCATATCCCTTACCCAAACCATATTATTATTTTACCGTAATATTGTTTTTTCGCGTACCTACCTTCTTCAACAGTATGTATATATCGTACCATATGTATTATTATTACAGTACGGTTGGTAACCCTAGACACACCCAACATCACGCTGTATTGCATCATATATATTTAACCGTTATCAGGTTTCGTCATTTTTTTAGGCCACCTGCGTTTTATATAAAAAATGGCAATTCTACGTCGTAGTAAATGTAGAGATATTAACAGGTAAAACATTAATCTTGGACGCGGAATGTCGGATACCTACGTAGGTATGTAATATCTAATAATATCCATTGATTAGGTGTTGTATACGTTTGTATATTTATTTATTTTAGAAAGAAAATGTAATTAGTTGAGATAAAAACGGAAGAAAGTTGCATTGATTGCTACACACGTACGTGTAGACAGTTTCTACACAATTTGACAAGTGTCGGTCAGCTGGCATTTGACTTGCTTGGTGTAAACCCATTGATATATATACTAAAAAACCCTTTTTTGTACATCAATGTGTAAACCACAACTTCCAATACAATGTTCTGTGCTAGGCGGTAAGACAGGTCTACAAGCATAACTGAACACGACTTTCTGCTTCTCTTTTTATTTATTTTATTATCTCGCTATAAACAAAAAATAATATAACAAAATAGATGCTAATTATAATATAAGATAGAGCCGATTAAAAGCATCTAAAGCTGACGTACTAGAATTAAAAAAAGGATTTAGGAAGACACTTATGAAGTCTGTGAGGATAGGCTGCTATTCCTATCCTGACGATTGAAAAGTTCTTATTCAGTTGCTTAACGAATAATAAAAGCGACCCCACACTGCCTTGACACAAAAAATCATAGACTAGAAGAATTCTGTAGGAGTGCATTGGTTTATGATCGCGTTTACACTCCATTGGTTTAAAGTTTTAGGAGCAACTGGCAGCTAACTGTTTGTAATTTGCATTTTATCTCAAAAGAATCCTTGATTGCCGTGTTTCCCGCTACCACGCCCCTAGCCACGTGGTTCCACCCCATCTCTTCCCATGCGGTGTCGTACAAGGCGACTAGGGGATAGGGCTGTTTAACATCAGACAAATATATACAGCCCAGACTCAGCCTCGGATGCATGGCTTGAGTCAACGATAGTGCCCTGAAGGAGGCAATAGGCTCACCCCCTATTACGTGGGACCGAATCCAATGATTGGTGAAATAAGGGTGTAAATTCACCTCTGCGTAACCCTCCGGGGATAAAGGCATGATTGTATGTATGTATGTATGTATGCTTTTAGTTACTGTAATCGAAAACTACTGAATAGCATCGAACTCAGGATTCGATACATTAAGTGCATTGCTATTAATGGCATAACAACAGCAGATAATATTCAATAATTACTTTGTAATCACGCCAATGAGACAGCCACAGTGTAGGTTCTTTAATTAATAATTAAAAAATAAAACATTGCTGGACTACAGACTACATTGTAACTAGTCGACAGCTTACTATCTCGTCTGAAAATACACGAGCATATTGTTACAATAATAATAACAAAATATTGTTTATATTTAGTTCAGGTTAGGAACCCTAACTAATCTATTCCACACATATCATATCTGTGATCGATTCTAATATTATAATGCTGAATGGTTTGTTTGTTTGTTTGTAGGCGCTAATCTCAGGAAGTACTAGATCGAATGGACTTTTTTGTGTGTTGAATAGTTCATTTATCGATGGAGGCTATAGATAGGCTATATAACATCACGCGAGACAGCGGAAAGTCATCAAATCCGTCAGGTGCACATACCTACATTATTTGAAAATATAATGTTTTAAAGGGGTAGATGGAGTTATGTAGTAGGTAGGTATGCCACGGGCAGAGCCGGAGAGAGCCAACTAGTGTTATCATAAACGTGAAAGTATGTTAGTTACGCTTTTATATCTAACCCCTTTGATATATTTGGATTACGTAATACACAACCGATTATTTTTTTAAATATCAGCTTCATATATAACTAGCTTTTGCCCGCGGCTGTGCCCACGTGGATGTTGGTTATCAAACAGCCTATGTCATTTTGCAAGGTCTAATCCACCCCTATACCAAATTTCATCAATATCGGTTCAGTGGTTTAGGCGTGAAAGCTTAAAAGATAGAGAGAGTACAAACAGAACAGACAGACAGTCTGTTTGTCTGTCTGTCTGTCTGTATGTTACGCTTTCACGCCTAAACCACTAAACCGATTTTGATGAAATTAGGTATAGGGGTAGATTAGACCATGAGAAAGGACATAGGCTATGTTTGGTCGCAATAACCGACATCCACGAGGGCGGAGCCGCGGGCAAAAGCTAGTACTTTATAATATCTACACCCAGCAAGGCAGAACTTGAAATGGAACTGATGATGACGAGAGAAGCAAATGCAGATAGAGTTGAGAAGATTTCTTTTTCTTCTATTACTAAAACTCTTACTTTTGCTGATCTCCTTCATCCTTGCGCGCATCAGGATTTTACGTGAAGCGACTGCCATCTATCCTCCACAACCTATTGCAGTTAGATCAGTTGTTGGAGTTTTTGTGCTCCAACTACACTTAAAAACCTCTGCTCTCCGAGACACTGTTAACACCCAGTCCAATGCAAATTCATGTTTACAAATATTTGCACTAAGTGGGAATGCCACCACGCCACAGAGACTCTTAATTTTTTGAATAAATAGGACAATTACTCATGCTATCTATTAATTTCAATAACAGATAAAAAATACGTGAGTTCCAAGGAGTACTAAGTAAGTGGTACAGATAAAATAAATAATTGACATATCTTTCCCCGATACTTTGGCACTGGCGTACACGTAGGTCCAAGTCACAGATTCAATTTTTATGACATAATAGAAAGATAAGTTGATAATAATGACACCTAATTAACCCGCGGCTATTATTGTAACAAGTTTAAACTTGATTCACTCAGATGTTACATAACTACATACCTATACACACCTTTTCGGTTTCTTAACTTCGCGCCATCTAGCGCAGTCAAACTGAACTCTTACGAAACTAACTATCCTGCATCGCGCAATGAAAGTTCTTCCACTGGTTAACATTTACATGCAACATTCTAACTTTAACCATTAGGCTGCAGCCAGCTCGACCTATCCAGCTAATCGGACCTACTCAGGCTAATCGGAGGGTCCTCCCTATGTGTTGGAGGAACATCATGAACCGTTCCACCACCTCCACAATCTACAAGGGACGGGACGCCTATTTTAAGATTGCATCAGAAACTGTAAAAACCCAAAAAACCGAATATCATCCGTTTTGTCTTTGCTTCAATCTTTATCTCGGTGCGCGTGCGCACTCCGAGGGGACTCGTAGGATGATGTAACATGTTTCATTCGCAGTGTAGTGTAGGTAATCTCGAGTGGGCAATATGAGGTCGCAAGCGTGCCACTAGTTTAGGTGTTAATGTTTAATGAATGAATGTTTACATGTCTGAACGTTATTTTTAGATTATTTCAGTAACGTCTGGAGTAAATTGATTGGAAATCAGTTCTCGGTATATTAAGTAACTTTTTGTGTTTGGGATTTCTTCCTTTCTCAGTACTTTTTTTTAAATATTTTTATAAGGTGTTACGAGCAAACTATGGGCATAATATGTAATTTATAATGACCGATTAAGGTCCATGATGGATGTTCTAACCTCTCAAACTAAGTGTCTGATCGCAAAACTCTACATTCTCAACCGCGATCAAACATCCGATTACATCCATTGCAGATTTTGGTTAATTAATCGTTCACTGCAATGTAATTTCTTCTCATCTACTTAGTTCAACAGACCGGCGGGCGATGCTCCGGGTATAATCAGTCCGTGAACTCTCACGACCACGACTAATGGTGCATTCCATAATATGTCCACAATCTCATGGGCCAAGTCCAATACAGTGATTATGAACAAATATTGCACGGTCCTTCGATCAGTACTCTTGTACTCAATGTACTTAGTCCTCTTAGTGATGAATGATTTAAATTGAGACCAGTGTAGCCAAGAAAGATATTGATGGTAGGTACGATTACACAAAGTGGAACTTCATTTATGGCAAGTCGTTGAGGAAAAATTCCAACTATTTCAGATATATCCTTTATTGGTTACCTGCTGCCTGGCTGTACGGAACAAAACATTTGGTAATACCGAAGACACTATTAGACACAAATAGGATGTCAAAATTCATTAATTATTTCTATAGTATCTGCGTCCTATTCCAAATTGGATATCCAAAAAGATTATCGCTTCATTCGAGAAATTTTGCAGGCTTTTTAAGTAGGTAATCGCATAGACAATCCTCGCTTCTTAGTCATATCGTTGGCCTTATTTTTTGACATAGACACTTTACCTCAATCTTAATCGGATAATTACTTACTTAACACATCAACCTCTAAAACTGTGATTCCCTTTACTGGATTATATCTTGAAGATTAGATATCAGTTTATCCGAATTTAACCTAGAAACATCATCGCTAGTGCGGTCACGTTTTACGGAAACCGCCCAGCTACGTGGGTTATAAATACCTGGCAATGGCGCCCCGGTCGGATCCTGGTAGGAGCCGTAGACCGGAAGCCCATAAAATCTTCGTTTCCTGTAATGGCCAGGAGTCAAGCCGTTAACCGCTAACCATTCAGTACCTACCTTTATAAGTATTGCGTCGTTGTATGTCTTACATGACACACCCGATGGTCATATGCCACATCCGGTGATAAAATGGCGTGACTAAATAAAAAAGATACAAAAACCTCTTATCAACTTTGAACCATCGTACCAGATTTCGTAAGCTCACCTTCCGATAACTGATAACAGATATCTCTTCGCTATGGATTTATAATACGTGAGGCTACGTAAGGCAGGTGTTGTGACACCTGTACAATTATATAAAATAATTAAGTTAAGTCTAGGATAATCCATCTACCATTATAGCGATGCTGATGTTAAGATGATCTAAATATACAGAGAAACTAGAGCAACCCCTGAGGGCTCAGATTTATTCCTCCTCACCTTTTGTGCTTGCCTTTATTAGCTGGCCTTGAATAGAGCGCAGAGCAGACAGATTCTGCTCTTTTTTAAATCTCGAAGGAAATTTCGAAAAAAAAATTGAAGAAAGAACGAAAGAAAGAAAGAAATAAAGAAAGTTTTTCGGGAGGAATCGATAAAAGGGAGAATAGGTAATAAAAATAAGCTTAATTAAAAATACAACTCGCAACGTGTTCTTGTTTCTGTAAATGACTACATCATGAAATTCGTATTGTGGCTTGTGCGTTGTGGCGACGACAAAAGCCGACAAAAGCCATGATGACTTCCCTCATTGCCATAATACGGTGTGCAAGTGCACGTATGACATGACCGGAATTTCGGTAGGTCTTTCAGTGATTGACATTACTGAATATTTTTGTAACACAAGTATTTTTGATAGCCAAACACATAATTTCAATGTACTGAACGTGTCTGTTTTTAGTGTGACAACGAATATTATTGTATGAATCTGTAATTTATGTTCTCATGTATGTGATGCAATAATCTTGTCTTTATGAGAATAAAATTCTTTAAACCTAAGACATAGGACCACTTCCCATCGGGTACGTACATCGTGTCTGCTTGTGTGCTACCTAAATGTTCACCAAACGTGCGACTGCTCATTCTATCCACCCTCCGTCAAATTACTTTAGTGTAAACAGTGACAGCCCATTCGTTGATTTTCTTCTTGAGTTGACTGCCTCCATGGCGTAGTGATAGTTAACGCAGCCGCTACGTAGGAGGCGCGGGTTCGAACCCCACTCAGTGCAAATATTTGTATGCATGAATATGGGTATTGATCTGATCGCGCCTCGGAGAGCGCGTTAAGCTGTCGGTCCTGGTTGTCCTACGAACATCTATGGGAGTCGTTACGGGTAATTGGAGCCGTCAAAAGTCCAACAGCTGATCTAGCTGCAGTGCATTGATATCGCCTTTGGGTTGTGAAGGTCAGGTTGCATTCGCTTCACAGAAAATATCGAAGTCCAGCCAAATCCGCAGTTCATCTGATAAAAGCGGACCCCAGACTCCGAGCTGAAAGCTTTGGATACGACTGGGATTAACGCTTAGGAAGAAGAAGAAAGGAGAGTGACAGCTCATTCGTTCGTTGTTCTTTTTTTGAAAACAAGGTTTCTTTTACCCTACAATATTAAGAAAGAATGCTCTTATAGCTCTAGATCTGTTCGCTTGGTATATCGTTGTGCACGTTGTGATCAGTATCGTCTTTTTCACAATGAGCATTATCTCAGTGGAATGATATTGGCAGTTCGTTCGACTGCGGTATTACTTACACTCACGGACGTAGGTACTACTTACAAGTATGTATGTTTCATAGCTATTAATCATATTTAATTAAGTATATCTATCATAAAAATGTCAATCATGTCATGTCAGTATCGGGCCAATGGAAATCACGACTGTGAACTGTGGATTTACCAATTATCAAATTAAGAACAATCATTAGAGACTTATCGTTTACTTAATTAAAAATATATATAAAGAAAAAAATGATACGAAGGTTGCTCTCGTTACTTAGTTGCTACATATCGACTATTGAATGACGAATGGGCAATGGCTAAAAGAAGGATATACCTATCACAGGATAGTCGCTACTTTTCTATACACCTAAACCTAAAATCCACAACGCAATGGTTTAGCTTTAGCAGAATCGAGGTCTAGGTCGGTCTATGTGGGGTTTCTTAGATAATGTGGACCTGCATGTGAGTGCAGAGTTGCTCCACAGACCACGACCCACCTGCTGACGTCAGCTGGTATGTACCCATACACCGGATGATCTTACGAGTATGAACACCTCTGAAAAAAAATGGTCCCGGGTTCGAATCCTGGCCATTACACTACCAACGTGAACCCACTCCTAACACAAGCAATTTATCTTAGCTGGAGAGATTAGAGGGATATTAGTAATTTCGGTTTTAATATTCTTTGAAAAAAATTTATTAATTAACAGTGACAGAGAAACCAACCCCAAAACATTGACTAATCGATACGTAAATATTATGCTGGCTATTTTTAAAAGCACGCAAATAAACCTATCTGCAGATATCCATAGATGGTGCCATCTGCCTGATGTAACTTTTTAGAGTTTTTACTACATAGAGATAAGTGTACTCCATCACAGTCATTGACATTATAAAAAACAAGATATTATTGCCAATATTTCAAGTCAGTATCGAAGTTCAAACGCATCACGGTTAGACTGGCAAGCCGACTTTAACTGAGTTGGTACATGGTTGTACGTTTGTACGGTTTGTTGAACGTTGTACTTGGTTGGTGACTCGTAAAATGATGATGAATTCGAAATTCATAGGGAAAAAGAAGCACTCAAGTGGGTCTTGAACACACGACCTTTCTCTTACTTTCCCGATGTATTTCGAACTTAAAAAGTTAGCATAATAAATGCTATAAAAATTTCGTTCAAATGATGATGAATGTTGAGTATTTTAATTCTTCTTATATGGCTTGAAGCCGAAATTCGGCATTAGGTAGGTATTTGTAGCAAACTGTATTTTTAACATACGGATTGGCAGAGGTGAATTTAACACCCACATTATAGGTACATCAACCTTATTCAGTCCCACGTACCTAATAGGGGGTGAGCCTTTTGCCGTATTCCGGGTACTATTTTGACTCGAGCCGTGTATCTGAAGCTGAGCCCGAGCTGTATTATATCTGTCTGATGTTAAACAGCCCTATCCCTTAGTCGCCTTGTAAGACACCGCATGGGAAGAGATGGGGTAGCCCAAATTACTCTCTACTATACGTAAAAAAAAAATACTCTGCCGCGAAACCACGTGGCATATTTTTAATTAAAATATTTATAATCCCTTACCAAGGGGTGTGTCCCACCAAACCTAGTATTTTGATTCCAAGTCTATTCAGGTGTCAATAATGGTGACCCTGCCTTGTTTCTGATTCTTGTGCTAGAAGGTCTTGCTTTTTGTAAAGGAAGAAGGAAGGCCCGTATAGGCATACCTTCTAATGCCCCTCTTGGAGAACCCCATATTGTAGTCGCTTGGGAAAACCATGGCAGGGAGTTGATTCCACAGCTTGAGCGTACGTGGGATGAAGTTCCTTTCATACCGCACGGTGCGCACCGTATTCGGATGCAATGTGTGGGGATGAATTCCCTGTAGCTGTAGGCATCATGTCAAATAATTCATCTGAGCACAAACCATTATATAGGCGGTAGAAAACACACAGTGAGGCAAAATCCCTCCTGAGGCTGAGAGGTTCCACATCGCCTGCGAGTATGGGACTGTCGACGAGCCTCAACGCACGTCTTTGCACCGAGTCGAAAGGGTCAAGCTGGCGTGCGGGCGCTCCGGCAAAAAGATGACAGCAGTACTCCATGTGGGGCTGAACCTGTGCCTTATAAAGAAGGAGTCGCTGCGTGAAGTACTGCTTCGCCCTGTACCCATACACTCCTATTACTGAAAACCTCAATCAATCAATCAATTAGCAGCCCACTGCTGGATATAAGCCCTTCCCAATGTGCGCCATTTCACCCGATCATCCGCCTTCCGCATCCAGTTTGTTCCAGCCACCTTTTTCAGGTCGTCATTCCACCTGGCTAGGGAGTCCTACCTTGCGTTTGCCTTCTCGCGGTTTCCACTCTAGGACGCGTCTGCTCCAACGGCCTTCGGTCCTTTGACAGACGTGGCCAAACTTGAGCCTGAGCTTGCTTATTCTGCGAGCTATATCGGTGACTTTGGTTCTGTATTGAATGACCTCATTTCGAATTCTATCCTTCAAATAAACTCCAAGCATAGTTCGCTCATTAGCCCGCTGCGCGACTTTTAGGTTATGGATTAGCCCTAATGTCAGTGTCCACGTTTCGGCACCATAAGTCATGATACCCATAAGTGAAAACCACGATTATTGTCACATTTTTTTAAAGAGTAAGTACCTAAAACTCCCGACAGTAGTCTAAGTTTGTATACGTCATCGTCAGGAGGGAAAATAAAATTCATCAAAATATTGCGCTTGAAAAAAAAACTCTACAACTACCTAACAATAAATTTAAATAACATGTTTTGAGCACAAGTCGTTAATAAATATTCCACAATTCATAACGATATCGATATTGTTTAATTTTATCTGTTCTAATTTTTATGATTGTCGTATTCATAAAGATAATCTAACGGGAATTTTAGTTACATTACGAGTATAACGTGAGATTCAACTGAAAGATAGCAACAGTACATGGTATTTGAAGGAAATATGGATGCTTTCGTTTTACCGTCGTTATACCGTCGCCCTTAAAGACGGATTTATAGAGAAGGGAAATTTGAAGTGATTCAGGTGTGGCTCAATAGCTCAGTTAGAACAGCATTCCCCCTGTAATGGAAAGATCGTGGGTTCAAGTCCCACTTGAGCAGTTCATTTTTCCCAATGTATTCGGACTTTCGTTTTATTTCAGTAATCATTAATTTTATTTACAAAACTTCTTCAGAGTAAAACACCAGCAAATCTCAATTTTGGAGAGAGAATAAATGCAAAATCAAGGCAATAATAATTTTTATAAATTTTATCAAAAATTACTTCGGTAGTTAGTTAATATAAATTGTAATTTCGGTAGATCATTGTAGCAGCAGATAATGCTTTTAGAGCTTGCTATTGGTGTTATTAGCTACTCCGCACGAGAACTTTCTCGCCTAATAACATGCAACTCGAACGAATGTCATTGTACGTAAGGCTGTGTTATCAACATAAGGCTCAAGTCATAAATAACATTGCACCGATAAGCTATCGCAGTGACAGCATCGTTCGATCGTAGCTCGTTAATCACAAACAATAAGATGCGACCTCATCAGGGGTTACTGGAGAAGGCACGTGTATCTCTCATACAATTCTTTGAATGACTTCCAGTTTCCTCTAAGAATGCAATAACTTCATATTGCAAGGTTAACATAATCAAGCTTTGGTCAGTAGTTTTATTTTCAGTAACCATTTAATGAGGCTTCTAGTTGTATCCACAACGAAGTTATAGGGAGTCGAAATTAGCTTGAATTACTTCGAGAAAATGATGGCACTGTTGTCGTGCCGCTTTAATGACTTGGCGGGAGCACCAATGTGCTCCGTGACAAAATTACCTGCAATGCGGCTACCCGCAATTGTGTTGTGCCTCTTAAGGCCCTCTATTCCTGCAAAAGTAGGCATTTATAGCGATCCCGGCCGCTCGTAAAATATTACGCGCGAACGCAGTGACGGTGAACTCGGCTATGACCCCGCCAGCGTCACAGTATAGAAATATGCAGTAGGAAAACTTGATTTGACTTAGAAAATTAAATGCAGTTTTTTTAACTTTATTTAGTTATATGATTATATATATATATATACATATATATATATATATATACGAATAACTAAATACGAAATTAAAAAAACTGTATGAGTTTGAGAACTGTATGTTCTATGTGTTTAGTTGCGTGGGCGAAAAAAACTTACATTATAATAATAATAATGCTTGTAATTTTACAAACATTTGTTTGAATTGATGCTAACGGTTACTTTATATAATCGCACCGTTCGTCGTCGACAGGGCAGTTAAATACCTAAAGTTAACGAGATTAACAACTTTTTTCGTGCGGGAATCCCCTCGGATACCCCCCTGCCGGAGCCGGAAGGGGAGGTTATGTCGGACTCGAACCGACTTTTTAGTCGGTTCGAGTCCGACTGTGGGCACGCCGACTGTGGGTCGTGGTGCTAGTTTTTATGAAGTATTTATATAAATTTACACTGTACCTTCTTTTTTTCGTGCGGAAATCCCCTCGAATACCTCCCCTGCCGGAGCCGGAAGGGGAGGTTATGTCGGACTCGAACCGACTTTTTAGTCGGTTCGAGTCCGACTGGGGGCACGCCGACTGTGGGTCGTGGTGCTAGTTTTTATGAAGTATTTATATAAATTTACACTGTACCTTCTTTTTTTCGTGCGGAAATCCCCTCGAATACCTCCCCTGCCGGAGCCGGAAGGGGAGGTTATGTCGGACTCGAACCGACTTTTTAGTCGGTTCGAGTCCGACTGTGGGTACGCCGACTGTGGGTCGTGGTGCTAGTTTTTATGAAGTATTTATATAAATTTACACTGTACCTTCTTTTTTTCGTGCGGAAATCCCCTCGAATACCTCCCCTGCCGGAGCCGGAAGGGGAGGTTATGTCGGACTCGAACCGACTTTTTAGTCGGTTCGAGTCCGACTGTGGGCACGCCGACTGTGGGTCGTGGTGCTAGTTTTTATGAAGTATTTATATAAATTTACACTGTACCTTCTTTTTTTCGTGCGGAAATCCCCTCGAATACCTCCCCTGCCGGAGCCGGAAGGGGAGGTTATGTCGGACTCGAACCGACTAAAAAGTCGGTTCGAGTCCGACTGTGGGCACGCCGACTGTGGGTCGTGGTGCTAGGCCTGAGGTGAGGTTGTCATCGAAATATCCCTCGCACCCCGGCTGACCCAAGGCCAGTAATTCTCCTGGGTCTGCTGGGGTGCGAGAGATATGCTTTCGGCAATCTCACCTCCGGCAACCAAGGACCCAAGACGGCGTGCGTTTTAGTCGGTTTGAGTCCGACATAACCGCCTCCACCGGCTCCGTGGGGGTGGTATCCACGAGGATTTTGCGCACGATAAAAAAAGGCCAATAATTAAACTAACCTACCTAAATATTAAAATTATTCTATCCTAAACTAAAACTAAATTTATATTTATTTACACACACACAAATTATATACAATGTACGAATATTGTAGGTACTAGGTACCCCTGTACTGATATAGATAAAATATGAATTATAGAAAATCGTAAGTAGCATCTTCAGTAGTAATACTGATATTCTTATACTATGGCGCTATGAGCGTAATATTTAGGTATGATAATTTTTTAAATTACCAATCGGAGTTAGAAATTTAGTTTATGGCTTTGCACGACTTCTTTAGCTTGCGTTGTTTATTGCCCATATTGAATGACTTGCAACAATTTATTATAATTACGTAAAACTGATTGATTGGTGCACGAAACTGTCGCGCAAAAACTGACACAGGTCCTACTTCGGTAAGCGCCAGCGCGCGACTGGCGCAACTTTTCGGGCCTCAGCGGCGCGAGCACTCGCGAATTTAGTAGGTATTTAAATATAACTTTAAAAATTATTTCATAATATAGTCAAAATCTGCGAAAATGTCTAGACATATGTAGTGGCTTTAGTTTAGTACAAAAATTTTATTGAAGGCATAAGTAATTTAGTCATAATATTAAAAAAAAAATAACGAAAAGGGGTAACTTTGGGATTTTTTTCTATCGAGTGAAGTTCATCAGATCTGGTAACTGAATGCGAATTTGACTAGACTGGATCCTTAACTAATATATATCTTTTTTTCGAAATTTAAAACGCTTTTTCCTATGATTCAAATGCTTTTAAAAAACTCAAAATGCGGCCTACCTGGCCTAATCCAAACAGCTAAAAGTTGTGAAAATGGATGTGTACCATGCTTTATATAATATAATCCTTAGGAATGTCACCAACCAAGTGAAGCCGGGTACGAACAGTTACTTATTAACAATATGCGATAAAGGTTCAACTAGGACCCAGTTCAACTGAGGTCACTCAATGCGTTAACCAATGCGCTAACTTTGCACTGTTTATAAAAATGAAATAAATTATAATGGAAGAAAGTAGAAATCAATTATTTTATCATTGCATCATGCACTTCGGAGAAGCACCGACCCTTGATTAAGTGTTTAGTACTGTAAGTTAAAAACTGTTTTGCTCGACGCTCGATAGATGGCGTTGACCTCAAATTAGATGTCGCTATGGTTTCGTTCACATGAACCACATATTATAGTACATTGTTGCATCAACACTCAATAGATGGCGTTGATGTCAAGTTAGATGGCACTATGGTTACGTTACCAATCATTGTATAAAAGGATCAATGTAAACCAATGTAGGTGTTCCATGTACATACTTGCGTAGGTCCAACCTGCTGCATACTCCCATAGCAAGGACTACATATCGCCAGAACTCGTATGTTATCAGAGCTGGTCGCACGTACAGCGAAGCATGCCGGTGTGTTGATATCGATATTTTTAATACCAATGTTTCTAACTTAAAAAGAATCTCCTGTAATCACTTCTTTGGAGATGCTTTGTTGTAAATGCTGAGGTGTTCACTTGCACCTGGACTTTCTCTTTTATTAATTTTTCTTTATCTGCTTTTGTTTAAAATTGTTGTGTTATGTATTATCAGTGTATGTATTCTATGTATCTTTCGCTTATTTCTTGTTGCTGTTTACTATTATTTAATACTCATTGTCTTGTTTATATGTGAAAACTTTTAAGTGGCCTTCTCTTACTATTAACTTACCTATATATGTTCCTGTATTAGCTGTAAGTTTTCCGAAAAGAAATAAATAAAAATAAAAAATAAAAAACTAAAAAATTGTGAGCAATATTATTACCCCCAAGCACAGCTGAAGTTTGCGTTTCATTGTTTCCAACCTTCATCACACCCCGAGACAAATAGTGTTGTTCCACCGCTATCATCGGCACAAGACTGGTGATTGTATATAATTATGTTACCGGAAATGTGTATAATCCGGAATTCTATACAATGCCTAGGCATTGTATACAATGCCGAGTGCGCAGCAGGAAATGTATGAAATGGTATCAAAGAATATTGATGGTGGTTATAAAAAATGCAACCACTTAGGCTAATGCTGGAGCCTCGCTTTCGCTTCAGTCTTCTAACCTATAATACACTGACGGACTCATAAACTGCATCAAAGTTCAGGTTTACTCTAAAAGGATTTTTTATAATAAGTATGCAAACTTTTTAGATTAAATTATATAAATATGGAAAGACTGGCTCTTAATCTTAAAAAAAAAATTAAATTTAAAAATAGAACTGCAGTAAAACAAATGAATATAGCCGGGAAAAGAAAATTTACTTGTAGTATCAGATTTGCGTGTTATTTATAGCAAAGTTTTAAATTGATTCTCATTGATTTTTTTTGTTTTGTCAATTGAATTATTGTTACCAGCATAATTGTTGGGTTAGTTTTTTAACACATCGAGAGTTTTTGAACCATAATATGGATACTTCGTCCGAACAAGCGGCACAAATTGTAGCATTGGTGCGGGAGGGCTTGGATCAACGAACGATTGGTAGAAATTTAAATTTAAACCAGTCTACGGTTTCTAGAATATACAGAAGGTTTGTAGAGACAGGTTCTTACAGGAGGAGACGTGGTACAGGCAGAACTTGAGCAACCACAGGTCGTGATGACTGATTTATTGTTATAACTTCCCTGCGAAATCGTTTCCTCACGTCAGTTAACATCAAAACCGAGCTTAATGAAGTGCGTGGAGTAAACGTGTGTGCACGAACAATAAGAAGAAGGTTCAACCAAACCGCGCGCTAGGTAAAGCTTCGAAGGACCAAATGTACGAGCTGCTACTCGTACCGAGATAATAAATAAAAGATGAAGTTAATATCAACTGTATATTGACTCAACTTAATCCAAAATGATATGCTATGATTGATAGTGATAGAATAGTGAGTACACCCGAACTGATTGATTGTCGTAATGATACTGAATGAATGTAATGGTGAAATAGCGCGGATCGGCGTAAACTGCTGACCACGCGCAATACCACTGTACGATGCTTGCATTTATTGTTGCCTCGTACAGAAGCGGATATCACCCCTTTTAGACCAGCAAATGGTCCAAAGTTGTCTACAGCTCACAGACAAGCTCGCTTAAGATTTGCGCGTCATCACCTGAATTGGACAGAAGAGCAGTGGGCCTCTGTATTGTTCACGGACGAGTGTAGGACATGTTTATATGGTGCAGATGGTCGCAAAAGAGTCTATCGTCGACGTGGGGAGCGATATCCTCAAAGTTGCATTGAGGAGCGTGTTCCTTTTGGAGGCGGTTCATGTATGGTCTGGGGTGGCATATCGATGAACGGGCGAACAGAACTTGTGTTCATAGACATGGTCCGTCAAAACGGTAATAGAGGGGGTTTGACAGCACATCGCTACATAACAGAGATATTAGAAGATCACGTGGTGCCTTACATGGGATTCATAGGCGAAAATTTTACTTTAATGCAGGATAATGCCCGGCCGCATGCAGCTGCACAAGTTCAACATTATTGCGAAGAGGTTGGGATACGTACAATGAATTGGCCAGCACGCAGCCCGGATCTTAATCCCATCGAGCATGTTTGGGACAATTTAAAAAGAGCTGTATATGCGAGAAACCCTTCGCCCACGACAGTGGCAGCACTAAGAACAGCACTTTCAGAAGAATGGGACAATATTCCGCAAGATCTTTTAAAAACCCTTATACAATCTATGCGGAACCGATTAGAATCCGTAATAAGGGCACGTGGGGGTAATACACCTTATTAAAACACAAATAAACCCTTGCATAAAGTTTGTGTCTATTGTTAAAACCAATTTTTTAATTAAACCAATTTTTCTTAAATTTCTGTTTTTTCTTCAAAAAAGTCTTAAGGTCCTTTCCAGTACATAAACTTAAACTTAAAGATATGACCCTACGCTGTTTTAAAGTTCACGAACCAATCTAGAGGTTTCAATTTAAATCTGTATAGAAAGTATGCATACTTGGTTAAAATATTTATTTCAAAGTCGTCTATTACTTTGATGCAGTTTATGAGTCCGTCAGTGTATATCCAGGTCGGGGCGCAGTGTCCACACCACGCAATTTATCTTGGATAGATTAGGTTAGAAGATTAATGCGGGAGCGGAGCGGAGCGAAGCTAAGATCATTAATCTTCGTGGTTATTTTTTTTTATTCATTCAAAAATATAAATTTTCCACAAAATTATCCGCAAATATAGAGAATAACCCATTTATTTCACACATTTCCGGTGGAACGGCAGGAATTCTATGTATTAACACACATTTCCTAGGATTTGTATACAATTCCTTGATTTCATACATTTCCGGTAACATATATATTAACATATTTTCTCCCTCATTCACTCCGATCAAATGTTATTAAGATATTCACAGCCTTTTCCTTCATAACATTTATTTTCTTCTCCTTCATTTAATCCTAGTCGCATCTGAAGCTTAACTTTGGAGTCTGCTTTTTCCAGTCTAACAGCGAGTTCGGCTTTTCTTCGATATTTTCCGTTAAGCGACTGCCACCTGCGCTCCACAACCCCTTATTGAAATCGAAGTATTGCAGTTAAACCAGTTGTTAGACTTTGTAGGGCTCCAACTACCCGTAACGACTGCTATGGATTTGTAGAGCATTATCTCTATCATAGTTCATATCTACTGCTTTTTAATCCAAACTTTAATATTCTAAATGCGAAAGTAACTCTTTCTCTCTGTCTGTCTGTATGTTACGCTTTCACGCCTAAACCACTGAACAGATTTTGATGAAATTTGGTATAAGGGTAGATTAGAACTTGAGAAAGGACATAGGCTATGTTTAGTTACGATAATCGACATCCGCGCGGGCGGAGCCGCGGGCAAAAGCTAGTGTTTTATTTTATAAACATAAACGGTTCTTGGTACCTACTTAGATACTCTATCAAGGCAAAGATGATTGTCAATATTGTCAACATTAACTTAGGAGAGCTTGGATTCCTGTTCGAGCCCTTTATGTTCTTTTTCTTTACATTACAGTCTGTATCCGTGTGGTGCTAGTGACGGAAGCAAGTAGTTTGCACCACCCCATCTCATCCGAAGGGTGTCGTAAGAGGCGACCAACGGAAAAGTACGAAGACGATATCACTATGAGGCCTATGTCCAGCAGTGGACTGTGATGGACTATACTCTGAATTTTTAATTTTTTTTATTTAGGACTCGTCTATTTGACTTCACCTCACCTGATGGTGAGCTAAAGGCAAAGTGTCGGAAAGAGGGTCACCATCGTAAACATGTACCATGTTAACAGTGGAGGCACTCAGCTTGACGGCCTCATCAAATGCCTTTTCACGCCCCGCTTAAAGGACCCGGGACTGTAGGAAGAATTTCTCATTTAACATAGCATTCCTCCTAAACTAACCTTACCTCTAGTAAAAGTAATGTCCCATGTCATTGTGTGTTATCGGCGGACCATCGCAATAGTACGTAATATAAACAAGCCGCACGTGGCGGGGTGTGTCTCGCTGACCCATGCCGATTGCCCGCTTTTTATACACAATCATATTGACTCAACTCGACTACTTGCTCAGCAATAACAATTATGTGACGTCAGTACAGCGATTGCCGCGATATCGATATCTGCACCGTCAAATTGAGATGTACAATTTTCTCTTATCATAGTAAAATACCTAGAACATTGGAATTCGAATTGGAATTGGAATTAGAATCGAAATTGAATAGGGATTGACTGGATGCGCAGGAGGGGGAACGGGTTCTATGATGCACAATCGCACGAAAAAGGCGAGTGCGTCCTCGTGCTCCTACTAAATAGTCCTACTGGTAGGAGCACCGGGACAGGTGCTCCTACTACAAAGGCAACCGTGAAGCGCCCAGGCCCTCGATTCTACTAAAGCTATACCATTGTGGTGACATAGTCAGCGCAAAAAATGACATTAAATCTAAGACTTTATTTCTATAGCTCTAAGGTCCAAAATGAAATAAAAAAAGTTTTGTTATACTTTTCATTCACTCTGCAAAATTTTAATTTCATTTAATTTGGAACTATAAACTTTAAAAAAAATATTTTATTAAAAAAAATTTAAAAAAGCGGGTAGAGTGAACAGTGAAAATATTGTGCTCCATTATAATTTATTATTTAAAATATACTAATCACATCTTTTTACTACATTAATGCTAGCTATTATCAGCTAAAGTGACTACCTGCCGGGTGCAATAACATTTTCTTGTTCAAATCTCTCCTTGTTCACATAACACTAAGAAACAGATCCCACAAATCATGCTGAGCGGTGCCTTCAACAACAGGATGGAAGAATTTGAGGCAAAACTGCAGACTACACAGTCATCCCCAAGTCTTCCCGGTTTAGTGGCTGAGTTTTATGGCTTTAGAGCTTCTGTAACGCAAGTTCTCAAGCAGTTGCAACAGCAAGTTGAAGCCTTAGCAGGCACAGTTGACGGCATGGAGATGCAGAGACGGCGCAAAATCCTGTTGCTTCATGGTGTGGATGAAGAGAAGTAGGAAAATCCCAAACACATAGCAGTGAACATTATTAAAAAGCTCGGCCTGACTGACTTCTCAGCTTGCAGTATAAGACGCTGCCAAAGGATGGGTCGTGCTACGTCCATCAAAAAACCCAGACCTCTATTGCTCAAGCTGCAGAATTCGGTCATACGGGATAAGGTGTGGTTACGGGATAAGCACCAAGACATTACAAAAATAGAATTACTCATACACATACTTCGATTCAAGTACAGACGAATGCAGATGGCTATGTCCAGCACTGGACTGCACTGAGCTAATTGATTGATGCCTTTAATTGATGTATGCACTTTCACCATTTTCCCATTCCATTGCTAAAAATATCATGGGATGGAACTGAAATTATCTGGCGAAATGTGGGTGCTAGCACCTCTGCCTACCCCTTCGGGGAATACAGGCGTGAGTTTATGTTATGTATGTTATGGAATTGAAATTATTTCCTGGCATGAAATTACAAATTCTTATAAAAAGTGGTAGGGCAAGACCCGAGGAATATGTCGGAGACATTCCATTCGCAGTTGAGAAGCTCGCTACCCTCACAGGCATTGGCAGAGGAGCTTCAGTTGTGAAATATGGGGTCTAGCGTTGTCCTGAAGTAACAGCTTGGGCTAGAGTTCTTTACCTGTGTCGGTTGCTTTTTTATTTGAGTATGAAATTGAGTTCAGTTCTCGCCGCGAATTCTCCTTTATGTCTTCTACTGATTGAAAACGGGTGCCACGAAGTGGTAATTTGAGTGTAGGAAAAAGAAAGAAGTCGGCCGGAGCCATATCTGGTGAATATGGTGGTTGCTCGATGGTATTTGTTGAGTGTTTGGACAAAAATTCGTTTACAATGATGGCCTTGTGCGAAGGCGCATTATCGTGGTGCAAAATCCAAGAATTTTCTTTCCACAAATCTGGCCTTTTTCGTCGAATTTGTTCTATTAAACGTCGCATAAGGCTCTAATAATAATATATTCTTTATTTACCGTTTGACCTTCCGGCAAAAATTCCGAGTGCACAACACCGCGATAGTCAAAGAAAACAGTCAACATGACTTTGACTTTTGATCGACTTTGACGTGGTTTTTTCGGTTTTGGTTCAGTTGGAAGACACCATTCCGAAGCTTGTTGACTAGTATGCATGTCAAACTCGTAAACCCACGTCTCGTCACCAGTAACAACGCGTTTCATGAATGTTGGGTCGGTATTGACCCGTTCTAGCATGTCCTCAGCGACTCTCATGCGATTTAGTTTTTGAAGAAAATTCAGGTCTTTTGGGACTAGCCGGGCAGCAACACGTTTCATACCCAAATTATTAGTTAAAATGGTACGGATCGACTCATGAGATACAGAAAGTTCTGCGGCCATCTCTCTCAAACTTGAATGAGGATTTCCGAGGAGTCGCTATTTCCTTCACTTATGCGATGTTAACTTCAGTTGCAGACGTTGATGGCCTACCAGAACGAGGCAAATCTTCCATCACATCTTGACCGCTTCGAATCTTTGTACCACTCATAAGCACGTGTTTCTGATAAAGTCGATTCACCGTAAGCCTTCTGTAACATTTTCAGTGTCTCCGAACATGAAATTCCATTGGCGATGCAAAATTTAAGACAAACTCTTTGTTCGATGTTTTTGTCCATTATGAAATTCGCAGTACACACTAGATATTATAAAACTAAAAACAGCACTGTTTTTAACATAAATGACAGATGCAACTCAAACTCCGCGCCAAAATGGAAAGCAGTTGTGCCAATCAAACAACAAAAAAAAACAAAAATTTGAATTTGGAACCATAAACAAAACATTCATTCCCGATACTTTGTTGACTGAATGTATGTCGCCTATGACAGCCTCCGTGGCGTTGCGGTAGTGAACGCGGCCACACAGGAGGCGCGGGTTCGATCCCTGCTCAGTCCAAATATTTGTAAACATGAATATGAGGATTTGCATTGATCTGGTCGTGGAGTCGTGGTCTGGCCCAGGGAGAGCACGTTGGGGTGCTGGGTAGGACAACCTCCGCGTGGTGCACCCTGGTAACGTGGGCGATGACGTGGGCTTCGCGCGAGGCGCACGTCGTCGCCCATGGCAAATAGTCCACCAAGGAGGGTGGGCCTTTATGGCCGGTTTCGAGTTCTCCGCATGCGCTCTGCTAAGCAGAGCGTACCTAGCGGAGAACTCTCAGGGCGACGAGTACTTTGCCACTGAGCGATCAGTGGTGAAGTACACGGTCCCATAGGGACCATCGATCGGCCGAGCCGTACCCCCGTCTGACAACAGACGGGCATGGTGGCTCTTAGGAGTTGCGAGGAAGAAAACCTCTATAAAAAATCACCCCGAACCCCACGCTCTGACGCCTGGCAATGGGATGCATCACTGGGGGGTACTCAGTGCCTAGGGCGTCACTCACTCCCACCTTCCCACCTTTCCCATCCTCACATACACTCCCAACCTCTCTACTTCTACCTCAACGTCGGCGGACATTAACCGTTAAAACTATGGCTATGGAAACGACATCGAATAAAACTACCCATGAGGGTACCCGGACTTCGTCCGGGGAATCCCTTGCTGTGACTGGTGGTCGAATGGACATCCATTCGGCGACCAGCCATGGCGACCCCCGCCCGGGTTCATCCCGGATGGTATATGGGAGGGGTCACCACAGTCCCACAGGCCCATGGGTGTGCCTCAAAACCACCCAAAAAGGTGACGCGGAAGACGTGTCGACTCGTGCTGGCTCGGAGATGGAGTCGGCCGCCGGCGTGGGTGGCGGGACCGAGGATACCCCCGGTCTCGATATCCATGCCGACGTAGGTAGAAAGAGACCCAGGTCGAGCGGACCAGGCAAGGGCCTGTTTCGTCGGCCTGGGTCTGAGGCATCTAACAGCGAGGAGGACCTTCCTAGTAAGAGGAAGATAGTGGCTACCACCGCGTGTAGAGGCCGGAAAGCCGACCTCTACAGAGCGAAAGGGAAGGTAGCAGAGCCGCCAGCGATTGTGTCCCCGCTACCAAGCGGGAAGGTCACGGAGGTGCCAGCGGCGCAGAACATCTTGGCTGCTCTTTCCCGCATTTCTGGCGCTGTAAAAGGCCAGAAAAATATTGCGGGAAAGAAGAGGGTCGTGGCAGATGCCGTAACGGGTGCCGCCAAAGCGCTGGAGGAGCTCCTGGAAAGGAGCGTCTCCAGCGAGGAGGAGAAACTCCGGGCTCGGGTTGCGAGCCTGGAGTCGGAGCTTGCCGACTCCCGCAAGCAGCAACAGCTGATGCGGGAGGAGATCAGTCAGCTGACGCAGCTGGTCCAGGGGGCCGGGGAGGCTCGGGGTGCTAAAACCCCCGCTCCCCGTGCTCCTTCTAAGGTGACGCCTACGGTGGTCCAGCTGCTGGAGGCCATCGAGCGACGCCTCGGCGTCCTCGAGGACCGGGCATACCGCCCGCCGCTGGCGGCACCCGTCGTCGCGTCATATGCGACGAAGGCTGCGCCCAGTGGGGCTCCTGGTCCCAAGTCGAGGGCCTCCGCCCCCTCCGCCCCTAAGAAGACGGTACCTAGGGGAGGTGGCAACCCCGCCTCCCCAAGCAGTACAGCCAATGCTCCCGTTGCATCCCAGAATCTCTCCAGTGAGGGGGTCTGGGAGGTGGTGGGAGCAAAGAAGAAGGCGGCTAATGCCACCAAAAAGGCGGCGAAGGCCGCCAAGAAGGCGGCAAAAACCGCCGCAAAAGTGGCAAAGGCCGCCGCGGTGAAGGCGCCAAAGAGGCTCCGCGTTCCCCGTTCCTCTGCCGTGGTCATTACGGTGACGACAGAGGGCAGGGCGAGGGGCGTGGGGTATACCGAGGTCCTGAGACAGGCGAGGGCCTCGGTGGACCTTAAAGCCCTCGAAATAGAGGGAGGTCTCCGGTCCAAAATGACGCGGACCGGAGCACGCCTCCTTGAGGTCTATGGCGCCACCAGCGGCCCCAAAGCAGATGCCCTAGCGGCAAAGCTAAGGGAGTCGCTGGACACGGGTGACGTCCGCGTCACCAGACCCAACAAATGCGCGAGTCTACGCATTTCGGGTCTGGATGACGCGGCCACGACGGAGGAGATAATCTCCGCCGTCGTGGAGGCGAGCGGCTGCCCTCGTGACCAGGTGAGGTCAGGTGAAATCCGCTTTGGCCCTTTCGGTCACGGGTCGGCAGTCGTGAGCTGCCCCGTCGCGGCGGCCCAAAAAGTGGCGGACGGACGGAGCCTCCTTATCGGAGGCTTCCTGAGGGCACAGGCGCATCTCCTGCAGCCACGCGAAGCCAGGTGCTTTAGGTGCCTGGTCGTGGGGCATGTGGGAGTGCAGTGCACAGCGGAAGTCACCGTGGGAGACCGGTGCTTCCGCTGTAGTCAGCCCGGTCACGTGGCTCTTGCCTGTGACGCTCCGCCACGCTGCTTTAAATGCGTGGCGGAGGGCAAGGAGGCCGACCACTGGGTGGGCAGTAAGGCCTGCACTGCCTCAAGGCCAAAGCCCCGTCCGTCCACACGGGGAGGTGAGGGTGCACTCTCGCGGCAGGGTGCGGAAATGGACGTCCATTAATGGGCACCCATATCCGCATCCTTCAGGTGAACCTGAACCACTGCGCTGGTGCTCAGGACCTTCTGTACCAGAGCATCAGGCAGTGGTCCATTAACGTGGTGGTTGTCGCCGAGCCGTACTGGGTTCACCCGGGAAGCCCAGTGGATCTGCACGGCCTGGCGACTGTCTTTGGGGGGACCGCCGCGGACGACTCGCGCCTAGCGCTTATCGCTAGGGGCCCGGGTTGTGTCGCGGCGGAATATGAGGGGGTGGCTGTCGTGGCCGTTTACATCTCGCCAAACCTCGACCAGCATCAGTTTGAGCTATGGCTCCCTGAGCTGGACGTCGTTCTCGCTGCATGCCGGCCTCGCCCTGTCCTGATCCTGGGAGATTTCAATGCCTGGTCGCAGGCTTGGGGCTCCCGGGAAACCAGAGACAGGGGGAGGATACTTCAGGACTGGGTCGCTACACGTGGCCTAGTCATCCTGAACCGGGGGAATGTCGCAACCTGGACGCGGCGGGGGCTCAGCTCGGTCATAGACGTTTCGTTTGCGACCCCTGAGCTCGCCCGCCGTGTCCAGGGATGGCGTGTGGTGGAGGAGGAGGAGACGTCATCAGATCACCGATATATTCGGTTCGACGTCTCCCCTCCACCAAACCTGCCGCCAGCTATTGTGAATCCCCCGGGACCGCGTTGGGCACTCCATCGCCTGGATCCGGAGGCTCTCCTGGAGGCGGCCATAGTGCAGGCCTGGATCCCGATAGCGGACAGACCTGCCAATATTGATGCCGAGGTGGAGTGGTTCGGGAGAGCCATGTCGCATATCTGCGATGCGGCGATGCCCAGGGCTAGGCCCAGACCGGCGAGAAGACAGGTGTACTGGTGGACGCCGGAAATCGCGCAGTTGCGCGCGGAGTGCGTTGCCGCGCGCCGCCGGTACACCAGATTCCGCCGGAGGCGTCGCCGCCCAGACGATGCGGCAGCCCGAGAGACGGAGCTCTATGATGGGTACAAGGGGGCCAAGAGGGCCCTCCAGACGGCCATCAAGCGGTCCAAAAAGGTGGGCCGCGAGGAGCTGATGGAGACCTTGGAGCGGAACCCGTGGGGGCGCCCGTACCTTATGGTAAGGGGCAAATTACGCCCCAAGGCGCCCCCACTGACCCAGAGTCTCCAGCCGGAGCGGCTGGAGGGGGTCCTGGACTCCTTGTTCCCATCAAGAGCGGAGGAACACATTCCTCCGCGCATGGCTCCGTCCCAGGCACCCAACGCGGAAGGCAGCGAGAACGACGTGCCCGTAGTCACAGAGGGTGAGCTAGGGGCGGCTGTACTGCGGCTTAAATCCCGCAGAAACACCGCCCCTGGACCCGATGGCATTCCAGGCCGAGCATGGGTCCTGGCTCTCGAAGAACTTGGGCCTCGACTTATAGGGCTCTTTAGCGCATGCCTCGAAAAAGGCCAGTTCCCCAAGGTCTGGAAGACAGGGAAACTGGTCTTAATCCGAAAGGCGGGGCGGCCGGCAAATTCCCCATCAGGGTACCGGCCGATCGTGTTGCTCGACGAGGTGTGCAAGCTCTTTGAGCGCATTATTGCACAACGCCTCGTCAAGCATCTCATACGCGTGGGGCCTGATCTGTCGGATAGCCAGTTTGGCTTCCGTCAGGGGCGCTCCACCGTAGACGCGATCATGCGCATTAGAGGCCTGACGGAGGAAGCAGTCTCACAGGGTGAGGTGGTGGTGGCGGTGTCTCTTGACATCGCCAACGCCTTCAACACCCTGCCCTGGAGTTGCATTAGGGAGGCGCTTATCTACCATGGAGTGCCTCCCTACCTCCGTCGAATTGTCGGGGCCTATCTCTCTGAGAGGGCCATTACTTACCCGAGTTGGCTAGGGCCGGGTCGGCGGGATGTGTCGTGCGGTGTTCCACAGGGATCGGTATTAGGGCCACTCCTGTGGAACATCGGCTACGATTGGGTGCTGCGTGGTCCGTTGCTCAGAGGGGTCACCGTAACGTGTTACGCCGATGACACCCTCGTTACGGCGCGGGGAGCAACGCACCGAGATGCAGCACTAAAGGCCACGGCAGGTGTTGCTCAAGTCGTGGGTCGGATACGGCGGCTGGGTCTCGAGGTCGCCCTTCACAAGTCCGAGGCTCTGTGCTTCCACGGACCTCGGATGGGGCCACCTGCGGGATCCAGCCTACAGGTAGGGGGCGTCAGCATCGGCATCGAGCCCTCGATGAAGTATCTGGGACTCGTGCTCGATGGCCGGTAGAACTTCGGACATCACTTCCGAAGTTTGGTCCCAAAACTGAGGGGGGCGTCAGCTGCACTCGCGCGGCTGATGCCCAATATCAGGGGACCCAACGCCCCCTGCAGGAGACTGTACCTGGGGATCGTGCGAAGTATGGCCCTATACGGGGCCCCCGTATGGGCAGAGAACCTGACGGCCAGTAATGTGGCTAGATTGCTGAGCCCACAGAGGGCGATGGCCGTCAGGGTGATAAGGGGATACCGCACGATCTCAGGTGAGGCGGCATGCCTCCTAGCCGGGACCCCTCCATGGGACCTGGAAGCGAGAGCCCTTGCGTCCCTATTTATATGGCGCAAGGAGGCGCTGGAGCGGGGCCAATGGCCTGCGTCTCGAGAAATCGAGGCCCAGCGGTCCCAGCTCTACCAGGAAACCGTGGAGACATGGAAGGTGCGACTTGAGCAACCAAAGGGGGGATTCGCCACAATTGCGGCCGTCAGACCGGTCATGGACGAGTGGCTGGAGAGGAGACACGGTGCTCTCTCCTACCGGTTGTCACAGATACTTACCGGGCATGGTAGCTTCGGTAGGTATCTGTGGCGAAGACACCGGGAAACCACGGCCGAGTGTCAGCACTGCGAGGACCACAGCGATGACACAGCGCTCCACACGCTGGTGGAGTGCACGGCGTGGGTGCAACAGCGCCAGGTCCTCGTGGTGGGTCTGGGCGTGGGCACCCTCTCGCTTGAGACCATGGTGCGAGCCATGGTCTCCAGCGGGAGTAAGTGGGACTGCGCCGCCTCTTTCTGTGAGCAGGTCATGCTCGTGAAAGAGGCGGCGGGGCGAGAGCGGGAGAAAACTCTCCCACCCGAGTTCCGCAGTCGGCGGCTTGGGCACCGCCGACGTGTCTTCGCCGAAGACCATCGGCCTCCATGACCGGGGGCCTGAGGACGGTGAGTTGGCTGCTCACCGTCTTTACAGAAGCAGGCCCATGACGGCAGCGTGACGTGAGGGATTCACGCACGCCCCCCCCCCCCCCCCCCCCCCAAGAAGCGGAGTAACACCCGAATACCCCCCCCATAGACGCGGGATAGCACCCGAACCACCCCCGAGACGAGGCCGCAATTGTAGCCGTGGGTCTGATGGGAGTCCTGGGACATCCTTCCGAGGGCTTACCCGGGGCTCCCATCCATAGGCTTCTGGGCGTTACCGTGGGGGTTTTTAGTCGGTAGGAGTCCGGCATAACATCCATGAAGGATTTTCCCCCACGGTTAAAAAAAAAAAAAAAAAAAAAAAGGGAGAGCACGTTAAGCCGTCGGTCCTAGTTTCTGTAGGAATACTAGCTGTCCCGGCGAACTTCGTACCGCCAATTTTTTCCTGCTCTCGTGGCGTCGGGTTACCGCTGCACCATTTAGTGGGATGAAAAATAGATGTTGGCCGATTCTCATAGATACCGGATAAGCACAAAAAAATTCATCAAAATCGGTCAAGCCGTTTCGGAGGAGTATGGCAACGAAAACTGTGACACGAGAATTTTATATATTAGATGTATGGCAGTTGTTATAAGGGAAATGGGAGAAGGGCTGGTCACCCGTCCGGTCAAACGGTGTCCCCATTGGCAGTAGGGGAGACTGGGGTCAATAGAAACGCGGGTCATTTGAAACAAGTCAAGTAACTACGAGACGGATAGACATAACGGTGGGGGCCTGAGGGGAGAGAGGATCGGCGAACGTGTGCGAACCTGTAGTGCAGTGCGTGTCGCGGATCCCAGCGCGGTGGACATTTTTATGTGACTGTATTGGTTTTTTGCTACAAAAAGTAAGTATTTGTCATGTTTTTGTTTTGTTTGGTGATTAACAATCATTAATAATATGTTTTATTGAACTAAACTACTATAATTTATAATTATTCTAGTCAAATTTAAAGAGGTTTGTGTATGCCTACAGTAATTGTTTTTTTTTTACTGAATTAAATATTTACAGATAGGATCATGGGGCAATTGAAACAAAATTCTTGGGGGCACCATTACGGTTCCACCTACTACACCGCCGATGTCCGAAATCCAACCTTGTGAAACTACCTTTATCTACAGCAGCCATCCACAAGCCTATTCAATATTTCTTCACCAGAAACAACCAGGCCAGGAAACTCTTATGAATGTTGATTAATTTTGTAAGTCGATCTCACTACTGAAATAAGTAAGTCCTAAATGATAAGTTATGGTCAATAAGTGATATATAATTATATAAATTCGAAGACTGACTTCGGGTGATATGATTCTTTAGATAAATAGTTCTTAGTAATGATTATAATAATAAATACTAATGTTGTACTTGGTGTTTCCATTGCCCCCCACCTTTGTTTCAATCGACCCAGGCCTGGGGACATTTGAAACGTTTGCCGACGTTTTCTAAAAAGCCTCTAACTATTTATTATAAGTCCATGGAGTCAAATAACAATTTTCACTATATAGCTAGATAACTTGACCATAACTGAAACCATTCTAGAAACCAATTCATACACGTACAATACTCGATTTTGTCGTAAACGTTCCAATTGACCCCAGTCTCCCCTAGTAGGCAGTAGTAGTACAGATATGTTGTGATCGTCTGCCCAGAGCTAATAAGATATTCTTCAGCGTTTTACCTTCTAACGCAACTGTAGGTACTTAACAATTTATCTTTGGTTCCCGGTAATTTGGTTCCCGGTGGAGTAGAATAGGTGATGTCCAGTGACACCGCCAACACCACCTCGCCCCGAGCGACGGCGTCTCTCGCCAGAGTCCCCACGCGCATGATGGCATCCACGGTGGAGCGCCTCCGGCGGAAGCCATACTGGCCATCCGCCAGGTCAGGCCCCACTCTGGATAGGTGCTCGACGAGGCGCTTTGCAATCACTCTTTCAAAGAGCTTGCACACCTCGTCGAGCAACACTATCGGCCTGTAGGCGGACGGTGAGTCCGCCGGGCGCCCCGCCTTTCGGATGAGGACCAGTTTCCCAGGGCTGTTCTATATCTTACAGTAAACATACAGCCCGTGGCAAAGTACCCGTTTAATCCAATAGGGTTGCCTCTATTACGTGGGACCGAAAGTGATAGTTAGCGGTAGGTATGTGAGCTGTAATACGCCTTTGCTTACTCCTTCGGGGATTTCGATGCCTCAATATATTGTTATGTATGGCTGACGTTAATCTTAAAGTCATTAAATCAGTCCTCTGCGATATGACACGAAGTAAAGATATACCTAATAAGATAATTAAAACGCAAAAAGTGTCGGCGAGGTTATCTCGTCGTAGTATGAGTTACTCTTAAATCGGTTGTTCTTATTTAGAGGTCAGTTACCCGATATAAGAAGATATCAATGATACTGAGACAATATAGCGTCTTTCAGGGTTCCGGAGAGCCATACTTAAATACCACTATAGGTACAGTCAGCAACAAAAAGATGTTGACGAACAAACTACCTACTCAAAATGATCTTAAATTAGTTTTTTATCCCCTTCCAGTTGACCGTTTGTTCTGATATTTGGTACACAGCTTTACTTCGGACAATAATACCATATCAATCAATAAAACAGTTATATTTGCTCTTAATATGAAAGTTTTAAGATCATTTTGAGACTTCGTCAAGATATTTATGACGCTGACTATACCAAGGGAATCATATTTACTAGAACTACATGGTCCATATTTTATCCATCTGTAACATAATAATTAAACAGGGGGTCTGTGGCAATTGTAATTGTGATCTTAGGTACTAAGACACCTTTGTCGGTAGGTACCAACATAGCATAGGTAACATGGTCATAAAACAAGAGTACCTACCTAATTGAACACCTCTTTGTACGAAAGTATGTAAAGTACAATTTGAATTTTCACTTTACTTTTGGAATACAAAAGTAAGAAACTTGCTGTTCATAAATACCTATTCTAATTCTCTGGCCTTAACGGAAAAATTTGATGACAAATCCCAAAGCTATCCGGAACCCTGAGTAAGAAATCAGATTTGCACTTGAACAGTTTATTATTGTTTTAATAATACTAAGGTCGCGGCCTAACTGCCCGCGGGCCATTGCGGATATTATCGCACACTGTGCTGTCTGTAGGAACATTTTGGGAATACTTTATCAGTTGATACAGGAATTCCTTGTTTATTTTTGTTTACAGACTGTTCCGTAATGTTGTCTATGAGCCTTACTGTACCAAGGATAGTATAAAAGTGGCTGCTCGAAGTAAGAGAAGACATTTATTTTGTTGCTTTAAGTAAAGAAATTAATATAAGGCACATTTCATCGGTTCAACGGAAAAAAAACTGTCTAGTTATGCCTACCTATCACATAAGTAGGTAGTAAGACCTACTTGAGAGGTATTTAGGGTTTCCAACCAACCATCATGGCTCGCAGTTGGCAATGGCCCCATTTTATACCGGGGTTGCATTTTTTATACGAATAAAATCAATAGAATAAATTGTATTGTTAAATTTAAAAAAGTGGTTCTCAAAATGTATTTTTTGCCTTTCGTATAGTGTAGAATTATAAAATAAAAGAGTGGAAATTCCCCAGTTCAAAAATATATGAAAATCAGAAAAAAAAACAAAACAGAAATAAGTTAGCCAAAAATTTATAATTTTAAGTACTGCTAGTGCCATCTGTCGGTGGAAAACTGCGACAAAAGTTATAGTTTTATAAACTTTAGTGGTTACCTACCTAATCTGTTATTCTTTGAGTATTTTCTTTGGGTACTGTAACTGTAGCCCTGGCATGACCAACGTTGTCTCTGACATTAGACATACCCATTTGCAGGAGGCGGATTGTAAAAACTGGTAGTTCACAAACGCAAAACCGCTCCTCGCTCTCAGTATGACCACACAACTAACTCATTGACGTAATGCTACTACCTATTGTTGAATGACGAGTTAAAAATAAACCCAATGGAAAATAACGTAACTATAACATTTGTGTTTATACACCAGCATCAATGATCCGATCGTATATCAGGGACGACCTTTACAGAATATTGATAATAAAGTGAAAATCTGTGAATTGGATTCCGAGAAGCGAGGAAAAACGCAAGGCGCTTGGCGTGCGTTGCGGGTATTGTTTATCTTTGTTAAGATTTCGCAGATAGTGCAACGGCTTTAAGGTGTCCGCTGCTTCATGCGTCTGCACTCGGCGCCTGTTTCGTGTAATACGGTGCAGAGTATACCTGCTAGAACCAAGCGTTTCAGTGATTCATTCCTATGCCGCACCACTAAGACCTGGAATTCCCTGCCAGCTCACGTGTTTCCTTCTTCCTACAGTCCCGGGTCTTTTAAACGGGGCGTGAAAAGGCATCTAATGAGGCCGTCAAGCTGAGTGTCACCACTGTTAACATGGTAAATGTTTACGATGGTGACCCTCTTTCCGAGACTTTGCCTTTAGCTTAACATCAGGCGAGGTGAAGTCAAATTGACGTGTCCTATATAAAAAAAAAAAAAAATCATGTAAAGTATTTTGTGCAAAATAAAATTTTATGCGCAATGCTATTTAAGTACACCATGGAGAAGAAAACATATTCTGTCCTCCGTGACTTAGACCCAAAGTCAAGCTAGTTGAGCTATGCGTACCACTGTAAAAAACGGCATTAAATTTTAAACCTTAAGTGATGCGGTTAAAGGTCAAAATTAAATTACTGAGTGAATGAAAATTGTACTGCAACTTTTTTCATTTAATTTTCGACTTTAGATTTATAGAAAAAAGTCTAAAATTTAAAAAAAGACTGGTTTAGCTTTAGGACAATCGAGGACCTAGTTGGCGATGTATACCTAAGACTGTGCGAAGTGGAAAAATAAAAGCCGGAAAACAGACCCCATTTCCGCTGATAAATTAAGTAGGCAATCTATGACTCGGCCCTGTATTCACACTCCAATACTTACGAAAGGACTCATTAGTTCACTCGTGTGATTATACTTACGCGCGTACCACCGTCATGGGTATTGTTTTCCACTGATAGCATCCAAGTACGTTTTACTCGTACCTACGTTGGTAAGATACGTAGCCGTAGGTATAAACTTAGTACCTAACCACTCATACCTATTAGAATATTGATTGATTAATGAGGGCTGAGGGCTCCAATTGGGTTTTATTTATTTAATAAACATTCTAGGATATAATACTCGTGGTATCGTTAAGCGTCGGTAGTGTCGGTACCTTAGTGGTTACGGAGTCGGTCTTACAATGGAGAGATTCCGGTTTCGAATCCTGGCCATTACCTACACTACCGATATGAACCCACTCTTAACACAAGCAATATTCGTTTGCTAATATTCTTTTTAAAACGGGCCTCCAGCTAGTCTAAATTCGGTGGAGCAACCTGGTACCTCTTTATCGAGAGGCCGATTCTTAACCACAAGCTATTTTGTGCAACACTCTACAGCGCCATCTAGACCCAAACTATCGTCCATTATTCAGTAGGTGTATATACCTCAAACCAATTTTAATGGCGGCTCGGAAGTTTTTTATTCAGGCCAATGGCGTTTAAGAAAAGGGAGCAAGTCCAACGTCGATTGGCCTGAATCCGCACTCGTACGAACTTCCGAGCCGCCATTAAGTTTGGTTCTAGATATACCAGCTTGGAGGTGAAGTTGGCTTATCCCCAAAGGTATTGGTGCAGCCCCATCCATACACACCTTAAGGTATTTATAAAAAAAAGAGTAGGTAATGAAAACAACAAAATTATAAGTTCTTAGTATAATTTATTGCAGACACAAACTGTTCAGTTCAGTGACCCCGCCGAACCGAATTTGGTGTACCACCCACGTGTTGAATTACAAAATGACCTAACTTATGTACACGTAAACTAACAACTTAACAAAATAAAATAAATAACCAATTTCTTCTAATAACTGAGTTAAGAGCAAGATTACAAACTATTTACTTGCTAATTACGTTTCGTTCCACACCACATAATATTTAACTATTGTACAAAGCTCCTAGACTGTATTAAAAATGGCTGACTGACTAATGGTCAGTCTTACCAGGATTAAGTCCGTATTTATTCAGAAAGGAACCATCCAGAATGCATACGGGAACTGTGTGGTTGCATTCTGCATAAATACGAATTGTACAAAGTCGAACATTTATGTGGCGCGGCCTCAAGTCGACAGCTTGGAATAATAAAACGCAAAAAAAAACCGCCAAATATTTTCAACGTGATTATTATGGCAATACCATTACAAGCTGTCAACTTGGTATGTCAAACGATACACAAACAAAAAAAAACATCAAATTGTTTTACATTGCGTTTATAAAATACGAGATCATTGTTTTATGTGTAAAGATATATACGGTAATCGTTTCAGAGCTCAGCTTTGTAGCGAGACTGTAGCTCGAACCATCGACTTGTCTTGAAATATCCCTACTTGAAACTCAGTTTGGAAATATTAACTGTTCTTCTCAGACTAATACAATAATATTACATAGAACTAGCGAGTGAAACCGCCTTAAGTAAAACTCTCTAAGATCTGTCCGCTAATACACCGTGGAATACTAATTCCGTTACTGTTCCAGACAATCCTAATCCTAATTCCAGGATAAGAGGTAGCCTGTACCAAAATCATCCCACTTTTTTTGCTTGATTGACTGAAAACATGTCCTACATTTTGTTTATATATTTTGAGTTAACCTCAGCGTACGTCACACACGTCTTTGAGTTCACTCAAATTCTCAACATAGAGCAAGGTGGAATGTTAAAAAAATGTATAACCACTTTGCCCCATAAATCTACCAAGTTGGATTGAAGCAGGTGCATTTCAAAACAAGTCTTCAGTTCTCGCTCCGTAACTCGCTGAGCTGTAATGAACACAGCTGGTGTGATTCATATCAGAAAGTTCCATCTAAAAACGGCTACAACCATTCGCAAAACGACTGTTAAGTAACATTGATACTAAATCATAAATATCACTTCTACACTTATGTGCATTGATCATGGCGCACTATAAGAAGGACGCACGTTACAGGTACCACGGTATGTATATTTTGGATCTAACATGTGCTTAATACGCGCAGTATGTTTCTTGGGTGACTTTTTGGGTGATTATTACGAAACAGTCAGCGCGCGCCAGGGCCTAGATTGTCTCATGATTTAGATCCAAGATATGTGTTCCGAGGTATATATAAGTCAGGTAAAAAAATCTTTAATGTTTGAACGTATACCGTCGTCTCAAAGGGCCGGCACAGTAACTAGCAAAGGATTGTTATTTATCAAGTAATAATAGACTTTATCATTATGGACTATCTATTATATTATAAATCATACCACTACCTTTGCTTTTGTGGCTTCGATGATCGTCGATTAAATTTCAATTTTATGGCCATAACGATAAGGTCGATTTCTATCCGTTAGTCTGTGTCGTCCCTAAGTGAGAGAAAACTCTTAGGCATTTAGCCTATGGTCACTAATGATCGATGCACCAGTCATCAAATGATAAATAACAATAAGTCAACAACAAATGCTTGTGATTGCACATTGTTTAATATTTATACAAATACCGAAAAAATATATAAGTAAATATTTGTGAAATGAATCTAAAAAATTGCAAATAAACAATATAGACGCGACGCGGGATAATGTGCTTTTTTAACTAGCAACACACTTGGGCTATACGGCATTAATTCTGGCAACTTATTATTGGGCTGGGAGTCCTGGGACACGTTGAGTAGATACCTGCTCGAAAGTTACCAAGTACCACTCATACAAGTATCGCCATCTAGCGAAAATTAACTACACTACTTCAAAGCAATGTGCCTGAATCGCGCGATTGAATTTCACGTCTTGGTACAAATCGCAATCTACCATATTTGGATGGTTTGTCTATTTGGCCTGATGCCTAAAAAGATTATAGTAGCTTATAGACCATTGGAGGCAATGATTTAAATTGGGAAGATCCAGGAGATACAAGTCTTTTTGCTAAAAGCGCCCGCGCTTATACATATAACCTGTATGTTTAAGCTACACAGAGCGATTTTTAATACCATTGGTTTATGAAGCCAACGCCCAACATGTGATGCTATTCGCCAAACATTTGTGGCCAAGAAGATTTGATATGTGATGTCTTTAGGCGACTTAACATTAAAAATGAGAGCGCTATCACCATTTCAAGACGCCACCGAAATTAATGACAGTATTGTAGAGTAAGTGTAAGTGTGTGTTAATGCGATAAAAATATATTTTGGAAATCGAAATGTGGTAATAATTAAAAATGAATTTAATTGGAGTAATTAATTAATCAATGTTACTAAAAAGTTAAACTTATTATTATCATCTTTCTAAATATGAAAAAAAAACGACATTTCTCCCGTTGTTTTTTTTTAAATCATGCTTGGTGACGTCTTGGTATGTAACCCACAATACTGTCAGGATGTCTTACATTTAATTTTCGTTATAATTATTTAAATTACGTTATTACTTTTAATTTTGCTTTATAATTTTTAATGACCCGTTTCTGACATATTCATAAAATCAATTAGCACCATACTAATTTATAAGGTTAATTTGTTAAAAAAATGAAGACCCTAACTTACTTTACAATACAGTTGTTTTTAAAGCACACGCGAATGTCACTTGATGCATTACGTAAATAAAAAGAAGCTGACCTACAATACGTAACAACAGTACAAAAGTGTAATAAGAAATAAATTAAATATATTCCAACTATTTACAAAAGTAACCTAAATAATGTAAATAAAAAATACTTTTAAGATGAGTTATTAATATTCCCATAGGGATGTCAATTGGACTAAGTTTAATTAAAGTTACATGTTAGGGCTTGGTAGGGCTGTGTCTGTGCCGAGCATGACGAAATTAAATCAACTTTTATTTACACAAAATATGAATTAACAAAAGTTGTTTTAAAATTTCATTTTGTCGTCCATCCTATATTGTTAACTTCACAAACAGACAGACTGAAATATAGTTATACAACCGAGTTACAAAACAGTGGCAGTGAAAAATTATTTTCTATGATACCCTATGGTATCTGAAATCTAAACACAATCACAAAATTAACCTACATATTATTAACAAAACACATACAATTAATACTCGTGTGGTAGTCGAACTTTCTCGAAAAATATTTATATTTCAATAGTAGACACAGGACACAGCCCTAGCCAAATAATGGAAGCATAGTGAAAGTATTAAAAATAAAAACTTAAGTAGAAAATTACACACAGTGCAGCGGGGTACTATACCGAAATGCCCATTTCGATACTTCAATTGGCAAACCCGCTAACTCCATATGGGCATTTTTTTCAGGAGATCCTTAAATCTTATTGTAATTATTGTGTACTAAATTGCGGACGCCGAGCACGAAGAAATTCGTACGTTGACCTCGTTCTGCCTATTTCTGTCACTCTCGCGTAAATATTTTGCGTCTCAGTCGTACCCGACAGCGGCCACGCCTCCTGTGCGACTGAGATGCAAAATATTTACGCGAGAGTGACAGAGATAGGCAGAATAAGGTCAACGTACGAATTTCTTCGTGCTCGGCGTCCGCGC
Organism: Eilema sororculum; assembly: GCA_914829495.1. Taxonomy (NCBI): domain Eukaryota; kingdom Metazoa; phylum Arthropoda; class Insecta; order Lepidoptera; family Erebidae; genus Eilema; species Eilema sororculum. The sequence continues at coordinate 21,385,001 of OU618545.1, read as the reverse complement.
TTTACTTTCGACAAGAATAAATTTTTGAGTTATTATTTTTGCAAATCACACTGTATTTTTGTTAAGTTGGTACAGTTTTTTTGCAAATCACGTAGCATTTTTGTTACGACTTTACAATCTGAATTAAAAATATTTTTAATGAAATATGGGGCTGGCCGGTTTTCCAATTAGGGTATCGATATTATTAATTTGACTAATACAATATTAGTGAGTCACGATAAACCGTACACGGCAGCTATCACATATTAGTCTTAAGTAGTCTTAAATTTAAATATTGCTCAACACTCATAGGTCAATAAAAAGTCAAAATCACAACCAATTGGATTTACAAGTTGAAAACTACTATTTATATCCGTTTTAGTCTTTTATAAACGAGTGTCTTGTCCACCTCTAAAAGTCAGATATATTTACTATATCTACTACGTCATCTCAACACATCGATATTTTGTGAACGGCAAACTTCGTAACAATATCCTCTAGCTGCGCAAAATGCGCAGACTATTTAAGGTCTATTTGCGCAGACTATTTAAGGTCTATTTGCGCAGACTATTTAAGGTCTATTTGATGGAAAGTGCGGGTCAACCAATCATAGATTGAAACAATCACGGGCGCACGGGCTCGCGTCATTGGTCCAGTCCTTTTGTTGGTGTTTTGGTTGCTCCATATAGCGCACATGCGTGAACTTTCTGAGTTTTGTTTACAAAGTTTGCCGTCACCTATACTGAATATCGACAACAGATATATCCGGGCCAAGAATATTGCTGTTCTCAAGAGCTCCATCAATGAGAGTGCCTCTTCACCCTGTTGTATCAACAGAAGGGTTCTGTTGATACAACAGGGTGAAGAGGCATTCTCTTTTTCATTCGATAATGAATGATCCAATCCAAACTTTCTACATTTATAAAAATATACACATTTGAATCAGTCAGATTATCGTTTATTACGTTCCAAATTTTAATGTGTTACGCGCCGGGTAATCTTGGCAATAGAGAGAGATAGCACGACACTCGCACACTTCGAAGGACGCATGCGCAGATTTCGATGATTTAGTTGCAAAAATGAACTCAAATTGTTGTCATCAAAACTGTTGTTCATAGAAAATGGTCTAAAATTAACATTAATACATGGTACAGTCTTGACAGAAAATTTAAGAGGACGTAAGGAGGCTTATGGAACTACAAGAGCTGGTAAAAATGTATTATCCACAGATACATAAATCACGCCTCGTTTCCTCTACGGTAGACAGAGGCATCAGCTTCGTTCTGTCTTTTACACAACTCAAGAGCATTAGAGGCACAATATGGTTATCACCACGCAATATAAAGTCAGGAGAGTCACAATGCTGTACAGGTGCGCAGTATAATGGAAATATATCCGCAACACGTACTCACTTCCGAAGGGGACCATCTCGAAAGAGATGGTCTTGGGTCTGCCAGGGTGCGAGAGATATGCTTTCGGCAATCTCACCTCCGGCAACCAAAGACCCAAGACGGCGTGCGTTTTAGTCGGTTCGAGTCCGACATACCCGCCTTCACCGGCTCCGTAGGGGGGGGGGGGGTATCGGTGGGGATTGTGCGCACGATAAAAAAAAAATACGTACCCACTCGCTATTACTCGCTGTAACACAACGTGTGAATAACGTATTGAAATAAAAAAACGTGCCTTGTAAGACTATATCATAAGAACTGAAAAGCATTTAAGCTTCTTGTCCGTTGAAAATTATACATAGACTATCATAAGTATCACCAAACCATCTCATCCGAAGGGTGTCGTTAGAGTACTAACAGAAAAATACGCAGACAATATCACTGCGAGAGAAGGAACACTCGAAATAAATCTCTGTACCAACCCGTCTGGCCAGCGTGGAAATAGTAGGTCAAAGCCTCCCAACATTGGAAGGTGCCATGTCCAGCAGTGGACTACGATAGGCTAACTAATTGATTGATTGGCATATACATAATGTAAACCTTTCCTCTCTAAGGTAGGCAGAGACATTTAATACAGGCCTATCCGTTATCAAGTAAAAATACTATCAAGTTCAATAATTAATAATTAAATGTGTCAGTTTGAGACACCTGTTTCCATATCCATGACTTTATACTCCGTAGTTATGAAAGAAAATCAATACTGCCATATTTATGTTCAGTTTTATCAACAATATCTATGAACGCATCCTTAGAGACGGCGCTGACTGACGGCACGGTATTGGCTAGGATTTTCATTTGACGATCAGAAGTAGACTTTAGCTTCATAGGAATCCTGATTCCCGAACGAAAATTAACTTAATGAAGCACTTGAAAAAAAATCTTTTCACTACCTCAGTGGCCAAATCAATCAAATCCTGCGTCTTTTACGATGGTTATCCTGGGTTACATAAATTATTTGACGAAAATGCATCTTAATACCAAAGCATTTTTCGATTATACGCATTTTTAGATAAAATGCACGTTTTGACATAACGCTTTTTTTGGCAAAATACATTATTTTGAATGAATTGGCAACTACGAACGAGATTCATATCCATATAGGCTTATTAGGTGAAATATAGTTATTTGAAGCACAATTAATGGCTGTTCTAAACCTAAATCGACAGATTTGTTAGGTTCAAAACAGGCTTCCTATTATCAACCTTATTCCCTCCTACTAAGGTCTAATTCCATTCGTCATATTGTCTTTGTCATGCCGTGTCATTAGTAAGCACCGTCTGTCGCACTAACACGAATGACATCAAACGAATTATACAAGTATAACAATTTTACATTTGAATTAGTGTACAATTTATCGTTAGTCACACGTTAACTCCAAAACTGCAGTTCGCATTATATCTCCAACCCCAATGTACACGCTTGGTCCTGTATTTACACAATTAAGATACAATTCAAATTTAACTAGTATATACAAGGCCGGAAGCCGGCGGCGTTGCTGCGACAAACTTAGATGTAAAAATGCTTGTTATTAACACTGTTAATAACATTTAAAGGGATTGAAAAGATGTTAAGTCACTGTCATAAAGGTGAGTATGCAAAATATTCATAATATTGTAGGGTTCGCTAGTGAGGAGTCAGCCCATATAAGTATGGGCCTATTGGTCGTTTAACCTACCTTATGAATGGTCTACATCAGTGGTTCATTATTTAACCCGTAAAGAAGGTTAAAGGTAATAAAGTCCATCTAAATGGGTAGAGATCACTAGTGAATTCAGATACTATTTGATAAAGCAAAATATACCTTATCAATGATGAAGCAAAATGTACCTTATCAATTGATGATGATATCAAGGAAATAGAGCTTAATGGCTCTATTTTTAGTCAAACAAATCTCGCATGCGCATGCGGTTTTAACTCAAAACTAGGGCAGTGACCGCTAGTTTAGCGTGATTTCGGACAGTGGGGGAATAGTGGGAATGGGGAGGGGGGAGGTCGCATCAACGCCCCGGTTAACCTTACGCCTCGGTGGCGACGGGCTCCCGCGCGTGGTGGATCTTCACATGCTTGTTGTGGTTGGACTTGTTGCTCGAGGTCTTCCCGCAGATGTTGCAGGAGAAAGGCCTCGCGCCGCTGTGGACCTTCATGTGCTCGGACAGGTAGTAGCTCCGGTGGAAGGACTTACCGCACTCGGGCACCTTGCACACGAACTTCTTGGCCATCTCGTGCTCGCGGACGTGGCGCTGGCAGTTGTACTTGCGGATGAACTGGCAGCCGCAGTAGTTGCACGTGTAGGGGCGCACGCACTTGTGCGCGTTCATGTGCGACACGAACTCGGAGTGGCGCACGAAGGCGCCGGCGCAGAGCGCGCACTTGTAGGGCTTGGCGGAGCGCGACATGTGCGTCCAGCGGTGCAGCTTGAGGTTCCACTTGGTGGTGAACGCCTTGTTGCACACCACGCACAGGAACGGCCGCGCGCCGCTGTGCGTCACCAGGTGCGCGCGCAGGTTGGCGCGCAGGCACACCTGCGGGCACACAGGGGCGTTAGTGTACTGAGGGACACGGGGCGTTAGTGTACTGGTAGGACACGGACGATAGTGTACTGGGGGACACGGGGCGTTAGTGCACTGGCGGGACACAGGGGCGTAAGTGTACTGGCGGGACGCAGGGGTGTCAGCGTACTGAGGAGAGGAGTGTAAGTGTACTTGCGGGACACAGGGATGTTAGTGTACTGGGGGGACACAGGGGCGTAAGTGTACTGGCGGGACGCAGGGGTGTCAGCGTACTGAGGAGAGGAGTGTAAGTGTACTTGCGGGACACAGGGATGTTAGTGTACTAGTGGGACACGGGGCGTTAGTGTACTGGGGGGACACGGGGTGTAAGTGTACTGGCAGCATACGGGGTGTTAGTGTACTGGGGGACACGGGGTGTTAGTGTACTGGCAGCATAGGGGGCGTTAGTGTACTGGGGGATACAGGGGTGTAAGTGTACTGAGTGGGACAGGGATGTACGTGTATTGTGGGAAATAGGGGTGTTAGCGTACTGGCAGGATACAGGGCGTTAGTGTACTGGGGAGGGGGGGACAAGGGTAAGTGTACTGGCCGAACAAAGAGGCGTTAGTGTACTGGCAGGATACGGGGCATTAGTGTACTGGCAGGATACGGGGCATTAGTGTACTTGCGGGCACGGGGCGTTAGTGTACTGTACTGTCGGTAGCGGCTTGTACACACACAGTGAGGGAGCGACCCACCTGCTTGCAGACGGGGCAGGCCACGTTCTCGGCCTTGGGCTTGTACACACAGTGAGAGAGCGACCCACCTGCTTGCAGACGGGGCAGGCCACGTTCTCGCCCTTGGGCTTGTACACACACAGTGAGAGAGCGACCCACCTGCTTGCAGACGGGGCAGGCCACGTTCTCGCCCTTGGGCTTGTACACACACAGTGAGAGAGCGACCCACCTGCTTGCAGACGGGGCAGGCCACGTTCTCGCCCTTGGGCTTGTACACACACAGTGAGAGAGCGACCCACCTGCTTGCAGACGGGGCAGGCCACGTTCTCGCCCTTGGGCTTGTACACACACAGTGAGAGAGCGACCCACCTGCTTGCAGACGGGGCAGGCCACGTTCTCGCCCTTGGGCTTGTACACACACAGTGAGAGAGCGACCCACCTGCTTGCAGACGGGGCAGGCCACGTTCTCGCCCTTGGGCTTGTACACACACAGTGAGAGAGCGACCCACCTGCTTGCAGACGGGGCAGGCCACGTTCTCGCCCTTGGGCTTGTACACACACAGTGAGAGAGCGACCCACCTGCTTGCAGACGGGGCAGGCCACGTTCTCGCCCTTGGGCTTGTACACACACAGTGAGAGAGCGACCCACCTGCTTGCAGACGGGGCAGGCCACGTTCTCGCCCTTGGGCTTGTACACACACAGTGAGAGAGCGACCCACCTGCTTGCAGACGGGGCAGGCCACGTTCTCGCCCTTGGGCTTGTACACACACAGTGAGAGAGCGACCCACCTGCTTGCAGACGGGGCAGGCCACGTTCTCGCCCTTGGGCTTGTACACACACAGTGAGAGAGCGACCCACCTGCTTGCAGACGGGGCAGGCCACGTTCTCGCCCTTGGGCTTGTACACACACAGTGAGAGAGCGACCCACCTGCTTGCAGACGGGGCAGGCCACGTTCTCGCCCTTGGGCTTGTACACACACAGTGAGAGAGCGACCCACCTGCTTGCAGACGGGGCAGGCCACGTTCTCGCCCTTGGGCTTGTACACACACAGTGAGAGAGCGACCCACCTGCTTGCAGACGGGGCAGGCCACGTTCTCGCCCTTGGGCTTGTACACACACAGTGAGAGAGCGACCCACCTGCTTGCAGACGGGGCAGGCCACGTTCTCGCCCTTGGGCTTGTACACACACAGTGAGAGAGCGACCCACCTGCTTGCAGACGGGGCAGGCCACGTTCTCGCCCTTGGGCTTGTACACACACAGTGAGAGAGCGACCCACCTGCTTGCAGACGGGGCAGGCCACGTTCTCGCCCTTGGGCTTGTACACACACAGTGAGAGAGCGACCCACCTGCTTGCAGACGGGGCAGGCCACGTTCTCGCCCTTGGGCTTGTACACACACAGTGAGAGAGCGACCCACCTGCTTGCAGACGGGGCAGGCCACGTTCTCGCCCTTGGGCTTGTACACACACAGTGAGAGAGCGACCCACCTGCTTGCAGACGGGGCAGGCCACGTTCTCGCCCTTGGGCTTGTACACACACAGTGAGAGAGCGACCCACCTGCTTGCAGACGGGGCAGGCCACGTTCTCGCCCTTGGGCTTGTACACACACAGTGAGAGAGCGACCCACCTGCTTGCAGACGGGGCAGGCCACGTTCTCGCCCTTGGGCTTGTACACACACAGTGAGAGAGCGACCCACCTGCTTGCAGACGGGGCAGGCCACGTTCTCGCCCTTGGGCTTGTACACACACAGTGAGAGAGCGACCCACCTGCTTGCAGACGGGGCAGGCCACGTTCTCGCCCTTGGGCTTGTACACACACAGTGAGAGAGCGACCCACCTGCTTGCAGACGGGGCAGGCCACGTTCTCGCCCTTGGGCTTGTACACACACAGTGAGAGAGCGACCCACCTGCTTGCAGACGGGGCAGGCCACGTTCTCGCCCTTGGGCTTGTACACACACAGTGAGAGAGCGACCCACCTGCTTGCAGACGGGGCAGGCCACGTTCTCGCCCTTGGGCTTGTACACACACAGTGAGAGAGCGACCCACCTGCTTGCAGACGGGGCAGGCCACGTTCTCGCCCTTGGGCTTGTACACACACAGTGAGAGAGCGACCCACCTGCTTGCAGACGGGGCAGGCCACGTTCTCGCCCTTGGGCTTGTACACACACAGTGAGAGAGCGACCCACCTGCTTGCAGACGGGGCAGGCCACGTTCTCGCCCTTGGGCTTGTACACACACAGTGAGAGAGCGACCCACCTGCTTGCAGACGGGGCAGGCCACGTTCTCGCCCTTGGGCTTGTACACACACAGTGAGAGAGCGACCCACCTGCTTGCAGACGGGGCAGGCCACGTTCTCGCCCTTGGGCTTGAGGCGCTCGGACAGGAAGTAGGCGTTGTGCGAGCGGCGCACGTGGCGCGTGAGGCTGCTGGCGTGCACGAACTTGTCGCTGCAGTAGGCGCAGGCCTTGGGCTTGTCGTCGTGCGTCTCCTTGTGCCACAGCAGCTTGGCGCGCGAGTGGAACACGGCGCCGCACGCGCACACGAAGTCGCGCACCTTGGCGCGCTTCTGCAGGTGGTGCCGGTCCCTGTACACACACACACACACGACGCTCTGTACACGACCCACACAGCACGACCACTAACTAGACAGTCGGGACTTTCCATCGCGCTAGAAACTTGTTCGCAGCTCGAGGCACACACATTACGCGATTGGAAACCAAAAAAAATCGGATTGACGGAATCGCACGCGACCGTCTTGGTGGTCTGCGTGAAACTGGTCGCGGCCACCTAAGACTGCGATTTCAAAGTGTAAGCACAGTCTAACGATTCATACTACATACAGTCAGTCAACGAAGCCGTCTAGACAGAGCAATCGTGCGGGGGGAGAGGGGTGGTGGGGGACGGGGTATTACTCGGTACGCCCATACATTTTACTCGGTACTAAGGATTCAGCTGTGCAATTCACTAAGCGAGCACAACGATGCGAGTCGCAACGTTGTGCTCGATAGAGATTGTCATTGGTCGATCTCCAGTGACGTGATACAATCCGACCAATGACAATCTCTATCGAGCACAACGTTGCGACTCGCATCGTTGTGCTCGCTTAGTGAATTGCAGTGCAGGGCTGTCTCATTTTTGTAATCACACTAATCACGTGATTTTTTTTTCATGACTCGTTTTGTTCGTTAGAATTGTTTTTTTTTTTCGTTTTCTATATTTAGCTATCCAAGATGGCGGACTCGAAATTTTCACCAAAATTGATATGGGTATCGCTTTCGAGGTTTTTCGGGTCACTGATTGCAAATATAACATCCATTTCGCGATCCAAGATGGCGGACTCGAAATTTTCACTAAAATTGATATGGGTATCGTTTTCAGGGTTTTTGAGGTCGCTGATTGCGAATATAACATCCATTTCGCGATCCAAGATGGCGGCATCGAAATTTTCACCAAAATTGATATGGGTATCGCTTTCGGGGTTTTTGGGGTCGCTCATTGCGAATATAACATCCATTTCGCGATCCAAGATGGCGGCCTCGAAATTTTTACTAAAATCGATACGGGTATCGTTTTCAAGGTTTTCAGGCTTGCTGATTACGAATATGTTATTCATGTAGCAATCCAAGATGACTGGATGGATGATATATTCGTAATTAGCAACTCTGAAAACCTCGAAAACGATGCTCATGTTGACTTTGTGGGAAATTTCAAGTCCGCCATCTTGGATCGCTAAATGGATTTTATTATACGTAATTAGTCAACCCGAAAACCTCGATTTGTTTTTTTTAATTTCAAGTCCTCTGTCTTTGATTGTCGGTAACATGGTCGTCCATCCCGATATCAGACAATTGCTGGCAGGCAATCATACGATGGGAAACTGTCGACTCCCAACTGATCGTGTGTAGCCGCAAAACTGACAGCAGGGCATGGCCGGCAGGCCAAAATCGCTTTCGTGTATGGGCGCTGTCGACTTAGGACTGCAGGCCGCCCGATACGATCTGAAACTGCAGGCGAACTGATCGTGGATAGGCTCCTTAAGTACCTATATATCATCAATTTAGCGATCCCGGCGATTTGCGAAATTCGAATTCGAATCTGAATCCAACCCCGAACCCGAATCCGAATCAATATCCAAAATCAAGTCGGAATCGAAATAGAAATTCGAAATCGAAATAGAAACCAAAATCCAAAAACTCAGACTTAAAATATTACGTTTGCTTGATCATAATTAGTTGAATAGAACCGGAGATATAACCAAAAGTCGCAATAGCCGACATCCATGGGAGCGGAGCCACGGGCATCACCTAGTAATATAAATTAGCGTGAGTTGATGTGCCTTGACAGAACAAAGAGAAGAAATAGGGGTTATATATAGAATATTACAGAAAAATAAATTATATATAAAAACTGAAGTGACAACCCTGACAAAACTGCAAAAGGCGGCATTTCCGCAAACATCAAACGCGATGAACTACTGTAAGACTCGTTATACTGTGGTGTAAGTATGTAAGTCGCCATTCAAATATATGTGAAAGGTTCTTTGGCTGTATCGCGTCGTCTGATAGTTTCCTAATGCAAGAAGGGTTTTAAAGGAAAAGAGTTGACCACAGAGTAAAGTGTTCTGTGTAACATCCTAAAATTACCCGTGAGTAGTTTACCGCAAGATAAGTAAATGAACAAAATGTAAATAAAATACCTACGAGAGGTATAAATACTTACAGATATTCTTGTTAGTAGGAATGCGTATAGATGGGGCGTGTCATACCTATGCTGCACCATGTTGGAGTATCTCCGGAAGGTGTCGTCGCAGATGGTGCACTTGATGGGCTGGCGGCCCGTGTGCACGTTGTGGTGCTCCTTCAACTTCTGCCGAGTTATGAACCGCTTCTCGCACACCTCGCATCTGTGGAGTCACAATAATGATACTATTAATAATGTTACATTTTTAGGTATGAAATCAGATTTCGCGGTTTTGGATGTCCCGTGTGTTACGGCGGAAGACGAGCTCAAGTCCACCAATCAAAGATTATATCAAAACAATCCACGTCTCGTCTCTTTTACGACTTCGGTCCAACATATGTGCCCTGAGGTATGCCTCAGACTTTAATATTGTTCAGGACTCCGAGAGTTTACACGAGGCCGTTCGAATATGCTCTCGATGTAGTTTTTATTGTTAAGTTAGCAGCGGAAATCCATATTGAGTATATTTAGTGGCAGTGGTGTATCCCGAATAGTAAGGAGGGAAAGGAAAGAAGATACCTTTACTGCAAACGCGCATGCCAGCGCTACACCGCTGACAGTGCTATTCCTAAATTCATAACAAGTTAACACTCGTGTGCACTTAACAGTGCACTGTTTTCCGGTTAATGAATCGAGCTAAGCTGTGAAATTAGTGGACAAATCTGTGGAATTTGCAATGTGACACCATAAAAATCACTACATAAGATTCTGCAATCGAAAGAATCGCCAAAAATAAATAAATCAAATAACTGCTGTCAAGGAAACGTCAATACTACCAACCAAAAGAATAAAAAGGATGCGTTCGGAAGCAAACAATATTGCGAACCAAGTGTTTCCTTACAAAAAAATAATAATTAAAAATCATTATTACTGAAGGTAAACGGAAGGTTAAAACGAAAACCCCCTAGCCAGATGGACCGACGACCTGAAAATGATGACAGGGACAGACTGGGTGCGGAAGGCGGCAGATCGGGTGAAATGGCGCACATTAAGAGAGCCCTATTTCCAACAGTGGACTGCGGTGAGCTAATTGATTGATTGAATTGGCATCCTACTATAATATTACTAGCTTTTGCCCGCGGCTCCGCCCGCGTGGATGTCGGTTATCGTGACCAAACATAGCCGCCTATGTCCTTTCTCAAGGTCTAACCTATCCCTATACCAAATTTCAAGAAAATCGGTTCAGTGGTTTAGGCGTGAAAGCGTAACATACAGACAGACAGACAGACAGACAGAGTTACTTTCGCATTTATAATATTAGTATGGATAAACGCGAAAGTTTGTGAGTATGGATGGATGTTATGGAAAGTTTCATGAAAATCCATTCAGTAGTTTTTAAGTGAAAGAGTAACAACTTTCACGTAAAAACTACTGAATGGATTTTCATGAAACTTTACAATAATATAGCTTATACATCAGAGTAACACATCCATACTAATATTATAAATGCGAAAGTAACTCTGTCTGTCTATCTGTCTGTCTGTCTGTCTGTCTGTCTGTCTGTATGTTACGCTTTCACGCCTCAACCACTGAACCGATTTTAATAAAATTTGGTATAGGGGTAGATTAGACCATGAGAAAGGACATAGGCTATGTTTGGTCGCGATGACCGACATCTACGCGGTGTCTGTCTGTCTGTATGTCTGTCTGTCTGTCAGTCTGTATGTTACGCTTTCACGCCTAAACCACTGAACCGATTTTGATGAAATTTGGAGTAGGGGTAGATTATATAGACCTTGAGAAAGGACATAGGCTATGTTTTGTCGCGATAACCGACATCCACGCGGGCGGAGCCGCGGGCAAAAGCTCGTAGGCTAAATATCATCACGCTACAACTCAATTGAACACATACAGTCATATACGCAGAAGTGACAGTGTGGTTATTTGTGTTGCTGTTTAGATAACTATATCATTGTATAAGAGGGTGCAGAGGGAACGGGATCGGACGCCACGCGGGTGGAAAATAATAGATGGTACGAAGCCTGGGAGTCTTGTTTCTCTCGCGATTTATGCCGGGAACTTTAACAACACTTACTTGTAATTCCTAATTCCTAAATGCATCTTCATATGCAGCGCCATATTCGCTCTCCTAAAGAAACATTTCCCGCAGGTCAGACACTCCAGGGGGTGAATCTTGAGGTGAGAGTTGAAGTTCTTGTCGCTGCCCTGGTCCACTTTACACGTAGGGCACACGAAGTCCTTCCGTCTCCGTTTCGGCTCTTGCTTGATCTTGATCAACCCTTCGATCTTCGGTTTGGCTTCCTCCAAGGTGTCGAACACTTGAAGAATTGTTGGTGTGATAGGTTCTTTCTTATCTATCGCTAACAGATTGCCTGGAAATAAACATTTTACAGTATGCAAGTATTCTGAATAAGATAAATTAGGTGTATAGGGGCCCCATCAAGATCTTCCGGGCCATAATAAACCTCACTTGGGATCATTCCTATTTCATTATAAAGTGTTTTGTATACTTATTGTTTATCCAGACGCGAAATGTACATTCGTCCACATTTAGCATTAAGTAAATAACTATTGTAAATTGACGTCTAAAAATGCCGCAGTGGAGTTTGTTGCGCCGTTTTTTCTTCACCAGCGCGCGCCTTGGAAGCGGTGATAAACTTAGATTAAGTAGAAATAAAATTGACGTCAATAAGAAACAATTTTATTGTTCAAGATTGAGGATAAATGATTTTGACTTTGATTTGAGATTTGAGTGCGGGGAAACAACCACACTAGCTTTTACTCGCAGCTCTTTCAGAGAACACGTTCGCTGGTACCATTTTCAGCGTGGTACTGCTAGGAGATGAAGCTATTACCGCAGCCAATGAACGAAATAATGATAGCAAATAATACTTACCAGCCATAATCTCAGAATCGGTCGACTTCTCCTCCTTCTTAATCTTCCTATCTGTGACGAGGCGGCTGTACGTATGCGAGGCGACTTTGGGCGTGCGCTTCGGCACGTGCGAGGCGGAACAGGTGGGCAGTACGGGCAGGCCGTGTACTAGCGACTTGTGAGCGCGCAGCTCCTTTAACGAGGTCGACTTCATCCCGCATGACCTGCAGGTGTACACGCGGGGCTGAGACTTGTGGAACTGGAGCTCTTCCACTCTGTAACATATAAGCACCATTTTCTTCATAGTCACGACAATGTGACTGCATTGCCTGATGGGAAAGAGGGTATACAGACATCAATGTTACAATGGTGGCTGCAATAAATTAAAAAATTGTTTTAATGTGTGTCAGCCGGGGTGCGAGGGATATGTCGAAGACATCCTCTCCTCCGGCCTAGCACCACGACCCACAGTCGGCGTGCGGTTTTAGTCGGTTCGTGTCCGACATAACCTCCCCTCCCAGCTCCGGCGGGGGAGGTATCCGAGGGGATTTCCGCACGAAAAAAAAAGGGTGTTATAGGGATGAATATACAGAGGAGAAATGTGTGGAGAGATGAAGGTTGGCAAGATTTTGTGAGATTTTAGAAAACACTAATACATTTACTAGTGTATTTAAAATAAACATACTTTTAATATTTGTGCTATCACACGTACCCAGCACTATCTAGCAAACTGGACTACTTCGACAATGCTATAGAACTAAGGATCCTGAATCGCGATAGTAAAGTTTTCGGGCAGGTATACCATTATATACGACATTCTAACGACAACTACTAGGTCGCAGTCCGCCAGGCATGATCACCCTGCCTAGCGGGAGCGCCCTCCCTTTGTATCAGAGGAGCATCACACTCTTTCGTCCATAAAGTTTATACATTTATTTTAGGACAAATGAGATGATGGTGAAGCGTTTCTAGAACAGAACTACTCTGCCTTGCCCACGAATCGAACCCCAACTCACGTACAGCATTCACTATCATTACTCCACTAAGGTACGAGTAGTTAGAATTTTGTATTAAATTTTATATCTTCGCAACGCTAATGACTCAATTAAAAACGTCATTGCTTCAAAGTAATTATATTGTAATACCTCAATGATAGACGTGGCTGTTACACTGTAATATTTAATCGACGTTCGTGCTATCAAACAAACAGGACCCTTATTAGGCTTGACCAACCGTAACGTAACTATACGCGTTCTTATTAGACAACACATATAATAAAAATCTGTTCATAATTCAGTCTGATCTCGATCTAATCTCTTTATCTGAAAAACGGTATTCTCTAAATACAATTTTCGAAATCGAACAATCTCAAGTGTGGCTCAGTAGCTCAATTGGAAGAGCATTCCCCCTGTAAGGGAAAGGTCGTGGGATGAACCCACCTGAGCAATTCATTTTTCCTAATATAATCGAATTGTAAAGTTAGCACAATAAATGCTATGAAAAATTCATTCAAATTTTCGATTTTGAAAATTGTATTACGTGATCGTTTTTGGCATTTGGGAGATTGATGTTAGACCGAGACTGAATTTTAAACAGATTTTTATTGCGGGAAATATTAAGGTATAATTCCGAAGCCGACCGCATATGGCAACTGCCAATTACATTAACATTACTTGTTTAACTTCAATACGGATAAAAATAGATATAGGGACCATTGAAAACCCGCAATGAATTACGCGTATGTGCTGCGTGCATCTGAAGTTATAGTATGCTTCAGAATCATACCTTTACGTTACGCCTGCGTCTTCTTCTTCGTGTCAATGACTCATCAATCTATTAAATTATGTCGGCCCAATACCTGGCCACGGCCACAGCATTGTCTGTTGCCCTCAGCCGGGGTGCGAGGGATATGTCGATGACAACCTCACCTCCGGCTTAGCACCGCGACCCACAGTCGGCGTGCGGTTTTAGTCGGTTCGAGTCCGACATAACCTTCCCTTCCGGCTCCGGCAGGGGGGGTATCCGAGGGGATTTCCGCACGGAAAAAAAGCATCGTCTGTTGCCCTGCACAGGTTCACAATGGTACAGGTAGAAGGGCACAGTGGGCAAGAAAGCAAGGTGTGGCATGGACTGCAGGTCGCAGGGTGCTTGTGACTGTACTGACTATGACTGACTTGCACCTGCGTTAAACACTAATAGTCAAGTAGAATAATGCGCCAGATATGTATCTACTTACAGCGTTTCCCTCTTCTCGCCGACGTCGATGTCGGACCCGTCCGACACCCAGCTCTCCCTCGCGATCAAGTCGTACGGCTCCGTCGGCGGTACGTCCGTATACATCTGTTGAGGCAGACGTACAACTAAAAACACAACATCTTGTCAACACACACTATAAACAAACTGCAATGATCAAAATTGATATCGGCCATCAGCATCACTCATGGCGATTACCCAGTTGTATCCAAACTTTAGAGGCGGGGGGTTTTACCAATCGTTCGAACATCGATCGGTACCATCGACTGATGGTAGAATCGATTAATCGACCTCATATGATAGATTCTAATACATCCAGGCGATCGTATGGTGTTGGTAGATTGAGGACTTGCCTTCCTCCGCTCTCTACTGTAGTCAACCGACACCTCAGTGGCCTTTCAATAAACAACAACTGCATCGATCGAAAATCGATCGATTGGTGTAGTAACACTAGTAACACTCTGAGCTGCGTTCTGTGATTGGTATGCCGGTTTTTCCGGGAGCAACTGTCTTCTGAATGTCCCACCCTTAGAGGAGCCTTATCCTTTGTTTAGCAGGTGCTCCAACTTTCAGGAGACCTTGGCTCAGGCCTCACGACATTGATAGGATCTTGTATACCACGTAGTTAGAAGGTAAAGGTGCTTTTATGAATATTGGTTCAGCACCACCTAGCAGGAATTTGCATAGACTGCCGATAGAAATGAAAATATCTTGCGCCTTTGCTATACCTACTATCAGCCAAGTGCAACACGTCATCCATACTAAAATTATAAATACGAAAGTAACTCTGTCTGTATGTCTGTATGTTACGCTTTCACGCCTAAACCACTGAACCGATTTTGATGAAATTTGGAATAGGGGTAGATTAGACCTTGAGAAGAGACATCCACGCGGGCGAAGCCGCAAGCAAAAGCTAGTATATGTGTTCCCTTACCAAAAATCGCTCAACGTACGCTTAATTTTCACTTATACTGAACACATTTAATGAATAGGCCGTTTGACGCTTTCATATACCACCAAACTTGCAGAATTAATTTAGAATAATTCTCTGGCCAAGTAGTATAACGGTATTCAGTTTAGTTTGGATTTCTATCACATTGACATTTTCCTTGTTACAACACAAGTTCAAATGAAATCAAGTTTAATTGAAATTATTCACTAATTACTTTTGTAAATGTGCCAGTTTGGATGATGGATTTTGTTACTGTATCATACCAGAACTGTGGATGAATCTGGATGAAATTTGGCACAGAGATATATTTTAGACATGCTGTTAATGCACATAGGATGTTTTTATACCAGAAGTAGATTATAAATTGTCCCATACTAACTGAAATTTCTAAATAATTGATATATCTGATTTCTGTTTGTTACTTATTCACTCTCTAAAAAATAAACTATAAAAATTATATACTATAAAAATAAGCTAAAAATATTACAGGTTTCTCCTTACCTCTGCAGATTAGAAATGCTCCGAGAGTTCGTTTATATCAGGAAAAATGAATTGCTCAGATGGGGCTTGAACCCACGACCTTTCCCTTACAGGGGGAATGCTCTTCCGACTGAGCTACTGAGCCCTTTTGTTTTTGTAATTGTATAAAAAAAAGCTATAAAATTTAATTCTAATGCTCCGAGAAGTCATAGTGTTAAGCAAATTTTGTTAAGAATCACAATTGCACTTTAGTAGGTGTCATATCAAAAGCGTTACTGATGAATATAGCTTACCTCTATGCAAAATAATGATTGTAATTGGAAAAAAAATAATATCCAAGATGGATCTTGAACCTGCAGTCCATCCCTTACAGGGAGAATGCTCTGACCAACAGAGGTACTTGGATAAGTCTTGGATATTCAAAATACTCCTATACTACGTATATTGGGGCGACGCTGAAGCCATCTAATGATATGTTTACGAACCATCGGAAACACTGAACGAGTAACATCGTTCAGTGTTTCCGATAGTTCGTAATTATTGCAAATAAGTAAAATTCTTACCCCACCCCAAGGCGTCTCCATATCTCCATTGCTCTCCTGGCCGCTGAGCTCGCCACGCGGCGGCATGCGCTCGTCCGCGCAAATGTTCAGCGGCGCTTCGCTCTCGCTGCGACCTTCGCTCAACACATCCACCTTGCTATCAGACTCGCCTTCGACGTCACCCTGTTCCTCCGCGCCCATCTCAGAATAATCTATTCCACTACTCTCCGCTATTTTGTAACTCTCGTGTATAAAGTTAGGTAGAACAAACTCGTTATCATTGTCCTTCTGAGATGGCTCACCCCAAATGTTATACATACCATCTTTTGTGCCCTCCTTGTACCCTGCTGCCTCTCTCTCCGCTTCGAAGGTCTCAACACGATCCGGTGTGAAGTAATCGGCGTAGATATTATCGCCAAAATAATTCTCATTCATCATATTGACGAACTGTTTGTTCTTTGATGCTGTTTCGAGGTCAAGCAACTCTTTGTCATTTGAATCATCTTCGAAATCACCTGACATGTTGGCATAGGAAACAACATTAATTGGACGCAGTGTCTCCAGCGGTACAAGATCACGATCAGATGTTGAAGTGTGATTACTGAATCCCCCTTCGTTACTTGTGTTTATTTCCTCCTTGACATGTACACATTGTAACTCTACAGTTGCAGTGAACTGAGGTGGTTCGTCCATACTAGAAGGTGCTACCGGTTCAATGTCCATGGACTGTTCCTCTGTGTCAGCATCAAACTCAGTATTATCATCATTCTCTTTGATCTCCTCCACTGATATAGTGTGTAGCACACTAGATTTTTCCTTGTTGTCACTTTTATCTGGTTGATGCAATTTATTCATTGTAAAATTTTCTGGAGCCTTGTTAGATGAAGATGCTACAGTTGCTAATGGTTTAGCACATTTGCTTGGAGTACTGGGTTTTGCATTCTTTATCTGCAAAATCTTCTTGTTTTTTTTCACATAAATATTGTTCAGTCTTAATGGAGTGTGCCTATGTGGCTTCTGTGGAACTTGAATTTTCTTTTCTGTATTATCTATTTTATTATGGCTAACTTGACTAATTGCAGGTTTAGGAGAAATTGAGGTACGATCGGTTGAGTTATCACCATTCTCTGACAATTCACTACAGGGTGATATTGATGGTTTCTCATTACATATTAAATCTGGAACTGGACAGCTGTCAGAAAAGTCAGTGTCGATTTTGCTATCATCAATATTTTTGTCTATTGCTTTTGGGGAAGACTTACACTTTATCACAGTGAATGTCGAGCTGACATCATCTGTACTAGAGTTTGATGGGTGTATGCTATCGTCAGATACAATGTGTATGTTATCATTATCATTGTGTATGTTATCATCCAAATCTGGTAATATCTTTTCAGGTGATGGCACCAGTTCTACATGGTAATCTGAATCATTAGGCCCTGTGAGATCCATGACAGTGTTCACCATATTTTTGTGATGCTGAACTGGCACTTCAACTTTTATGTTACTAAGAATTTTCAGGCCTTTAGTAACACCCTGTGTTTCACTCTTCGAGTCACCATTTTCAGAAATTTGTTTCTCAGGCTTCTCAACTGAACTGTTTGAGTTTGATGGTGATCCACCAGGGCTGGCAGATTCACACATATTTTCTGACACTGGAGTTGCAATGGGACCCACCTCAATTATAAGTGTTTTGGGGTCACTTACACTTTGAGGGGATTTGATTTCATGTATAGGTAAAGTTGGTGTTTGTCTATTTGACAAAGTTGGTGTTTGCCTAGATTGTAAAGTTGGCGTATGCCTAAGTGGTAAAGTTGGCGTATGCCTAAGTGGTAAAGTAGGTGTATGCCTAGATGGTAGAGTTTCATTGTAAATAGTAGTTGAACATTTAGGCATCATCTGTTGAGGTGTTGCATACATACATGAGGCGTTTCCAAATTGATCAACAACCATTACATTCTGGTACAATGAACTGGTTGGAGCTAAGTTTGTGACATTATCATGAGCGCTAACCACTGCAGGCATACTAGTAATATAAGGCTTACCATCGACATTGTTCACCATTTCCCGGTAAATTATTTGAGAATTCTGAGTAACAACAGTAGTACCTGGTGTGAAACCACTAGAAGTAATATGGTGTATCTGGTTGTTACTCGCAGAGGGAGCTCCTTTTTTACTGTCTACCTGTATTTGTAGATTAGGTAGACTACCTGTCATAATCATATTGTTTTGTACACTTTTCTGGACAATTGTAGATGCGCTAGGCACCACCATATGCATTGGCTTAGTTCCTGGACTGACATATTGCACACCACCCATATTTTTAAGGAGTATATTATTTGGTTTAGGTAATATTTTTGTGAGGTCATTACCCTTTTTATTCACAGCTGGTACCAACTTAACTCCTGAACCCACGGCAGGCACCACATTGTTGTAAGTGAACATGTTATTAGGACTACTGATAGGATTGTATTCAGCGCTTCGGGAATATTTAATTTCTCTGTCCTCTTGTTGGTCATAGTAAATGTACTGTGGGTCAAATTCTGATATGGGAGGAGATTGGTATGTCTGCTGTATTTTATCAGCTTTCATTATGAATGAAGCAGCTGAAAGTTGACCTGTATTAACAGAACTACAACTGCTTTCAAAATTCACATCACTCATTCGCACATCAGATGCTCCATTTCTCGTTGAACTTGAACTGCTCTTGGGAGTTCTACTAGGTGTTCTCCGCCAGTAGCGGTCGTCACTTCTATGGGATCCATTCCATCTGGTATCTTCAGGTGCGGGTGTCCGTGACCTACTTCTGTATGACCGCTCTGAATGTAATGGAGTGGTGGTCCTGCTTCCAAAACTGGGAGCCTTGGTAGTCAGATTACACAATGCTTTTATAACTTGATCTTTAGGATGCGTGTCCAAATGTGACTCCAGGGTCATCCCATTATGGAGAAAGAGGGTGCACACAGGACACTGTACGAGCGGGTCCATGTTGACGTCACTACCTTGGTGAAACAGTGACAAAGACGGCGGCGACGCTGCTCCGCACCGCCTCGCAGCGATTATATCAATATAATTCCGTCACAGCACGCGCACTCAGTCCGTACAGGCTGTCCGAACAATGTCCGTGACGCGCATATCTACTATTCACACGTTAGGCACTCGCTCGATTCACAACAATACATATCTTGGTTGAATGTCGTCTTCTTATCGATCTGTCAGACAAAATACTCTGTATAAATATACCACATTAAGTCCACAATATCACATTCTACAAACTTGTACAACGAGCAAACAGAGGACAAAAGAAAACAAAACTTGGAGATAAAGGCCATTGAGACATAAAAAAGTCGAGCATTATGTACTCTAAAAGAATGAAACGGATAACGATTAATGCAGCTATACTCTGGTAACGGGACTCACCTATTATATCAATTGTCATGTATAGTCCATGACATCGATAACTCTAGACAAATTCTTATTTATTTACGATTATGCTAAATCTAAAAATATTTCCAAATAGTCAGACATATTGCAGACGTCTTGTTCACGTTCACACACAAAACTTTTATATTCCGATGTACGAAATTAAACATCAATATGTGCTCGTGGCGGTGTACTATGATTAAATTTCTATAGGTTTTTCACGGAATGAAAGATAATAATTAATCAACTATGCGTGAAACGGAACATGAATCATAGGCTATGAAACCAAAGAGATATAAAACTGAGTTCACTTTTGTACATTATCGTTTGTTTATATTATTATATTAACAAAATAAGTAAATTATGAGATATTTCCTTTTATATAGGTTTCCGGTATATTTCACATTGGTTACAACCTAACTGAACACAAATTATTCAACAATCACTAATATTCACATTTCTTAAATTAGTGAACGCACCTTAAGGGTCAATATAGGTCAATGGCATATTGGCATTATTTTACCCTGTCTACGGCATAGACATAGTAAATATAAAGACGTGAAGCTACTACGAAATTTATTCATAAAATTATATGAGGAAAACGCCAATTCTCCATCTTGCTTTCCAACGTAGTGGGGATGTAGTAGCACCTGATTGGTCAAATAAAATTGCTAGTGATGCGGTGATAGAATTTTAATTATCGATATTTTCCCAAATATTTAAAGAACGAAGAACACTTTCCATACATAGTGAATGACTTTTGAAATGCCGTTGACTTTTTATTATTCTATCGCATAATGGTACTGGTATTACTGATGAATAGACACTAAAACATTTTTTACATCTATAAAACTACAAAATCAATATGATATAACTAGTTGAACAAGAAATTACAGTCCCACCAACTTATCTGTGAACTGAGTGGCGGCGACACCATCGACATAGTGTTGCAAGTTAATATAGATTTCCCAGAATTGGGCATATTTGCCTAGTATTTAGCGTAGTAATAAATTAGATACGTTATTAAGGTAATCTATATAATTAGTACATTAATACATTCATTAAGTGTGTAAAAAATATTCGAAAAAATGGCAATTTATATAATAATGGCGATTAGGGGTAGATAACATGTAACTGTAACCTAAAATTCATGTTAGCTGCTGTTGGACAGTCCATTTTTAGAGGAAGGCTTTAGGCTATATAACATTACGCTGCGACCAATAGGAGCGACGGGATAGGGCAGACAAAGTTGTCAGTGGACGAGGTCGCTGGTGGTCGGCTAGTTTCATATCTACAGATAGATACAGGAGCTGACCTAGCAATTGGATATAATAAAACATGAGTTTTAGAATAATTAATTTATTGAAACCAGGTTTACAATAATTATGGTCTTTGAACAACCTGCACGCCCAACTTCATCCAGGCTGTGAGGAAATATACGT
This sequence comes from Eilema sororculum, assembly GCA_914829495.1. Lineage (NCBI taxonomy): Eukaryota > Metazoa > Arthropoda > Insecta > Lepidoptera > Erebidae > Eilema > Eilema sororculum. The sequence continues at coordinate 21,363,677 of OU618545.1, read as the reverse complement.
CCTATTTCCATGCAACCATCATCATCATCACTATCACTTTTTGTTTCTGTGTCACTTCTTACTTCTATTATTATAAAAGACGTATCCAAATACGAATCTTGTTTCAAATATTCTTCTTCTAACTTGTGAACATGTTTGCAATGCTGTGCCCACTCATAAACTGTAATGGTTTCAAAGGCTTCTTGAACCAGGCGGGGAATCTCAGCATTTTTATGGTCAATATTTACTTCAGCTACTTTTCTTTTCATTGTGCTCCAAATGAATTCAATGGGGTTAAGATCACAGTGATAGGGAGGTAAGTACAAGCATTTCTGTCCATTTTGTTCTAATATTTTTTCAATTTCATATTCAGGTTCAGGCTTGTTTCTTTTTATTATTTCTAACAGCTGAGGTTTTGTGAACTCTTCTCCAAAGTCAACATTATTTTGTGTCAACCACAGTTGCATATCTCTTTTTAAAGAATTCGTATTTGGAGCCTTATTTATGCAAACACGGTGATAGGGAGCATTATCCATTACAATTTTTTATTTTTTTTATTTTATTACTTAATGACAGCCTCCGTGGCGTGGCGGTAGTGAACGCGACTGCCACGCAGGGCGCGGGTTCGATTCCCGCTCAGTGCAAATATTTGTATGCATGAATATGGCTATTTGCATTGGTCTGGGTGTTTCTATGTATAATATGTTTGTTTTACAAAAAAAAATGTATTTAAGTATGTTTATCCGCATTCTAGATTCCATAACACAAGCTAGTAAAGCTATGCTTACCATGGGTCTAGATAGCGTTGTGTGTAGAATGTTGGGAAATATTTATTTATTATTGATGGCTGCTGTAAGTTAGGCACCAGTTTTTCAATAACCCACTTTTTAAAGTTAGTACTTGAAAACGAGAAGTGCATTATTAACAAATCCAGTGTCCCCTCCTGCGTGTAATATACTGGGTGTAAGAGGAACGCTCACGAAGCCGAAAACCCCTACATAACAAATTGGCACAAAAATAAAATCGATATGGGCAAAAAAAAAATGCTTCGATTTTTTTTTTGGTTTCTTTTTATTTTTTATTTTGCATTACTTACTCTCCATCTTGTTATTAAAGCTAAATAAAACGGTAATTTTATAAAAAAAACACCACTACAAAAGAGCACGCGCTTGGCGCTCTAGTTGTTTTTTCTATGTAGTGATGTTCTTTTTATGAACTTACCGTTTCATTTAGCTCTAACACGATGGAGAGCAAATAATGCAAAATAAAAAAATAAAAAAAATATTAAATAAAAATTCGAAAAAATTTTTTTTTTGTCCAAATCGATTTTATTTTCATGCCAATGTGTTATGTACCTGGAGTACTAATAAATATATATATATATCGTTACTCAAAGACTGTAAGGAATCTTTGTAGATTTTACGTCCTTCTGGGCGAATTATTCGAAACTCCGGGTATCACAAGGAAAGTCTGACAGAAAGCCCTAAGCACACTGCAACCTGAGAATACAAATAATCGGCATCCACTTAAGCTAACCACTTAATTTTTTCTTTCAAATGTTAAATTTTTAGTCTGTGCCCTTTTTATATCGATAAGTAGTTATCGACAGTTTACTGGATTCCCTACTAGGCCGCCATACTGCTTTCCATTCATTCATAAAATCCAAGTTTAGGTAGGCAGTTTTTTTTCGTAGGTATGGCAGCTCTTGATACTCTAAGGTCTACAGTTCTAACTTTTACCAAAGAGTATATATAAGGTATATAATTTAATTAAAACTAGCAAAATTTCATTAAAAAGCCAAACTTAAATGATAAAGATACATAGTCATCTTAATTTAATCTCTTGCTCGCACTGTTTAGATAAAAGCACACCTATTTAAAAAAGGAAGATAAACTAGTACACTGAGTTTCTTGCTGGTATCTTCTCAGTAGCACCAATCTACCGAACCAGCGAAAGAATTATTTTCAAATGATTTACATATTTATTTTTTTATATGCCACACAACGCTATCTAGATACATGGTAAGCTTGGCTTAACTAGCTTGTGTTATGGAATCTAGAATGCGAAAAAACATACATATAGTTTTTTTTTGTAAATACGTACAAAGGTACTATATATAAATATATAATGCAAATAGCCAAATTCATGCATATAAATATTTGCACTGAGTGGGAATCGAACCCATGCCTCCTGCATAGCAGTCGCGGTAACTACCACCACGTGACGGAGGCTGTCTATTTATTTATTCTTGACATCCCATTCATCAATGTAAAAATTATTACGTTCATAATGCGATCTTTATGTGCCTATACTGAATAAATGAAATTGTTTCTTTGATTCTTCTTAGTCGATGCTCGCTGTACCACTCGCGGATGTCAGTCTTGTGACTTTAGGTAATATCTCCGGTTCTACTCAACCAATTGCGATCAAACAAACAAACGTACGATTTATAATCAGGCTAAGACCTTTGAAACAAAACCCGCTTCAAAGTATGTTCAGCACTTTTGGAGTCCAAACAAACTTGGCAAATTGGCAGCTTACTACAAACACAACTAACTTACAATGTTTTATTAGTACCTAACATAGATTAGATTAAAATATTTTATGACCAAGATTCATGGAGGTTGTACAATGATTTGAGTTTAGCACTTTAGTACTCCAATAACTTACACATCCTTCTAACGTATTAGCCATATAGTAGCTTTTTTTTTCGTGCGGAAATCCCCACGGATACCTCCCCTGCCGGAGCCGAGTAACCTCCCCTAGGTTATGTTGGACCCGAACCGACTAAAACCACACGCCAACTGTAGGTCGTGGTGCTAGGTCGGAGGTTAGGTTCTTCGACATATCCCTTGCACCCCGGCTGACCCAAGCCATTTAATAGCATCTGATTTGACATATCAAGGTCATTTGACTTGACCAAACAGTTAACTGGATGATCTACAATGCCGCCATCTTTCTTTCTCTCCATAGTCTCCATTACTACATTATTTTTCATGAAAACCAAGTTTAGGTATACAGTTTTTTTCCATAGGTTTGCCATCTCTTTTCTACTGTCTGGTCTGACATAAATAGTACTCTTCTAAGGCTAAACTAAAATTGTCATGTCAATTTGACTTGACATTAAAAATTATAAAATACTATGAAATAAATTATCAATATAAAACTTACTTTTTTGTGTAAACTTAGGTGAAAATATACATAATTTAAAAACCAGGACAAGCTTGGTTGTGTATACTTTGTAAAATACCAAACGTAATAATATACACTACAATGTCGTACAACTTTGAGGAGTTATCTTTTAATGGTAAGTCATCAAACCTATTTTAATTATTGCTTGATATTATTAATGATAATATTAATGCCTGTAAATAATTAACCATATCAATTTATTTGAGTTCACTTACTGAGTCGTGTAATAACCAAGAACTATTTCGAATCATAACCTATTACAGTGCCAGAGTGTACTAAACTGTTGAAAACAAGTCGAATTCTAAAGGTTATTTTTTTAAATTTTTTTTTTAAAGCATTTGTTATGCCCCACATAAGCATTTCATTTTCCCTATGTTTTTCGAATTCATAATTTAAAATTCATTGTTGCATGGAAAAAACAAACATTGCACACTACTGCTTGGGTACCTCAAGATTCCAACAATCTTCTGTAATAGCCCTTCTGTGCAGTCCTTTGACACATTTCAACTATATATCGGCTATAGATGTTCATGTGAAAACCAGGACCAATTATTTAACATGAGCTCTGAGACAAAAATTCAAAAATTCAAATTCAAAAAATTCAAAATTCAAAAATAATTTATTTTGCATAGACCATTAAATCGGCACTTACAAAACGTCAACATAAAGTAAATATTAAATACTAACTAATACTAGTAAATGGACCACCGGTTCGAAACGCGGCCCAGACCTGAGAAGACTCCGGCAAGAAACTCAGCGGGCTTTTTTTTTTTGGTCTATTTACAAAACATTTACTTAGCCTAAAACTTATGGTCTAGATACAATGTTTTGCTTGAGTAGCACAGCAGAGCGAACAGCTCATTTCCAAGCTTGTTTATCATTTAAATATTCTTGGATTTTATAATAGCCTTTCTGGCACAGTTTGCTCTTTACTGTATTTTTAAATTTATTAACAGGTAAATCTCTGATTTTATTAGGAAGCTTGTTAAAAAAGTGAATACAGTTGCCCTGGAAAGAATTACTTATTTTATGGAGTCTGCTATGACAAACTACAAGATTGCTTTTATTTCTAGTATTTATATTGTGCCTGTCACAAAGTCTCAAGTCAAAGACAAAGTTACACCTCAACCAAAGCCAGTAGACTTAATCATTCATGCATGGTATAAATATTTGCACTGAATAGGAGTCGAATCAGTGCCTCCTATGTAATAGCCCAATACATTACTGCCATGTCATAGAGGCTCTGTTGTTCTCTTATTAACATAGTGATTGTATTTTTCAGAGGCGATAGATCTGCTGCGCCAGTGGAGAGAAGCAAATGAGAGAAGAAGTGAAGATGTTATGCAATTATGGCTGTTAGTTGTTTGCTATGATTTAAACAAAATAGGAAATGAAAGTAAGTATAGTCCTTTGAGTTTTCCCAGCAAAGGGGTTGTCTTTATGTATGAAAGATAACTTATCATCATCCACATAAAGACGTTAGTCCTGATTGCATCCGAGGCCACGGTGCCCTCCGCCTTCCGGCTCTTCCTCCTCCACTTCGCACGATCTTGGGCGTCCAAGGTAGTGAGACCGTTTTCACGCATGTCACCCTCCACGACGCCAAGCCAGCACTTCTTGGGCCTACCCCTTCTACCTAGACCTGAAAGATAACTGTGAACACAAAATAATATCTTTCATACCATTGTAATGTAATGAGCCTATAAATTAAGTAGAGTGGTGCCTATAAACTTTTCACTTGATTCAAAACTAGCTGACCCGTCGAACTTCGTACCGCCAATTTTCTTCCGCCCGCGTGGCAGATCCCGTTCCCGCTACACCCTCTACTATATTAAGCATGTATTATACATATAAACCTTCCTCTTGAATCACTCTACCTATTAAAAAAACTGCTCCAAAATCCATTGCATAGTTTTAAAGATTAAAGCATACATAGGGACGGACAGACAGAGACTCGAACTTTGTTTTATACTATGCAGTGACTAAGAAATAAACATTGATATTTATGTCCATCCGTCTATCCAGGCTCACGCCGATTTCCCTCCGGGGTAGGCAGAGACAACAGCCATTGATATTTATGTGTTAGGTAGTAATATTATAGTGCACCAAGAACAAAGTAAGTGTACGATATATACATAATTTTCACATCTATATAATATCCCCTACAGGATTATCAGAAGTAAATTCACATCCATATTTCACCAACAATGATTAGGGGGTGGTGTGTTTACTGTTAGATGTAGAACAGCCCTATCCCTTATTTATAATTTATCTGTATTACTAGCTTTTGCCCGCGGCTTCGCCCGCGTGGATATCGCGACCAAACCATAGCCTATGGTCTAATCTACCTCTATACCTAATTACATCTAAAAATTGGTTCAGTGGTTTGGGCATGAAAGCGTAACATACAGACAGACAGAGTTACTTTCACATTTATAATATTAAAACAATCCACGTCTCGTCTCTTTTACGACTTCGGTCCAACATATGTGCCCTGAGGTATGCCTCAGACTTTAATATTGTTCAGGACTCCGAGAGTTTACACGAGGCCGTTCGAATATGCTCTCGATGTAGTTTTTATTGTTAAGTTAGCAGCGGAAATCCATATTGAGTATATTTAGTGGCAGTGGTGTATCCCGAATAGTAAGGAGGGAAAGGAAAGAAGATACCTTTACTGCAAACGCGCATGCCAGCGCTACACCGCTGACAGTGCTATTCCTAAATTCATAACAAGTTAACACTCGTGTGCACTTAACAGTGCACTGTTTTCCGGTTAATGAATCGAGCTAAGCTGTGAAATTAGTGGACAAATCTGTGGAATTTGCAATGTGACACCATAAAAATCACTACATAAGATTCTGCAATCGAAAGAATCGCCAAAAATAAATAAATCAAATAACTGCTGTCAAGGAAACGTCAATACTACCAACCAAAAGAATAAAAAGGATGCGTTCGGAAGCAAACAATATTGCGAACCAAGTGTTTCCTTACAAAAAAATAATAATTAAAAATCATTATTACTGAAGGTAAACGGAAGGTTAAAACGAAAACCCCCTAGCCAGATGGACCGACGACCTGAAAATGATGACAGGGACAGACTGGGTGCGGAAGGCGGCAGATCGGGTGAAATGGCGCACATTAAGAGAGCCCTATTTCCAACAGTGGACTGCGGTGAGCTAATTGATTGATTGAATTGGCATCCTACTATAATATTACTAGCTTTTGCCCGCGGCTCCGCCCGCGTGGATGTCGGTTATCGTGACCAAACATAGCCGCCTATGTCCTTTCTCAAGGTCTAACCTATCCCTATACCAAATTTCAAGAAAATCGGTTCAGTGGTTTAGGCGTGAAAGCGTAACATACAGACAGACAGACAGACAGACAGAGTTACTTTCGCATTTATAATATTAGTATGGATAAACGCGAAAGTTTGTGAGTATGGATGGATGTTATGGAAAGTTTCATGAAAATCCATTCAGTAGTTTTTAAGTGAAAGAGTAACAACTTTCACGTAAAAACTACTGAATGGATTTTCATGAAACTTTACAATAATATAGCTTATACATCAGAGTAACACATCCATACTAATATTATAAATGCGAAAGTAACTCTGTCTGTCTATCTGTCTGTCTGTCTGTCTGTCTGTCTGTCTGTATGTTACGCTTTCACGCCTCAACCACTGAACCGATTTTAATAAAATTTGGTATAGGGGTAGATTAGACCATGAGAAAGGACATAGGCTATGTTTGGTCGCGATGACCGACATCTACGCGGTGTCTGTCTGTCTGTATGTCTGTCTGTCTGTCAGTCTGTATGTTACGCTTTCACGCCTAAACCACTGAACCGATTTTGATGAAATTTGGAGTAGGGGTAGATTATATAGACCTTGAGAAAGGACATAGGCTATGTTTTGTCGCGATAACCGACATCCACGCGGGCGGAGCCGCGGGCAAAAGCTCGTAGGCTAAATATCATCACGCTACAACTCAATTGAACACATACAGTCATATACGCAGAAGTGACAGTGTGGTTATTTGTGTTGCTGTTTAGATAACTATATCATTGTATAAGAGGGTGCAGAGGGAACGGGATCGGACGCCACGCGGGTGGAAAATAATAGATGGTACGAAGCCTGGGAGTCTTGTTTCTCTCGCGATTTATGCCGGGAACTTTAACAACACTTACTTGTAATTCCTAATTCCTAAATGCATCTTCATATGCAGCGCCATATTCGCTCTCCTAAAGAAACATTTCCCGCAGGTCAGACACTCCAGGGGGTGAATCTTGAGGTGAGAGTTGAAGTTCTTGTCGCTGCCCTGGTCCACTTTACACGTAGGGCACACGAAGTCCTTCCGTCTCCGTTTCGGCTCTTGCTTGATCTTGATCAACCCTTCGATCTTCGGTTTGGCTTCCTCCAAGGTGTCGAACACTTGAAGAATTGTTGGTGTGATAGGTTCTTTCTTATCTATCGCTAACAGATTGCCTGGAAATAAACATTTTACAGTATGCAAGTATTCTGAATAAGATAAATTAGGTGTATAGGGGCCCCATCAAGATCTTCCGGGCCATAATAAACCTCACTTGGGATCATTCCTATTTCATTATAAAGTGTTTTGTATACTTATTGTTTATCCAGACGCGAAATGTACATTCGTCCACATTTAGCATTAAGTAAATAACTATTGTAAATTGACGTCTAAAAATGCCGCAGTGGAGTTTGTTGCGCCGTTTTTTCTTCACCAGCGCGCGCCTTGGAAGCGGTGATAAACTTAGATTAAGTAGAAATAAAATTGACGTCAATAAGAAACAATTTTATTGTTCAAGATTGAGGATAAATGATTTTGACTTTGATTTGAGATTTGAGTGCGGGGAAACAACCACACTAGCTTTTACTCGCAGCTCTTTCAGAGAACACGTTCGCTGGTACCATTTTCAGCGTGGTACTGCTAGGAGATGAAGCTATTACCGCAGCCAATGAACGAAATAATGATAGCAAATAATACTTACCAGCCATAATCTCAGAATCGGTCGACTTCTCCTCCTTCTTAATCTTCCTATCTGTGACGAGGCGGCTGTACGTATGCGAGGCGACTTTGGGCGTGCGCTTCGGCACGTGCGAGGCGGAACAGGTGGGCAGTACGGGCAGGCCGTGTACTAGCGACTTGTGAGCGCGCAGCTCCTTTAACGAGGTCGACTTCATCCCGCATGACCTGCAGGTGTACACGCGGGGCTGAGACTTGTGGAACTGGAGCTCTTCCACTCTGTAACATATAAGCACCATTTTCTTCATAGTCACGACAATGTGACTGCATTGCCTGATGGGAAAGAGGGTATACAGACATCAATGTTACAATGGTGGCTGCAATAAATTAAAAAATTGTTTTAATGTGTGTCAGCCGGGGTGCGAGGGATATGTCGAAGACATCCTCTCCTCCGGCCTAGCACCACGACCCACAGTCGGCGTGCGGTTTTAGTCGGTTCGTGTCCGACATAACCTCCCCTCCCAGCTCCGGCGGGGGAGGTATCCGAGGGGATTTCCGCACGAAAAAAAAAGGGTGTTATAGGGATGAATATACAGAGGAGAAATGTGTGGAGAGATGAAGGTTGGCAAGATTTTGTGAGATTTTAGAAAACACTAATACATTTACTAGTGTATTTAAAATAAACATACTTTTAATATTTGTGCTATCACACGTACCCAGCACTATCTAGCAAACTGGACTACTTCGACAATGCTATAGAACTAAGGATCCTGAATCGCGATAGTAAAGTTTTCGGGCAGGTATACCATTATATACGACATTCTAACGACAACTACTAGGTCGCAGTCCGCCAGGCATGATCACCCTGCCTAGCGGGAGCGCCCTCCCTTTGTATCAGAGGAGCATCACACTCTTTCGTCCATAAAGTTTATACATTTATTTTAGGACAAATGAGATGATGGTGAAGCGTTTCTAGAACAGAACTACTCTGCCTTGCCCACGAATCGAACCCCAACTCACGTACAGCATTCACTATCATTACTCCACTAAGGTACGAGTAGTTAGAATTTTGTATTAAATTTTATATCTTCGCAACGCTAATGACTCAATTAAAAACGTCATTGCTTCAAAGTAATTATATTGTAATACCTCAATGATAGACGTGGCTGTTACACTGTAATATTTAATCGACGTTCGTGCTATCAAACAAACAGGACCCTTATTAGGCTTGACCAACCGTAACGTAACTATACGCGTTCTTATTAGACAACACATATAATAAAAATCTGTTCATAATTCAGTCTGATCTCGATCTAATCTCTTTATCTGAAAAACGGTATTCTCTAAATACAATTTTCGAAATCGAACAATCTCAAGTGTGGCTCAGTAGCTCAATTGGAAGAGCATTCCCCCTGTAAGGGAAAGGTCGTGGGATGAACCCACCTGAGCAATTCATTTTTCCTAATATAATCGAATTGTAAAGTTAGCACAATAAATGCTATGAAAAATTCATTCAAATTTTCGATTTTGAAAATTGTATTACGTGATCGTTTTTGGCATTTGGGAGATTGATGTTAGACCGAGACTGAATTTTAAACAGATTTTTATTGCGGGAAATATTAAGGTATAATTCCGAAGCCGACCGCATATGGCAACTGCCAATTACATTAACATTACTTGTTTAACTTCAATACGGATAAAAATAGATATAGGGACCATTGAAAACCCGCAATGAATTACGCGTATGTGCTGCGTGCATCTGAAGTTATAGTATGCTTCAGAATCATACCTTTACGTTACGCCTGCGTCTTCTTCTTCGTGTCAATGACTCATCAATCTATTAAATTATGTCGGCCCAATACCTGGCCACGGCCACAGCATTGTCTGTTGCCCTCAGCCGGGGTGCGAGGGATATGTCGATGACAACCTCACCTCCGGCTTAGCACCGCGACCCACAGTCGGCGTGCGGTTTTAGTCGGTTCGAGTCCGACATAACCTTCCCTTCCGGCTCCGGCAGGGGGGGTATCCGAGGGGATTTCCGCACGGAAAAAAAGCATCGTCTGTTGCCCTGCACAGGTTCACAATGGTACAGGTAGAAGGGCACAGTGGGCAAGAAAGCAAGGTGTGGCATGGACTGCAGGTCGCAGGGTGCTTGTGACTGTACTGACTATGACTGACTTGCACCTGCGTTAAACACTAATAGTCAAGTAGAATAATGCGCCAGATATGTATCTACTTACAGCGTTTCCCTCTTCTCGCCGACGTCGATGTCGGACCCGTCCGACACCCAGCTCTCCCTCGCGATCAAGTCGTACGGCTCCGTCGGCGGTACGTCCGTATACATCTGTTGAGGCAGACGTACAACTAAAAACACAACATCTTGTCAACACACACTATAAACAAACTGCAATGATCAAAATTGATATCGGCCATCAGCATCACTCATGGCGATTACCCAGTTGTATCCAAACTTTAGAGGCGGGGGGTTTTACCAATCGTTCGAACATCGATCGGTACCATCGACTGATGGTAGAATCGATTAATCGACCTCATATGATAGATTCTAATACATCCAGGCGATCGTATGGTGTTGGTAGATTGAGGACTTGCCTTCCTCCGCTCTCTACTGTAGTCAACCGACACCTCAGTGGCCTTTCAATAAACAACAACTGCATCGATCGAAAATCGATCGATTGGTGTAGTAACACTAGTAACACTCTGAGCTGCGTTCTGTGATTGGTATGCCGGTTTTTCCGGGAGCAACTGTCTTCTGAATGTCCCACCCTTAGAGGAGCCTTATCCTTTGTTTAGCAGGTGCTCCAACTTTCAGGAGACCTTGGCTCAGGCCTCACGACATTGATAGGATCTTGTATACCACGTAGTTAGAAGGTAAAGGTGCTTTTATGAATATTGGTTCAGCACCACCTAGCAGGAATTTGCATAGACTGCCGATAGAAATGAAAATATCTTGCGCCTTTGCTATACCTACTATCAGCCAAGTGCAACACGTCATCCATACTAAAATTATAAATACGAAAGTAACTCTGTCTGTATGTCTGTATGTTACGCTTTCACGCCTAAACCACTGAACCGATTTTGATGAAATTTGGAATAGGGGTAGATTAGACCTTGAGAAGAGACATCCACGCGGGCGAAGCCGCAAGCAAAAGCTAGTATATGTGTTCCCTTACCAAAAATCGCTCAACGTACGCTTAATTTTCACTTATACTGAACACATTTAATGAATAGGCCGTTTGACGCTTTCATATACCACCAAACTTGCAGAATTAATTTAGAATAATTCTCTGGCCAAGTAGTATAACGGTATTCAGTTTAGTTTGGATTTCTATCACATTGACATTTTCCTTGTTACAACACAAGTTCAAATGAAATCAAGTTTAATTGAAATTATTCACTAATTACTTTTGTAAATGTGCCAGTTTGGATGATGGATTTTGTTACTGTATCATACCAGAACTGTGGATGAATCTGGATGAAATTTGGCACAGAGATATATTTTAGACATGCTGTTAATGCACATAGGATGTTTTTATACCAGAAGTAGATTATAAATTGTCCCATACTAACTGAAATTTCTAAATAATTGATATATCTGATTTCTGTTTGTTACTTATTCACTCTCTAAAAAATAAACTATAAAAATTATATACTATAAAAATAAGCTAAAAATATTACAGGTTTCTCCTTACCTCTGCAGATTAGAAATGCTCCGAGAGTTCGTTTATATCAGGAAAAATGAATTGCTCAGATGGGGCTTGAACCCACGACCTTTCCCTTACAGGGGGAATGCTCTTCCGACTGAGCTACTGAGCCCTTTTGTTTTTGTAATTGTATAAAAAAAAGCTATAAAATTTAATTCTAATGCTCCGAGAAGTCATAGTGTTAAGCAAATTTTGTTAAGAATCACAATTGCACTTTAGTAGGTGTCATATCAAAAGCGTTACTGATGAATATAGCTTACCTCTATGCAAAATAATGATTGTAATTGGAAAAAAAATAATATCCAAGATGGATCTTGAACCTGCAGTCCATCCCTTACAGGGAGAATGCTCTGACCAACAGAGGTACTTGGATAAGTCTTGGATATTCAAAATACTCCTATACTACGTATATTGGGGCGACGCTGAAGCCATCTAATGATATGTTTACGAACCATCGGAAACACTGAACGAGTAACATCGTTCAGTGTTTCCGATAGTTCGTAATTATTGCAAATAAGTAAAATTCTTACCCCACCCCAAGGCGTCTCCATATCTCCATTGCTCTCCTGGCCGCTGAGCTCGCCACGCGGCGGCATGCGCTCGTCCGCGCAAATGTTCAGCGGCGCTTCGCTCTCGCTGCGACCTTCGCTCAACACATCCACCTTGCTATCAGACTCGCCTTCGACGTCACCCTGTTCCTCCGCGCCCATCTCAGAATAATCTATTCCACTACTCTCCGCTATTTTGTAACTCTCGTGTATAAAGTTAGGTAGAACAAACTCGTTATCATTGTCCTTCTGAGATGGCTCACCCCAAATGTTATACATACCATCTTTTGTGCCCTCCTTGTACCCTGCTGCCTCTCTCTCCGCTTCGAAGGTCTCAACACGATCCGGTGTGAAGTAATCGGCGTAGATATTATCGCCAAAATAATTCTCATTCATCATATTGACGAACTGTTTGTTCTTTGATGCTGTTTCGAGGTCAAGCAACTCTTTGTCATTTGAATCATCTTCGAAATCACCTGACATGTTGGCATAGGAAACAACATTAATTGGACGCAGTGTCTCCAGCGGTACAAGATCACGATCAGATGTTGAAGTGTGATTACTGAATCCCCCTTCGTTACTTGTGTTTATTTCCTCCTTGACATGTACACATTGTAACTCTACAGTTGCAGTGAACTGAGGTGGTTCGTCCATACTAGAAGGTGCTACCGGTTCAATGTCCATGGACTGTTCCTCTGTGTCAGCATCAAACTCAGTATTATCATCATTCTCTTTGATCTCCTCCACTGATATAGTGTGTAGCACACTAGATTTTTCCTTGTTGTCACTTTTATCTGGTTGATGCAATTTATTCATTGTAAAATTTTCTGGAGCCTTGTTAGATGAAGATGCTACAGTTGCTAATGGTTTAGCACATTTGCTTGGAGTACTGGGTTTTGCATTCTTTATCTGCAAAATCTTCTTGTTTTTTTTCACATAAATATTGTTCAGTCTTAATGGAGTGTGCCTATGTGGCTTCTGTGGAACTTGAATTTTCTTTTCTGTATTATCTATTTTATTATGGCTAACTTGACTAATTGCAGGTTTAGGAGAAATTGAGGTACGATCGGTTGAGTTATCACCATTCTCTGACAATTCACTACAGGGTGATATTGATGGTTTCTCATTACATATTAAATCTGGAACTGGACAGCTGTCAGAAAAGTCAGTGTCGATTTTGCTATCATCAATATTTTTGTCTATTGCTTTTGGGGAAGACTTACACTTTATCACAGTGAATGTCGAGCTGACATCATCTGTACTAGAGTTTGATGGGTGTATGCTATCGTCAGATACAATGTGTATGTTATCATTATCATTGTCAGTATCCAAATCTGGTAATATCTTTTCAGGTGATGGCACCAGTTCTACATGGTAATCTGAATCATTAGGCCCTGTGAGATCCATGACAGTGTTCACCATATTTTTGTGATGCTGAACTGGCACTTCAACTTTTATGTTACTAAGAATTTTCAGGCCTTTAGTAACACCCTGTGTTTCACTCTTCGAGTCACCATTTTCAGAAATTTGTTTCTCAGGCTTCTCAACTGAACTGTTTGAGTTTGATGGTGATCCACCAGGGCTGGCAGATTCACACATATTTTCTGACACTGGAGTTGCAATGGGACCCACCTCAATTATAAGTGTTTTGGGGTCACTTACACTTTGAGGGGATTTGATTTCATGTATAGGTAAAGTTGGTGTTTGTCTATTTGACAAAGTTGGTGTTTGCCTAGATTGTAAAGTTGGCGTATGCCTAAGTGGTAAAGTTGGCGTATGCCTAAGTGGTAAAGTAGGTGTATGCCTAGATGGTAGAGTTTCATTGTAAATAGTAGTTGAACATTTAGGCATCATCTGTTGAGGTGTTGCATACATACATGAGGCGTTTCCAAATTGATCAACAACCATTACATTCTGGTACAATGAACTGGTTGGAGCTAAGTTTGTGACATTATCATGAGCGCTAACCACTGCAGGCATACTAGTAATATAAGGCTTACCATCGACATTGTTCACCATTTCCCGGTAAATTATTTGAGAATTCTGAGTAACAACAGTAGTACCTGGTGTGAAACCACTAGAAGTAATATGGTGTATCTGGTTGTTACTCGCAGAGGGAGCTCCTTTTTTACTGTCTACCTGTATTTGTAGATTAGGTAGACTACCTGTCATAATCATATTGTTTTGTACACTTTTCTGGACAATTGTAGATGCGCTAGGCACCACCATATGCATTGGCTTAGTTCCTGGACTGACATATTGCACACCACCCATATTTTTAAGGAGTATATTATTTGGTTTAGGTAATATTTTTGTGAGGTCATTACCCTTTTTATTCACAGCTGGTACCAACTTAACTCCTGAACCCACGGCAGGCACCACATTGTTGTAAGTGAACATGTTATTAGGACTACTGATAGGATTGTATTCAGCGCTTCGGGAATATTTAATTTCTCTGTCCTCTTGTTGGTCATAGTAAATGTACTGTGGGTCAAATTCTGATATGGGAGGAGATTGGTATGTCTGCTGTATTTTATCAGCTTTCATTATGAATGAAGCAGCTGAAAGTTGACCTGTATTAACAGAACTACAACTGCTTTCAAAATTCACATCACTCATTCGCACATCAGATGCTCCATTTCTCGTTGAACTTGAACTGCTCTTGGGAGTTCTACTAGGTGTTCTCCGCCAGTAGCGGTCGTCACTTCTATGGGATCCATTCCATCTGGTATCTTCAGGTGCGGGTGTCCGTGACCTACTTCTGTATGACCGCTCTGAATGTAATGGAGTGGTGGTCCTGCTTCCAAAACTGGGAGCCTTGGTAGTCAGATTACACAATGCTTTTATAACTTGATCTTTAGGATGCGTGTCCAAATGTGACTCCAGGGTCATCCCATTATGGAGAAAGAGGGTGCACACAGGACACTGTACGAGCGGGTCCATGTTGACGTCACTACCTTGGTGAAACAGTGACAAAGACGGCGGCGACGCTGCTCCGCACCGCCTCGCAGCGATTATATCAATATAATTCCGTCACAGCACGCGCACTCAGTCCGTACAGGCTGTCCGAACAATGTCCGTGACGCGCATATCTACTATTCACACGTTAGGCACTCGCTCGATTCACAACAATACATATCTTGGTTGAATGTCGTCTTCTTATCGATCTGTCAGACAAAATACTCTGTATAAATATACCACATTAAGTCCACAATATCACATTCTACAAACTTGTACAACGAGCAAACAGAGGACAAAAGAAAACAAAACTTGGAGATAAAGGCCATTGAGACATAAAAAAGTCGAGCATTATGTACTCTAAAAGAATGAAACGGATAACGATTAATGCAGCTATACTCTGGTAACGGGACTCACCTATTATATCAATTGTCATGTATAGTCCATGACATCGATAACTCTAGACAAATTCTTATTTATTTACGATTATGCTAAATCTAAAAATATTTCCAAATAGTCAGACATATTGCAGACGTCTTGTTCACGTTCACACACAAAACTTTTATATTCCGATGTACGAAATTAAACATCAATATGTGCTCGTGGCGGTGTACTATGATTAAATTTCTATAGGTTTTTCACGGAATGAAAGATAATAATTAATCAACTATGCGTGAAACGGAACATGAATCATAGGCTATGAAACCAAAGAGATATAAAACTGAGTTCACTTTTGTACATTATCGTTTGTTTATATTATTATATTAACAAAATAAGTAAATTATGAGATATTTCCTTTTATATAGGTTTCCGGTATATTTCACATTGGTTACAACCTAACTGAACACAAATTATTCAACAATCACTAATATTCACATTTCTTAAATTAGTGAACGCACCTTAAGGGTCAATATAGGTCAATGGCATATTGGCATTATTTTACCCTGTCTACGGCATAGACATAGTAAATATAAAGACGTGAAGCTACTACGAAATTTATTCATAAAATTATATGAGGAAAACGCCAATTCTCCATCTTGCTTTCCAACGTAGTGGGGATGTAGTAGCACCTGATTGGTCAAATAAAATTGCTAGTGATGCGGTGATAGAATTTTAATTATCGATATTTTCCCAAATATTTAAAGAACGAAGAACACTTTCCATACATAGTGAATGACTTTTGAAATGCCGTTGACTTTTTATTATTCTATCGCATAATGGTACTGGTATTACTGATGAATAGACACTAAAACATTTTTTACATCTATAAAACTACAAAATCAATATGATATAACTAGTTGAACAAGAAATTACAGTCCCACCAACTTATCTGTGAACTGAGTGGCGGCGACACCATCGACATAGTGTTGCAAGTTAATATAGATTTCCCAGAATTGGGCATATTTGCCTAGTATTTAGCGTAGTAATAAATTAGATACGTTATTAAGGTAATCTATATAATTAGTACATTAATACATTCATTAAGTGTGTAAAAAATATTCGAAAAAATGGCAATTTATATAATAATGGCGATTAGGGGTAGATAACATGTAACTGTAACCTAAAATTCATGTTAGCTGCTGTTGGACAGTCCATTTTTAGAGGAAGGCTTTAGGCTATATAACATTACGCTGCGACCAATAGGAGCGACGGGATAGGGCAGACAAAGTTGTCAGTGGACGAGGTCGCTGGTGGTCGGCTAGTTTCATATCTACAGATAGATACAGGAGCTGACCTAGCAATTGGATATAATAAAACATGAGTTTTAGAATAATTAATTTATTGAAACCAGGTTTACAATAATTATGGTCTTTGAACAACCTGCACGCCCAACTTCATCCAGGCTGTGAGGAAATATACGTCCTATTTCCATGCAACCATCATCATCATCACTATCACTTTTTGTTTCTGTGTCACTTCTTACTTCTATTATTATAAAAGACGTATCCAAATACGAATCTTGTTTCAAATATTCTTCTTCTAACTTGTGAACATGTTTGCAATGCTGTGCCCACTCATAAACTGTAATGGTTTCAAAGGCTTCTTGAACCAGGCGGGGAATCTCAGCATTTTTATGGTCAATATTTACTTCAGCTACTTTTCTTTTCATTGTGCTCCAAATGAATTCAATGGGGTTAAGATCACAGTGATAGGGAGGTAAGTACAAGCATTTCTGTCCATTTTGTTCTAATATTTTTTCAATTTCATATTCAGGTTCAGGCTTGTTTCTTTTTATTATTTCTAACAGCTGAGGTTTTGTGAACTCTTCTCCAAAGTCAACATTATTTTGTGTCAACCACAGTTGCATATCTCTTTTTAAAGAATTCGTATTTGGAGCCTTATTTATGCAAACACGGTGATAGGGAGCATTATCCATTACAATTTTTTATTTTTTTTATTTTATTACTTAATGACAGCCTCCGTGGCGTGGCGGTAGTGAACGCGACTGCCACGCAGGGCGCGGGTTCGATTCCCGCTCAGTGCAAATATTTGTATGCATGAATATGGCTATTTGCATTGGTCTGGGTGTTTCTATGTATAATATGTTTGTTTTACAAAAAAAAATGTATTTAAGTATGTTTATCCGCATTCTAGATTCCATAACACAAGCTAGTAAAGCTATGCTTACCATGGGTCTAGATAGCGTTGTGTGTAGAATGTTGGGAAATATTTATTTATTATTGATGGCTGCTGTAAGTTAGGCACCAGTTTTTCAATAACCCACTTTTTAAAGTTAGTACTTGAAAACGAGAAGTGCATTATTAACAAATCCAGTGTCCCCTCCTGCGTGTAATATACTGGGTGTAAGAGGAACGCTCACGAAGCCGAAAACCCCTACATAACAAATTGGCACAAAAATAAAATCGATATGGGCAAAAAAAAAATGCTTCGATTTTTTTTTTGGTTTCTTTTTATTTTTTATTTTGCATTACTTACTCTCCATCTTGTTATTAAAGCTAAATAAAACGGTAATTTTATAAAAAAAACACCACTACAAAAGAGCACGCGCTTGGCGCTCTAGTTGTTTTTTCTATGTAGTGATGTTCTTTTTATGAACTTACCGTTTCATTTAGCTCTAACACGATGGAGAGCAAATAATGCAAAATAAAAAAATAAAAAAAATATTAAATAAAAATTCGAAAAAATTTTTTTTTTGTCCAAATCGATTTTATTTTCATGCCAATGTGTTATGTACCTGGAGTACTAATAAATATATATATATATCGTTACTCAAAGACTGTAAGGAATCTTTGTAGATTTTACGTCCTTCTGGGCGAATTATTCGAAACTCCGGGTATCACAAGGAAAGTCTGACAGAAAGCCCTAAGCACACTGCAACCTGAGAATACAAATAATCGGCATCCACTTAAGCTAACCACTTAATTTTTTCTTTCAAATGTTAAATTTTTAGTCTGTGCCCTTTTTATATCGATAAGTAGTTATCGACAGTTTACTGGATTCCCTACTAGGCCGCCATACTGCTTTCCATTCATTCATAAAATCCAAGTTTAGGTAGGCAGTTTTTTTTCGTAGGTATGGCAGCTCTTGATACTCTAAGGTCTACAGTTCTAACTTTTACCAAAGAGTATATATAAGGTATATAATTTAATTAAAACTAGCAAAATTTCATTAAAAAGCCAAACTTAAATGATAAAGATACATAGTCATCTTAATTTAATCTCTTGCTCGCACTGTTTAGATAAAAGCACACCTATTTAAAAAAGGAAGATAAACTAGTACACTGAGTTTCTTGCTGGTATCTTCTCAGTAGCACCAATCTACCGAACCAGCGAAAGAATTATTTTCAAATGATTTACATATTTATTTTTTTATATGCCACACAACGCTATCTAGATACATGGTAAGCTTGGCTTAACTAGCTTGTGTTATGGAATCTAGAATGCGAAAAAACATACATATAGTTTTTTTTTGTAAATACGTACAAAGGTACTATATATAAATATATAATGCAAATAGCCAAATTCATGCATATAAATATTTGCACTGAGTGGGAATCGAACCCATGCCTCCTGCATAGCAGTCGCGGTAACTACCACCACGTGACGGAGGCTGTCTATTTATTTATTCTTGACATCCCATTCATCAATGTAAAAATTATTACGTTCATAATGCGATCTTTATGTGCCTATACTGAATAAATGAAATTGTTTCTTTGATTCTTCTTAGTCGATGCTCGCTGTACCACTCGCGGATGTCAGTCTTGTGACTTTAGGTAATATCTCCGGTTCTACTCAACCAATTGCGATCAAACAAACAAACGTACGATTTATAATCAGGCTAAGACCTTTGAAACAAAACCCGCTTCAAAGTATGTTCAGCACTTTTGGAGTCCAAACAAACTTGGCAAATTGGCAGCTTACTACAAACACAACTAACTTACAATGTTTTATTAGTACCTAACATAGATTAGATTAAAATATTTTATGACCAAGATTCATGGAGGTTGTACAATGATTTGAGTTTAGCACTTTAGTACTCCAATAACTTACACATCCTTCTAACGTATTAGCCATATAGTAGCTTTTTTTTTCGTGCGGAAATCCCCACGGATACCTCCCCTGCCGGAGCCGAGTAACCTCCCCTAGGTTATGTTGGACCCGAACCGACTAAAACCACACGCCAACTGTAGGTCGTGGTGCTAGGTCGGAGGTTAGGTTCTTCGACATATCCCTTGCACCCCGGCTGACCCAAGCCATTTAATAGCATCTGATTTGACATATCAAGGTCATTTGACTTGACCAAACAGTTAACTGGATGATCTACAATGCCGCCATCTTTCTTTCTCTCCATAGTCTCCATTACTACATTATTTTTCATGAAAACCAAGTTTAGGTATACAGTTTTTTTCCATAGGTTTGCCATCTCTTTTCTACTGTCTGGTCTGACATAAATAGTACTCTTCTAAGGCTAAACTAAAATTGTCATGTCAATTTGACTTGACATTAAAAATTATAAAATACTATGAAATAAATTATCAATATAAAACTTACTTTTTTGTGTAAACTTAGGTGAAAATATACATAATTTAAAAACCAGGACAAGCTTGGTTGTGTATACTTTGTAAAATACCAAACGTAATAATATACACTACAATGTCGTACAACTTTGAGGAGTTATCTTTTAATGGTAAGTCATCAAACCTATTTTAATTATTGCTTGATATTATTAATGATAATATTAATGCCTGTAAATAATTAACCATATCAATTTATTTGAGTTCACTTACTGAGTCGTGTAATAACCAAGAACTATTTCGAATCATAACCTATTACAGTGCCAGAGTGTACTAAACTGTTGAAAACAAGTCGAATTCTAAAGGTTATTTTTTTAAATTTTTTTTTTAAAGCATTTGTTATGCCCCACATAAGCATTTCATTTTCCCTATGTTTTTCGAATTCATAATTTAAAATTCATTGTTGCATGGAAAAAACAAACATTGCACACTACTGCTTGGGTACCTCAAGATTCCAACAATCTTCTGTAATAGCCCTTCTGTGCAGTCCTTTGACACATTTCAACTATATATCGGCTATAGATGTTCATGTGAAAACCAGGACCAATTATTTAACATGAGCTCTGAGACAAAAATTCAAAAATTCAAATTCAAAAAATTCAAAATTCAAAAATAATTTATTTTGCATAGACCATTAAATCGGCACTTACAAAACGTCAACATAAAGTAAATATTAAATACTAACTAATACTAGTAAATGGACCACCGGTTCGAAACGCGGCCCAGACCTGAGAAGACTCCGGCAAGAAACTCAGCGGGCTTTTTTTTTTTGGTCTATTTACAAAACATTTACTTAGCCTAAAACTTATGGTCTAGATACAATGTTTTGCTTGAGTAGCACAGCAGAGCGAACAGCTCATTTCCAAGCTTGTTTATCATTTAAATATTCTTGGATTTTATAATAGCCTTTCTGGCACAGTTTGCTCTTTACTGTATTTTTAAATTTATTAACAGGTAAATCTCTGATTTTATTAGGAAGCTTGTTAAAAAAGTGAATACAGTTGCCCTGGAAAGAATTACTTATTTTATGGAGTCTGCTATGACAAACTACAAGATTGCTTTTATTTCTAGTATTTATATTGTGCCTGTCACAAAGTCTCAAGTCAAAGACAAAGTTACACCTCAACCAAAGCCAGTAGACTTAATCATTCATGCATGGTATAAATATTTGCACTGAATAGGAGTCGAATCAGTGCCTCCTATGTAATAGCCCAATACATTACTGCCATGTCATAGAGGCTCTGTTGTTCTCTTATTAACATAGTGATTGTATTTTTCAGAGGCGATAGATCTGCTGCGCCAGTGGAGAGAAGCAAATGAGAGAAGAAGTGAAGATGTTATGCAATTATGGCTGTTAGTTGTTTGCTATGATTTAAACAAAATAGGAAATGAAAGTAAGTATAGTCCTTTGAGTTTTCCCAGCAAAGGGGTTGTCTTTATGTATGAAAGATAACTTATCATCATCCACATAAAGACGTTAGTCCTGATTGCATCCGAGGCCACGGTGCCCTCCGCCTTCCGGCTCTTCCTCCTCCACTTCGCACGATCTTGGGCGTCCAAGGTAGTGAGACCGTTTTCACGCATGTCACCCTCCACGACGCCAAGCCAGCACTTCTTGGGCCTACCCCTTCTACCTAGACCTGAAAGATAACTGTGAACACAAAATAATATCTTTCATACCATTGTAATGTAATGAGCCTATAAATTAAGTAGAGTGGTGCCTATAAACTTTTCACTTGATTCAAAACTAGCTGACCCGTCGAACTTCGTACCGCCAATTTTCTTCCGCCCGCGTGGCAGATCCCGTTCCCGCTACACCCTCTACTATATTAAGCATGTATTATACATATAAACCTTCCTCTTGAATCACTCTACCTATTAAAAAAACTGCTCCAAAATCCATTGCATAGTTTTAAAGATTAAAGCATACATAGGGACGGACAGACAGAGACTCGAACTTTGTTTTATACTATGCAGTGACTAAGAAATAAACATTGATATTTATGTCCATCCGTCTATCCAGGCTCACGCCGATTTCCCTCCGGGGTAGGCAGAGACAACAGCCATTGATATTTATGTGTTAGGTAGTAATATTATAGTGCACCAAGAACAAAGTAAGTGTACGATATATACATAATTTTCACATCTATATAATATCCCCTACAGGATTATCAGAAGTAAATTCACATCCATATTTCACCAACAATGATTAGGGGGTGGTGTGTTTACTGTTAGATGTAGAACAGCCCTATCCCTTATTTATAATTTATCTGTATTACTAGCTTTTGCCCGCGGCTTCGCCCGCGTGGATATCGCGACCAAACCATAGCCTATGGTCTAATCTACCTCTATACCTAATTACATCTAAAAATTGGTTCAGTGGTTTGGGCATGAAAGCGTAACATACAGACAGACAGAGTTACTTTCACATTTATAATATTAGTATGGATTTATTTCAGAATATTTGGTGATGGAACAAGTTATATATGCAGCACTCGACTGCCACATGTTTGCTGAAGCCACTATGTGCATCTACCAGCTCGCTCTGGACTTCCCTGGTAGCTTACGAGTAATGCGATACAATGCAGCGTTACTGGAAGCTGAAGAAAAGTTAGTAACTGTAGCTGTCTCTTTCCTACATAGTTTAATAACATTATAATCCTAGCATTGTACCTGGTTGTACTCAAGTCAAATACCTTGGATCCCAGGGTCCTTTACGCCTTTTCCTTCTTTTATTTGAGTGATATAGTTCTTATGGGACAACTGATATCTAATTATCCAAGAGGACATCTTTGGCAAGAGCCTCCTCATCACGAAGTGGTCTGTATACCTGTGCGCTCATTCCTTACATACTCAGGCCCATATTCTAAAATGAAACACAGCCTGAATTGCGATTTATCTGAAGACAGATTATATTGACAGATTGATTGCTATACAATCTGTTCTCAGATAAATCACGATTCAGGCTGAGTGTCTTCTAGAATACGGGTCTCAGTTATATATATTCGGAAATAATAATTCCCTACTCTTTTTTGCACCAGGTATGACGAAGCCCTAGAAATGTTAGACCGTATAATAAAAGCGGACGAGACTAACTCAGTTGCTCGCAAGCGTCGCATCGCGATATTGAAGGCACAAGGACTCACCACCGAGGCTATCAAGGAACTTGTTGATTATTTGAAAAAGTAAGTGAACTCTCGATTCTATTGCATCTGAAGGTTGCATTTAAAGTGACCCTGAACCCCGTACACCCATTTACTCGCCTTTAATAATCACTGTTCGCTCTCCCTCTTTGTTCTATGACACAGTGACACTGAGCGTGACTGTTATACATTAGAGCCCAAAGTCGATTCCCGAAAACAATATCGTTGACCACATTGTCACTTACCAACAAGTGAGATAGTGGTCAAAGGTACTCCTACCTTTTTTTTTTTTTCCGTGCGGATGGCCCTCTCGGATACCCCGCCGCCGGAGCCGGAAGGGGAGGTTATGTCGGACTCGAACCGACTAAAACCGCACGCTGTGGGTCTTGGTGCTATGCCGGAGGTGAGGTTGTCATAGACATATCCCTCGCACCCCGGCTGACCCAGGGCCATCCCTTACGGTCTGGCCCTGCCCCGGAATGGGGAGGCGCGCTATTCAGCGCGCCGCACAGTGGGACAGAACCGTGCGTACCGTCTCAAAAATCTATAACTTTTTTGTTGATGGAAGTAAATTGCTGAAATCTGGCATATAGTGTCTCCAGAGTACATACAATCTAATAATGAATGTATTATTGTCAAATGTTTAATAAATAATATAAAAAAAATAAAACAAAATAAAAATGTATAACTTTAATATTAAACCATGGTTTGGTTAACTTATTGAATTATAATTTTACACTTTTATAATATTAAACCTATTTTATGTTATTTTACATTACGTATATAAATCTTACATTTAAATAAATGACAAATATATAATAATCCACTCCAAAAATATGTTTTACAAAATAAATAATGTACGAAATTATTTCGATTTAAATAGCTAAGAGGTTCTTAGCTTCGTCTAAAAATTTCTTGGATATAGTGACTGATGGTTTTCTGATACTTGATATATAAGGATCTGACGTAAATAGAAGACTATGAAATACGTCTTCGTTTATTGCGGACCTAGAGCATTTTCTAGCATGATGCAATCTGAATTTTTTGTAATCTTTATTACGCGATTCTTGGGCATCCTCAGATAAATGACCAATGGGCAGAACAGCAAAATGTCTTATTATACTTTCCCCATGTATTAAGATTTTATGTACTGAAGAAGGCATATTATACCACATATATTTTGTTACGTACAGTTGTGCGGTTGCACGAGTATATTCACCAAATTTTTCTGGATTTACAGCAATACCGGATGCCAAGGTTTGCAGAATAACATAGAACCTTTTAATAAGATCCTCGTCAACTCCTGTAATTTCTGAAGCGCAATAGTAGTTCTCAAAAAAACACCGAGCTGTATTGCCATCATTACTGTTGCCACTTCCTTGTCGGGGCTTATCAACGTGCAATCCCATCCGGCTTCGAAACAAACTTTGTACAAGTTTTTTCTTGTCTTCTTTACTTTTTTTATCTTCCGAAATTCTCGCAGCCCATTTTTGAAATGAAAGGTTACACGAAATATGTAAAATTAGCTCCATGCACCTGATCCACGCGTGTAACGTAGACAAACCGTATTCGTAAGCATTTATATTATCCGGTTTTGATAAAATCTTCTCCAAATTATTCATTTCACTTGGCTTAGCCCCACACACTGTACATACAGCTCCAGAACTTGTATCGGTAAGAACTTGTGTATTTTTTCCATCTACCATAGTTAGAAATAGATCGTGACTTATTTCAATTACCTGCGTTTCCTTATGTATCTTTGATGTTTGCAAATTATTAATTTGACCCCGAATATCAGCAACCACTGATCGGGTTTTCTCGGGCGTTTCTTTTTCAAGTTCTATCAAGATTGGTCGACAATAACGAACAGAAGAACAAGCCGGATTTTGCCAAATTATCTCATGTGTTTCTGTGTCAGTCAGCTTTATTGGTACCAAAGACGCTATAAATAAGTTTGTATCTGTGACTAAGTCACTCTCATCTGTTAAAACTTGTTTATATTCGCTTTGCCCCGATGAACCATCACATCCCCACTTGGTAAACAATTTAAGAGATTTTCTTCTTGGGTTGTAAACATTTTCAATCTTTAAGATGCGAGCACAAGTGTGATCCAGCAAATCTTGTAGATTTACTTTAGCACTTATATCAGTTATTTGAATGCTAGATAGTGGAGGATAACACAGTTTTTTGGCGTTCCTCAGTATATTATATGATGGCAATATGTCGAAGTTTTTGTTAATCAGACTTGCTCGAAGTAATCCGTATTGTTATTTCGAAAGATCTAAATCTGCAAACATACTTAATGCTTCATCCACCGTGAAATCTGTTCCATTGCGACTTTCATGCAATAATTTTTCCTTCATGATCCTTTTTTCATTTCTTTCACAATTCCGCATCATTGAAACAACAGTAGCTTCTTCTAATTCTCCTTCAGACCGCAATCCTTGAACGTATGCATTATGTATATACTCGAGTCCATATTCTTGTACCAATTCCATATGCTTTCTTTTTTTCGATTTCTCTGATAAATCTTCATAAGACTTTGGTGGACGTCCACGTTCTCCAGATGTTGTAGGTGTAATATCCATCGGTGCTTCTTCGAATTGTACCTTAAATTCACCGTCTAACCACGATATATTTTTACTAAAGAAACGTTCTTTAGTTCGGTTAGATTTGGTCCACCGATCGTTAAACGCTGTTATAAGCTATTTTTGGATACGTTTCACAATTAATTCACTTTTTTCAGACGACAAATGGTGGTATTGTTCTAAGTATTTTTGAATATCTTCTGATTTTGTTCCATGGTCAATAAAAAAATCGCATAATACTCGTCGAGGCACAACAAATTCACTCATTTTGTTTATACTTTTAACTGCTACTTTTTTACCGAGGTTGGTGAAGACTATGTTATGTTAAAGCACACTATAGTACTGGTAAATGACAACGTAAATCAATAACTTTTATACTGAAATTTCGTGTGAAAAAATATTACTATCTAGTGTCATTATCAAGTTCCTAACCACTATCTATAACTAGATACCACATGCTTCCTTTTCCTTCACCGCGATAGAGAAATACATAAACTATATGAGAAACATGTAATTCACACAGTGATAACAAAACACTAACCACAACTGACCAAACGATAAAAAAAAATTAATACATTACCCAAAACTCCCACTTTACCTAAAGATTGAGTAAATAGATAATAATTGTTTAAGAGAAAAGGTCAAAACTAATCTAAATATCCAAAAATCTCATTAATCGCAACTAAAATAATTTTTGGAATATTTTGTATTTTTTCCCCATTAGCCATTTTTCGTTTCATTTCAAGGCGGGCAGATTCGGGCAGTTAATTTTTTTTGCCCTGACTTTTATATTAGCTGCTCTATGTGATGCTATCAAAATTACGACATGGGCAGACACCGCTAACTGTCAAAAGTCTATGCAAAGTTTCTAATAAGAATAAAATATTAGGTCCTGAAATAAAAATTCTATACCTCCCTAGGTTTGACATAATGGTTCACTTAAATTATTTTTAAATAGAGTACTTCATCACCATTCTAACCATATATCACACTTACAAATTTGCTGGGAAAGTAATGCAAATGTGACCATGTAAACTAGTGGAATGTGTCCTACATATTTGACATAATTTTGAGCGTCAACTTGCAAGCCTTATTCCAATAAAAAAAATGAGAAATAGTGTATTTCAACTGCTTTATAATATGCATTGAACATTCAGTTAGACATATGCATTAACAAAATATTCAATATAGAACATTACGAAAACCTATTTTTGAGACGGTACGCACGGTTCTGTCCCACCGTGCGCCGCCGCCGTAAGGTAATCCTACCAACCATAAAAAAAAATATCAAAATGTTTCTACTCCTTTCAAATCCAATTAATGTTCGTCCTAGCGTAACCATCCGAAGCTTTCAATTTGGAATCTGGGGTCTGTTTTACCAGTCTAACTTCGTATTTGGCTGTACTTCGATATTAGCGATTTCCACTGACCTCTACAACCCAAAAGCGATATCGAAGCATTACAGTTAGACTAATGGACTTTTTAGGTCTACCGTAACGACTGGTATAGATGTTTGCATGGCAACACGTTTAACGTGCTCTCCGAGGCACGAAAACTACTTTCAAATTCAATTATCGAAATGTGTCTGACAATATGAATGTCTCCCAGGTTCATGTCAGACGTAGAGGCGTGGCAGGAGTTGTGCGAGCTGTACCTGCAGGTGCAGGAGTACTCGCGCGCCGCCTTCTGCGCCGAGGAGCTGCTCCTCCACCAGCCGCACAACCACCTCATGCACCAGAAGCTTGCCGATATACGGTACACAATGGTATGTAGAGCAACCTATCAACTGAAATTACTATTCGATTATATCAGGAAAAATTAATCCGCGACCTTCTCCTAACAGGGGAAATGACCTTACGACCTCCGTCCTCCATGAGCGCTGGCCTGGGGGTGACCGGTGGAGCTGCTTGTCACCCTAGCAGAAGCAGGCCGCGGCGGCGGCGCAAAGTGCGTCTCCCCGTAACCGGGGCTAGATGGTTACACTCTGGTCCCCACAACCCGAAGGGGACCAACTCGAAAGAGTCTGCCGGGGTCGAAAGAGTCTGCCGGGGTCGAAAGAGTCTGCCGGAGTCTGAGGGTCTGCCGGGGTGCGAGAGATATGCTTTTGGCAATCACACCTCCGGCAACCAAGGACCCAAGACGGCGTGCGTTTTAGTCGGTTCGAGTCCGACATGACCACCTCCACCGGTTCCCTGGGGATTTATCGCACGATAAAAAAAAACAAAGATCGTGAAATATCCGTGGGGATTTTGCGCCCTATAAAAAAACAGTATTTCCCGTACCCACTCAAGTAAACCCACGGCGTGATCTGATTATTACTACCATAAGGTTGCATTTCTTTACGAAAGGCCCGAAAAGCTCACGGTTGTGTCTATAAGTAATAGAATATAATGTGAATGATTTCTTTTGTTATGTTTCTCAGGGTGGAGTAGAAAATATGGAACTAGCCAAGACATATTACTGTCAAGCGTTGAAGCTGAACCCAGACAATATGAGGGCCCTCCTTGGACTGTTCTTGGTAAGTTTACTAGCTTTTTGATTTATAGATGACTAACATTGTGTAGTATAGGTAATAAAGAGTAGCTATGTCTGAATTAGAAAGCGTCGCGTCGGTAGCTTACTGGTTAAGTCGGCCTAACGAGTGAGAGGTCCCAGGTTCGAATCTGGCCATTACACTACCGACGTGAACCCACCCCTAGCACAAGCAATTTAGCTTAGTTGGAGGGGTAAAGGGAATATTTTCTATCTCTTTCGTCATAGTTTTGGATTTGGCCACGCACTTCCATTTGAAAAAATCAACTATACAATTATGCCAAAAGTTCCATTATGACACTCAGTTTTAAATCTCAATTTATAACCAGATCTGAGGACAGATTGTATTCTAGTTGACAGTTCTAATTTCACTGTGTCAGGTGTGCCTGAACATTTTTTTTTATAGGATATGTCAATTTTAATGTCGTGAGATATAATAACGTTCTGGAATACAGGCCTTAAACACTCAGATTAATATAAAAAGACATATCCATGTATGCATATTTAAAAAAGGAGGATAATCGAGTTCACTGAGTTTCTTGCTGATATCTTCTCAGTAGAACCAACCTACCGAACCAGCGAAAGAATAATTTTCAAATGATTTATTTTAATTACTCTTGACATTTCTGACACTAATTGTACAATTTTGACGTTCATATATGCCTAAACTGAATAAATGAAATTGATTCTTTGATATACAGATATATCACTGAACAATCTTCGAACCTGTAAATACCTCTAAAGCACTCAAACTCCACGCCACACAGATCATCAACTTTTTTTTCTGTGTTGCGGCAGGTAACAAATAACCTCCTTAGCCAGTACAAGTCGTCGGGTGCGGCCACTAAACGCGCGGAGGTTCTCAAGCTGTGCCAGTGGGTGCAGGCGCGCGCCGCCCGCCGCGTGGCCCCGCCCGCCCCGCAGCTCACCGACATGCTGCAGGCTCTTGCTATCACAGAATAGATTAAAGTAAAGCCAACGAGACTAGAGAAAAAAGGTAAACAAAGCGACCATTACTGAGTTACATTGCGATAACTAGCGATTATTTTCTCTGTCCTTGTCGCACATATCACACGTACGCGACAATGGCTTAGCGAAAGCTGTCGTTGCGTGTTTCTTAGTACAGGAAAGCTGTCAGCACAGCGGTTCTAGACTGTCAGATCCGCCATCTAGGAGCGATTTTATTCCTGTCTGGAATGTGCTGTGCTTGATGTGATATGTAGGTAATAAATTGATTTTTTTTAAGGAACCGCAGAAACTTTGTTTACCTTTTTCTCTCGTTTCGTTGGCTTTACTTTAGCTACGTATAATATAAGTCAACACTGTGTTATTTATTAGACAAAGATTTTTATGCATACTACTGGATATATAGAATGGAATAGAAAATTAATTATCGCGAAGGCCAGTAAGTTTTTAGGTTATGTAGCCATTGACGATACGTCCATTAATATCCAAATGGACGTCTTCCAGCTTTGGATTTCCAAACGGATTGAAATCCATGCATCCAGCGTCGGTAGCTTACTGGTTAAGAAGTCGGCCTTACGATCGAGAGGTCCCGGTTTCGAATCCTGGCCATTACACTACCTACTATATTAGGAGGGGTTAAAGGGAATATAGTAGGTAATATTCTTTTTTTTCTTTAAAACAAAATAAAATGGTCGTCATCCGCGGCCGACTGTCGAAATCAGTCAATGTGCCTGTACATCCATGGAAGTATTTCGTTTAGAAACATTCCAAACAGACATAGTCAATGGCTACCTTCAGCTGTTCACTAAGCATACAGCGTCGAACCTTGACAGAGATTGTCATTTGATTGGTCGAACTTGGTGACGTCAATGGAGATCGACCAAAAGACCAGCAGATCAGCTTGACGGCCTCATCAGATGCCTTTTCACGCCCCGCTTAAAGGACCCGGGACTGTAGGAAGAAGGAAACTCGTGAGCTAGCAGGGAGTTCCAGGTCTTAAGAGGACTTCCTAGCAACTGTTTCTCCATAGTACCGTTCTCCCTTCTTTCCTCCCTGAATATTGCCTCTAGAACAATATTTCTGTTTTCGTAAAATCAAGATCTTCTGTACGCATGTTCCTGTTATTTTATGTAGGTCGGCACTCAATAAAATAAGAAAATATGATCGTCTAAAGATGATAAAAAATGACTAATTCTTACCCCGGCATGTTTGGAGGACTACCAGACAAATTCGAAAAGGTTTTAACGTTATAAAAAATAACAGGAACATGGATACGCTATTTCCTAATAAAATGGTGTCAAAAATATTTAAATCGGCGTAGTTTTCGCTGAAAAAAACGAAACTTTGATTTTGCCCAAAAAATTGTGATAAAATCGATCTGAGCTGCGGCTATCCTTATCGCACTCTACCGGGAGAGGAGTGAGACAGGGGCGACGGCAATAGTATAGGCAATAGGATTATTCGCTAGCTAGGAAGTCTTCTTAATGGTGCGGCATAGGAATGAGTCATTGACGCTTGGTTCTAGAACGTATATTCTGCACCGTATACGGATGGCATCTTAACCCTGCAAGTGTTGTCCTGTGAAGAAAAGAAGAGGGTGGGATTAATTGGAATTGGAAGAGCTTATCAGATCATTCACCATGGTAGAGACGGTAGAAAACTGCCAAAGACGCAACATCTCTACGCATCTGCAAAGGCTCGGGGGTGTCAAACTCTATTAAGGTTGGTTGCAGCACTGTACAATATTATCGACACTTGTATGCTCAGAAAATTGCACAGCAGATGATATTACAAAAACGTGTTCTATGCCTATACAGATAGGCGTTAAAATTCATTAACTCAGTTATCTAGTTTCTGCGTCAAAATACATTCCCAGTTCATCCCTTTAAGCTATTTTTGTTCCAATTATTTTTTCAGGAATACTTTATTAACTTAAGAAGTCAACACTGCGTTATTAATGCAGGTAGAACAGACTCCATTATGAACTCTGTGTATATACAGGGTGATTTTATAGTAGTTTCGGAAAAAAAGAATTTGGGCAGTTTCGATAGTAAAATCATCTCGAAGTCCGAAATACACCGGGAAAAAGAAGAACTCAAGTGGGACTTGAACCCACGACCTTTCCCTTACAGGGGGAATTCTCTTGCAACTAAACTATTGAGTTCAAATTTCCCTTCTCTTTATATCCGTCTTTTAAGGGCAACGGTGGAGCCATCTACCAACTTTCTTACGAGCTGTTGGAACCAATGAATGATTTTTCAACCATTTTTCCCGATGTATTTCGAATTTACAAGTTAGCATAATAAAATGCTATAAAAATTTCATTCGAATCATCTGGAAGTATTAATTTGGCGAAAGAAAAAAAAAATTAATAATGTATTAGGAATAATGTTCACGTGAAAGAAAAAATGTATGGGGGTTTAAAAAAACTTTTTTTTTTTTTATCAATCAATCAATGTTTATTTGCGAACACAGGTACAAATTATGGTCTTACATAATACAAGTTTGCTCGTTCCGTATTCAACCCAAAAAGGCATGCAATGTTACAATATAAGCTAAAGTACATTAAAAATACACGATATCTATAGTAAGTCAACTGATTAAATAATCAATAAAAATAAATTTCAGATATAATCATGTCCAAAGTTTTAGTACTTCATGTCAAACTTAAAATTATAGCTCGTGCGAGTTAACATGGCACCTGCCTCGAAGACACCCTCCTCCCGCTTCCCCGCGCGCGACCCCGCTCTCGCCGTGCGAGGCTAGTAGCGTCAGCGTACACGCCTCCCGCTCCCCCGCGCAAAGCCCCGAGCCAGGTGCCCTGTTAACTCGCACGAGTTGTATATAAAATTATTTATTCATTTATTACTATTTTTCTTTCGCCAAATTAATACTTCCAGATGATTTTGCTATCGAAACTTTGCCTAAATTCTTTTTATCCGAAACGACTATTAAATCATCCTGTATAAATTCAAACAGTAAAGCCCGTCTTCCACTGTAAGCGGAAAGGACTCTCTGTATGGGCCCACTTGTAGTGAAAGCCCGGTTTTGTAACAGCCTGTATAAATTCAAACAGTAAAGCCCGTCTTCCACTTTAAGCGGAAAGGACTCTCTGTATGGGCCCGCTTGTAGTGAAAGCCCGGTTTTGTAACAGAGGGACAGACAGTGTGGAGTTATATAGATCATGGTTTTGTGTATGGTATATGAAATGTGTATGGTCTATGAAATATGTATATTATTTATTAGTTTGCAATTAAATGTTTATTTAAAGATATGTTTAAGCAAATAATTTTGTGTTGTGTACGAACGTAACATGTTTTTAATTATTAAAATTGTTTCCTTAATAAATGTATGTTATGTTACCATCAATTTTTCTTTATTTTTAAGGCCATGGTTCCCGGTAGACGTGCTATTCGTAAATGAGGCGAAAAAAAGTTTAATTTTAGAGTATTGGTTGTCGGGTACACTATGGATGGCCCGTATTCTAGAATGACACTCGGCCTGAAGACGGATTGATAGTTTGACCTAAGGCCTATATGTACAATCTGTCCTCAGATAAATCGCGATTCAGGGTGAGTACGGCCCTACAACTTTTACTTAATCTTACACAGACGACTCACGTAGCACCTAAAGCCTAGTGGCTGGTTTGCATTCTGGTTACTCGCTGGGATACACAGTGACCGCACTGAGAGGTGGTTGGCGTGATGGGCAAAGCAATTAATATATAACCAAATCTTTTTAACTTTTAATAAAAAAAAATGTACCTTAGGCGATTGGCACACTGCAACGCTCGACGCGGCGTCGTTCGTGGAGGCGAGAGAGCTAGTATAGTCCGAGAGATATTAGATTTTTTTTGGTAGGTAGGTGTGTGAAGTAATCTAAAAGGAGATTGCCCACTTTTCAATGGACCACCGTTTCATAACAAATAATTTTGTATGACGGTGAAACTCTGATATTAAACTGGATTGATATCGTACTTTCATAGGAAATAAAAAATATTCTGTTATTTTGTGGGGTTTTCTCTCATTCTTCGTTTTGCTGTTCAAATTAGGGTTAAGTTTTGAAGCAAATGTCCATCAATCCGTCAAATCAATTTTGTCCAGAAAGTGCTAGTCGTTACATGGATGAACAGGGAATTAATTTAAATAAGATAGAAGTAATAGTTCCACACACTTATAAATAACCCTGATACCTATACACCAATGTTTATATTATAACTCTATTGAATGTATGGTCGCGCCACCGTTCATATAGTTACGATAAATCTTTGTTAACCTATAGCTAGCACTTGCGTGAAAGTCATAGACATAATTTGGACCCGGTAGGTGGCACTGCAATCGTGTTATAGGACTGTGCCGAGCGAAGTCGGGGTGGGTCAGCTAGTTACTTACCTACTAGGTTATGCTAAATGTACCTACAGGTTTGTATAGGAAGTAGAAAATGAAATTGCTAGAATATTTTAAGCAAGTTTTATTAATCTATGATCTCATCATCCTCATATTCATGAAATATGTTGAGCAAAAATGCAGATGGCGGTTGAACGGATCCAAATCGAGCCCAACTTAGGCACCACAATATAGTCATAATGTGGGCACAGCACAAGTCCTCAAAAAGGTTCTAAAACGTGCAGTAATCCCAAGACTCGACTATACACGTACTCAATACAATAATCAATAATAGGCTCCACACTCAACACGACACTCAATAATAACATCCACGCATCCATGTACTCCCGAAGGGGTAGGCAGAGGTGTATTAACACCCACGTTTCGCCAATTATGATATTGCTGCCCAGCGGCTCCTTTTTCTTGAGCTGTATGTTTTTGATCCAACAATAATAACACTATCAATAAAAAGTGAAAACAAAACCGCACATTCGTTACTAAAAAGACGTTTTGTTTGAAAGGAGCTCTATCATCACCATAGATATGACTAGAGATGAAGTGAATATATTAATATTAGTTAAGAGATTACTAATCTCTATGGATTCAGGTATTAGTAATCCGACCAACTATGATATGCTAATATTCCTGATATCAGTAATATCAAGCAAGATTGTTCACAATTTCACATGGTCGTGTAATATCATTTTGTTTTCGATTGGTGTATTCGGTCGGATCGTTTTTGGCAATAACCATAGACTAAGACGAATTCTTTTTTAGTATATATCGATATACTAAGGAAGAGCACCCGTTTCTTAAAAATATTCAAGGAATTATGAAGGTGATAGGGAATGTCTTGCATTCAAATTATTACTTATACTTATTATTAAAAAAATGTTCTACTACTTGGTCACATTATTTTATAAATAAATGAGGCTCAAAAATAGCTTTTTATTTCCCAACCTTAGCAAGGTATTCAAAAAATACTGTTGTGTATTGGCGACGTCCGTGCCTTGCGAAAGGATTTTTTCTAAATCCGGAGAGCTAATTTCCGACAGGCTGTCTTCCGAAAAAGTTAAAAAATTGATGTTTTTAAACACAAATAAAAAACAACTTATTAAAAACAAGATTTTAAAAAATCTGAGATAATAATTTTGTATACGGGTTGTGCAAAGAAAAACAATATGTACCTACTTATTTGAAAATTTAAGTACCTAACAATAGTGTGCGACCGGCATCGGGTAATTCGGGTAGGTACTGTGACTATGTTTATTATTATTAGATATTCCAGTCACCAACCACGACGTATCGTATTAAACTATAAAAGTATACTGTACCTGTTCATAAAACAAAGTGAACAGAATTACAAAATCAGTATCTTGTATCTTCAGCAATAATAATCCATAATCGTGGTGAATAGATTGGTTAAGACCAATCTATTCAGCACGAAATATTAGCGCAATATGTCAATAATAATATGGTCGTACATATTATCTATCACCGCGGTATTCATGCATTGGTCATCGGTAAAATATTACTAATATTCAAATATTAGTTAAGATATTATAATATCATGAGACTATTATATTAAGATTAGCTAATACCGACGAATATCGGTATTAACCCATCTCTAGATATGACACGACAGTTTTCAACTTTTAACAGTTTGTATTTCGTTGAAAGAGCTAGTATTTATCATTTTTCACAAATTCACAAACGGCATGGTCTCGCATCTTACAACAAAATAGCTCTAAAAGCGTCCTCTACGAACCTACCCTCATTGTCATAATCGCATAGATATATTTTGATTTAGATAGCATACTTCATGATTCGAAACGCTAAAGACATTGTACTTTGTCAGTTAAAATAATTCCCATTTACTGATTTTCTTATAATTATATAAAATCTTTGATAAAGTCCCTGATAAAATGATTTTTTATCGTCAGTATTTTACATGAGTAGGTAACTACTTCCATCTCAACAATATTATTCCTACTCCATTTGAAACTATCTATGTTATGTGCATTTGAGTAAGAAGACAATTATAATCGATTACACCACTAATTATACCAAAGTTGAAACACCGCATACGATTTTGTTTGAGTGAAGAATTGTTAAAAAAATATTTCATGATTTATCAAGTTACTTATGTAGCCATACACTTTTTATTTAGGTTTTTCAAAAACGAAACGAACATTGGCATTCTCCTTTTGAGAAAAGTAAAGTAAAGCCATCCGACCATTAGCTCGATAGCCCAGACTATATTAAGAACGCTAGAGATGAAAAGAAAATGATAAGAAGTGCAAGCTATTTTCGACTTATTGACATGACATAGTAACTAATTTTTTTTCTTATATTCGTGATCAGCGTCATCTATTAACGCGAAAAGAGACGTAATTAAGAAAATGCCATTTAGGTTGAAAGTCACTTGCAGTCTCTGCGTGTTCCGATAACAAGCCAAAACAGTGGTGTCGGCTCCAATACCCGATATTGGGCATCGATATTTGACTTCCTCCGATCTCGGATGTCGGGTATTGGATATCGGACGTCAGTTGGTGTGAAAGCGCTCTACATCTGCCGTTAAATAGTCATGTGCATTGCAATAATATTAATTTAAAATTCGTCTCAAATACCTACACAGAAATTTCTAACAGCTCTCGGACTAAAAATCCCTCGAAAAACACGCGCGTGATTGCAGATTTCAGTGTGCCATACCTCGCGTTTTCTGCTTGTACGCGCGTATTCAGCGACAACGCGCGTGATTGCGTTGTCAGTGTGTGGGACCCCGCGTTGTTCTATACAAAATGAGCTCCGTAGAGGCGACGAGCGCGACGCCGCGTCGACGCAACAACGCTCGACGCCGCGTCGCGCGTCGCAGTGTGCCAATCGCCTTACATTTAAGAACTTAATACTTAATAACTACAACTTGATAACAAGTATGATTCCTATCCCTCTAATAAAAAATAGCTCACAAATAACTTTGAACAAGTGGTCATGTGACACTGTCCAAGTTCTTGGCCGCCCTCCACAGCGGGTTGGTGGCTAATTCTTCTGCCTTCCTCTCTTTTCTCTCCCGTCGCGACTCTTCTCCGACGTTAAAGTACTTCTCTCTGAAAAAAAGATGATAATAAATAAATTAAAGATGGGTAGGTAGGTGGAAAATGAACGAGTGTGATCTAAACTGTCTTCTCTACACCCTAAACCCCGCAAAAAATGAAGAAATATCTATTTATAACGCCCTCTCTCTGTATTTGCTCTATGGTATAGATGCCAGTATTTTTCTTGAACAAACGTCAGAAAGATTGCGCATGTGCACTAGAGTTAACGTCACGAATGTAATGTTGCCAGTATTGTCGTTTTATTTTCTCAGATCATTATTGTTCAGATATGAATATAATAGTAGTTGAACCGCAGCACTTAAGAACTTATATTCGCGCGTATCCAAAGTTAGAACGTTAGAATGTGATCATGTGAAACACCTAGAATCATGTAAAAAAAGATGCAACAGTGGATAGTTTCATCATAATATAAACAGAGAGTGATCGTAATACAGGATCTAATTACGTCTGTGACACTGAAAATAGAGAAAGCGACTCCTCTTTACTGATGAAAAAAATGTCACGCTTGAATTGCAATGATATAATATACCATAGCGTAACACCTCATTGCTATCCTCAAAAGACATAAAAACGCGTACTGTGCGTATGGTGTATCTACATGTTGTGACTTGTGACGTGATTGGGATCTTAGATTTGTAATTCACACACTATACCCCGTCCATCATATTATTGTATTTTAGACAGATGGAAGTAGTGATTGCATGAAAATTTAAAATATCGACAAAGTTTAAAAAAATAATTAATCGATAAATTAAAATATTATGATAAATATATGATTTCATGTGGAATTATAATCTATTATCTTTCTGTTCATAATAGTAAAGCAGTAGATATTTCGTGTCTATACCTACAATTTACAAATGTACTGTAAAACGATTGTGGGCTATAACGCACACGCTAATCTCCAAAACAAAACAACCGACTTCTAGAAGAATATTCCAACATGCTGATATCCTGGTATTTATTGAAGAGTTCCGTGATCTGTCTCTGAAACCCATCATCAGATCTTTATATAATTTAAATGGGACCATTTTGGAATAAACCTCTTTCAAATCAAAAAGAATTTTGACAATCCGTCTACATAATACCGGAGTTACAAAAATCATGTTGTGACATTTTCAATTTATTATAATAAAAACAGTCGATGGACTAACTACATCCCTAAAATTGCTTTCTGGTTGACGTGACGTTGTCACGAAAATGGCATATTGGCGCCTAATTTTTGTTAGAATTTTCAGGTGTTGACGCTAGAACAAAGTTATACCGACCATTGTCAGTGAGCTGTCTAAAATACAATAATATAATGGACGGAGTATAGTGCAACATAAAAAAATGTGCTGGCAACTTTAAACCAACCTGTCATGGCCCCAACCAATCATCAAACAGTATGGCGGCCATATCATTATTAATTACGAGTTTTGTCGCGGGACTTATTTTGTGGCGTCGACTTTTTAGGGACCAACAGAAAAAAAATATATTTATTAAATAAAAGGCGCGAGTCCGTGCGTCC
Source organism: Eilema sororculum (assembly GCA_914829495.1). Classification (NCBI taxonomy): domain Eukaryota; kingdom Metazoa; phylum Arthropoda; class Insecta; order Lepidoptera; family Erebidae; genus Eilema; species Eilema sororculum. The sequence goes on along the minus strand of OU618545.1, from coordinate 21,325,021 downwards.
ATGATTGATTTAATACTATATTCTATGATTGGTTGATTGGCGCACCCCATCCAAAAAGACTTCTAAACCCGTTCCGTGCAGCTAGAGTATATTATCAACAAGTTTGCCGGTCATCCATACCTAAAGTTGTAGGCACCGGCGTTAGGGTCCACGGGCATGTACGGCACGTCATCGTGTACCTTCTCGTATGTGAGCAGCCGCCGCGCCGTCAGTTTCGTTAACACCTGTTCAGAGTTCGACACCAGCTTGAAGCACGGGTGACTCGGGAGTTGCTCCTCGTTATACTCTTCTCTGTAGGGAAAGAACCAGTTGGTAGGTTCTGGTTTGGACATGCAATGCATTCTTTCAGTAAAATAAATATTCCACATCATTATACACAACGCTATCTAGATCTATGGTAAGCTTTTATAGCTTGTGTTATGGAATATAGAATGCGGAAAAACATACTTATATACTTTTTTGTAAATACATACATATTATACATAGAAACACCCAAACCAATGCAAATAGCCATATTCATGCATACAAATGTTTGCACTGAGCGGGGATCGAACCCGCGCCTCCTGCGTGGCAGTCGCCGTTCACTACCATAGTTCCATACTTCCATAGTTAACTGGGGAGGGGAGGGAAGAGGACGATTTAAAAGGCGATAGGCTATGTAAAAGGTGATATAGTCACCTTTCATGGCTAAATATTTGTCAATAGGTGAACAACAAAACAGTTAATTTACTTGACAAAGGCAAACTCCTCATATCAAATTAGGTGGTTCTTCCTAGCCAATATCCAAATTCATCTTTTTCTATAAATACAGTAGATTACTATTGCTCATTAATATGTTTTTTACTAACGCCAAGATAGGTAGATTCAAATGTAATGATCAACAAAACTAAACTTTTTTATGAAATAAACAATCTGAAATTTCTGAAATCGCATGCTTCTTCTTTATCCTTGCATCCTAGGAAAAACTACCTCTTGGACAGTATTTCCTTTGGCCCGTATTGAAGACTCATAATCATCTACGTACACTAGTTGGTCGGTCTAGACAAAATCTGTGGGTGGGGAATGCGAGACTCGGGCTTAATTGCTTGTAACTGCGGTGCCCCCGTGCAGTCCATGGCGTATTGGGTCTCGAGTCCTTTATGTCCTACTTTCTGTACTAAAGACGATCTAAATAAAGCCACTGACAGCGCGATTAAGATGGCAGAATTTCATTCCCGAATAGTGTATTTATAAAAATGAATCGTTGACACGAGAAGAAAAACATCCTAGCGTTTCTGGTCGCATTTGAAGGTCACCTCGGAGTCCCTGGGTCAGCCGGGGTGCGAGGGATATGTTGAAGACAACCTCACCTCCAGCTTAGCACTACGACCATCAGTCAGCGTGCTGCTTTAGTCGGTTAGAGTCCGACATAACCTCCTCTACCGGCTCCGGCGGGGGAGGTAGGGTAATTTTTTTTTTCTTATTTTTACAGTCTGACTGCGGGTTTGATTGATTTCTGGAATCGCATGCTTATAGGTGAATCCTTACCGTACTAAAGGATACCAGCAGACCAGTCGCCGGCCGACCCCCAGGTGCCTGGCGGCGAAGTTCAGCAGATCGCTGTACAAGTGCGGCAGGCCGTACTCCACCTTGGCGGGGACATGGTTCACTAGGTGGTGTTCCGTCAGAGTGTAGTTCTCTCGCTCTATACCGATACGTTCTGTAGGCTCCCGAATGCCATAGGGCGCTGAAAAAGAAATTGAATTGGGTATTCTACTGACTAGTCAAATTAATTACTTTTTATAATCAGCTCGGCGAACCTTGATCCCTATGACACTGACAGTTATTCCCACGACACAACCTTGTAGTAGCGTCACCGTTATATTATAATCGAATTGGCGGTGTCTAAAAATGATATTTATTAATTTTAGGCAGATATATGCAATTACAATAATATCCCGTTGGAATTATAATAATTATTAACACTTACAAGAAATTATCTCAATCAGACTTTACGTTGACGTCCTGCAAATGTTACTCCGTTTGGAAGATATCGACTAGTGCGGAAAAGTATCGATAAACAAATATCGAAAATGGAAACGAGTGTACAAAATACATCAATAGAGCACCTACGCTCTTAGTGTCAGATTTATAATCATTTAAGTTGTTTGCGATAATAAAATAAAGGAGATTTAACAAATTTATTGTATATACCTACTCAAATAAAACAAAAGCGGTTTATTTATGATTTTTTAATATACATTAATCTGAATCTGACAATGGTGTCACCGATTGCGTCTCAGACTCGGAATCCGAACTGCAGCTGCTTTCTCCTATGTTTATTAAAAACGGCTGGTCTACTTTATTGTCGTATCGCACGTCTCGATTCCAATCATCTAAGCATAGTTTTTTCGTCTTTTCAACCACTTTCCTCCAATTGTCCGGAGTCACTTGACTACATGCCTCTTGTAGCAACGTAAGCATTTTATTAGCTGTGAATGGTGGAGTGGTGTTAAGCCTGGCTGCACAACCTGAAACAATAATGGTTTAGATTGAAAATGATGCAAAGTCAAAGAGCGAGATCGGGGTAAGTACATTATAAGTACATAATTTTGTACGTTAAAAGTGTGTAATTGATATAAGCACATGGATAAAAATAAAAATGCAATTTGCTAGTGAAATAAAATAGCTTTAAATAGTACTAGCCGACTAGACAGTCACCAGTGACCTAAATAAAAACATGTTAAAATAAATACAAATCAACCCACCTTTGATCTGCGCCCATATCATTTCGATTGCATTATATTGGCAGTGGTAGGGCGGTAGCCGAATCACGGTGTGCCCTTTTGATTTTGCCATCTCATCCAAGAAATATTTCTTCTTTGTTTGCTGTTTATGAAGGTTCAACAATCTAACTAATTCCTTTTTCAGCATTTGAGTATTAGCTGCCACACCATTGTTTTGCAGCCACTCAATTATTTCGCCTTTATTGTTGTTCGCGGTAGGCGCTTTATTAATTTGCACAGAGTGGTATGGGGCGTTGTCCATTAAAATGTAGTGGGGCTCGTTTAAATTGTCTAATAGTTTTGTGAACCATTTCTTGAAATTCTCAAAATTCATCTCTTCGTGATAATCACTTGTTTTCACGGATTTGAAGGCCCACAAGCAGTTAGGTACAAAACCTTTGGCTGTGCCAGCGTGGCAGATAATCAAACGCTGGCCCTTGCCTTCTGGTGCTTTGGTACAGGATTTCTCTGTGTCGTCTGTCCATGTTTTGGAGACTGAGTGATTGGCGTTGAGCCACGTTTCGTCCAGATAAACCACCTTGTCCCAGTTCTCGATGTTTTTTATTTGTCGTAGAAAATCACACCTCATCAATCCAATGTCCTTCCGCTCCATTATCACTTTTCTTTTGTCACACTTCCCATAACGAAATCCACATTTTTTTATAACCTGTCTGAGAGAAGTGAATCCACCTTTAAATAAATCAGCCGATTTCAGCGACGCTAATAATTTTGTGCAAGTCGGCAGTTCACCTCGAAAATAATAGCCGTAAATATGGTTTCGTATCGCTGCCATGTCGAAATCATCGGGGTTAGTTACGGGTCGTGCCCTATTATGTTTTTTCTTCTTTGGAGTTGATAATTTGTTCTCCTCCATCGACGATTCGCCGAACTTCTCCTTTGTAATTCGGGAAACGGTAGCTTTGCCAATTCCCAAAGCATCAGCAACACGGTCGCGTACGTTGTCAAGTGGCAACAAGTCCGCCATTTTGTAGTTCGCGAGCAAAATAGTCACGCAAGCGTACAACAAACTCCCGCGTTTCACTGTTGAGTACAGTTTTTCTCAGTCTTTTCGGCATTTTGAAACACCAACAAAAACAAAACAGCAACAATAACAAAAACAGAAAACAACAATAGTAATAAACAAAGGATTCCGTTGACACAACAAAACACGTGGCGCATACAAGGCGTTAGCACTCGTACTGGCGTAGCGAACTGACAGTACTAGCGTAGTGACAGATCAGATAGTGTTGCTATAACTAAAATTTTAATTCACATTAAAATTATACAGTCCGACCATGTTACCTCTGCATCGGAATATTGGCAACCCCATATACAAATACACGGATACTTGTAAATATAACAAGCATTATAATTATAGTAATGTAGATTATATTTTAAAAACATGTTTATCGATGTGGCTGAATGCAAGTCACGCCTTTGCCTATAAAAAGTTGCGATATATCGACACGACCCGTCACTAGTATGAACTGTCATAGGGATCAAGGTTCGCCGAGCTGATTATAGTAAACATCAAAACGATAAGGTAAAATAAATGAAAAAATATTTAGTGACGTCATAAAATTTGATAGTCAAATCAGTTACTATTATAGGTTGGGTGGATGATTAAAAATAAATGAAAACTTTAAAATAAGAACCGACTCAATTTTTACAGCTCTTTTACAATTCTTAATTTAATAAGCTCGGTTAGATAAAGTGGGTTTCATCGAACAGACCAACTGAAGTAGTAAAAAAAGTGTAATTCGTCGAACATAGTTTTCAAATATGGAAGTTCAGCCAAACCCACAGTTAAGACTGAAAAAAGCAGACCCCAGCTTGACCGTGAAGTGAAATATTTGTATGCTAACGCCCCGCCGAACCACAGAAGTGTTCAAGTATGCTATTGTACGTATAATTCCCGGTATATATCTTGACCTCGAATCGCTAGAGAAACGAGTCGTTTGATGTAATTATTGTTTGATGCATTTAGAGTTTGTGACGTATGGTCAAAATATGCCGGAGGTAACTATCGTAATTATGACGAATCTCTCGCTGGCTATCGTTGTGACGTCACACTGATTCGGGATTTGGAACCTCAACCAATATACAAAATATTTTATTTTCGACATGAATAGTATTTTTTTTTTCAATTAGCTATTAGAGCCCATAATCGCTCAATGCTGGGTACATATTATCAGGAAGTTTTAGAGCATTTAAAACATTCCGTGGAGAAAAATCCCCACGGATATCATCCCCGGAGCCGGTGGAGGTGGTTATGTCGGACTCGAATCGCCTAAAACGCACACCGTCTTTGGGTCTTTGGTTGCCGGAGTTGAGATTGCCGAAAGCATATCTCTCGCACCCCAAAACATCACATAGATGGACAGCTGACTTACGATCAGTAACGATGGCGTCGAACTTGAGCTCCTGTCGCCACATCGGCATGGAGAAGTCACTGACCACCACGTCCAGGTAATGCGACTCGATGCCGTACTGCTTCATGTTGCCGCGGATGCTCTCGTCTTTTGTGCGCACCTTGATTGTAGAACAGACATTTATTATAATCTAAGAAATAAGAACTGCAGACTTAAGGCCTGTTGTACATGGCACGTGTTCGCCGTAGCTGTCAACAAGCTTCCTTATTGGTCTAAACAAGACTGATACTGACGGCGAATTAACCATGAATTTTTACGACGAAAAAAACGTGTATGCACAACAGCCGTAAGACATGAAAATGGGATTTTGTTATTTAAAACAAAATTATACACAAAAAACTATTTTTCCACATTATTATTTGGTTACACACTTTTCCCCAGAATTTCTTGACACAAAAAGCTAATAAAACTTTGCATAATTCGAGAAACGAACCTGAAACCTCATGTAGTGCAGTAGCTGCACTTGCTACTGCTACCATTACAAAACCGAAAACTATGTGTTGCAGTGCAGCTCAGAATTCCTCTAGTATAATTTTTGCCCATATCTGTATTATAAACAGCTCACGTTAAAATGTAATACATACTTTGTTACCTTTTGTCCAACGCGAGTGGGCCGCGTCCGAGAGTGCAGCATCATGAAATCAATGTCGGAGCCCCACACATAAGCTGTAACAAGAAATCGTAATAGGGTATTTGACTAAGTCGTCGATTCTTCCCAATACTAGTTAATATGATAGCTTGTTGTGAAAAAATACGCCTTGCATAATAAAATATTGCATATCTAAACTGAAACTATGACTTTTCATTACTTGAAATTCCCAAAAAAAGTCAAAATATAAACAATCAAATTCAATTCAAATATATAACTTTTTGGATTCCTCATTAAATTTAAAAAAACTTTTATTATGAACTATATAAGTGTAAACGCAACGTAGACCGAGATAAATGCGATATTATCTTGCACTCCGTACATTTTCACTACGCCCTACCGAAGCGTGACGTCACAACTTGGACCGATTTTGTAAGGAGCGTTTTCGGGCGGCGCGACAAATTAAAATTTTCAAAATCAAATATCTTGAAAACTATTTGTCGTACGAAAATTTTACTTTTACAGTTCATTATATTATAAGACAGTGGTCATTTTTCGAAAGTAAAAAAAAATTAGTCAAATAACCCATTACATCATATTTTTCAATCTCATGCCGCGAAGCCGTGTTGGTTCTCGGTGGAGTAGAATGGGACCAACCCAGCTCTTCCTGTGGGTGTCGTAAAAGGCGACTAAGGGTTAGGGCTATTCTCCATCCGACATTAAACATACAGCCCAAGATAAAGGGCCCGCTAAACGGCTATGGGCTCGCCCCCTATTACGTCGTGGGACCGAAAATCATAATTGGCAAAACGTGTAATACTGTCTACCCCTTCGGGGATTTACAGACCGAGATCTCATAAAATAATCTCGGCCGTTCCAGAAAAAGTTTATGCAGTTGAGGATTCGAGATTCGGTCATAAGAGTTAACGGCATCTGACTGCGTAATCGCGGTGCAGTTCCATAAAGTACTTGCTTTCGTGTCCCTTTACGTCCTACGTACATGGACACGAGAAGATCTCATAAAAAAGTGTGTGTTAAAAATTATAAAGATGATGCATTAAAGGAGTATTTTTTTACCACGTCAAGATCTTCAGGTTCAAAGCTCACCACCTGCAAGCTGTTAAACTTGCTGACTGATGGACGAGATACTGACATAGGTTTTCTCTTGGGTTTGGAGACCTGATTGACACCGCCCTCACCTGAAACAAGGCACCTAAAATCTTTGCTTGACTTACCTCCAAAATGTGCAGCTGGGACCAGCAGTGACCCCGACCCAACAAAGGGATCAAGCACCACATCACCTGGTTTTACTTGTGCTTGATTAGCCATTATGATAGAGAGTTGCGCGTCCATGCTTGTGTTGCCAATGAACTCACGTTTTTTCAGGGAGTGGACCTGAATTAAGTCACGCTGTCCATCTGCAATCTGTTTATTATGAAAATTTAACTCAAAAATTAAGATAAACTCAAATACTGGGTACCTTCCTACTACTATTACTACTGCCAGTGAGGACGCCATTTGATCGGACGTGTGATCAGCCCTTCTGTGTGGGCCAATTGCCCTATAACAACTGCCATAGATGTTTGTATGGAAACCGGGAACGACAGCTTAACATGCTTTCCGAGGCACCACCAGACTCATATTCATTCATACAAATATTTGCACTGAGCGGGGATCGGACCCGCGCCTCCTGTGTAGCGACCGGGATCACTAACGCCATGCCACAGAGGCTGTCAAATACCGGGTGTAAGGTAAGCCAAAGGCCCCTAGTAGTACTCCAGGCAGGCTACATATTGGCATAAAAAAATCGAATTGGACAATGCTTTTCTTTGGACTAAGAAATCATAGAAATAAGGGTTTAGTAATTTTAAGAACTGGCCTACTATCTTACCCATTTGCCAAAAAACACATCATAAGGTTCCTCTGGAACATTGTTTGGGTCCACTCCATAAAACTCCAAGTATGATAAGATCACATCGGGATTTTTCAATTTCACAAGGCCCTCTAATGGTAAGTAACTAAAAGTCTGGAATGCAAAAGCATTTTTGTTAGAAATTTTACACAAACATTCAACAGCTACAGAGAACTGTTAGCAATTCACTGTCTACTTTAGCAAGATTTATCATGTCATCTTTTTTTTATTGATCTCGAAAGTGTCATCTACATTTGGATGAACTGTGGACATCAGCTTGTGTGCTATACAAATATTAGTCTAATACTAGAAAGACTGGATGAAGTGAAGTAGGAAAGTAGAGTGAATGCACTGAGATTCTGCCTTAGACCCAACTGTGGTCCTCACTAAGTTAACAAGGATAATAAAAAAATCACAGTACAATAAATTTCTTACCTCAATTTTATCAACTTTCTCTTTCATAGTGAAATGTTTACAGAAAGTCTCAACTTCAACTTTAAATGAGAACTTTGATGAACAGGCCGATGTTATTAATTCTTTGGGGCACAAATGAGTATCGCTAATAGAACTATTATCATTAGATTCATCAACAATCCATTTACCACTCAAATTTTGTAAAGAATTCTTCAAATTTGTATGCAATTGTGACTGTGCTTTTGCTCTAGACCAGAGCTCTATACAGTTTTTGACCAGCACAGATCTCGAAGCAATCTTTTCAACGCAATCTTGGGTAGGTAATTCAACTATCCAATATGGCTTTTGTACACATGGTTTCTCTATAAATTTGATTGGTATATTGAAAAGAGATAGTATACTATTCATTTCCTGAAAGTTAATAAATTATTTTATTTAGTAAAAGAATAAAAAGTAGCCAGAAAGTAGTTGAACAAAAAATTCTTATTCTATATTGCACACATACAGTATAGAGATAATTTATAACATAATATAACAAGAAACATGTGCAAAGGCGAGTTTAACTCAATATGAGTTCTCTCCCAGCAAACCTTTGAGTTGCAGAGAAGTAGAAATAGTAATGGTAATGAAGAGATGTGGAGTGTACCTACATAAACATAAAATACTTACAGCATGACGGAAATCAACGTGTTCCTGTGCAAACCACAACAAATATCGGCGCCACATTTTAGTATCACTGTGCATAATCACAAATACACTTCAAAATGTTTTCTATATTAAAACAGCATGTTGTTATGGTTCAAAAATCCATACATAAACATAACCTCACTCTAATATTCCTTAATGACGTTGACGTTTAGTTTAGTAATTAGAGGTTTGCACCGGAGCGGGGGAACCGGAGAATTACCGGAGATTCACCGATTGAAAGTAATCAATTGAATCAATTGTAAATTCACCGATTGATCTCCTGTGATTTTCGCATATTATTTTTTTATGTTGCACAAATATACGCTTTCACGCCAATTGTAATAATAAAAAAATAAAAAAATATTATGTTTTTGTTTAAGATAAAGTTAACAAGTGTGCTCTCCTGTAAAATAACAATATTACTAGGTACATTACCTTAAAGATCCGGGCGCCTTGGAGAAGCACATGCCTAAGATAGTCAATCGAGTAGGTTGAAGACTTAATCTGCCGGAGGTAAGCTAAATAAAACCACAGCAAAGAGGTTTAAGGTTTTATTCCTCCAGTGTGCTTATTATAGTAGGAACTTTAAGCTACTTTATAATTAAGTACTTACTTTAAAGTTTAAATTTAAGAACTAAATCACTCATGTCCTTGAAAAAGGACATAGGCTATGTTTGGTCGCGATAACCGAAATCCAATAGCTAGCTAGCTACTTTATATAACCTTCGATTTCGATTTCGATTTCACCATCTTGGATCGCTAAATGCATGATAAATTCGTAATCAGCGACCCCAAAAACCATGGAAGTGATCCCCATATCGATTTTAGTGAAAATTTCGAGTCCGCCATCTTGGATCGCTAAATGGATGATATATTCGTAATCAGCGACCCCAAAAACCCTGAAAGAGATACCATATCGATTTTATTGAAAATTTCGAGTCCGCCATCTTGGATCGCTAAATGGATGATAAATTCGTAATCAGCGACCCCAAAAACCATGTACCCGTATCGATTTTAGTGAAAATTTCGAGTCCGCCATCTTGGATCATTAAATGGATGATATATTCGCAATCAGCGACCCCAAAAACCCTGGAAGCGATACCCATATCGATTTCATTGAAAATTTCGAGTCCGCCATCTTGGATCGCTAAATGGATGATAAATTCGTAATCAGCGACCCCAAAAACCATGGAAGCGATACCCATATCGATATTAGTGAAAATTTCGAGTCCGCCATGTTGTCTTAAAAAAGACAAAGTTTCACACATACAACTTTCATTCCCCTATCCCCCTCCCTTTTACGCGATAAAAGGTGGCGTATGTCCTTTTTCAAACTTTAATCCGGCTCTGTAAAAAATTCTTTCAGGTTATCTTAAAAACTAAAATTTTGTGTATACAAACTTTCAACCCCTATTTCCCCCTTTTTCACAATAAAAGGATGATTATGTCTTTTCCCTAGTTCTAATCAGTCTTTAAACCAAATTTTACCCGCGTGTCTTCAAACCTAACAAACTTTTCTTCATCAACCTATCCCCTAAACCCCTTTTTTCGCGTTAAAAAGTAGCCTCATCCCGTTTCCGAGCCCTAGTTCATCTTTGTACCAAGTTACATCAGGATATCTTCAAAAATGACAGACTTTCATACAAATTTTCCTCCCTTATCCCAATCCCCCCCCCCTTTAACCCCCCTTTTAGCGACCTTAGAAGCATAATTATGTCGTTTCTCAAGGTCAACCCTATCCCTATACAAAATTTCATTAAAACCGGTTCAATAGTTGAGGCGTGAAAGCATAACAGACAGACAGATAGATAGACGAGAGTTACTTTCGCATTTATAATATTAGTATAGATGGTAGGTACATCTATGACGAAACAGAAGATTTGATAATGATACAGGGCTAGATCACTTATACACACACACACACACACACACACACACATATATATACGACAGTGTTACTTATCTTAATTGTGTTAATGTTATTGTTATTTGTATATTTATAATTTCCGAAGTAGGGCTAGGAACCTATGTAATGTTTTCGGTGGGGATCGGCGCTGTAAGCTGAGATACAGGCTCGTCCTAGTTCGGCTGCAGATGCTACCTAATCTTATTAATGAACTATTTTAGCCTATACTTATACTTGTATAATTTAAGCTGAAGTTTATTTGTGTAATGATGAATAAATAAAATAAATAAAAATAAATCTATGTAACCCTCTGTGCACGACTCGCACTTGGCCGTTTTTAATCACTTAATGCGAATAGTAAGAGAAATAGGTATAAATTGAAAAAACAAATATAATTCTCCGGTGCTCACCGGAGATTCAATCGGAGCTTGCCCATTCACCGGAGAATTCAATCGGAGCACGAAATCTCGCTCCGGTGCAAACCTCTATTAGTAATAGTTGAAGGTGCGAGCTTCTAAAATATCGATTAATATCGATTATGGTGACACTAATCGCTTGATCTCATGAAAAATCAAAGGTTTTTTTATACCACTTACGTGGCAGACAAGCACACACCTGATAGAAAGTTTCCTTGGCCAATGTTAAAGGTATTCTAAAATCAAGATAATCTAATTCGGTAAAAGTGAAGTCATTCTCATTATATTTCCAGAATCTGAATTCTTAATTTTTTTAAACTTTAGGTACGTTACTTCTCTGTACCCTGCCTGATGATACGCTTATATAAAATCTATAAAGGTCTCACACCGGCTCTCACGACCTCGACCTGGGCAAATACTTTCTCATGGTGTTTTGAAAAGCCCGATTATGAAACTCGGGTTCACTTTGCTTGGGTTGTGAGGGGACCACATGTGAACTAGGAATACTTCTATTTCAGTAAAAACTTTAAGCTATAGTTAAATATATATTCCTACTAGAGAGAGATTTAGCCATCTTTGTCGCGTGAACTATTTTTTACCTCTAAGGTGGCAGACAAGCACAGGGCCCACCTGATGGGAAGTGGATACCGTGATCTATGGACGTGTGCAACGCCATACGAATGTGCACACACATTCGTATGGCGTTATGGGTATCCACCACTGGGAACTATGATTACAATACAAGAATAGAAATGTCAACAAATATTCCTAAAGGATTCTGTTTAGGCAAATAATAGAATTATATACTTACTTAATTATATATTTTTAGAGTCTTTCACACTTCGTAATTTTTTTTGCATACATTAAGTAATTACACTAATTACATTTATACCTATTATTATGATTCTTCTTTCTCTTCTGAATTTTCTTGTTCCATCAATTCTTGGTATTGATCACTTAGGAAATCTTGGTAGGCATCTTTAATAGCTCCGGAGCAGGCGACGTAGTGACCACCAGAATGTTCGGCCACAACGGGTTTTATGAATAAGTTTATTAGGGACTCACTCATTTCTGTAAATAAAGAAGACACTTATGTAATGCTAATTTCTTTAAAAATAAATTGATTTGATGGATGTAAGTGCAATAAGTATTTGGTGTAATTTGCATTTATCAGAATGCAAAATAGATTTTTTGGAACTGCAGTTACCTTTATGATATTTTTTTAGGACAGTCAAAAGACATGCAATGGCCAGGTCACATTAGTCATTAGTGTAAATAAGTGTAAAATAAATATTCTATAACACTTATCTAACTTTTAAATGGTGCACATTGGGAGAGGCCTATGATTGATCTAACTTTTAAATTCTCACATTCCTTGATTAGTCTTCTGACCACGGCTGGTGTAACCTGGGCGAAACGTCAGGCAAATCAATTCAATTCAATTCTCATTGTATGGCCTCTGTGTGTTGGCATAACTTGCCAATTTCAGGGTGTTGTGATAAGTTATTCGGTGAAGATCAGAGATTGTTTAATTGAAATTGTATTGTACAGTTGAAAATGACAAAATAATAATAAATCGGTTCTGAGGCAGATTGTGTGATGTGGCATGATAACATACACAATAATCAATCAATAAAGTATATATATATGGCAAATCAAAGGCATGTAAAAATTAAATTAATGACCCACCCTTTGGAATAATAGAGTCACTCTCTCCATAAACATGCAAGGAGGGCAGTGTAATCTCTTCATCATAGAATCCTTTATGTACCAGGCTGCCCGATCGGAAACCAGATGCAAATATCGCAAACTTAAATGTGTATGGGAGATCTGGAAACATAAAATATTGGTTCATTACAAACTAATGAAGAAAAATTAAGAAATGCTTATCTTAGTTGAGTATTGGGAGGTTACATTACTATATTGACAAAAGCATCATCATAAACACCAATAAATAATAAGCTTAACTAAATAGAATTATAACATGATATCTAAAGCCTTCTTCTCCTTGAAATTGTTTAGCATGGTTAATTTCCATGTTTGTTTTCATGATGTTTGGACATTTCTCCAGTTTTACTCAACCAATTGCAGTCAATATGTAATCACACCTTTATCCCCGGAGGGTAAGGCAGGGGTGAATTAACACTCACATTTCACAAATCATTGTATTTGGTCCCACACAATAGGGTGCGAGCATATTGCCGTATTCCGGGCACTATTATTGACTCGAGCCATGCATCTGAGGTTGAGTAAACGAGTAAACAGCCTTATCCCTTAGTCGCCTTGTACAACAGCACATAGGAAAAGATGTAATTGCCTGAATATTACTCTGCTGGGAACAATGTGGCTTTTGCAGACAAACATTAGCTTTTACGTTTAATTAAAACCTTTTAAATAAAATTAAACAACTGCATCAAAGCCCTATTTTTTGTGTCCATCACGGACAGAGAGACAAAAATTTCAAAAACGATCAGTTTAGTATCATTTTTAAATATTTCCAATATACAGAAACAACCACTTTACAAAAGTTGCTTGCTTAAATTCCTTCAGTAATACAAGAAATAACTTACATCCTTTCTGCTGCATAGCAGCTAACAATCCCACTAGGCAAGCTCCTTGAGAGAAGCCCATGAAACCATCAAATGGTCCGTAGTCTGCAACCACTTTTTCTATGAGGGTCAAAGTGTTCTCAAATCCAAGCGCTGGCCCGCCCAGACACTTTCCACTGTATGTGTTGTCTTCTGCATTAAACCACCATGATCGGGAATCTGTAAATATGTGAACAAAAAAAAACTGAAAAATATAGCTTGTATCATCTCGATCTCACTTTGTAGCTCCTGGTTGCACCCAAAGCTTTGGGGCAAAGGGTCTGGTTTCCTAATCCTCTTTTCCATTGGTCGGTTTTCCTTAGATTGTACGCGTGTGACTGCCGTCTGACCCTCAATATCGATAGAAAACCCTGTGCTAGGAAAACCATGAACCAGAAGAATATATTAATTAAATTACCTTCGTCACCTGCGCCGTCCTCATTTACCACTTTATGTGGTGCTGATATAAAAACTAGCTGTGCATACTTCGCAACAGCTTTGCGGAAAGAACCAATTTTCGCTCTAAAAACCGCTCCGTTCTGTCTATAGCCATGGAAAGCGAGAATTTTTAACTTCGGTCGCTCTGGTGCAGGTTCGCTAATTTGTGGCGGCGGTGGTGGAGATAGCGACGACGAATGGTTAGAACCCGAGTTTGGCTCCGACATTGTGACGATATTTCTTAAGGCATGAGTTCTATATATTTTTTTAAGTAGAAAGCACTGTTTATTTATTTTGATAGGTTACTTTTCACTCTATGAAACAAAACAATCCTATCCGTTTTACTTCTAGTTTTACATCAGAGGAGCAACAGAGAAAAGTAATTTGAAATTGGGTGAGATAAAAAAGAAACAACAATAAAAGATATGCTCAAAATATAATCCCATTAGGGAAAATAACGTAGCAGGAACGCTGCGAACATATTATTACCAGTTAACAAAAACGTAATTGTCAAAAATAGTCGAGTTTACGTTAATCTATCTATTAAGTTAGTTTCAATAGTGGCTCACCACTATTTTATTTGGCGCCAAAAACTTACAACTGTCAAATTGTCAAATAGTTTTGTGTTGTGCGTTTGTAGCGTTGTTTTCTTTGTTAATTTATATTATTTAATAAGAAAAATGGAAGAAGGAGACTTTGATCAACGTTTGCGAGACTTACAAAGAGAGTACTTGGAGTTTTTAGACGATGAGGTACGTTCATTGATCTTTTTCTGTAAATTTATAACCTTCCGATACCGGTTATGATTTGACCACACAAATGGTCCTAATTTCAGGAAGACCAAGGGATATACATGGAGAAAGTTAAATTGATGATAGCAGACAAGTCGCAGCGCCTTAATGTTAACGTTAATGATCTCAGAAGGAAGAATCCTGATCGTGCCAAGAATCTACTTGACAATGCGTTTGAAGAACAGATAGCGTTCCAACGAGCTCTCAAAGAATATGTGTCGTCGATTGATCCCACTTACGCCAAGGTTCAGGAAGAGTTCTTTGTCGCTTTTAGTGGCAGTTTCGGAAACAAACATGTTACACCTAGGAGTCTGACATCTCGGTAAGAATACATTGTTATTTCGAAATTTAGTAATAATTATATATAGTTTTAATATAATCAAGAATGGGTAACCCTTTTTCTTGATGCGATAAATAGGTTTAGGCTTTAGAGAGATTGATTCATTGACAGATCTTTTTGTAATTTTTTTTTTTTTTTTACTTCTTGTTGTTCTTTGCCAATATGCACAAGAGTACCTGGCCGTAAGACTCCTTGCCTAATAATTTTTCCTCCTTGCCTAAATTAGTAGAGATTTTTTTTTATATTTTAAAACTAATCATTCTTATAGTGTTTATATTATTTAAAAAAAAATCCTGTTTCATAGTCAATTCCTCAACTGAGCTGAAACATGCATGGCTAAATACCTAATATTTTATTTAAATTTTTCCAGATACTTAGGAAACCTGATCTGTGTAGAAGGCATAGTGACTAGAGTGTCTCTTGTGCGGCCAAAGGTGGTCCGTAGTGTCCACTACTGTCCGGCCACCAAGAAAGTTATGGAGAGGAAGTATACTGATCTAACATCATTTGAAGCATTTCCTACATCTGCAGTTTATCCTACTAAGGTACTATCCATTATGCAGTTTGTTTCTACAGAGGCAGTTGTTTCCATTCAAACACTTCCTTGATTTTGAAAAAAAAAAACTACTAAAAAGTGATTCAAGTGTGGCTCAATAGCTCAGTTGGAAGAGCATTCCCCCTGTAAGGGAAAGGTTGTGGGTTCAAGTCCCACTTGAGCACTTCATTTATCCCGATGTATTTTGAACAATTATTAGATTTTTTTATTTAACAAACAGTTTTATACCCATAATTTATAGGTACCTAATTGGTATTCACATTTTACAACAATAAAAACTATACCGTATCTATTATATCTGCTTTGTTTTCATAACATTACATACCTATTTCTTCTTGATTCTGATTATCTTCTCTTTTTAGTGTTTCTGATATTTCTATCATTTTTATAACTAAACATTAAGTTGTGCTAATTTGTTATCTCCAGGATGATGAAGGCAATCCACTTGA
This sequence comes from Eilema sororculum, assembly GCA_914829495.1. Lineage (NCBI taxonomy): Eukaryota > Metazoa > Arthropoda > Insecta > Lepidoptera > Erebidae > Eilema > Eilema sororculum. The sequence goes on along the minus strand of OU618545.1, from coordinate 21,308,738 downwards.
AACAGAATATGGTCTTTCTCGGTACAAAGATCACCAGACCCTCACAGTTCAGGAGATGCCGGAGCGGGCGCCTGCTGGCCAGCTGCCCAGGAGTGTGGACATCATCTGTGACGATGACCTGGTAGATCGCTGCAAGCCCGGGGACAGGGTGCAGATTGTAGGAAACTATAGATGTTTACCTAATAAACAAGGAAGCTTCACTGCTGGGACTTTCAGGTAAATATTAAATAATTTTTAAGTATATCTTGTAAACAAAATATTATTATTAAAGACTGGAAGCCGGGGTCAGGGGCAGATGATGGTATGTAATAAATCTCATTGTAACATTATTGGCCACCTTAAAGATTGGTTGTTGAATGTATGTAGTTGGTCAACAATACCAGAAGAGTTGACAGAATTGAAGGAGACTGTTGCCAATAAAATGCATGCAGATGGACTTGCAACAGAAAAGTGATATATAAATTAAATCCACAATTATATAATTAAATAAAATAAAAATTCATTCATAAATCTAATAAGATATTACCATCTTAAATCATCTATAATATAAAAATGAATCGCTAAATGTGTTGGTAAGCGCATAACTCAACAACGGCTGGATCAATTTGGCCAATTCTTTTTTTAAAATGGTCGTTGAAGTTCAAGGATGATTTTTACGGCGAGAAAAAATCGAATAATTGCCGGGAACCGACATCCACGCGGGCGAAGCCGCTGGCAAAAGCTAGTTTTAAATAAAAATGTGACCTGTCTGAAAGAAAGGCTATTTTTAACATTGTATGCATGTATATTCTGAACCTTCTTTCATTAAAAGTACTTGAAAGCCACAACAATGTTACCTAGCTCATTTATTTAAAATATTCTTTTCTTTCCACAGAACAATCTTAATAGCAAACAACGTAACACAAATCAACAAAGATATGAACATGAATATCACTCTGGAAGATGTGAAGCTCTGCAAACGTCTGGCCAAGCGGGGGGCAGTGGATATGTTCGATGTGTTGAGCAAGTCACTGGCCCCGAGCATACATGGGCATGACTATATCAAGAAGGCTATACTGTGCTTACTGCTGGGGGGCATGGAGAAGGTGTTGCCTAATGGAACAAGACTTAGAGGGTAGGTTGATACTCTTCCATTTTCATAATAATATTTTTTCACAGTCAAGTAAAACAGAATGGTGGTGGGCAGTGACTGGCCGAGTATCCGTCGCATCGTCATTTATAATTAAAATATAAAATCTTTTAAAATTGCATTGGTGACATAGTGACATGAGTGATTTAGTTCTTAAAATTAAACTTTCAAGTACTTAATTAGGAAACTAGCTTAAAGTTTCTACTATAATAAGCACACTGGAGCGCTCGAGAATAAAACCTTAAACCTCAGTGCTGTGGTTTGATTTAGCTTACCTCCGGCAGATTAAAAGTCTTCAACCTACTCGATTGACTATAAGTCAGGTTGTCTGTAAGAAATCGCGCCTAGTGATAAGCCCACCATTTGATTTGTAATACCTTATTGTAATTTGTAACTTTTTGTAAATATTGTTTTTGGTGTACAGTAAAGATTTCACCCCTTCATTCTCTTAGCAATGCTGGGTAGGGTCAGGGTTCGAATCTAACTCCAATAGCATTGACATCTTCATGTTTTTGTTTGCAGTGATATCAACATACTCCTTATCGGTGATCCGTCAGTGGCAAAGTCCCAACTGCTGCGTTACGTGTTACAAACAGCACCCCGGGCTATCACCACCACTGGTAGAGGCTCTTCAGGCGTAGGTCTCACGGCTGCTGTCACTACAGACCCTGAGACTGGCGACCGCAGGTTTGTGTCCTTCACAAGAAAAATAAATGTTTTGGTAACTGAGATTACCAAGTACCCGACTTGGTAATTTCAGCATACAAAGTAAAGAATATAATTTGTTTGTCCGTTTTAGCTTTAATTTTCGAGGAACGATTCGATTATTTTTCGAGTGTTCGGAACCGATATTACATCAAATACATGCGTGATTACGAGAATTTCATTGGGTAGTATTACAAAAAATGTATTGTTTTTGAAATTGTTCTAATATTTTGTAGGTTAGAAGCCGGTGCTATGGTGCTGGCGGACCGCGGCGTGGTGTGCATCGACGAGTTCGACAAGATGTCGGACATCGACCGCACGGCCATCCACGAGGTGATGGAGCAGGGCCGCGTCACCATCGCCAAGGCGGGCGTGCACGCCACGCTCAACGCGCGCTGCTCGGTACTGGCCGCCGCCAACCCCGTCTACGGCCGGGTAAGTGACAAGATGGCGGACATGACCGCACGGCCATCCACGAGGTGATGGAGCAGGGCCGCGTCACCATCGCCAAGGCGGGCGTGCACGCCACGCTCAACGCGCGCTGCTCGGTACTGGCCGCCGCCAACCCCGTCTACGGCCGGGTAAGTGACAAGATGGCGGACATGACCGCACGGCCATCCACGAGGTGATGGAGCAGGGCCGCGCCAACCCCGTCTACGGCCGGGTAAGTGACAAGATGGCGGACATGACCGCACGGCCATCCACGAGGTGATGGAGCAGGGCCGCGTCACCATCGCCAAGGCGGGCGTGCACGCCACGCTCAACGCGCGCTGCTCGGTACTGGCCACCGCCAACCCCGTCTACGGCCGGGTAAGTGACAAGATGGCGGACATGACCGCACGGCCATCCACGAGGTGATGGAGCAGGGCCGCGTCACCATCGCCAAGGCGGGCGTGCACGCCACGCTCAACGCGCGCTGCTCGGTACTGGCCGCCGCCAACCCCGTCTACGGCCGGGTAAGTGACAAGATGGCGGACATGACCGCACGGCCATCCACGAGGTGATGGAGCAGGGCCGCGTCACCATCGCCAAGGCGGGCGTGCACGCCACGCTCAACGCGCGCTGCTCGGTACTGGCCGCCGCCAACCCCGTCTACGGCCGGGTAAGTGACAAGATGGCGGACATGACCGCACGGCCATCCACGAGGTGATGGAGCAGGGCCGCGTCACCATCGCCAAGGCGGGCGTGCACGCCACGCTCAACGCGCGCTGCTCGGTACTGGCCGCCGCCAACCCCGTCTACGGCCGGGTAAGTGACAAGATGGCGGACATGACCGCACGGCCATCCACGAGGTGATGGAGCAGGGCCGCGTCACCATCGCCAAGGCGGGCGTGCACGCCACGCTCAACGCGCGCTGCTCGGTACTGGCCGCCGCCAACCCCGTCTACGGCCGGGTAAGTGACAAGATGGCGGACATGACCGCACGGCCATCCACGAGGTGATGGAGCAGGGCCGCGTCACCATCGCCAAGGCGGGCGTGCACGCCACGCTCAACGCGCGCTGCTCGGTACTGGCCGCCGCCAACCCCGTCTACGGCCGGGTAAGTGACAAGATGGCGGACATGACCGCACGCCCATCCACGAGGTGATGGAGCAGGGCCGCGTCACCATCGCCAAGGCGGGCGTGCACGCCACGCTCAACGCGCGCTGCTCGGTACTGGCCGCCGCCAACCCCGTCTACGGCCGGGTAAGTGACAAGATGGCGGACATGACCGCACGGCCATCCACGAGGTGATGGAGCAGGGCCGCGTCACCATCGCCAAGGCGGGCGTGCACGCCACGCTCAACGCGCGCTGCTCGGTACTGGCCGCCGCCAACCCCGTCTACGGCCGGGTAAGTGACAAGATGGCGGACATGACCGCACGCCCATCCACGAGGTGATGGAGCAGGGCCGCGCCAACCCCGTCTACGGCCGGGTAAGTGACAAGATGGCGGACATGACCGCACGCCCATCCACGAGGTGATGGAGCAGGGCCGCGCCAACCCCGTCTACGGCCGGGTAAGTGACAAGATGGCGGACATGACCGCACGGCCATCCACGAGGTGATGGAGCAGGGCCGCGCCAACCCCGTCTACGGCCGGGTAAGTGACAAGATGTTGGACATGACCGCACGGCCATCCACGAGGTGATGGAGCAGTTCGTGCTCGCGCCGCCCGCGTGCGCAGGCAACTCGGAAGTCGGAGGGCACTGACTGACCTCCGTCCCCCATGAGCGCGGGCCTGGGGGTGACGGGTGGAGCCTCCTGTCACCCCAGCAGAAGCAGGCCACGGCGGCGGCGCGCTGAACAGCGCGCTTCCCCATTCCGGGGGCGAGTCGGGGACACCGTTGTCCCCCCTCCTGGGATCCCCCCAGACCGTAAGGGATGGCCCTGGGTCAGCCGGGGTGCGAGGGATATGTCGATGACAACCTCACCTCCGGCCTAGCACCACGACCCACAGTCGGCGTGCGGTTTTAATTGGTTCGAGTCCGACATAACCTCCCCTTCTGGCTCCGGTAGGGGAGGTATCCGAGGGGATTTCAGCACGAAAAAAAAAGGAGCAGTTCGTGCAGAAATGCCTACTTACAATCTGCACAAACCTATAAATAATAAAACCGAACGCTCCAATGCGTGAAAGCAGTGGACGCTGTAAAATAGTAGAAACCTTCCATAAGGACGTATTATTCACAACTGTAATTCGCAACTAATTACGAAACATAGTTATGCAGCAAGTTAAGCGAATAAGGCCAGAGGGATTAGGACTTTTTATTATAACCAGAATCACTGTTATAACATCTCGTTCGTTCCCCAGTATGACCAGTACAAGACGCCCATGGAGAACATAGGGCTACAAGACTCGCTGCTGTCGCGTTTCGACCTGCTGTTCGTGATGCTGGACATCGCGGATGCCGACCACGACAATATGATCTCGGAACATGTGCTTAGAATGCACAGATACAGGTGAGGTACATTTTTTTTGCTGTACAAAGCCAGAGCTGGCTGATTTTTGCTGGACTTTCATTCATGTTCCCCGGTATGCCCAATTGAATGCTGGGATTGTACTTTTTAACACACTTTTATTAGCTTCACTTGTAACTATGTATGTAAAAAATCTTAATTTGACCCATTTCCCCGTCTTCGATTAGAATGAAATTTCGCACACGCTCTGAGTTCTGATGACAATACATGTCTAGCTAAGAAACGTCTTTACAAATCCAATATTGCGGCCTCCCCAAGATGGCGGACTGGCTGTTTGAAATCCACCCCCATGATATGGGTATTAAATGAAAGGGTTTTGCTGTCAGGAATACGAAAAAAAGACACATGACTTAAATCCAATATGGCGGACGTCCAAGATGGCGGACAGGCTGTTTGAAATGTACCTCCATGATATGGGTATCAAATGAAAGGGTTAAAGCGTGTTTTATAGTTTTTTAAACTATTTACATAGACGTAACTAAAAAAGTTACGTCTATGTTCTAACAGCCATGACTGTGGCTGTGGCAACTACTAGCGCTAAATCTTTGCGTCTATTGATAATGAACGTCAGCTGGTATGGGGCCTATCGGGACGTGACGCGCCAATTAACCAATCATTGGTCAATCTGATTTATTGTTTTTTAGTTGGTTGCACATCGTGAAGTTTCCAACATTTCGAATACATAGGGAAAAAGAATCTTCTCGGGCGGGACTCGAACCCGCGATCTTTCCCTTACAGGGGGAATGCCTTGACCAAGTCGGCTACCGAGACACGCCCGATGTGATTCAAATTTCCCTTAAGGAAACTGTAGAGTCATCTACCGATATTCTTACGAACTATCGGAACCAATGAATTATGTTACAATCATTTTTAAACATTGATTTTTGATAACTCAGCCCAAATATATGAATGAATTTTACAGCATTAAATATGCTAACTATACAAATCAAATATTCCGACATTTGTTCAAGTTTTTTATCGGCAATTATATCGGAATCTGTTCTCGTACATACTATTGTGTGTATCTAACTAATTGTTAACTTTTGTCTAGGAATCCCAAAGAACAGGACGGCGAAGTCTTACCCATGGGCTCGTTAGTAGAGATGTTATCAACAGAGAACCCTGACAATGATGAAACTGAGGTAAGTTGCACTTTATTACATGTACATATATTCATGCCTAATTCTCTCCAGGGCAGGCAGAGAAAACCGCCCGCCATCATCTATTAAATAAGGGGGCATCACACCATAGCACAATGGCACATCAAATTGCCAAGAAAAATGCTTCTTGTCTTCTTCTTAATTGTTTCTGCAGCGAATCGCCGCAATTCGTCAATTTCAAGTATGCTTCTTGTTAAGAAGCATTATCTGCGTAGGGTACCTATATGTAAGGCACTAAAGTAGAAATTTCTGTATGCTCAGCAAATGCTGCTATGGTGTGAAGTATTAGGATTAGGTTACGCAAGAAGCGTAAGTAAGCACACGCTTCTTGCGTAACCTAATACTTCTAAAACTAATCTCTCGTCAAGAAGTTTTTATGTGCAGCTTTGGTTTGTTGCTAAGGGTATTAGAAATTTTCTCTTAGTCAGAAGCTCTGCATAATAGTTCTTTAATCTAATATTATAACATTCCACAGGAGACCAAACAGTCAATATACGAGAAATACGACCCTCTTCTCCATGGCAACACCAGAAGCAAGAAGGACCAGATTCTGAACACGAAGTTCATGCGCAAGTTCATCCACATCGCGCGGCTCATGAAGCCCAAGCTCACCCAGGAGGCCTCGGACGCCATCGCCGACGAGTACGCCCGCCTCCGGAACCAGGACATGATGGATAGTGACGTCGCTCGGGTAAATAACTTCAAATACCTTTTAAATTTTCCCGTTATTGTTATTGTATAAGTATAACTTCAATCGGTATATCCATCTAATATATAAAATTCTCGTGTCACAGTTTTTGTTGCCATACTCCTCCGAAACGGCTTGACCGATTTTGATGAAATTTTGTGAGCATATTGAGTAGGTCTGAAAATCGGTCAACATCTATTTTTCATCCCCCTAAATGTTAGGGGTAGTCCACCCCTAAATTGTTTTATTTTTTTATTTTTTAGACAAAATTTATAATTTCTTTGTTTTATGATACAACATACAAACATACATACAATCCTCAATTTTCACCCTTCTACGATCAACCCTTATTTTTTAATAGCCATTTTAGTAATTTAATCATTTTTTCTTTCCGGTAGAAAAATGATCAATCGTCATTTAATTATTATCTATTTTTCATCCCCCTAAATGGTACAGCGGGAACGGGATCTGACGCCACGAGGGTAGGAAAAAATTGGCGGTACGAAGTTCGCCGGGACAGCTAGTTAATTTATTTATTTATTTATTTATTTAGAAACTTAACAGCATATTTAACATAATACATGAGCAAAGTTAAAATGACATAGGACACTTAGCCAATAACAAAGTTTCCCGACAAGTAAAAAATTGCGTTCACCACTTAATACATAATTGTGTAAACAAATTTTATACATCTAATCACAGGTAGGAATATTAATTTGATAGAATGTGAATAACGTATACAATATTCTTAAAAACTACAAATATGTTCGTAACTTTTTAATAATTTCTTTTTTAAAACCATTTTTCGACAGGTGGAAGATGTCAATGTCATCAAAGTTGTCGTTATAGCACCTAAGCAAACGAGTGAGGACGGCATTTTTGCCATAGTTAGTGCGGTGTAGAGGAACACTGAACAAGCTGGTATGTCTGGTACGAGTTTTGGGTGCGCTTAGGTTAATATGGGAAAGTAGATCAATACTATTAATTTCACCTCTTAAAATAGCAAATAAAAAACTCATATCCAGTAACACGCGCCTACTTGATAGAGGGAGTAAATTATACAGGGACCGGACAACCCCGTTTACGAGTTAAGCCTTTGAAAGGGTAACCCTTATGATAGGGTAACTCATATCGCAGTGTTACCTCTTGATCGAGTATTCCTTCTAAACCCAGCGAAGTGGCTTAACTCGTTTATCGCGGTATCTAAGTGAAGGGGTAACCCCTTCAATTGACTAAGCCTTTGAAGGGGTTACCTTCACGAAAGGGTTTTTTTCGGGTAACCCAGGCTTAGCCAATCATCGTGAAGGTCAGGGCATTCATACTTGTACCCAAGCTGGGCCTCAATATATAACTATTTTTGTTAGTTGTCGCGAGTTTGGCAACTTGGTAGGTATTATGTGACGACACTCGCGAGCGCGATCTAATAATTAGGTGAGCAATAATATATGGGTAGGTAATTATTGTTTATAGTAGTGAGTAAATTAGTTACTATAAAGTTAGTATTGTTTTGTGAGTATTGTGAAAATTGATGACGTATTTATTATTAGGGTAGAAGCACCAAAAGTTTTTTTTTTTCGTGTGGAAATCCCCTCGGATACCTCCCCTACCGGAGCCGGAAGGGAAGGTTATGTCAGACTCGACTAAAACCGCACGCCGACTGTGGGTCGCGGTGCTAGGTGAGGTTGTCAACGACATATCCCTCGCACCCCGGCTGACCCAGGGCCATCCCTTACGGTCTGACCCTCCTCAGGAGGGGGGACAACGGTGTCCCCTACTCGCCCCCGGAATGGGGAGGGGACGCTGATATAGTAGTACTTCCGAAAAGAAACCTTAATTGTATGAAAAGTAACCTATTCATTCATTAATGAGGCGCGGCCGCAGCCTGAAATGGGGGGGGGGGGGTGTCATTTCGACTTAGACACCCCCTCCCACCCTGCCTCCAGGCGGGGGGTGGTTATGTCGGATACAAACCGACTAAACTTACACGCTATCCCTATGTCATTAGCTGTTAAAGGTGAAATTGCTACAGGCATGGTGATTGATAAATCACACTAGCCCCCTCAGATATGACCACAGTATCCCCAGATAGGTGCTACCACCTCGACCAGCTTCTGCTAGGGTGACAGGCGGATTTACTTATCTTCACCCCCAGGTCCGCACTCATATAGGGCGGAGGTCGTTGATCGATGAGCGACCTCTAACGCCTTTTTTTTCCGTGCGGAAATACCCTCGGATACCCCCCCTGCCGGTGCCGGAAGGGGAGGTTATGTCGGACTCGAACCGACTAAAACCGCACGCCGACTGTGGGTCTTGGTGCTAGGCCGAAGGTGAGGTTATCTTCGACATATCCGGCTGACCCAGGGCCGTCCCTTACGGCCTGGCCCTTCTTCAATACGCTTACTATACGATAACAATAGGGGTTGGTGCTAGGGGTACAGAACTTCTAGTAAAATCCAATTTTTTTTTCATCAAACCCCTACGTGTTCTCCTAAAATGCTATTGAGGTTTCTAACACCATTTTTTTTCTAAACTGAATAGTTTGCACGAGTGAGAGACACTTCCAAAGTGGAAAAATGTGTCCCCCCCCCCCCCCCCTCTAAGTTCTAAAGTAAGAGAATGATAAACCTAGAAAAAATATATGATGTACACGCAAACTTCCAACGAAAATTGGTTTGAACGAGATCTAGTGAGTAGTTTTTTTTTAATTCGTCATAAACCGCAAATTTCGCCTTTCATTCAATTAACTCACAAATAATACAAGAACTTTTATATTATGTTACTTGCTGCTACGGAACCCTTCATGGCCGAATCGCAATTAGCCGGTTTTTAGTCAATTATATTTGTTTATTAGAACTGAAATTACTAATATTCCTCTAATCCCTCCAACTAAGCTAAATTGCTTGTGCTAGGAGTGGGTTCACATCGGTAGTGTAATGGTCAGGATTCGAACCCGGGACCTCTCGATCGTAAGGCCGACTCCTTATCCATTAAGCTGAAAATGGGGGCCGTAAACTGACGAAAACGGCCCATAACTAGCATTTTTGCTACTTTTGCACTTTTTCTCTTATAAATCAAAAATATAGGTTTTTTTTTTTATTTTTTTATACAGGGTACGTTATGAGCTATTTTGGAAATAGGTAGCCTATTTTTTTATACTAAAGTGAGTAACTCAGCTAAATGGCTGTAAACTGGCGAACTGACCCTACTGGTGTTTTTGATGCTTCGTAATAAGTATCGAAATTCCAATTGAAATGAAATTCGACGAACGAAACAATGAGAAAGACAAGAACAAGTAGACACGAAAAATAATGTGCATTAAGTAAAATTAAACTGTATTAACATAGCAACAATAAATATTATTCCATGTTTACAAGTCAGCGGCAACTTCGTTACTATAGCGAGTAGATGATACAATGTTGCGCCGAGCCGGCTGAGCGTCTTGTGCGATCGTAGTTATGCAATTTTCAAACTTACGACAATTCTCAAAAAGTGCACATTTCAATGTCTTAGGTTGGAACGGCTTACCCAGGTTACAGTGTTACTGGGTTTTGAAAGGGTAACCCTTTCGGAATGGGTTTTTTACACCCGTTCGAAAGGGTAAGCCGTTCGTTAGGGTTTCTTCATTAAGCGCTTAAAAAAACCCCTTCAAAAACCCTTTCAACGAGTACCCGTCCGGTCCCTGAAATTATACCACTTACAGTCGTCGTAATATGATGTATGTCGTCTCCTTGTTTTAAAGTTTAGATATCTTAAGAAACGCTTTTGTATTCTTTCCAGTTTGTCCTTATACATAGCATATTGGGGACACCAGATAGAACTGCCATAGTCTAGCACACTTTGTACGTATGCGCAGTAAAGAGTTTTGAGACATTTGATATTTTTAAATTTGGAGCACGTACGCATAACGAAACCCAGACTTCTGAAGGCCCTACTGGTAATGTTGTCAATATGGTGGGAAAAGAGCAACTTGGAGTCCAACAAAACCCCCAGATCCCTGACTTGATCTACCCTTGCGATGACATTGTCACCGAATTTGTATGCGTATTCGATAGGTTTTCTACGGCGACTAAAACTTATGCATTGACATTTGTCAATGTTAACTGTAATATAATTACGTCTGTAATATGCGAATAAGGCGTCAAGATCGCGTTGAATCAACTCACAGTCAGATCTAGATTTAATTTTCATATATACTTTTTTATCATCAGCGTACATAAGATGTTTGGAGTTACTAAAACATTTGTCTATGTCAAATAAATAGGCACAGTAGAGTAGAGGTCCGAGGTGTGACCCCTGTGGTACACCGGAGGGTATATTGATGAAATTAGATTTGTATCCCCCAACAGTCACAGCTTGTGAGCGGTTTGTTAAGTAGGATCTTATCCAGCGCAATAAATCGCCATGAATTCCTAATTTATATAATTTTGCGAGCAGTATGTCATGGTGGACGCGATCGAACGCCTTTTCAAAATCCGTATAAATCGCGTCCACCTGCCCATCAGACTCCATCCCACACAATGCATCATCACAAAACAGAGCAAGATTAGAGTTAGTAGAACGGCCTTTCATAAAACCGTGCTGAGTATCTGGAATGCCCCGCGAAATAACTGGGTAGATGCTATTGTATATAATTTTTTCAAAGATCTTACTTAGTATAACAAGAATAGATATGGGGCGATAATTTTGAATTACTGACTTTGATCCTTTTTTATGGATAGGAATAATATGCGCTTTTTTCCATAGGGAAGGAAATATGCAAAGTCGCAATGATTTTTGAAATATCAGATAAATTGGATAAGATAGATTATTGGCACACTTAGATAAGAGAATAGCTGGTATTCCATCGCAGCCAGGGCCTTTCGTCTTGTCAAGTGTCTTTAGCGAATTGAGAACCATATCTTCCGTTATCGTTATTTTAGACATAACATTAAGATGAGTGGAGCAGTCTGCAACAGGCATGGTCTCTGAACTATTACAAGGAACATCCATAAACACACTATGAAAATAATTGTTGAAAGCTGAGCATATAGCCTGTCCCTCTGTAAAAGTGACACCGTCTGAAGTAAACTGGTTAGGGTATTGACTACCGCCTCTTTTTGACTTGACGTAAGTCCAAAACGCTTTAGGATTGTGGTTTATATTAGATTCCGATAAAGATATAAAGGTATCAAAACATTTTTTCTGTTCGCGATGATGCCTATCACGGAGAAGTGCGAACTCTAAGTAGTCACGGGGATTTCCGAATTTCTTCCATCTCTTGTGAAGTTTGTTTTTCTCTTTAATTATCTTCAATAAAGATGGGGTAAACCATGTAGGATGATGACTGTTTTTAGGCTTTTGCACTAGAGGAACCAACATTTCTATACTTTCGTTTAATATTTCATAGAACCTGTTCACGGCATCATCAACCGTGTCAGCATGTAAAATCGGAGACCAATCAGTTTGACTCAAGTGATTATTCAGAGCGTCGTAGTCGCAACGGTAAAAATTGTGTCTTCTATTAATTTGTTCAGTGAATGTAGTAACATGCAAGTCCAATATTTCCACCGTGAAGGAAGGATGATGTGTATCTTCCTTCAAAAGCCTGTTACTATTATTACATTTAAACACATTGAGAGGGAGGTTGCAAAAAGCCAAGTCAAGCGTTCGACCTAAGGCGTTCTTAATACAGTTGTATTGTTGCAAACCTTGAAATAATAAATCCTCAATAAAAGGTGTGGCTGCAGATTGAAGCTCTTTTGTTCCAATGTTGACCAACTGATAGCCTCCATCGGACCACTGCAGACAGGGCAGATTAAAGTCACCCACCAGTAAGATTGTGTCAGACGAGTGGGAAAACGTGATCCTCTGTAACGATCTTCTAACCTCTTCTAGTTGAGTAGGTATATTGGGACTACCAGATGGGATATAAGCTACTACAATATGTAAATTGACCGGTGCGTTTAGAACTTGAGCGGCAACAGTGACACAAAGTGGTTCAGTTGCCGTACTACTAAAATCAATATACACACTCGCGGTGTATTTACGCTTAATGCAAATCATTACCCCGCCTCCACCCTCTTTATTGGTAAGCAGCAGATCACGATCTCGGCGAAAACACTCGTACCTTGTATCACATAATTCGCTGTTCAGAATGTCACTTTGTAGCCACGTTTCTGTTATTATAATAATATCGTAGTTGTGACTAAGAATGTTGTTATACAAATCCAAACATTTTGTGCGAAGGCCCCTTACGTTCTGATAATAGATAGTTAAAATTATTTCCTCAGTAGCCATTATATTTTAATATTGCAGTACCAGGAATCAAACCCAAGTAGTTGCGATCCAACCACTGTACTATACAAGACAATGTATTATGGCAAAATAGCACGTTAACCCTATGGTCAGTAGTATATATTATAACACACAGATTTGAAACGAATGTTACTGATATATCACTAGAAAATAATAGATATAATAAATGTGTGGCTCCACACCAGGACCCTCGGGACCAAACCAGCTTTGCCTGCAGGCCGGTGATGTACCTGTCGATAGACGGTTGAGGCTCCGGCATGGGCCTTCCACCCAGGGTTAGGAGGTCAGACGGCAGTAGCTCCCATAAAAGCTGTGCAGCTTCGGATACGTTCGGGAGGAACGCTAAGATGGTGGTGAATAAGAATGTTACATGTAATAGGTAACGATAAAATGCGTGATTCAAAACTAATCGCATATTTAGTTTGTTTACCGCTTGGTTCATTGATTCTGCTCCAAGGTATACTCTGATAGTAAGTACGCGTACCCCATATATTTTGACAAATGGGAACGGAGAATACATGTAACCGAACTTATGAAAACCTAGTATTACATTATTTGGATACAGGCTTGAGAAAATTATTATGTTATTATTACCCGAACAATTTATTAAAATGATATGAAATGAGTATGTGATACATTTGGCTGCCGTCTCGGCGAATACTCCATTCCCGATCAGATATAAACATATACATACATACCTTTTTACATTACTGTGACACATATTAAAAATCTTATGGGGTATCAACCCATGCAAACTGTCCGTAGTAGTGAACCGCGCAGGTAAATATAGAAACACACATACCTCATTACTATAGCCAAAGCAGACCGTATTCTTCTCACTACTGAATGAATTTTCAAGTGAATTCATCGACACGAATACAGGATGAATAACGAGATAAATTATAGCTTTGCTTACTATGAGACATAAAGCTTCCACCTGTCGGTAATTATAAACAATGGTACGAGAATATAAAAAGTGTTGAAGTGAATTGATATAAGATATCGAATGGTGTGGTTTAGTTACAATAATTAAAACAACAAAAACTGGGCTAAAAACGGTCGAATAGTTGTGTAAATCAATGTGTAATCGAATAAATTTTAATTGTTATAATGTGAAATACATGCAGTTTGTTCATTATAAATAGAAAAAACGGATGAGTAGCCAGAATTACACCAACTTATTCAGTACGTCTAAATTACTTATGAACACCGTGTGTGTTGTTTCCGATTTGCGCACGTAGATGCGACCTCCGCGTACCCACACAAACTTGTATTGTAGTTGTTTACATCGTTGACGAGCTGCTGCATGTAAGGATTTATTCTCCGGAGAAAGGTTTTCCACCACATAAACAGGGGACTTGCCGGTACCAAAGCCTAGGTCGCTAGTGTTCAACTTATCCTGCGCATGCCTCTTGTTATGTGCTACTACGGCTGATAATAAGGTGTCACGGGTACGTGGGGAGTTTAATTTCACCAAGATAGATCGAGGGCGGGTATTTGTAGGATTCATTTTTGCAGTCCGCGAACAGTGTAGTATCTCGTTATCATTTATGTTACAGTTGACAGCTCGACCCAGCTGTTTCACAATACTTATAACATTTTCGGACTTTGATTCTGGAACGCATAAGATTTCGAGATTGGAGGCTCGAGATACCTGATCCAGAACAGAAAGTTTATTCGATAATCTAACATTATCGGATCGCAAGCTGTCATTCTCCTTACTTAATGATAAAAGACTAGAACGAGTTTCTTCTACCGTCTTATGCAGATTGTCATACTGGTCGCTCAAAAAGCTAAGGGACTCTTTAAAACTACAAATTTGTTCACGCATAACTTGAAGGTTTTCTTTTAATGTCGTATTAAGGTCGGTAATACACTCTTTCACAACATTGCGCATTTCTTCGCGTATTATTTCCCTTAGCTCGGTACGTAAAACGAAGTCTGATTGTGAGGTAGTCATTTGTAATGGTTCAGGCCGCTGTTGCGTTTTGCGGCGAGTGACATTAAATGTTATGTCGGCCGTGGACGTCGGAGTTGATGGACGCACTGGTAGGTTAATATTGCCTCCTTTCGGTTGCTTGCTACAACACCTGGGGCAAGACCAGTTATGCTTACTGTCCTGGTCGAGGCACGCAATCTCCGTAGAAGACAAATTCAGACAAATGTAATGGTAGGCATCCTTATGCCGCGTCCGCACGTTTGCCGCTTGCCGCAAACTCCAAACCTCTACAAACGTTTGGCTTGATTTGACAGACCACCACACGCTTGCGAGTGCTTGCGAGTGAGACATTGTGTTCTGAAGAAGCAAGCATGACGGACGTTGAGATTGCGGCAATATAATTTGGCTGAAGTTATTTTTATTATAAATACAAGTATTTTCTTGAAAGGAAACGAAAAATAAAAAAAAATCTTCCTAAAGGTGACCATAAGAATTTCCTTCTTACTTTTCAGTTCCTTAACTGGCTTATTAAATACTAGCTTTTGCCCGCGGCTCCGCCCGCGTGGATATCGGTTATCGCGACCAAACATAGCCTATGTCCTTTCTTATGAACTAATCTACCTCTATACCAAATTTCATCAAAATCGGTGCAGTGGTTTAGGCGTGAAAGCGTAACATACAGACAGACAGGCAGACAGACAGACAGACAGACAGACAGACAGAGTTACTTTCGCATTTATAATATTAGTATGGATATGGATATGGATATTAGTATGGATTGCACTAAGGCGACACCATGCATCAGCTACTTATTTTGTCCTTGTGATCAGTATTTCCCGGGTCCCAAATGCATGGTTCTGCCTGGTAACATTCCAGGAAGTTCAAAAAGTTTTTTATTTGACCATTTGACCAGTCACTCATATTTGTACTCAAGACGACCCATACGTCTGTACGCCGCCAGTACACAATCGAGACTGAGTGTACGCAAACGTGTGGACGAGTCGCAAGCGCTTGCGGCAAATTCCTTTGATTTGTGGCAAAAAAACCGACACTTGGCGGATCGGCAACAAGCGCTTGCAAACCTACACAAACCAAATCAAACGCCCTATCCACACGTTTGAATTTGTGACGGCTTGTTTAGGTTTGGCAAGCGTGCGGACGCGGTTTTACACCTTGTACATTTCATGTAATCTTCTGTATCCAGATCAATTGTACATTCGGCAGCGCAACGATTCATAGTTATTGTTTTATGAGAATCTACTTGTAGGTAGGTAATAAACTACTGGGCGATTTAGACAGAGAAAGCAATTATGTATATTGTCTCTTGCCGTAGCGGTGAGGAAAACGTCCCCCCGCTGTCGCTGCAGCGACGCGACACTTCACACTTATTATTTAATTTAATTGATATTTTGCGAATTCAGTCACGCGAAACTTGCACTTCACTTCATAACCTTTAGAACGAATATTGTATGCGCTTTAAACTAATTGATAGCGAGAACTTTTGCAAACGTCCACCTCTGACAACAATTTAGAACATATCGAAACGTTAATAAATAAATATTGTAGAACATTCTACACAGAGAGGCACAGGTTAAGTAGTTTGTGTTATGGGATCTAGAGACGAATACACATATTGAAAACACTTGTACTTTTTCCACTGTATTAATATGTAAACCTTTGAGAATGCCGTAAGGTGAAACCGGTCAGGTGTAATAGAATAAATACTGTGGAAAAAGTACAAGTGTTCTCAATATGTATAACAATGAATTCCAACAAGTGCCATCAATCAACAGTGTAAATAAAAGAGACGAATACATGTATACAGTCAATCATAATCGTACATTAAGCTCACATAACTATATACAATACTAGCTTTTGCCCGCGGCTCCGCCCGCGTGGATGTCGGTTATCGCGACAAAACATAGCCTAAGTCCTTGCTCAAGGTCTAATCTACGCCTATACCAAATATCATGAAAATCGGTTCAGTGGTTTAGTCGTGAAAGCGTGAAAGCGTAACATACAGACAGACAGACAGACAGACAGACAGACAGAATTACTTTCGCATTTATAATATTAGTATGGATAAATACAACTATATACTATAACTATATTTGTATAAGTGCCGGCAATCATGATGAACAAACGTCAGGAAATTCGCGCATGTGCAGGAATTACCCTAAACCATGATTCGAGCTCTGATTAAACAGTGACACAAGCCTGAGATTATTTTAATATAATGATTGGATGATATAATAGGGTATTTGACTAAGTCGGCGATTCTTCCAAATACTGGTTAATATGATAGCTTGTTCTGAAAAAATATGCCTTGCAAAATAAAATATTGCATATCTAAACTGAAACTATGACTTTCCATTAGTTGAAATTCCCAAAAAAATGTCAAAATATTAACAACCAAATTCAATTCAAATATATAACTATTTAGATTCCTTATTAAATTTTAAATAACTTTTATTACGAACTCTATACGTGTAAACGCAACGTAGACCGAGATAAATGCGATATTCTCTTGCACTCCATACATTTGCACTACGCGCTACAGAAGCGTGACGTCACAATTTAGAACGATTTTGTATGGAGCGTTTTCGGGCGGCGCGACAAATTGAATTTTTCAAAATCAAATATCTTGAAAACTATTTGTCGTACGAAAATTTTACTTTTACAGTTCATTATATTATAAGACAGTGGTCATTTTTAGCAAGTAAAAAAAAAATAGTCAAATAGCCCATTGGCGCGCTAGACCATCGCGCTCGCCGTACTACCAAGAGACAGGTTGTATGTTCAAGTCTTTATCTGAGCATTCACTTTTTCCAATAAATTTGAGTCTGGCAAGAACCTCAGTGGGACTTTTGTGGTCTATACAAATACATGCTTAGTCTAAATACAATAATGGTACTATATTCCTCCGAACCCAGACCCAGCCGGTGACAGCGCGAACCCTGGAGACTCTGATCCGCCTGTCCACGGCGCACGCCAAGTGCCGCCTGAGCTTCCAGATCACGCAAGACGACGCGCAGGCCGCCATCGAACTCGTGCAGTTCGCTTACTTCAAGAAGGTAACGCAACGGACATATCATGGACGTAATCGCTGTATATTCACATCACATAAACTCACGCCTGTATTCCCCGAAGGGGTAGGCAGAGGTGCTAGCACCCACATTTCGCCAGTTTATGTTTAGGTCCCAATGTAATAGGTAGCGAGCCTATTGCCATTAACCGGGCACTTATAAACCTGCGATAAATACACACATAACTTTGAAAAGCATCGAAAAGTCATTGGTGTGTGCCATGGTAAACCTGGGATCGAACCCGAGACCTCGTCTCAGCAGTCCATTACCCATACCACTAGGGTAGCCTAGTGGTATGGCTAATGGATGGCAATGGGCAGATGTTAAATTCACATCTGCTATTATTATTAAACCCATTGGGTACATGCATGCTGTAAAACTATAGCATTTTAATTCGGTCGGTAGCTTAGTGGTTAAGGAGTCGGCTTTACGATCGAGAGGTCCCGGGTTCGATCCTGGCCATTACACTACCGACGTGAACCCACTCCTCCCTCAAAGCAATTTAGCTTAGTTGGAGGGGTTAGAGGGAATATTAGTAACTTCGGTACTAATATTCTTAAAAAAAATAAAAATTAAATCACTGAAATATTTGCTCACCATAATGGTAGGTTCTAAATGAGCCTGGCAATTAAATTATTTCATTTCATTTCATCGTTTCACAGAACAAAATAATATAACTACGCCATTATTATCATGAAAGATCATAACCTATGCAACCATGTGGTTGTCAAGACACACGACATGCATGTTACGTTTTAGTAGTATTTCTAAGCGCAGGAGTTATTTTTGCTTAATTAATATCTGTCGCTCCGAAACGGCTATAACATCAGCCGGTATGGATAGAATTGAAAATATACTTTCATATTTATCTAGTTACTGTATCCTGTTCCAAATAAAAAAAAATATCATTTGCATTTCACCCACGTACCATGATACAATTTATCTTCTAAATAGCTTTTCTAATAGAAGTCATTGGTTCATACTGCAATTGTTTCCAGGTATTAACGAAAGAGAAACGCCAACGCAAGCGTCGGGCATCTTCTGATGAAGAAGCCGCGTCGGCTGGAGAGGAACCCTCACAACCGCGGCCCAAGAAGTCTAGACGAACGGTACACGCTTTTATTAGCTTCACTTGTAACTATGTATGTAAGAAAATCTTGGAATCTTAAATTGACCCACTTCCCGGTCTTCGATTAGGATGAAATTTTGCACACGCTCTGAATTCTGATGACAATACATGACTAGCTAAGAAACGTCATTACAAATCCAATATGGCGGCCCCGCCAAGATGGCGAACAGGTTATTTGAAATGTACCCCCATGATATAGGTAACAAATGAAAGGGTTTGCTGTCAGGAATTCGATTTTGTAAATTTTAGTGCGTACTAAAAGCGTGTTTTTTTAAACTGAACTTGATGATGATGAGGAGATGGAAGAAAAGCACACGGCCCACTTGATGCAAAGTGGTCACCGTGGCCTATGAACGTCTGCAACAGGAACTCTCGTGCAGCCGACCAGCGATCTTAACAGAGAGATTCTGTGCCGTCGGTGTAGAATACAAAGCAGGACAAGCCTTAGGTCTTCCCACTGATAGCACTAATACTCTCTTAGTGAGCTCTTCTCTAGATTAAGAGGTTATAAAGTAAAAGAAAGTAATAAAACGTGAAACTAATTAGCGAGCTTTGAATTATGACCGGAATAGAAAGTGCATAGAAAGCCGTAGGTACTTAAGGTTGGCTTACTTGGGCTCCGAATGTTTTATGGGGCTTCATAAACACCTTTGATGCTCTAATGAAGAGAGATCGAATATCAGTAATATATTTACAGGACGGACAAAACGGTGACCCGTACGACTTTTCGTCTGATGAGGAGGCGGAGCCGGTACTGCGGGCGGCGCACTCCTCGCAGCCCGAACCTTCGCAACGAAGCACGCGCTCGTCACAGAAGACCATTGACGACAACAGGTAAACGAACAAACATTACCGTATTCGACCCATTACCGTATTATACCCGTGTCGACAGCCACTGTGGCGTGGCGGTAGTAAACGCGACTGCTACGCAGGAGGCGCAGGTTCGATCCCCGCTTAGTGCAAATATTTGTATGCATGAATAAATAGGCTATTTGACTAAGTCGTCGATCCTAATACTGCTTAATATGATAGCTTGTTCTGAAAAAATATGCCTTGCAAAATAAAATATTGCATATCTTTACTGAAACTATGACTTTTCATTAGTTGAAATTCCCAAAAAACGTCGAAATATAAACAATCAAATTCAATTCAAATATAAACCTTTTTAGATTCCTCATTAAATTTTAAATAACTTTTATTACGAACTATATACGTGTAAACGCAACGTAGACCGAGATAAATGCGATATTCTCTTGCACTCCATACGCTACGGAAGCGTGACGTCACAATTTCGTACGATTTTGTATGCAGCGTTTTCGGGCGGCGCGACAAATTGAATTTTTCAAAATCAAATATCTTGAAAAATATTTGTCGTACGAAAATTTTGCTATAATAAGAAAGTGGTCTTTTTCGAAAGTTAAAGAAAATTAGTCAAATAGCCTATTGCATTGGTACGGGTATTTTGCATAATTATTATGTATATATTTACTAAAAAAGTATCTAAGTATGTTTATCCGCATTCTAGATTCCATAACTCAAGCTAGTTTAAGCTTAACGTGTGTCTAGATAGCGTTGTGTAGAATGTTGTCGAATATTAACAAACCCAAAAAAAATTGCCAGATTCTTTTTTTACAGGTTGACCCCCTGGCGAATCCGTCTGTAATTAATCAATTTTGACGTTCATAATTCTTACACCTCGGGATATATATTTCGGACAAGCTCAAAATGCGTAGTACATGTTCTTGGGTGTCTTTTGATGATAGTACTGGCGGTCGAGCTCAAACACACTAAGCATCCATACTAATATTATAAATGCGAAAGTAACTTTGTCTGTCTGTATGTTACGCTTTCACACCTAAACCGCTGAACCGATTTAGATGATTTTGGTACACAGGTAGATTAGACCTTGAGATAGGACATAGGCTATGTTTGATCGCGATAACCGACATCCACGCAGGTGGAGCCGCGGGAAAAAGCTAGTAGATTATAAAAAAAACAATCCTAGCGCACCAGAGACTCATAATGTCTCGCACCTTAGATCCAAGAAATACTATGTGTCCTGAGGTATACTAACCTAAATGAATTAAATTGTATTATTGTTAACTTATTCTCCTACAGATTAACCCAGTTCAAGTCAGCACTCCAGCAGTTGTTCCGCGAAGAACGGGCCAACTCGCTCCCTCTATCGAGGGTGACTGACTACGTCAATGAGCGTTACTCACACGAGACATTCGACAGTGGGGAGGTCCAGGCAGCCCTGCACAAGATGACCAGTGACAACCAGGTCATGATGGCCGATGATATTGTGTTCTTGATTTAGTGCCCGTTGAGTACAGATAAAAAATATACAGTGTCATAAAAGATGATTATAATTGATGAAAACCCGACATTAGAATCGATTTAGGTTTTGTTTAAACTCAGGATTATCTCGAATTAAGAACTTAGATAGTTCGTAAGAATAACCACCGTCGTCAAGTAAGGAATGATTTGGATTAGTTCGGGCGGGGTCCGGTAGCTTAGTGGTCAAAGCACTTCTTTCGTAAAAGAAGGATCGCGAGGTTGAATCCAGCCTTGACCAATCAACCTCCATCATTTAAGTGTTTACAAATCGTGAAAGTTGAAAATTGTATTGTTTTTTTGGAAGCCGGAAAAGTAAAAATTGAATGAATTTACTTGGTATCAGTGTCTCGATTCTGCTATTAAAAATGCTATTCAATTTGAGACCTTACTGTTAAGAAAATCTAAAACGGTATTTTGTAAAGTAAACGAAGTGTAATTTACTCTTTTCATTTCATTTTGGACTTTATCTGTATAATTAAGTCTAAAATGTAATAGATTTTTTGCATAGCATAATCGAGACCCTGAATTTTTTTGTTAGTTGATTTATAGTATGATTAGTATGTCATACTCAATAATCAGAAAGTCAAGAAATTAATACTTAAGCAAGTGAAATATAGGTAATCTTCTCAAATAAAATTGATTGGATCAAAATAGAAGTAAGCAGAAAGTTTTCATGGTATAGGTTCATACGTACCTTTGATTTGCCTGACGTTTCGACCAGGTTACACCGGCCGGGGTCAGAAGATGACTCAGGACTCAAGAGGACACAGGCAAATCAAAAGTACTTATGTACCTATACCATGACCGTTAATATTATTGTACATCATGGAAATCGAAAGTTTAAAAGTAGATTTCATGATTTCGGAACGATCCCAGATTTTTAATGGGTTTTCACTTTATTATTTTTACCTATAATAAAAGTATAGGTACATCACGAATAAAATACGATTATGTATATTGTTTATTTCTTTCATACCTAATCTACTATATAAAAATAAGTCGGGTTTTCCTTCCTGACGCTATAACTCCAGAACGCACGAACCGATTTGGCTAATTTTGGTCTTGAATTATTTATGGAAGTCCAGGGAAGGTTTGTACGTTGAGAAAAATTCGAATAATTGCCGGGAACCGACATCCACGCGAGCGGAGCCGCGGGCAAAAGCTAGTTCTTAGTAAAAATCATTACACAAAATATCGATAAGAAAGCCTACAAAATTGGAATATTGATCCTATCATTGGATATAACACATAATCAGAAATCATGACCTGAATGTTTGTGTCTATACTTATGAGAATCAACTGTAAGGTCGTCCACTGCATTGTGCGTGTGCCCGCATGATATGGTGGGCGGCCTTAGCCAAACTCACCGCAGTTGCCTTCTTTTTGTGTTATTATTGCCATCATGTTTGTGTTATGTTTAAATAATGTTAGCTATAATTAAATATAGATACCGCCTATACAGTATGTTTTATTGTCATAACCAGAACCCTGTCGTTTTGAATTCAACGTTCAAGATAGAACTTGTGAGAAAACATCCTGCAGCCTCAGCATAGCGACATAGACATATCTATCAATAAAGTCAAAGCAAAAAGACACCTTTTTCAGTGTATTTATTGAAAAATTTATCATCATCTCAGAGTTGAGTTCCATATTACTTGACTTACTAACTATTGAAGGAATTTTTTTTACAGCATTAAGTATGCTAACTATACAAATCAAATACATAGGGAAAAAGAATCTTCTCGGGCGGGATTGGTCAGGCATTCCCCCTGTAAGGGAAAGACTGCGGGTTCGAGTCCCGCCCGAGAAGATTCTTTTTCCCTATGTATTTGATTTGTATAGTTAGCATACTTAATGCTGTAAAAAAAATTCCTTCAATTGTTTGGGCGCAGTTATCAAAAATCAATGTTTAAAAATGATTGTAACATCATTCATTGATTCCGATAGTTCGAAAGAAAATCGGTAGATGACGACGTATAAGATGCGAAATTTGAATCATATCGGGCGTGTCTCGGTAGCCGAATTGGTCAGGCATTCCCCCTGTAAGGGAAAGACTGCGGGTTCGAGTCCCGCCCGAGAAGATTCTTTTTCCCTATGTATTTGATTTGTATAGTTAGCATACTTAATGCTGTAAAAATTCCTTCAATTGTTTGGGCGCAGTTATAAAAAATCAATGTTTAAAAATGATTGTAACATCATTCATTGATTCCGATAGTTCGAAAGAAAATCGGTAGATGACGCCACGTCGCCTTAAAGACGTATAAGATGGGAAATTTGAATCATATCGGGCGTGTCTCGGTAGCCGAATTGGTCAGGCATTCCCCCTGTAAGGGAAAGACTGCGGGTTCGAGTCCCGCCCGAGAAGATTCTTTTTCCCTATGTATTTGATTACTAACTATTGCCCGAAGCTCGACCCGTATTGATATCGGTTGTAGCAACGAAGCGTAGCGTATGTCCTTTCTCAAGTTTAGACTGTCCCCCATTAAAAATAATTTAGTAGTTTTTTCGTGAAAGCAAATCAGATAGTTACATAATTTCATACCATTTTTAAAAAGTAGGGTGTATGGATATGATGATTAATTTTAAGACGTTTCAAACTTTTGCAATTCAGAAGGGTTTTTGAAATAATATACGTCGTAACTTTTGATAACTTTAATCCTTAACAATAAAATCCTGAACGGCCACTATGACATACAGACGTTTGACAAAATATTTTAACCCACACAAAACCCACATTTAAGGGGCCACAATTTCAAACTTTCCAAGACGAGAGCAAATAACAACCCAAGAAAGCACTTTTTGAGCAACAGGGTGGTGGAGGCTTGGAACAAATTGCCAGAAGATGTTGTTAGTGCTAAATCCACAAACCAATTTAAAAACAAACTTGACAAACTTACAACTGATAAAAAAACCAACAATGGATAACACTCTTAGTTAACCTGTTTCAGGTCAGGTAATACACGACCAAGGGTGATGCGCTTTGTGAACCGAGCATTTTCGGGTACAGGAATCAGCCCTCCAGAATATATGGCTCGGGTCACGGAGCGCATTGACCTCCTGAAACAGAAAATCTATGCATGGGCAAACCGAGTTCGTAGATACAAAAAACGTGTGGATCGGTTTAGCGTAAACCGTGCGTTCCAAAGGGACCAGAGGTGGGTCTATAGAAGTTGGGATCGACCTGACAATGATGTGAGAGACGGGTGCTTGCCGAATGCTGACGAAACGAACATGTTTTGGCGCGGCATCTGGTCGGCACCCGTTGCTCATGTCGAAGGCGACTGGACCCGTGATGTCGAGCGAGCATGTGAAGGAATCCCAGACATGGAATGCGTAACTATAGATGACTCCGACGTGGCCAGTGCAGTCCGTCCACTCCCTAATTGGAAATCTCCAGGACAGGACGGACTGCACAATTTCTGGATTAAGTGGCTACGTAGTTCACATGTTCGTTTGGCATCTCAGTTTCAGGCTGCTATCGAGGCAGGGTCGTTGCCAATTTTTATGACCACTGGTATTACCCACCTGCTCCATAAGACAGGAAGTACCTCGAACCCCAGTAACTATAGACCGATTACGTGTTTACCATCGATCTATAAACTTCTTACATCTATTCTGAGGGATAAAATAACAAAGCACATCTCAACAAACACTGTTATGAGTGCCTCTCAGAATGGATGTAGGAGTGGGGCCCGTGGTACTAAGGAGCTCCTCCTCATTGATATGACCATTAGTCAACAAGTTCGCCGTTGCCGTAAGAATTTATCGTTATGCTGGATAGTGTTAGTAGTTTAGTGATTCCATCAAAATGGAGTTTGGTGTGGACAAATGTGCAGTCATGCATGTAAAGCGAGGGCGGACAGTGGAATCAGAAGGTATCCAACTCTCTGATTCCATTCAACTGAAATCACTCCTCGTAACCGACACCTATAAGTACTTGGGTATGTCGCAGGCGTTGGGAATCATTGAGGCTGACATGAAACAGTCATTGCGGGAACGGTTCTTTGGTCGCCTGAAAAAGGTAATGAACAGCCTTTTATCGGGCGGCAACAAGGTGCGCGCCTACAATAGCTGGGTCATGCCGCTTCTGATGTACTCCTTCGGCATACTCAAGTGGACTCAGACTGAATTGAACGCTATAGACAGAAGAGTTCGTACACTGTTAACGGCATATCGAATGCACCATCCTCGTTCATCGGTGATGAGGTTGTACATCCCGCGGAAATGTGGAGGCCGAGGCTTTTTAAATGCTAAAAACCTCCACAACCGCGAGGTGTACAACCTTAGAGAATATTTTCTCCGAGTGAATGAGGATATGCATCGCGATGTTATTGCAGTGGACGTCTCTCTCACACCGCTCAAGTTGGCTAAAGAGAACTGGTGCAAACCTGTGGTGCTAAGCATCAGTGATCGGCAGGAGGTGTGGCAGAGTAAGGAGCTTCACGGTAGGTTCTATCGCGCTCTTCATGGGCCCGATGTGGACCTATTAGCCTCTGTGGCCTGGCTACGTTTCGGTGATCTCTTCGGAGAAACCGAGGGTTTTGCTTGTGCAATTGCAGATGAGGTTATCATGACGAAGAACTACCGTAAATATATCCTGAGGGACGGCACGGTCGATATATGTCGCGCGTGCCACCAACCCGGTGAGTCCCTCAGGCATATTGTTTCCGGTTGTTCTCGTCTTGCTAACAGCGAGTACTTGCACAGGCACAACCAAGTAGCCAGGATCATCCACCAGCAGCTTGCTCTGTTATACCAACTTGTGGACACTGAGGTGCCGTACTACAGGTGTTGCTGAACCAGTTCTCGAAAATGGTCATATCACATTGTACTGGGACCGATCTATCATCACGGACAGGACTGTTGTTGCCAACAAACCTGATATCGTGGTGATAGATCGGTCTGAGCGGCGCGCAATTATTGTCGATGTCACAATCCCTCATGACGAGAATCTCGTGAAAGCTGAAAAAGATAAACAAATTAAGTATCTTGATTTAGCTCACGAGATTGTCGACATGTGGGAGGTAGACTCGGCAATCATTGTTCCAATAGTTATAACCGTAAATGGACTTATAGCCAAGAGCCTCGACCAACACCTAAAGAGGCTCGCGCTGGGCAGCTGGATCAAGGGCCTGATACAGAAGGCAGTACTCCTCGACACGGCGCGCATAGTGAGGAAGTTCCTCTCTCTGGAGCCCTGACCACCGGTAGCTTGGTCCCTGTACTCGATGCCGGTGGGACACTGTTTTTTATATTTTTAAATATATTTTGTATTTTTTTTAGGATATATTTAAAAATGTAATTTATATGTTATTTACTAAAATAAAAGAAATAATAATAAATATCAAAAGCATCAAGACACAAACCAAGTTCAAAACAGACAAGACGGTAACAAACAATTCAGAAATAACCAGAGAGACGGTAGAAAATTTCAGAACGATAAAAGGGATGGTAATTTCAGAAATGACCGTAATGGGGGCGGGAAATTCCAAAATGACAGAAAAGGTGGTGGAAAGTTCCAAAATGACAGAAAAGGTGGTGGAAAGTTCCAAAATGACGGGAAAGGTGGTGGAAAGTTCCAAAATGATCGGCAAGGTGGCAGAAGATTTAATAAAGACCGAAATGATAAAGGCAATTTTAATAAACCCAAGAAAGTGTTTGGCGGTAAAATAAATAAAGGCAAAGCTGGGAAAGGTATGAGCAATAAGGGTAAAGGAAAGAAAGGAAGAAAATAACTTAATTTTATTTCTTTTTAAGTTTTCTATCTAATCTCAACTTCTTCAACCCTCGCGGTCCATCGTCATCACCTTTCCGTTTCCTTGACGCGTCATGTGTAAACAGATCCTTTTCTGGCTCCTCTCCGACTTCTTGCCTGTAGTAATCAGCGTCGTCGTCATCTCCGTCTTGGTCCATATTTGCGTGCTGCGACTCCGCATTGGCTAGCTCCATTAACCTCTGACTCTCAGTAATTTCTTGTTTCTTCTTCATACCATCTAGGGCCTTCTGCTTTAGGTCTTCTTTCTCCTTCTCTTTCCGTTTCACGTTATCTTCTTGCTGTGCCTTCCGTTTTTCTTTCAGTCGCCTCTTTTCATCTCTCTTCTTCTTAATTATTTTTTTCTCCTCATCTGTCTTTTCGACTAGTTCGTGGAACAGCACTTCGCCGTCCATCAAACCGTCTTCTACCTTCATAAGTTGGAAAGATATCCGAGGTCCAAGTTCGAACAGTCTTATTGCGGATTTGGACTCGGCGGCGGCGCCTCTCGACGCCAAATTCTGAGGCAAGATCACTTGTGCATTTGGATCGTCTTCAAATTCACTCTCTGATAGTATGCCCGCTTTGTCAAAGAACTCTGACATGTCTTTGCATCGATTTAAATTCGGTATTTTTCCTTGAACCATCTTTTTCGTTCCTTTGTTAAGTCCGACAGGCGTGGCCCTTATCGCGTAGTGTCTCATATCGACTAGTTTGGTGGCGGGGTTGTAGTTCATGAGCACACACCGGCGACTGTGCTTTAGCTTTACAGTAGTGATATTGATGGTAGGAAACATATTTTGGAACATGGTGGCCATGAGTTTCATGTGCATGCCTTCGCCCGAGAAGCTATTGAGCACTATGAGTGGTGCGTGCTGGAATGCGCGCATCATCACGTATTGTTTACGGAGGGAGGAGATGACGTCACGGGCTAGAGTGTACTGTGAACAAAAACACGATGTTATGAAGGAGATGAAGAAGTCTGCATGATACAGTGATGGTTTTTTTTTTGGATCTTATTCTATTTCTTGAATGAATGTATACATCAAACTATCCATTGATAAAAAATATATCTGCAAAATCCCTACTTTGAAGTTTGTCTTGGACAAAACTTACTGTAATGAATTGTCAATATTAAAAAACCACTTGTGTTATGTTATTATTAATGAGTCTGAATACAATTTTATTTTTTGGAATTCTTATGTTTGTTCACTAAAGATGCAAAAACTACTGAATCAATTTTGGTGCAATTTCTAATCACATCACAGAAGGTGAACAAACTCAAAATGCTTAAGGTTAATCATCAGATCTGAAAATAGCTGTAGGACAGATGGCAGTTGGATGAATATAAACTAAAAAAAAAAAGGAAATATATACATCATAGTTGTACAGAGCTAATTTGGATTTGATTGAGCTGATTTTTTGTAGGATTTTTGCCGGGATATTTACCATGTTTGATAAAGTACTATTACTGGCGAGTGTTTTACTATCAATGTGAATATGACCATGTCAATCTCAAATCATACATTAATTGAGCTGATTTGCATGAGTCTAAAATCAGCAGCCAAGATTGGCAACAAAATTATAATAGTAAAACACATATTGCTAATACAAGAAGGTCTCCGACAATTTATGGAAGTTTCACCATCATCATTTTCAGATTGCTGCAACTTGTATTTATTTTGGCAGCCAATTTCAGCCTCATACCATTTACTATCAATAACTTACACTGTGTATCCTAAAAGTGAGTGTAGGTCCTCGGGGGAGCCTCGACATCCTCATGTATGTGCCGAGTTCAGTCTCAGTGAACAGCATCATGTGAGACACGTGTAGATACCCCGACACTGATACAAAATCTTTTATTGTATTTTTCTTCCTTTCCTGGAAAAAAATTGAGGGAATACTTATTTAAGTAAGTAAAATCATAGTTTTTTTCTTGTTCACTAAATACATAGTAGCATCAAGATTTTATCTATAACTACCTGTGATTTTGTCCGCGTTGAGTTTGGAATAGAAAGGTATAAGTTTCTGTGAGCCTGATACTTCATGCAAATATACCACTGACCCACATCAACCTATACCCGATAGTGAAAGTTAAATAGAAATATCCTGTGTCCATCTCCTGATTCTAAGCTACATCCGACCAATTTTAGGCCTAATCAGTACAGCCATTTTTGAGTTACTTTCTTTTAAGATGAACATACCTGCAAATTGTTCCTCTTTACCTATATTGCTATAGATTACTATCATTTATAAACATAAAACTCTAGAATGCGCATATGTGATTTTTATGGTTCCAAAACATAATGTAACATAACATAAACTCACGCCTGTATTCCCCGAAGGGGTAGGAGAGGTAGAGGTGCTAGCACCCACATTTCGCCAGTTTATGTTTAGGTCTCAATGTAATAGGTGTAATAGGTGGCGAGCCTATTGCTATTAACCGGGCACTTATAAACCTGCGATACATACACACATAACTTCCAAAAACAAAGTGTAATTAGCCCTTGTGAGTACCAGGCATATTGTGCCTGGTAGGGTTTATGACATACTAGCTTTTGCCCGCGGCTCCACCCGCGTGGATGTCGGTTATCGCGACAAAACATAGCCTATGTCCTCAAGGTATAATCTACCCCTATGCCAAATTTCATCAAAATCGGTTAAGTGGTTGAGGCGTGAAAGCGTAACATACAGACAGACAGAGTTACTTTCGCATTTATAATATTAGTATGGATTATGTCATGAAACCTGATAGAAAGAAAGAAGAAATTTTCACAGATGATATATGATATATGCCTCATCAGTAAATGCTTGAAACAGAAAAACACGTAATGGCCGTATGCTAGAAACAGAAAAACACGTAATGGCCGTACAATTACCGATCGTGCGCGAGTCCCACTCGTACTTATATTTGTAACGGTCATAGATGTAAACATACTCCAACCAAAAAAACTGACCTTCAATTGAGAAGCTGTAAAGGGTTCCATGACTTTCCTGAAGTCCTTCATTAGATCTATCACATTCTTGCTGCACTGACCGCGATGTATCACGAACGAGTGAGGCGCCTTCACCAACGTCTCCGGCTCTAACGACTCTTTGGAAGCTGGGTTTTTCTTCACACATTTTCCCTTCCGTTTACCCATTGTTTTGTATACTTAGATAACGATTCGCGTAATTTTTATAACTTGTATTGGTTACATTTGTAACTATTAGCTATTTAGTCACTGCAGCTCTACTTTTAAGTGATTAATAATGTTTTCACACGAGCTTAGCTTTTATTTATTTTGAGGGTTATGACATGATTGACATGCAGCATGCAGCTGTGGCTGGGGGCTATATTTATGTCTATGCTGGGGGCCTGCCAATTTGACACTTCTTTGCTTCTGGTGACAGTGACAGTTCTGACAGACTCATAGACCCATACCATAGACATAGTAAATATAAAGACGTGAAGCTACTACGAAATTCGGACTGTCAAGTTACCGTGTGTTTGGTTACCACGTGTGTCTTGAAAGTTTACGGATATTTGGTGTTTTTGTGATTATTAGGACAAATTTGTGACTTTTGCCGTATACTAACCTAATCGGTATAAGGTATTGTGTCGTTTTTACTATCATTATATATTTATTTACTGTTGTATGAACCTTTTTGTTAGCGATGGATAGGAACAAGCCACCCGACCCTCCGGACGATTCGTCTCCGAGAACCCCTATATTTTCTTCTCCCCCTATCTTCCCTACTGTGCCGGTTACCACGGCCGATACGTTATCGCAGTTTGCAGACGAAGTTTGTAGTGTGACCGATTCTCAAGCTAAAAAACGATCGGTAAGTGATGACGATACTCACAGTCGCCCACCTAAACAAATCAAGACCCAAGTTGCTCGCGAATATTACACAGCTGATGACAAAGCCCCGTTCATTGTTCATGTCTCTCGTGTAGAACAACAACCAAACTCGGGAATTACCCTTCACCCGATAACTTTCGGCATGTTCCTCATTAAAAACAAAATAAATAATAATATTTCTAGAGATGGAATTAAAAGAATTGGTAGAAACCGGGTGTCTATTGAATTTGCATCCTCTCGGGAAGCAAATTTGTTTTTGAACAATTCCATCTTAGATGAAAACAATTATACAGCATCCATACCATCATTCCATGTCACACGATTAGGCGTTGTCAGTGGGGTACCAACTGATATGACAGAAGAGGAGGCAAAGGTTTATCTCTCAGTGCCACCAGGCTGTGGTCGCATTCTAAAACTAAGACGGATCAACCGCAAAATTGTACGGGACGGAGTTACTGAGTGGAAACCGACTGAAACATGTGTCATCACATTCGACGGCCAGACCCTTCCCAAGCGTATATACTGCTGTTACACGTCTCTTCCAGTTGAACAGTATATATACCCAACAATCCAGTGTCGTAAATGTTGCAGATTTGGTCACATTGAATCTCTATGTCGATCGAAACCACGCTGCCATAAGTGTGGACATGAACATCTGGGTAGTGAATGTCTTATCACTACAGAAGAGGCTTTCTGTATTCTGTGCTCCGGCAATCATTTTGCCAATAGCAAGGATTGCCCGGAGTATGGTAGGCAGAGGGCAATCAAGACTTCTATGGCAGAAAAATCTATATCCTACTTAGAAGCCAGCAAGCTAATTCCTGTGGCGTCCCGCAGCTATGCCAACTCTGTTTCCCGCAGCTATGCAAACACTGCTAAAAGTGTACCCTCTCAGTCTAACCGCAGGACTGTATTTCTTAAGCCCAGGTCTCGGCCTCCCCTCTCCCCATCTTATGACCAAACTGCTCATGGCAACATCACTAGCACTCCCCAATCTACACAGCCAAATGGTTGTGGTTATTCTAACTCAAACTCACATCCTCTTACTGCTATATCACCCATTATTGAAATTCTAATTCAATTTGTGAAATCCCTCATATCCCCCAATATTACCAACCCACCGTCCAACGTTGCAGACAAACTGATAAATTTCTTATTTGATTTTAAAAATGGCTCAACAAATGGTGTTTCTCCAATGGAATGTGAGGAGCGTGACTCATAAGAGACACGACCTCATATTCCTACTCAACAAACATAAACCTCTAGTATGTACTCTCTCAGAAACATGGTTATCGGCAGGTTATCGATTTCGTATCCCACATTATAATATTTTCAGATGTGACAGACAGGACAGTTATGGAGGATCAGCCCTCCTTGTCAATAATAGAGCCACACAGTTGCCTGTATCCACCCCCCCCCTTTCCAAGGGACATGACCATGGTAGCATGCAAGATAGAAGGTATAACAGTGTTATCTATATATATTCCCAACCCCCACCCAAACCTGTTACCAACTTTGAAAAACATATTCCAGAGCATCAGTGGCTCTGTCCTTGTGATGGGTGACTTCAATGGTCACCATTACAGGTGGGGTTCTGAGTACTGTAGTGGTTTTGGGATAGGCCTGGCGGCGCTGATAGATGAACTTAATTACATAATCCTGAATGATGGTTCGCCTACGCGACGACCGGTCCCTGACCAGCGCATAAGCTGTGTCGACCTCACATTCTGCACAGCTGACTTGGCCCCAGCTGCCCAATGGTACTGTGCAAGCCAGACACACGGTAGTGACCATTACCCCATAATCACTTCCTTCACAAACAGACTCTTCCGCGAATAAAGATCCCCTCCCCTCTTAAAATTTAATTTGAACCATCCAGACTGGGACAGCTATTCAATGTCATTGGAGGACAGAGTTAGCACTCTTCCTAGGTTTGACCTTGAATACGTAGACTCATCAGGTCACTGCCAGGTACAGAATTATTTAGACAACCTTATGGGGGCTATCAACTCATGTGCAGAGGCAGCTTTTCCCATGAAAAATACAGCACGGGGTAAAATACCATCACCACCCTGGTGGGATCCAGAGTGTACCAGTGCTGTACGAGCAAGAAAACAGGCAGAAAAAGAATATAACAGAAACATGAGCATACATAATCTATTACAGTACCAGCATATCAATGCAAAATGTAAGAGGTTGCTGCGACAAAAGAAAAGAGCCGGGTGGGCTAGATTCTGTTCATCCTTGTCCCCAACTACTCCATTGTCCGTGGCGTGGAGGAACATAAACAGATTCCGATCAGGGTTTTCGCCCTCCATCCCGTCGCCTATGTCCCGTGAAATCGCCGAATTGTTCTTCGACACAATATCCCCTCCTTATGTACCTTCTTTGGAAGAGAGCGAATATGGTCCTATAATCTCGGGAATGGAACCTCTTGATGCACCCTTTTCTACCCGGGAGCTGGATATGGTACTTGATCATGTTCGGGACTCAGCCCCTGGCCTTGATGGAATACCATATTCATTCATAACCCATTTTAAGTGCAATACTAAAGAATACCTCCTAAGCATCATAAACTACTGCTACCAAACTGGCTGGATTCCTGACCAGTGGAAGGTACAAGCCATCATACCTATTCTGAAGCCAGGCAAGAGCGTAGAGGACCCAAAAAACTACCGACCAATAGCATTATCGTCTGTTGTAGTTAAAATCTTTGAACACCTACTTAAGAACCGGCTGGAGTGGATAGTAGAGTCTGGGGATATGCTGCCAAGTTCGCAGTTTGGTTTCAGAAGAGGTCTTGGCACTATGGATAGTGTTGGGATACTCACTACGGATATTCGTATCTCCCTATCCAAGAACGAATCAGTAGTCGCTTCATTTCTCGACATATCTTCCGCTTACGACAGTGTCCTTCTTCCCATTCTCAGGCAAAAACTGCAAGAGCTGAGAATTCCGGTGAGGATGGTTCAGTGTGTATGCGAAATGATTAGATCTCGCTCACTGGTTTTGAGAGTGCAGGGAGAGGAGTTTGAGCAGCGAAGGACATGGAAAGGCCTGCCACAGGGCTCTGTCCTGAGCCCTTTGTTATACAACTTGTACACAATGGATATTGGCAGCTGCCTAAATAACAACTGCCACTTACTGCAATATGCTGATGATCTGGCTATGTATGTTAGCGACCATTCCATAACTGACGCGGCATCATCCCTCGCTGTTTCCCTGGACTCCCTGAACCAGTGGTTACTTGACAGAGGACTGAGCTTATCGGCACCGAAGAGCGCGGTGGTTGTTTTCACAAGGAAAAGAAGCGTTCCTCAAGTTCACGTAGGTATCCTGGGACAAGATATCCCAGTGGTTTCGAAGGCTAAATTCTTGGGTGTCTACTTGGACAGGAGGCTGTCAGGTGTTCACCACCTTAACTACTTGGTAAGCAGATGCGAACGGGTCATTCCGATATTGAAATCTCTTGCTGGTGTTTGGTGGGGGGCTCACCCATTCACAATGAAGATGGTTTATAATGCCCTAGTACGTAGCATATTGGACTATGGTACATTTGTAATGGCTCCTTGCAACAAAGGTGCAATGACAAGACTAGATAGGATACAGTCCAAATGCCTTCGTATAATATCTGGCTGCATGAAATCCTCCCCAGTCAATGCACTGCAAGTCGAATGTGCTGAACCACCTTTAGGCCTAAGGAGACAATATTTAGCAAGTCGGTTCATATCTACGGTAATATGTAGAAATACCCATCCCCTTGTTCAAAAACTACACAATTTAAACACTTTGTTTAGTTCATCTCGATATTGGAGACACAAGGAAATCCCATTGTTACTGAAGGCTTTCCAATTCATCAAGAATTTGGAAAGCCTTGTAGTGAACTCCGGTAGACTGCCCCTGTTTAACTATACATTTGAGATACTATGCTTTAAAAAACCAAATATAATCTTAAACACTGGTATCACCAAGGAGGAAAATTCGGCGGATGCAGAATTTAATGCATTAGTTAGCACTCACTGGCTTGATGCCCATAGATTCTTCACTGATGCTTCCAAATTATCACAGGAGACTGAGACTGGAGCGGCGGTGTACTACCAAAACTCCAGAATCATTCTAAAATACAAATGTCCTAGCCAGTCCTCTGTCTTCACAGGAGAATGTGTAGCTATACTGGAGGCCTGTATATACATTGACACACATAACATCAGTAAGGCCGTCATTTTCACTGACTCATTAAGCAGCCTTAAGGCCTAGGGCCCATACACAAGCAAATTGCACAGCTCACTTCTCCTGGACATTAAAAAACATCTATTTAACTGTGACATGAAGCAAAAAACAGTGCAGCTAGTATGGATCCCAAGCCATTGTGGTATCCGGGGCAATGAGGTGGCTGATAGGCTAGCCAAAGATGCTATTTCGGCCCCATCATCTGATCTCAGACACTTTAGAAACCATCGCTATGATCTGCTTGGTCTCCCTCAAAAGCAACTGCAGTCTGCATGGCAGTTACAATGGTCAGACCCTAATAAAAAAGCAGGTAAATTCTATTATGCAATTCAACCAGACATAACACCAAAACCCTGGTATTATCACTGCAAAAAGGTATCTAAAACTATTGTATCTGTTATTATCCGACTCCGTTTGGGCCACTGTTGCTCCCCAGTGTTTTTACATAAAATCCGTGTGCGAGATTCATCTTTGTGCGAATGTGGTCTTGACGAGGGTACCCTAGACCATATCTTCTTTTCTTGTCCTCAAAACAATCTGCCCCCTGACCTGTACAGCCAGCTGCTCAAGATGAAAATCCCTCTTCCTATCAATTTTGCCTCTCTTCTGACTTTTTCCTCCCCACAACTGTTTATAATTCTGATGGCGTTCATCCGTCGCAACAATATCAGGCTCTGAAAATTTATATGATATTTATAAAACTAACCTACATACAAGTATTTTAACGCGTTTATCTGTTTATTAATCATGTTGTGTGATGTCCACTGTGTGATGGGTCCATGTTGTGTTTGTTTCAGTGTACCTACCTACTAACACCAACAAGATTCACAACGTGTCCAACAGTCAAGTTGTCAACTCAATAATTCTTGTTAATAAAACACACGAATCTCCAGCGCACGACTGACATTGGCAGAATTGTCGACATCGACATCGCTCGCCATATTAAAAAATAGAATAGAATACTACGAAATTCATTCATAAAATCATATGGGGAAAACGCCAATTCTCCATCTTGCTTTCCAACGTAGTGGGGATGTAGTAGCACCTGATTGGTCAAATAAAATTGCTAGTGATGCGGTGATAGAATTTTAATTATCGATATTTTCCCAAATATTTAAAGAACGAAGACCACTTTTCATACATAGTGAATGACTTTTGAAATGCCGTTGACTTTTTATTATTCTATCGCATAATGGTACTGGTATTACTGATGAATAGATACTAAAACATTTTTTACATCTATAAAACTACAAAATCAATATGATATAACTAGTTGAACAAGAAATTACTTCCATTTTAAAATTAAAAGTATGATTTTATACAAATCTCCTTGACTTTGATTTAATTCCGAAACCCTCGCGCGACCTTTGTACGGTACCGTAAGAACATAGGACTGAAATGGCGGATTACATAACTTTTCATTCGGGTACCTACTAGGCAAGTCGAGCACTTCTATTTTGAAGTAAATATCTTTTATAACAAAGGTAGTACAAATGTATATATATACTGGGTGTAAGGGGAACGCTCACGAAGCCGAAAACCCCTAGTAGTACTCCAGGTACATAACAAATTAACATAAAAATAAAATCGATATGGGCAAAAAAAAAATGCTTCGATTTTTTTTTTGGATACTTTTTATTTTTTATTTCGCATTACTTACTCTCCATCTTGTTAGTAAAGCTAAATAAAACGGTAATTTTATAAAAAAACACCACTACAAAAGAGCACGCGCTTGGCGCTCTAGTTGTTTTTTCTTTGTAGTGATGTTCTTTTTATGAACTTACCGTTTCATTTAGCTTTACTAACACGATGGAGAGCAAATAATGCAAAAAAAAAAAACAAAAATAATAAATAAAAATTTAAAAAAAAAAAATTTTGTCCATATCGATTTTATTTTTATGCCAATGTGTTATGTACCTGGAGTACTACTAAATATATATATCGTTACTCAAAGACTGTAAAGAATCTTTGTAGATTTTACGTCCTTCTGGGCGAATTATTCGAAACTCCGGCTATCACAAGGAAAGTCTGACAGAAAGCCCTAAGCACACTGCAACCTGAGAATATAAATAATCGGCATCCACTTAAGCTAACCACTTAATTCTTTCTTTCAAATGTATAAATTTTTAGTCTGTGCCCTTTTTATATCGATAAGTAGTTATCGACAGTTTACTGGATTCCCTACTAGGCCGCCATACTGCTTTCCATTCATTCATAAAATCCAAGTTTAGGTTGGCAGTTTTTTTTCGTAGGTATGGCACCTCTTGATACTCTAAGACCCATACACATAGTAAATATATAAAGACTTGAAGCTACTACGAAATTCATTCATAAAATCATATAAGGGAAAATGCCAACCTCCATATTGCGTTCTAACGTAGTGGGGATGTAGTAGCACCTGATTGGTCAAATAAAATTGCTAGTGATGTGGTGATAGAATTTTAATTATCGATATTTTATCAAATATTTAAAGAACGAAGACCACTTTCCATACATAGTGAATGACTTTTGAAATGCCATTGACTTTTATTATTCTATCGCATAATGGTACTGGTATTACTGGTTAATAGATACTAAAACATTATTTACATCTATAAAACTACAAAATCAATATGATATAAATAGTTGAACAAGAAAATGTGTATTTGGAAATATCACCTTCTACAATGGTAGGCCAGCCTTAGAGTACCTACTTAAAGTACACACAGTCTAACGATTCATACTACATACAGTTCGTCGACAAAGCGGTCTTGACAGAGAAATCGTGCGGGGAGAGGGGAGTGGTGGGGACGAGGTGTTATTCGGTACAGCCATACATTTCACTCGGTACTTAGGATACAGGGCTGTCTCATTTGTAATCACATTCTTTAAATAACAATTTTTTGTGACTCCACCGCAGCTCCGCTCACGTGGATGTCAGTCAGTCCACCCATCCTTCAATACTTGCAAACTTTCACGTTTATAATATAAGTAGGATAATAATATTGCCTGGTGATAGAGCTATTAAATTGATAAATATAAATTTAGAAAATATGAAATTATGTACTTCCATTTTTAAGTTAAAAGTATGATTTTATACAATTCTCCTTGATTTTAATTCCGAAGCCCTAAGCACACTGCAACCTGAGAACACAAAAATAATCGGCATCCACTTAAGCTACCCACGTAATTATGTAATTTTTCTTTCAAATGTATAAATTTTTAGTCTGTGCCTGTTGAATACTGGGGTCTTGATTATGGAAATGAAAAACTGGGAGACACGTCCAATATTCTAAATGAATTATAATTGCTTTAGATTGTTACAAAAAAATATGTACGTCTTGCTTATAGAAGTTGTGTCGGTGGATAGAAGAAGGCGCGGCGGCGGCGGCGGTCCGGCGGCGACGGCGCGGTGGGGCGCGCGGACAAAGCTCGCTCTGGAAACCGGTTAGCTATATGCACCTATGTTGTAGGCACGGCGCCAACATCCTGGGGGCCCTTGAAGACTTGCGTCTTCAATGCTTCTGTGGGATCAAACAAAGGGCATAAATATTTCACCCCTCGTCTATAGGTGCCCGCAATAGTGGCAACATCAGCCACGCGCGAGATCCCGTCTGACCCGGGAAACAGCTTGGAGATGCGTCCTAGACGCCAGTGCAGAGGAGGTGCGTTTTCCTCCTTGATGATCACCAAGTCGCCCAACTGAAGGGGGCGATCAGGAACGCGCCACTTGGTTCTCTGCTGAAGCTCGGTGACGTATTCTAACTGCCAGTGCTGCCAGAAGTGCTGCCTCAATGCCTCGAGTCTCTGAAACCGGTCTAAGCGGGATTGCTTGATGTCATCCAAAACGGGCGATGGCAGAGACGTCAAGGCGCGGCCGATGATGAAGTGACCTGGAGTTAAGGGTTGGAAATCGTTAGGGGACGAAGAGATAGGGCATAAAGGACGACTGTTGAGGATGGCTTCTACTTGACTGAACAATGTTGCCAACTCTTCATAAGTTAAGTGACAGTTGCCTAAAATTCTTTTTAGATGGTGTTTCGCCGACTTTACTCCTGACTCAAACAAACCACCAAAATGTGGTGCATAAGCCGGCTGAAAATTAAATTTAATTCCTTCATCTGACGCGAAAGAGGAAATAGAAGAGGAATTTGACTTTAGAAAATCACCTATTTCTTTAGCGGCTGCGAAAAAATTTCTACCGTTATCGCAGAATACTTCTCGTGGCTTCCCACGTCTGGAGATAAAACGGCGTAATGACAAAATAAATGATTCTTTCGATAGTTGACTCACGGCCTCTAAATGAACACACTTAAACCTAGTACAAACAAAGATGGCTAAATAACATTTGGTAATTTTACAACCTCTGCCCTTCCTGTCAGAAATGAAAAACGGTCCGGCGAAGTCGACACCAACACTAATAAATGGAAAATCAGGAGTTATGCGAGCAGGGGGCAGCGCTCCCATAAGGGGGGTGATGGATCTGGCAGCGAAGCGTCGACACGTGACACACTGCCGAGCGACAGTGCGAGCTAGGTCGCGGCCGCCAATCGCCCAGACATATTCCCTTATGGAGCCAAGAAGAAGCTGGGGCCCAGCGTGAAGAAGGCGCAGATGCTCCTGCTGAAAGAGTAGTCTAGTAAGCCTATGTTTAGCGTGTAAAAGTATAGGGTGGCGCTTCTCGTATGAATAGAAGGGTGAATTCAAGCGTCCACCTACACGTAAAATGTGTTCACTATCTAAAAAGGGATTCAAAGATATGAGAGAATTTTTGGAATTGAGGGCTTGTTTATTCTGAAGAATATTTAATTCAAAAGGGAAACTATCAAACTGCGATAATTTCGCTAATTGTTTAAAGGAGGATTGGAGCTCCTCAGGCTGCAAAACTCCTACGTATTTACTGTCACTATGACGACAGTTATGCAAAAATCTAAGTATATATGCAAAAGAACGTTGGATGGTTTTTAGTTTGGAATATTTATTGAAATCAATTAATGAGTCATTTATCTGATTCTGACGCGTTAATGTTACGTTAACCTTTAGTTCGGGAATATCGTTATCGATAAGCTTATCAGTGGCTAACTGTGGCCAATTGCATTCAGGTTCATACAGAAAAGGGGGTCCGTTCCACCACATATCTAACTGATTTAATTGGTGTGCATCAACACCGCGCGAAGCATAATCAGCAGGGTTAAATGCAGTGGGCACATGACGCCAGACAGAACCTTCAGTTAGCTCTAAAATAGTAGCCACTCGGTTCGAGACAAAAGGTTTTAATTTGTTATGGCTAGGTCGTAACCACGCTAATACTATTGATGAGTCAGTCCAGTAGCAAATACGTATTATTTTGCAACGCAGCGTGCGCACAACTGCAGTAGCCAGCTGAGCGCCGAGCACTGACGCACAGAGCTCCAGTCGAGGAATGGTAGTGGGCGCGACAGGACTCACGCGAGCCTTAGCGCAAAGGAGACGGACAGTGATATCGCCTCGGTCATTCATAGACTTTAAGTAAACACAAGCTGCGTACGCGCTGTTGCTACTATCACAAAAACAATGCATTTCTATATAGCTAGGGACATCGCATAACACGTGCCGAGGTATTCGCAGCGACCTCAATTGATTCAATCCATTCACAAACTGCCGCCACGATGACTCAATGAAATCAAGCACAGGTTCGTCCCAATTAATTTTAGCAAGCCATAATTTTTGAATTAATAATTTAGGCACTATAGTTAATAGACATAAAAGACCTAGGGGGTCAAATATTTTACAAGTATCAGATAAAATAGACCTTTTGGTCGGGCAATCATTTTTTGTATTGTATTGAGTGGGGAAATGTATAATGTCAGTAACGGAATCCCAGCCTACTCCCAGGGTGTGCGAGTGTGAGCTCAGTATAAGACTGCCTGGGGGGCTGAGATCTTGGCAAGAATTTAAAACAAATGATGAGTTTGACCGACGGACTACTGCTACACAAAAAGTAGCAAGTTCGAGGCAGTTTGACAACCGGACTACTGCTACTGAATAGTCGCAGTAGTCCGATCAACCGGACTAGCAACCGGACTACTGAGACTAGAGGGTTTGGGTGATCATGGATGATATAGTGAAGTCATTTATAACTTCTACAGTTTTAAGATGCTCGTTTATGCTAAGTGTTGCATTAACTAATTCGTTTAGACGCCCATCAATAACTTTATGCTGTTTGTTAATGGATTCTTCAATTCTCTGTAGAACGTTGTATTCTCCTTCAACCACAGATGTCTGATTTTTCCATAAAGTAACCAAATACTTTTGATTGTCTCGTAGCATAGTGATGTCCTTTTCATATTGTTCTGCAAAATGATCGTCCAGTACTCCGAATAGTGTATTTGCAAGGTATCCTATGCCATTGATAAGACCGCGTCGCGTGCGCGCTCGCGTGTCATTATGCTGACCAAGTAGTACTTGGTTAATGAACTGTAATTCTTGGTAGCTGTGACGTAGCTGCAACAGAATTACGTCACATTGTGATAGTGAGCTAACTCGAGCACAAGTTTGCTCAAGATATTTTTGATGTTTTCCTAGAGCTGCTATTCCGTTCCAGTAAGGGTTCATGTTATAATAAACAACTAGTTTCCATTGATCTCTGATTAATTTCATGTTGCTAATTTTGTCGAAGAACAACCCTTGATGCTGTCTCAGTTGTGTAATATTGTATGCTGCGTAGGAGCTGCTTGCCAAGGTAATAAGTAAAAGTAACGATAAACACATAGCTAAAAAGCCTTTGGTAGGCTTCGACCTAGTCTTGCTGCTAGTTATATTTTGATTTACTCCGCTTAATGTATCATGTTCGTCTGGTACAGTAAGCTTCAGAGAAAAGGGACCCCCCTTGGTAATAGTTTTATCCTCAAGGGGGGTTCCTTTTCTCTGAAGCTTACTGTACTACTGCTAAGCTCGACGGAAGAACAGGAAGTATTGAGAGTTTGACTATTGGTCTCTGTATAACTCCATTCCTCGTTTTTAAAGAGACTATTCTCACTAATCCGTCAGAACCTTTATGTACATCAACAACTCGACCCATCATCCATCTACCGGGGTAGATTGTCTTCGTGAATAGTCACCATATCTCCGACCTTTAAATTTTCTTGCTTTTTGAGCCACTTGCTCCGTACTGATAATTGCGTAAGGTATTCTACCTTGAAACGTTTCCAGATATCCTGTGCTAACTTGTGGGCTAATTGCCACCGGGTTCTCGCATCCTGTGCGGTTTCTATTATAGTATTTCCAGCTCTTCCTGTAAGGAAATGTGATGGTGTTAGGAAATCTAAGTCCTCCACATCTTCTGACAAAGGACATAACGGACGCGAATTTAAACATGCTTCCAACTGTGAAAAGTTTACTAAACTCCTCAAATGTAAGCTTTTGCTCGCCTATGATACGTTTCATGTGATATTTTATACTACGAATCCCTCGCTCCCAATATCCTCCTCCTGAAGGGAAGGACGGTGCATTAAAATGCCATTCGATGTTGAGATCGGTAATTTCTTTGAAGAAAGCTTCGTCTAAGGTTTTCTTTAAATCATGATATTCTTGATTTAGAATTCTGCTAGCCCCGACGAAATTGCTTCCGTTATCGCTAAACATATGTCGAGGTGCCCCTCTCCTGGCAGCCATTCTTCGAAGGGCTGCTAAGAACGCTGTAGTGCTGAGATCCGAAACTAATTCCAGGTGTATAGCTTTCGGTACCATGCATATAAATAACGCGACGTAACCTTTGCTCGTTTTCATGCCTCGCCCCTTGTGGGCCTTTATTTCGACAAATCCAGTGTAGTCAACACCTGTATAATAGAACGGAGGTGCTGGATTGACCCGAGCCGCAGGTAAGTTGCCCATCAATTGACATTGTAGCTTAGGGTCATGCTTCCGACACTTGACACACTTTCGTACCTCCTTCTTAACTGCTCTGTTTCCAGAAATAATCCAGTATTTCTGCCTTAAATTCGATAAAGTCAAGCGCGGTCCACCATGATATGTAAGTAAATGCGCTTGTTCTATTAAACGCGTTGTAAATATACCGCCGTGAGGTAGTATAATAGGATATTTCATGTCATTATGAATTTGAGCATTTTTCAAACGACCTCCAACCCGTAGAATTCCATTGCTGTCCAAAAATGGGTTTAAATTCAATAACCTGCTTGTATTTTTCACCATCTTATGCTTGCGATAATTCTCAATGTCATCCAGGAATTCGCATCGCTGTACATATTTGATGATAAGTTGCTTCGCTTGCTTTAGTTCTCGTAACGTGAGATACGCTCGCCTTTGTTTACAATCGCTTTTAGATATAGTAGTTTTATCGAATGCACGCAATATCCATGCTAAAATTCTGATTGTTTTCGCTATTGAACTATACTTTAGTATTAGTCCCAAAATAATGCTGTCTTCACTATTTTGTTGAATGCAATAGACTTGCTGCCCCTTAATTTCTTCTACTTCGGTAGTGTATTTAGTTTGGTTTTTGTCGCCAGTAAATGAATTTAACCATTTCGGCCCTTGCCACCAAAGAGAAGAACCTGCTAATTGAGACGCCAAAAGTCCTCTGCTCGCTGCGTCTGCTGGATTGTCTGCTGATTTTACATAACGCCAACCGTCTGGCGGTATTATTTTAACAATGGTTTTGACCCGATTCGAAACAAAAGTTTTCCATCGATTTGGGTCGCCTTGTAGCCATCCAAGAACCACCATCGAATCGGTCCAACCGTAGATTTGTAATTCTGCTTGAGGAAGAGATTGTTTCACCTTGCTCATCAATTTTGCTAGAAGTTCAGCACCACATACTTCTAACCGAGGTAGTGATATTGTTTTGTTACATGGAACCAAACGAGATTTTGATGTAAGTAAAATCACCTTTGCTTGATTCCGGCTCGAAGGACCAAATTTGTAGGGGGTTCGATTCGACAAATAAAAGATAAGTTTGGTAAGATATAGTGTAATCACAAGTCACAAATGCGTTGGACAATAAGTAATTACAAGACGTTATGTGCCGCGAATGTACGGTTTGGTCGCGCCCGATTCCCGTAAGATCTTAGGTTGAACTGTTTTAAATGGCAATCGCACTGACCGCGCCGTATGCGCGAATGTTGCTTACGCTTGCATTTTATAATGTAATGTACGTGGCCCGTACAGGTATTTTGTAAAGTAAATGAAGTGTAGTTTACTCTTTTCATTTCATTTTGGACTTTATCTGTATAATTAAGTCTAAAATGTAATAGAATTTTTGCATAGCATAATCGGGACCCTGAATTTTTTTGTTAGTTGATTTATAGTATGATTAGTATGTCATACTCAATAATCAGAATGTCAAGAAATTAATACATAAGCAAGTGAAATAT
Source organism: Eilema sororculum (assembly GCA_914829495.1). Taxonomy (NCBI): domain Eukaryota; kingdom Metazoa; phylum Arthropoda; class Insecta; order Lepidoptera; family Erebidae; genus Eilema; species Eilema sororculum. The sequence continues at coordinate 21,264,135 of OU618545.1, read as the reverse complement.
AGGTAATCTCCTCAAATAAAATTGATTTGACCAAAATAGAAGTAAGCAAAAAGTTTTCATGGTATAGGTTCATACGTACCTTTGATTTGCCTGACGTTTCGACGTTACACCGGCCGGGGTCAGAAGATGACTCAGGACTCAAGAGGACACAGGCAAATCAAAAGTACTTATGTACCTATACCATGACCGTTAATATTATTGTACATCATGGAAATCGAAAGTTTAAAAGTAGATTTCATGATTTCGGAACGATCCCAGATTTTTAATGGGTTTTCACTTTATTATTTTTACCTATAATAAAAGTATAGGTACATCACGAATAAAATACGATTATGTATATTGTTTATTTCTTTCATACCTAATCTACTATATAAAAATAAGTCGGGTTTTCCTTCCTGACGCTATAACTCCAGAACGCACGAACCGATTTGGCTAATTTTGGTCTTGAATTATTTGTGGAAGTCCAGGGAAGGTTTGTACGTTGAGAAAAATTCGAATAATTGCCGGGAACCGACATCCACGCGAGCGGAGCCGCGGGCAAAAGCTAGTTCTTAGTAAAAATCATCACACAAAATATCGATAAGAAAGCCTACAAAATTGGAATACGTATCCTATCATTGGATATAACACATAATCAGAAATCATGACCTGAATGTTTGTGTCTATACTTATGAGAATCAACTGTAAGGTCGTCCACTGCATTGTGCGTGTGCCCGCATGATATGGTGGGCGGCCTTAGGCCCAGCGCACACCGCTGGAAGCGCGGCGAAGAGCAATTTAACACAATATATAGACAAGATAATAATTTAATATAAACCTTAAAAACCTTGACATACGGTCAATGATTGTATATCAAGAATAAATTCGCACGCGGCATACAGAGCGTACTCAAGCTACTACAAGAGCATGCGCGCCGGTTTAGGACTGACCTCTCCCCTAGCAGGTTCCCCTGGGGGGGACGCAAGGATTTTTTAGTACTAGCGTCTCCACTCAGTGAGGGGAGATAATAAAACTCCTTTTTATTGTTTTTCTTTCGGCCTGAAGTCTCCCCTATCTGGTTCCCCAGGGAGACGTTAGGATTCTCAAGTACCAGCGTCACCCTAGACTAAGGGGAGGCCACCATTAGGGTGACGTTGAAACTTCTTAGTACTAGCGGCTCTCCTTTGATAGTAGGAGACATTATGGGATGTGACTTGACATATAAACAAATTGTTTAAAGGGATAGTGGACCCCCGCATTACCTTTCATATATCGTAACTGTCTGGTCCGCTCCACCGTGCCCATTGTAGCGCCCTTCGGCACTACTCGTCAGCGGACTGGGATGGATTGCGCGACTATTATGCGTCCATCCCGTAGGTTGAACGCTGCTTTGAGGGTAAGAACCCATCTGAGAGCGCTACTGCTGTCGCCGGTGAGATCGGTCTAGGTATGGAATACTATATCCCATACACCGATGTCACCGGAGCCCGCGGAGCGCGTCCGTGGTTCGGGCGCGGGCGGAGATGTTGAGCATAAACAGTCTGCGTACCGCGCTTGGGTGCGGGCGCGCGTCACACGCGATCCCAACGTGGTTCACTTCAAGGCGGCGTACAACAGAGCCACAAATGTCTTCAAGAAGGCTTACGTCAGGGCGGATGCCCAGCGCCAAACTGCTACCATTTATAATTTATATGGAAAGAAATTGGTTAAAAAGTAAAGAATGCATAACAGAATGGTGCATTTACGATTAACGCCATCGCACAAATAATTATGCCGAGGGTTGGCATGCCAAATTAAATAGGCAAATTAATAAAAATTATATCACCCTCACAAAATTGTTAACTGTTCTAAAAAAAGACATGAACGAAAATAAAATGACCATAATAAATTTTGAACATGGTGTACATAATAGTAAGATAAGTAGAGTTCAATCTGAAAGAGACGCATTAATTTTAAACGCACAACTTCAGCTAGTCCATAAAGAAATAAGCGTTGGCCATTTCTTGGAAATGTTACACTGATTTAAAAAAAAAACTTGTTTTCAAGAAATACAATTATTTCTAAAATAGCGTGACTTAAATAACATCATTAGGTATATAGTATGTATGTATTAACTATATTAAATAATTTTAAAAGTACCTAACTTTTTACTATAGCTACATAAAACCCTTTCAGACAGACCTCTCTCCTACATTGATTCATAACTTGCAAGCGAGGGAGGGAGCTCAAGAGATGGCAAAAATTAATAAAAATCAGGTTTTAATGTCTCCCCTTAGTCTAGGGAGACACTGGTACTTGAGAATCCTAACATCTCCCTGGGGAACCATATAGGGGAGACTTCAGGCCGAAAGGAAAACAATAAAAAGGAGTTTTATTATCTCCCCTTACTGAGTGGAGACGCTAGTACTAAAAAATCCTTGCGTCCCCCCCAGGGGAACCTGCTAGGGGAGAGGTCAGTCCTAAACCATGCGCGCGACTACTCCAGTCGCCACCGCGCTGCTCTGCGCCCCGCCGCGCTACCCCGCACCCGAGCGGCGCTCGCGACTGGCTGTCAGATGCCCGGAGCCAGATTTCATTGACCCATATTTTTCTTTTTCTTTTCAATTGTTCTTCTTCTGCAAGCGCAGTGATAATAATCATGTCCCAGTCCACATCCACTACGAACGAGAGCGAGTTGTCTGTACAAAGAATTGATCAGCACTAAAACATGGGGCGCTCTCGGAGTAGCTGCGCGCCGCGCGTCTCTCCACTAAACGGCTCTTGACGCCGCTCGAGGCGCCTGAACCCGCCCGCGCGTTTCAAGCAAATGCGCTTCGCCGCGCTTCCAGCGGTGTGCGCTGGGCCTTAGCCAAACTCACCGCAGTTGCCTTCTTTTTGTATTATTATTGCCATCATGTTTGTGTTATGTTTAAATAATGTTAGCTATAATTAAACATAGATACCGCCTATACAGTATGTTTTATTGTCATAACCAGAACCCTGTCGTTTTGAATTCAACGTTCAAGATAGAACTTGTGAGAAAACATCCTGCAGCCTCAGCATAGCGACATAGACATATCTACCTAAAGTCAAAGCAAAAAAGCACCTTTTTCAGCGTATTTATTGAAGAATTTATCAGCATCTCAGCATTGAGTTCCATATTACTTACTAACTATTGCCCGCGGCTCGACCAGTATGGATATCAGTTGTAGCAACGAAACGTAGCGTATGTCCTTTCTCAAGCTTAGACTGTCCCCCATTAAAAATAATTTAGTCGTTTTTTCGTGAAAGCAAATCATCAGAGTTACACAATTTCATACCATTTTTAAAAAGTAGAGTGTATGGATATGATGATTAATTTCAAACTTTTGCAATTCAGAAGGGTTTTTGAAATAATATACGTCGTAACTTTTGATAACTTTAATCCTTAACAACAACATTAAGTTATTTTCTTCCTTTCTTTCCTTTACCCTTATTGCTCATACCTTTCCCAGCTTTGCCTTTATTTATTTTACCGCCAAACACTTTCTTGGGTTTATTAAAGTTGCCTTTATCATTTCCGTCTTTATTAAATCTTCTGCCGCCTTGCCGATCATTTTGGAACTTTCCACCACCTTTCCTGTCATTCTGGAACTTTCCACCACCTTTCCTGTCATTTTGGAACTTTCCACCACCTTTTCTATCATTTTGGAATTTCCCGCCTCCTTTACGGTCATTTTTGAAATTACCATCCCTTTTATCGTTCTGGAATTTTCTACCGTCTCTCTGGTTATTTCTGAATTGTTTGTTACCGTCCTGTCTGTTTTGAACTTGGTTTGTGTCTTGATGCTTTTGATATTTCTTTTTAAGTTTTCTATCTAATCTCAACTTCTTCAACCCTCGCGGTCCATCGTCATCACCTTTCCGTTTCCTTGACGCGTCATGTGTAAACAGATCCTTTTCTGGCTCCTCTCCGACTTCTTGCCTGTAGTAATCAGCGTCGTCATCATCTCCGTCTTGGTCCATATTTGCGTGCTGCGACTCCGCATTGGCTAGCTCCATTAACCTCTGACTCTCAGTAATTTCTTGTTTCTTCTTCATACCATCTAGGGCCTTCTGCTTTAGGTCTTCTTTCTCCTTCTGTTTCCGTTTCACGTTATCTTCTTGCTGTGCTTTCCGTTTTTCTTTCAGTCGCCTCTTTTCATCTCTCTTCTTCTTAATTAACTTTTTCTCCTCATCTGTCTTTTCGACTAGTTCGTGGAACAGCACTTCGCCGTCCATCAAACCATCTTCTACCTTCATAAGTTGGAAAGATATCCGAGGTCCGAGTTCGAACAGTCTTATTGCGGATTTGGACTCAGCGGCGGCGCCTCTCGACGCCAAATTCTGAGGCAAGATCACTTGTGCATTTGGATCGTCTTCAAATTCGCTCTCTGATAGCATGCCCGCTTTGTCAAAGAACTCTGACATATCTTTGCATCGGTTTAAATTCGGTATTTTTCCTTGAACCATCTTTTTTGTTCCTTTGTTAAGTCCGACAGGCGTGGCCCTTATCGCGTAGTGTCTCATATCGACTAGTTTGGTGGCGGGGTTGTAGTTCATGAGCACACACCGGCGAATGTGCTTTAGCTTTACAGTAGTGATATTGATGGTAGGAAACATATTTTGGAACATGGTGGCCATGAGTTTCATGTGCATGCCTTCGCCCGAGAAGCTATTGAGCACTATGAGTGGTGCGTGCTGGAATGCGCGCATCATCACGTATTGTTTACGGAGTGAGGAGATGACGTCACGGGCTAGGGTGTACTGTGAACAGAAATACGATTTTATGAAGAAGTCTGCATGATTCAGTGATGGTTTTTGGATATTATTCTATTTCTTGAATGAATGTATACATCAAACTAACCATCGATAAAAAATATGTCTGCAAAATCCCTACTTTGAAGTTTGCCTTAGACGAAACGTTCTGTAATGTATTGTCAATATTAAAAAAAACCCTTGTGTTATGTTATTATTAATGACTATTAATGAGTCTGAATACAATTTTATTTTTTGGAATTCTTATGTTTGTTCACTAAAGATGCAAAAACTACTGAATGAATTCGAAAAACATTGGAAAAAATGAAATGCTCAAGTGAGACTCGAACTCACGACCTTTCGCTTACAGGGCGACTGCTCTGCCAACTGAGCTATTGAGCACCACTTGAATCATTCCAAATTTTCCTTCTCTTTATATCCGTCTATAAGGGCGACGGTGCAGCCATCTACCAACATTCTTACGAACTGTTGGAAACAATGAATGATTTTTCAACCATCTTTAAACATTGAATTTTGATGACTGCGCCCAAATATTTGAATGAATTTTGTATAGCATTTATTATGCTAACTGTTAAGTTCGAAAAACATTGGAAAAAATGAAATGCTCAAGTGAGACTCGAACTCACGACCTTTCGCTTACAGGGCGACTGCTCTGCCAACTGAGCTATTGAGCACCACTTGAATCATTCCAAATTTTCCTTCTCTTTATATCCGTCTATAAGGGCGACGGTGCAGCCATCTACCAACATTCTTACGAACTGTTGGAAACAATGAATGATTTTTCAACCATTTTTAAACATTGAATTTTGATGACTGCGCCCAAATATTTGAATGAATTTTTTATAGCATTTATTATGCTAACTGTTAAGTTCGAAAAACATTGGAAAAAATGAAATGCTCAAGTGAGACTCGAACTTTGATTTTTTTGATTTGATTTAATTGGATTTGATTGAGCTGATTTTACCAGGATTTTTTAATAAAGTTTTACTATTACCGGCGAGTAAATACTCGCCTTTCACATTGATAGTAAAACTACTATCAATGTGAATATGACCATGTCAATCTCAAACCATAAATTGATTGAGCTAATTTGCATGAGCCTATAATCGGCAGCCAAGATTGGCAACAAAATTATAACAGTCACACATATTGCTAATACAAGGTCTCCAACAATTTATGGAATTTTCATCATCATCATTTTCAGATTGCTGCAACTTGTATTTATTTTGGCAGCCGATTTCAGCATCATACCATTTACTATCAATAACTTACACTGTGTATCCTAAAAGTGAGTGTAGGTCCTCGGGGGAGCCTCGACATCCTCATGTATGTGCCGAGTTCAGTCTCGGTGAACAGCATCATGTGAGACACGTGTAGATACCCCGACACTGATACAAAATCTTTTATTGTATTTTTCTTCCTTTCCTGAAAAAAAATTGAGGGAATAGCTATATAAGTAAGTAAAATCATAGTTTTTTTCTTGTCCACTAAATACATAGTAGCATCAAGATTTTATCTATAACTACCTGTGATTTTGTCCGCGTTGAGTTTGGAATAGAAAGGTATAAGTTTCTGTGAGCCTGATACTTCATGCAAATATACCACTGACCCACATCAACCTATACCCGATAGTGAAGGTTAAATAGAAATATTCTATGTCCATCTCCTGATTCTAAGCTACATCCCACCAATTTTAGGCCTAATCAGTACAGCCATTTTTGAGTTACTTTCTTTTACAATGAACATGCCTACAAATTGTTCCTCTTTACCTATATTGCTATAGATTACTATCATGTATAAACAAAACCCTAGAATGCGCATATGTGATTTTTATGGTTCCAAAACATAATGTAACATAACATAAACTCACGCCTGTATTCCCCGAAGGGGTAGGCAGAGGTGCTAGCACCCACATTTCGCCAGTTTATGTTTAGGTCTCAATGTAATAGGTGTAATAGGTGGCAAGATAATTGCTATTAACCGAGCACTTATAAACCTGCGATACATACACACATAACTTCCAAAAACAAAGTGTAATAAGCCCCTGTGAGTACCAGGCATATTGTGCCTGGTAGGGTTTATGACATACTAGCTTTTGCCCGCGGCTCCACCCGCGTGGATGTCGGTTATCACGACAAAACATAGCCTATGTCCTCAAGGTATAATCTACCCCTATGCCAAATTTCATCAAAATCGGTTAAGTGGTTGAGGCGTGAAAGCGTAACATACAGACAGACAGACAGAGTTACTTTCGCATTTATAATAGCAGTATGGATTATGTCATAAACCCTGATAGAAAGATAGACGAAATTTTCACAGATGATATATTAACTTCTGCCTCATCAGTAAATGCTTGAAACAGAAAAACACGTAATGACCGTATGCTAGAAACAGAAAAACACGTAATGGCCGTACAATTACCTATCGTGCGCGAGTCCCACTCGTACATATATTTGTAACGGTCATAGATGTAAACATACTCCAACCAAAAAAACTGACCTTCAATTGAGAAGCTGTAAAGGGTTCCATGACTTTCCTGAAGTCCTTCATTAGATCTATCACATTCTTGCTGCACTGACCGCGATGTATCACGAACGAGTGAGGCGCCTTCACCAACGTCTCCGGCTCTAAGGACTCTTTGGAAGCTGGGTTTTTCTTCACACATTTTCCCTTCCGTTTACCCATTGTTTTGTATACTTAGATAACGATAAGAACGCGTAATTTTTATAACTTGTATTGGTTACATTTGTAACTATTAGCTATTTAGTCACTGCAGTTCTACTTTTAAGAGATTAATAATGTTTTCACACGAGCTTAGCTTTTATTTATTTTGAGGTTATGACATGCAGCATGCAGCTGTGGCTGGGCCTGCCAATTTGACACTTCTTTGCTTCTGGTGACAGTGACAGTTCTGACAGACTCATAGACCATAGAGATAGATTATAGACAGACTCCACAGCGAGGATTCGGCCAAGGGCGGGAAATTGGAAAGGAAGCAAATAAACTTCTCGGGTTAATTTTGCACGTTTTTTGATAAATTTTTAATCCAAAGTGATCCAATTAGCTTAGTAAGTGTTTGTGATACTCCGTAAATTGTATTGTAAGTAGTTTTTAATTATAATATTCGGTGATTCGAGCTTGGGGGTTGCCCCCAGCTCGCAACATGGAGTGTGATGAGGTATTAGAAATAACGCCTCTCCCTCCGGAGCCGCCAGACCCTGAACTGGTAACAAACAAAACAATTGGTAAACGTAGAGCTGAGACTGAGTCTCAAACCCCCTCCAAGAAGGTAACATCTAATAACCCAGACGAGTTAATCATACCGTCGATACAGACGGTATATGTATACTCATCCCTCCATTGTAATTGGTAGTGTGCAGAACTACACTATCTCTGACAAAGGACCCTACATTGTTCATGTGTCTCGCTCCGAATCTTCCCCAAGTACCGGTACTATTTTGAAGCCCATTCATTTTGGACAATTTTTATTAAACCAAAAATTTGAGGATATTCGCCCTGGAGAGGGAGTGCGTAAAGTCGGCGGAAATAAAGTTGCCGTAGAATTCACTACGGCAGTGGCAGCAAATAAATTTATATCCTCCCCAATCTTGCCTTTGTGCAAGTACACTGCGACCATCCCCACTTACAACGTGACCAGGATGGGTCTGATAAGGAATGTTCATACTGACCTATCTATGGATGACTTTGTCGACGGAGTAGTTCTTCCCGAAGGATGTGGCATCATCTTAAAGGCACGCCGCCTCAATCGAAAAGTGATTGAGGAGCAAAAAGTTTCTTGGGTTCCAACCCAAACTGTCGTAGTTACATTTCAAGGACAATGCTTACCCAACAGGATATTTTTATACTACAACTCCCTTCTCGTACAGCTTTATCAATACCCAACCATCCAATGTCACCATTGTTGTCGTTTTGGCCACACGAAGATACAGTGCAGGTCGAAGCCCAGATGCTTCCGTTGCTCAAAAGAGCATTCAGGGGATTCTTGTGAGACACTAGAAGCGGATGCTAAGTGCTTGCACTGTAGCGGTAAGCATTTCGCCACCAGCCGGCTCTGTCCGGAGTTGGAAAGACAAAAGTCTATTAAAATGGTAATGGCCCAAAATTCCATCTCATTTGAGGAAGCCTCTGCCCAATTCCCAAAATCCACTCGCTCATTTTCCGAGGTTGCTCAAGAACACTCTTCCAGACCTCGTCCCTCCAACAGCCCACTGAAAACTACTCATGAAGACCTATCTCAAAGTACAACCCGCTCCTATATTAAAGCTGCCCATACCACCCCCAAACCAAAGGCCCTATTGGGTAAATCCTATGATAGGATTGCCTATAGGAACATAGTTGCGAACCCAGGGACATCCTCACCAAATGGCTGCGCTCTCCAAACCACTCAACCCTCATCATCTCCTATCAATAATAATGTGATGGAAACCCTAATGTCTATCTTTATTGATATGATTTTAACAAAGCCTCTAGCTATACCGCCCAACGTTGCCTCCAAACTTACACAATTAGTTCAACAACTAGCCCCCAATGGATCCAATAGTGGTCCTACAGTGGAACATCCAGAGCATTAATGCTAAAAAGCATGAATTAATAGACCTCATAAATAAATTCCACCCGTCAGTCATTGCCGTCTCGGAGACATGGTTGAAGCCTGGATCCCGGGATTCACCTGCCTGCGGGATGACAGAGCTGATGCACATGCTGGAAGCGCTCTGTTAATAAAGCGCTCCATTTTCCCCAATAGCCTTCCCACCCCTCCCACCTGGTATCAATGCTGTTGGTACCAGGACCTTTGGCATTTCTTTTATCTCCATTTATATCCCCTATCCTATCTTATCAATGGTCCCCGACCTCAATCTCCTATTCTCATCCATTCCCCCTCCCATTATCATCATGGGGGATTTTAATGGCCACAACACTGTGTGGGGTCACAACTTCTCGGATCATTTCGGCCACTCCCTCCTTGAAATCATTGACGAGGCTAACTTATGCCTCCTTAATGATGGCTCTCCCACTCGTAGACCGTATCCTACTCAGAACCCGCAGAGTGCAGTCAACCTCTCACTATGTTCTTCCTCTCTTGTTACAGACATCATATGGAAAATTCTCCCACTAACCTATCAAAGTGATCACTTCCCCATAGCGATGTCAATACACTCAAATTTGCCAAATAATGTGACACCCTTTAGTAACCCCTCACCTACCTTAAAGTATAGACTTTCCGATGCAGATTGGTCATCCTATGCATCATCCCTTGACCGGGAAATTGACTCATTATCCCCCCCCCCCCCCCCCATTAACTCACTCACCTCTTACAATAAATTCATCGATATCATGTGCAGATCTCAATATCCCTTATAAAAATTGTTCTCGTGGCTTTAAGGTCTCGACTCCATGGTGGGATGCAGAATGTACTAAGGCGGTTGCTGAACGTAAAGTAGCGGAGAAAGCATACTGTCAATCAATGACTACAGACAACTTTCTAAAATACAAGAAAGCTGCAGCCAAATTTAGAAAGCTAACTATTAAGAAGAAGAAGCAAAGTTGGATTGGCTTCTGCGAAAGCTTGTCTCCCAGAACGCCCCCAGCTTTAGTGTGGAAACAAATTAAACGTTTCAGATGCTCCTCTAACATTGACAATATCTCAGCCAACGACCCGGTATCATGGCTTGAAGCCTTTTCAGACAAACTGCCCCCCCCCCCCCCCCCTATGTGCCTTCTCAGTTATCATTTCCATCACCCCCGTTTTACCTCCCGTCCGCGGGCATCCTGGATGCCCCCTTTTCCTACAATGAACTCAGACTGGCACTTGACGGACTGACTGACTCATCCCCCGGCATAGACGGTATTCCCTATTCTTTTCTTACTAAGGCTCCTGATAAATGCAAACATTTTTTTTATATCTCTAGTTAACTCTTTTTTTGATAATGGTATAGTCCCGGAACAATGGAAATCTCAAATCATAGTCCCAATCCTGAAACCTGGAAAGGATCCTTCAGACCCCGCTAGCCGAAGACCAATAGCGCTGTCATCTGTAATGGCCAAAGTGGCGGAACATATGATCAAGCGCCGTCTCGAGTGGTGGGCTGAAAATGGATCGGTCTTTGCTCGGTCCCAATTTGGATTTAGAAAAGGCATGGGCACCATGGACAATCTTAGTATGATTACAACAGATTTTCACATTGCCTTTAAAGAAGACAAATTCCTATTGGGCGTCTTTCTTGACATCGAATCAGCATATGACAATGTTCTGCTTCCGGTTCTCAGGAGGAAACTCCTCCAGCTGAGAATTCCAGATAAGCTTGTACGTTTTATATGTAATCAGTTAATGGAGAGATCTGTTATTATTAAATCCCCTCTTGGCTTTCTTCCTGCTAGGACAGTTTGGAAAGGTTTGCCACAGGGTTCGGTTTTGAGCCCACTACTGTATAACATCTATACTTTTGATCTGGAGCAGACTGTGGACTCCTTCTGTGAAGTCTTACAGTATGCTGATGATCTTTGTCTATATGTCTCCTCCACCTCTGTGATAGAGGCTAGTACCAGGCTCAACTCCGCGTTGTATTACCTTGGCGAATGGTTAATATCCCATGGCTTGTCCCTCTCTGCACCTAAAAGTTCTGTTGTAGTTTTCACCAGGAAAAAAGACATCCCCCATGTAGAGATCTTTATCGACAAAGAAACCATCCCCGTATCAAACAAGGTTAAATTTCTGGGCATTATATTAGATTCTAAAATGTCAGGCAACCCTCACTTTCAACAAGCCAGGCAACCAGTCAGGTCTAGACAAGATTGACAAAGTGCAGTCTAGATGCCTTCGCCTAATACTGGGAGCTATGAAATGCTCACCTATCAACGCTATGCAGGTTGAGTGTTGTGACCCCTCCCCCCCCCCCCCCCCTAAGCCTGCGGAGGCAATACCTCTGTGATAGGTTCTTGTTCAAATTGTCACAAAACTCCAATCATCCCCTCCTTCCAAAATTAAATCACCTACTTAGTCTATTTGGTACCCTTGATAAGATCCCCTGTATTCTCCATAGCTTTAAATCCCTTTCAGGCCTACCGCACTCTATTAGACGTTTCCAATATTTCCAATTTACCTAATTCCTTATGATGCTCTAGTTTTCCAACCCCAAGTCATTTTAGACTTTGGTATCACAAAGGACTCTGTCGATGCCAAAGGAATGTTTAACTCTGAAATTAATTCGAAATATTTAGGATGGAACTCCATATTTACCGACGCACGCATCTAAATTATCAATCAACAGTGATGTTGGCGCTGCAGTGTGGATCCCAAGTGCTAAAATTAATTTGAGCTTCAAATGTCCCTCATCAGCATCAGTGTTCACCGGTGAAGCTGTCGCACTTTTGGAGGCTGTTGGATTTGTCAGATCCCATGGCCTTGATAAATCTATCATCTATCCCGGAGCTGCCTGCAATCTATTCTGTCCAACTCTTTCGGGCCTACCTCTCGCCTCCCTATTATTCTTGAGATCAAGCTCGCCCTCTATGAATGTCATAACCTAAGTATCAACGTGCTCCTTGCATGGATACCAGGCCAGGTACTGAGACGGCAGATGCTTGCGCGAAAAGTGCAGCTCTTTTGGGTACACTTGAGCATTACCATACATATTGCCACGACCTTTGTTTACGACCTAAAAATATGCTTGCAAAGTCTGGGACTAGGATATGGAATGATTCAAAGCTCATCAAAGGAAAGTTCTATGCTAACATCCAACCAGACATCCTCTCTTTCCCCTGGTTTTTTAAATTTCGCAAATTTGATAAATCTGTGACGTCAACCATCTGCCGACTAAGACTTGGTTTTGCGAGTACTCCGGTATTCCTGGCGAAGATAAGTATACGGGACCATTCGATATGTGAGTGTGGTCTTGAGGAGAGAAGTGTAGATCATATCTTTTTTAATTGTCCGAACCTACAATTCTCTCTTTACGATATCCTCCCCCCTGTTGTTCCCCTTCCTGCTTCTTTCCAGATATTATTGTCCCTGATATACTCCCCCTCAATAAATTTCACTCTCTGTAAATTTATAAGTTATTTATATAGTTTTTTTTTGTGCGAGTTGGATCACTTGGATGCATTTTATAATATTTAAATATTTTTAAATTAATTGAGATAATAATAATAATTTTTTACTCGAAACCGATCATTTTATCTTGAAGTTTATGACACTCCTGGGACGTTGACACTGGCAGAATCGCAGCGCATCGCAAGCGGAGCCATAAAATAAGAACTGAACTGAACAGACTCCACAGCGTAGACATAGTAAACTAAGCTCTAAGCTCCACAGTGTATACTCGTCGCGGCGGTTAGTGAATTCCTCGGTGTGGCGCGTAGGTTCGATTCCCGCTCAGTGCAAATATTTGTACACATGAATATGGCCATTAGTGTTGGTCTGGTCATACCTAAGACAGCACGTTTAACCGTCGTCGGTCCCAGCTGCCATACGAATATCTCATCTATGTCAGTTGTTAGGAGTGATTGGAGCAATAGATTAATTTATATATACCTACAAGAGCTGGTCTAAATATGTTATGCTTAATTTGGGTCTAGATAAGTACCATTGTGTATATTTTTTTATTGTTTTTAATAACTTCGATGCTGCGATATTGCCTAAGGGTTGTGGGAGTCAGTGGCAGTCACTTCACGGAATATTAAGCCTGGAAAAAGCGGACCCCGGAGTGAGGTGCAAGCTTAGGATTCGACCAGAATTAAATGGCCAATTTTGATGAAATTAGATTTAAAAAATCTTGGAAAAAGAAGCCAAGGCAAGATCTAGTAGGTAATTTAATAAACAATGAAACATACAAAACAAATCAAAACAGCTTTATTTCCTGCTGGCTCATCTGTGGATTTTTGAAACTACACTAGGTACTCTTTGTCTAAGTCTCAATAATATTTTAAGTAGTTTTGTTCAATTTTATTCCATATGTAATTGATATACAAAACCCCTCCCGTGTTTGAGACCTTAGATTACAATAGCTTAATGTATAAAAAAAGAATAAATACATATATTTTAAATAAACTGATGCTGTGTACTTAATCACAGTAGGATTAGTTCCAGCTTAGTCACACCAGGTTGGGTTATATTTGAAGCTAACCATAGGTGAGGTTCAAGCGTTGACCCCCCTCTTGAGACCCAATGAAGGGTTTCCCGCTTTTATAATGTGAAATGGTTAACCCCAATATCTGATTATATTATTGTGTTAAACAAATTATTTACTAAGGTACAGTCGCTATCGAAAGTAGATAGCCAAGATTTTAAAATAAAAAATTAGAATGAAAATTTGTTACTTGGGTTTACGTTTTTATTAGATAGCTGGACTTATGATTATGTAGTAATTAATGTACATTGTTGAACGCATTTGTATACATTGAAATTAAACCTTAATTTGTGTCACTGAATTTAATTGACTGACTAAATCCGCCGATGTGTTTCAGGAGTTTTCCGACACTGGCGAAAAATCAAGCTAAGTAGAATCTCAAAGATTCCATTGATTGGCATGTGATGTTAGTACAGTAGATATAATTAACTAAATCAGCTGAGCCTTAAATATAACTGCGATACAACAGTATCGCTAGAAATATTTACGCTGGCTGTAATCTTGGTTTTGTAGAGCCGTTGATTTGGTTTGGTGGTCCTGCCACCAAAATTCGAGAAGTCTAGCTTTAACATTGCGGCAATTGACAAAGAACATTGTAAGCCCCTACTATTTGTCGTGTGAAGAGGGGAGTGAATAATATTACAAAGGTATGTAAGAATTACATCCTATATAGAGAAGATATACACTGATGGTGTGATTTGGGCGCCAATCGTGGTATTTCCGCAACTTTGTGAGTTAAGTTAGCGTGGGTGTATCTCTTGCTATACAAATATGTGACTTTGTTTGATCATGAGTAGGTGCAGAGGAAAAACAAAAACAATAAAAATAATTAAATATACAAACATCAGGCTAAACTACTCCGCCGGGGTGCGAGGGATATGTCGATGACAACCTCACATCCGGCCTAGCACCACGACCTACAGTCGGAGTGCGGTTTTAGTCGGTTCGAGTCCGACATAACCTCCCCTTCCGGCTCCGGCGGGGGGGTATCCGAGGGGATTTCCGCACGAAAAAAAAAGGCTAAATCTACTTGCTGTAACTATTGCTTCATCAGAAGATTTGCAACGTGTGTTCTAAAATGTGCTGTGTGGCTACTCGATAGATCTCATTTTGCTTTAATCGCTTCGGAATCGATCAATAGACAAGATTATACAGTTATGAAATACCTACATTGCAGTTTAAAAATGTGAAAATTATTTGTTGAGCAGCTGTATATTAAACATTTTTTTATGCCACTTAGGTGGCAGACAAGCACACGGCCCACCTGACGGAAAGTGGTTACCGCGGCCTATGGACGTATGCAACACCAGGGGCGTTACACTCGCGCTGCCTACCCTTATTAAATTTTTAGTTTAACTTTATCATCTGTGGAAGATGAAACGTACGTTTATCACAGTTAGACTGCAACGTGCAACTGTACCTGTAGTGTGTTCTGATAATAGGTACAGATATATATTAAAAATATCTAAAATACAGAGTGTAATAGGCCTGCTCGCAGCCCGTGAGACAGATCACACGACTTGAAACTCACCATATAGCGTTTTAATCGACTCGACTAGTTGGGGCAAGATGTCCCCCACAACTCCCTACCACGGTTCACACGAAAACTACACATTCAATAGAGAGGAAGCATATAGTACAAAACATTGACATATCACGTGACGTAAATACTGCTAGCAAACCCATGGTAGGGGTGATTCGACTCACAAAATGTTGGTTTATTCAATTTTCTATATTATTATAAGTGCAGTAAGGTGCAATATCGATACGCGACTAACTACTATTTTTGGATTTCAATTCAAAACAAATTTGTATTTGGTAGCAAGATTTACTCTTAAAGATTTTCGTATTTCTTTATCCAGCTATGCACCGTCCACGGTATGACGCGAGTCAGGGAGGGTTGACGTCATTACTGTGACGTCACTTAATGGTTAGGACACAGCGTCATGCCGTCACGCACCCAGACCGTATATAATGGATGAACATCAACCAACATATACAAAACATCTTAAATTTAAAAGGTGCAATAGAAAAAGTACATAAAAATACGAGAAAAAATAGTTTTTCGTTGAGAGGAACTAGATACATTCAAATTCATTTCGCGACAATATTATAACCGCCTCGCCGAAAAGCTAGAGGAGGTTATTTACATCAAAGAATGTATGTGACCAACTAATATTTATTTTTCGTAGTATCGGAATACAAAAGCCCCTATTTTACCCCTATTAAATTAACTACTATCTATATTCCATTCTATATTATATCAGTTAAATATCGTATCATTAAATTTATTTAAAAAACATATTTTATAATGTGTACACATGAAAATGGGTGACAATCAAAGTAACACTGATTACATAGTTCGTCAGTGCACTAGCAGACTCAAATGTAAACAAACTAATGTTTACAATATTAATTGGATGAAAATGTAAACAAACTTTTGAATAGAATTTGACGTCAAAAAATTCAAAGCTGCTCTAAAAAGCTTACAAATATATTTTTAAATATAATGTTTAACATATTAATATTTTTAAATGGCTATAGAACTTTAATATCGATGATTTTGCCAGTTTATAGTTAGATATTTCTACCAACACTGGCAAAACCATTGATGGCGAGTCTTTTATTTAGGTTCAATTCCTGTTTACAGACTTCTGCCTTATTTGAAACACACGTGCATATTATACATTTATTTAATACTTGCTTTAACTACGAAAGGACGAATTTACTTTCTATATAAATAATTGAATAGTAAGATATAGTAGAATCTTTCTTACGTATCACTAAAATGTAAACAAACTAATGTTTACAATATTGATTCAGAGTTAACATTAGAGGGAGACATCAGACATAGTAACATTTAAATACATAAAAAGATTGTTTACATTTTCATATAAATTAAAATTAGTTTGTAAATTACAGTTAGAAAAAGGGATCACAATATGCACTTGCACATTGGCAATACACAAAACATAATGTTGTTTAAAAAACATATATTCTTGAAAACAAATGCTTGCAAACCACCAGTGCGCAAATCATACCGTTATAAGAACATAATATATTTGTAAACATATTGTAACAATAAAGTCACTTATTAAAAAAATGTTCACGAGATCAGTCACTCAAATATAGTGATCAGTATTACTTTAGTCTTCATACAAAACTGAACATTATTATATAAAATAAAACCTGTTTATTTGCAGCTTAGTTTTGTAATTTTAACCCATCAAGATGGTGATTTAAAAATATAACATTTGAACAAATCGGTGAGACACAATTCATTCTACAAACACGTTAGCTCAGCTACAAATAATCAGATCTGTAAACAAACTACGCATACGTGACTGTGAAGACGAAAATTATTAATACAAGTACCTTCGTAATGACAAAATGGTACAAGAAGTTCAAGCGTCAAGCTATAAAAATCAAATCGTGTCGCGGAGTTAGTAACACAGACTTTATTAACAATAGTTAAGTGCAAAAAACCATAGCCGCGTTATTTCTAATATTCCGTTACAAATCGACTCCCTATTTAATATTTTTAATATATAACTCCAAATGGTGTGAAGTCATGGCCTAGGCAGTCTAATAAAGCCACAATAGATGAACGATTAATATCAAATGTGCTAATATGTAATGTCCGCACCGCGTGCGTAGTTTTCACTTCCGCGTATCTATTTCGCTAGGGATGTACCGAATGCGACACGTCATCCAACTACCGAAATAAATATTATAATAAGATAATTCACTAATTAATTTGGGCTAACTTAATCCATTAATTAACCTGTAATATTCCCTGCGACATGTTAAGTTAAATAGTAGTGAACGAGTTCAATAATCGAATGACTAATCGACTAATAGACACACCCCTAGTTCAGACTCTAAGCATACGACCGCGCGGATGGCGGTTCCCGTTCACATCAGCATCTAAATGTAACAAAACTAGTGTTTATGAATCACTTACAAATGTGCCACCACACTGGCTGTGGTTGGAGTTTTCGCAATAAACTACAAAAAGCTACACTCCCTTCGTACAAAGCGTCACAAAAATACTACAAAGAATCGTGTAGACGTAACAGAATATGTTAAAATCGAGACAAATGATCGATAAATTAATAACAAAATATGTTATATGCAAAAAAATATAATTAAGGTGTCGCGCGCGGGACGGTGGTGGGTCCCGCGGCGAGGTAGTCCAATTGATGGACTAGATATTTTACAAAATCGTTGCGATGCCGTGTTGGTGCCTGCATCAGATTTGTCCTAACCGTTACCGAGTCGTTTAGTGTTGATCCATCTGGAATAAACACGCATTTTGTCATTATTAGTGGAAGTTTTTTTTATTTATTGTTTACTAGCTTTTGCCCGCGGCTCCGCCCGCGTGGATGTCGGTTATCGCGACGAAACATAGCCTCCTCCTCCCTCCTTTCTCATGGTCTAATCTACCCCTATACCAAATGTCATTAAAATCGGTTCAGTGGTTTAGGCGTGAAAGCGTAACATACAGACAGACAGACAGAGTTACTTTCGCATTTATAATATTAGTATGGATCACAGGTATTAGTAGATGTTGTCATTTACATAAATTAAGTTACATAGGTCATCTAGATTAAGGAGATTTTCATAACTAGCTGAGCCGGCGATATAGCGCTATTTTTTAGCCATTAACGGCCCCGCCCGCGTTGAATTTAAATTCCGTTCCCACTGAACGTTCCGTTTCTTTTAAGGGTTCCGTACCTCGAGAGGAAAAAACTAAACCCTTACTAGTATCACTTCGTTCTCCGTCTGTATGTCTGACTTCCAACATATTTTCTCAGGAATGCGTGGAGGCATCAATCAAGTTGAAATTACCACATACTTAATTCTATAACGTCTTCAGTAAACGCAATCAAAATATTGTTGTTTATGTAGCTTAAGATTTGGAACCCTCGGTGCGCGATTCCGACTCGCACTTGACCACTTTTTATTTTATTTTATGCAACAATTGTCATAACACTAACAAACAGCTCAAGTGGGACTTGAACCCACGACCTTTCCCTTACTACAGGGGAATGCTCTTCCAACTGATCTATTGAGCCACACCTGAATCACTTCAAATTTCCCTTCTCTTTATCCGTCTTTAAGGGCGACGGTGGAGCCATCTACCAACTTCCTTACGAACTGTTGGAACCAATAAATGATTTTTGAACCATTGGTTTTTGATGACTTTTTAAGTCCAAAATACATCGGAAATAACCCTCCTTTGCGTCGCGCAGCCGGGTAAAAAGAAGCGCTCAAGTGGGACTTGAACCCACGACCTTTCTCTCACAGGGGGAATGCTCTTCCAACTGAGCTATTGAGCCACACACACCTGAGCGCTTCTCTTTCCAGATGCTATACAAATTTCATTTAAATATGTAAATTAGTTAAGGTGTTTAAGAATATTTATAAGGTAGCTATACTATACTAGCAAGTCCCCAGTCCATACCTGTTCCTGTCCATTAGTCTCCTGCGATTTCATCACATCTGGCAAGTCAGGTGGCGACGAGTAGGCAGTAAGATCCAAAGCCTCAAATTCACCATTTTCCTTTCTGTAAAATGAACATAACATCATCTATATAAGAGAAATCAGGTAGCAAGAGAGACGGGCTGGGTATACAAACAACTATGGCAGTCGTCATAGTAGTTGGCAGTGCAATAAGTCCAATTATTCTAACTAAAGTAAAGCCAACGAAGCGAGAGAAAAAAGGTAAACAAAGTTTCAGCGGTTCCAAACATTTTTATTTGAAAATTATTACGTATCACTTCAAGCGTATTCTTGACAGGAATAAAAATAAAGTTTAAAACTAAAACCCGACTACCGAAAAATCACACTCTAAAATGTAACAAACAAGAAAATATCAAGGATAGCCGTGGTCGTATGCCACTTTACCCTAGAATATATTGTTTTGTTAGAGTAAGTGGCATACGACCTCGGCTATCCTTGATATTTTCTTGTTTGTTACATTTTAGAGTGTGATTTTTCGGTAGTCGGGTTTTAGTTTTAAACTTTATTTTTTATTTACATTATTTTGGGGCAAAGTAAAGCTAATAATTTATACATATTTGAAATGTGCTTCTTAAGCCCTTTCATTTGATACCAAACACGGCATATTTAACTCAAATTTATTTTTTAACACAGTACCTTATGAGCGCTAGAGGGCGCCACACAAGATTGAGTGACACGTCATATAGCCTATAACCATCGGACAATAAAGCCGCTTGTAACGATACCTCATTTGTCTAGTTCTAATAAGTAGTTGAGGAGCTATGAGGGAACAAATGAACATACATACATACATACATAGCCTGTCAAAATCATAACCCTCCTTTTGGCTTCACCGTAGTCGGGTAAAAATTGCTCATAAGATGCCGGATCTGAAAGTCTAGAACCGCTGTGCTGACAGCTTTCCTGTACTACGAAACACGCAACGACAGCTGTCACTCGGCCATTGTCACGTACGTGTGACATGTGCGACAAGGACAGAGAAAATAATCGCTAGTTAAAGCAACGTAACTCAGTAAAGGTACTCAAACTCAAACTCAAACTCAAGGTATTTATTCAAAATTGTGTAGCACTACTACAGCTTTTTGACGTCAAATTCTGCTTAAAACTAAGTTTACCACCGCTTCCTAGGCACCAGTGGAGAAGAAACGGCGCAACAAACTCCACTGTAGCATTTTCTGGACGTCAATTTACAAAAAAAAAAAAGTAAGTTCTTAAGACTAAATATGGACGAATGTACATATGTCTCGTGTCAAGATAATTAAAGTATATAAAAAAAACTTATAATAAAATAATTAACCTAAGTTAACAAAAATAAATAAAAAAAGAAGTTCGCGTTCCTATTTAAACATTATGCCGTAGTTACAGCAAAGCAATTTAGGAGGGGCCTGCACCATGCTCAAGCCAGACATTTTTGTCTTTAAGGTAATCATCTGCCCTATAGTATGCTTTTTTACATAAGGTGGTCTTCACAAAGGTTTTAAATTTATTGTCAGGCATACCAAGGACTGATTCAGGCAATTTATTATAAAAACGTATACAATCCCCCCTAAAAGAATCACTAACTCTGCAAAGCCGATAGCATGGAAGGAGCAGTTTATTTTTATTGCGTAGATTTCTGTCTGTAATGTCACTTACTTTTGTAAAATTAGATATATTTTTTCTGACATACAGTATATTTTCGAGTATATATTGGGAAGCTACAGTTAAAATGTTAATATCTTTAAATCGTTCCCTAAGAGAATCTCTCTTACCTAAACAGTAAATGGCACGTACTGGCCTTTTTTGTAATATAAAGATAGTTTCTAAGTCTGCAGCATTCCCCCAAAGTAGTATTCCATAGGACATCAAGCTATGAAAGTAACTAAAGTACACCAGCCTAGCAGTATCTACGTCAGTCAACTGCAAGTAGCTTGGGTTACCTTTTTTCTCTCGTCTCGTTGGCTTTACTTTACAGAATTTCAATATCACCAATTTGATTGTGGTGGTCCCATGGTAATCGCGAATTGTTCCCTTTATGTCGAGTCACGCTTCAGTAAGTATATCGAGGAAGCCTCCCTGGCGTGGCGATCCCGTTCAATGCAAATATTTGTATGTAAGAATATGAGTATTTACATTGGCCTGATCGTCCCTCAGAGAAGACGTTAAGCTGTTGGTACCGGTTGCCATATGAACATGTATGGCAGTAGTTATAGGGGAATTGGGTGAAGCCCACACAGAAGGCCCGTCCGGTCAAACGGCGTCTCCACTAGCAGTAGTAGTAGTAGTAAAGATATTGAAGTTCAGCCACAACACAGACGTCATTAAAAGATAGAACGCATCTATGGATGTGCTCGGCTGTTGAAATTCATAACATAGTAACTCCTTCCAACCAAAACGTTCAGGAGAGCCAGGGATTCGGTCCGACACTCGGTTGAGAGTTGTACGTTTTGAGGTTATATTTGGCTATTTCTTCAATATTGTCCTCGTTTACAACCGGAAAATAAGTGTTTGTGTTGTTTTGGTGGTGGAATATTATTTATAAGGTTAGTTATATCCATATCTACCGGCGTCCGCGCTCATTTCCATGGAAATGAGCGTGGATGTACCCCCTGATGGGGGTGGATCTGTCCCTCCGGATTTACCCAAAAAAACGGTAAAACGTTCTGCCGCACCGAATTCGACGGATACCGATAGTAAAAAGAATCGTTCTCCAGCGGAATCTATTCAATCCGTCTACTCAATACCGGGTTACGACTCGGACTCTAAACTCGAGTACTCTAGTACGGACAAAGGTCCGTACTTCGTATATGTCTCGAGACTGGAACAGGACCCAAAAAATGGCTTAGCCTTCAAATCTCTAAGATTTGCCCAGTTCCTTTTTAAAAATAATGTTGAAAATATTAAAGTAGGTGGGATAAAAAACGTTGGTCGGAATAGGGTGTGCGTGGAGTTCGGCTCGGCAACTGCGGCGAATAAATTCTTAAATCTTGTTCTGTTAAAAGATCACAACTATGTAGCCAACATCCCAAGCTATAGCATATTTCGGATGGGTGTAGTGAGAGATATTCCCACTGATTGGACTCTGGAGGAATTGGTTGGGGGCATCTCCTCTACTGCCGGAGTGGTAGTTAGAGCCAGACGGCTTAATACTAAAATTGTAAGAGACGGTGCTTCCGTGTGGGTCCCATCAAACACAGTTGTCCTAACTTTTTTGGGCCAGGTCCTTCCTGAAAGAGTATTTTGCTTTAATGCCTCTCTTCCAGTCTCCCTCTACCAACTGCCAACTATACAATGCAGAAATTGCTGTCGATTTGGCCACATTGCCAAGCAATGTCGGTCAAAACCCCGCTGTTTTAAATGTGCACAGCCCCATGCCGGTGATTCATGCTCTGTTGCTGATAGAGACATCACTTGTTTTCTATGTTCTGGCGGTAACCACACGGCTACAGACAGAAGATGTCCAGAACATACCAGACAAAGGTCTATCAAAGTAATAATGTCAGAAGAGAACATCAGTTATGCTGAAGCCGCATCTAGACTCCCCCAGAGCCGTAGACCTCTCTACTCTGAGACAGCTGCTAGGCCGTCTCCTCCCATGTACTCCACTTCCATTTCTCCTCCCATCCCTTCTGTCTCGTCTCCCTCTGTAAGTTATAAGAAAACCGTTTCCCTCCCCATACGTCCAAGGTTTGTTCCAGGGAAATCCTTCAGTGCTCATGAGCATAACGAAATAATAAGTCACCCTCCTTCTTCCCAACCCAATGGGTGCTGTATTAATCCACCAACAGAGACTACTCCACTGGCCACTCCTAATGACAATCTTGTCCAACTTTTACTCTGCTCCCTTATAAATATACTCACGAAAATGTCAGATGCTCTACCGCACGACGTTGCTGTTCTCGTAGAACAATTACTAGTGATAATCTCAAAAAACAATTCTAACAATGGCTCTCAATCTCCTTCAATGGAATTGTAAAAGCATTCGTCGCAGGAAACCTCATCTTATTGATTTAATTAATCAACACCAACTTGCTATCCTGGCTATCCAGGAAACTTTACTAAAACCTATGCACCGTTTTAGGATCCCTGGTTTCTTCTGCCTGCGAGACGACAGAGACGATGGTTGGGCGGGTTGTGCTCTGCTGATTAGAAGAAACATAACATTCTCTCAAATTCAACTCCCTACTCATGATGACGATTTTCACATAGTTGCCATTAGGGCAATGAATATTTCTTTTATCTCCATATATGTCCCTCATCCTAACCGTAGTATCCTCTCTGAAGTTAATTCTATTCTCTCATTCATCCCTTCTCCTATGATTATATTAGGTGACTTTAATTGTCGACATACTCTATGGGGTGCACATTGCGATGACTCTATCGCCTCACCTATTCTTGACATCCTAGATGACTTAAATTTATGTATTTTAAATGATGGGTCTGCAACCCGTCGTGTCCCTCCTACACAAAACATCAGTGTCCCTGATCTATCCTTGTCTTCTGATTCTCTAACCCCACTTCTGTCTTGGTCTACTCTTCCTAATGTTCTCGGTAGTGATCACTTCCCAATCTTAATCTCTTACTCTCAGGCTTCAACCCCTCCTCCCTGCCTTTATGAACCTCTCCTAAAGTACAAACTCAGTAGAGCTAACTGGGAGATGTACTCCGCGACATTGGATACAGAACTGGCATCTCTTCCTCAACCTAGCTCCTCAAACTTCATCTTTTTGTATGACCGCTTAATCTCAGCAATAAAATTTGCCGCTGACTCTTCCATTCCCCATAAAAAACCTGCCAATCTGCGTACTCCCTCACCCCCCTGGTGGGATTCAGAGTGCACAGCGAGTGTTCAGAAACGTACAGATGCTGAAAATAAATTTGCATTATCCTTATCCATGACAGATTACGTCAACTTCAAGCAGACTGCAGCTGCTACATCTAGGCTTCTATCTAAAAAGAAATCACTAGGTTGGCGAAAATTCTGTGAATCTCTACCCCCTCGATCTCCCCTTTCTTTGGTCTGGAAAAGAGTTAAAGCAAACAGGAGAAGTGTAGCAGACACATCTGTCTCAAGCAATGACCCTAAATCCTTCCTCAATGACTTTCTATCTACCCTAGCTCCCCCATATGCACCTGAACTTGGTTGTATTCCCCTCTTGCACCCTCCCAATCTCAGCATAACACAAGATCATATGAATGACTTGTTTTCCTTTTCTGAACTATCTTGCGCTCTTGATCATCTCCAGGATTCATCTCCTGGAATTGATGGTATTCCATATTCCTTTATTTGTAAATTGTCTGATTCCTCGAAAACTTTCTTCCTTAGCATTCTTAATGCCATCTTCCTCTCCGGCCAGATCCCAGATTCCTGGAAAAGTCAAATTATTATTCCAATCCTGAAGCCGGGGAAAGACCCAAAAATTTCTTCCTCATATCGCCCCATTGCTCTATCCTCTGTCTTAGCTAAAATTATGGAAATCCTTATCAAGAACCGTCTTGAATGGATTTTAGAAAATAGACAATTATTAGCCTCCAGTCAATACGGCTTTAGAAAAGGCAAGGGCACCCTGGACAGTCTGAGTATCCTGACTTCTGAAATACGTTTGGCGTTGTCTCGTAATGAACATACTATAGGGGTTTTTTTAGACATCTCCGCTGCCTATTACAATGTCCATCTTCCACTACTCAGGCAGAAAATGCTCCAGCTGAGTATACCCGTGAGGTTGGTTCATATCATTTGCAACATGCTCATGTGTCGTACAATATCTGTTCGTTACCAGGGCAACACCCTGCCTTCTCACATTGTTTGGAAAGGCCTTCCTCAAGGATCTGTCCTTAGCCCAATCCTATACAACATTTACACCCTTGACCTGGATCTCTCTGTCAACTCTTTTTGCAAAATCCTGCAATATGCTGACGATGTTGCTCTATATTCTACTTCCCCCTCTTTTTCGGTGGCTGCCGCCAATCTCAATACCGCTCTTTTCTACTTAAATAATTGGCTCTTAGAACATAATCTCTCCCTCTCAGTTCCCAAATGTAGTGCAGTTGTTTTCACTCGCAAACGTGACACGCCTCACATTAACCTCTCTGTGGCGAATGAATCAATCCCAATTTTAAATTCCGTGAAATTTTTGGGTCTTATTTTGGACTCCAAATTGACAGGAGTTCCCCACCTAAATCATGTAATGGAAAAGTGTGAGAAGGGCGTAAATGTCATGAGGTCTTTATCTGGGGTCCGGTGGGGTTCTCATCCCTTCTGCCAAAAACTCTTATACAACGCCATTGTACGTAGTCACTTTGACTATGGTACTTTTCTACTTGAGCCATGCAACATATTGCCTCTCACAAAACTAGAAAGAATTCAGTCGAAGTGTCTTCGTATTATAACTGGCGCCATGAAATGCTCCCCTATCAACGCCCTACAAGTCGAATGCAGGGAACCTCCCCTCCACCTTCGCCGGCAATTTTTATGCGACAGGTTTCTCTTCAATGCTGCCCAAGTTAGTTCTCATCCTCTACTTGTTATCCTACAACAACTTTCCCCCTTAATCTCTTCTTCAGCATTCTGGAAGAATAAATCTCATCCTCTCCTCATAAATTCATATAGAAAACTAATTAACCTCTCAGTCCCTATCCATCAATTCCCTTTAAACCCACTTTTTGATCATGACTACCGATCATTAATATTTCAACCAAGAATCATCCTTGATTTTGGCATACCCAAAAAATGCCCATCTGCAAATCAAAAATTTTTGAACATTTTTGGTCGTGACTGGCCAGATTGGACAACCCTCTACACCGATGCTTCAAAATTGTCAGTTGATTCACCAGTGGGTTCTGCGGCATGGATTCCCAAATATAAAATTATTCTCAGCTTCAAAAGCCCTCCATACAATTCCATTTTTACAGGAGAATCTATTGCTCTGCTAGAAGCTGTCACTTATGTAGAATCTCATAATCTGAACAAAGCCCTCATATTGACTGATTCCCTGAGCTGTCTGAAGGACTTATTGAAAAATCCCTTTAAATCTAGTAATAATTTTCCACTCACCCTTAAGACAAAAGCCATACTACTCAGGTGTCACATGTCTGGCACTGAGGTGGCCTTAGCATGGATCCCTAGTCATGTTGGCATATCAGGTAATGAAACTGTAGATTCTTGCGCTAGATTGGCAACTGGTACAGGATGTGCTGCATACAACTACGCTTTCGCCCGAGACCTTCGCACTTTATCCGGCGCTTGGCTGGATAAATCTTGGAATGACTTATGGCAATCCTCTAGAATTATCAAGGGCAAATTCTATGGATCCTTACAACCATCTATCCCTTCCAAGCCATGGTTTTTCAAGCACAAAACGTTCAATAAGTTAACTACCTCAGTCATAATACGCCTCCGCTTGGGATTTGTCTGCACACCAGTTTTCTTGGCCAAAATTAGAGTTCGGGACCATTCTCTATGTGAATGTGGCTTGGATGAGGGCACTCTTGAGCATATTTTTTATTCTTGTCCAAGATTAGTGGTACAATTATATGATCTCCTCCCACAAAAGATTCCTCGACCTGTAAATTTGACCTACTTACTCACTCTGGTATCCTCCCCCTTTATCAAGATCCTCTACAAATTTATCTCCATAAACGAAATAAAACTATAATTCTGCACCCTCTCCCCTTCACAAAATAACTAATCTAACCCTAAGCCCTAATTTGGATATATATATTTAACATATAACATATTTTTTATTAATATATGTGTTTTACTAACACTTGTGATGTCCTTTTTCAGTGACTGACAAGGATAAGTCCAAATTAATTACTGCCCCATTAATACTTAGAGACCTCTATAAACGATTAAACCTACTCTCCACCTTGGGGTTGGCAGAATCATCGGTACCCATAAAACCGATGCAAGGCGCCATTTTAATAAAATAAGAAGAAGAAGAACAGGAGAGCCAAATTTCCGATGATTTCGATTGATACTTAAATAAATTAAATGTAACGATTTATATTGTTGACATTTTAGTTTCTATAACTCGCCATGCATCGCTAGAATTCACACCAATTTCGGAAAATAAAATTATACCGCTATGCGTCCTCTACGCTTACATGCCAAAAACTCAGTTACTATGTTTTGAATGTTAACAGCCGATACGTCAAATTTGACTGTTGCTATCTATCTTTAAATGTGAGTAATGTTACGGAACGACCGTTAGACGGTGCGAGTTACTCGCACGTTCCTTTACGATGATCGTACGCAACTATCGCTAGCAATAATCGCCCTACGATTATCGTATCAAAATATTTACACGCTGAATTCTCGATTATATTATCATAGGAGATTCGCAAGTGACGTGTATTTCATAATACGATAATTCCTTCAAAATTCTGTTTAGACGCAAATTATGCGAGAATTGTTCTCGCCAGGCGTGTACGAGCGAGCGGCAATTGTTTAGTTAGAAAAATAATTTTCATTTGTTCTCTCGAGAATCGTATCTAGGCGAGAAGCTCGCCCTGTCTCAATGACGCTTTAGTCGAACAGCCAAGCTAAACCAAGCTGGGAAGACACTCAGAGGATGTTATTATCAAAGCGGGTTAAGAGTAAACATACCGTAGAGCCAATCCAATAGGTGCTGGACACTGAGCCTTAGCCGTAGCAGATGTCAAGCCATATTCGGCTAGTGTCTTTTCATCCTCCATCAGTTGACTGTCCTTGTTGAAGAGCATCTGAGCTGGTGGCGTCACCTTTAGGATACCTGTGGAATATCTAATGTTTTAGTGAATTCTACTATAGCTTGCACTTAAATATCTTGGACCTAAAATGTGTTCAAGCGTCGGTAGCTTAAGGAGTCGGCCTTGCAATCGAAAGGTCCCGGATTCGAAACCTAGCCATTACACTACCGACGTGGATCCACTCCTAGCACAAGCAATTTAGCTTAGTTGGAGGGGTTAGAGGAAATATTAGTAACTTCGGTTCTAATATTCATTAAATAAAAAAATAAAAAATAGGATTAGAGGCTACTGCAGTGGACGAACTTAAATTCTCCAAGCATAGATTCTTCTCTTCATCTTAGGGTTAATCCCAGTAACATTCAAAGCTTTCAGCTTGGAGTCTGGGGTTCACTTTACCAGTCTAACTGCTGATTTGTGTTAATTTTTGTGAAACGATTGCCACCTGACCTCTACAACCCAAAAGCAATATTGAAGCATTGCATCTAGACCACTTGTTGGACTTTTTAGGGGTCCAACTACCCGTAACGACTGCCATTGGCAAACGGGACTGATGGCTTAACATGCTCTCAGAGGTACGACCAGACCAAAGCAAATTACCGGTGATATTATATAAATTATATAATAATATTTATTTGTACTTTGCTCACAATCATCATCATCTGAGCTTCAATCCCATTCAAGGCTTTTACTTCGAAATCCAGGGTCAGTTCTTCTACTCCATAAATTGGTTTATACTGGTTTTGCTGTCTGCCTCAATCCAGTTTTAAAGTTTGGTTAATTAGCAGATGTACCAGCTAGCAGGTGAGGGTAGTTTGAGGCCTTAAGATCTTTGAATACCACTGAATACATGGTATTTATTTGAGTACCACTGACTACATGGTATTCATTTGAATACCACTAAATACATGGTATTTATTTGAATACCACTGACTACATGGTATTCATTTGAATACCACTGAATTCATAGTGTTTATTAGAATTTTGAATACCACTGAATAAATGGTGCTTCTTTGATTACAATTGATTTGATTCAATCTATTATAGTAAACATTTTATAAAAATACCACAGATGTCATGCCAACATAAATACCATGATGAAGCAATATTGTCATTCAACATAAACATTCATAATTTATAAAGTGCTTTTTGAAGTTGATGTAGATGTATTGTAAAATGTCAATTTTGCACAAAGAAATATGTAGATTATCTTGGCTCAGAGAGATTATATTAAAATGTGTAATCAGGGTCCAAAGTCTAGCAACTCTAGGACATATAGTTTTTTATCATATGTTTGCAGTGGCATCTAAGCCTTTTCAAGATTGTTAAAACGTTTTAATTTGAAAATGCTCTTCATTTCTGACAACAAACAGACCATGTATTTAATCTTTATAAATCTGAAATCAATGGACACAGGCAGCTAGGATTATGCAACGAGAAAAGGCCCCCGTTCAAGCACTGTTCCAGCATGGTATTTGGTTGTAAGAACAATGCAGAATAACAGAAGGCTTGACAACAAAACCTACGCTGTGCGCCCGACATTGTATCCCGACTATAAATAGAATTTTCTCAAACAGCGCCGTTCGCACTCACCTTCGATCATTTTCTTCAATTCTAGCACAGTGGTCGTGTCCTTTGCGTCCGTGAAGATGGTTAATTTTTTTCGCCTAATCATTAGAAAGACATCCTGAAAACAAAATCCGTTTTTGAGGTTACAACTTTCAAGCTAAAATCACACGTTAATTAATCACCGATTGAAAATTTTGTTAAGCACGGCCACTACTGAATTAACACTTTTGGTAACTTACCATGTTGAGTTTTTATTTATTAATTAATAAACTATTTACTTTTCAGAAAAACTCTTCAAGGCGTACCTACGAAATGAAATTAAAACGAAATGACAGCTGCTCTGGCTCTAGCTCTCTGCTTGTTGTCTCTGCTCTACAGCTATTTGTCACAGATCATCAATGTTTCAAAGTGCTTTATCATTTTTATCGTTAAAATCGATTAAAATTAAATAATCGATTGTTAATAAGTAATCGACTATTTTTAGAATTTTTGATGTTTTTAATTATAAAAAACTAATGATATAACATAATCCGGAAATAAAGTTTAGTCTACCTAGTTCACCATCTTCCACTAACTAGCTAAATAATAGTATATAGGGCTGGACCAGTAAGGAAGGAAAAAGTGGAGTGTTCGAGACTGGATGGGACTTAGATGGATGGGAACCAATAATGATGATGATCACGTTCTGAAACCACGTTTTGTACACCAGTAAAGTAAAGTCATTGAGTAATTTCTACCTGCCAATTTCAAACGGCTGTAATTATTTGTTGTAAGTATATTGCAAAGAAACTAAACATGTACTTCTAAATATGTATATTTTTATTAAATAAATTCCAATCAATGTTTTAACTGTCATGTAATAGGACTCTTTTTTTCTTTCATAATCGAGTTTTAAAACGCACCCGCTTTTGCGTTATGCCATGCAAAAATGGAAGATTGTTGTTGTGTACCTATTTTTATAATGCGCCAAAAGTTTAAAGCCTTTATATATATTTAAAATAGAAGTTATTATTAAGTTCATTGTGATGTAAAAACAACGCATTTTTTGCCCATAATCAAATAAGTGTTATAACCTCCAAGCTTTGCTAGCGATATGGAATCACAAGTTTGCGTGATATGTCACAACAAGAAGCCTGTAAATTCTACTAATAATAGATTGGTGACCGAGAGCTGCGGTCATGTGAAATGTATGGGCTGCTTATTGCTCGAAAATACTGGGTGTCTGGCTTGCCTGCAACTACCGCATATTGAAGAGAGTTTACATGATGTTCAGTGTGAAGACAGTGACCCGGCTTCTGCCAAGGAGACGAGTGAGAAGTCGTACGATGACAAAGATACTCAGTGTGAGACGTACGAGTCGTTCATGAAGAAGAAAAAGCCTGAAACATCCCATATAAAGATAGAAACAGGTGAGTTGTTTTGATTTTGCTTGTTTGTTATACAAATGAATATCACAGGTAGAAGTCTTGTTTATTTTTGTTTTTTTTTTATTTTTTTTTTTATTTTAGTTACATGACCTTTTGTGTTAAAGTTAACACCAAAATATCTGTGAATGGCATAGCAGAAAATGGTACTTTATTAAAATGTAAATGTACAGAGATAAACTTGTTCAAACCAGGATTATAACAAATATATTGTGCTTTTCTTTGTTTCTTTTTGTGAGGGTGAGAATTTAGTGGATAGCAGGATACAAGGAGAACTGCTTAAGAAGAATCTTAATCATTCTCACTAATATAACAAGAGTAATTATCTTCATCTTGTCATTTTTGATGATTTGGTTTTAGGTTTATGTTACGAGTGAAAAAAAAAATTACCTATAATATTCTTAACTAGCATACCCAGTGAACTTCATACCGCCAATGTTTTTCCGCCCGCGTGCTGGCTGATCCCGTTTCCGCTGCAATGTCTACTATATTAATCATGTATTATACATATAAACTAACTAAATTACTCTATCTATTCATAATCATAATCATAATCATAATTTTATTTGCTAATACAGGTACAGTAAGGTTTACATTTGGAAGCAGGGACCGGACAACCCCGTTTACGAGTTAAGCCTTTGAAAGGGTAACCCTTATGATAGGGTAACTCATATCGCTGTGTTACCTCTTGATCGAGTATTCCTTCTAAACCCAGCGAAGTGGCTTAACTCGTTTATCACGGTATCTAAATGAAGGGGTAACCCCTTCAATTGACTTAGCCTTTGAAGGGGTTACCTTCACGAAAGGGTTTTTTTCGGGTAACCCAGGCTAACCCAATCATCGTGAAGGTCAGGGCATTCATACTTGTACCCAACCTGGGCCTCAATAAATAACTATTTTTGTTAGATGTCGCGAATTTGGGAACTTGGTAGGTATTATGTGACGACACTCGCGAGCGCGATCTAATAATTAGGTGAGCAATAATATATGGGTAGGTAATTATTGTTTATAGTAGAGAGTAAATGAGTTATATACCATACAGTTAGTATTATTTTGTGAGTATTGTGAAAATTGATGATGTATTTATTATTAGGGTAAAAGCACCAATAGTGGACACTGATATAGTATTATAGTACTTCCGAAAAGAAACCATTTGGCATACAAGATGCTTTAATGGCATCTATAATTCTCAAAAATTCTCAAGAATGTCTTCAGGCGCGGCCACAGCCTCAAATGGGGGGGGAGGGGTGTCACTTCGACACCCCCTCCCTCCCTGCCTCGGAGGTGATGTCGGACTCGAACCGACTAAAACCGCACGTCGACTGTGGTCCGTGGCGTTAGACCGGAGGTGAGGTTGTCGTCGACATATCCCTCGCACCCCGACTGACCCAGGGCCATCCCTTACGGACTGGCCCTCCTCGGGAGGGGGGACAACGGTGTCCCCGACTCGC
Source organism: Eilema sororculum (assembly GCA_914829495.1). Lineage (NCBI taxonomy): Eukaryota > Metazoa > Arthropoda > Insecta > Lepidoptera > Erebidae > Eilema > Eilema sororculum. The sequence continues at coordinate 21,231,557 of OU618545.1, read as the reverse complement.
CCCCGGAATGGGGAGGCGCGCTTTTTAGCGCGCCGTCGCCGTGGCCTGCTTCTGCTGGGGTGACAGGCGGCTCCACCCGTCACCCCCAGGCCCGCGCGATCCGCGAGTCTCTCTCGCTCTCGCCGCCTCTCCCGTTCTGCCGTCTCCTTCACGACCATTACCTGCTCGCTGAAGGAGACGCCGGCCGCCCACGTTTCCGTGCAATGGACCATTGCTGTGAGCAGGGTGGCGAGGGTGAGAACTCTCACTTCCAGGGCCGCCACTAGCTCCCGCCTCGGTCCGGCCCATGCCGGAAAGTTACATGCTATCCTATGAGGTCGTTGAGCGATGAGCGACCTCTAACGCCTGAATCACGTCCAGCACGCTTTGCGGGACGGAAGAGATCCGAGTCTCCTCCGGACCCGCTCCTCGCCTTCTTCTCGAACATTACTTGCTCGCAGAAGGAGAAGGCGGCAGCACACGCAAACTGTTGCGCGTGAGAACTCTAGCGAAGGAATTGGTTGCCCAGGACGGGGTGATGTTGGCGATGTCCCTGGATATAGCCAACGCGTTCAACATCTTGCCTTGGAGTTGCATAAGGAAGACGCTCGTATATCACGAAGTGCCTCTCTATATCTTAGCAACATAGTCGGGGCGTATCTGACGGAGAGAGCCGTCGTTTTTTCAATCATTACCGACGTCGGTCGTGGGATGTCGTACGGTATTCCGCAAGCCGCTCTTGTAGAACATCGGACGCACTGGCGCGGCTACTGCGCAACAAGAGCCTCCTGGACTACTATGTTGAATTTGCAAAATCATAAATCCCCAAAGGGATGGATGACTAGGAGACTTTACGCGGAGACTGTGCGGAAGTCCCGTAGGTCAACAAGGCGCGGCTGCCGCAGAAACCACAATGGGTACTGGCCAACAGGGTCATTATGGAGGCGGTGAGTCTCCTAGGCGGAACCCTACCATGACACTGGAGGGGAGAGCGCGGGGATGTAGAAGCAGGAATGGGCACCCGAGCCTCGAGAAATCGAAGCCGTGAAGTCCCGGCTCGACCAGTACATGGTTGGTGAAGTGAACGACTTGGAACACTACGCGTACACCGTGAGAGCGGTGACAAGACCAATGATGGAGGACTGGCTAGAGAGGCCACAAGGAAGTTTCTCGTACCCGCTGACACAGGTACGTGAATACACTCGGAATGGTTGTTTCGGGGTTTACCTGTGTCAGACGACGAGGGAGTCGACGTCCGAGTGCCTTCACTTCACTGCGATGCAAACGAAAACTGTACACTTTGACCAAGTGCACGACGTGGAAGACGCCAAGGTGGGCTCTAGTAGTCGCCCTAGGAGTGGGAGTTCTATAGCTCAGCATCTTGCTCACAAAGAGATCGGTGTGCGAGCGTGTGGGGTACGTAAGTTGCATAAGTTACGCTTTCACAGGCAAACCGCTGAATCGATTTGTATACAATTTGGTACGAAGATAGAGCTTGGGAAACGTCATAGACTATATTTGGTTGGCATAACCGAGATCTAAGCGGGCGGAGACGCGCGGGCAACAGCTAGTGAACTCATTATCATCTTCATGGAGACGTATTTTCCTGATTGCATCCGAGACAGAGTTGACCTCAAAGCTCAGGGTCCACCTTTAGGCTCTTCCTCCTACACTTCGTATCGCAATGCTCCGTTCCCTCAATACCCTTACATTTTTTTCCTCGCGCGGAAATACCCTTGGATACCTCCCCGCCGGAGCCGGAAGGGGAGTTTATGTCAGACTCCAACCGACTAAAACCGCACGCCGCTCGTCGTTCGACACATCCGGCTGACCCAGGGCCGTCCCTTACGGCCTGGCCCTTCGTCAATACGCTTATTAAAACGATTACAATAGGTGTTGGTGCTAGGGGTACAGAACTTCAAATAAAATCAATTTTTTTTTTCATCAAACCCCTAACCTCGGGTATCTATAGATCGGTCTCCTAAAATGCTATTGAGGTTTCTAACACCATTTTTTTTCTAAACTGAATAGTTTGCGCGAGAGAGAAACACTTCCAAAGTGGAAAAATTTGCCCCCCCCCCTCTAATTTCTAAAGTAAGAGAATGATAAATGTAAAAAAAAAATATGATGTACATGCAAACTTCCAACGAAAATTGGTTTGAACGAGATCAAGTGAGTAGTTTTTTTTAATTCGTCATAAACCGCATTTTTCGCCTTTCATTCAATTAACTCAAAAATAATACAAGAACTTTTATGTTACTTGCTGCTACGGAACGGAACCCTTCATGGGCGAGTCCAACTCACACTTGGCCGGCTTTTAGTCAATTATATTTGATTATTAGAACTGACTCAGCTAAAAGGCTGTAAACTGGCGAACTGACCCTACTGGTGTTTTTGATGCTTCGTAATAAGTATCGAAATTCCAATTTAAACGAAATTCGACGAACGAAACAATGAGAAAGACAAGAACAAGTAAAGACACGAAAAATAATGTGCATTAAATTAAACTGTATCATCATATCCACAAGAAATATTATTCCATGTTTACAAGTCAGCGGCAACTTGGTTACTATAGCGAGTAGATGATACAATGTTGCGCCGAGCCGGCTGAGCGTCTTGTGCGATCGTAGTTATGCAATTTTCAAACTTACGACAATTCTCAAAAAGTGCACATTTCAATGTCTTAGGTTGGAACGGCTTACCCAGGTTACAGTGTTACTGGGTTTTGAAAGGGTAACCCTTTCGGAATGGGTTTTTTACACCCGTTCGAAAGGGTAAGCCGTTTCATAGGGTTTCTTCATTAAGCGCTTAAAAAAACCCCTTCAAAAACCCTTTCAACGAGTACCCGTCCGGTCCCTGTTTGGAAGTCACATGATCATTCCATATTCCACCCTTTTTTTTTTTTATGGCATAGTCGTATTCCACCCAATGGGCATGCAAATTTTATTTTTATATATGCAAATTTTTATTAAAAGAAACCACATAAAAATCTGTAGCATATTTGGTGTAGTTTTGAAGATACATACATAGATACATAGGGACGGACATACATGGAAAGCCACTTGGCTTTATACTATGTACTGATTTTATTCATATTTGCTTACAGATGCAAATGGAAAATACTATGAGTGCACCCTGTGTAACAAGAAGTTCCATGCCCGCAGTCAAGTGGCATATCATGCGTATTGCAATGGGCAGAGGAAGCCCTACCAGTGTCCTGACTGCAATAAGGTATGGTACATACTTGCTTGGTCTGGAGTATTTTTCTATACCTTTTTGGATCATAGTGAGATATTATCGTTTTCAATATGTCAGTAGTTTATGGAAATATCAATCCTTGAAATAAATCCCTTTTTGTAGCAGATTTTATCATGATTTATTTGGTACTGGCTTTTGCCCGTGGTTCCGCCCGCGTGGATGTCCGTTCCGGGCAATTATTCGATTTTTTCTGGCCGTAAAAACTATCCTTGAACTTCAACGGACATTTAAAAAAAAGAATTGGCCAAATTGGTCCAGGCTTTTTTAGTTATGCGCTTACCAACACATTTAGTGATTCATTTTTATATTATAGATTTGGATATATTTCAATGATTCTGTCAGTTGTAGAGGCTAAAAAAGTACAGTATAATAAGTTTCTTAATACAGGGCATAAACTACATTAAATATAGAGCCAGATTGACAAGCTACCGCCTTGATAAAACCAGTGAGAGACAAAGGCAATAAAAACTCGTGGTTATGAGTTCTTATTGCCTTTGTCTCTCTCTTTGTCAATTTTTTTATAACCACAATTTTTTTATCGCCAGTAATTACAAAGGCTTGAATTAACCAATACTATTATTTCACAGAGCTTTGCAACTCAATCTCATTACAAATATCACATGCGAGTACATCGCAATGAGCGCACTTACTCGTGTGAGGTCTGCGGTGACAGCTTCTTTCAGATGTCCAAGTTGCAGCGGCATAAATTGAAGCATACTAGTTAGTACCATTTCTTCATTCCTTTTTAAGCATATGGTCGAGGAAAGGGGTCGTATGATAAAGTAGTCGTATGAAATTATGAGAAATCTTTGTGATTGCAATGTACTATTTAGGCCACATCAATAAATCAATGTGATAACAACTAGACAGTTTTGAGGTCTTATCAAGCATACCTACATTTATTTCTCGGTGCAATTTTAAATGGTACAGAGTAATTGTTCAAATTCTAGCTGGTATCACCTAAAAATATTTACCATCTTAGGCCTATAAACATTTGTGAACATTTAGTATTTCAGATATAATTGTGTATTCATTTAATTTCAACTGTTAGGGTGTAAATCAAACCTTATATTATAGCTAAACTTAAACTCGAATATATCAGAAAAAATGAATCTCTCGGGCGGGACTCGAACCCTTGATCTTTCTTGTCTGTAATGTTTTAAAAAATTCATTTAAATAAACTAAAACTTTTTCGATTTCAGAAGAAAAGAAGTTTGTTTGCAATCAGTGCAATAAGGCTTTTAACAACCTGACGTCATTGCGCAAGCATGGCTTGACTCATACTGAGGAACGACCATACCCTTGTGCTACATGTGGCAGGTGCTTTCGAGACAGCTCCAATTATAGGAAGCATGTGGCGAAGCATGGTGAGAGGAATACTATCCATACTAATATTATAAATGCGAAAGAAACTGTCTGTCTGTCTGTCTGTTTTTTTTTTTTTTTTTTTTTTTTTTTTACACAGGACACGTCAATTGTATTTTTTTTTTGCGTAAACCACTGAACCGATTTTGATGAAATTTGGTATAGGGGTAGATTAGAACACGAGAAAGAACATAGGCTATTTTGTCGCGATAAGCGACATCCACGCGGGCGGTCCCGCGGGCAAAAGCTAGTTATTGTATAAAAGTATACTGACAGATGTTGTTTAGTCTATGAAACTCTTTTTTCCCAAATGTACCATTGATTAGTACCATTAATGGTAGAACTGGATTCAAATTCAAGCCTTTTATTAATTGAATGAGAATCTAAATTTTATATAACAGTGTTGAGATAGTAGATTATGCACAGCTGTCCTCTCAATCAATCTGCCCTTGTGGCATAATGCCTCCCCCCATTAACCTCGAATTCCCTCTCTTTCTCGCCAGCCTCTGCCACAGAGGGCCAGAAGTTTTTCTCAGGTCGTCCGACGATAATACCCATCTGCGTAAAAGTACCAGTTAAAAATTAAAACTAGAATGTGTAGCTAGCACGTAATGACAGTATTCGCCTATTGTCTACAGACAAGAAATGTGCGTGCGGTAGCTGTAGTGGCTGGGGCTCGTGTGGACGCGGGGCTTGTGCCGGGCGCGGGGCTCGTGGGGCTCGAGGCGGCGCTCGGCGGCCGCACCAGTGCCCGCGCTGCCCACAGGCCTTCCACTCCAGCAAGGACATGCGGAGGCACGCTGCTGTACATACTGGTATTGTACCCTTGCATTTTAGCTTTAAAATACTGTTTAGAATACATCCAAAAATTATATACTTCAGAAATAACATTTTGAAACGCAGACTACATTCTGAACCCACTTTATATCTACATCTACACTAATATTATAAAGAGGAAAGATTTGTACCTATTTTTGTATGTTTGTATGTTTGTAATGAATAGGCTCAAAAAGTACTGGGCAAATTTCAGCAATAGATTTCCAATTTGACATAGGCTACATTTCATTTTGAAAAAAATTAGGGATCCTTGGTAAAATTTGAACAATGTAACCGAAGGTGTAGAAAAATGAGTCTTAAAATGTCTTTCGTCGAATGCGCTGCCGAAACTATTAGCGATAGAACAAAATAATGTACAACAATATTGAAGAACATCATAATGTCTACAAAAAACTCCGCGGTAGCATATGTCCAACTATTGTAGTTATGTCAATACAACAACTTTTTTCATTTTAAACATTAATGAAAATGCTAACCAAATTCAAACCATGCTATTTATGTGTTTATATTAATCCTTATCCAAATAAATTATTTTATGGTCAAGACCATTTAACTACCTATAAAATAGTTTTTAAATTATTTAAATTGGACTTTCCATTCAAAAGATATTACGAATTAAAAAATTCAAACAGTAAACAAAACCGCCATAGCGCCGTGGCCGTTGCGATGCAGTTATATAATATCCTATGTAAATATTACTTATTTAAGTGCCCGCCACTTAAACCATCAAAGAAATTGAACATAAATAGACTTACATACAAATATAACTGTGGGATTTTTTTAAATATATAATTAATAATAATAATAATTTTCTACCCCGTGCGAAGCCGGGACGGGCTGCTAGTTCTTTATATTTTACACATTGTCAACAAATAGGTATTACTTATGCTTCATCACATCTGTGATACCGAATTTATAGTCATTATACTAAAGGACAAAGTAGACACTCACTGCAATCAGATAATTGTAGTAGGATAGGATAGGATAGATAGATAGATAGATAAATCTTTATTGTACTCCAATATTACAGTAAATGTATGGACAATGCATGACATCATGTACAAATGGCGGCCTTATCGCTAAGAGCGATCTCTTACAGGCAACCTTACCTACCTAATTCAATCCTACTCGTTCACAGATGTCCTAATTACGAAGTTTTACATATTTACAGATTCGAAGCCTTTTCTCTGCAAAGTGTGCAAACGCCGCTTCCGAAGAAAAGATAACTTAGAACGGCACATTCGGAATACTCATCCAGATTATGATCCATCCAGTGCGATAGAATGCGATGAGGCCGCTCTCATTCAAATAGCTAACGGTAATACCGTGCTCAAACAAAACAATCAGAACGACGAGAAAACACAGTTAAAAATATTAAACCCTTTCTCTCCATTGCCACAAGACTTTATACAAAAACATATAAATGAGAATGGAAATAAAAATGAATCGGAGCAATGCAATAAAAATGATACTGAGAAGACGCACAAAAAAGAGAATGACAAATCGATAGAAATTGAGATAGGTCCATCGGATATTTTTGTCGCAAACAATGCAAGGCAAAGTGTGATAGTAAACAAAAAACCAGCTGTGGAAGCAAAACCTTCAAGCCCTAAACAGGAGTATGAATATGTGCATAAAATAAGAAAAGCGTCTATTATACCTTTGCCACCTATAAATGTGAGAAAAATGATTGAATTGGAGGAGCAAACTAATTTGAATAACCTAGAATTTGGCCTTCCGGCAAAGGATAAAAAGACAGTATACGAGAAGATTTTATATGGCGACAAAGATAAGCGAGAGTGTGATGAAACAAATACTGATTCTGGTGCTGGGATTCACTGGCGTAGAAAAATTAAGCAATCTGTTTCTATTGGTAAGTAAATTAATATTTATTTGTTTTTAATTTCAAAAGCATTTGAGTGTGTCTACCATATAAATGAAGTGTTATGAGAACCACAATTCTGTTGTGAGCACCGTATGATATGATTTTACATCAGGGAAAATAAGATAGAATTGCTCACAGTTTGAAAATACTATATTTTTTCTGTGTTTTCTCAACAAATACTTTAGAGAGTGCCACAGGGATCGACTCTAGGGCCCCTATTGATTCCGAAGTCCCATTTATTAGATTCCTTTCTTTACAGATTTGAAGTAAATCAAAGGCTGACATGTTTTTAAGACGGAACAGGGATGGTAACTATAGTGTATATATGTAGTTAATGAATTTTATATGTATTTAATGCATACATTATATTATAACATCCATTTTACAAAAGATTGGTTGATTGGTAATTATAACAAACTGTATAGAAGTGTTGAAAGTGAATGCCATTTAACAAATACATGCAATGAATAAGTGACAGTAGTTTATATAATTTTATATAACGATTCTTTTTAGCTAACAATTATAGCCATGTTAATTGTTAAATAGGAACTTTTTGGTTCCTGATTGTCTTCCCCTCTATATTTTTTACAAAGCAGCGTATGATACACAATATTTTTAAGGTTTTTTTTAATATTTGACTATTTCCGAATCAATCAGCTCAAGTGGCATAATAACATATTTTACTTTAAATATTGGACAAAAAGTGTTAACAAAGACTTTTGAAAATATTGTGTATTTATTGTTTAAATATTGCTTTATTAATCATTTGCAATACTACCTAGACTGAGCTCTGTACCAAAAGTATTTAATCCAAAACAAACAAAAACATCTAGTGTTTTGAATTAGGCGATATTTTTCGATCATGTTTATGTTCACAGATATTTTCTATTACAGCGCTGATCATGTCAGATTTTTATTATTATTTATTAAATACTTTTCGTACAGTTTGAGTCATTTTATAGTAATAAACCGTTGTTATATCTATCCTATTAGCAATATTGTGTTGTTTCACTACAAGCCTTAATCAGTCAATACTTACTAACATTAGTGCGTAAGTGCGTCCAAGACGCGTTAGTTATAAGTCGTAATCATTAGCTGTGACTTTTATTTCATTTATATCATTGTATTTTATGTGTATTCGAGATTTAAAAAATGTTATTCATATTATAATTTTTAAAAATGAAATATTCGAATGGACGTGGATGCGAAGGACCAAAAAATATTGAATTCTGATCTCACTCATGGCACTAATACGTCACGGATTCATGAAGGATTTGACATAAGTCAGAAATGGTATTTGACATACGTCAGAAATGACATTTGGCTATTGTCTTTGCCAACAATGATACGGAACAAAATAATAATCTTAATCGAAATTTTATAAATGTTTTCAATCTGAAACAAATTATTTTAATACATAGTTATTAGTTTTTTTTTTGACAAATGATATGCTGTTAGTGATTTGGGTATTGACTAGACCCTTTGAATCTATTGTTTTCTTGCGTAGAAAGTTCTAGTGAGGAACATTTTACGTTTCTCTCAGTCATATCGATAAAAATGTCTCCTTCAAAGAAAAGTTCACGTTTTAGACCATGATCTCATTTTTACCACACGATGGAACTGATGGAACTACACTATCGACAGGGGTTTTAGACTGATGAAAAGAGGGTAGGCGTATATTTGAGAGGGTAGGCGTATATTTCTGATTTTTCTCTAAAGTATATTTGTATTTAATCAAAATTATTATGGGTGTTGGAAAAGACTGTTGCAAGGATTAGTGCAGATTTTATATCAATAGAAAGGTCCCATTCTGTTAATTGTCAACCACAGTCACTGCAAAATGCACTTACTGGTATCCTGTCAAGAAATGGCATCTTGTAGAGCGAATAAAAAAAAGTAGTGGCCTTTTCATTTAATTTTGAACCTTAAGTCTTATCAGTAAACGTTAAAATGTGGTACTCTAATTCAGCGGTACCACAGTGGTTGATAATTAGCTGAAACGGGGTCGTAGAGAGGTTTCGACTCACGATGTGTCTGTATAAAATAAGTTCTGCCATTGCTTGAATATCTTGGACCTAAAATGTGCTCTATACGCACGTTACACGTTTCTTGGGTGTCTTTTGAGGATATCACGGGGTGCTACGGCAGTGGTAGAGCTCAAATTGACCAAGCAAAGATTCAACAAACAATCCACTCGTGCCAAGGCCTTTTATAGCTCGTGATTTAGGTCGAAGATATACTATTGTATTGCTACACTATTGTAAGAAGGTTGTATATCTTATCTATTTTAGTGTTGCATTACCTATATTTAATTTTGCAGGTCTAATTGACTCTGTGAAGTTTTAACCCGTGCGTATGTGATAAAGGAGTCGGATTTTGAATTTTATTGCAAAATATTAGTTTTTATAATATCGACTGAAGATCATGATCTCTTATGTAAGCTGATCTCACGTATTTTAAGTTGATGTTTAACATTTTTGCGGTTTGGTGAACTGTTTCACCAATTATATCGATTGTTTCAGCAAAAAAGGGATCGAACCAATATTAGTACATCCTTGTGTTGTCCGATGGAGATGTTTGTGTTAATACAATACTTAAGACGTAACAAAATACCATGTAAAACATTTTACAATGATATACCAGTGACAAGCCCCAGGTGATGGGGCTCAAGTGGACGTGGGGCTTGCGTCGGGCGCGGGGCTCACGGGGCTCGACAAATGAACCAAGACGGCGTGCGGTTTTAGTCGACTCGACATAACGACCCCCAAAGAACATTGCCAAATGGAAATTGTGGCATTTTAATCGTTACTTTTTACTAATTTTTCACAATGTGGTACCCACATTTATGTTTCTATGTTCACGTAATCTAAATTTCTTAAATAGTCCATTCATATAGGAGATAGATTTTTATAATCAAATATTAGTTGGTGGGACCGCGCGCTAAACTCATTATATTTCTTTTGCCCTTCAAATATAGACCGTATATTCACAAAAATAAAGATCAAACTTCAACAAGGTGTAATTGTATTTGGCTAAAACTCTCCATTGGTAACAAATGAATTAGCGTATTGTATAATTTTAATGTTAAACATTTTGAAACGATGTCATAGAACTTTTGCTAGTACATGTACCGTTTTGGGCTTTGTTAGCAGCCCAGTTGAATAATTCGTTCGAGGAGGTTGGCAGCTTGAATTTCGTTTGGCGTGGTATTCGGTTCGTTGCGAACGAAATTTAAACAGCTAGTGACCTCAACGAATTCCGAAACAAAATGGTTACTAGGAATTTTTACATGGTTTGCCCCTTTTTTAAGCCAATTCGACTGGGCTGTACATTTTATAATTATTTTTAGCACAACAATATGAAATTTTATCTTCACATAAATGCGTATTTTATTGGTTTGTGTATTTTGCTAATATTTTATGTAATTTTTGTAAAGATCTTTAATACGAATAAATGGATTGAAATTATCGCGATGTTTGATTTATTGTGGTGCTAATGGATGGTGTATGCTTCCTATATTTACTGCCAGAAACAATATTTTGGGCTGTGGCCAATTTTTTTTGAAAGGTAGAATACAGAGGCGGACTTTGTTTTATGATTATTGTATTTTGCTAAGGTAAATAAAACTAGCAGATATATAGATAAATAACCAGTACATATAAGCCTTGACCATTACAGAAATTTCGTAACGAGGTAGCCGGTGAAATGTGGTTAGATGGGGTTTGATTTGACGATAATAAATAGTAATAAATAAATATTTCCACAAAATTCTACACAACGACGCTCTCTAGACCCATGGTAAGCTTAATTAGCTTGTGTTATGGTATCTAGAATGCGGATAAACATACTTAGATACTTTTTTGTTTATAAATACATATACATATTATACATAGAAACACCCAGACCAATGCAAATAGCCATTTTCATGCATACAAATATTTGCACTGAGCGAGAATCGGACCCGCGCCTTCTGCGTGGTAGTCGCGTGCACTACTGCCACGCCACAGAGTCTCGATCCTTCAATACAAAATTCCAGTGTAAGGATCTTCCGACCAGACTAAGGAGGTGGTTACGTTTGGCTGGTCACAGCCCGTGTTAGATATATATAATACTAGCTTTTGCCCGCGGCTCCGCCCGCGTGGAAGTCAGTTTCCGGCAATTATTCGATTTTTTCTCGCCGTAAAAACCATCCTTGAACTTCAACGAACATTTAACAAAAAGAAATTGGCCAACTTGGTCCAGGCGTTGTTGAGTTATGCGCTTACCAACACATTTAGCGATTCATTTTTATATTATAGACTAGCTTTTGCCCGCGGCTCCGCCCGCGTGGATGTCGGTTCCCGGCAATAATTCGATTTTTTCTCACCGTAAAAACCATCGTTGAACTTCAACGTACATTTGAAAAAAAGAATTGGCCAAATTGGTCCAGGCGTTGTTGAGTTATGCGCTTACCAACACATTTAGCGATTCATTTTTATATTATAGATATGTTAATTTATATAAAAACTATTAAAGCGCGATTCAGAATGGGTAAGTTTTTGCTAGATGGACATAACATAACATAAACATCGAAAATCGATATTCCTCGAAGGGGTAGGCAGAGGTGCTAGCACCCACATTTCGCGAGTTTGTTTAGGTCCCAATGTAATAAGTGGTGAGCCTATTGCCATTAACCGGGCACTTATAAACCTGCGATAAATACATATAACTTAAAAAAGCATCGAAAAGTCCTTGGTGTGTGCCATGGTAAACCTTGGATCGAACCCGAGACTTCGTCTCAGCAGTCCATTACCCATACCACTAGGCTACCGCAGATGGAGCTTTATGGAGCTGGATGTATATACCTATTATGATGCACCAAAGTAGACTTCATGCACATATATGCTGGGTGTATGGCAATAACTTTATAAAAAAAAATAGTAAAAGAAACGGACTGTGCCACAGAAAACACCTGCTTCATAAATCAATGAAGTGCCAAGCCACTGTCCACTGTTCGGTTAACACAGAATCCGGCCCTGAATTAATATATAACCAATTACGTAGGGACGTATAGGTATGGAGGTATTGTATAACGGAAGATGAGTACCAGTGTTAGTTTCAAAGTAAATGTTACCTGCTCACCATTTAAAAATAGAAATCAGTAATTAAAAAAATATAACAATGGATATAGTGTCCGGTGTGATAGATTTGTATAAAGAAAATAATTGGAAGGAAATAGCCGATAAGTATCATGACCATCCAGAGAGGAATAAGTTGCTATGGGTATACCCTAGTGAAGAAAATTTCGAGTTTGTAAAGAAAAGTTTGACGGAGTTACGTTGTGATAGGATTCTGAGTGTTGGCTGTGGCAGCGGCCTTTTGGAGTGGATGGTGACACAGGCTACTGGTAAATATTTATTTATTTAGTTTTAATTGAATTTCGAATTACACTAATGCATACCACACGTAGGCACCGAGCACAAGCGAGATAGTGTCCTCTAGACCGCAATACTCGGTTCGTGTGAACATGGCGCATTCATCGAGTACCTACTGAGCCTTTACGCTATGTATGTCTAATACGCAGTGCACCTAGCTCGCGTTATGTCTAAATGTCATTTTCAATAGCATTTAGCCTAAGTGGACGTATACCTATAACGCTATTTGCCAATTTCGCATAAGGACTATTTCGACAAATGCCTATATCTCAGTTCACCTAGCTCGCGATAAGTCTAAATGTCCTAGTAAATTAGCATGTCCTAGCAAGCAAGTCCTATAAGTATACTACCACTGGACACTCATTTAAGTTTAGTTTTCAATTATAACATAATTTTTAAAGGACTAGTGTTTTACTCTCTGATCGCCTTCCTTTCCTCGCTGTTGAACTGTAATGCAGTAAGTCTATGACTCTTTTTGTCTTCCTATGTTCTAACCTATATCGCAGTAGGTCTAATTAGCGTTATGCCTACTTATCCTAACGACTAGTCATAACGCGAGCTAGGTGAACTGCGTCTTAGACATACATAGCGCAAAGGCTACTGAGCACTTGTGCGAGGCGGCGCTCTCCGTAGAGTCCGGAGGGAAAAAGGCGCGAGTACTGAACTCACTAGAGGTTTTAAAGTTGACCCTTTAAAATGTGAAGAGAATGGCTGCCAGTTTACACCTACGAACTTGGATCTCCAAAACGATCGAAATAAAAACGTAGCATTTAATACTATCTCTTTTTGAGTTTAAGTGTGGTTTAATTACTTAAATTATCTTTCTTGTCATTTTAGGCATCCCGGTATCGGGCATCGAGGTAGATACCGCATGGTGGCGCTGCAAATACGCCCCGCCCACTTTTATCCCTCTCCACTTCACACAGCCTGAGTTAGACAAGGACACCATCAGTATACTCCAGAGAAATAAAACAACAGCCATCTTATTCTGTTACTTCAACAATAGGACAGCTTTTGAAGACTATCTGAAATATTTCACAGGCAATGTTATGATTATTATAGGACCCCATAGAAAGGGGGTGCATACAGACCCCTTACCGTTCGATGACGTCAGTTATGACTGGGTTCTGTACAAATCTCAAGAAATTAGAAGCAGCGGTGATCATATAGTTGTGTATAAAAAGACGTGATAGAAACGCATTTCGTTTAATAAATATTGTTTTAAATGAGTAACAGTCTTCTTAAGGTTTTTTTCGACCACAGATCTCATACAATAACTGTTTGTATTTATCCAGAATGCAACTACGCAGTTCCATTTTGTATACTATGTAGTTCTTTTCTGCATAAATACGGACCAAAAAAATGTGATGATTATATTTTTATACAAGATATTACATTATTTCATAGCTATGTAGTATATGTAAGTAGATATAGTATATGTGTTGCCGTCATATATATAGTGGTAAATACATCTTTAATGTTAAAATTTATACATTGTATTTACAAATTATATTATAATACTTATTACTAGTATACACAATATTCATACATTTTGAACTTTATACGAAGATAATATATATCCAACAATAACATAACATACTTGGACTAAACACAACAATAAAATTAACAATATGGAGTAGTCTCACCTTTGAGCTACATATTGGAACAGACTAGCCGTGACATCTTCTTTCAGTGATTTCATTGAACGAAGAGAAACGTAGAGATTATGTAGGAATATATATTTCGCCATGCTGTGCGCGCCTCAATAAAAAAAGCCGGTCAAGTGCGAGTTGGACTCGCATTCCGAGTGTTCCGTACAAAATTATATTCAGGGACGAACTTATGTTATATTATATAGCAACGCTTTGACTTAAAACTTGGATTTTTGCACAGTTTCAAGACGTTACAGACCTGAGTATGTGTTATGAATTTTTCAACTTGATACCTTCATACAGTCCTGAGAAAAAGGTCTTGAAAAGACAGACAGACGGACAACGAATTGATCTTAAAAAGGTTCCGTTTTTTCCTCGTGCGGTACGAGACCTTTAAAATGACGTGATTGGTCACAATTTTAGAAAAATCCTACAAGTTCCTCGGCGCTTTCACGTTGGAGCCGTGTTTCACTTAATCCGTCTTCTTTAGATTTTGCTTGTTCGGTTTTTAATATATTCCGTGGCTGTGCAAAAACGCCAAATTTCAATTTTTCATGAGCTCTATATTTTTAACATTAATTTTGTTAGTCGTAGGTCTCGCGGTCGTATTCATCACAGGGTCCATTAAGCCTTGTATACAAATCGGCAACTCATTAACTAAATTATCACTAGAAGATTCTATCGCCTCCTTTTGGTTCATAATCGGCACTTCTACCATCCGATTCCCTACTTCGGTTTCATTACTCATGTTATTCGGTTGCATATCATTTTCTAAGAAGTGAAAATCATTGTGCATCGGATATATAGACTCGAGAGGAAAAAACATATCTAGTCTCGGCAAAAGTTTATTGTCATCCGAGTTATCGTCTATTTCGATGACATCGCTTTGCTGTTCTGATATTTCCTGAAGAACTACCCCAGAAAGATCCATTAGACCGTATTTCTCTCCTATTAAATTATCCATCAAGTACTGATCTATTATTGGCTGGCTTGCCGCGGCATTGCTTAGCGGGATATTATAAAATTGATCTGATTTCACTTCGTTTTTTATCTCGTTCATGTTCTTGTGAATGTCTTCTAAAGGTGGCGATGCTTTGTATTCCCGGTTTATTGCTGGATTGTTTAGCAAATTTGCATTGCACATCCTTTCCAAGCTTGGCGATTGCGTGTTTTGTTTTATAGTAGCTTCTAATTTGATATAGCTCGGGTCATTACTGGTTATCTTCTGCGGTGGCGGGCGCAATGTCAACGAATTTACGTTCATCTGCTGGTTGAATGAAAATATTTGAGAGTTGTTGCTCAATTCGCCGTCAACTGGAGTTGTCGCTGCGTTTGTCAGCATCGGCTCTTGAGGATACGGCATTATATTGTTAGGAGAATCGCTTAACGTTGGCTCTGGTTGTAGCTGCATAAATTGGGTTGTGATCAAATTGTTAAATGTCACTGGACTTCCGAGTCCAAACCTTTCATTATTCTCTAGCCTCCTGAAGGCCATTTTTTGTTGAGAATGAAACATATTGACCTGATCTGGTCCCTTGAGTATTAAGTTACTTTTAACAGATATTTTAGGCTTCTTCCTTGGTGCACCGTCCAGTTCAGAGGATATATTAACTGGAGAATTGCTCAAAGATGGCACTGGTAATATTTGGGTTGGCTTTATGATTGGGCCGGTAACTTTAGTGGTGGCTAGGGATATTTTATCAACAGGTTTTAAAGTGATATTGTTGCGTAGAGAAATTTGAGGAACTGAGGGTAGTCTGATGGGGAAATTGCTCATGATATTGTTGCTTATACTGCTTGGTATAACGCAGTGATTGGACGCTAGGGAATTGACGCTGCTATTATTTAATAAACTCTGTTCTATTGACGTGGGAGTATGGAGGAATTCATGGAGAGTAGATTGATTAGTGTCGTACGTAAGTAACCGGTGTTGTGGTTGATACTGATGTCCATCCATCATGATATCGTTCGAGCTTTCAGACATGAGGCAGTCAGAATTGTTATCATCTTTACTTAGGTCTGTTACCATAACGAGGTTATCAAACTCTGACGGTGTGTTTTGATCATTTGGCGTCGTACAGTATGCTTTAGAGTAGTTCTGTGGCATACCTTCAGAAAGGCTATCACAGTCGTACACTTCAATAGGTATTTCATTGACAGTTTTAAGATTAGTTTCTTTACTTTTATCAGCATCAACATTAGTATTTTCATTATTCTTTTCTGTTTGGCTGGGTATTGTCCAACTAGGTTTATTGGATTTATTTTTGACCATATCTAGGATACGCTGCATGCCTTCTTTATCAGTGTGTGTGGAGAGGTGCGTGATGTACTTATCTTTGTTAACAGTCTTGAAAGGGCAGTATCGACAACAATGTACGTCTGTATTGACGTTGGGGTGTTTGGACATGATGTGCGCCGCGAATAAGGTTGACTGTATGGCGGTGTAAGGGCAATGTTTGCATCTATAGATATTCTCTTTTGAATGTTGTTTTTTGTGCCGCCGTAACGAGTTGTGGTCACCGGATTTGAAGTCACAGACGTCGCACGCATACGGTTTGTCACCTGAGAAGTAAATTCGTCATACATTTTTATACATTCTGATCCTAACTTAAAAACTAGAAAGATACGAGACAGAAGGAGATTGACGAAACAGATTTATGAGACATTTTTTTTTTCGTGCGGGAATCCCCTCGGATACCCCCCCTTCCGGAGCCGGAAGGGGAGGTTATGTCGGACTCGAACCGACTAAAACCGCACGCCGACTGTGGGTCGTGGTGCTAGGCCGGAGGTGAGGTTGTCATCAACATATCCCTCGCACCCCGGCTGACCCAGGGCCATCCCTTACGGTCTGGCCCTCCTCAGGAGGGGGGACAACGGTGTCCCCAACTCGCTCCCGGAATGTGGAGGCGCGCTTCTAAGCGCGCCGCCGTCGTGGCCTGCTTCTGCTGGGGTGACAGGCGGCTCCACTCGCCATCCCCAGGCCCGCGAGATTTATGAGACAAGGGTGAATGGGTAAACTCGGTAATTTCAATAATGACTGCCATTATGTTCGTATGACAACTGGGACCGACGGCTTAATATTACTAGTACTACTACAGACTGCCAATGGGGACGCCCATTGATCGAACGGGTGATCAGCCCTTCTGTGTGGGGCCAATTCACCAATTTCCCCTATAATGAGTGTCATACATGTTCGTATAGCAACCGGGACCGACTAGGCACGACGGGTCTGGTGCAATGCAAACACTTATATTCGTGGATAAAAATATTTGCACTGAGCGGGGACCGAACCCGCGCCTCCTGCGTAGCGACCGTGTTCATTACCGCCACGCCACGGAGGCTGTCGACGGCTTAATATAGACTCGAAGGCCTGGCTAGGCTACAGGTCAATATAATGCAATGCTTATTTTGGGCCATCAAAGTATGAAAAAGTAAACCAATATCATAATTTAATAAATGATAGATAGTACATGTAAAGGTTAGTGAAATACATTTGCATGAAATTTTTATAGCATTTATTATACTTGACACACGACCTTTCCCTTACATGGGGAATGCTCTTCCAACTGAGCTATTGAACCACACCTGAATCACTTCCAATTTCCCTTCTCTTTATATCCGTCTTTAAATCCGTCTTTCTCTACCAACTTTCTTACAAACTGTTGGAATAAAAAATAAATAAAGTAAAAGTATATTACCTGTGTGTGACCTCATATGCATTTTTAGCTGTTCCTTCCTTGGACTGGCGTAATCACAGTGAGAGCATTTAAACTGTTTGACTTTGTTATGCACTTCGGCAATGTGGATCTTCAATCGTTGTTCATTTTTTAATTCTTGCAGACAATTTGGGCACTGCACTGGAGTGTCACCGTTCTTGTGAATTTGCTTGTGTTTTGATAACTGATTAGATGTTTTGAACATCTTTGAGCATATTGGACCTGGAAAATTTTATTACTATTTTTCGAATAGAGATGTATCAAGCCTATGTCAATAACATCTGTAAAAGGCTTGGAATAGGCCTTCCTCTCAGGGTATCTCTACCCTGAGAGGAAGGCCTATTCCAAGCCTTTTACAGATGTTCAGAGTTGTTCTCATAAAAGTTAATGTAAACCAAATTAAAGAAAGAAACAGGAGGAGAATGTATCATCTACATTATTTTTGCGTTAGTCCCAGCCGCATCCGAGACCATTGTGTCTGAGTCCAAACTGTACCCTGGGCTCATGATGAAATATGGATGGGTGATTAGATGAAGGGAGGATTGGATAGAGGACTCTTTTGCTGGCCTCTAAGCCTCTTTTAGGGCCATTGTATTTGAAATTTAGAGCAGCCAGCCTAGCACCACCCAGAAATGCAGAAGCTTACGTGGAGCGACCTCTCTGTGCCGAGAATGGGGATTGGGACCGCTGGGAGGCCACTGCCTTGCATTCGAGTATAACGTGGACGCCCGTTTCCTCGGCGACGGAGCACCAAGTCACAAAGGGGTGTTAGTCACCGTAATATACAGTTTAAAATATACTTACACATGTGAGCTCTTGTTTTCCTATGACATTTCATGTGACTATTCCGTAACTTAGAACTACTATATGTCTTAAAACCACAGATATGACAGGTTGGTAACTCTACATCGATCATATGGATTTTCCACAAATGCATGTGCAACATTTCTACTGAAGAATACTCCTCGGAGCACTCGGGACATGTTATTTTGCCGTTTTGGTGACATTTTCTGTGATATACTAAATTCTTCTCCTCTTTTACAAGTATCCGACAATTGTCTACTAAACACATTTTTCTCCCTCGCATCCCTTCCTCCCTTTTCCGTGCTCTAGGTGGTCCCTCAACATTCTCATCTAATTGATCAGGTTTATGCATAAATGGAATGTGCGTTGGTTTACTATCTCTAGTCTGTGATGGAGATAAATTTGCTTCTAAGGAATTCAAACGGGGTTGTATAGATGATATTAAGTCTGGTGGGACGTTCGAGACTTGGATTAAATTACAAGGTGGTTGGGAAGTACTCGCTTCGGAGACAGTACGGACAAATTGTGTTGAAATTTCATTAGTATATACTATGTTGATGCTAGCTTCCTGTATTATCTCTTTTGGATCTATTTTTTCGAAGTTTGGTGTACTCATCTTGTGTAGTTCATCTACTGATATAAATGCTACTCCTTTTGGTAAATTATTGTTGGCCATAGCAGCATCAGGAAGGATTTCAATAACCTGAGGCATTTTTATATCAGGCGTATCCTGTCTCTTTGGAGTCAGAGGTGGAGTTTCTGGCTTAGGATTTTCTTTTTTTAATTTGGCATCTTTGAGAGCTATTTGAACTAAACTTTTGATCATTTTTTTTACATCTTTAATGCCCATTTTGTGATGATTGCGTAGGTGGGTTCTAAGGGTCTCTTCGGTCTCGAAAATACTTGTACAACCAGGACAGGGTATTTGGATATTGTCTGCGAGACCATTGCTCTTGGCCAGGTCAGGGTGGACAGTAAATAGATGGAATTTTATATCATCCTCAGCCAGTGCCATGTAGGGGCAAGCTTCACATTTAAAAAATGCAGTCGAACCAACAGATTTTTCTTCATAGGACATAACCTTCTCTTTCGGAGTAGATTTAACTTCGCCTACACTCTGATTAATCATTTTATTCATGTTTAAAATAAAACACTGGCTAGACATTATTTACAATTAAAAGAAACACTTCAAGATATTACTTTTCATTTTTAAATTCACAGAATTATTTCTGGTTCGAAATCAAAGATTATCTCGAAATAAACAACATTGCTTCCGAATCAGCTGTAAACATCAGCAGCCATTGTATTTATTTTCAACAAAATTTTATTACCTGTATTATCGTACAATACAGATTATTAAATCCATAGAGAACCGTCCTAGTACTAGACTAGAATCGACTAAAATAAATAATATTTATTGTTTTGCCTGCTACTGCATGGTTCTCCATTGCTGCGTACACAGGCCTATCGAAAGAGACTAAAAAATTCTGGTAAAGTATTCAGTTCAGGTTCACCAGTAGCTCCCAGAAATGCCGATTGACCTATCAAATTCGACACAACGCACGACGACGTGGGTGGATGCTTTGATGATCCTCACTTTTCGAATAAATTTACTCTTACTTAAGATAATCATGAATTTAGTCGATTTTTTATATAATTTTCGAGGACATTATCTATGATTGTTTACAAAAACAATGACGTTTTCTTTGTCGATGGTACGATAAATTGACTGACGTATCCCACTTATGTCAGTGAGAATTGTATAGCATCGTGTAAAGTATATATTTTCTTATCGGAACCTTAAAAATCGCCACGAAAATGAGTGTAAGTATAGCAGCTATTCCCTTAATTGTGAACTCAACGTAAAAGTAGACAACTTCTAAGTGTCCTATTACAATTACAGCTTGAAATAGAGTCCATGGTACGCTACACGTCGCCAATCAACCCGGCAGTTTTTCCGCACCTCACACTTCTGTTGCTCGGCATCGGCATATTTTTCACGGCCTGGTTCTTCGTCTATGAAGTAACAAGTACGAAACTATCAAGAGATCTATTCAAAGAACTGCTGTTGTCGCTGGTAGCCGCACTATTCTCAGGATTTGGGATATTGTTCTTGTTGCTATGGGTGGGCATCTATGTGTGATAACTTTTTAAACTAGTTTTATAAGCTATGTATATCATTATGAATGTGGCTAACACTGCGGTTGGTTGGTTTGACCAAATGTTTGTTTGTATTAAATATTATATTTAAGGAATAATGAGTTTATTTTATTGCTTACAAGTCTTTTATTGTTTGAAGTTTTATTGTTCATTCAACTAGCTCTAACTACGATTAATTTAACATATCAGAACTAAACATTTCATGTGTTTCCTTATCTTAACTGCAGTATTGAAAATATGATGTGACTTTCTGCAATAAATAATGGTGTGCTGTTGTCTCAGCTTACCCCGGAGAACAGAATTGTATTGCTCGGTGTTAACTTCAGATCAAAAAGGCATTGGTTCGTGATTCCTTCCAATATTATAATGAAGGCATGAATGGATATTAATTGATGAATTTAATTTCTTATATTGCATTGGAATCCCATATTTGCACATTATCAGATTTGCAGAATATGAGTTCTCAAAATATAATGTATGGGGCTTAGTGAGTTCTGGATCCAAGTTGCAAGGTCAAACCTGCAAGTTGGTACAACTAATAGTAATTAACAGATGAGTTAGGTGCTGGCTTACTGCAGGGTCAGATGGCAGTTGCACCTCTAAAAGTCAAAAAGTGGAAAAGTTAACCACTGCATCAATGTGTAAGCCATGGATGCATACTGGATTGACACTACCTTGAGCTTCGATGAGGTAGGGGAAAGATAAAGATAAAAAACATCTCAATTTGAAACATTTAATTAAATTAATCCTTAAGCTAAACTAGACACATCACATAGTTAACTAAAATATTACTTGTAAATGCTTAAGAAAAAAATTGTGAACTTATTACAAACCTAAACTCTTATATCAATCAATTCATTCATATTAACCATGTCCTATCAGGTGGGTTGTGTGCTTGTCTGCCACCTAAGTGGATTTAAAAAAAAACGCATGACAGGATATCAAGGCAACCTCAAATCACCAGGGGTACTTAGGTTGGTAGAGTTGCCTGTCAGGTGGAGCCACCTGTCACCCTAACAAAAGAAGGTCGGGGCGCCGCGCGCCGATGCTATGTGTGCCCCCCTTTCCGCGGGCAAAATGAGGATATGGGCGTGACGGCCTTATCAGATACTTTACCGCTTACAGGTCTTGGTACTGTAGGAAGATGGAAACACGTGTGCTGGGCCCCGAGGCCTGCTAATAAATTTTATGTCATAGCAAAACCGCTTGTATAAACAACACGTTTAATTTTAGAGTCTACTGCTGTGCTGTTAAAGTCTTAAATTAAATGGCATTTTGTAGAACGCTTCTTCATTTAATTTTGGACTTCCCTGGTGGTTATGACTCGGGTACCTAATAAAATTATAAAGCACTATTATAAAAATTTGATACGCGTTTTTCCCTCTCTTTGCTCACGGCTTCGTCTGCAACCACCATCTTGTGCATGCGACGCGACGCTAATGCTTCAATGCGCTCACGCAACTCGGAGTGCGTTATCAGGTAACGGCTGCAGGCAAGTTCACCATCATTAACAATTTAATACTTATTATGAACCTAGGGTTTGGTAATCTGCGCTACAGGTAAAGGCCCCTATTTTTTTCGTGCGGCAATCTCCACGTATATTGCCCCTGTCAGTGGTTATGAACGACTCGAACTGACTAAAACCGCACGCCGAATAAGGTCTCAGGGTGTAAGGTAGTCCTTATGGATCGGGTCTGATACGGCGTGCCTTCATTGCACCGCCCCCGCAATTGTATAGTCAGCGTCATAAATATCTTGACAACGAAGTCTCAAAATGATCTTAAAACTCTCGTATTAAGAGCAAATCAAAATGTTTTATTGATTTAAATGGTATTATTGTCAGAAATAAAAGTGTGTACCAAATATCAGAATAATCAATCAACTGGAAGGGGGCAAAAAACGAAATTATACCCCGTCCATTATATTATTGTATTTTAGACAGATGGAAGTAGTGATTGCATGAAAATTTAAAATATCGACAAAGTTAAGAACCTCGATTAAAAAAATCATTTATCGATAAATTAAAATATATGATAAATATTATAATTTCATGTCGAATTATAATTTATTATCTATCTATACACAATTATAAAGCAGTAGATATTTCCTGTCTGTACAATTTATATAGGTATACCTATATTTTAAAACGATTGTGGGCCATAACGGACACGCTAATCTCTAAAACAAAACAACTGACTTCTAGAAGAACAGCTGATTTCCTGGTATTTAATGAAGAGTTCCGTGGTCTGTCTCTGAAACCCATCATCAGATCTTCATGAAATTTATATGGTACCATTTCAGAATAAACCTCTTTCAAATAGAACAAAAACAAACCAGAATTTTATAAATCCGTCTACATATGACGGACAGCCTCTGTGGTGTGGCGGTAGTGCACGCGACTGCCACGCAGGAAGCGCGGGTTCGATTCCCGCTCAGTGCAAATATTTGTATGCATGAATATGGCTATTTGCATTGGTCTGGGTGTTTCTATGTATAATATGTATGTATTTACAAAATAAAGTATTTAAGTATGTTTATCCGCATTCTAGATTCCATAACACAAGCTATAAAAGCTTACCATGGGTCTAGATAGCGTTGTGTAGAATGTTGTAGAATATTTATTTATTTATTATATGACGGAGTTATAAAAATCTCTTTTCCGCGTACAAATATGAAAAAAATATAAATAACCACATTGAGAACCTCCTCCTTGTTTAGAAGTCGCTTAAAAACCACCAGAAAAGAAATATATTTAAAAACAAAATATTTTCTGTAGTTGATATCGATTGTGACATTTTCAAGATATTATGATAAAAACAAAGTCGATGAACTACATCCCTAAAATTGCTTTCTGGCTGACGTGACGTTGTCAATGAAAAATAACATATTGGCGCCTAATTTTTGTTCGGATTTTTAGGTATTGACGCTAGAACAAAGTTATATCGACAACTGTCAGTGAGCTGTCTAAAATACAATAATATAATGGACGGAGTATAAGTAAGATCATTTTGAGTACTTGATAAGTCAACATCTTTCTGATGCTGACTGTACCTAGGTACTGCGCACGGGACTTTGGCCATTTTTTTCCTCCTCTGAGCCTGATTCATCACGTTTTACGGTACCTATCCGAAAAGTTAGGGTAATTTTATAAAGTTATTATACTTGAAGTCTTCAGCGTCTAGTCTGTACAACTGCGTAGTTTCCACGGCAACGAACGAGGCCGGCCGCTTGCGGTCCTTCATGAGCAACGCCAGCTCGCCGAAGTACGCGCCGTCCTCGAGGTGGCATATCTGTTGTAATTATAAATACCCGCATAACATTATTCATACGCCCATACTTATTAGTTATTTGTAATATTATAATAGCTAAATTAACTCTTATCTACTCGTATATCTGTCTGAATGAACTGATCTGATAAACCACCAAACCGATCTTGAAGAAATTTAGTATCCTAGAGATAGACTAGCTAGAGCTTGAAACAGCCTCCGTGGCGTATATCAGTACAAATATTTCATAACATAACATAAACTCACGCCTGTATTCCCCGAAGGGGTAGGCAGAGGTGCTAGTACCTACCCACATTTCGCCAGTTTATGTTTAGGTCCCAATGTAATAGGTGGGCATTTTTTTTTACACGGACATACTCTAAAAGTGTATGTCTCACAAGTTTACCCTTATTTTTATGGAGAAATGAAAGAACATTTATTATGAAGTGTTGATTGTAAAAATATTAAATATCTAATGTATTGGAAATACGTCTAACTATATGAATAATTTATTGATAAATATAAAAAAATACTGAATATAATTTTGAATACCCCTGATTTTACTATGTCCCACAGTGACCGGCTTAGTTTTGAGTTAAGTTTATTTGCGAATTTCCTCCGGCGGTAAGGGTAAAAAAGAATGAATGTTATAGAAATGTGATAATATTGTCGGATTAAACATAAAATAACACTACTTTTATAATATATACTATAGTTCGTAGCATTATTATTATGTCTCACAATTCCAGCTTTGCATGGAATTACACTTTGTAACCGTAATTTAATAATATTTATTCCAAAAAAAATTACCACTAACTAAAAATTTCTTCCTTGGCAACATTATTCCAGACATCGCCATTTTGTAAAGTAGTCAAGAGAATGATAGTTCGACGCATTTCGTGTCGAAACTTGTTAAGCGTTACCGTGCCGGATTATTCATCTACTTTGTAACTGTGATTTTTACTTGTAAGTTTGGATATTTGTTTATAGAAATATAATAATGACATACTACAAACGCATTATAAGCTACCTATTAAAAGTGTTTTTTCAGTGTTTCATCTTTATTAAAGTTTATTTACAAGCAATCTTAGGTCGGCGATTCGAGATGCGTTACTTCCATTTTGTTTGGTTACATATGAGGTGGAATAAAAAAGTTACAAAATGGAAGTATAAAGGCGAGTACAAATGCATGCAGGGTTGATGGTGTTTATGTTTTAAGTGAATAATAATTATGATGAATTGAT
This sequence comes from Eilema sororculum, assembly GCA_914829495.1. NCBI lineage: Eukaryota > Metazoa > Arthropoda > Insecta > Lepidoptera > Erebidae > Eilema > Eilema sororculum. The sequence goes on along the minus strand of OU618545.1, from coordinate 21,205,977 downwards.
GATATCATGGACCAATAATTAAATTTACCATGAGGTAGTGTTTACATAGATTGATTTTTTGAGACTGAACTGAATTATAAGGCTGAATATAAATAAAAAGCGTTGATTACTAAAATAGCATAGCTTCATTTCTTTTTAAGTTGGTTCCATCATTCATGGTTTATTACAATCCCTTCCTATTTCAGTACCTACTGATATGCAAAATTTCCTTACCAGGATGAACTAAGCTTTACTTTTCGATTTTGTAACTGAAGTTTTCCATTTTGTAATTGTCTTATATTTTACTGTTACCATTTTATTTATTTTTTTGTTATTTTCAAAGTGACTACCTTAGTTTATTTTGCTTTACTTTAAATTATAAAAAAAGAAATTAATAAAAAAAAAATCAACAGCATTCAATGATGGTTACACTGTCTAAATCAGAAGCTAACTCTGCAAAGTTACCAAATAGTTACAAAATGGTTACATCTTTACAAAATATTAAAAACGTATGGCTTATTTTACTTATGCTGTTATATTATTTTAAAGAATATTATATTTCTAAACAAATAAAAGCAACTCTTTCATTATTTTAAAGTATACTATTTTATTTATTTATTTTAATTTTAGAAGTTACAAAGTGGATGTCTAAACTACCCTCGTGCCCAAAGAAAGTTTTATTTTTGTGCAAACTTGTATACTTATTGGGTAACTGCAGCTATTTTAATGCTTTTTAAAGAATAACAAATCATTCAATAATTTTTAATATGCATTACTATTTTTTTTTATTATTTCATTCCATTTTGTAACTTGGACACGTTTAAAAAAAAACGCCCAGGTGGCGAGCCTATTGCCATTAACCGGGCACTTATAAACCTGCGATAAATACACACATAACTTCGAAAAGCATCGAAAAGTCATTGGTGTGTGCCATGGTGAACCTGGGATCGAACCCGAGACCTCGTCTCAGCAGTCCATTACCCATACCATTAGGCTACCGCAGATTTTACAAATATTTGTATGCTTGAATATGGGTATTTGCGTTGGTCTGGTCGTGCCTCGGAGAGCACGTTATGCCGTCGGTTCCGGTTGCCATACGAACATCTATGGCAGTCGTTACGGGTAGTTGGAGCCCTTAAAAGTCCAACAACTGGTCTAACTGCAATGCTTCGATATCGCCTTTGGGTTGTGGAAGACGCTTCACAGAAAATATCGAAGTTCACCCAAATCCGCAGTTAAGACTGGTAATAAAGCGGACTGCGTCGGACTGGTGATGCGACTGGGATTAACGCTAAGATGAATAAAAATAAGATTGCTCGCGGTTAGGCCTACGTGGTAAATGTGGTTCCTAAATTATTCTTAAGCGGATCATAAAGCAATTCATAAAACAGAAGCTCTGGCGGTCTACCTCAACGCCCTTCGAGGAGTAAACAGCCACAGTGCCGGCAGCGATGAAGTACATGCATTCTCCGTAGTCGCCGGCGGAATACACCAGGTCGTTGGCGAGGTACACCTCGGGGCGCAGGCAGCCCAGCAGTGCGCCCACTGTTTTCGGGGAGATGTTCTTGAAGAGTTTCACCTTGTGGATGAGCGAGCGGCTCGTGTTTAATTGTACCTCGTCGCGGAGATGCTCTGGTGGAAAAATTGAGGAATGTTTTAGTACGACAACTGTAATGTGGAGCCGCGTACCTATGGCCTTCAGTTGTATTACGGACTTATACGTGGTAGGAACATATATTATGTCGGCAAACACTTTTATCATCTATCTCTGTGCTTACAGGGTTGGCAGCACGAGTGTGACTCCCTGTTGCACACGTCCATATGCCATGGTAACCACTTTCTATCAGATGGGCAGTGTGCTTGTCTGTCACCTAAGTGGCATACAAATATATATAATAGAAATGTTGCTAAGACTGCGGCTAGCGCCAAGGGTCAAAACATTCGAAGTCCCAGTAGCTCGAACAAATATATTAAAGAACGCGCCTCACGTACGCATTGAACATTTTAAATATTATATCGCAAAAAAATGATATTTTTTGTTGTACATTGGCGGAATTCGAAAGGGTGACAATTATTCATTGTTTAGAAATAAATAGTTTTAAGTAATAGTTATTATTATATTAGGGTACTGCATTGTTGTATTGGACTTAGTCTGTAATAACAATGTATGATTTGATATAAATAATTAAATAAAAAATAAATAAGATATCCGAGAACGGCTTAATCGTTTCGGTACCTAATTTTTTCTCATTATAAACTCCATGGAATGATCAAAAAAATTGAGAATAGAATTAGCACAGACGAAGCCGCGGGCATCAGCTAATTTTAAATACAAGTCTATTTATCTACTAGGGGGAAGTTTCGCCCTTGTGTAGGTACTATACGGTCTACCAAAAGCCAATAAAAGGACCGATCAGCCAATGATGAATCCTCTGACCTAATAACAATCTATAAAGCATCTACTCGTTACTCGTAGTACCTACATAATGACCCATTGCCACTGTTTGCTTACTAGGGAGTAATCTCCCTAGTAATGAGTGTAATGACGAATAAATCGAGAGTCCGGAGGAGTTGAGCGCATGCCCAATTTATTTATGACGAAATATAAATATTTATGTATATGTTACCGGAAATGTGTATAATCCGGAATTCTATACAATGCCTAGGCATTCTATACAATGCCGAGTGCGCAGCAGGTAATGTATGAAATGGTATCAAAGAATATTGATGGTGGTTATAAAAAATGCAACCACTTAGGCTAATGCTGGAGCCTCGCTTTCGCTTCAGTCTTCTAACCTATAATATATCCAGGTCGAGGCGCAGTGTCCACACCACGTAATTGTTATTTTTTTTTATTCATTGAAAAATATAAATTTTCCACAAAATCATCCGCAAATATAGACAATAACCCATTTATTTCACACATTTCCGGTGGAACTGCAGGAATTCTATGTATTAACACACATTTCCTAGGATTTGTATACAATTCCTTGATTTCATACATTTCCGGTAACATATATAATATGAAAATGAAAGTAAACAGATACAAACCTGAGAGGCACGCGAGGTTGTCATACTCCTTGAAGTAATTTTGTTGGTATCTGTACTCGTAGAAGGCGCGTACGCGTTTCTTCAGCGAAGTTGGGAACTGTCTGTACGACATATATTCCTGTTTGTGCGATGCGTAAGTAATTAAATTTTAGAATATTAGAATCATATTATGTACCTACCTTTAATTTCTTTCGTGAATACATACATATTATGTAAAAACCCAGACTAATGCAAAAAGACATTCATGGATACAAATATTTACATTGAGCAGGAATCGAATCCGCGACTTCCGATAGTCTCTAATGTTGCTGACAAACATTCTATTGCGCGCCATTGAGGCCGATGAAAACGACTACTTACATAGTTTCATTGGCCAATCATTGGTCATCATGGTATTTTTAATATTTATAAAAGTTCGAGACTTCCCGCGATAATTTTTTAGTTAACTTGTTTTTCAGACGTTTCGGGTCATGCCATACAGCACCCGTGGTCACAAAAACATACCGGGTATAAAAAACCATTTAAATTTTGTTTGTCCAAATTGTTTTTTTTTATGCCCAAGTGTTTTATGTAGGTACCTGGAGTTACTACTAGACTAGGGGCTTTCGGCTTCGGGAGGTACCAAAGAAATATAAATTGAAAATATAAGAATAATCAAATTAAACTTACTTCCACTTGATTCATGAGCCCATGGAAGCGTATGGATGAGTCATAAATCGTCAAATAAGCCTTGACGAGGAATACTGCGAGAAAGGACATAATGACTATTAGATCCGGTAATCCATACTTAATCCACACTTCCATACTTAATATTATAAATGCGAATGTAACTATGTCTGTCTGTCTGTATGATACGCTTTCACACCTAAGCAACTGAACCGATTTTGATGAAATTTGGTATAGGGGTAGCTTACACATTGAGAAAGGACATAGGCTATTTTTGGTCGCGATAACCGACATCCGCGGAGCCGCGGGTACAGCTAGTTATTCATAATTCTTTTACAGGCTGGGATTCAGTATAGGTACCTAAATAAGAATATTTCCCTTCCTTCTCAATAGGGGACATGGGCTTGTGACCTCCGAGTCTCCGCCAAAAATCTTTTTTTTTTGTGTCGGAAAATCCTCCGACAAGTCCTAGACAAGTGAAGAATGTATGGGACTGACATGTATTTTGACATTGATGACGGTCGAATGATTTTACGGCATTAAGTATGCTAACTATACAAGTCTCGGTAGCCGAGTTGGTGAAGGCATTCGCCCTGTAAGAGCCCCACCCGAGAAGATTCTTTTTCCCTATGTTTCGACTGATAACAGTCGTCAATGTCAGTTCCATAAATAGATGAATCTACTGTTTTCTACAAACGTATTGCCACTAGTCTGAAGGGGCAGGGTACCGATCCTTCTAATTAAAAAAAATATTTCATGTCACTTACCAGAAGTGAATACCATGAACATCGCCGCGTAAACAATTATACAGGAGTGAACCAACAACTCGTCGGGCAGGTTTGAGTGGAACATCGAGAAGCCAGTACCTGAAGAACAAAATGTGAAACGGACATTATTTGACACTAACGTCCAAAAACTGTACAGTCAACATCGATAGTAGCGTAGTATCTGAATTGTCCAAAAGAAATGCATTGCAAGATATATCACAATAGTCTGACAAAATCGCTTCGCAAAAGTGTTTGGTACATTAATATTTTCATAATGTAAAAAAAACTATCTATCAAAAGTAAAGATGTATCAGAAATTTTCAAAAGTACCTGAAATAAGAATAAAACTTTCGTCGAACCTTTTCAGAATATTTTGATTTAAATATTGTGTTCTGCCTTTTGTTTTATGACTTGTCAAGAATTGTCATGTTTACGGAATGTACCTATATATAGGAACATGGCCATGTCCATGCGGGATAGTCTTTAGTATATTAAAGATAATTAGCTTTTCCCCGCGGCGCCGCCCGCCGCCGCCCGCCATCGCGATTGTATCGCGTATCGCGACCAAGCATAGCCTAGGTCCTTTCTCGTGGTCTAATCTACCCCTATATCAAATTTCATCAAAATCCGTTGAGTGGTCTAGGCGTGAAAGCGTAAAATACAGATAGACAGAGTTACTTTCGCATTTCTACTGTGGTTATTTCTACCGTCTCTACCATGGTGAATGTTCTGACGAGCTCTTCCAATTAGTCCCACCCTCTCATTTCCTTCACTGGACTACACGTGCAGGGCTAAAATGCCATCCATATACGGTACAGAGTATACCTGCTAGAACCAAGCGTTTCAGTGACTCATACCTATGCCGCACGACTAAGACCTGGAACTCCCTGCCAGCTCACGTGTTTCCTTCCTCCTACAGTCCCGGGTCCTTTAAGCGGGCCGTGAAAAGGCATCTAATGAGGCCGTCAAGCTGAGTGCCACCACTGTTAACATGGTACATGTTTGCGATGGTGACCTCTCTCGGAGACTTTGCCTTTAGCTTAACATCAGGCGAGGTGAAGTCAAATTGACGTGTCCTAGATAAAAAAAATCCATACCCGATTTTAATGCCATTCAAAACCTTAACTTTAATTTATTTGTTAATTATTTAACCTTTCCGGTATCGAAGTGGAAGTTTTTTAGCTAAAATGTTGTGGTTATTTCAAATTACAATTTTTTATATCATAGCATCAGTTGTGAAAATAAACTTTTATATTAGATAAGTGGTCTCTTAATTTTAAGTCTACCTATAATTTTCTAGCTATCTTTAAGCTTATGTTGTTTTTTTTAACAATAAAAAAATATACATAGCGCTGCGAAAATTAACATAGCGCTGCTCGTCGTAGAGCATTCGACAAATCCCATCATAGAATCGTCGCCAAGCACAACCTTGTTCCATGAGGTGATTGATCGATTGCTGCGGGCTCGTCGACTAGTAAAAGTTAGAGAATAGCAATCAAGCGCATGGCCCACCTGATGGGAAGCGGTAACCGTGGCCTTTAGACATTTGCAACACCAGGGGCGTCACACTCGTGCTGCCGACCCTGCTGCTCGCACTGCTGCTAATAATTGAATAAAGACCGGGTAATACCACTTCCCTTTTTGTCAGACTATTTTGATACAATTAAATATCAGTCACTTTAAAAACACAATTTAGTTATGAGTACCTATTGAAAAAAATATGAATCAGCTTATTTTGAAAATAGTTCTTTGATTATTTTGAAACCATAACGCGAGTGTTTAATATTGAAAAGAAGGATGTCAGTTTATTGAAAAAAATTATAGAGTCAATACTTTTGGAACTCAGTTTTTTATCAGCTACTATTGACGCTGACTGTACATTCAATAAAAAAATTGACTAGAAACTCGAATATTAGGCGAACTGTACCACCCAGAAGATACCTACCGTCAGACTACCCTCGAATTCGAAGCCGACCACAGACCGTGCATTTTTTCGCTGTAAAAATGCACGGTTAATTCGCCGTCAGTGTCAGTGTTGTATGGAGCACTGAGGAAGCTTGTTGACAGCCACGGCGAACACGGCAACGGCAAAGGCACCATGCCGTTGCGCCGCCACGCGCCGTATTTGTACAATACGTGTGTACAACAGGGCTCATAGTCATTTGAAGGTAAAGGAGAGGGGCATGGCGCCGTGAGTTTCTAGTCTAAAGTCAACGACGCGAGAGCACTTTTTGCTCTCGCGTCGTTGACTTTAGACTAATTAAACAAAGTTTCAGCGGTTCCAAACATTTTATTTGAAAATTATTACGTAACACTTCAAGCGCATTCCAGATAGGAATGAAATTGCTCATAAGATGGCGGAGCTGACAGTTTAGAACCGCTCACAGCTTTCCTGTACTACGAAAAACGCAACGACAGCTGTCGCCCGGCCATTATCACGTACGTTTGACATGTGCGACAAGGACAGAGAAAATAATCAAATAATCGCTAGGTATCGCAACATAACTCAGTAATGGTCGCTTTGTGTACCTTTTCTCTCTCGTCTCGTTGGCTTTACTTTAGTACAAACTCTGGCGGTCGCCGGCTGCAGCCGGTCGTTGCTTCAGTAGGAATTGATCCTAAAACCATTCAAATATATATTTCACAAAAAATTGAATGAAAAGTATTCAGATATCTTACCAAAGAATGCCGAGATGACAACCACGAGCGACTTCCCGTACCGAAATTCTATAGAGTACTCCGTCAGGTTGATACTTGTAGGCATCGTCCTCTGTAGGAAGCAGTTGTAGTCGGTGGGCATGGTGGACGTCCCTGCAATTAAACGACCGATCGAAAGCTGTCTGATTCACAGTAATAAATAGGGATAAACTTTTTGACATAAGCGGTTTCAAAAAAGATACCTATAGCAGGGCCCCTGGCACTCGGGGTGGTGAAGCAAGGGTTCTGGGGATGCTATATAAATTGAAATACTATACAATTTATATGACTAGTCATAAGTTATCTTCGTCTTTGCTTCTTCCCATTATCTGGGGTTGGCTCTCCTAGTTACTCGGCGCCAGGATACTCCATCCTGAGTTGTATAGTTGTCAATATGGAGGGTCTTCAAGTCACAGGTCACAGTAGAGAGCCATGTGGCGAGTGATCGGCCTCGGGCGCGCTTTTGTTCTGGTATGGCTAATGCTCGGTTCACAGAATGGACGGATTCTCTTCGCTTTATGTGTCCATACCATCTTGTTACTTTCTCGGAGCGTCTAAAGTAAGGCCAACGAAGCGAGAGAAAAAAGGTAAACAAAGTTTCTCGCGGTTCCAAACATTTATCACTTCAAGCGCATTCCGGACAGGAATGAAATTGCTCATAAGATGGCGGATCTGACAGTTTAGAACCGTTGTGCTGACAGCTTTCTTGAACTACGAAACACGCAGCGACAGCTGTCGCTCGTGTGCGACAAGGACAGAGAAAATAATTGCGAGTTATCGCCACTCAGTAATGGTCGCTTTGTTTACCTTTTTTCTCTCGTCTTGTTGGCTTTACTTTAGTATTTTGTATTTTTTTTTTTTTGTATTTATTTATTCATTAACAATTTTTACATTGTGTTTGAACATCGTTTGTACACATAAATTGCATATATAAATAAAAAGCATAAGAAAATCAACAATCAAAAGAAGTGAAAAATATTATGAAACGCAAAAAATAACAGTGTAATTACATTATACCTCTGCTGTCAGTATAAAATCTATTTATTTAATATCTCATCGACTGAATAGTAACACCCCTTTAACAGAAAAGCCTTCAATTTGTCGTGGAACTCTCTTTTGTAAATAATGGTTTTTAAGTCTAGAGGCAGTTTGTTGAAAATTCTGATGGAGTTGTAAAGCGTACTATGCTTTACGACGTCCAGGCTAGGCACTATTTTGTTTTGAAAATCTTTCCTGCGAGTGCTAGCTAAGTTATGGTGGAATAAAAAACACCTACAAAGTTAAGCACCTACACATACCTGCACACGGGAGATTCTCCTCCTAGGGCACCCGTTATAATAACACCTAGTCCACGAATGATATTAGGTCCTTACATATGAAATTGGCGTTTTTCGTACTGGCCACTTTAATCACGATTTTCTCCTCTTTGGTAAGGAATTCCAAATTCAAATTTGTACAGCTATTTACTCATGTATTTGTGCTTCGATGACCGTCATTAATTTGTTTTTTTTCTTCTGTTTTTTTCTGTTTGCGTCACTCATTTTACAAAATGGAAAACTTAAAATATCGCATAATTTACGAATACGAGTTCCGCCGTGAATGATGTTTATGGCGGTCATGTTGCAAAAGAAAACACAGTTCGTTTTTGGTTCCAACGTTTTCGTTCTGGAAATTTCGACCTGCAGAATAAGCCCCGTGGACGGCCTGAGACCCAAGTTGATAATGAAGTATTGAAGGCTATTGTGGAAGCGGATCCATCGCAAACCACGTCCGAGTTAGCTGCAGGCTGCGGTGTTAGTGATAAAACTGTTTTAATTCACTTGAAGCAAATTGGGAAGATTAAAAAGCTTGAAAGGTGGGTACCTCACGGATTGACTGAAGCAAACCGGCAAACGCGCGTCGACTGCTGCGTTACATTACTGAACCGGCACAATAATGAAGGTATTTTAAACCGAATCATTACCTGTGATGAAAAATAGATTCTTTACGATAATCGGAAGCGCTCAGCGCAATGGTTGGATCCTGGCCAGCCAGCCAAATCCTGCCCCAAGCGAAAATTAACCCCAAAAAAGTTACTTGTGAGCGTTTGGTGGACTAGTGCCGGTATTGTTCATTACAGTTTTCTCAAATCTGGCCAGACTATTACGGCTGATGTCTATTGTCAGCAATTGCAAACAATGATGGAAAAGCTAGCGGCTAAACAACCTAGGCTGGTCAATCGCTCCACGCCACTGCTGCTTCACGACAACGCTAGACCACACACCGCACAACAGACGGCTACCAAATTAGAAGAGCTTCAATTGGAATGTCTAAGACATCCTCCGTACTCCCCAGACCTTGCTCCAACAGATTACCATTTTTTTTCGAAATTTGGACAACTTCTTGCAAGGGAAAAAATTCAACTCTGATGGGGCAGTCCAAATCGCCTTCACAGATTTTATTGATTCCCGTCAGACTGTTTTTTTTAGTAAAGGGATCAATGAACTACATATGAGATGGCAAAAGTGCATAGAAAACAATGGTTCATACTTTGATTCATTAAATATATTATATTTAAAAATATTCGACTTTTTGTTCCTCCCATACAAAACGCCAATTTCATATATAAGGACCTAATATTTTGGGCTGGTTCTCTCATAGACTATATACCTACCTATTTTTAAAAAATAGTCCATGAAGAGAAAATACATATTGAAAAACAAATGATTAAAAAATAAAAAACCCGACTGCCACTGAAAAGACCAAAATAAGTTTGATAGCAGGCGGTACCCATTAATTTTCTTTCGGTTTATGATTGGAAAATGGGTACCGCCTGCTATCAAACTTATTTACTCTGGCGGAGGATGCGGTTGCCCGGGGCGAGGTGATGTTGGCGGTGTCCTTGGACATCTCCAACGCGTTCAACACCTTGCCCTGGAGTTGCATCAGGGAGGCGCTCGTGTACCACGATGTGCCTCTCTACCTCCGCCGCATAGTCGGGGCGTACCTGACGGAGAGGGCCGTCATCTACCCAAGTGCGACCGGCGTCGGTAGGCGTGAGATGTCGTGCGGTGTCCCACAGGGATCGGTCCTGGGGCCGCTCCTGTGGAACATCGGATACGACTGGGTGCTTCGCGGTGAGCTCGCGTTCGGTGCCACCGTCACGTGCTACGCGGACGATACGCTAGTGACGGTGAGTGGCGCTACACACCGCGAGGCGACCCAGAGGGCCACGACCGCTGTTGCTCAAGTCGTGGATCGGATCCGGCGGCTGGGTCTCGAGGTGGCTCTGCACAAATCCGAGGCCTTGTTCTTTCATGGTCCTCGGCGCAGGCCACCCCCGGGATCCAGCATGACAGTAGGAGGTACTCCCATCGACATCAAGCCCCGGTTGAAATACCTGGGGCTCGTACTCGACGGTCGGTGGGACTTCGGAGAGCACTTCCGAAGTCTGCGCCCCAAACTGTTGGTGTCAGCTAACGCGCTGATGCGGCTGCTGCCCAACTTGAGGGGCCCAGAGGACTCCTGCAGGAGACTCTACGCGGGTGTCGTGCGGTCCATGGCCCTGTACGGGTGCCCCGTGTGGGCGGACGCCCTGCAGGCCAGGTTCGTGCAACTGCTGCATGCACCGCAGCAGACGATGGCCTGCAGGGCCATTAGGGGGTACCGCACGATATCCTTTGAAGCGGCGAGTCTCCTAGCCGGATCGCCACCGTGGATCCTGGAAGCGAGATCCCTTGCGGCACTGTATCGGTTCCGTAAGGAGGCGCGGGAGCGGGGATACGATCCCGAGCCCGAAGACATTCGGGCCGGGAGGTCCCGGCTCCACGGGATCATGGTGGCGGAGTGGGAGCGACGACTTGAGCAACGACGCGCAGGGCATGCCGTCATAGAGGCGGTAAGGCCCATCATGGGGGAATGGCTCGAGAGGCCACATGGCAGCCTCTCGTATCGACTGACGCAGATTATCACCGGGCACGGGTGCTTTGGGAGATATCTGTGTCGGATCGAAAAGGAGCCAACGTCCGAGTGCCATCACTGCGACGCGAGCGAGGACACGGGGCTGCACACGCTCACCGAGTGTCCGGCATGGGCCGGACCGAGGCGGGAGCTAGTGTCGGCCCTGGGAGTGAGAGTTCTCACCCTCGCCACCCTGCTCACAGCAATGGTCCGCTGCGCGGACGCGTGGGCGGCCGGCGTCTCCTTCAGCGAGCAGGTAATGGTCGTGAAGGAGACGGCGGAGCGGGAGAGGCGGCGCGAGCGAGAAAGACTCGCGGATCGCGCCGCCCGCGCGCGCAGGCAACTCGGGCGTCGGAGGGCACTGACTGACCTCCGTCCCCCATGAGCGCGGGCCTGGGGGTGACGGGTGGAGCCGCCTGTCACCCCAGCAGAAGCAGGCCACGGCGGCGGCGCGCTGAATAGTGCGCCTCCCCATTCCGGGGGCGAGTTGGGGACACCGTTGTCCCCCCTCCTGAGGAGGGCCAGACCGTAAGGGATGGCCCTGGGTCAGCCGGGGTGCGAGGGATATGTCTTTGACAACCTCACCTCCGGCCTAGCACCAAGACCCACAGTCGGCGTGCGGTTTTAGTCGGTTCGAGTCCGACATAACCTCCCCTTCCGGCTCCGGCAGGGGGGGTATCCGTGGGGATTTCCGCACGAAAAAAAAAAAAAAAAAAAGCTATCAAACTTATTTTGGTCTTTTCAGTGGCAGTCGGGTTTTTTCTTTTTTAATCATTTGTTTTATTTTATACTTCTTAGTTATTATATGACATAATTTCCTTCATATCGTTTATATTTGAAATAAAAACTTAAATCAAGAAGTAAGAAAATTAGCGAGAATGATTGTTTCGTTAAACAACTTTAAATCGCTATATATCCTAAAGTATTATTTAAAATGAAAAATGATAAAAGGAACCTAAAAATGATTTTAAAATACCTATTCAATGACACCCCACTTGACATAGTTCATCGACTTTTTTTTTTTCATTTTGACAATATGGCGTCTGGTTGTCGCTGTGGTGAATTTTGATTACTGTAATGTCTTTAGTGACACTCGCAAGGTTAAGACGAATCGATTGACGTAAGAATTATCAAAATCGGCCTACGGTCGGTTTGGTCTCTAGAACGCCACATAGAAACAAACATACATACATACATACATACATACATACATACATACATACATACATACATACATACATACATACATACCTACATACATACATACATAGACTGATAAACACATTACCCTCCTTTGCGTCGCGCAGTCGGGTAAAAAAGGTGGCCTGTACATCGAATACACACTCGTACTTTGCTACAATGTTTATTATTGAACTTTACCGGTTTCGCTTCACGGCATTCTCAAAAGTTAATAGTCTAAGAATGCCGGGCAATGCTGGCCTTGGAGGCGAAACCGGTAAGACGGTACCATAAGTGTTGCAAGTTTCACCAAGTGCCGTCGATCAATAGTACCAATACTTAAATACGAGTACATTTTCCTTCTGTCAAACGTACTCGTGCATGTAATATCGGATGATTTTCGATTCCGGAACTGAGTTACGATACTACTGGTTCAATTCCGGAATTCCGGAACCGGTTCCGATATTAGAAAAAAGTATAGGAAATAAAAAAAACAATAAAGAGGCATTACATTGTCTTGTTAAATCAAATCTTTATTATAAAAACTAAATAAATCGACAAAACTCTTGACTGAGATGAATTAAACAGCCTTCTATTAGGTTTTCTTAGTAAATATAACAAAAAACAATAAATTTACAAAATCAACGTGTCAACAATCAATTTGCTGCAATGTAGCTTAAACAATAACTATCTAATAAAATTATGAAGAATATAAGATTCAACAACTCACAATGAACATGAACTCTTCTGAGATCATGAAAATAGGTTTAAAGAACAAAACTTTGACTTAATTATAAAATCGCTAAACTTACGCCGTCGTATTTTTTGAAAATTGAGATCTTTAAATCACTACTAAAAAGAAATATAAAGAATTACTTTTTCAAAAAAGATCGATCTTCTTGATAATGTGTTCTCAAGAGTATCAGAGCATCTAACATTTTACTCACTCTAACAGTTACAAAAGTATGCCTGTGTTAAATAAATATCACGTTCTCCACCATTATCGTACATGGCTTTCTCAACTTTAACGAATCCAGCAAGATCAAAATGTTGTTTTTGATTCGTGCTCGTGCGAGGTTCTTTGCATTTACTTAGTTCCTTGTCCAGCTGTTCTTGCAATGTTGATTCATTGGCTTCAGCTTCATCAACACCTATATCACAGATATCGGCACGCGGTACCGTACCGCGTGCCGATGTCTGTGATATAGGTGTTGATTTCGCAAGAGAGTACAAATGCAAATTTTATTATTGTGGTAACTTAACTTATTTTACGAGGGCTGCTACTTATGTATCCGGAATAACAAAGTGAAACATACATAAAGCATTTATTTTGGTTTTATTGCTTTTCAAAATATTCACCCTGATGATCGATGCACTTTTGCATAGCATTTGCATGCAAGACTTCTGGCAGATAAATGGTCCTGTACCATTCAGAATTAACCATTTTACGATCTTCTAGTGCCACAGTAGCCACATGTCCATTTATTCCAAAAAAACAAGCAACCATTGACTTTAAAGTGCTTTTTGAAGGAATGACTTTTATTGGGTTCGGCTCATCCTGGAACACCCAAACCATTGACTGTTGTTTAGTTTCTGGATCATACGCATAAATCCAAGATTCATCACCTGTGTAGATATTATAGACAGCTTTTGATGCACCCTGGTTGTACATTTTTAACATTTTTTTATCGACGTGAGCCCGTTTTTGATCAATTGTCAAGTTGTGCGGAATCCAACGTGAACAATTTTTTTTTACAGCTAAATGTTCGTGTAATATTTTAAATATACTCGTCATACTTATGCCCAAAGACGCCTCTATCTCACGATATGTAACATGGCGATCTTGAATCATTAGTTTCCGCACAGCATCAATGTTTTGATGCACAACCGATATAGGGCGTGCTTCTTTAATTTAGTCTGTGAGCACAGACCGCCCACGATTGAACTCACTAAACCAGTGATAAACCGTAGTTTTCGATGGTGCTTCATTCCCAAAAGTCGCAACGAGTTGATTAACGCGCTGTTTTTGAGTAAGCCCTCGCCGAAAATCGTAATAAATCATTGCACGAAAATTTTCACGACTTAAATTCATGGTGTTAAAGACTTGCAATTTTCAAAATAACGTCACGAAGGATAAACAAATGACAACAACATGAAACATATTGTATTCTTCAGCCAAATAATTTTAATTTACTTTTTTTGTATTGTTCTGTAACAGGCCAGTTCCGGATACATAAATAGCAGCCTAGTACAAATAATTATATGAGTATCGGATTACGATATTTACTTCAGTTCCGGAATTGTATAACACGAATGACGTATCCGAAATTCCGGAGTTACGAAATCTCGGAATTCCGGAATCCATGCCCTAAAACGTACGCTTGAAAGTAGGCTACTTAGTATTTTCAATTTTCTTTTTATTTTATCCGACTGTCAAGAAGGGTTATGTTTTTCGCGCGTATCTTGTACCTATGTATGTTTGTATTTGTAATATTCTTTGGTACCTCATATCATCTAAACCACTAGACTTCAATCATTGAAATCCGATTCAATGATTGATGTCTCAAATTATAGGTATTCATTGCCCAAGAGTGCTTAGGTACCTACATGAAATGTGAATAAAGAGCTAAATGGTGAGCTTTTGGTACCAAAAAGTAGGTAGGTGAAATATCTTTTTGACAACAGGTATCGTATCAAAATGAAGGAAATTGAAAGGCGATTACAAAAATACATATAATACACTTAACTAAAAAGTATACAAAAACAAGTTATTAAAAAATAAAAAAACCCGACTGATAACTGAAAATATTGAAACAAGTTTGATAGCAGGCGGTACCGATTTGCAAATCATAAACCGGATGACAATTAATGGGTACCGCCTGCTATCAAACATGTTAGAATATTTTCAGTTATCAGTCGGGTTTTTATTTTTAATAACTTGTTTTTCTTTTTATAATAATTATGTACTAAATATAGAATTAATTCATTGAATGATACTAACAGTAGTAAAGGGTGATAGGGGACAGGTACATGAGGCAAGCACCCCAGTGCGCACTCAGAATCAGCAATACAGGGATCCGAACGAGTCCTTGGACGATGTATGAGCTGCTGAAACACTATACCAGCAATTTTAATACGTACATTCATCTGTACACACTGGAGAAAAGATTCCTATATTTATACTAGCTGTCCCGGCGAACTTCGTACCGCCAATTTTTTCCTACCCTCGCGGCGTCAGATCCCGTTCCCGCTGCACCATTTAGGGGGATGAAAAATAGATAATAATTAAATGACGATTGATCATTTTTCTACCGGAAAGAAAAAATGATTAAATAACTAAAATGGCTATTAAAAATAAGGGTTGATCGTAGAAGGGTGAAAATTGAGGATTGTATGTATTTTTGTATGTTGTATCATAAAAAAATAGAAATTAAAAATTTTGTCTAAAAAATAAAAAATAAACAAATTCAGGGGTGGACTACCCCTAACATTTAGGGGGATGAAAAATAAATGCTGGCCGATTCTCAGACCTACTCAATATGCTCACAAAATTTCATCAAAATCGGTCAAGCCGTTTCGGAGGAGTATGGCAACAAAAACTGTGACACGAGAATTTTATATATATATTTATATATTATATTATATGTAACGAAAAAATTGAAAAAGAAAAGAAAAGTACTGGACCGATGTAAAAATTGTTTTGCCATTAGAAAGCTGAGTTCTCCTTCTTCATATTAGCGTTAATCCCAGTGGCATCCGAAGCTTTCAGCTTGGAGTCTGGGGTCCGCTTACCAGTCTTAAGTGCGGATTTGGCTAAACTTCGATATTTTCTGTGAAGCGTCTGCCATCTGACCACAACCCAAAGGCGATATCGAAGCATTGCAGCTAGACTAGTTGTTGGACTTTTGAGGGCTCCAACTACCCGTAACGACTGCCATAGATGGTCGTATGGCAACTGGGACCGACGGCTTAACGTGCTCTCCGAGGCACAACCAGACCAGTGCAAATACCCAGGTTCACGCATACAAATATTTGCATTGAACGGGCATCGGACCCGCAATTAGAAAGCTGTATTATCGCTGAGTAACGTAGGCTATATGTTATGCTACAATCCAATGAAGTAGAGCAGAAATCATAAATGTTAGGTATATTTCCATTGTCCATGCATTATTTGAAATCTATTTTACGAGTAATTTATGGATTAATAGAGTGCAACGGGGGTTTCACTTCCAATATATGACGTGCGAAATCGGAGAGGGAGGGTCAGATGAACTGAAGATGCAACGTGAACGGGTTCAGGATTCCACACAGGTGGAGCCGCAATGGGACCAACAGCTATTTATAATATAAATAAAGTAAAGCCAACGAAGCGAGAGAAAAAAGGTAAACAAAGTTTCAGCGGTTCGAAACATTTATCACTTCAAGCGCATTCCAGACTGGCATGAAATTGCTCATAAAATGGCGGATCTGACAGTTTAGAACCGCTGTGCTGGCCGCTTTCCTGTACTACGAAACACGCAACGACAACTGTCGCTCGGCCATTGTCGCGTAGTGTGACATATGCGACAAGGACAGAGAAAATAATCGCTTGTTGAGGCAACGTAACTCATAATGGTCGCTTTGTTAAAACTTTTTTCTCTTGTCTCTTTAGCTTTACTTTAGACACAAATAGCATCTTATTTTTTCATACAATTGTAGTCTAGATGCTCAGATATTTCGTAAAACCCTTATCATACCTGAGTGATTGTCGTCAAAGCATCAGTGACGGTGCAGATTCTGGTGATTCTGAACAGCGGCAGTACATGAGCAATAAGAATGTACCGGGGATTTATGAAGTGGTTCTTATGGAGCCACAGCATCACGAAAGCCAATGGTGTACAGGAGATCAAGTCAAGGACTAACCAGGTCTTCAAGTAGCGGCTGTAATAGAAGGTAGGTAGTAGAATATACTCAATATTCTATTAGCGCCATTTACACGTACAGTTTTTCTCGAAAGAGAAAAGAATTTGCGTGTGAAAGAGTATCGCGAGCCATCGCTACTTCTAGGGGCGTCCAGGATTCCCGTACGATTATACGTATTATAATATCCCTGCGCAAACTTGACGCTCAAGAAAGCATAACTGCGTGAAGAAAGATTGTTATTGGCAGGAAATTCATCGTCACGCATTATGATCAGAAAATCCCGAGCACGTTCAAGCTATGGAAAAATTTATTATCCCTTCAGGGATAAAGGCGTGATTGTATGTATGTATAAGATACACTTCAAATCGCTGTCCTGTAAAGTACCTGGATATTTTGCAGAAGTCTATCTATCTTTATTCAAAGAATAGATCGTTATGTAAAAAATAAATAAAATATACATTACATAGTGATCGTTCTTCTGTCCATGATAACACTAGAGGTTTCTTTATCGACATATCCCAAATTGAATCTTATGATTATGTCTAGAAAACACAGAAAGTGCAAGAAAAGCAGATATCTATCTGTGATGCGCAATTTTAGTTCGTCTATGGGGTCCAGAACACAGAAGAGCCGGAAGGGGGACAGTGTCAAGTGCGCGAGATTCACCAGGATCATAAGTGTTGACCAGAATAAACTGAAAAGAATATTGATTTGAGTATGACATGGTTATTAACATTAATAGTGTAACACTCACCGGGATATTTACCTACCATGTTCATAGTTTTTATTTGGTAACCGATATTTCGGCGCTGTTTCGTGCGCCATGATCACGGTATACTTTGTGTTACCAAATAAAAACTATGAACATGGTAAATGTCCCGGTGATACACTACCTATTAATGAAAATAATAATAACTGCTAAATTTATTTACTACACATAATTAAAATAAAACGATAGATTGCTAGCTTTTGTGTATGATTTAGGCCGACATAAATAGAAATGACCTCACTTATTTATGACATTTATTTATTACGACAGTAAACATACAGCCCATGAATAAGTGCCCTTGACGGCAATAGGCTCACCCACTATTACGTATAACTGACATAGTTGGCGAAATGTGGGTGTTAATAGATCTCTGCCTATCCCTTCAGGGATTTACATCCGTGAGTATATGTATGTAAGTATGTTATTTACGAGGTCATAGACATAGACGATTATTAGTGAAGTAAGCAAGTAATAAGAAAATTTGGGTAGGCAATTCCTATTGGGTGTTAATTGACCTCTGCCTAACCCTCCGGGGATAAAAGCGTGATTATATGTATGTATGTATATCAATTCTTATTGGATCCATAACTAGATCTATTGAAATAGAAATTCTTCAGTAGATACACACTTTATAGTTCGGCTCTGGGCCTCGATTCTGTTAAAGCCTAGCCAAAAAATGGCATTAAATAATAGACTATAAGGGCAGCCGTACACGCACTGCTTCAAGCAGTTGAGTCTAACTGCTTTAAGCCGCGACCGCGCGGTGAACTATAGTCATTCATTCGCTCCCGTACACACGACTGCTCGAGCTGCCGCAACCGCTTCAAGCCGTCAACTGCATGACGAAATTCCATCGTGCCGTCGACCGCTCGCGAGTGGTCGCGAGGCATACACCAACTGCTCGAGCCGTTGACTGCGCTAGAACCGACCGCTCGAGCAGTCGACGCCGACCGCTCGAGCGGTCCGTGTACGTCGTTCAGCCGTTGAGAGGACTTCCTAGCAACTGTTTCTCCATAGTACCGTTCTCCCCATTTTCCTCCCTGAATATTGCTTCTATAACTATATTTTTGTTTTCGTAAAATCAAGATCTTCTGTACGCATGTCCCTGTTATTTTATTTTTGTCGCCAGTCAATAAAATAAGAAAATATGATCGTCTAAAGATGACAAAAAATGACTAATTCTTACCGGCATGTTTTTTTTTTTTTTTTTTTTTTCGTGCGGAAATCCCCTCGGATACCCCCCTGCCGGAGCCGGAAGGGGAGGTTATGTCGGACTCGAACCGACTAAAACCGCACGCCGACTGTGGGTCGTGGTGCTAGGCCGGAGGTGAGGTTGTCATCGACATATCCCTCGCACCCCGGCGGACCCAGGGCCATCACTTATGGTTTAGCCCTCCTCGGGAGGGGGGACAACGGTGTCAAAAATATTTAAATCGGCATAGTTTTCGCTGAAAAAAAACGGGAAATACGAAACCTCGATTTTGCCCAAAAAAATTGTGATAAAATCGGTCTGAGCTGCGGCTATCCTTATCGCACTCTACGGGGACAGGAGTGACATGGGGGCGACGGCAATAATACAGGCAATAGGATTATTCGCTAGCTAGGAAGTCCTCTTAACTGCTCGAGCAGTCCGTGTACGCCTGTACGGCCGCCCTAAGGCGGTGCGGTTAAAGTTCAAAGTTGAAAAAATGATTTTTTGCAGAGTAATTGAAGTGTAATGAAACTGTTTTCATTTCATTTTGAACTTTGGGTGCATAGAAATAAAGTTTAAAATTTAATGTAATTTTTTTAGCTTTTATAGAATCGAGGGCCTGGTCAACGGAATTAATGAGAAAAAAGCGTGAACAAAAATTGGATCTACATTGTATTGAGACAAAATATTCTCTATTATGGATTAACATATCTACTGAGGTTGAAATATTGTAGGATATTTTAGTTACCTCATTTGACTGAGTGGGTGGATTATACAACCACCTTCCTCGAGCATCCGGCGCTGTCGTTCAGCAACTACTGCAGGATAACTTCTAAAGTAAACGAGCGTTTGTGGATGCTTCATGGATAATAGGGTCAGCTTTTGACAGTTGCGGTAAATTTTGCCCCACCAAGTCTTACTTTTTGGTAGCATGCTGTCAGATCCTTTACAAAAGAGACATTAATTGAAGCAAAATGTGGACCCCAGACTTCGAGGTGAAGCTTTGGATGCGACTGGGATTAGCGCTAGGATGAAGAAATGTGGTCAGCCATAATTATTGCCTAAATTATCAAAATACTGTATTCTATCCATAGCAGCTCCGATGTACTTGATATATCGAAGATAAAATGCAGGAATGTCACCTTTATTAGTGCGCTATGTTATACGGTAACCGGTCAACTGGTCATACTGCCTATAGCAGAAGGAGCCGGCAGGAGGGCCCAGAAGCTCTGACATGACGTCATGGTAAAGCGTGGTTATGGGTACCAATCTCTAGTATTCGCTCCATCAATCAAACGCCGAATTAGAGCGAGGCCCCATTTGTGCATTGCGCTTAGGATTGCATAGTGTCCGGACATATTTAGGTTTTTTGATTGCGTGTCCGGCTAAAATGAACGGTGTCCGGCCTGTTCGCCTTTTGTTAGGTTTTATATTTTGCAAACGACTACACAACGCATCTGAATTATAAGACTTGCTTGATCAATTTGCCTACAAGAGCTTGTATACATACTTACTTCTGTGCAAGTTAATAAATAGCTGGTGAAAAAGGTTGATTTTGTTGTATGCATTAATACTGAGACACTAAATCCTTAATGATGTAGAGTGTCCGTGCTTTTTAACCGAATATCCGGCCAAATTGACTGGGTGTTCAGCTTTTAGGTTTCGCGATCTGGCAACCCGAACCTGGCACCCTGTGTGTGACGAGGTGTTTGGGCGGGGTCCCAGTTGTGCGTTGCACTGTGTCGTCGCAATAGAGCAGGGTCATTCTTAGAGATTTAAAGGAATTTGTCTCATTGCTTTAATTTTATTTCATTACAAATTTCACATTCACAACATCCATTAATCACCTTGTCGCACATAGGCCTACGGTTTTCTTGACTGTGTTACTAACAAATGAAATACTTACCAAGATTTAATTCACATTTGTGATTTTTAATATCCATTTCAATAGCCTGTTCTTATGCAAGTAATCTTAAAATTAAGTTAATCCCTGAATTCCTGCTTACTTCCTATTTCTTAAAATGACAGTATATCTACTTATAATCTGTGATGACCATGGTGATGACAGTCTCGGATTGACAAGGATAGACAACTTTGTGGTTGATGAAGACGAAGCGCTAAAAGATGAAGTAGAGTAGGTAGGTTTATCTCCTTCTCACTTGTGCATACTGTTATCATTTAAGATGAGATAGAGATAGGTACTTTGTTCTATGTTAGTCTCTTGTTATGTTTTAGGCTTTTTGGCTGTGTGCTCAGAACTCTTTAGAGCAATACGGTGCAGCCTGGGTACTGCGGTCAGTGCTGCTCAATAGTGGCGGTATAAAATGAATAACCGAGTCATCATAATCCACATAAAGACGTTAGTCCTGACTGCATCCGAGGCCACGGTGCCCTCGGAGCTCAGGGTCCGCCTTCCGGCTCTTCCTCCTTCACTTCGCACGATCTTGGGCGTCCAACGTAGTGAGACCGTTTACACGCATGTCACCCTCTACGACACCAAGCCAGCACCTTTTCGGCTTACCCCTTCAACGAATAACCGAGTAGCTTAGCACATTGCGATTCAAGGTTTGCAATACTAGTCAGGTCAGCTTTAGGATAGAATATCAATCTTAATATAGATCCCTCAGTGCTGTGCCTCGGAGAGCATATTAAGCCGACGCTCTTGGTTGCTTTACGAATAGAACTTTGATCTTGGCTGTCGGCTGTGGAGGTCATGTCGGGAAAAAGCTCGGAGGTTGAACTCAAACAAGTTTCAATGAAATAAAAACAAATTTCCGTAGTTACTTACTTAAATGGTTTTTATTGCAATATAATATTTTTTCTTCATTAATAAATGCATTTATACTTAGAACTATACTGATAAGTCAAGAATATAAAAGGAATAGAAGTATGTACAACATTTCAATAATAAATAATTAAATTAATTAAAATTCTGCACGGTTCCCGGCGAAGAAAAATGACCACCTCATTATTCCGCATCGCCCCGGACGAATTAGGCTAGCACTACACTGGACGGAAATGCCGTCACCACCGTCACGGATCTCCCGGGTTAGGATGATTCTTCTGCGCCGAGAACCACGCAGCAAAAACTTGTATGGAATATCATAAAAATGTGCTTCATTGTTCGTTTTGAAGCGCTATGGACTATCTCTCATCACATCTCAAGATTTCAAAAAGGCACAATAGTGAAATATAAGTTTATTTTTTCGTACACGAACCAAAATCTTACATTTGTCCCAAAAGTTGTGAATGACGTGATCCGTGATCTCCGTTCGGTCACAGAACAGATTGGTCCGGTGAAGTTCGGCCCGCGTTCTCTTTGCTCGGAATATAAATCAAAACATGACATCTATACTGGGTGTAAGGGGAACGCTCCCGAAGCCCCCTAGCAGTACTCCAGGTATACATAACAAATTAGCAAAAAAAAAAAATCGTTTTACACAAAAAAAAACATATCTTTTTAATTTTTTTAAATTTTGCATTATTCACTCTCCATCGTGTTATTAAAGCAAAACGAACCGGTAATTTCATTAAAAATGCACGCCCTTGACGCTTGATGTTTTTTTGAAGTGATGTTTTTTTTATTAAATTACTGTTTCATTAATTAGGTACAGTATTATATCTAAATCTACAATATATACAAAAATAAGAAAAAGAAAAACAGGGGTGAAAGAGACTGCAACTTTAGGCATCGTAGAATTCCTCCCCACTGTTTCATTAGGTTTATTATCACTGGAGAGTAAATAATACAAAAAAAATAGTCCAAATCGATTCTTTTTATGCCAATGTGTTATGTACCTGGAGTACTACTGGGGGCTTTCGGATTCGGGAGCGTTCCTTTTACACCCGGTACCGAACATAATAACTTAAATATAATTAGGTATTGTATATTATTGAATATAATATCAGCCGTTAATATATAGTCACCTATGATCGTACAATCTTTTTTTTACACCAATGTGCTAGCTTTCCTACCTAAATAGAAATTGTAGCTTTCTATAGCTTTTCCACTGTACAATATTTTTCCACGTCTTTTTTTATTAATTTAAATTGTAACATGTACCACAATAATAAATAATATATGGTTCTACTCAGGCAGCTCGTGTAGTGTGTTTTTTTATTAATTTAAATTGTAACATGTATCACAATAATAAATAATATATGGTTCTACTCAGGCAGCTCGTGTAGTGTACTATCGTCGGGAGTTCGAATTGCCGAACTCTGGGCTGAAGGGAGACCCACTGAATCCAAAGTTGTTGTTGTGGCTTGACACAGGCTGTAATAAATAGTTCGTTATAAATATTGTTCTGAAGCATCCGTGTTTTGTGTGAGGAAGAGAGATACAGCAATACACCCTAGATAACTCCATCCCTCTTTAAAACGTGTAGGTATAGTAAATCCTCTGAAGATCATATCGAGATTAAGTCGAGAAAGCGATTTAGTCTGAAAGGATTTTTTTATCGTGCGATAAATCCCCACGGATACCATCCCCACGGAGCCGGTGGAGGTGGTTATGTCGGACTCGAACCGACTAAAACGCACGCCGTCTTGGGCCCTTGGTTGCCGGAGGTGAGATTGCCAAAAGCATATCTCTCGCACCCCGGCAGACCCAGGACCATCTCTTTCGAGATTGCCCCCTTCGGGTTGTGGGGACCATAGTGTCCCCATATAGCCCCGGTTACGGGGAGGCGCACTTTGCGCCGCCGCCGCGGCCTGCTTCTGCTAGGGTGACAGGCGGCTCCACCGGTCACCCCCAGGCCAGCGCTCATGGAGGACAGAGGTCGTCCTGCGACCTCCGACGTCCGGATCGCCTTCGCTCTGCGCGGGCTTCCCGGGCCCGGAGTCTGGTCCGGACCCGACCGGCCGCCTCCTTCTCGAGCATTACTTGCTCGCAGAAGGAGGCGGCCGCACCCCAAGCGTTCGCGCATCGTACCATCGCTGTGAGCAACGTGGCGAGTGTGAGGACTCCCACCCCCAGAGCCGCCACTAGGACCCGCCTCGGCGTGTCCCACGCCGGGCACTAGTCTGAAAGGATAAGACCCCATTTCCCTACGCAGAAGATAAAATCAAGCCATAAATCCATACTAATATTATAAATGCGAAAGTAACTCTGTCTGTCTGTCTGTTTGACTGTCTGTACGTTACGCTTTCACGCCTAAACCACTGCACCGATTTATGAAATTTGGTATAGGGGTAGATTAGACCATGAGAAAGGACATAGGCTATGTTTGGTCGCAATAACCGACATCCACGAGGGCGGAGCCGCGGGCAAAAGCTAGTTAATTTATATATACTCTTAAGTCAATACTCGTACCATGCTCCTATCTAAATAAAAATCCATAAAAATGACAATATACTTATACAAGTTAAAATGAAATGACTGAATGAATGAATTCAAGTAAAATGACAATATGAGAACTTTCATATCGCAATGTAGGACTGCGGATGTCGGTTCTAATTCGCTATATCTCTCCTAGATGGCGCTGTTTGTAGCGTTGCCACAATATCAACGGTAGTGAAATATTGGACTATGACTACGGGAATATTTACCTCATTCCTTCTAGTAACCGGGTACTCCATATCACTGGCAGGTGGGAAGTAGTCGTTGCGGAACTGCGGTAAGTCTTCCACTCCGATTAGGTCCGAATCATTGGACGCGTTGCTATAGAATTATACATAAGTTGTTAATACTTTAATGGTTTATTCTAGTTAAGTACATTCAAGTAGGATACCGTAGGTAAATACTTTGGTCCTAGTACTCCCACATTCCCAAGCAGGTAATATCTCTATGGCCCCGGGTCATTCGGGGCATGAGGGGTAATCCAGAGGCAATCTTACCCTAGATAACTGATTCTAAAGATGTCGTTCACCTTCAGTAAGTTTGTGTCCAACATTCCTATACTTTCCTACACAGGACGACACGTGCAGGGCTAAGATGTCATCCATATACGGTGCAGAGTATACCTGCTAGAACCAAGCGTTTCAGTGACTCACCACTAAGACCTAGAACTCCCTGCCAGGTCACGTGTTTCCTTCTTCCTACAGTCCCGGGTCCTTTAAGCGGGGCGTGAAAAGGTATCTAATGAGGCCATCAAGCTGAGTGCCACCACTGCTAACATGGTACAGTCAACTACAAAAGTAGCTTAACAAATTCTAATTTATTGAACACTGTGGCCCCTAAACCTTACATAAAATTGTGAAAAAAAAACAACTTATGGCGTTGACTGTACATGTTTACGATGGTGACCCTCTTTCCGAGACTTTGCCTTTGCTTAACATCAGGCGAGGTGAACTCAAATTGACGTGTTCTATAAAAAAAAACACCCCTGTCGATCGCGGATGCTTCCCCACCCTGGAAAATTATGTCGGACGCGAATCGAAAAACCGCACGTATGTCGGCGTGTAATGAGGTCCAAGAAGGCCAGGCCAAGGAATTTCTCTTACACCCTGACTATATAGCTGACTGACTGACTATATAGTGTTCCCCTCGAGTGTGGGAGTTACAGTGTTCCCAAAGTCATAATACGTACCTCAGGGCATCGAAGTTAGGTGCATTGATAGTCTCATTCCAGATAGGGTTGGACCCCTCAACGGCGTGCTTGTTGGTTCCAGGTGCGGTTATTCCCATGCGGTTGAGGCCTGAGTCCACAGAGCCGTATTTTGTCGTCGATAGAGCTTTGAGACGACGGTTGAGGCTGCAAGGCAAATGAGAAGACATGATAAAAAGCAGACTTGTCAACCCTGACGATATAGACGCAGCTGCTAGAACCAAGCGTTTCAGTGACTCATTCCTATGTCGCACCATTAAGACCTGGATCTCCCTGCCAGCTCACGTGTTTCCTTCTTCCTACAGTCCCGGGTCCTTTAAGCGGGGCGTGAAAAGGCATCTAATGAGGCCGTAAAGCTGAGTGCCACCACTGTTAACATGGTACATGTTTCCGATGGTGACCCTCTTTCCGAGACTTCGCCTTTAGCTTAACATCAGGCGAGGTGAAGTCAAATTGACGTGTCCTATATAAAAAAAAAAGCTTCCAAAATGCCATTTACTTTTTTACAAGTTAGTGATACGCATAAAAGAGGTGGCAGATAAGGAACGGGGATAAATTGTACTCTGCCGTAAAAGATGCATCGCTCGGTGGAGATTGAAGAACGATCTCCAGCTTCTTTCAGCTTTGAGCGCTGATTCACGGTTGGGGCTAGCCATCGCACTTTTTTTTTCTATCGTGCGAAATATCCCCACGGATGCCAACCCCACGGAGCCGGTGGAGGTGGTTATGTCGGACTCGAACCGACTAAAACGCACGCCATCTTGGGTCTTTGGTTACCGGAGGTGAGATTGCCGAAAGCATATCTCTTGAACCCCGGCAGATAGCCGTCACCCTAGCAAAAGCGGGCCTCGGGTCATAATAATAGACTTTAAACTGATGTGTTTAAAGTTCAAAATTAAATGACTTTTTGCAGAGTGAATGAAAAAATTTAATGAAACTTTTTTCACTTCATTTTGGGCTTACAGTCTAAAAATTTATGTCATTTAGTAGAATCGAGGGCCTGGTGAGGTGAAAATATTACAGATGATGACACTTCCTTCGAGTTGGCTTATTAATCCTGAGAAACTAATTTTTTTACCACAACTAGTAGCTGGAAAAAATGCTTAAGAATAAAAAAAAGGCTGTTTACTCACGTTCGAGTCCTCACAAAGAAGACCACCAACAGCACGAGACAGATCAGGCCGAGCAGTACGATGATGCCGATGAGCACATACACGATGATCTGCGTGTTGTCCGACTGCCCCGGGCTCATCTCCGTCACGAAGTCTTCCAACACCACCAGCTCACGGTCCAGGGTGGTTTGGATCATACCTAGCAGGATGACGTCACCGCGGAGACTGTCAAAGAGATACTGTTGGTGATTTATCATGAGTGGAACCGAATGCATTGATTGGTGAAATGTGGGTGTAAATTCACCTCTGCAACAACACTAGACTAGACTATTTTAAGACTAACCAACCAACACTTTTGACAGCCTATTTGGCGTGGCGGTAGTGCACGCGACTGCCACGCAGGAGGCGCGGGTTCGATTCCCGCTCAGTGCAAATATTTGTATTCATGAATATGGCTATTTGCATAGGTCTGGGTGTTTCTATGTATAATGTGTATGTATTTACAAAAAAAAATGGTATATAAGTATGTTTATCCGCATTCTAGATTCCATAACACAAGCTATAAAAGCTTACCATGGGTCTAGATAGCGTTGTGTAGAATGTTGTGGAATATTTATATTTATTTATATTTACTAACTAATTAGATTAGTCTTAGAATGGGTGACCATTCTTAACACGTTGAGACTCCTCCATGCCTAGGAGAGCACGATATGTTGTCAGTTCCAAAGTCAAAATAATTTATTCTCAATCTTGAAAAATTAAATTGTTTCTTATTGACGTTAATTTTAATTCTACATAATCTAAGTTTACCACCGCTTCCAAGGCGCTGGTGGAGAAGAAACAGCGCAACAAACTCCACTGCGGCATTTTTAGACGTCAATTTACAATAACTAGTGGTCGCCCGGTGGTCGAAATTCGACCATAAATAATTAAAAATTAAAAGTTTTAACATTATTAACGTTTATATACATATTGAGATTTTTTTTCAAAAAGAGCGGTATTTCAGTGTGTAAGACTATAGACAAATAATAACTATATCATGTCTGAAGTTGACTACATACTGATAAAGGTTTGGAAAATATCGTATTCTCCGTCCACGCAATTTTCGTAAAAACTGACACTAAGTGTTAGCTTCACCCTGCTTCGCCTATTAATCAATAATGGTATTAATTTATAACTCCTTACAATTTTTTTTGTATCTCTTTTTTTATTCGTCAGCTGTGAATATTTCAAATAGGTATAGGACTGTGCGTATTACCAAAGCTTTAAAAAAAAGTATGAACACTTGAGTAAAAGTTGACCACAGACTAACAATAATTAAAGTTTTGGGGAATTGCATACTTCTCCGTTCGCGCAATTTTCGTAAAAAGAGATGCAAAGTTACCTATTTATTTATCAATATATATTAAGTTAAAACCTCCTTACTATTTTTTTTTATGTCGTCAGCTGTCAACATTTCAAATAAGTGCGGGTTTTTTTTGGCCGGAAAGCGTAGAGGACGCATCGCGGTATTATTTTATTTTCCGAAATTGGTGTGAATTCAAGTTTTTATGTATAAAAATGGTGAATTTTTAGCCAGAATGCCTTGGACAACGCACGTGTAGGAAAGTGGCATATTACAGTAAATAGTGATAATACGCGTTCAATCCAAATCCTGGGGAGATTTGGATTGCTTTTAGTAAAGTCCCCACAACGTTACTAAGGCATGAATTATCTATTTATCATTCACCATCATCATCATCATCATCATCATCATCATCATCAACATCAACATCACCATCACCATCTCACCATCATTAATAACATCCACTGTTATTTCAATGAAGAAAATATTTGTAACTGATGATAAGGCAGCGTGGTCATAATACCTTAGCCTGTTCCGAGAGGAACTAAAGAAACAAAAAAAATTAAATAGCTATGGAACTGTTGTGATGATTTACCTATGCCTAAAAAAAAATAACTGTATGTACACGTAAGTGACATGCGTATGTGTGTGTGAAAATTGGCTATAGTGTGCGTAACGTTTATTTTAATAAAAATAAGGTATTTTAATGCATTATTATAAAAAAATATTAATCTTATGCACTTCTCTTCGGTATGAACTATCAATATGCCCACTCTCACCATCCTACGTACCTGCAATTTTCGTAAAAAGGGATCCAAAAATTTTCCTTCACGTATTAATATATAGATTAATGCTAAATGAGATTCGATTGTCATATGAACAGTTGTAACATTCCTTTCAACAGCTCTTTCATAGTTAAACTGAAAGAACTGGAAGTCGACACCAAATGAACTCCGTGGTAGTGAACGCGACTGCTACGCGGGAGGCGCGGGTTTGATTCCCACTCAGTGCAAATATTTGTATGCATGAATATGGCTATTTGCATTGGTCTGGGTGTTTCTATGTATAGTATGTATGTATTTACAAATAAAAAGTATCTATGTTTGTTTATCCGCATTCTAGATTCCATAACACAAGCTAGTTAAGCTATGCTTACCATCGGTCTAGATAGCGTTGTGTACAATGTTGTGGAATATTTATTATGTGGAATGAATAGAGAAAAGTTTCGGAAAATGATGACTTACCTACTGTCTCTTTAAAGACCTTAAACTCTCTTGTCATGATAATAATATTGCACGTCGTGCGGAAAGTACCTTCGAACGAACGTTATTACGTCTCTACCCTATGTTACCCTTTTATCTCCGTGTTACCTCTCTATTTCCATGTAACCTCTCTACATTCGTGTCACCTCTCTACGTCTGTGTTACCTCTCTATTTCCATGTAACCTCTCTACATTCGTGTCACCTCTCTACGTCTGTGTTACCTCTCTATTTCCATGTAACCTCTCTACATTCGTGTCACCTCTCTACGTCTGTGTTACCTCTCTATTTCCATGTAACCTCTCTACATTCGTGTCACCTCTCTACGTCTGTGTTACCTCTCTATTTCCATGTAACCTCTCTACATTCGTGTCACCTCTCTACGTCTGTGTTACCTCTCTATTTCCATGTAACCTCTCTACATTCGTGTCACCGCTCTACGTCTGTGTTACCTCTCTATTTCCATGTAACCTCTCTACATTCGTGTCACCTCTCTACGTCTGTGTTACCTCTCTATTTCCATGTAACCTCTCTACATTCGTGTCACCTCTCTACGTCTGTGTTACCTCTCTATTTCCATGTAACCTCTCTACATTCGTGTCACCTCTCTACGTCTGTGTTACCTCTCTATTTCCATGTAACCTCTCTACATTCGTGTCACCGCTCTACGTCTGTGTTACCTCTCTATTTCCATGTAACCTCTCTACATTCGTGTCACCTCTCTACGTCTGTGTTACCTCTCTATTTCCATGTAACCTCTCTACATTCGTGTCACCTCTCTACGTCTGTGTTACCTCTCTATTTCCATGTAACCTCTCTACATTCGTGTCACCGCTCTACGTCTGTGTTACCTCTCTATTTCCATGTAAGTAACCTCTCTACATTCATGTCACCTCTCTACGTCTGTGTTACCTCTCTATTTTCGTGTTATCTCTCTACCGCTGTGTTACCTATCTACCTCCGTGTTACCTCTCTATTTCCATGTAACCTCTCTACATTCGTGTCACCTCTCTACGTCTGTGTTACCTCTCTATCTCCGTGTTATCTCTCTACCGCTGTGTTACCTATCTACCTCCGTGTTACCTCTCTATTTCCATGTAACCTCTCTACATTCGTGTCACCTCTCTACCTCTGTGTTACCTCTTTATCTCCGTCTTACCTCTCAATCTCCGTGTTATCTCTCCACCGCTGTGTTACCTCTCTACATTCGTATCACCTCTCTACCTCCGTGTCACCTCTCTATCTCCGTGTTACCTCTCTATCTCCGACGCGGGCACGGGCAGGTCCTCCCGTATGAAGTGCGCCCGCGCCTCCACCAGGTCGGGTATGACGGCGCCCGTGCTGGCGTCAGTCGCCGGCACCACCTGGTCGATGTTGCACGTCATGCGGAAGCCGGCTGAGAACGTTTGCTCGATCTACGGATAAAATATATCTCACTAACTGTTACTCGAGATATTGATCCCGTTCTACGAAAACCTATTCCTGGGATAAAAAGGTAGTCTTTGTGTTATTCCAGACTATAATCTATAGTTGTGACATAATATTACTAGCTTTTGCCCGCGGCTCCGCCGACGTGGATGTAGGTTATCGCGACCAAACAATTACACTAACAAAGACCTAACTCCATACCCAAGTTTATTAAAATCGCTCCAGCCGTTTAGACGTGAACAAGTAACACACATGCACACTTACATACTTTTGACTTTATATTATTAGTGTGATATTAGGATAGGATGGTGAAATTGTATTTCCCGAGAAGGGCTAGACTGTAAGGGATGGCCCTGGGTCAACTGGGGTGCGAGGGATATGTCGAAGACAACCTCACCTCTAGCCTAGCACAACGACCCTCAGTCGACGTACAGTTTTGGTCAGTTCGAGTCCGACATAACCTCCCCATCCGGCTCCGGCGGGGGAGGTATCCGAGGGGATTTCCGCACGAAAAAAAAGGTGAAATTGTGTTCTGATCGGTCTCATAGGGGTTAGGCTTCTGGGATGATGATAGCGGGGTTACGTAACCCTTCGTGTGCGACTCCTACTCGCACTTTTTTATACTTACAAAGTCCGTGTTCGCTTCGATATGCTGCAGGCTGTTCCTAAACCTGAAGATCACTCTATTGAGGGCCGATATCAGGAATATCTTAACATCGGTTCGGTCGAATGCGTCGTCTGTGGACACAGATAATAGGTTCAATTATAGTAACTATATATTGGAACTAGCTGGTGCCCGCGGCGCCACACATAGTGTCGGTTATTGCGACCAAAGGTAACTAATCTTTTTTACCAAATTTCTTTAAAATCGGTTCAGTAAAGTTAAGCGTAACAGACAGGCCGACAGTCAGGCAGACAGAGTAGTGCCAGGGCCATCCCTTACGGTCTGGCCGTCCTCAGGCCAATACGATACCAAAAACGAACTGTGTATTCTTTTGCAACATGACCGCCATAAACATCATTCACCCTTCGAGTCGTTTCCGCAGCACTAGTGCCACGGCGGAACTCGTGTTCGTAAATAATGCGATATTTTAAGTTTTCCATTTTGTAAAATGAGTGACGCAAACAGAAAAAAACAGAAGAAAAAAAACAAATGAATGACGGTCGTCGAAGCACAAATACATGAGTAAATAGCTGTACAAATTTGAATTTGGAATTCCTTACCAAAGAGGAGAAAATCGTGATTAAAGTGGCCAGTACGAAAAACACCAATTTCATATGTAAGGGCCTAATATTTCAGCCGGGGTGCGAGCGATATGTCGAAAATAACTTCACTTCCGGGCTAGCACTACGACCCTCAGTCGGTCTGCGGGTTTAGTCGGTTCGAATCCGACATAACCTCCCCTTCCGGCTCCGGCAGGGGAGGTCTCCTTGGGGATTTCCGCACGAAAAAAAAGGTCTATCGTATTGGAAATATCAACTTACTTGTGTCTGTAGCCACAGCCTGGAACTCGAACATCCCGTGCATGGAGGCAGTGGGCTGGATGTTCAGGGTGAGGACTCCCGTGTCGGGGTCGAGGAGGAAGGCGTTGTCCTTGACGGCTGTGAGTGATGGGTCTACCACCATGGTGGACTGGTCTATCGTGTATGTGATGTCAGCTTCCTCGGTATGTGTTGCCTGAACAGTGGATATTATTATTATTATTATCATTAAATTTTTGAATGAAATTTTTATAGCATTTATAGCTGTCCCGGCGAACTTCGTACCGCCAATTTTTTCCCGCCCCGCGATCCGCGTCAGATCCCGTTCCCGCTGCACCATTTAGGGGGATGAAAAATAGATGTTGGCCGATTCTCATAGATACCGGATAAGCACAAAAAATTTCATCAAAATCGGTCAAGCCGTTTCGGAGGAGTATGGCAACGAAAACTGTGACACGAGAACTTTATATATTAGAAGATTATGCTAACTTTTAAATTCGAAATACATCGGGAAAAAGAAGCGCTCAAGTGGGACTTGAACCCACAACCTTTCCCTTACAGGGGGAATGCTCTTCCAACTGAGCTATTGAGCCACCCCTGATATACCGGTTATAAAGAGAAGGGAAATTTGAAGTGATTCAGGTGTGGCTCAATAGCTCAGTTTCGCATTCCCCCTGTAAGGGAAAGGTCGTGGGTTCAAGTCCCACTTGAGCGCTTCTTTTTCCCGAAGTATTTCGAATTATCATTTAATGTTTAAGACTTAGCACGCACTGCGATTAAACGCCTGCAAAAAATGTAATACATAGCTTTCTATACAAGCGCACGCATTAGCAACTTTTTTCAGCGACTGATTTGAAAAACGCAACTTGTTACGTTTTGACTGCTGTTGGAAAATGCGCTATTTTTTTGTGACTCATAGTGACAGTACTGTGATGCACGCACACAAACGGAGATCTAACTATTATTTCACTGATAAACCCTGTTAGTTTGCGACAAAACACACCATTATCACAAAAATATTTTACTGTTTCTCCTAAGAATTTCGATTTCCACATACATAAAATCACGCCTGTTTTACATAGGGGTAGTCATTACATTCTTCATGCATGCTCGTCGGTTTAGCGTACTCCTGACCTGCCTGGTAATCCTGTGAAATCATAAAATATTATCAGTTTATCAGCATACGAACCTGCAATGTCAGCAGAGCTCTCTGGATAACGTCTTGCACGGAGATACCGGCTGTGTAAAGCTCACGCTCGAATCTAGGCCGAGGATTGGCCTCCCTCACCTAATGGAAATAATCAATATAAATAATAAGCAAGGCGTGAAAAGGCATCTGATGAGGCAGTCAAGCTGAGTGCCACCATTGTTAACATGGTACATGTTTGCGAAGGTGACCCTCTTTCCGACACTTTGCCTTTAGCTTACCATCAGGCGAGGTGAAGTCAAATTGACGTGTCCCAAAAAATTCAGAACATTCTACCTACACAACGCTATCTAGACCCATGGTCAGTATAACTTAACTAGCTTGTGTTTTGGAATCTAGAATGCGGATAAACAAACTTAATTAATTTTTTTTTTGTAAATACATACATAATATAACATAGAATGTCAATGTTGACAATAATTCAAATATGATTAATGGGTAACCTATTGATATATCGAATTTCTGTTACCCGAATCTTAAAACCCCGAAAACGGTTGGTAGAACTTTTAAAAGACAGATGTAATGAATGACAACTTTCTATAATTCCGTTTTTCATTTCCCAGATGAATCAATTTCCAGGTGCACTAAAAAAAAATTTTCAAATAGTATTTTTTTGTTTTCCATAGTGTCATAATCCAAATATAGATATACCAGATTCTCAGAATATTTTTTTTTGTTTCCCATCGTACCATTTTCCAAATAAACTATTACCAAATTTTCAATTGCCAGTCAGTAAATTTATTGTATTAGTTGCCTATTACAGATAGGTTTAAGTGTCAAATTCGACTCAGTAGGTTAGGTTAGGTTAGAACTGTGACCCCCGCACGAGCCGAGCGAGCGAAGCGAGCGTGCCGCGGCAGCGGCCGGCGAGTGCTAGAAAAATTCGACTAACAACAATTCGAAAAAACAAACACAAAGACAGACAAACAAACAAACCTAACCAGGTTTGTTTGTTTGTCTGTCTTTGTGTTTGTTTTTGTTTGTCTGGATATCAATAAACTGCATTTCAAAAATTTGTGTTTTAAAAATTCGGCTTTCGTACATATGGATTACGGTCATCTGGATTTTGTGCATTTAGATTTCGTGTGTCTGGAATTCGTTCGTCTGGATTATAAAACGTCGTACAAATGAATAAATAGGAAAATGAAATTCGGAGTTGCGATTATATGGCAAATAAAACTTCGGAATTTGGATAACCGGGATTATGAATAAATGGCCAAACGTTTTCTGGATTATGATATTCGGAATATTAAAATTCGGGATTAAGATAGATAACCATGATTAATGGTATTAATTATGTATTTTAGGTTAAGGTTGTAGTGAATGGGCAGGTTAGCCCGGGTTGGTAATGCGATGGTCTCGTAGGTCAGAAGCACTCGAAAACAGTGGGTTCAACCCACTGTTTTCGAGTGCTTCTGATTTATTGCTATTAGTAAGTGGCGGGCTATTGTTTCTGAACTATATAACATTTACACGGCGCTATCTAGAACCAAACAGTACGTCATCAAGTAGAACTGCCTTCATCCTCAATCATCAAGTCCAAAGAACCGAACTCGCGGTCTAACGTAGCAGTCTGCTACGCCGTAGATGCTGTAGTACTGTCTACAACCACTCACGTTTCCTTAGGTCTGGAGGGCAGTCTATACCCTGGCTCTGCCGGGGTGCGAGGGATATAGCGAAGACAACCTCACCTCTAATCAAGCACTGCGACCTGCAGTCGGCGTGCAGTTTTAGTCGGTTCGTGTCCGACATAACCTCCCCTCCCGGTTCCGGAGGGGGAGGTATCCGTGGATACTTCCGCACGGAAAAAAGAAAAAATAGGAGGGCAGTCTATTACGTGCTCAGTTGTTGAGTATAGGTCACTGGTCCTGAGCGTGTAGAACAGGAGCCCAATTCTGTTATTTGTCAATCACTTTCATACCACAGATAATAAAACTACAATTTAACTTCACTGTTATGCTGTTAAAGTATAAAAATATGGCATCTTGTAGAGTGCAAGGGCAAAAATAATGTTATGAACGTTTTTTCATTTCATTTTAAACTTTCAGTCCATATTAATAAAGTAGATAATAAAAAAAAAAATTTGCAGTGACAGTGGCTGATAATTATTATCAGAATCAGAATTCCGTTCCCCCTATCCCCCATATTCGGGGAAAGATAGAAACACTAGTCCCACAACCGAGGGGGACTTGGATGGTCCTGACCCAAGCTAGGGTGCAGTTTCAGTCGATTTCAGCCCAATATTACCACTTCCACTGGTTTCAAGGTCCCAAGATAGAGAGAGAGATATGGTTCCGGCAATCTCACCTCCGCAACCAAAGACCCAAGACGGCGTGCGTTTTAGTCGGTTCGAGTCCGACATAACCACCTCCACCGGCTCCGTGGGGGTGGTATCCGTTGGGATATCTCGCAATAAAAAAAAAGAACGGTCCAACTTACATTGACTGTGACAGTGAGCGTGTTAGAGGACAGTTGGTTGAGGTTGTCGGGCGAGTTGGTGGCGACGAGCTGCACGGTGTGCGTGGCGCTCTCGCTGCGGTCCAGTGGGCGCGCCAGGTACAGCGTGTTGGTGGCGGGCTCCAGGGAGAAGTGCCCGTCTGAGTTACCCTCTGAGGAGAAAACACAAGTTTATTTCATAGACTTCTGTGTTATTGCCGCTTTCACTGGTGAGGTCACGTCTTGAGGAAACCACTAGACTGTGTGGGTAACAAATGTCTGGCAATTGCGTCCCCGCCGGGTCTCGGTAAGAGTGGTATTCTGTAGAAGTTCTGGTTTGACGTCATAGAAGGTGACATGCTACTAGACTGGTTATTTGATGACCAGTAACTGGTCTTTCTTCCGAAGCAACCCTTTATAAAAAGTTTAAAATCCCATTTTTTGAACCACATAGATAATGTATTGATTGAATGTACCTATTAATTCTTTAACTCACTTAAAATGTTGTAGGTATACGTTAGGTACTTATATTATGTATTCACGTACTTGCAAATTTCAATGGGCGGACTGCCGCTAGCATAAAAACCCTCGTGGTTTAAGCGGGCGGTTCAAAATATTTTATTCCATGTAAAGTAATGTTTTGAACAATAAAAAAAATCCCAATGTCACACTTCTTGAGACGTATTCGCAACGACGGGTGATGGGAATTACTTACGACTGAAATGAAGAGTTGCGTGGAACTGGTAACGGAAACCGGGTTTCACAGTGTACGAGTCGTAATTAAGATGTAAAAGACTCTTTGGTGATGTCGAGGCGATGCTCAGAGACTCGCGTCGTCTGAACCTTTCCTTAATAAGAAGGAGTTAAGAACTTTCTAAGGACGCACTTACCGATGATGGTGTAGTAAGTAGTGTGGCAGTCATCTTGGCAGAGGTGGTTCTTTTCATCTACAGCGTGCGGTAGCTCGTACGACTCTTCCATACCACCGTCTCCCTCTACACGCAAAACAATCTATTAATACCATGAAACGTGTACCGATAGCCTATGGGGTAAGGTAGACTTCCCGAAGAGGTCAGATGACCGTAAGTAACTCCCAAAAATGTCATTCAACCAATAAAATATAAGTTGAACTAGGGTCTAAAGGGCCAACCCGTAGGAATTGCTATGAGGATGATGAAGAGGTTGAGATCGTTCTCAGATTGTAATAGATCAAGCAATTAGTCTATCGCAGTCCAGTGCTGGACATAGGCCTCTCCCAATGTTAAGAGAGTTTGGCCTATTGTTTCCACGCTGGCCAACGCTGGCAATGTAACAATCTTTTACATGGTTATTTCGAGGTTTCTTTCTCTAGCAGTGATATCGTCTGCGTATTTTCCGTTAGTCGCCTCTTACGACACCCTTCGGATGAGATGGGGTGCTGATACTTCTATTTTTTCTCCGTCACCACACGAATGCATTGGGTAACTGAATACCTCAAAAAGCAAACGAATTTTAACTCACCAACGAAAGAAACAGTGATTGCGTGTTCTTCGAAGACGGGCTCTCCCTGCGTGGGCACGAACACGAGCGTGAGCGTGACGTCACTATAGCGCGGGTGAGGATCTGTGCCGCCGTCCGTGGCTCGAATGGTCACCTGTACCACAGATTAGATAAATACAATACAGGGTTCTTCAAAAAGGGGTACTTTTGATTAAACCCGACACCCGCCCAGAGACATCAGCTAGTATCTCATATACAAAGTTACAACATGCGATGTTTTTTCCAAGCAACTACAATAATATGCTGTTCTTCAAGAAGGGTATTATAAAGTTCTTTAGGGTCTGCAGCAAGAGAGTGACTCCCTTGGTGTTGCATACATCCATAGGATACGGTAACCACTTCCTATCATATGGGCTGTGTGCTCGTCTGCCATCTAAAAATGGCATAAAAACATTACCCTCCTTTCTACGGCAGTGGGGTAGAAAGCCAATAGCTACTATGCAACAAATACATCATTACTATATTTTTGTACAAGAGCAACTATAACTCTTTGAACAGTAAATATGTAGCTGCAAGCAGAAATATTCCTTCTGACTGCATTCCGAGAGATGAAAACTGCGTGCGTCATTGAGATAACTCTTTGATAAGGTTGATGGTAACCCTTCCAGCATCTGAAGACCCCAGCTGGCATGATATTTTAGTGTGAATATATTAGGATACAATAACGTACCGTAAACGG
Source organism: Eilema sororculum (assembly GCA_914829495.1). Taxonomy (NCBI): domain Eukaryota; kingdom Metazoa; phylum Arthropoda; class Insecta; order Lepidoptera; family Erebidae; genus Eilema; species Eilema sororculum. The sequence goes on along the minus strand of OU618545.1, from coordinate 21,167,800 downwards.
TCGGATGTTTTCTTCGAAGGTCTTCAACAGTATGAGTGCGCCGGAGTTTTCGGCGTCGTTGACTACACGGAAGTATTCTGCTGCTTCAGCTGCCAAACAAATACAAAGTGTCCATTACTTCCTATTAATGTAAAACGTCTATGACTTAAAAAAAGAAAAAAAATCCAAAGAAATTCCAAAAGCCATTCTAGTATGAGTGTATGAACCTGTCCTTTAAGCGGGGCGTGAAAAGGCATCTGATGAGGCCGTCATGCTGAGTGCCACCACTGATAACATGGTACATGTTTACGATGGTGACCCTCTTTTCGAGACGTTGCCTTTAGCTTACCATCAGGCTAGGTGAAGTCAAATTAACGTGTCCTTTATAAAAAAACCATGGGATCAGGAGGCTAGAGTCCTTTCATTTCTATATCTGTGAGGAAAGGATGCATCGCAGCAGGGACGAGATCATAAGTACTGACAAATGGAGACCAACAAGTCCCAGCTGCGTCAGGCATTGTGGTGGAGTGGAAGGAACGACTTGGTCAACCAAAAGCAGGACACATCAGCGATCGTGTCTTGGACCGCAGTTCAGATTTTTGGATGTAGCTTACACTCTGTATAGCCTTACCTTAACCTCTGAACCGTAAACCCTGAACGCAGTCGATTATATACGTTTCGTGTTGAAGTACACTAAATAGACCAACTGTGAGCGATGTACCATTCGTCGTAGAAAGAGTATTAGCTGAAAGGGAGAGAGATATCGCCGTGAGGCGACGGTATCTCGCTCGCTCTCTTCTCATGCTATTTCTGTCTCTTTTTTAACCTGGACCCCCACCACCCCGCCATCTTCTGTGATTCTGCGCGTACCTAGGGAGCGGTAAAGCGCTCGCGGTCGGTCTATATCAAAATCATGTGTTCTGAATGCTAACCATTATTACTTTCGTCGACGTGGAACGTGACGATGCCGGCTTCCTCTCCGTCTTCGTCAGTGGCTTCGATGCGTTCCAGAAAATTTTGATTTACTTTCACCAGCAAACCGTTGACCGAAATTCGCTCCTGTTCTCAGAGGAAAGAATTTAGATTAGAGTGATAAGGGGGGACGTAATCTAATAGGGTAATTTTTTTAAACGGGGCAGTAAGGGAAGTTGACTATCCATAAGCTATTTTATCGTAACTATTCTGTACTGCATTCAAAGATTTTGGAAAAAATCTTGGGGAGCATAAAAACGGACAGCGGACTGGGAATTTCCGTCGCGTTTGTCATACGAATATCTATGGTAAGTAGTCGTAACAGGTAGTCAGAGCCCTAAAAAGTCCAACAACTGGTCTAACTGCAATACTTTGATATCACAAATCGGTTGTTGAGGTCAAATGGCAGTAGCTTTACGGAAAATATCGAAATTCATCCCACTACAAAAAGGAGATCCCAGACTCCCAGCTGATAATCATAATCATAATCATTTATTTGTGGAACATAGGTTAGTTACAGATCTTGTAATAATGTTAGAATGTCATCTATATTCTTCCACATTGTGTGATGTACAAATATTTTAATTTTATTACAAAGTATGTCGATTCATGCAATGTCAACGAAATAGTAGTATTAAAAATGTCAAACAATTAGGTAAATAAGTTATGTCAATGACAGCAGCAAAATAATAAAATAAAAAGAAAATAAGTCAGTCAGAAAGCTTGAAAGCTGCGGATGTGGCTTGAATTACCACTAGGATGAAGAAAAAGGAAAAAAAAAAGATTAAAAAAAAAAAAAAATTCCTACTTCATGTCCCCTACATGAAGTAGGAATATTTTTTTTAAATTCAAAAGAGGTCTTACCCTCGCTAGCCTGATGACAGTACCGGGTTGCGGGAATACGAACACAGGGTGATGGAAGTTGTAGACCCTGATGACTAGCCTGTAGGTCTCCTCGCTGGACATCTGTGGGTGTCCATGGTCGTGGGCCTGGAAGTACCACATCAAAAATATAGAAATTGGATGATTTTATTTGTGCCCAGACTAGAATGGTTGAAAAAGTTTGAGTACTGTTTTTGTGACAGATAAATTGGGTATTATCCTATAGTTAAAATAAATTATCTAACCAAGCTTATTTGAATTAAGAATGGTAAAAAAGCGGTAAAAATTGCGTCGGTTCTTATTTTATAGTTTTTATTTATTTTTAATCATCCATCCAAATCAACAAATTTTATGACGTCACTAAATCTTTTTTCATACAAGTTACCTTTTATCTTATCGTTTTGACGTTTAGTAAAAAGTAACTAATTTGACTAGTCAGTAGAATACCCAGTTATAGTGATAAGTCTTGCGTACACAGAACTTTAATTTACAAAGCCTTTGTACAACTGTGCATGAAGTTTAAACATAAAAAAGGAACACATGAACTAAGCATATTGACCATAATAAAAACTAAACGTAAAGTTCTCGGCATATAAGTATACGCACTACGCACAACGTACGTTTCTTGGGTGTCTTTTGAGGATAGCACGGGGTGCTACTGTAGTGAACGAGTTCAATCTCACCAAGCATTTTTTTTTTTTTTTTTTTTTTATCGTGCGAAAAATCCCCACGGATACCACCCCCACGGAGCCGGTGGAGGCGGTTATGTCGGACTCGAACCGACTAAAACGCACGCCGTCTTGGGTCCTTAGCTGCCGGAGGTGAGATTGCCAAAAGCATATCTCTCGCACCCCGGCAGACCCAGGACCATCTCTTTCGAGATGGCCCCCTTCGGGTTGTGGGGACCAAAATGTCCCCATCTAGCCCCGGTTACGGGGAGGCGCACTTTGCGCCGCCGCCGCGGCCTGCTTCTGCTAGGGTGACAGGCGGCTCCACCGGTCACCCCCAGGCCAGCGCTCATGGAGGACGGAGGTCGTTCTGCGACCTCCGACGTCCGGTTCGCCTTCGCTCTGCACGGGCTTCCCGGGCCCGGAGTCTGGTCCGGACCCGACCGGCCGCCTCCTTCTCGAGCATGATAGATTATTACAAAACAATACACGCACGCAAGGGCCTCGTTTGTCTTGCAACTTAGGTTTAAGAAATGTATTTTTTTTTAATAAAAGGACACGTCAATTTGATTTGACTTCGCCTGATGATAAGTTATAGGCATATTCTCGGAAAGAGGGTCACCATCATAAAAAAAAGTTAACAATGGTTGCACTCAGCTTGAAGGCCTCATTAGATGCCTTTTCACGCCCCGCTTAAAGGACCCGGGACTGTAGGAAGAAGGAAACACATGAGCTGGCAGGGAGTTGTCCCGAGGTATTAGGACAATTTTTTTTTTGCAAATACATTTTCAATAATAATAAATTAAAGCACGTACCCATATACGAATATCATAAGTGCCCCAGTATCCCTGCAAGTGCTTGGCAGTCTCCAGCTCCCCAGTGACGTTCTTAATCTGTATCATGGTGAACAGTTTCGGCACTTCGATGTCCCGGTTGGTCAGTTTCAACGACAGAATGGCGTAACCGACGCGGGAGTTGTCCGTGTCAGGCTCGTCACGATCCGGGGCGTAAATTTCTGGCATTAGTCTTGTTTCCTGAAATATTTATATTTTTTTTCATACCACTTGTTAAACAAGCACGCTGGGCCTCGACTCTGCTAAAGCCAAACCACAGAAGCCGTGTCCGTGTTCTAAATTGGGGTCACGACAACACGTGTTCTGAGTCAACATGCACCCTATGCATCCCAGCACTAACCTAGGTGCTCTTCGTGGACAATGATGTAAAAATAAATTAGTATCCACGAATAGCACCTGCCTAAAATCTTGATAGGTGAGGCTAGGTGCTATTCGCACGAGTTTTTTTTTTTATCGAGCGATTAATCCCCACGGATACCACCCCCACGGAGCCGGTGGAGGTGGTTATGTCGGACTCGAACCGACTAAAACGCACGCCGTCTTGGGTCCTTGGTTGCCGGAGGTGAGATTGCCAAAAGCATATCTCTCGCACCCCGGCAGACCCAGGACCATCTCTTTCGAGATGGCCCCCTTCGGGTTGTGGGGACCGCAGGGTCCCCATCTAGCCCCGGTTACGGAGAGGCGCACTTTGCGCCGCCGCCGCGGCCTGCTTCTGCTAGGGTGACAGGCAGCTCCACCGGTCACCCCCAGGCCAGCGCTCATGGAGGACGGAGGTCGTTCTGCAACCTCCGACGTCCGGTTCGCCTTCACTCTGCGCGGGCTTCCCGGGCCCGGAGTCTAGTCCGGACCCGACCGGCCGCCTCCTTCTCGAGCATTACTTGCTCGCAGAAGGAGGCGGCCGCACCCCAAGCTTTCGCGCATCGTACCATCGCTGTGAGAAACGTGGCGAGTGTGAGGACTCCCACCCCCAGAGCCGCCACTAGGACCCGCCTCGGCGTGTCCCACGCCGGGCACTCGGTCAGCGTGTGCAGCTCTGTGTCCTCGCTCGCATCACAGTGATGGCACTCGGACGTTGGCTCCTTCCGGATCCGACACAGGTAACTCCCGAAACACCCGTGTCCGGTAATCACCTGCGTCAGCCGGTACGAGAGGCTGCCGTGTGGCCTCTCTAGCCACTCCTCCATGATGGGTCTTACCGCCGCTATTACGGCGTGCCCTGCGCTTGGTCGCCCAAGTCGTAGCTCCCATTCCGCTACCATGTCCCTGTGGAGCTGAGACCTCACGGCCCGAATTTCTTCGGGCTCTGGTTCCCGTCCCTGCTCCCGCGCCTCCTTTCGGTACCGATATAGCATCGAAAGGGCTCTCGCATCCAGGTTCCACGGTAGGGATCTGTCAAGGAGACTCGCCGCCTCCAAGGATATCGTGCGGTACCCCTGTATTCGTACGAGTGCTATTCAGCTGGGTGCTCTAAGTGGCTACACCTAAAAACGGCAATACAAAACTTTTGCTACATTTTAATATTCATAATTTTTCCTTAGGATCGATATTTTTCGATTTATTCTCCAAAATGTGGAAAATTATTGTTTGATTTTACATACAAAGGACCAGTTATTTTCATTTTCATCTGATACGGTTCATCGTATGGGGTTGTAGTTAATGTGTACTCACCGTGGGCGTGTTCTCAGAAACAGTCCAGGATAATTGATCGGAGGGAGGCAGTTCTGGAGCGTTGTCGTTCACGTCCAATAGAACCACTTTGATCTCCGTGCTGGCCTGGTTCGAGTTGCCATCTAAAATTAACAGGACGAATTTCTTTTAAATGCAGAATATGTCAATTGACTGCACCCTGCTGGTTGACGAGAAGTGGCCAGAAGCTAGAGTGAAGTCCAGGCAATATGGGCGACCATTCTAGATACTGACGAACCCAAAAGTGTGGTCCCTACCTTGAGAGCTACGATAGTTTCGCGCTATAAGCGTGAAAAAGCTTTCAGATGCTAGATTAGAAGTATCAAAAATCAATGTTTAAAAATGGTTGAAAAATCATTCATTGGTTCCAACAGTTCGTAAGAAATTTGGGAGATGGCTCCACCGTCGCCCTTAAAGACGGATATAAAGAGAAGGAAAATTTGAAGTGATTCAGTTATGGCTCAATAGCTCAGTTGGAAGGGCATTCCCCCTGTAAGGAAGGTCAGTGGTTCAAGTCCCACTTCAGCGCTTTTTTTTCCCGATGTATTTAGAACTTAAAAAGTTAACTTAATAAATGCTATAAAAATTTCATTCGAATTAGAAGTAAGATTAGATTTAGCCTAGCGGGAGAGCTCACCGAAGTTTTCCATCAGATGGCAGCCAGCCTTCGTCCCGCGATGTCCCCGGGTGCCCCAAATGTACACCCAAAATGTAATTTGACATTCGCATGATCTAGCTTGATATTACCAATTTGAACGCATTATCTCTAAAAATAAAGACACTTTTAAATAACCTAACTGCAATGCAACACTCACCTCCTTCTCTTAAAAAGTTGTCTTGAATGATGAAGAAGATGGTATGCGTGGGCTCATCCCCGTCCCTGTCCAGAGTCTCGTCTGTGGTGTAGTGGACTGAGACTTCACCAGTCTTCGTATCGACGGCGAAGAAGTCTCGCAGACGAGGGTTCACTCGATAGTCGATCTGGTAGTTCAGTGTGTGGTAGATTTCTGAAAGACCGAATACGTTTCTAGCATGACTTGGTCGAGCCTTTTAATACAATCTCCTCAGATACCCCTTTCGCACCATATTGCTTCCAGAATAGGAGAGGAACCGCATTACGGCGCCGCCACTCCAGCCTGCTTCTGCTAGCATGATAGGCGATTCCAATTGTCATCCCTAGGCCTGCGCTCATGGAAGAATTACGTGCCCTAATATTTACACATGCAGGACTTCAACAAGGCGATTGCGGCAGCTGTATCAGTATCACCGAATTTTGGACTGGACTCATCTAATTGGACCAAAAATTGTCATCGGCTCGACGTAGAAGAAAATGATGGAGGCGTATTTTGATAAATGCAAGGCCATATTACTCTTGGAATTCATCCTTCACACATTGCAAGCGGTAACAGTGCGCACAGTTAGGTATGAAAGGCATTCCGTATATGAGCATACGCCAAAGGAAGTGCCTTTCATACCTAACTATCGCAGGGAGATCCCAAGGTAGTTTTCCCAAGCGACTACAATATGTGGTACTTCAATAAGGAATTTGAAGGTTTCTGTAGGGTCAGTGCGAATGTGACGGTCCTGGACATACGTCTAAGTATTTGTTATTTACTAACTTAGTTGCGATGACCTGATAAAGGTGGCTGGGATAGACTGGATACGATAAGGGTAAGGAATGGAACGCCTGTTCAGCAGTGCACAGCAATAGGCTATTTAATGTAAAGGACTGGTTACGAGTTCAAGTCTCGTTTGAGCATCTTACTTCTTCCAATCTTAATCCAGCAATAGGTTAAATTGATTAATAGATCTTTATTCCATGGGTAGAGTGAAATGTTTCTTTCTTTCCCTCCTTTTCTTCCGTTTATTATATAACAGAATATTAATGACACGTAACACTAAAGGCTATCAGCATTGGAAGAGGCAGAGGCCTATGTCCAGCAGAGGACTGCGATAGACCAATTGGCTTTTATCCTATAGTTAAAATAAATTATCTAACCGACCTTATTAAATTAAGTATGGTAAAAGAGCGGTAAAAATTGCGTCGGTGCTTATTTTTATAGTTTTTATTTATTTTAAATCATCCACCCAACCTATTAGTAACTGATTTGACTATCAAATTTTATGACGTCACTAAATCTTTTTTCATACAAGTTACCATAAAACGTATCGTTTTGACGTTTAGTAAAAAGTAACTAATTTGACTAGTCAGTGGAATACCCAATTGATTATAAGCTCACCGTCCCTGTCCAGGTCGCTGGCCACGACCACTTGTATGGCGGTGCCGGTGGTCACGTTCTCATACACGTACACAGTCTGTTCGAACTTGTCGAGCTCCGCGTGGGGCGCCTTGTTGTTTGTGTCTATTATGCTGATCTCTATCTGTTAACAAATAACCAGGACGTAGTCATTACATAGAAAATTTCAAAGTCATTGAAGTTGAAGCGAAATGTTGAAAAGATTCCAGGAATGGCTTAAACACGAATAGACATAAAATATCTGACAGCCTCCGTGGCGTAGCGGTAGTGAACGCGGTCGCTTTGGATCCCCCTTCAATACAAATATTTGCATGCATGAATATGGGTATTTGCATTCGTCTGGTCGTGCCTCGGAGAGCACGTTAAGCCGTCGGTTCCGGTTGCCATACGAACATCTATGGTAGTTGTTACGGGTAGTTTGAGCTCTCATAAGTCCAACAAGTGGTCTAGCTACAATGCAAAAGCGCCTATTTCTGCCAGCCGACTTCTATTATAGAGGTGGCAGAGATGTGTTAATTTCGCTGTTAGCCCATAAACTCTCACCAGTGGCTCCAAGCAGTTGTGATGCGCACAGCGGCCACACCCTGGCAAACCGCGGCGGCTCGCGGGCTAAACCTGGTTGAGGGGGCTTATCATTTCGGTGGCAAGTTATTGCGGATCCCTCCCGCATAGCGCATAAAGCCTGATTCGGCGAGAAAGGCAACCCACTGTAGATATACAAAAGGGCTTGGCGGACTCGGCGATTCAGCAAGGCAAGGTGAATGGCCTAGGGCGGCGGTAGAGGGCGTATAGTTACCGTCGGCCAGACACATCATCCAACCTCTCCTCCAGTCGTAGCGATTGCTCGTTCCACTGGGTTCAGGAGGGGGAAGACGAGTGTGTGCGCCTGCGTCTGCGCGAACGCTTGCGCACCTCCAAATATCCTGCGCACTTGACCGCTTTCGTATCTTGGACTCTGAATACGTTTAAGTCCTATGGCGATAGGATGAGGTAGAGAGGTCTAGTTTGATGCAAGCTAGGCTTTGTCTGATTCCTGCACATGGGCGGTCCTGGGGGTGTGAGTACACGCCGTGGTCGCTTTCGCACTGCAAATTAGGAACGACAGCGCGGATTCGGCAGCACCCGGAATGACAGAGCAGCCCTATTTAGGGAGGCACTGCTCTCTTCGCTCAGCCGGGGAGGGGGCTAGAAAAGGTGCCCTAAAAAAAAATGCTCGTTCCTACTCGGAAGGTGACAGTAACCGCGGCTGTCACTGCATCATACTAAAACGTGGTCGAAAGAACAAAAAGTATAACATGAGAACACCTATCATGACATTCGGCGCGTGGAACGTGAGAACGCTTATTGATCGCGATGGCAACGCCTGCCCTGAACGCAAAACTGCCATAGTAGCTCGGGAACTTCATCGCTATAACGTGGATGTGGCTGCTCTTAGCGAAACTCATCTTGCCGATGAAGGAGAGCTGGTAGAAGAAGGCGGAGGCTATACTTTCTTTTGGAAAGGTACCGCAGCCGCCGAACCACGACGTTCAGGTGTAGGGTTTGCTATCAAGAATCACATAGCAAAGCGACTTGAGGAGCACCCTGTGCATACGTCAGACCGCGTTACCACACTGCGCCTTCACCTGGACAAAGACAATTGCCTTAATGTCATCAGTGTCTATGCCCCCACGCTAGACAAGGCTGATGACATCAAGGATAAATTCTATGAGGAACTATCTCGAAGCCTTGACAGCATAAACGCCAGAGAGCAGGTTATATTGCTAGGCGATTTCAATGCCAGAGTTGGACGGGACTATGAGGCTTGGCCTGGAGTCCTGGGTAGACACGGAGTCGGCAACATGAACAGCAATGGTCAGTTGCTACTCAGTCTCTGTGCTCAATATGAGCTTGCAATATCGAACACTATGTTCAGACTTGCCGCTAAGCACAAGACAACGTGGATGCACCCTCGATCCAAACACTGGCATTTGATTGACTATGCGATTGTCCGGCAGAGAGATACCGGTCAAGTCCAAGTCACTCGTGTAATGCGTGGTGCTCACTGTTGGACTGATCACCAACTTGTTGTCACAAAGCTACGTCTCCGCCTCCGTCGACCTCGTAGATCCACACTTACAAAGTCTGCGTCTCTCAACGTGGATAGGCTTAAGAATCTCGAGGTGAGGGAGAAATATGCTGAAGCTGTGTCTGAAAAGCTGTTGCCAGTCAATGAGACAGGTGATGTTGGGGTGGTCTGGGGAACTTTGTCTTCTCATCTTATGGAAGCAGCCTTAGCTACTTTAGGTTTAAAAAGCCGTCGTAGTGAGGACTGGTTTGATGAGAATGACGGGATTCTTAGGACAGCACTCAACAAACATCGAGACCTCTTGCGACAGCATAGTAGGCAAGGTGGAAGCGTTGCGGTAGTCAAAGCGAGTGACCTTGAATTGCGGAAGCTGTCTCGTCAAGTAAAAGACAAATGGTGGCAAGACAAAGCTCTCTACATGCAGTGGCTCGCTGACACTAACCAGATCGGGGAGTTTTACTCCGAGGTACGTAGGCTGACTGGTACATCCTACCGAGCGAAGGTGCCGTTGAAGTCGTTAGACGGTATGCACCTATTGACAAACAAGGAGGATGTACTAAATCGTTGGGCCCAACACTTTGACAGCTTGCTTAACGTAGATCGATCAGCTGATTTACAAAGTGTGAGTCTAATACCTCAACTCCCTCTTTCCATTGAGCTGGATGAGCCCCTGTCATGTGATGAGGTTGTCTCTGCCATCAGGCAGCAACAGAACAAGCGAGCGGTTGGTATTGACCTTATACCGGGAGAGCTATTAAAATGCGGCGGCGGGGAGTTGTACATGTCGGTTTGGAAATTTTTTACTCGTATGTGGGAGGAAGAGCGAGTCCCGGATGACTTCAAAGTATCTCGCATTTGTACCCTCTACAAAAACAAGGGTGACCGTTCCGATTGCAACTCTTACCGTGGTATTTCGCTTTTGTCTGCTCCTGGAAAGGCCTTTGCCAGAGTCCTTTTAAACCGTTTAAGGGCTCTGTCTGAAAAAATACTGCCAGAAACCCAGTTTGGCTTCCGACCTGAACGAGGCACCTGTGAAGCAATCTTTTCTGTGCGTCAACTGCAGGAAAAAAGCAGAGAGCAGGGTCGTCCGCTATATCTCTGCTTTGTTGACCTGGAGAAGGCATTCGACAGTGTGCCTCGTGAAGCCCTCTGGATCGTGCTAGGGAAGCTAGGATGCACGGAGAAGTTTGTGAGACTTCTTAGACTCCTGCATGACGACATGCAATGCTGCGTCGGTGTCGATGGCGATGGCACCTGTGGGGTGAAACAAGGGTGTGTTCTAGCGCCCACACTGTTCGCCATGTACTTTGCAGTAGTAGTCAGGGATGTATTACAAGCTCGTTCTGAGGGAGTCCGCATCCGCTTCCGCACAGATGGCAGTCTTTTTAATTTTTTTTTTTTTAATTTTTAATTTGGCCAGACTTAAGGCGCGCACTAAAGTCTCCCATACCATGATTACAGAAATCATGTATGCTGACGACTTATGCTTTGTGGCAGAATCCCCTGATGGCCTGCAACAGCTTATGTCCAGTTTTCACCAAGCTTGCTGCAAGTTCGGCCTAAAAATCAGTGTCAAGAAGACGGAGGTGATGTCCCTGGACACACATGGTCACGAGACACTGTCTATACAGCTAGGTCAGGACATGCTGAAGCAGGTTGACAAGTTTCGCTATCTGGGGAGCACTATTACATCCAAGTGTGACCTTGATGATGAGATCAGCAGCAGAATCTGTGCCGCAGCTGCGGCATTTGGGAAGCTGCGTTCCAAGGTTTTCTGTTCACATGACCTTAAGCTGGCCACCAAAATATCTGTTTACATGGCAATTGTGCTGCCAAACCTCTTATATTCCTCCGAGACATGGTGTGTGTATCGGCGCCACATACGCACTCTGGATCGTTTCCACCTCAAATGCTTACGTTCAATCATGAAGATCCGATGGTCCGACCGAGTGCGCAACACCGAAGTTTTGCGACGAGCCAAGGTCAGTGGCATTGAGGCCTACTTAATGCGTCGGCAGCTTCGGTGGTGCGGTCACGTGTCACGTATGGCGGAGGAGAGAGTGGCGAAACGCATCTTCTACTCTGAACTAGAGGAAGGCAAGCGGAAACATGGCGGCCAACTCCTCAGATTTAAAGATGTTCAAATCAAATCAAATCAAATCAAATTTATTTAATAATCGTTGTACAGTTATTTTACATGGTTTCTTAATCTATCATGCGTTGTTACATTGTGCATAAATGGTTATCTTACGTATGTATATTTATTTGTGCGGTTTAGTGTCTTACATAGGTCTTTACTAAGGGATATTATCTAAATTGTGCCTGAACTAGGTAGTCCTGTGCTTCAGGCTTCAAGTGCAGACTAATAATAATTCTAAGATACTATTACAGGTACAACTAATTACTATGAATACAATACAATGCTATAGTGACTTGCTACGGTTAGCCAAAGTTATGTCTAAATAAGCAACTTAACACTAATTATTTATTTTAATACAGAGATTAACTCCTCTGTGTCACCGTAGGACAATCTTTGGAGGACATTCTTCACGACTCGTTTACAAGACACATAATTTAGAGGATAAATGCTTGTTATAGCGTTTATCCTTTTGTATAGAAGAGGTCCTAAAAACAGGTAAAATTTGCCTGTGTACTCGTGTTTTATTGCAATTCTTTCAGTGCATACAATATCTTTCCGCCTTTTGTTAGTAATGTCGGTGCTGTAGGGAAGTGCTGCGTGCTGTTTTAGCACTGTGCTCAATATAAATAGCTGGCGGACTGTTAGTACTTCGCAGGATTTGTATAGGAGGTCGGTGGAAGATAAGAAAGAGCGAAACGTTGCTACCTTGAGGATCGCTCTCTGAGCTCGCTCGACGGGCAGTAGCAATGTCTTACCCACTCCCCCCCACGATGTTATGCAATACGTTAATATTGACTGACAAAGGGCATAGTACACTTGTTTAATCAATTTTGGGTCACCGATATATCTTATTCTTTTAAACACAAATATCAACTTGCGTAATCGCTTAACTAGTGTTTCACTATGCTCTTTAAATGAAAGGGTTTCATCAATTATAATGCCTAGATATATTATCTTATCTGCTAAAGCTATGACCGGACAAGTACAATCTTTATTATTTGGTTCTCTACAGTGGTGCGCGTACAGTAAGTGTTTGGGCTGGGTTATAGATGACCTTTTGCGCATCGAGAAGGTAACGTATTTGGATTTATCTGCATTTAATGTTAGTTGGTTATATTGAAGCCAGTTGTTTACAATGTTAAATCCCCGCTGCGCACGCCCGTACACTTCTGTTTCTGTATCAGCAGAAAAAAGGAGGGCAGTGTCGTCCGCGTACGATATAATCGTGCCGTGCTCTAGATTTATATTACATAATTCGTTTATATAAATCAAGAACAGTGTGCTTCCTAGTACGCTTCCCTGGGGAATGCCAAATGAGGTATTCTCCATGTCTTCACTGAGAACGCTCCCGATTTTTACGCATTGAGTCCGCTCTTTTAAGTAGCTCTTGAGGAGTTCCAGCTGTAAGCCTCTTATTCCCATATGGTCAAGCTTGCTCAAAAGTTTGGAAACAGAGACCGTGTCGTACGCTTTGGCAAGGTCTAGAAATATTCCCACTGTACGATTTCCCTTATCAAGCTCTTGTGCTATGTAATCTGTCAGATGGTGTACTGCGTCGGCCGTAGACCTATTAGCTCTAAAACCAAACTGTGCATTTGATAAGAGCGAATTATCCTCCAGATATTTAATTAACCTATTATTTATAACTTTTTCAAGTATTTTTGAGACTGCAGGGAGTATGGAAATGGGCCTGTAATTCGTTACTTGGTCTTTCCCTCCAGACTTATATACAGGGACAACTACAGCTTTCTTAAGGCACTTAGGGAAAATGCCTGTCGCTAAGCATTTTTGGAAGATATTAGTTAAGGGCTTTACCAGTATATGCCTGAATTTTTTCAGGATTTTATTAGATATGAGGTCCCAGCCGATAGCACAGTCATTCTTTAAGTTCGAGATTATCCTCTCAACCTCCGTTTCGTCGGTGTCCAATAGCACAAAAGATGACAGGGTAGTCTTATTCGGAAAGGGTGGGTCTGTGGGAAGCTGCATATTTGCTTGTGAGTGCTGTGCAAGTCTTTGCCCTACATTTATAAAGAACTTATTCACTATGTTAGTGGCTTCTACCTGTGATGGATGGGTGTTTAATAAACTTGAAGGCGATTCCTTTTGCTTCTTAGTGTATGTTATATTCTTAATATGTTGCCAGATCTTTTTACTATTCGATCCCGCCTTTTCCAGCTCTAGTTTGTCGTGATTTATTTTGACTTTTCTTAATAGGTCATTGCAAAAATTTCGATATCTTTTATAAGATACCTGTAAAGTTATATTATTAGGGTTACGTTTACATTTCATGTGAAGCTGATCCCTGTGTTTCATACAACGGATGAGCCCTGGTGTGATCCACGGTTTCAAGTTGTGGTTTTTGTTATGCAATCGTATTACCCTTGTATTTTTATGTATTGCATTCTTTACATTTTCGATAATGTATTGCATACAATATTGCGGATCATCAGAATAGTAAACTGGGTCATAATCGATATTGCGTAAATCGTATTCAAGTCTATCCATGTTTAATTTCGTGACTAAGCGAGTTTTTGTTATTTTAGGTAACTTGCAACTAAGGGTTAGTAGGACAGCGTTATGATCGGTTATAGAGGAATTGATGACGAGTACGTGTGCGGGATATTGTGTTTTTAGCATGATATGATCAAGGCAAGACCCACTTGCTTGTCGCGTGATAAAAGAGTGTGTGGTGAATAAGCCATGAAATGAGCAAAGATTGAGATAATGTAGGGCATCCTCCTTTACATCTTGCTGTCCTTGTAGGATGTTTATATTTATGTCTCCAGTTAAAATTATGTTTTTATAGGAAGACAGATCTTGCAGGGTGTCATTTAATGAGTTAATAAACTTGTACTTATCGCTAAAGGCGGGAGGTCTGTAAATTGCTAGTATTACCAAGTCTGATCCTATCTTAATGAATAATCTATTACACTCTTGCATAATTGGTTCCTCTACAGTTGCATTTATTTCACTTTTTATGTAAACTACTATCCCATCGTTCTGGTTATATAATGTTTTACTGCTGTACATATTATATCCCGGTATTAATGGTATGTTATATGGTAAAGATAGTCTACATTCTGTTAAGACAATGACGTCAAGATTCATATCTATTCTATGTTGTAGTGTTAAAAAGCCATCTATGTTCTTAAAGACGCTACGAATATTTTGGGTTATTATGGTTAATGGGTTACTGCATGAGGTCAGATATTGTTTGCACTCTTCTGCCTCACATGTTCTAGACTCTGACACACAGAAGCTATCCAAGTCATTTAATAAATTATAAGTCATTGCTCTAAAACTAAAATTACTTAAAAACTTAAAAACTACAAAGAAGGTCGGTAAAAACTTGGTTAGTGGCGCTCTCAGGCGCCTTCATAATCAATGGAATTGATATACCTTTTTTCCGCCATTACTTTTGCTGGACAATCCGGCGCTCCTGTAGCATGGTTACTCGGCTTCTTGAATCTCAGGCACGTCGCACATTTCGCTCCTTCTGTCTTTTTAGTGCAGTCCTTCGTCGAGTGCCCTTGCTCTCCGCACTGACCGCAAGTGAACGTCGTCTCCCTGCAGGTTTTTGCTGCATGACCGTACTGCTGGCACTTGAAGCATCGGGTAACCAGCGTAAAATCTCTAACAGGGCAAGATGACCAGTTCACAAACACCCTCTCTTTGGTAATTAGGACCTTACGTACGTTTGCAGGTACTTCGATTACATAATTACAGGTCTGTGCATCCCTCTTACCCGATTTATGGCTGAGCTTAATCGAAGCCAGGAACGTTTCAAGGCTATAATCATGTAGCTTTTCGCTTAAGTTCTGATGGTAAAGGCAGGTAAATACATCGTTTTCTTGCATAGTCACTGGTACCCCGATGACTATCACCCTCGGCCTTCTTTTCATCTGGTCGTCTACGGTAAGGCCTGAGTTAGTTAGCTGGGCTGACTGCTTTAATTTTTCTATATCCCCCTTGGAGTCAGTGCTAATAATAACGCCACCGTTCTTTGTTTTACGTAACCCTCTAACCTGCAGTTTCATTTGCTCAGGGCAGATAATTTTTTGTACTAGGGACTTGGTCTCTTCGCTTGATTTTGCTTTGTCGTTTGGGTAGATCACCACTGAGCTGATACTTGTACTGGGTACAAATTCGTTGGTCCCCTTTTTCACCATATTTGCAAATGATACCGCAGGTAATCCGGTTTTGTGCTTAGAGGCTTCCTCAAAGGTCTGTTGTAGGTCCGCTATTTGTTTTGACAGGTCTAATTGTTCCTGAAGGGCTTGGCCAGCTGTGTTCACTTGTATGGTTTTTCCTTTTAAGGCTTGGTATTGCACTGCCATTTGGGATGTACCGTGACTAACTTTTCGACACAGTGTGCTAACCCGTAACTTCTGCTCGGAGTTGAGCTTTCCTTCCGTAGTGATCTGGCATATCTCATTAAGGTGATGCTCAATAGAGGTCATCCAGTTTTGTATCTCCGGGGTTGAGATGGATTCCACTTGGGTCAGTACTTGGCTCTGCACAGGACGAGATGCGGATGTAGGCGTTGGCGGTGGCGTACGGGTGGTCCTGCTACCCTTACTAAAGGGGCTGCTATCCATCTTGCTGTATTTAGATAGTATCTTCTATTCTAAACGTACATTATTATAATTATTGCACTTAGCATTTGTCACACTTTGTTTAATATTTGCTCGTAGAAAGAAGGTCACTATTCAGCAAATTTTATATTTGTTATTTTAATTGTTGTAACACGTCTGTTCACAATGAAAAGTACAAGACTAGACTAGCACAAGAGACTAGTACAAGACCAGAAGCGTCATATGAAAAGATGCAACATTGAACCGTCTCAATGGGAAGGTTTGGCAGCGCAACGTCCAGAATGGCGCAGGGTGGTGCAAAGACGAGTAAGCGATTTCGAGGAACAGCGAAAGGCAGACCTCGACGCTAAACGCGATGAGCTGAAAGTCCGCCCACCCGCTGCCATTCAATACCATTATGTAAGTGGTGTTCTCACATGCCCGCAGTGCACACGAGAGTTCACCGCGAAGATCGGCTATGCTAGCCATCTTCGAGCGCATCAGCGCCGAGCCGACTAGGAGTCAAAGTGGTCGCCATGGCCGAAATCGGTCGGAGGCATCATCATCATCATCGCCTTTGGGTTGTGGAGGTCAGATGGCAATCGCTTTACAGAAAATATCGAAGTTTAGCCAAATCCGCAGTTAGTGTGGAAAAGCGGACCAAGAAGAAAGCCAAACTGAAAGCTTCGGATGCGACTGGGATTAATGCTAAGATGAAGAAGAAGATATTTATATCTTTTAAGAATCAAACCCGGGCTTTAACCTAGCACTGACATGGTGTCTGTAGGGCAGTCTGTCTGCTACGTGCTCAGCAGAGGACTGATCACTAGCCTCAGCGTGCAGAACAAATGGTACCGCGATGGGACATCAGCGTCGATGGCGTCAGACCCTTTCACCTTGAGCATTCCCGTGACGAAGATGATAGCTATCAGGTCTTTGGGAGTTTCTTCTCTTGCTCTACGAGAATTATAGCCGGTATCTGTCCGGCATAACTAGTATCCATATGTACTCACGTTTCCATCCCTATAATTGAAGGTCGGGTCTGGAGGGCAGTCTGCTACATTCTCAGCAGTGCACTGGTCACTGGCCCTCAGCGTGTAGAATAGATGGTACCTCGGAGGAACGTCCGCGTCGATGGCATCAGATAGCTTTACCGTGAGCTGGCCCGTGACGAAGTTGATGGCTACCAAGTCTTCGGGAGTATCTTTTCTTGGACTGAGACAAATGGAGATATCAGTACATGTCAGTCACAATGATGGCATTAGGCAGCTTCACTGTGAGCTGGCCTGTGACGAAGTTGATAGCTACCAGGTCGTCGGGAGTATCTTTTCTTGGACTGAGAGAAATTGAGATATCAGTACATGTGGAATCTATTTGCTTCTTTAGATTATAACAGGACTACTCTCTGATTTGAATCAAATTTTTATAGCATTTATTATGCTAACTTTTAAATTCGAAACACATCGGGAAAAAATGAAGCGCTCAAGTGGGAGCGTCGCCCTTAAAGACCGATATAAAGAAAAGAGAAAATTGAAGTGATTCAGGTGTGGCTCAATAGCTCAGTTGGAAGAGCATTCCACCAGTAAGGGAAAGTTGGTGGGTTCAAGCCCCACTTGAGCGCTTCATTTCTTCCTGATGTATTTCGTACGTCTCTGATTTGTTGGTAAGAGGTGATGTAGTCATACATACATGCATATACACGTCTGTAAATCCCTAAAGAGGTTGGCAGATGTGTATTAGCACCCACTTTTCGCCAATTATGATTTTCGTGATGTGGTCACGCTTGTGTGTATTTTTTTTTATAATTCCACGACATTAGACACAACGCTATCTAGACCCATGGTAAGCTTAACTAGCTTGTATTATGGGATCTAGAATGCGGATAAACATAGGACTTAGATACTTTTTTTATAAATACATACATATTATACATAGAAACACCCATATTCATGCATACAAATATTTGCACTGAGCGGGGATCGAACCCGCACTCCTCCTGCGTGGCAATCGCGTTCATTACCGCCACGCCACAGAGGCTGTATATACATACATATACTCACGTCTGTAAATCCCTAAAGAGGTGGGCAGAGGTGTATTAGCACCCAGATTTCACCAATTATGATTTTCGTGATGTAATCACGCTTGTGTGTAGTGTGATTTTTTTTTTGTGTTTATGAAAGTGGAATATCCACCATTTATTGGCGGAGTCACTGTGCGTCTAGTCGTTCGATGATGTGTCCTGTGCCCTTTTTATATCAATAAGTAGTTATCGACAGTTTACTGGATTCTCTACTAAGCCGCCATCTTGCGTTCCGTTCATTCATAAAATCCAAGTTTAGGTAGGCAGTTTTTTTTCGTAGGTAGGGCAGCTCTTGATACTCTAAGCATACAAATTACCCTCTATAACTTATCGTCTTGACGTTTGGTATAAATTAACTAAATTCACTAGTCAGTAGAATACCCAATTAAAACTTACACATTTCTAAAAGTATCTACATATATACTTACAATATGGTGTACCGCACTTGGTTGTACAGCGGTCCGTCGATGTCAGTAGCCATGACGGAGCCTATGACGACGCCCGCTTCTGACCTCTCGCGCACCCTGAACTCCTGGGTCAATGACCCTGCGACCCACTCCGGAGAGTTGTCGTTCATGTCCACTATGATTATCGTGAAGGTGGCTGCGGAGACATGACATTGAGGTAAGTAAAAGTGTCGGTAGCTTAGTGGTTAGCGGCCTTGCGATCGAGAGGTCCCGGTTTCGATCCTGGCTTACACTACCGACGTGAACCCACTCCTAGCATAAGCAATTTAACTTTGTTGGAGTGGTTAGCGGGAATATTAGTAATTGCGGTTGCTAATGGTATTAGAATTAATTTTTTAGTCTGTGCAGTTATAATTCTGTCCATATTTGTATTTAAGATTTTATTAATATCGATTTAAAGTCCAAAATTACCCTCCTTCCGTCGGCAGTCGGGTAAAAATAAAAATAAGTAATAAAAAAAATATTACAAAAAAACTATACAATTACAATGGATATATCCGTTGACCCCACACTAGGCAAGCCTGTTCTGGGGGAAAAACTCCATTCATTACTTTATACACTCTACAATATGCCATTACTGAAAACTCAGTCTAGGATTAAACGGCATTTTTTGCAGTGTCTGGTATATGATAGTGGTGATAATTAGCAGAATCTGTCCAGGCCCTCAATTCTACTAAAGCTAAACTATTGTATTACAACAGGCATCTCTGACGGCATTAAATTTTAGACTTTAAAACGATAGTGTTAAAGTTCAAAATTAAATGACATAAATTGTAGAATGAATGAAAACTTGGGCATTTTCCTGTAGCTAAAATAAATTATCTATCTGAGCTCATTAAATTAAGAATTGTGAAAGAGTGGTCAAAGTTTCGTCGGTTCTTTATCGTTTTGATTTATTATTAATAATCCACCCAACCTATAATAGTAAACAATTTGACTATTAAATTTGCGGACGTTCTAAATCTTTTTTCATACAAGTTACCTTATAACTTACCGTTTTGACGTTTAGTAAAAAGTAACTAATTTGATATAGAATACCCATTTGTAATGAAACTTTTTTCATTTCATTTTGGACTTTAGGCATATATAAATACAGTCTATGATGGTTTAGATAGGTATGGTCACCTTCATCAAAGTCTAAACCGATTTCCGTCTTCAGATCGCGCACTCTCACAGTGACGTACAACACTTCGAACTCTTCAAAGTCGATGGTGACTCCCGGCCTGATCTCCTTCACAATCAGTTTGCCCACTGCGGAGCGCGTGTCCGCGGGGTCCGGGTATGTCGTTTGGATTTCTACACAGCTAGAAATATCAGAGAACAATTTTATTTATAACCAAAAAAAGTATAATATACTGGGTGATTTTATAGTCGTTTTGGATAATAGTACATTATGATATAAGTGCGGTAAGTTGAAAAATACAGCCGAGGCGATATTACTAGCCCGAGCCATCGGCGAGGGCTATAAGGAAGCAGAGGCTGTAATTTTCAAAGCGCACGTATGTCATACGACGTTTTATAACATATTTACGAGGAAATTAATAATTAATACAGCGAAAAGAAAAAGCGCGCGGAATTATTTTTACTTGTCCACAAATAAGCAATGCGCGCGCATCAACGTTTTTTTTTTAGGCAAAGGTACACGAACAGCCAGTATTACTAATAAAGTAAATTAATATTTTTGTGTTTTTGTTACAGATAAATGGTTGTAATTTATTGTCAAAATTAATTAAATTAAAGAATTAAATGTTTATTTGTTATATTTTATTTCCCAAAGTTAATTTTATTCATAAAATATTGACCACTTTCTTGACATAAAACCTCTTTGCTAAGATTTTTAAAAGTATCGTTCATTTTTAGACGGAGTACCTATATTAAAACTTTATTAAAAAAACACGTGCCTTTTACATTACATTATCGCACAAGTACGTAATGAGATACATTACGATATTGAAATTGGTGTAATTACAACCACTTTACGAGCAAATATGTTATAATAGTACATTATGATATAAGTGCGGTAAGTTGAAAATTACAGCCGAGGCGATATTACTAGCCCGAGCCATCGGCGAGGGCTATAAGGAAGCAGAGGCTGTAATTTTCAAAGCGCACGTATGTCATACGACGTTTTATAACATATTTACGAGGAAATTAATAAATAATACAGCGAAAAGAAAAAGCGCGCGGAATTATTTTTACTTGTCCACAAATAAGCGATGCGCGCGCATCAACGTTTTTTTTTTTAGGCAAAGGTACACAAACAGCCAGTATTACTAATAAAGTAAATTAATATTTTTGTGTTTTTGTTACAGATAAATGGTTGTAATTTATTGTCAAAATTAATTAAATTAAAGAATTAAATGTTTATTTGTTATATTTTATTTCCCAAAGTTAATTTTATTCATAAAATATTGACCACTTTCTTGACATAAAACCTCTTTGCTAAGATTTTTAAAAGTATGGTTCATTTTTAGACGGAGTATCTTAAAACTTTATTAAAAAAAAAACACGTGCCTTTTACATTACATTATCGCACAAGTACGTAATGAGATACATTACGATATTGAAATTGGTGTAATTACAACCACTTTACGAGCAAATATGTTATAAAAATAATTAGAGCAGTCGAAACTATTGGAAAGCAAAATCGTCTGGAAATATTAATTTGGCGAAAGAAAAATTTTGTTTTTTAAAACCCACATACATGTTTTCTTTCACCTGGATATTATTCTCATACATCATCAAAAAAAAAAATACTTTCGCCAAATTAATACTTCCCAACGAATGATTTTGCTATCGTAACTGTGCGCAAACCCTCTTTTTTATATGTACCTAACTAGCTTTTGCCCGCGGCTCCGCCCGCGTGGATGTCGGTTTCCGGCAATTATTCGATTTTTTCTCGCCGTAAAAACCTTCCCTGGACTTCCACGAATAATTCAAGACCAAAATTAGCCAAATCGGTAAAGGCGTTCTGGAGTTATATCGTCAGGAAGGAAAACGCGACTTATTTTTATATAGTAGATATCATTGGCCCAAACTCTTTTTATCCGAAACGACTATTAATTCACCCAGTAAGTATAAATTGGGGTGCTGGGTAGGACAACCTCCGCGTGGTGCACCCTGGTAACGTGGGCGACGATGTGGGCTTTGCGCGAGGCGCACGTCGTCGCCCATGGCAAATAGTCCACCAAGGAGGGGGGGCCTTATGGCCGGTTTCGAGCTCTCCGCATGCGCTCTGCTAAGCAGAGCGTACCTAGCGGAGAACTGTCAGGGCGACGAGTACTTTGCCACTGAGCGATCAGTGGTGAAGTACACGGTCCCATAGGGACCATCGATCGGCCGAGCCGTACCCCCATCTGGCAACAGACGGGCATGGTGGCTCTTAGGAGTTGCGAGGAAGAAAACCTCTATAAAAAATCACCCCGAACCCCACGCTCTGACGCCTGGCAATGGGATGCATCACTGGGGGGAACTCAGTGCCTAGGGCGTCACTCACTCCCACCTACCCACCTTCCCATCCTCACATACACTCCCAACCTATCTCTTTCCACCTCAACGTCGGCGGACATTAACCGTAAATAAAAAAAAAATGGCTATGGAAACTACAAACAATAAAACTACCCATGAGGGTACCCGGACTCCGTCCGGGGAATCCCTTGCTGTGACTGGTGGTCGAATGGACACCCATTCGGCGACCAGCCATGGCGACCCCCGCCCGGGTTCATCCCGGATGGTATATGGGAGGGGTCACCACAGTCCCACAGGCCCATGGGTGTGCCTCAAAACCACCCAAAACGGCGACGCGGAAGACGTGTCGACTCGTGCTGGCTCGGAGATGGAGTCGGCCGCCGGCGTGGGTGGCGGGACCGAGGATACCCTCGGTCTCGGTATCCATGCCGACGTAGGTAGGAAGAGACCCAGGTCGAGCGAACCAGGCAAGGGCCTGTTCCGTCGGCCTGGGTCTGTGTCATCTAACAGCGAGGAGGACCTTCCTAGCAAGAGGAAGATTGTGGCTACCACCGCGGGTAGAGGCCGGAAAGCCGACCTCTACAGAGCGAAAGGGAGGGTAGCAGAGCCGCTAGCGATTGTGCCCCCGCTACCAAGCGGGAAGGTCACGGAGGTGCCAGCGGCGCAGAACATCCTGGCGGCTCTTTCCCGCATTTCTGGCGCCGTAAAAGGCCAGAAAAATATTGCGGGAAAGAAGAGGGTCGTGGCAGACGCGGTAACGGGTGCCGCCAAAGCGCTGGAGGAGCTCCTGGAAAGGAGCGTCTCCAGCGAGGAGGAGAAACTCCGGGCTCGCGTTGCGAGCCTGGAGACGGAGCTTGCCGACTCCCGCAAGCAGCAACAGTTGATGCGGGAGGAGATCTGACGCAGCTGGTCCAGGGGGCCGGGGAGGCTCGAGGTGCGAAAACGCCCGCTCCCCGTGCCCCATCTAAGGTGACGCCTACGGTGGTCCAGCTGCTGGAGGCCATCGAGCGACGCCTCGGTGTCCTCGAGAACCGGGCATACCGCCCGCCGCTGGCGGCACCCGTCGTCGCGTCATATGCGACGAAGGCTGCACCCAGTGGGGCTCCTGGTCCCAAGCCGAGGGCCTCCGCCCCCTCCGCCCCTAAGAAGACGGCACCTAGGGGAGGTGGCAACCCCGCCTCCCCAAGCAGTAAAGCCAATGCTCCCGTTGCATCCCAGAATCTCTCCAGTGAGGGGGTCTGGGAGGTGGTGGGAGCAAAGAAGAAGGCGACTAATGCCACCAAAAAGGCGGCGAAGGCCGCCAAAAAGGCGGCAAAAACCGCCGCAAAAGCGGCAAAGGCCGCCGCAGTGAAGGCGCCAAAGAGGCTTCGCGTTCCCCGTTCCTCTGCCGTCGTCATTACGGTGACGACAGAGGGCAGGGCGAGGGGCGTGGGGTATACCGAGGTCCTGAGACAGGCGAGGGCCGCGGTGGACCTTAAAGCCCTCGAAATAGAGGAAGGTCTCCGGTCCAAGATGACGCGGACCGGAGCACGCCTCCTTGAGATCTCTGGCGCCACCAGTGGCTCCAAAGCAGATGCCCTAGCGGCAAAGCTAAGGGAGTCGCTGGACACGGGTGACGTCCGCGTCACCAGACCCAACAAATGCGCGAGTCTGCGCATTTCGGGTCTGGATGACGCGGCCACGACGGAGGAGATAATCTCCGCCGTCGTGGAGGCGAGCGGCTGCCCTCGTGATCAGGTGAGGTCAAGCGAAATCCGCTTTGGCCTGTACGGTCACGGGTCGGCAGTCGTGAGCTGCCCCGTCGCGGCGGCCCAAAAAGTGGCGGATGGACGAAGCCTTCTTATCGGGGGCTTCCTGAGAGCACAGGCGCTTCTCCTGCAGCCACGCGAAGCCAGGTGCTTTAGGTGCCTGGTCGTGGGGCATGTGGGAGTGCAGTGTACGGCGGAAGTCACCGTGGGAGACCGGTGCTTCCGCTGTAGTCAGCCCGGTCACGTGGCCCTTGCCTGTGACGCTCCGCCACGCTGCTTTAAATGCGTGGCGGAGGACAAGGAGGCCGACCACTGGGTGGGCAGTAAGGCCTGTACTGCCTCAAGGCCAAAGCCCCGTCCGTCCACACGGGGAGGTGAGGTTGCACTCTCGAGGCAGGGTGCGGAAATGGACGTCCATTAATGGGCACCCATGTCCGCATCCTGCAGGTGAACCTGAACCACTGCGCTGGTGCTCAGGACCTTCTGTACCAAAGCATCAGGCAGTGGTCTATTAACGTGGTGGTTGTCGCCGAGCCGTACTGGGTTCACCCAGGAAGCCCAGTGGATCTGCACGGCCTGACGACTGTCTTTGGGGGGACCGCCGCGGACGACTCGCGCCTAGCGCTTATCGCTAGGGGCCCGGGTTGTGTCGCGGCGGAATATGAGGGGGTGGCTGTCGTGGCCGTTTACATCTCGCCGAACCTCGACCAGCATCAGTTTGAGCTATGGCTCCCTGAGCTGGACGTCGTTCTCGCTGCATGCCGGCCTCGCCCTGTCCTGATCCTGGGAGATTTCAATGCCTGGTCGCAGGCTTGGGGCTCCCGGGAAACCAGAGACAGGGGGAGGATACTTCAGGACTGGGTCGCTACACGTGGCCTAGTCATCCTGAACCGGGGGAATGTCGCAACCTGGACGCGGCGGGGGCTCAGCTCGGTCATAGACGTTTCGTTTGCGACCCCTGAGCTCGCCCGCCGTGTCCAGGGATGGCGTGTGGTGGAGGAGGAGGAGACGTCATCAGATCACCGATATATTCGGTTCGACGTCTCCCCTCCACCAAACCTGCCGCCAGCTATTGCGAATCCCCCGGGACCGCGTTGGGCACTCAATCGCCTGGATCCGGAGGCTCTCCTGGAGGCGGCCATAGTGCAGGCCTGGATCCCGATAGCGGACAGACCTGCCAATATTGATGCCGAGGTGGAGTGGTTCGGGAGAGCCATGTCGCATATCTGCGATGCGGCGATGCCCAGGGCTAGGCCCAGACCGGCGAGAAGACAGGTGTACTGGTGGACGCCGGAAATCGCGCAGTTGCGCGCGGAGTGCGTTGCTGCGCGCCGCCGGTACACCAGATTCCGCCGGAGGCGTCGCCGCCCAGACGATGCGGCAGCCCGTGAGACGGAGCTCTATGATGGGTACAAGGGGGCCAAGAGGGCCCTCCAGACGGCCATCAAGCGGTCCAAAAAGGTGGGCCGCGAGGAGCTGATGGAGACCTTGGAGCGGAACCCGTGGGGGCGTCCGTACCTTATGGTAAGGGGCAAATTACGCCCCAAGGCGCCCCCACTGACCCAGAGTCTCCAGCCGGAGCGGCTGGAGGGGGTCCTGGACTCCTTGTTCCCATCAAGAGCGGAGGAACACATTCCTCCGCGCATGGCTCCGTCTCAGGCGCCCAACGCGGAAGGCAGCGAGAACGACGTGCCCGTAGTCACAGAGGGTGAGCTAGGGGCGGCTCTACTGCGGCTTAAATCCCGCAGAAACACCGCCCCTGGACCCGACGGCATTCCGGGCCGAGCATGGGTCCTGGCTCTCGAAGAACTTGGGCCTCGACTTATAGGGCTCTTTAGCGCATGCCTCGAAAAAGGCCAGTTCCCCAAGGTCTGGAAGACAGGGAAACTGGTCTTAATCCGAAAGGCGGGGCGGCCGGCAAATTCCCCATCAGGGTACCGGCCGATCGTGTTGCTCGACGAGGTGTGCAAGCTCTTTGAGCGCATTATTGCACAACGCCTCGTCAAGCATCTCATACGCGTGGGGCCTGATCTGTCGGATAGCCAGTTTGGCTTCCGTCAGGGGCGCTCCACCGTAGACGCGATCATGCGCATTAGAGGCCTGACGGAGGAAGCAGTCTCACAGGGTGAGGTGGTGGTGGCGGTGTCTCTTGACATCGCCAACGCCTTCAACACCCTGCCCTGGAGTTGCATTAGGGAGGCGCTTATTTACCATGGAGTGCCTCCCTACCTCCGTCGAATTGTCGGGGCCTATCTCTCCGAGAGGGCCATTACTTACCCGAGTTGGCTAGGGCCGGGTCGGCGGGATGTGTCGTGCGGTGTTCCACAGGGATCGGTATTAGGGCCACTCCTGTGGCCAATATCAGGGGACCCAACGCCCCCTGCAGGAGACTGTACCTGGGGATCGTGCGAAGTATGGCCCTATACGGGGCCCCCGTATGGGCGGAGAACCTGACGGCCAGTAATGTGGCTAGATTGCTGAGCCCACAGAGGGCGATGGCCGTCAGGGTGATAAGGGGATACCGCACGATCTCTGGTGAGGCGGCATGCCTCCTAGCCGGGACCCCTCCATGGGACCTGGAAGCGAGAGCCCTTGCGTCTCTATTTATATGGCGCAAGGAGGCGCTGGAGCGGGGCCAATGGCCTGCGTCTCGAGAAATCGAGGCCCAGCGGTCCCAGCTCTACCAGGAAACCGTGGAGACATGGAAGGTGCGACTTGAGCAACCAAAGGGGGGATTCGCCACAATTGCGGCCGTCGGACCGGCCATGGACGAGTGGCTGGAGAGGAGACACGGTGCTCTCTCCTACCGGCTGTCACAGATACTTACCGGGCATGGTAGCTTCGGTAGGTATCTGTGGCGAAGACACCGGGAAACCACGGCCGAGTGTCAGCACTGCGAGGACCGCAGCGATGACACAGCGCTCCACACGCTGGTGGAGTGCACGGCGTGGGCGCAACAGCGCCAGGTCCTCGTGGTGGGTCTGGGCGTGGGCACCCTCTCGCTCGAGACCATGGTGCGAGCCATGGTCTCCAGCGGGAGTAAGTGGGACTGCGCCGCCTCTTTCTGTGAGCAGGTCATGCTCGTGAAAGAGGCGGCGGGGCGAGAGCGGGAGAAAACTCTCCCACCCGAGTTCCGCCCCCCCCCCCCCCCCTAAGAAGCGGGATAACACCCGAAAGCCCCCCCATAGACGCGGGATAGCACCCGAACCACCCCCGAGACGAGGCCGCAATTGTAGCCGTAGGTCTGATGGGAGTCCTGGGACATCCTTCCGAGGGCTTACCCGGGGCTCCCATCCATAGGCTTCTGGGCGTTACCGTGGGGGTTTTTAGTCGGTAGGAGTCCGGCATAACATCCATGAAGGATTTTCCCCCACGGTTAAAAAAAAAAAAAAAAAAAAGTAAGTATAAATTATAGTATACTCCTGTCAAGACAAAAATCCGAATCCATACTAATATTATAAATGCGAAAGTAACTCTGTCTGTCTGTATGTTACGCTTTCACGCCTGAAGCACTGAACCGATTTTGATGAAAATTGGTACAGGAGTGGATTAGACCATGAGAAAGGACATAGGCTATGTTTGGTCGCGATAACCGACATCCACGCGGGTGGAGCCGCGGGCAAAAGCTAGTTTACAATAATTCGCACCCGGTTGAAGTTAGGTAGGATTATTTAGTCACATAGGTCACAAGGTCACATAGTACAAGTGGCACAACACTCCTTGGATATAATACTTCTACTCCTAGAATTCACAAATCACTGTTTCATAACGAGAATGTTACAATGTGTCATTTTACTGTAATAAATGAATTATGGCTTACTAGCTGACCTGGCGAACTTCGTACCGCCAATTATTTTCCACACGCGTGACGTCCGATTCCGTTCCCGCTGCACCCTCTTATACAATAATATAGTTATCTAAACAGCAACAGAGATAACACACACAGTACTGTCACTTCTGCGTATAATGCCGATGCCGGCCGAACTTTTTGACATTAATGATCACTACTCCGTTCCCTTGAGTAGTAGCGTGATGATATATAGCCTATGTGTTATTCTGATGTATAAGCTATATTATTGTAAAGTTTCATGAAAATCCGTTCAGTAGTTTTTACGTGAAAGAGTAACAAACATTCATCCATACACACATCCATCCATACTCAAAAACTATCGCGTTCAAATTATTAGTACCTAATTATTATCTGTAACATTAGCTGAACTGCGGCCCTTTAGACACACACACACACACTGAAACATAAAGAAGGCTAATTTGGTCCTTTGTATTGTTTTACTTGAATAGCGAGAGATGTTTTTGTTATTTTTTTGTTGGTGGATATACCTACTCGTATTTTATTTCTTTTCATGTTTAGAGTCATTGTTAGTGTGAGCATAAATGTTAAAAAAAAATGTAGTACGACTTTACGACTCACCCGTAGAACTCATGTGCCGGAGTTTCCCGCCCTTGTTTAGTAGCGTACGAGGTGGTCCAGTCAATCTCGAACACTAGCTGAGCATCCGTGTCTGCGTCTGTGGCCGTGATTTCGGCAGGGATTGGGAACCCATCTGGAACATTCTCCTCCACTTCGGGACGGGTACGAGGCTATGGCGAAAGAAGATTTATAGGTTCTTTTGAGAATGATGATGAAGAAGAAGAAGCTCGACGTTTTGTTTACTTTTCAGCAACCATCCGCTGCATTAAAATTAGCGTAAACTTCAAAAAGTATCAAAGAAAAACTGCTAGCTGTTTATCCCGATTTTGTGAGCCATGGCAACTGGGAAACTTATCCAGGGATAAACTGTAGTCTATATACCCACTAGAGATCCGATTCTTAGCATTCCATGGATTCACCGTGCGGTCGCCGGGTCCATGGCGTGGTACAGAGAGGAACACTGTGACGGCGCCTGGGACTTGCGACCCAGGAGTAGGTTTAGGGTGGCCACGTTGTGATGTATCAGCGCTCACCTCGACCGTCAGTCGTGTTCCCCCCTCTACCTATCCAAATTTTGTAAGATCCTATCAAGGCCGTTTTAGATATTCGTTTGTATAAAGAGCTTACTGAAGCTCGCAATCCGAGGTCTTTAAATAAGTTATACGGGGATTTAGCTGGAATTCCCCTTGCTCCTACTTCTACGGCGTAGAGTTTAACCACATAGCCATTTTTGGTTAACTCGTTGGTCAAGTCAAAGTATTTGTTTATTTTTTTATAGCGTGGTCTTTAGGTATGTTAGTTTCCCACGGTACTGTGAGTTCTACTAGTACTGCACGCTTAGAAATATATCGGGTCTGGATGACGAGGCACAAACATTCTCCGGTATTTTATAGTGTTTCTCATACGAATCTGCGAGTAATGTCCAATCAGCGGCTGCTATCAAAATTGAGTACGGCTTTTGATTTGTCTTTTTTGAGCAGCCTTCCTTTACAAACGCGATGTCATTTCTTTGGTTTGTGGTTAAACCCTTTTTCGCTCTAGCTACTGCCAAACTTACCGCCTCACGTACGATTTCTAATACCTTATCATGTCGGCGCGAGTAATGACCCCGGTATAATAGCGTCCTACAACCCACCAGTAGGTGCCTAGCAGTACCAATTGCTTCACCACATGAGTTACATGTTTTATCTGTGGCTTTTCCCCATCTGACAAGATTGCTTTGGTCGGGGAGGGTCAACTGGAATGCATTGAGATAGAATTTAAGGAGAGCCGGTGACCAGTCGTATATTAAGGTACGCCATTTTAAGGCTATGGGAATACAAAATTCACCTAGTGTTAACCATTCGTTTTGTATTTCTAGGTTCATTGCGTGCACTTTGTTGGTATTATTTTCATCTACTTGAAGAAAAGATTTTGTTGTGTCTTTGTCTGCCTCCTAGTATTACTCAAACCTACCCTACCAGTCTGCGAGCCTATCATGATTTTTTTATGGAATTGGAGGCGCGACTCGAGCTCTGAAGTACTTTGGTCTTTTGGAAGAGCTTGCACGATTTCGTCTTTTGATTTCGCTAAGACGTGCATTTTGGTTACTCTTAGATGTTTATAGAGTTCCGATGGTTCCGAAGTTATTTGAGGCTCTATATAATGTCGATGGGTCTGCCGACTGAGCTAGCCCCAGCCACGACTTCAATGTCTTCGTTACATTCGCATCTAGTTTTTTGAGAAAGCTCTGGCTTATATCATAAACAAGAAACGGCTAGTTAAGATGCGACTATCCCTATAACATTCAGGCGTTTGAGCGTGATCGACTAACAAACATTTGAACTAAATTTCACATCTATATACTGGGTGATTTTATAGTCGTTTCGGAAAAAAAGAATTTGGGCACAGTTTCGATAGCAAAATCATCTGGAAGTATTAATTAGGTGAAAGAAAAAAAAAATTTACAGCCCCCATACATTTTTCTGTTCACCTGAACATTTTTTTTTTTTTTTTCTTTTTATTTGGGTAAATTAACAGCAACACAATAACATATTTTGCTTAAACAGTATACATAATGGGGTTATAATTGTGTTCCCTACGACATTTACCACAGCTTAGTAAAGTAGTTGTATTAGAGAGAAAAACCGAATGCGTTTATAAACAAGAGAATGATAGATAGAATTACTTTAGAATTTCGATTATCTTATTTCGAAAGATACTAGGTCGCATTGCCACAATGTCTATGCCATTGAATTTTCTGTTGTATAATTCGACTATGCGATATATTGGGGAACGTACCCCTGCGTTGGTACGGCAGCGGTACGTTGCGAAAAGTTGACAAGGCTTCCGGCAATGCGTCCTAATAGGTATCCTATATGCTATTTTATTAATAAGGGTATTACAATCGTACCTGTTATTACAAATATCATACAACAACATTGTTTGAAGCAATATACGTCTATTTTCAAGTGTAAGGATATCATACTTTTCTAGTAGCTGTTCATAGGTTAAATAGTTATGGCAACATCTGTACTGCATACATCGCAAAAACTTCTTCTGGACAGTCTCTATTTCCTGCTTATATCTACTATAATAAGGGTCCCATATGGACACTGCGAATTCCACTTGGGGTCGTACTAGTGATTTGTAAAGATACAAGTAAGTGGTTGGACGCGTGAATGTCTTGGTGTTTCTCATTACGAACCCGTACATTTTAAACGCTTTGTTAACTATGTTGTCTATATGTAATTCTAGGTGAAGCTTGCAGTCCAACGTGACACCTAGATCTCTAATTGAGTCAACTACATCTAGCTGTACACCGCAAAGTGTATATCTGTATTGGAGGATGTGCATTTTCTTTGTGAAAGTAATAGATTTACATTTACTTAGGTTTAGACTTAGTTTGTTATTCACACAATAAGTAGAGAAAGAGTCTAGATCATTTTGGAATTTCATGAGATCATCGGTGTTGGCAACTGTATGAAATATTTTGAGGTCATCTGCGTACAACAAAAAGTTACAAAATTTAAAACAATTGGATATGTCGTTAATGAATATTATGAATAACAAGGGGCCCAGGATAGAGCCTTGTGGTACTCCAGAGCTCACAGGTACAAAGTCAGACTCATAACCATTCAATACGACTTTTTGGGTTCGATTACTGATATACGACTTGAACCAGCGCCATAAATCTCCACGTATGCCGTTAAAGGCAAGTTTGTCGAGAAGTATTTTGTGATCTACCCTGTCGAAAGCCTTTCGAAAGTCCGTATACACGCTATCTGTTTGCATATTGTTATCCATGTTTTCAAAAAGATTAGTAGTGTAAGCTAATAAATTTGTGTTTGTTGATCTACGTTTAAGGAAACCATGTTGTTGTGGTATAATAAAATTGTGAATTGATGGGTAAATAATATTATGTACCAGCCTCTCGAAAAGCTTCGACAGGGCGGGTAAGATTGAGATCGGACGATAATTTTCTGCTTTAGTTTTGTCGCCACCTTTGAATACTGGTATGATGCGTGCAGCTTTCCAGACTTCTGGAAACACGCCTTCGTGTAAACATAGGTTAAATAGGTGTTGTAGAGGTTTGCTTATAACATCAGCAGTTGATTTGAGAAAAAAAGGAGAAATGTTATCTAACCCAGACCCCTTGGTTATGTCAAGAGCTCGTAGTCCTTTATAGACAGCATCTTCACTAATTTGTATGTGACTAATGATAAGATCAGACTGCTGATTAGTATCTGGTATATTTTTGTCATCATAGCTGTCGGGGACATAAGAAGGTTCAAATACAGATTCAAAGAATGATGAGAAAAGATGACACGTTTCTTTGGGATTAGTCGAGGTAACATTTTGATATGTTATGTTATTGAGGGTATCGGGTCTAGTTTTTAGATTCTTTACGTATGTCCAAAAATATTTCAAGTTGACATTATTCCATACATTATCAAAAAAAAAATTTTTACTTTCGCCAAATTAATACTTCCTTTTTTTCCGAAACGACTATAAAATCACCCTGTATATAAAAGAAAGTCGTGATAGTTACACTACTTATAATTCAAGAACGGCTGTACTGATTTGGCTGAAAATTGTTGGGGGATGTAGATTAGAACTAGTAGACGGTCATAGGACTTTTCATCCCGTTCTGCTTTAATTTTACCCCGTGTATAGGTTCCTGTGGATCACGGTCACGGGATCAGTATTTCTGTGACCCTGGTACATTTGCATGAAGTACCAGGCTCACAGAAAATTTAAGAAACTTTAACTGGCTCGCGGGAACAGAAGCAGTGTGTCCTATATCTTTCTATTTCGAACATAACGCGGACGAAGTAGGAATGTAAAATCTATACCCAAGTTAAACATACCAATCTGATGCTGGGTGGCGTATTGTTGACATCTATGAGCTGTATGACCAGTTGTGACGTGGCCGAGTGGCGCGGCCCATCGCCCAGAGTGTCCACGGCCTGCACCTGGAGGGAAATCACTTTGTTAGCACTCGCATCTTCTTCATCATTCTTTTATTTCCAGCGTGACTAGCTTCAGATTAGGGATTCTACCTCACTACCAAGGATGTCCGAGACCATGCGAAGTGGAGAGGGAAAAGCTGGAAGGTGAATCCTGAACTCCGAGGTAATGACCTCGGATGCGACTGGGATTCTTATTCTCTTATGAAGAAAGAAGAGGGTCAGCAGCACAAGTATGACTTCCCTGGTGTTTGTCACAACCATAGGCCACCGTAAACACCTTCGATCATGTTGGGCCGTGTTTGTCTGTCATCGGAGTGGTATAAAAAGAGAACTGACAATTCCTGCTAACTGTCTACCAGTCGTCTAACTTAAAGTTATATGGTGAAGATACCCGTGATACTGAAGGCAACTGGGAAGAACTTTGAGATGATGATGAGACACTAGTTTACCTGTATAAAGAGCTCGCTCTGCCTGTGGTAATCAAACGCATCGTCAACGGACACAGTGATGGCGCCTGTATTTTCGTCTATCTTCAGATAGTTGCCTGCATTGCCCAGGAGTTGATGCCTGTAATAGATGAGAATGATCATAAATGTTTAGTGATGAAGGTGATGATGAAGCTTTATTGACAAGTCAAATTCTGGTCATTATAGTATTCTTAAAAAAATGTAAACGTTTAAGTACTGGGTATATGGGATCAAGCCCAAATCTAGGGGCTGAAGTTAACCTAACCTGCAAGCTGGTACACCTAGTCATTGAAGGACTAAGCTTTGGTGCAGGTTTTCTTCTTAGAGTTAGGAGTCCGACCGCTGTCATTCCCAAAGCTAAATACCAAATTGTAGGTAGAAGGGAGTAGTAGATCTAAAGTTAGGATTGGTGTGCAGATTAAGAAGAAGACCATAATAAAACATCAGGCTCGCGGTAGGCCGTGGTGGCCAGCAAAGATTTTGACAAGATACTCTCGTTTTTTGGATTATTGGCTGATCTGTTCTTTTAATGCTTGGTCCGTATTGTGCATATGCGCGAACCTTCCGACGTTTTGTCAAGGACACTCACACAACTCTGTCGCCGATGTCCCTGTCGTGCGCCCTCACGGTGGCCACGGGGAAGCCTGCCTCCTCCGTCTCCCTGAACCGGACCGTTTGGGTGCTCTGCTCGAAGATCGGCAGCTCATCGTTCCAGTTGATGAGGTTGACGTTGACCGTCGCCACTCCTACGTGGGTTGTGTCGTTCAAGTCTGTTGCCACTACCTGTATAAGAGAATTTATTATGTTAATATGTGAAGCGTTGTGAAGGTTCAGATTTCTTTATAACAGTGTAAGAGATTTAGGATAAGTTTATTTGGAAAAAAAGCGTAAAAAGTTTCAAAGCTTGTTACAAAGAATAACTTGTTGTGTGTAAAGTGTATGAAAATGTAAAAAAAAAATAAAAAAAATGAATGTAAAAAAAGAAAATTAAAAAAAAGTGTACCTAAGTGTAAAGTGAAAAAAATGTTACAACGAAAAAAAAAAGAAATACAAAGAATCGAACAAAGAATAACTTTCGTTCGTGGAAAACCCTATAACGCCATTGAACAAAGCACAACCAACCAACACGAAAATAGAAAAAAAAGAAGAAACGGGTGGTCTAATATATAGTCAAAGCGTATTGTATATCGTGTCAATTATCAATCATTTCAGCTCGATGCAGAACTTTTTGAAATTTGTTTTGTTACACAGAATTGATAAGTTATGGGCTGTATATTTACTGCATGTCGGATGTAGAACAGATGTAAGTATTACAGTTAGATGTTCAACTTGATTACTGATTGTTTATTTTAAACATAAATATTTCACATACCCTCAATACAATATTCTGGTACGTCGGGACTCCGTCCTCAATCATGTCGTAATCAAGCAGGTTGTGGTCCAAAGTGGTCATAATGAAGTTCTGCCGCTGGTACCCCGTCTGTGGTGCCACTTGGAACCCGGCGACGGCACCTCTTGGAGTCACAGCTACTAGTTCCACCTTGTACTGAGCATGCTCGCCCTAGGGATTGAATTTTCTTCGAACGTTTTAGTCCGCGAGCCAGCAACAGATTTACTTAGCCAATTTCCTCTCAGACGATAGTAACTACTTTTAAACTCAGAGAGTTGAATTATGAAGTTCCGTGGTCGTCAGCTGTGACTCTGTATCAACTGTAACCTCGCACGCAAGGCAAAGAAATGCCTTGATGACAACCTCACCTCCGGCCTAGCACCACGACCCACAGTCGGCGTGCGGTTTTAGTCGGTTCGAGTCCGACATAACCTCCCCTTCCGGCTCCGGTAGGGGGGGTATCCGAGGGGATTTCCGCACGGAAAAAAAGGCAGAGAAATGCCTTTTTCGGCCTTTGCCCAGATTACCTGTTAGTTGTCTCATCTCGAAAGAAAACAACAGTGTGGACAAACCCCGGAATATGAACAGGGACAAACCCAATATAGGTTAGCTGTAATATGACGAAATTAATCTTTAAAACCACAACGGATTTTGAAGCGGTTTTTTAATAGATAGTGTTTCAAGAGGAACGTTTATATACATGCTAAGAAAATAGTAGAGGGTGCAACGGGAACGGAATCTGACGCCACGCGGGCGGAAAGAAATTAGCGGTACGAAGTTCGTCGGGTCAGCTAGTAGGTAATAAATAAAAAAAATATTTATTGTTCACTGCTCAAATGGGACTAAAATACCTTCGTGTCTTACTTGCTTATAAAATTATCACACTGAGGAGACATAACTGATATTCTTTAGGGGCGTGGGAGGGTATAATGGAGGTTACTGCTACTTAAACTAGCAGATTGTCAGTTGCAGATCACGGAACATGATAGTGCAACTCTCAGTTTACGAACTAGCCCGGTAGAAAATGACCGACAAAATTGGTTGCCTGGCTCGGCGACTATTTATTTAATGTAAAAAAAAACATTTAGGTACAAATATGACATACCAAATCTCTATCGTGAAAACCAAAGTTCTCTAGGCTCAGCGTCATGGCAGTCTCCTCCGGTATATTAATAGTGTACACTTCTTGGAACGGCGCCGGTATTTGGTCATTGATGTCATTGACTATGATGACGACATTGGTCGATGTAGAATACTCCTTGCCCTCGTCATCAGTCTTGAAGGCGATTATAGACAGTTGAAATACCTCCCTCTGGAGAGCGTCCCTGTCTATCGCATCGACGCTAAACAGTGCCCCGTTTCGACCACCGGGAAGTGTTGTAATGTGGAAGAATGCGTCTGAAATTTTATTTCTTATTAGTTTTTAAGGCGAAATTGTCGTGGAAATAACGGGAAGAAGTAGCCTGTATTTAGTTTGTCGACTACAAACAAAGAAAATCTTTCCCTAATGTAGGTAGGTAGTATAACAGTATCTATACATATAAAATTACTTGTCCCGACTGACTGACTGACTGACTGATTCATCAACGCAGAGCCTAAACCGCTGGACCTACAAACTTGAAATGAATGCATTGTATGATGTAAGCATCCATTAAGAAAGGGTTTTTTGGAATTCTGCTACTAAAGGGGTCAAATAAGGGATGGAAGTTTGTATGGAAGTCCAACATTATCAGAGCTAGATGCACTAAAATCATAAACCTGTGTCTTTTAAGAAATAAATAAATACGTGTATTAGCGTTTTCAAAGTTAGAAACGTGTAACTTCGTACTCTTTTGAGAAATGTTTTGTCGCGATAACCAATATCCACGCGGACGAAGCCACGAGCAAAAGCTAGTATAACTACTACAGCAGGCTGTTATAACGGTGATTCGACTGCTACGCCAGGGAGTGAGGCTTCGATTCCCGCTCAGTATAAATATCTGTATGCAGAATATGTCTACTTGCATAGGTTTGGATATTTCCGTGCTTCGGAGAGCATGTTAAGCTGTCAGTCTTATTTAATTATTAATTTTTAATATATAAAATAATTATAAAATTAATAATTTAAGAATTATCTTAGGAAAAACTAAAATCATGCACTTCAACCAACGAAAAACATCACATATTATAGACATAGAATATCAGTCTAATATCATTGAAAATGTTAGTACAACTAAGTTTCTTGGGTTAACAATTGACAAACAAATTAACTGGAAATCACACATAGAGCAACGCTGTAAAAGAATTTGTAGCTCTGCCTATGCTTTGCATTTACTATCCAGCATTGTTAACCAGGATGCTCTAATTATAGCCTACCATGGCTTAGCTGCGCCTCTGCTACGATACGGTGTTATTTTCTGGGGTAACTCAACAGATACTGACGTAGCATTTAAGGCACAAAAGAGATGCATTAGGTCTATGTTTAAGTTAAAAACTACCGATAGCTGCAGAACTTATTTTCAGGACTATAAAATATTAACATTACCCTGTCTGTACATTTTTGAAGTTGCAATGTTTGTTAAATGCAACCCTCCCTTATTTCCGACCTTGGATACAGCAGTTCCGCGAAACAGGCGTGATAAATAGTAGGCTTCGCTTGCACAGGGCAAAAACGGCTCTTATGCGCAAGAGTATAATATGTATGGCTCCTATAATTTACAATAAGTTGCCTAAAGATTGGAAGAAGCTGAATGGCAATGCATTCAAATTACACCTTAAAAACTTCCTTCTGCAGAAGGCGTATAGTGTTGAGGATTTTTTAAATGAGATATTGTGATTGTCTGAGAATTCTGTGAATTCTCTGAATTTCTTGACATTATGTGATTTTTTCTTAATATTTTGATTATGTTACCTTCTGACATTTTATTTTATTTTTGACATTAATTTATATAGACATTGAACAATACCTAATTTTATTTTAAATTTTATTTCAATTTTATTTTAAATTCACAAATTGTTGGACATCAAATATTATTTCTTTATTTTTTTAATTAGTTTCATTCATATATTATGTTTTGTATGTGACTAATAAATTCATTTACGATACATTTGCACGCCGATATGTAAACGGCTAAACATGACTGAATGACAACTGAGACTGATAAAATACACTAAATGAAACAAAAACAAACAAAAACAATAAATGAAACTATACCCCGTCCATCATATTATTGTATTTTAGACAGATGAAAGTAGTGATTGCATGAAAATTTAAAATATCGACAAAGTTAAAAACCTCGATAAAAAAATCGATATTATGAAAATATTATGGTAAATGTTATAAATGATTTTATGTTGAACTATAATCTGTTATCTTTCTAAACATAA
The DNA here is from genome assembly GCA_914829495.1 of Eilema sororculum. Taxonomy (NCBI): domain Eukaryota; kingdom Metazoa; phylum Arthropoda; class Insecta; order Lepidoptera; family Erebidae; genus Eilema; species Eilema sororculum. The sequence goes on along the minus strand of OU618545.1, from coordinate 21,129,850 downwards.
TAATAAAGTAGTACTTAAATATTTCGTGTCTGTACAGTTTACAAATGTAATAGAAAACGATTGTGGGCCATAACGCATACCTACGCTAATCTCCAAAACAAAACAACTGACTTCTAGAAGAATATTCCAACATGCTGATTTCCTGGTATTTATTGAAGAGTTCCGTGGCCTGTCTCTGAAATCCATCATCAGATCTTTGTAAAATTTAAATGGGACCATTTTGGAATAAACCTCTTACAAACAAAAAAATAATTTTGACAATCCGTCTACAAATGACAGAGTTGCAAAAAACATTTTTCCCTAAAAATCATACAAATATAAATAATTATAAACATCCGAATTGTTGTTTACAAATCGGTTAAAAATCGCCAGTTATGTAATATTTAAAAAAAAAAAAATTCTGTAGTCGATATCAATTGTGACAATTTCAAGTTATTATAATAAAAACACTGTCGATTGACTAACTACATCCCTAAAATTGCTTTCTGGCTGACGTGACGATGTCAATGAAAAATGACGTATTGGCGCCTAATTTTTGTTAGGATTTTCAGGTGTTGACGCTAGAACAAAGTTATACCGACAACTGTCAGTGAGCTGTCTAAAATACAATAATATAATGGACGGAGTATAATACCTTGCATGCCTATGTGTGTATACTCATGTTTAAGCGCATAAATGATTATCTTATCTTATCTTATCTTATCAGTCTCAGTTGTCATACAAACATCTATGGCAGTACGGCTAGTTGGAGGCGTAAAAAGTTCGAACATTGGTCGAACTGCAATAGTTACTTCCAATATTCAATGGGTTGTGGAAGTGAGATATCAGTAATTTCAAGGAAAATATCAAAGCTCAGCCGCATCACATTAGACTGGTAAACTAACCTTAATTGAGTTGGAATAAGGCTCAGAGTATGATGGTATTTTATTCAACATACCTTCTGGTTCCGTTCGGAGTCTGTACTCAATAGCTCTGTCGATGCCCGTGTCTCCATCCACGGCCCTCACGCTGAACTCCTGCGGTATCTTCTCATCGAACTGAGCCATGGCGAGGATCTCCACCCATCGTGGCGGACGGGACTCGACGTTCTCAACTTCCACCATAACTGTCACTGTGTGATTGTTGGGCAACGAGTCCTGTTTTACGCATAACGAGAGCATTAGTAATCTAATTCTTTACATTACAGGGTGGGCAAGAATTCATTTTAAAACATCTTAAAAAATGCTGCAGTGGAGTTTGTTGCGCCGTTTCTTCTCCACCAGCACCTTGGAAGCGGTGGTTTATTATCGACGTCAATAAAAAACAACCGTGTTGTTCTACGTTGAATAAAAAAAAATTAAAATGGTTGAAAAATCAGTCATTGGTTCCAACAGTTTGTAAGAGAGTTGGTAGATGGCTCCAAGACGGTATATCCGGAAAGAGAAGGGGAATTTGAAGTGATTCAGGTGTGACTCAATAGCTCAGTTGTAAGAGCATTCCCCCTGTAAGGTCGTTGGTTCAAGTCGCACTTGAGTTCTTCTTTTTCCCGATGTATTTCGAATGAAAAGTTAGCATTATAAATGCTATAAATATTTCATAAAAAAAATAAGTTTGAGTTTGAGTTAGCTAAAATGCTATCTAGCCACACAAACACAAAATTTTGGATTTTTCATTATTAGTCTCTTCTCTTCACAAGGCCGCATTGCGCGTATTATGGGTACCTAACAATTTTATAATAACAATATTTCGATAATTATTTTGAGAGGTTTGTTTTGCGTTGAACAAGATTTAAGGTCTTCGCACATTATAACAACTCCACGCCAACGCGGCAGCAACTCTACTCACACTCTCGATGAGTAGTCAACTAGTTGATCCACCCAATGGTCACTAGTGGACAACGCGGTGTCAAGGAGTGGCCAACGCGGTGCCAACGAGTGGGTTATTCAACAGACAACTCGTCTAACCTCAGTTTTCGGTTAAATTTTGTCCAAAGAAGTCGTGTTGCTTATGAAATGTCGAACTTTACATTCAGTGAACAGTGAAATGGTTGCCCGTCACGCGTCAGTCGCAAACGCATAGTCGTTACGTGGACAACGTGTGGTCGTTGCGTGGACGACGTATGGTCATTGCGTGACAAACGTGTCGGGGTTGACCTCTAGTGTACGATGCGTAGGCCACTCGTTGTACACTACTTTATAATCATTTTTTGAAATTGAACCTTGAACATATGATACAGGGCTTAAATTTCAATGTCTAGCATAGAGTCGAGTCGCCGGTGAGTTGTTATAATGTGCGAAGACCTTTACACGACCTAGTCAGTGTCCGAGTCCGAGTGCTCCTTTAATAAAGAAATGGGTGAAGAAGTTCAAAGAGACGGGATCTACACTAAATTTGAAGCAAACCAGCGGCCCACGGACTTTTCTTCTTCTTCTTTCCGCTTCTATCTCTCTCCCCCTGGTCCGTCAAACGGAATTGCTTCGCAGTTCGATGGTTACCCAGTTTCATATAGCAGCAGTTAGAAGTAGTTCTTTTTTTTATAAAAGGACACGTCAATTTAACTTCATCTCGACTGATGGTTAGCTAAAGGCAAAGTCTCGGAAAGAGGCTCACCATCGTAAACATGTACCATGTTAACAATGGTGGCAATCAGCTTGACGGCCTTATCAGATGGCCACTTTTCACACCCCGCTTAAAGGATCTGGGACTGTAGGAAGAAGGAGGCAGGGAGTTTCAGGTCTTAATGGAGCGGCATAGGAATGATTCACCGAACCGCTTTGTTCTAGAAGGTATATTCTGCACCGTATGCGGGTGACATCTAAGCTCTGCACGTATTGTCCTGTGGAGGGAAGGAGAGGGTGGGACTTGGATGTAATGCGACTGGATGCGGAAGGCGGAGTGAGGATGAGTCCAGCAGTGGACTAATTGATTGATTGAACTGTTGGTAACATTCAACTTCCAAGATTAAATTTGTTGAAAGGAATAGTAATTTAGTTAGGTAACAGTCGCGTGGTTCCCGGCAGGCTCCAATCTTCACATGCGGTGTAGTACAAGGCGACTAAGCGATAGGGCTGTTTAACATACACGGCTTGAGTCAACAATAGTGCCCGGAATGCGGCAATAGGCTCATCCCCTATTACGTGGGACCGAATCCAATGATTGGTGAAATGAGGGTGTTAATTCACCTCTGCTTAACCATCCGGGGATGAAGGCGTGATTGTAAGTATGTATGTATATCTAATAAAAGCGACATTAAAATACTCACTCTTGCAGTAACTCTGAAGATATGAAGGGCATTTTCAGCGAAATTCAGTTCTCCCTTGAGGTCTAACGTCAAATGCATCCACATCCACTGATTGGGCTCATTGCGACCGACAAGACTGAAGAACTCTCTATCGTTCCGGTCACTTTCCAGTTCAAATGTCATCGCTGAAGTACTGATACGCCCGTCAGCGTCCGACACATTGTATGTACACCTAGTGAGCCCTGGCTCTTCATTTTCCTGGTGAGTTAAAACGGTTATCATAATAGCTATCTCAGAAGGAATTGGGTATTATCCTAAATTCAATGTTTAAAAATAGTTGAAAAATCATTCATTGATTCCAACAGTTCGTGCCACCACTGTCGCCCTTAAAGACGGATACAAAGAGAAGGAAAATTTGAAATGAATCAGATTTGACTCAATAGCTCAGTTGGAAGAGCATTCCCCCTGTAAGGGAAAGGTCGTGAGTTCAAGTCTCACTTAAGCGTTTCATTTTTCAACTTTAAATTTAGCATTAAAATGCTATAATTCAGTCAAATATTATCCTATAGTTAAAATAAGTTATCGAACCGAGCTTATTAATTAAAAAATGGTAAAAGAGCGGTAAAAATTGCGTCGGTTCTTATTTTATAGTTTTCATTTATTTTTAATCTTCCACCCTTTATGACGTCACTAAATCTTTTTTCATACAAGTTACCTTAAAACTTATCGTTTTGACGTTTAGTAAAAAGTAACTTATTTGACTGGTCAGTAGAACACCAAAATAAAATAAATGATATTGAATGGTGCAGTTAAGAATGTTGTATACCTACCGCCATTTATTTAGGACGCAAAATGTGTTCTTGCGTAGTAGGTACGTGTATTTTGTGTGTCTAAGGGTAACACGGGGTGCTACGGCGGTGAGCTTAAAACTACCAATACATATCAAAACAATCTGCACGCACAGAGCCTCGTTTCTTTCGTAACGTGGTCCCAAGATATATCACAGAATAGATAAAGTACTAGATATGTCGTACGTAGTATAGTGTCGCATGAATAATTACTCGTATATAGGAAACTTACAGCTATATGGCAGGGCCCAAACACTTGCACTATAGGTGCATTGTCGTCTATATTCACGATTTCTAAGGCTACTAGAGGCCGCATAGACTCTCCGGCCACCGCTACGGTAAACAGGTAACTCCTCATATTTGGTGATTCATAATCTTGCCTGTAAACGAATAAGCAGCAGTTTAGAACCCACTGTTAAAAAGAAACAGAAGAGAGTGGCTGTAGAGAGGTAGGCAGGTCAGGTCATACATTCATCATTCTATAGAACAATGTCCCAACGTAAGGGAGCGTGAAACGTCGGTAGCTTAGTGGTTAAAGAGTCGGCCTTACGATCGAAAGGTCCTGGTTTCGAATCCCGGCCATTACACTACCGACGTGAACCCACTCCTAACACAAGCAATTTAGAGGGAATATTAGTAATTTCGGTTATATATATTTTTAAATGGGACGGGTCATTCACATGTCATTTTAACCCCGCCAAATATTTTATGACGTGATAACGTGACCTGATGATACAGAGAAAAAAAAGCATCAAGCGGTTAGCGGGATACCGTATTCCTTAATAACTTACAGCAGATATAGCTTTTGGCTCATTAGAATGGTCTCAATGTGTTGTAGAGAGATGTTTATGGTATCGTATTAAAAAAAAATACACATCAAATTTGGAATTTGGAAAATGCGGACCCCGGAATCCGTGGTGAAAGCTTTTAATGCGACCGGGATTAAATAATGCAAAATGATTTTGAAAATAAAATTATGTTATCGGAACGATTCGAGCCTCGAATCATTCCGATAACATCAATTTCAGCCTCGAATCATTCAAGGTGACGTACATGCAACGTACATGCTTATTTTTTTCTTTTTCAAGGGTCATTTTTTAATTTTAAATGTTTTTAATTTTTACCCGACTGCCGAAGGAAGGAGGGTAATGTTTTTTAAATCCATACTTCCATACTAATATTATAAATGTGAAAGTAGCTCTGTTTCTCTGTATGTCTGTCTGTATGTTACGCTTTGACGACTAAACCACAGAACCGATTTTGATGAAATTTGGTATAGGGGTAGATTACACCATGAGAAAGGACATAGGCTATGTTTCGTCGCGATAACCGACATCCACGCGGGCGGAGCCGCGGGCAAAAGCTAGTAAGTACATAAATATATACCTTTCAGTTATAACGAGGTGCCAATCTCCAGTACCCTCAGGTATCCTTTTGATTACTGGACCTAGTAAATTTAATGATCCCGATCCCGGTAGGATAAATGGTTCTGCGGCACCTGTGAAATAGATAGACACAGCAGTCCAACATGAGTCCAGTAGTCAAGTCCATTCTGATAACTGACTCGAAATGGTTCAGTATCATTTTTTTATTAGTTTTTACATCTATACATTGGGTGATAACATTACACTATGTAAGGTTGGTACATAAATAATTCCTTTCACCTGTACCTACATGATTCCCATAATTGACAGCCTCCATGGCGGTAGTGAACGCGGCCGCTACGCGGGAGGCGTGGGTTTGATTTCCGCGCAGTGCAAATATTTGTATGCATGAATATGGGTATTTGCATTAGTCTGGGTCTGGGATGTATAATATATATGTATTTACAAAAAAAAATATAAGTATGTTTATCCGCATTCTAGATTCCATAACACAAGCTAGTCAAACTATGCTTACCATCGGTCTAGATAGCGTTGTGGAATATTTATTTATTTATTTGTGTAATATAAAATTCGCTAAATTAATACTTCCAAACGATTTTGCTATCAAAACAAAACTGCTCAAAATCTTTCGCTCCAAAACGTCTATAAAAGGTGACACATATGAACTGTCACAATAATTAAATATCAGTATAATCACAATCTGTGACAAAAGGTGTCGGTAACAGTGTCGGGAAATCAATGATTTTTTTATTTCTCAACATATTCTCACGAAATATTTCCAACACGCCTAAAGATGTTATGAAATAAAGTGATTGTATTCATGGTCACAGGTGATACTCACCACGATAGTTGAGCCTAGCGATGACTACGTCTCCCACAATCTCCTCCTCCATATAAATGAGCTGGGAGCCCATGTTACCGACTCTGTTGAACCCATCCATGCACACTTCCTCCCTGAACTCTGGCGGGAGTAGTGGACGCTCACTCCATGAATATCCTGCGCAACAATTAATTATTATTAAAGCTCGAGCCATAAACTTTGGTCTTAGCTGACAGCCTCGGTGGCGTGGCGGTAGTGCATGCGACTGCCACGCTAGAGGTGCGGGTTCGATCCCCGCTCAGTGCAAATATTTGTATGCATGAATATGGCTGGTGTTTCTATGACCTGGAACTCCCTGCCAGCTCACGCGTTTCCTTCTTCCTACAGTCCTGGGTCCTTTAAGCGGGGCGTGAAAAGGCATCTAACGAGGCCGTCAAGCTGAGTGCCACCACTGTTAACATGGTACATGTTTCCGATAGTGACCCTCTTTCCGAGACTTTGCCTTTAGCTTAACATCAGGCGAGGTGAAGTCAAATTGACGTGTCCTATATAAAAAAAATATCAGCATTCTAGATTCCATAACACAAGCTAGTTAAGCTATGCTTACCATGGGTCTAGATAGCGTTGTGTAAAATGTTGTGGAATATTTAATTTATATTTAATTTAATTGGCTCTATATGCACAATTAGACGTTTCTTGGGTGTCTTTTGAATATAGCTCGGAGTGCTCAAATTCACCAAGTAGGTATAGACTATTACAAAACAATCTGCGCGCACCGGGGCCTTTTATATTTCACGAGTTAGGTCCAAGATATATGAATCACGCTATGCTATAGTATAGCTCGCTATTACATAATTGTAAGGAGTTCGTCTGTACATTGTAAGTATTCAAAAAATAATTGGGTAATCGTATTGTCTGAATGCGAATCTCACTCATTAAAAATAAAAACTAGTTACTTTTAATTGCCGAAACGTATAAAACACACCAAATACACCACGACAGAATCCGTTAAAAAGTACTTTTACTTCAACTTGGGTAGTAGAAAAATGTTTTTTTTTTGAATTCTTATTCCGTTTATCCGTGATTGACAACAAGAAAAAAAACATTCGACTGCAACGAAGGGGCACGGGTTCAATTCCCGCCCATTGTACCTAAATATTTGTTTGCATTTGTTTGTAAATATTAGTAATATAAGCATTAGTCTGGGTGCTTCTGTATATAATGAATATATTTACAAAGAATCTAAGTATATTCATCCGCATTTTCCATAACCTAATGGTATGTAAAATGCGGACAAGCTAGTTAAGCTATGCTTACTTTGAGTCTAGATTGAGTAGAATGTCGTAGAGTATTTATTTATTCTTACCCGAAAAATCATAATCCTTATCGGGGAAGTCAGGTGTCTCAGGCCTTGGTATTTCTGTCATATAACTGCAGCGGGTTTCTGCAACGATACATTATTAGAAGCGAATGAAATTCAGAGTGTACAGTCAGCAACAGAAATATGTTGACGAACAAAGTACTCAATATGATCTTAATTTCGTTTTCTTAGCCCCTTTCAGTTGACTGATTATTCTGATATTATACACACCTTTAGTTTGGACAATAATACCATTTAAATCAATAAAACAGTTTGATTTGCTCTTAATACAAGAGTTTTAAGATCATTTTGAGACTTCATCGTCAAGATATTTATGACGCTGAATGTACATAGACCGACCGCGAGCACCGTATCGCTCCCGCGGTACGCGCGACGCGAAAGGCAGTTTTTTATATTATAAAATTCTCGACGGACAGTGTAGTCTTAATAATAGGGTTCCATTTTTACCCGTTGTAGGGAAGGCAGGTTACCCATCAGGATTCAGAAGTCTTCCCAAGTAGCACACGAGGCTGCTTAATAGCCAAATAACGGATTTCCAAAACGCTTAAAGCCAAATAAGGAAGCTGCATTAAGTCTGTATACGACCTTATTCAGCTCTTATAACTCTTAAATGGGCACAAATTTATTCAGCCTTGGGTTCACATAGCTGCTTAAGAGCTGTGTAGCAGCAACTTAACAGTGTTATCAAGGGTAACAGCACAAATTATTTAGCCTCAAGTTCACATAGCTGCTTATGAGCTGTGTAGCAGAAATGTAACAGTGTTATAAAGGGTATCGACAGTACTTTGCGCTGAAATCCGACTGACTAAGAGATCACAAGTTACTCTTTATTCAGAAAATATGTCTGTAATGCGCGCTCTATACATATTGTAAACCGCGAAACGCTACTTAATTGCGGCCTGTGTAAAATTAATGAACATGCAATACTGGGTTTAAGCAATTTACCGGTGCTTCTAGCTGCCTTGATGGACATTGCACTTTGTTACGTGAAGTGAATATTGGAAACGAAATTAATGGTGGATAATATATTCATATCCCTGATAAGTACATTGTTTTACATAGTAATAAAGGAAAAATGATTGGGAATTTAATTTTACTGACATTATACATATATATTATCTAAGAAAATTTTAATGCGCCATGAAAATATTTTGTTTTTAATTAGTTTAGTGATATAAATAAGCTGTGTTGTAAACTATGACAAAAAAAATTGTAGTGCTTTGAAAAGAATTATAAGATAAAAAGTTATTATTATGATATTAGGAAGTAAAAACTAGTGCAATACATTTTATTTCTTGCACAAAACATCGGAAAGGTTGAAAAATCAATCAGAATATGTTTAGGTTATAAAATAAAATGGTGGATTTATGTTAAACAGTAACGTGAATAATTAAAACTCTTATATTCTACAACAGGCTGTCTAATAGTTCACTAGTGCGCTGTTATTCTACAAAAAAACTGAATAATATTACACATGTGAACTGTATACAGCTATAAGCTGTTTTCTTTACTTTTAATTGTTCACAAGCTCTACCTTTAGCCATGATGTGAATAATTAAACAGTTATTATACCGACTCTTTAGGGATCCCTAGTATTAAATCTAAAACCACCGCATGGACTTCCATTACAAAATTGTCAAAGCAGTATTATTTAGAACACTATTTTACGCGTGTGCGAACCTTTCAAGTTGGGTAGTAAGATATAGTAATATATAATTAATATATTTATTATTTTTTATTGTAAAATTAAATTGTACAACAACATAAACGCAATATTTCACCCTAAACATCATCTTCGGAGTTATTCATATTTTGTACGGAACCATCCTGTTTCAAACTATTTGTCAAGCTTTGCGTTACGTCCCGACTTGAAGGTTTTATTTCTTCTACCTTTATAATTCTTTGATACTCTTTCGATAATTTTCTTCTAATACCTCCTGTTCTTGCTTTCAATTTCCACGGATTACGCGAATTCATTTTAATATATAGCAAATAAAAATACGTTGGATATGGTCTCAACTTAGTTCCACTGACTGATTACACACATATGTTACTTTTATTCAGATAACGTCGGATTTAAGGTACTTATGTGAACCATTATAAAGTAGAAGCCTTTAATTCTATACACTAGTGAGTCTCTAAGCAGCTGCGAGGCATCTAGTGAATGTTTAAATAGCCGCTATGCAGATACTATCAATTGCAGTATAAAGGCTGATTAGCGGTAGACATATTCAGTATAAGCTGTAATATGGGCCACATATCGTCCATTATACAGCTATTCACTTCAAAATAGTTCACACGTGCCCCTTTAATAAGTCAGTGTAATAGGAGTTCACAAATATCTTCTTAAACAGCATTTGGCGTAATTTTATGCACTAAACAGGCCTTACTACGGTTTAGGCAATAGAAAAGGTTAGAAGCTGAATAGAGTAATTAAAACATACCTTTATAGCACTCTTAGCGTATTAATGGTGGTTTTGTCGGTCTTAATCAGCCTTAATACAGCTTTTAATTAGCTAAAGCTGTTTAAATATCACTGACCGCTATTATACAACTGTAGCATCACCAGTGTACTCTTAGAAGCGTCTTAATACGCACAGAGTTTCAAATAAGTCTTAAAGTGGGCAGTTATATCCCAAGCAGCACACGAGGCTGCTTAATAGCCAAATAACGGATTTCCAAAACGCTTAAAGTCAAATAAGGAAGCTGCATTAAGTCTGTATACGACCTTATTCAGCTCTTATAACTCTTAAATGGGCACAAATTTATTCAGCCTTGGGTTCACATAGCTGCTTAAGAGCTGTGTAGCAGCAACTTAACAGTGTTATCAAGGGTAACAGCACAAATTATTTAGCCTCAAGTTCACATAGCTGCTTATGAGCTGTGTAGCAGAAATGTAACAGTGTTATAAAGGGTATCGACAGTACTTTGCGCTGAAATCCGACTGACTAAGAGATCATAAGTTACTCTTTATTCAGAAAATATGTCTGTAATGCGCGCTCTATACATATTGTAAACCGCGAAACGCTACTTATTTGCGGCCTGTGTAAAATTAATGAACATGCAATACTGGGTTTAAGCAATTTACCGGTGCCTTGATGGACATTGCACTTTGTTACGTGAAGTGAATATTGGAAACGAAATTAATGGTGGATAATATATTCATATCCCTGATAAGTACATTGTTTTACATAGTAATAAAGGAAAAATGATTGGGAATTTAATTTTACTGACATTATACATATATATTATCTAAGAAAATTTTAATGCGCCATGAAAATATTTTGTTTTTAATTAGTTTAGTGATATAAATAAGTTGTGATGTAAACTATGACAAAAAAATTTGTAGTGCTTTGAAAAGAATTATAAGATAAAAAGTAATTATTATGATATTAGGAAGTAAAAACTAGTGCAATACATTTTATTTCTTGCACAAAACATCGGAAAGGTTGAAAAATCAATCAGAATATGTTTAGGTTATAAAATAAAATGGTGGATTTATGTTAAACAGTAATGTGAATAGTTAAAACTCTTATATTCTACAACAGGCTGTCTAATAGTTCACTAGTGCGCTGTTATTCTACAAAAAAAACTGAATAATATTACACATGTGAACTGTATACAGCTATAAGCTGTTTTCTTTACTTTTAATTGTTCACAAGCTCTACCTTTAGCCATGATGTGAATAATTAAACAGTTATTATACCGACTCTTTAGGGATCCCTAGTATTAAATCTAAAACCACCGCATGGACTTCCATTACAAAATTGTCAAAGCAGTGTTATTTAGAACACTATTTTACCCGTGTGCGAACCTTTCAAGTTGGGTAGTAAGATATAGTAATATATAATTAATATATTTATTATTTTTTATTGTAAAATTAAATTGTACAACAACATAAACGCAATATTTCACCCTAAACATCATCTTCGGAGTTATTCATATTTTGTACGGAACCATCCTGTTTCAAACTATTTGTCAAGCCTTGCGTTACGTCCCGACTTGAAGGTTTTATTTCTTCTACCTTCATAATTCTTTGATACTCTTTCGATAATTTTCTTCTAATGCCTCCTGTTCTTGCTTTCAATTTCCACGAATTACGCGAATTCATTTTAATATATAGCAAATAAAAATACGATGGATATGGTCTCAACTTAGTTCCACTGACTGATTACAGTACCACATATGTTACTTTTATTCAGATAACGTCGGATTTAAGGTACTTATGTGAACCATTATAAAGTAGAAGCCGTTAATTCTATACACTAGTGAGTCTCTAAGCAGCTGCGAGGCATCTAGTGAATGTTTAAATAGCCGCTATGCAGATACTATCAATTGCAGTATAAAGGCTGATTAGCGGTAGACATATTCAGGTATAAGCTGTAATATGGGCCACATATCGTCCATTATACAGCTATTCATTTCAAAATAGTTCACACGTGCCCCTTTAATAAGTCAGTGTAATAGGAGTTCACAAATATCTTCTTAAACAGCATTTGGCGTAATTTTATGCACTAAACAGGCCTTACTACGGTTAAGGCAATAGAAAAGGTTAGAAGCTGAATAGAGTAATTAAAACATACCTTTATAGCACTCTTAGCGTGTTAATGGTGGTTTTGTCGGTCTTAATCAGCCTTAATACAGCTTTTAATTAGCTAAAGCTGTTTAAATATCACTGACCGCTATTATACAACTGTAGCATCACCAGTGTACTCTTAGAAGCGTCTTAATACGCACAGAGTTTCAAATAAGTCTTAAAGTGGGTAGTTATACAGCTATCTGTGCTACTTGGGATAGCTATCTGTGCTACTTGGGTTTTTTTTTATCGTGCGAAAAATCCCCGCGGATACCACATCCACGGAGCCGGTGGAGGCGGTTATGTCGGACTCGAACCGACCAAAACGCACGCCGTCTTGGGTCGTTGGTTGCCGGAGGAGAGATTGCCAAAAGCATATCTCTCGCACCCCGGCAGACCAGGATTCGGAGGTCTGTCGGTTGTCACCCCCATAAAGTCTAATCAATAGGAAAAGAAGCATTATACGGGCCACAGGGTCCTAAGCATCAGATGCAACCAAGCACAACATTACGATGATGATTAGAAAACATTTAATAAAAAAAACACGTACGTTGCTGCGCAAACGCAACGTTGGCTGCGCATATCACCAGTGCTACTGTCAATAACCGCACATCAACCGCCATTTTGCATGTTCGGCCTCAATGGACTCGAAGATCCTGAAATAGTAAATATTATACAATTTATTACAGAGCCACCGTGACTGCTGACTGCACCCTAGGTACGCACGGTGTGGCGGGGGACGAGGTAAAGAAAGAGAAAGAAAGAGTATAAGTCGAGTTGAGAGCGAGTGAGATAACGCCGTGAGTATTGGGGGTAGACTGATCAAATCAGCTGTATAAACATAGGTACAGCGTCAACCACGGTGGTACCAGATGAAATTCGCAAAGATTGTCAGTGGTAGATCTCCAGTGACGTCAGTCAGTCCGACCAATGAGAATCTCGATTAAGGCTGTCGCAGCGCTGTGCTGGCCCCTGTATACTTTTTTTTAATTGAAATGGCGCCTTGCGTCGGTTATATGGGTATCGATGATTCTGCCAACCCCAAGGTGGAGAGTAGATTTAATCGTTTATAGAGGTCTCTAAGTATTTATGGCTATAATAGTGGTGTAAGTAACTTATATTAGAGGGTTAGATTAGTTATTTAGTGAAGGGGAGGGAGGAGTGGAGCCCTGTCTGCTTAGAGAATATAGGTACTCCTACCGTCTCACCGTGCACATATCGGTTATGTCATGTCAACTGTCAAGATTGGCAAAGAGGCGATAATGGAAGTTTCCTCCGCCCGCCAACTATGGCAGGTGATCATGGACAACGAATTTGAAAACAAAACCGTTTCGTCCATGGTCAAGAAAGAAAAAAAAACAATATTTTATTTGTAGGTATAACTTTGTTTTATTTTGTTATTATTGCGATGCGATGTATACTTACTTAGGTAAATACTTGAATTAATAATTAATACTTAAAAATGTTCGCTGTTTTAAAAAAAACATATTTTCTTTCTTTCTTTTCTTTCAAAACCCAAATGCAATTCATGCCTGCGGCTGCATAACTACATCTAAGTATACCCCGTCCAAGCCCGTCCATTATATTATTGTATTTTAGACAGATGGAAATAGTGATTGCATAATTTTTTTAAATATCGATAAAGTTATAAACTTCGATTTAAAAATCATTTATCGATAAATATCGCTACGCATACGCTAATCTCAAAAATAAAACAATTTACTTCTAGAACAACAGCTGATTGCCTGGTATTTATTGTAGAGTTCCGTGGTCTGTCTCTGAAACCCATCATCAGATCTTTAGGAAATTTAAATGGAACCATTTCGGAATAAACTTCTTTTAAACAAAAAAATAATTTTGTAAATCCGTCTACATATGACGGAGCCATGCGCGTACGAATATTAAAAAATAAATATTAATAACTGAATTGAGAATCTCCTTGTTTTGAAGTCGATAAAAAACGACAGTAATATTTTATTTTTATTTTTTTTATCTGTAGTCGATATCGATTGTGACAATTTCAAATTATTATAATAAAACCACAGGGTGGCCCTATTCAACATATACAAATTTTAGTTATACATATATGAGGCAAACATGAGACAGACCATGAAACATCACTTTGTCTCTTTTTTTCTAATATGCAGTTTTGCATGTAAAAAAGAGACAAAACATTTAAGTTATTTCTCATTTGGGAAAATGAGTGTATAGATTTGACAGCGTGCCGAGTTTTGGCACAATCCATGAATGATTTGTTACACTCATTCATTACTTTACTCTACACGAAACTACAAGAAGCATGATAGTGATGTACTCCAACAAATGATTTGTCGACGAAAATACTCTTTTTTCACATAATAGTACAAATTAACTAATAGCTGGTACAGATAACTCACTGTCTGGAAAATCAACAATCTAACTCAGTTAAGTTCCTTAAGTTAGGGAGATTAACCTCTGCATACCTGCAAATTTGTCGGCCTACGGTTATTATCATTTTCTTACTTCGCAGTCGCTCGGCCACAGCCCGCCATAAAACTAAAACCCGACTACCGAAAAATCACGCTCTAAAAAGTGACAAACAAGAAAATATCAAGGATAGCCGTGGTCGTATGCCACTTATCCTTGGAATATATTGTTTTGTTAGAGTAAGTGGCATACGACCACGGCCACGGGATATAAGTTATTACTTATATATATTTAAATTTATGTGTGAATTTTATGATATGAAAAATATTTTTGCTGATTCTGATGCAACACATAGCACTAATCACAAGTTTCTTTTAATTAAATGTGTAATACAGACTTTTCTAGACATCAGGTTTAGACACCACGATCGTACACAATGGGATAAGCTGTCACATCGACAATATTTAAATAAAAAATGCTTATAATATTTTTATTGTTATTTTCTTCGCATAAACCGTCATGATGATATCATGCGCCTAGCATTTTTCTATACTCCTAAATATAAGATATCGACAAATATTACGATACTAGAAGCTACAGCCCTAACGTAGTAACCGTCGGCCATACGTTCATTCACGAAAATGGAACGTAGGTATACACGCCTAATCTGTAGGTATGGCCTATCTACTAAGCGCGCGAGCGTTCTTCCTATATCTATGAATAAAACACATTCGATTGACTTACTCTGCATCCCTAAATTTGCTTTCTGGCTGACGTGACGTTGTCAATGAAATATGACGTATTGACGCCCAATTTTAGTTCGCATTTTTGGGTGTTGACGCTAGAACAAAGTTATATCGACGACTATTTTTTTTTTTTTTATATACCACTTAGGTGGCAGACAAGCACACGGCCCACCTGATGGAAAGTGGTTACCGTGGCCTATGGACGTATGCAACACCAGGGGCGTTACACTCGCGCTGCCTACCCTGAAGAAACCTTCTAATGCCCCTCTTGAAGAACCCCATATTGTAGTCGCTTGGGAAAACCATGGCAGGGAGTTCATTCCACAGCTTGAGCGTACGTGGGATGAAGTTCCTTTCATACCGCACGGTACGCACCATATTCGGATGCAATGTGTGGGGATGAATTCCCTGTCTATGGCGAGCGGTGCGATGATAGAATGTAGCTGTGGGCATCATGTCAAATAATTCATCTGAGCACAAACCATTATATAGGCGGTAGAAAACACACAGTGAGGCAAAATCCCTTCTGAGGCTGAGAGGTTCCACATCGCCTGCGAGTATGGGACTGTCAACGAGCCTCAACGCACGTCTTTGCACCGAGTTGAAAGGGTCAAGTGAGCTGTCTAAAATACGTAAAATTTTGAACCGCGCCGCCGGCCGCCGCCACTAGCCGCTACCCATAGAAACCTATTCCCGGGATCAAAAGTAGCGGATAGGATCAAAGTTAGCGTACGTGTTATCCCAGACTATTAACTACTCGTACCAGCCAGCATTCAGAATTTATTTGCTTAACTAGCTTTTGCCCGCGGCTCCGCCCGCGTGGGGATCGGTTATCGCGACCAAACAGCCTATGTCCTTTCTCATGGTCTAATCTACCCCTATACCAAATTTCATCAAAATCGGTTCTGTCGTTTAGGCGTGAAAGCGTTACATACAGGCAGACAGACAGAGTTACTTTCTCATTTATAATATTAGTATGGAAGTATGGATTTGAAAGGCTATGCTTCTAGATTGGTCCTTTTTCATCAAATCGATTGTCAACAAATCGACAATCGAGTTAAGCGTATAGAGCGGATAGAGTTAAGTATTCACAATATTTTATTTTTACTCGTATCTATCGAAAACCACTGCAACCTTTTAATAAGCTACCTATGTTTTAGGATTGTTGAAGTAGGTAAGTACTTACTATATTCTTTTATAACAATAATGAATGAATAAGATTGTGAGATTAAACGCATTTTTTGAATATCTATTCGCTCGCGTCCATCTGATTGGATAGGATTGTATGGTAGGTAGATAGTTTTTTCTTTTTTTATAAATTATCATATTTATCGCACATATTATAGATATCGTTATCAACGCATGCAGGGTTGTAAATCTTCTTGTGGTGCATTTAGAGCAATGGAAGTGAAAGCCGTTTTGAGTATGTCTTTCGGGTAGTTGGGTATTATCCTATAGTTAAAATAAATTATCTAACCGAGCTTATTAAATTAAGAATGGCAAAAGAGCGGTAAAAATTGCGTCGGTTCTTATTTTATAGTTTTTATTTATTTTTAATCATCCACCCAACCTATAATAGTAACTGATTTGACTATTGAATTTTATGACGTCACTAAATCTTTTTTCATATAAGTTACCTTATAATTAAAAACTAATTTGACTAGTCAGTAGAATACCGATTTCTGTCAAAATGGGTGTAGCCGACGCGGTGACTTGGGAATCTACTACAGGAGTAATATCTTTATTGTTTCCTTTATTTTTCTCCTCCTTCTACCCGGGGACAAATGGGAACACCTATATGGGGGACGAAAAAACACGAATCAGCAAATATTAACCCGGTGGACAAATTTTAGGACACCAATAGGTTCATCACCGTTTTTAGCGTTGTGTAAAATGTTGTAGAATATTTATTTTACAGACATAACTTATTTTTGTAGTTTTTTCTAGTACTAAATTCTCTTCGATTACTAATCATATAAAAGTATCTCTCGTCCATGTAAAGGTTACGAGAGAGGGATAGGACTCTTACGGCTGGGGGAAGCTCTTGTATTTCACAGCGAGTTCCGCTGAGGTTCCTATAGATTTCCTTTCCTAGGTTATCACAACCGTGTCTCTGACCCGTGTCACTTACGTGTCTCTTGCTATTCTGTTTCTAGTACTAGTATGTAGTATGGAATACTGTTCTCATCTCTGGGCAGGAATACCTTAGTGCCAACTTCTCCCTCTGGACCGCATCCAACGGAGAGCGACTCGAATCGTCAACTGCCAAGATGTTTCAAATCGGCTAGATTATTTGGCACTGCGTAGAGATGTGGCTTCGCTCTGCATATTCTATCGCATATACTATGGGGAATGCTTCGAGGAATTGTTCGGATTGATCCCCGCCGCCTCTTTCCGCCGTCGTTCCACGCGACAGCAGTTCCACACTCATCTGGACGGTTGGCGGTCCACAACTGTGCGTTTCTTGAGTAACTTTCTGCCTCGCACAACTAAAATGTAGAATGAACTGTGGTAGGTAGGTACTCTCTTTTGAAAGGAAGGCAACGCACTTGAGACTCCTCTGGTGTTGTGGGTGTGCATGTGCGGCGGTGATCGCTTACCATCAGGCGATCAGTCTGCTCGTTTGCCTCCCTATTCTATAAAAAAGCTATTCTAAAGTTGAAAAGAAGGCACTGTTTGTTTTAAGCTATTTCTGGACTTCTGGTAGAGCTTGTGTTAATATAAAGCTTAAGGACATCATTTCAAAATATTGTGCAATTCAAATTTTGGTGCACTAGGAGGCCTTAAGTATGTCCAGCAGAGGACTGCACCTCTGCTGGACATACTTAAGGCCTCTACCAACATGTACCATAACACCTGATCATTGATATTTCAGGAAAATAGGGTATTTTAATGATGAAAATTACTAGAGTATTTCCGTTAACCCCAGCTAAGGTAAATTGCTTGAGTTCGCAGTGGGTTCCCGTCGGTAGTGTAATTGCCAGGATTCGAACTCGGGACCCCTCGATTGTAAGATACTTAACCACTAAGCTACTGACGCTAGTAGGTATTCGATTAATATCATCACTAATACCATCAAGAGCTTTCAATGAAGTCTTTAATGCTCTGACCCTCGATTCTACTAAGCCATTGCAGTGCCGCAGTAACTGTAAATAATTACATTAAATTTTAGACTTTATTTCTATACTCCTAAAGTCCAAAATGAAATGAAAACATTTTTATTGCACTTTTTCAATTACTTTGCATTTAATTTTGAACTTTAAAAGTATCGCGTTAAAGTCTATTATTTAATGCATTTTTTTGCAGTGGCGGTTGCACCACAATTGTTTGGCTTTAGCAGAATCGAGGCCCTGAAAGGAAATGATAGATCTTCGGTAAAAATAAAAGCAGCTGTATCTACTAATGAAACATTGTCTATTGTATGTTATGTCTTCTGTCGGGTATTGTGTTTATCATGTAAACCCATTTGTCATGGAATGGAACTTCCCATATCGATGGTATCAGACGCTTACACAAAATAACGCGTGAATATTTTTTGTGATTGCGAATATCACTCGCTGAAACCTTTCTGCGGTAGCCTAGTGGTATGGGTAATGGACTGCTGAGACGAGGTCTCGGATTCGATCCCAGGTTTACCATGGCACACACCAATGACTTTTCGAGGCTTTTCGAAGTTATGTGTGTATTTATCGCAGGTTTATAAGTGCCCGGTTAATGGCAATAGGCTCGCCACCTATTACATTGGGACCTAAACATAAACTGGCGAAATGTGGGTGCTAGCACCTCTGCCTACCCCTTCGGGGAATACAGGCGTGAGTTTATGTTATGTTATGTTATGAAACCTTTGTTCCAAAAACATTAGGTACGTCTGAAACTTACCCAAACGGGATTATGATTTATCCAAAATATAACACACTCTTACACTGAGACACAATTAAACCATAGAATAACCAGTATCTTATTCTTATAACACAAAGTAGTTGGAAAACGTTCTGTTTCGCTTTATTAGTGTAACTGAATGTTATTTTTGGTCAATTTCGTGGCTAGAGAGATTAGATTGGTTGATAATTATCAATATAATATATGCATAGATTAGGGCGAGCTATACGTATGGCTGATAACGAATCGTAATCAGTTTTTTTATTGTGACTGTTTATCGAATATTATTTGCTTGTCTTGTATCATATTTTTTTAGTTAGGTAGATGACTCAGACCGACTAAAACAGATTTAGAACAGACTGGTGGCTCAATAGCTCAGTTGGAAGAGCCTGTAAGGGAAAGATGGTGGGTTCAAGTCCCAGTCGAGCGCTTCTTTTTCCCATATGTATTTCGAACTTAAAAAGTTAGCGTAATAAATGCTATAACATTTCATTCAAAGACTAGCTTCTGTTTGACACGTACCTACATATAAAAAGGGTATACAGGGCCCTACCAACCCCTTCAGAGCCCAAGCCTTATCTTATGCTGATGCCAGTCGCTCTCGGAAAACCCGACAAGCTTAGACAAGCAATAGTTTCAACGCTTTGATGATGTAGATATTTTAGTTAATAATGAAGTGTTAATCTAATTTTAATTTTTTATTTTTTATATAGGACACGTCAATTTGACTTCACCTCGCCTGATGTTAAGCTAAAGGCTAAGTCTCGGAAAGAGGGTCACCATCGGAAACATGTATCTTGTTAACAGTGGTGGCACTCAGCTTGACGGCCTCGTTGCAAACTTTGGTGATGATGATGACATGCCTACTTAAATAATATTTTAATTGCATATAACACGCAACGCACCTTTGCGTGCGCATCACGAAAAGAACAACAAAACTTGCAAAAGAAGGTAGCGGCCACTCATTCTCGCCAGAGCCTGCAGTGTGAGGGTTCTCCGGCTTTGGCTTCCAGCATATATGATGCAAAACATAATTGTGATGTATAATAAATAAATAAAAAAAAAAAAAAAAAAAAGTCACCGAAAAGGCAGCTTAGTCACCTGCATTAGGTGGCTGTGTTGATGCCCTTCCAGTCATACCTACATATCGAAACCATTGTGGTGGGTGTTCTGAGAGCTCTTCCAATTAGTCCCACCCTATCCTTTCCTTCACAGGACGACACGTAAAGGGCTATGATGCCATCCATATACGGTGCAGAGTATACCAGCTAGAACCAAGCGTTTCAGTGAATCATTCCTATGCCGCACCACTAAGACCTGGAACTCCCTGCCGGCTCACGTGTTTTCTTCTTCCTACAGTCCCGGGTCCTTCAAGGCATCTGATGAGGCCCTCAAGCTGAGTGTCACCACTATTAACATGGTAGGTACATGTTTACGATGGTGACCCTCTTTCCGAGACTTTGCCTTTAGCTTAACATCAGGCGAGGTGAAGTGAAATTGGCGTGTCCTTTATAAAAAAAATGGGGGCGTTCCTTATATACCCTTTTGAAGCCCTAAAAAGATCTCCTAGGCTACAAGAATCTCAATATGTAATAGTTACCTACTCGTACTAAGACTGGTCGACTTAGTCTTCCTAATAGGGTTTATGTTGTAGCGCATAAGAACTATACGGCACTATAGTATTAGGGCCTACCTGTGAAGATAGTGTCGATGTCGGTGTGTTTAAATAAAAAAAAACAATATGTTATAGAATTACAAATAGGTAGTTCAGCTGAGTAGGTAGGAAGGTACTGTGTTTTTGTTCTTCAATAAATGATAACTAATGTAATGACGTGGTACAATATTTACTTAGCGCTAATGGCGACTTATTTATAAACATTGTTATATCTACTAATGCGTATGTACTAGCTAATTCGTCACGTTTACCAGCAACTCGAAATGCTATCAAGCTCCGACGAAAGTTGATAATCATTGACGTTCATAATATGATTTAGTAAGTTTTTATAGCATGGTTATACCTATATGTCTATTCGGGAATTCACGCGATAAAAAAAAATCATTTACTTTTGGCGACGTTTCGACATGTTTCATCCGTGGTTACGACTTGACTGAAACGTCGGCAAAAGTAAATGAATTTTTTGTATCGCGTCATGTCCCGAATAGGCATAAATAACCATGAGTTTAGGGAAGGTTCATATCTGACGGAACATGCGTCGCGTATTATAGACGCTATACGCTCGACGCATCGGTTGAGTGTGAACGGTCAAGTGTTTTTCTATACATTTGTCTGTTCTGGCGTTACGCGACCGACCGATAATAATCTGTTGTTCTCTGCACCACCTATTAGGTTGACTGGTAGAGAATGCCTATGGCATTAAGTCCGCCTTTGTACATTTGTGCATGAAGTTGAAATAAATAAATAAAAAAATAATACGCGACGCATGTTCCGTCAGATATGAACCTTCCCTACACCGCGACAGCTTAAAAACATTTATAGCATGCATTTTATAGCTTTTCTTATTATGTAGACTGGTTGGCTTACATGTGGGAATAGCTTACTTCTTGGGAAAGGTGAGAAACATCACGCATGGGAGCCGAGCAATAAGACAGAAAACGAAATGCGATGGTTGCCCAATGATGGAATTCGATCACTAAGTCGAAGGTCGAGATAACTATAGCCCCAATTCTTCGGATTATGTACCACGACAGGATAGAATCAATATATGCTCTGATGTTTGCTGAAAATTTCCTGGATTTCTTGCCGTTATGCGTGTTTCCTTCTTCCTTCAGTCATGGGTTCCTTCAGTCTTGCATTATTCGTATCTGTAATGATGGCTTCCACTCCCTGAGTCGTAGCTCCGGTACTATCACAAAAAAAACGAACTTAAAAAGACTAAATTAAATCCCCCACCCTTGCCTTACCTTCGTGCTTTGGCAAAGATAAAGATACAGATTAATTTTATATATCAGTGTTTGATTGAATTTTTTATAGCATTTTTAATGGTAACTTTAAAGTTCGAAAAACATCGGAAAAAATGAAACGGTCAAGTGAGACTTGAACTCACGACCTTTCCCTTACAGGGGGAATGCTCTTCCAACTGAGCTATTGAGCCACACCTGATTCATTTCAAATTTTCCTTCTCTTTATATCCGTCTTTAGGGGATTGGCACACTGCGACGCGCGACGCGGCGTCGAGCGTTGTTGCGTCGATGCGGCGTCGCGCTCGTCGCCTCTACGGAGCTCATTTTGTATAGAAAAACGCGGGGTCCCACACACTGACAACGCAATCACGCGCGTTGCCGCAGAATACGCGCGTACAAGCAGAAAACGCGAGGTATGGCACACTGAAATCTGCATTCACGCGCGTGTTTTTCGAGGGATTTTTAGTCCGAGGGCTGTTAGAAATTTCTGTGTAGGTTTGAAACGAATTTTAAATTAATATTATTGCAATGCAACATGACTATTTAACGGCAAATTTAGAGCGCTTTCACATCAACTGACGTCTGATATCCAATATCCGACATCCGAGATCGGAGGAAGTCAAATATCGATGCCCAATATCGGGTATTGGAGCCGACACCACTGTTATTAGTAAAGTAAAGCCATCCGACCATTAGCTCGATAGCCCAGACTATATTAAGAACGCTAGAGATGAAAAGAAAATGAATAGAAGTGCAAGCTATTTTTGACTTATTGACATGACATAGTAACTATTTTTTTTTCTTATATTCGTAATCAGCGTCATCCATTAACGCGAAAAGAGACATAACTAAGAAAATGCCATAGGTTGAAAGTCGCTTGCAGTCTCTGCGTGTTCCGATAACGAGCCAAAACAGCGGTGTCAGCTCCAATACCCGATATTGGGCATCGATATTTGACTTCCTCCGATCTCGGATGTCGGATATTGGATATCGGACGTCAGTTGATGTGAAAGCGCTCTAAATTTGACGTTAAATAGTCATGTTGCATTGCAATAATATTAATTTAAAATTCGTCTCAATTCCTACACAGAAATTTCTAACAGCTCTCGGACTAAAAATCCCTCGAAAAACACGCGCGTGAATGCAGATTTCAGTGTGCCATACCTCGCGTTTTCTGCTTGTACGCGCGTATTCTGCGGCAACGCGCGTGATTGCGTTGTCAGTGTGTGGGACCCCGCGTTTTTCTATACAAAATGAGCTCCGTAGAGGCGACGAGCGCGACGCCGCGTCGACGCAACAACGCTCGACGCCGCGTCGCGCGTCGCAGTGTGCCAATCGCCTAAAATATACCTTGTGAGAGAAGTATAGAAATAAAACACCTATAGCTTTCTTCCTATCTTAAAATATTTGTTTAGGCGATTGGCACACTGCAACGCTCGACGCGGCGTCGTTCGTCGACGCGCGTGGACGCGAGTGAGCTAGTATAGTCCGAGAGATGTTAGAATTTTTTTGGTAGGTAGGTGTGTGAAGTAATCTAAAATTTTGAGAAAAGTAAAGTAAAGCCATCTGACCATTAGCTCGATAGCCCAGACTATATTAAGAACGCTAGAGATGAAAAGAAAATGATTAGAAGTGCAAGCTATTTTCGACTTATTAATTATTAGATTATATTTATTATATATTAGATTAAGAATTATTAGACGAAGTGTTGATACATATAATGAAGATTTTAAGGGCTTGGATATGTTCAGCAACAGTTTGGCTGTTTACAAAATTAAATTGTGCAAAGAGCTTCTTAAAAAAGACCAAAATGTATAAAATGCAAATGTAGTAAATATATATATATAGGTGGAAAAAAAAAAAATATATATATAAGGAATCTTGTCTTCTTGTCTGTGCGTACTCTTTCTTTCTTATGATTATTTACTTTGTATGTGTATTATATTGTAATGAATATTTATAGTTTGTAATATGTTATGGAACTCTTAAGTCTTTAAGTATCTATTGATCTACTGTGTAAAAAAAAATTGTATGTGACTGTTTGTTTCCTAAATAAATGAAAATAAAAAAAATAAATAAATGACATAGTAACTAATTTTTTTTCTTATATTCGTGATCAGAGTCATCTATTAACGCGAAAAGAGACGTAACTAAGAAATTGCCATTTAGGTTGAAAGTCGCTTGCAGTCTCTGCGTGTTCCGATAACGAGCCAAAACAGTGGTGTCGGCTCCAATACCCGATATTGGGCATCGATATTTGACTTCCTCCGATCTCGGATATCGGATATTTGATATCGGACGTCAGTTGATGTGAAAGTACTCTAAATTTGCCGTTAAATAGTCATGTTGCATTGCAATAATATTAATTTAAAATTCGTCTCAATTCCTACACAGAAATTTCTAACAGCTCTCGGACTAAAAATCTCTCGAAAAACACGCGCGTGAATGCAGATTTCAGTGTGCCATACCTCGCGTTTTCTGCTTGTACGCGCGTATTCTGCGGCAACGCGCGTGATTGCGTTGTCAGTGTGTGGGACCCCGCGTTTTTCTATACAAAATGAGCTCCGTAGAGGCGACGAGCGCGACACCGCGTCGACGCAACAACGCTCGACGCCGCGTCGCGCGTCGCAGTGTGCCAATCGCCTACGGAGCTCATTTTGTATAGAAAAACGCGGGGTCCCACACACTGACAACGCAATCACGCGCGTTGCCGCAGAATACGCGCGTACAAGCAGAAAACGCGAGGTATGGCACACTGAAATCTGCAATCACGCGCGTGATTTTCGAGGGAGTTTTAGTCCGAGAGCTGTTAGAAATTTCTGTGTAGGTATTTGAGACGAATTTTAAATTACTATTTTTGCAATGCAACATGACTATTTAACGTCAAATTTAGAGCGCTTTCACATCAACTGACGTCCGATATCCAATATCCGACATCCGAGATCGGAGGAAGTCAAATATCGATGCCCAATATCGGGTATTGGAGCCGACACCACTGTTTTGGCTCGTTATCGGAACACGCAGAGACTGTAAGCGACTTTCAACCTAAATGGCATTTTCTTAGTTACGTCTCATTTCGCGTTACTAGATGACGCTGATCACGAGTATAAGAAAAAAAAATAGTTACTATGTCATGTCAATAAGTCGAAAATAGCTTGCACTTCTAATCATTTTCTTTTCATCTCTAGCGTTCTTAATATAGTCTGGGCTATCGAGCTAATGGCCGGATGGCTTTACTTTACTTTTCTCAAAATTTTAGATTACTTCACACACCTACCTACCAAAAAAATCTAATACCTCTCGGACTATACTAGCTCTCTCGCGCCAACGCGCGTCGACGCTCGACGCCGCGTCGCGCGTCGCAGTGTGCCAATCGCCTAAACATTGAATATTTTGATCTATTTTTTGTTATTGTTGTTTGTAAACAGAATCAACACCAGTAACAAATGATAACTCAATGGTCTAAGCATTACGTATGTCAAGTAGTGACGTCACGACACGCATCATGCATCCCACCTCTGACTTCGAAGTGCATGTAAGTATTGAGACTAACATATAAATTATATTATTAGTTACATATACATACATATAATCACGCCTATTGCATATTCCGGGCACTGCTGACTCGAGTCTATATCTGAGGCTGAGTCTGGGCTGTATAATATCTGTCTGATGTTAAACAGCCCTATCCCATAGTCGCCTTGTACGAGGGGGAGCGAAGAGATGGGGGTGGCTCAATTTCTACTTTGCCGGGAACCACGCGGCTATTAGTTACATCGCAAGAAAAATACCAGTTTATTTCAAAGACTTCTGTGTATATGTTACTGTGAATGTCCGAAATACAGTGTATTAATGCGAGAGCTGGCAAACAAACAAAATGGGCTGGCTTAATTTTTTTTTAACACCACCTGCTCGACAATGCCTCATTATATATCATGCAAACCTTACTCAAAGTAAATCATTATAGCCCTTGTCTTTTGCCGGGTTGTAATGTTGTACTGAATTTCATTATAACCCGCCGGGCAGTAATGTGATTCTCACTTCTCTTAGTTCTTATTGTTATGCATTTAAAGTCTAATTTCGTCAAAATCGCGCGGCGCGCGGCTGCTGCAGCTGCTGGTGGCCGACGGCGAGGAGGTGGACGGCGGCGCGCGCCGCGCCTCATTTATTTGAAAATCGAACTTATTCGAAAATCGAGCTGGCCACGCCACGGCAAGCCGAACGAAAAAAAATCAATACTTAAAACAAAAGCCGCGAGTATTTCAATACGGTGCAATCAGTATCAGACAAAACTGTAAAAGAAGATAGAATAAAACCTTAAGAAAATGTCGAGTGACGAAAGTGATTTAACTGTGCCAATTATATATAATTAGTAATGAAAATAGTATTTTAATAATTAAAATAGTTTTTCTAGTAGCCCTGGTTTTTATTGTCTCGCAAAAGGTGAGAAAAGTAGAGTATACTCCTCAGGGATAAAACTGATTTTGCCTTGGGCGCGCTTAAATCCTTCACTGCTCTCAGGACTCCATTTTAATTCCCTCACTTCGTTCGGGAATCAACTCAAAACCCCCTCGCTACGCTCGGGAGTTAAATCTGGAGTCCTTCGTTACGCTCAGGATTCAATATCGCGCCCGTGACATAATACAGTGCTTTATCCCCTTGGTGTACAATCTACTATTATATTCTTTAAGCATTAAACTACAACAATATACACATTGCCTCAAACATGTTTTTTGAACCATTTTTTTTATGTTTTCATTAATTCATAGGACGGTTTAGCCCCCGCACTCACCAGCCTGATCTGCACCTTCGTACTGGGGAATAATAGGAGAGACCGTGTGACAAGGTTTCAGCTTGCCTCAAGCATGTACTCCAAAAATCGTGCCAGCATTCGCACAAGATTAAGATACACTGGTGAATTTTTACATCCACCAAGATTTTTGGTGAATGTCCGATGGCGATAATCGTGTAAGATGGTGTAAGTCTGAATTTTTCTTAATTCATAATTGAATCGGACATACACAGGTGAATGTTAACAGACACAGTGAATCTTGGATTACGCGATGTGCGTGAATTTTAAGAAATGCCGGTGTTTTGTTTCAAAGTAGCAATTTTTGTTTTGTTCCAAAAAAATTGTTGAATGTCATTATCGACAAGTTATCGACATACACCGGTGCATCTTAACATTCAATAATTTCGGACATTCACAGTAACATATAGGTATACTAGACTTATTACATAGCTAGATTTATTACGGAAACCACTAGATTACGTGGCTAACAAATGTGTGACAATGGCGCCCTCGGATCCAGGTAAGAGAGGCAAGACCAAGAAGTCCGATTCTGAGTCCGAGTCCGAAGTTAACGTGTTCTTGGAGGGTGACATGCGTGCAAATTGTCACACTTCCATGGACGCCCAAGATCGTGCGAAGTGGAGGAGAAAGAGTCGGAAGGCGGACCTTGAGCTCTGAGGGTATTTTGGCCTCGGATGCAATCAGGAAAATACGTCTCCATGACGATGATGATGAAATCATCTTCATGTTACCTACTTCAGGGGCGAAGCAAAAAATTGTGATCACAAATAGCTAGGCCACAAAGTTAGGTTGCGGACTGCGGCTTAACGTCTCGAAAACTCAGGGGAGGGTTATGGCTAGCAGTGGATGGCATTGTTATTTCTAGAATTGCAATAACAGAAAATATGTCATTAAATGAGATGGCAGATAAAGATAGCCAAAGAATTTTCAGTTCGTTATTGTACGATAAAATCAAATGGGTATGTGTTATCAAATAATCTAGTTTTCAACTAATAAGCACTGCTAGTTTTTGCACGCGGCTCCACTCGCGTGGTTGTCGGCTATCGCGAACAAACATAGCCTATGTCCTTTCTCATGGTCTAATCTACCCCTTTACCAAATTTGATCAAATTTGGTAAAGGGGTAGATTAGGCGTGAAAGCCTAACATACAGACAGACAGACAGACAGACAGAGTTACTTTCGCATTTATAATATTAGTATGGATATGGATTGGCGTGCAAGCGTCTATTTGCTCACCAAGTTAAGTGATAGACGAATGACTTTTCTTTGATCTTAAGGAATAAAGTACTCAAAAAGATCTTAATACTTTTATTTTTCCTTCTTCCTGTTGACTGATTGTTTTGATATTTGCTACACTTTTGTTGTAGACTTTGTGGTCAAGATCGTTCTGACGCTGACTGAACAATCAAAAGCCAATCACAGGTTACTGGTAGACATAGGACTCCCCAAATGTGCGCTATTGCTCCCGATCCTCTTCCTTTCGCTTTCATTCCAGTCTTTGTATATCGTCTTTACCATGGTGAATGTTCTGATGAGCTCTTCCAATTAGTCCCACCCTCTCCTTTTCTTCACAGGACGACACGTGCAGGGCTAAGATGCCATCCGTATACGGTGCAGAATTTACCTGTTAGAACCAAGCGTTTCAGTGACTCATTCTTATGCCGCACCACTAAGACCTGGAGCTCCCTGCCAGCTCACGTGTTTCCTTCTTCCTACAGTCCCGGGTCCTTTAAGCGGGGCGTGAAAAGGCATCAAGCTGAGTGCCACCACTGTTAACATGGTACATGTTTACGATGGAGACCCTCTTTCCGAAACTTTGCCTTTCGTCTCGTTTCGTTTGCGTCAAATTGACGTGTCCTTCATAA
Organism: Eilema sororculum; assembly: GCA_914829495.1. NCBI lineage: Eukaryota > Metazoa > Arthropoda > Insecta > Lepidoptera > Erebidae > Eilema > Eilema sororculum. The sequence goes on along the minus strand of OU618545.1, from coordinate 21,100,988 downwards.
AAAAAAAGTAAGTAACTAATTGGATTGTAGGTTCAATCGAAGATAATCCATAACTACGTGGTTGTTCAGCCGAGGTTTCAGGCGACTCCCACATTTCCCCAGGTCTGCCCTTAGTCAACTGTAAATAGAATTGTCCAAAATAATAAAAACAGTGTTGGCATTTGGTAATTGTATTAATTCCTCGATAATCGCGCCCCGATATGATATAGAGCGCAATGATTCAACAATTTGACATCATAACTATTTATGATTGGTAGGTAGGATATGTACTTTCATAATGATTATTGTAAGTGATAATAGGAATGCTTATGTGCTTATAACACCATAAAATCGTATTGTGAATATGCTTCCGGAATTAGAAGTGCTCTTTTTGAGCGACCGATTGCTTACTTTTGGGTCTAACGCTGCGTCTATAGCGCTGTGTCGTAGAATGTTTATTCACTATTATTTAGTATATCATTAAGCAGACCTACGAATACTGTTTCTTTCTTTTTTAGGGTTCCAATAGTCAAAAGGAAGACACGAAACCCTCATGATCACTTTGTTGTCCTCTGTCTGTCGGTCGACCTTAGGTATTAAGTTGGAAGATTCCTACTACATATTCAAGTCTGTAACGTCTTGAAATTGTACAAAAATCAAACTTCTATGTCAACGTCATCAAAATATATTGCGGTTTATTTATGTGCAGTCAGCGTCTAAATGTCTTGACGCCGAAGTCTAAAAATGATCTCATAACTCTCGTATTAAGAGCAAATCAAACTGTTTTATTGATTTAAATGGTATTATTGTCCAATCTGCGGTAGCCTAGTGGTATGGGTAATGGACTGCTGAGACGAAGTCTCGGGTTCGATCCCAGGTTTACCATGGCACACACCAATGACTTTTCGATGCTTTTCGAAGTTATGTGTTGTGTATTTATCGCAGGTTTATAAGTGCCCGGTTAATGGCAATAGGCTCGCCACCTATTACATTGGCACCTAAACTTACTTTGTACGTCAACATCTTTGTAATGCTGACTATACCTTAGGCCCTGAATCCAATTTTGTACGAAATCCTTATTGCGTAAGTCCGTCACGCACAAGACTGGATTTTTCTGTTTTTAAATCTATAAACATTGTACTAAACAGGAATTGAACGTCCAACTTCCAATCTATCAGTTAAACATTCTACTACCACGCTAGAAAAGGTTAAACAGTGACCAATATCGATTAAATCCCATTACACTAACGCCCATTCATATCAAATATTGACCTACGGCATGATAATAACACTGAGTCCACCAGTGGGTGACCGAACTCGATAACATCTCAGTTGAGAGCAGTCTGTACCCGTATCAACTTCTCTTATCTCCTCTCAAGTAAGTAAACACAATACTTTTACAGCATATAAATATGTGCATTTAATATTATGATAATACTTAGTGTGTACAAAATGAAAGCTCTGTGTAACGGATTCTTTTGCGATTAATTTTTAACGCCCGACGCAAAAACGACGGAGTGTTATTTAGGTATTAATTGGTGCTGAATTATAGCTGAAATGGATAAGTGATAATTGTGATAGAATTCGTTCAAATTTGCTTTTATTTCAAGAAATAATATTCCTGTAAACTTCTGACAGTATCAAGGGTATACGAAAATTAAATGCCTACCTAATCATTGAAATGAAATTATAAACAACTAGGTTTTGCCCGCGGCTCCATCCGCGTGGAAGTCGGTTATCGCGACCAAACATAGCCTATGTCCTTTCTCATGGTCTAATCTACCCCTATACCAAATTTCATCAAAATCGGTTCAGTGGTTAAGGCGTGAAAGCGTAACATACATACAGACAGACAGACAGACAGACAGACAGACAGACAGACAGACAGAGTTACTTTCGCATTTATAATATTAGTATGGATGAATGAAAATGATAACAATGGTTGTTGAAAAGAATCCAAATTAAAACATCGTCGGGATTAGTGTCAATAATAAAATACATATATAATCACGCCTTTATCCCTGGATTGAATTCGGTCCCACGTAATAGGGGGTGAGCATATTACTCAAGGAATGCATCTGAGGTTGAGTCAATAATAAAAGAAAACCTAAATTCGATAAAAAAACAATGTAATAATATTTGCGTAAACTTTCTACAATACTTATCCTACTTCTAAAGTTTTAACGGATCTTATTATAAACTAGCTGTGCCCGCGACTACGTCCGCGTGGAATGTACTTAATAAAAAAAATCAGTTTATTTTTTTTTTGTTTCTGGCATTTTTTTTTTAGCCTAATTTACTCCTTATTACATAAGCTATCTGCCAGTGAAAGTCCCGTCCAAATCGGTCCAGCCGTTCCAGAGATTAGCCAAAACAAACAGACAGACAGACAGACAAAAAATTTAAAAATATATATTTTGGTATGTGTACCGTATATACATTCATATGCATGTAGTAGAAAGCGGTTATTTTAATATTACAAACAGACACTCCAATTTTATTTATTTGTATGTATATGTATATGTATAGATAAAGAAATAACTTTATTCTAAATTTTGATTCTTTGATTCTTTGATTCCTCCCTTACAGGGGGAATGCCCTGACCAACTTGGCTACCGAGACACGAGTGATGTGATTCCAATTTCCCTTCTATTTCTAGTTAGCATACTTAATGCTGTAAAATTCATTCAAATAAACCTATTACGACTTAGTTTGTGTTAATCGAGTGTTCCCGACGTTTCAGTTGCTTTTCAGTAGTTTGAAGGATGGTGGGTCCATCATGATAAAATTTGAGATGTACGGATCGGATAGCCTCCAAGTTAGTACACCTGGTCCTCGATTCTACTAAAGCTAAACCACGGTGATGCTACTGCCACTGCAAAAAATGTCATTAAATAATAGACTTTCAGCAGATAGCATTAAAGTTCAATATTAAATAACTTTATGCAGGGTAATTGAAAAAGTGTAATGAAATTGTTTTCATTTCATTTTGGGCTGTAGGGGTATAGAAATGAAGTCTAAAATTTAATGTAATTTTTGGATAACTGTGGCACCACAGTGGTTTAGCTTTAGTAGAATCAAGGGCCTGCTTACTAATAATTGATGGGCAACGCTCTTGCACAGGATTTCGTCTCAGGGCTGGGAAGTTAGGTTAGCCAACAGCCAATACTCTCTTACCTAAACCAGTATATGTGTATTAAATGTGTATTATGTTCATATCGATTGATATAAGTAGGTATATTATATTGTTTATATATGTTTTTATATAGTATATTGTTTATATATATATATATATGTGTGTGTGTGTGTGTGTGTGTATATATGTAGGTATATCTATTATGGATGTCATTTATTGATCTGTATGTATTGTACGTATTGCTTCAGTGCATGTAAATAATTAATTTTGATATTGTTTAAACATTACGTAAACTTCTTTTGTGCCTACCTCGTTAGCTCTGCACCACCCTATGGTTGACTGGTAGAGAATGCCTACGGCATTAAGTCCGCCAATGTACTTTGTGCATGAAGTTAAATAAATAAAAAAATAAAAAAAAAAACCAAGATATCCATTAATAATTTCACTTAGTAGTTATTTATGATTTTACATAGGGTGATACAAGTATTTTAAGATTACGATAGTAAATGAACTAACAATAAATAAAATTGAATGATTTTTTATGGCATTTATTATGCTAACTTTTAAGTTCGAAAAAACATCGGATAGAATGAAATGCTCAAGTGAGATTTGAACTCACGTCCTTTCCCTTACACACACCCCTTACCACTCGCTTACAACATTAAATAAAGTTGATATTTTGCGAAAATTTGTAATTTGCAACAAAATGCAGAACATTTCAAATTTTGTATGATTTGCTACAAAATTTATGAAATGTTACAACAGTGTAAGTTTTGCGTTAGTTTAAAAAATGCTAATAAATCATTTTTTTAGAGGAAAAAAACGATGTATTTTCAACAAATATAGGAAACTGTACTTAGGACTATTTTCATAAGTGTGTTAGCAACAATGTAACTTGAAATGACTCTATGTTTCTTAATCAATAAAAAATAAACAAAAAAAAAAGCCAGTGTCGGGTTCCAAAGTGCAAGATTTAATTGCATCCGGGATGGGTGCTCATATATTATGGTGATAATAGAATCGCGATTGAATCCGTTAAAATAGTTTTATTAACTACAATGCTATGATAACTTTCTTATCTTTTTTGTTGTACTTCCAAACAGTTTCTGTTTGAACCCATGACAAAACGGAGACGATATATGCGTTTGGGGTGAGAGGGTGAGAGGTTGTTTGTGTTTGTTTGTGCAAATCCATGTAGCCATTTTCTCCGAAACTACTAAACCTGTCCAATTTTGATGGAGTATTCAATAATTATGGGTTCAGCTTTAATTGGAGCATGTTCTTAGATAGGTGGTACAATGACAACTCAACAGGGGGCGCTACAGAAAGCATTTTTAACACAAATCAATGTTGCCATTTTTCTCCAAAACTACTCGTCCGATTTTGATGAAGTTTTCAATTATTGGTTTGGGTTTGATTGGTGCATGTTTTTAGATAGGTGTTACGGTGACAACACACTAGGGGGCACTGCAGTAAACATTTTTTGAATTATTTTGTATACGTCATGGGTTTTTTCAAAAATTTATTTTTCCTTGTTTATTATGTTATTCCTCTCAAGTTAGTAACTAGAAAATAGATTGGTATTATTAAGAACTGCAAGAAAAATAATCTACATACTTCCATGTCAAAATATTTAGTAGTGAGTAAAAGTACCTAGGTACTATAACTAAATAAATAATAAATATTCCACAACATTCTACACAACGCTATCTAGACCCATGGTAAGCTATTATAGCTTGTGTTATGAAATCTAGAATGCGGATAAACATAATTATATACTTTTTTTTGTAAATACATACATATTATACATAGAAACACCCAGACCAATGCAAATAGCCATATTCATGCATACAAATATTTGCACTGAGCGGGGATCGAACCCGCGCCTCCTGCGTGGCAGTCGCGTGCACTACCGCCACGCCACAGAGGCAGAGGTGCCATGTGGTAATGCGAACTTAAGGTTATGTATTCAAAATAGGAAAAAACTGAAATGATTAGGATTTTTGTCAGTGTCATCACTAACAAAAACATTCATTTAGGTACTATGTACATAACTAATTATATAAACACGCCCCTCTTATCGAAACTAAACGTGCCCCCTTTTTTTTTTAAAAACTAGCTTTGCCCGCGGCTCTACCCCCGTGGATGTCTGTTATCGCGACCAAACATAGCCTTTTTTTTCCGTGCGGAATCCCCTCCGATACCCCCCCCCCCCCTGTCGGAGCCGGAAGGGGAGGTTATGTCGGACTCGAACTTGTGAGGTTGTCATCGACATATCCCTCGCACCCCGGCTGACCCAGGGGACCAAATATAGCCTACTATGTCCTTTCTCAAGGTCTAATCTACCTCTATACTAAATTGCATCAAAATCGGTTCACTGGTTTAGGCGTGAAAACGTAACATACAGACAGACAGACAGACAGACAGATAGACAGAGTTACTTTCGCATTTAATTTTATAATAGTATGGAAGTATGGATACTATAAATTTAAATGAAATGAACATTAAAAGAGTTTGGATTATCAGGATATCCTCCTGATAATCCAAACTCAATTAAAATTCGGAAGTGGACTAGTGTTGCTTCCATTGAACAGCTGTTCTGACTGATTGCTCAAGAATTTGGCGCCTGGCTTTCAAGAATGAAGACTTCACTCCAGACTTGAAGACACAGGTCGTTTTCTGGCAGACTCTGGCAGTCTGCCAGACTAGACTCTGTCAGAAAACCACCTGCGTCTTCAAGTCCGAAGTGAATAGGCAGAGTGCTTCTCATCAGTCTTATTATCCGAGCGAACATTCTGGATTCATCCGAAGCTTGGATTTTGAGACCCAGGGCCCACTTTTCTAATAATTACAACGTGGATTGGTCTAGTTGAACTACTACACTCGTGCTAAAATGTTTCTCCAATCTCCGCGTGTGTTCCTAATTAGCGGAGAACAAATAGAGAGCAAGTTTCATGCGTGTTCCGTGATCTTTATCACATGATGAGTGATGGCACTGATGACTAATGAAATCAACAGTGTCGATAATGAACATCACTGAACGTCGAGTGATCACACTAATGAGGCAGCACACTAAGCGCGTTTGTTTCCCGCTCAGTGCTAATATTTATTTCCTTACTAGCTTTTGCCCGCGGCTCCACCCGCGTGGGTGTCGGTTACCGCGACCAAACATAGCCTAATCTACCCCTATACCAAATTTCATCGAAATTCGTTCAGTGGTTTAGGCGTGAAAGCGTAACATACAGACAGACAGACAGACAGACAGACAGACAGAGTTACTTTTGCATTTATAATATTAAGTATGGAGTATGGATATGGATACCGGGTGTAAGGGGAACACTCCCGAAGCCGAACACCCCTAGTAGTACTACAGTTACCTAACACATTGGCATAAAAATAAAATCGATTTTGGACAAAATAAGTTTTTTTTCCAATTTATTTTTGACTTCTTTATTTTTTATTTTGAATTATTTACTCTCCATCGTGTTAGTAAAGCTACATGAAACGGTAATTTCATAAAAAACACCATTACAAAAAGCACGCACTTGGTGCTAGTTGCTTTTTTTGTAGTGATATTCTTTTTATGAAATTAAAAAATACCTATTTTTTTCTCCAAATCGATTTTATTTTTATACCAATGTGTTATAATGTAACTGGAGTACTACTAGGGGTGTTCGGCTTCGGGAGCGTTCCTCACACCCGGTATACGTGTAAGTATTTGGCATTGGTTTGGGTGTTGTCATACGCTGCAGATACCTATTCACCAGCCAAAACCCCGTCTAGGTGGTGCGGTATAGAATGTCCAGAAATACATACATTAAGCTCACGGTAATTCATTCCCTGCGGGGTAGGCAGACACAACAACTCGCCAACTGCTTCTATCCTTACACTTCGCAGTTCACGAGCTACTTACCTCCACTGGAATATTTATTATTATTATGTTCTTGTACTTATATCATTGCTACTTATTTATAAATCAATGAACGGAGTGGACGGTGCAAAGTTTATCGAGATAAGGTCAAATCCGGAAAAGAAAATAACTTGTCCCATATTACACAATAGGTAAGTGTTTGTAAACAGTCGCATTAACCAACGCGAGTATGTTCTTTTTGTTTCAAAAAAAAAACGGGGAAAATAAAATAAAATCGAAAAATGCCAACTCGCGGTCATCCGCGACTTTTACGCCCGCGAGTTGATACCATTTGATACCACCCACTAATACGAATCACTGGCGCTAGCGCTTAGCAGTAGGTACACTGGGTAAACAGAATTTGAGAGTACTTAGTTCCCAGTGCTACCTGGATTGTGTTTTCGTAGGCACTCATAAGTGGGGGTGCTGGGTAGGACAACCTCCGCGTGGTGCACCCTGGTAACGTGGGCGACGACGTGGGCTTCGCGCGAGGCGCACGTCGTCGCCCATGGCAAATAGTCCACCAAGGAGGGTGGGCCTTTATGGCCGGTTTCGAGTTCTCCGCATGCGCTCTGCTAAGCAGAGCGTACCTAGCGGAGAACTCTCAGGGCGACGAGTACTTTGCCACTGAGCGATCAGTGGTGAAGTACACGGTCCCATAGGGACCATCGATCGGCCGAGCCGTACCCCCGTCTGACAACAGACGGGCATGGTGGCTCTTAGGAGTTGCGAGGAAGAAAACCTCTATAAAAAATCACCCCGAACCCCACGCTCTGACGCCTGGCAATGGGATGCATCACTGGGGGGTACTCAGTGCCTAGGGCGTCACTCACTCCCACCTTCCCACCTTTCCCATCCTCACATACACTCCCAACCTCTCTACTTCTACCTCAACGTCGGCGGACATTAACCGTTAAAACTATGGCTATGGAAACGACATCGAATAAAACTACCCATGAGGGTACCCGGACTTCGTCCGGGGAATCCCTTGCTGTGACTGGTGGTCGAATGGACATCCATTCGGCGACCAGCCATGGCGACCCCCGCCCGGGTTCATCCCGGATGGTATATGGGAGGGGTCACCACAGTCCCACAGGCCCATGGGTGTGCCTCAAAACCACCCAAAAAGGTGACGCGGAAGACGTGTCGACTCGTGCTGGCTCGGAGATGGAGTCGGCCGCCGGCGTGGGTGGCGGGACCGAGGATACCCCCGGTCTCGATATCCATGCCGACGTAGGTAGAAAGAGACCCAGGTCGAGCGGACCAGGCAAGGGCCTGTTTCGTCGGCCTGGGTCTGAGGCATCTAACAGCGAGGAGGACCTTCCTAGTAAGAGGAAGATAGTGGCTACCACCGCGTGTAGAGGCCGGAAAGCCGACCTCTACAGAGCGAAAGGGAAGGTAGCAGAGCCGCCAGCGATTGTGTCCCCGCTACCAAGCGGGAAGGTCACGGAGGTGCCAGCGGCGCAGAACATCTTGGCTGCTCTTTCCCGCATTTCTGGCGCTGTAAAAGGCCAGAAAAATATTGCGGGAAAGAAGAGGGTCGTGGCAGATGCCGTAACGGGTGCCGCCAAAGCGCTGGAGGAGCTCCTGGAAAGGAGCGTCTCCAGCGAGGAGGAGAAACTCCGGGCTCGTGTTGCGAGCCTGGAGTCGGAGCTTGCCGACTCCCGCAAGCAGCAACAGCTGATGCGGGAGGAGATCAGTCAGCTGACGCAGCTGGTCCAGGGGGCCGGGGAGGCTCGGGGTGCTAAAACCCCCGCTCCCCGTGCTCCTTCTAAGGTGACGCCTACGGTGGTCCAGCTGCTGGAGGCCATCGAGCGACGCCTCGGCGTCCTCGAGGACCGGGCATACCGCCCGCCGCTGGCGGCACCCGTCGTCGCGTCATATGCGACGAAGGCTGCGCCCAGTGGGGCTCCTGGTCCCAAGTCGAGGGCCTCCGCCCCCTCCGCCCCTAAGAAGACGGTACCTAGGGGAGGTGGCAACCCCGCCTCCCCAAGCAGTACAGCCAATGCTCCCGTTGCATCCCAGAATCTCTCCAGTGAGGGGGTCTGGGAGGTGGTGGGAGCAAAGAAGAAGGCGGCCAATGCCACCAAAAAGGCGGCGAAGGCCGCCAAGAAGGCGGCAAAAACCGCCGCAAAAGTGGCAAAGGCCGCCGCGGTGAAGGCGCCAAAGAGGCTCCGCGTTCCCCGTTCCTCTGCCGTGGTCATTACGGTGACGACAGAGGGCAGGGCGAGGGGCGTGGGGTATACCGAGGTCCTGAGACAGGCGAGGGCCTCGGTGGACCTTAAAGCCCTCGAAATAGAGGGAGGTCTCCGGTCCAAAATGACGCGGACCGGAGCACGCCTCCTTGAGGTCTATGGCGCCACCAGCGGCCCCAAAGCAGATGCCCTAGCGGCAAAGCTAAGGGAGTCGCTGGACACGGGTGACGTCCGCGTCACCAGACCCAACAAATGCGCGAGTCTACGCATTTCGGGTCTGGATGACGCGGCCACGACGGAGGAGATAATCTCCGCCGTCGTGGAGGCGAGCGGCTGCCCTCGTGACCAGGTGAGGTCAGGTGAAATCCGCTTTGGCCCTTTCGGTCACGGGTCGGCAGTCGTGAGCTGCCCCGTCGCGGCGGCCCAAAAAGTGGCGGACGGACGGAGCCTCCTTATCGGAGGCTTCCTGAGGGCACAGGCGCATCTCCTGCAGCCACGCGAAGCCAGGTGCTTTAGGTGCCTGGTCGTGGGGCATGTGGGAGTGCAGTGCACAGCGGAAGTCACCGTGGGAGACCGGTGCTTCCGCTGTAGTCAGCCCGGTCACGTGGCTCTTGCCTGTGACGCTCCGCCACGCTGCTTTAAATGCGTGGCGGAGGGCAAGGAGGCCGACCACTGGGTGGGCAGTAAGGCCTGCACTGCCTCAAGGCCAAAGCCCCGTCCGTCCACACGGGGAGGTGAGGGTGCACTCTCGCGGCAGGGTGCGGAAATGGACGTCCATTAATGGGCACCCATATCCGCATCCTTCAGGTGAACCTGAACCACTGCGCTGGTGCTCAGGACCTTCTGTACCAGAGCATCAGGCAGTGGTCCATTAACGTGGTGGTTGTCGCCGAGCCGTACTGGGTTCACCCGGGAAGCCCAGTGGATCTGCACGGCCTGGCGACTGTCTTTGGGGGGACCGCCGCGGACGACTCGCGCCTAGCGCTTATCGCTAGGGGCCCGGGTTGTGTCGCGGCGGAATATGAGGGGGTGGCTGTCGTGGCCGTTTACATCTCGCCAAACCTCGACCAGCATCAGTTTGAGCTATGGCTCCCTGAGCTGGACGTCGTTCTCGCTGCATGCCGGCCTCGCCCTGTCCTGATCCTGGGAGATTTCAATGCCTGGTCGCAGGCTTGGGGCTCCCGGGAAACCAGAGACAGGGGGAGGATACTTCAGGACTGGGTCGCTACACGTGGCCTAGTCATCCTGAACCGGGGGAATGTCGCAACCTGGACGCGGCGGGGGCTCAGCTCGGTCATAGACGTTTCGTTTGCGACCCCTGAGCTCGCCCGCCGTGTCCAGGGATGGCGTGTGGTGGAGGAGGAGGAGACGTCATCAGATCACCGATATATTCGGTTCGACGTCTCCCCTCCACCAAACCTGCCGCCAGCTATTGTGAATCCCCCGGGACCGCGTTGGGCACTCCATCGCCTGGATCCGGAGGCTCTCCTGGAGGCGGCCATAGTGCAGGCCTGGATCCCGATAGCGGACAGACCTGCCAATATTGATGCCGAGGTGGAGTGGTTCGGGAGAGCCATGTCGCATATCTGCGATGCGGCGATGCCCAGGGCTAGGCCCAGACCGGCGAGAAGACAGGTGTACTGGTGGACGCCGGAAATCGCGCAGTTGCGCGCGGAGTGCGTTGCCGCGCGCCGCCGGTACACCAGATTCCGCCGGAGGCGTCGCCGCCCAGACGATGCGGCAGCCCGAGAGACGGAGCTCTATGATGGGTACAAGGGGGCCAAGAGGGCCCTCCAGACGGCCATCAAGCGGTCCAAAAAGGTGGGCCGCGTGGAGCTGATGGAGACCTTGGAGCGGAACCCGTGGGGGCGCCCGTACCTTATGGTAAGGGGCAAATTACGCCCCAAGGCGCCCCCACTGACCCAGAGTCTCCAGCCGGAGCGGCTGGTGGGGGTCCTGGACTCCTTGTTCCCATCAAGAGCGGAGGAACACATTCCTCCGCGCATGGCTCCGTCCCAGGCACCCAACGCGGAAGGCAGCGAGAACGACGTGCCCGTAGTCACAGAGGGTGAGCTAGGGGCGGCTGTACTGCGGCTTAAATCCCGCAGAAACACCGCCCCTGGACCCGACGGCATTCCAGGCCGAGCATGGGTCCTGGCTCTCGAAGAACTTGGGCCTCGACTTATAGGGCTCTTTAGCGCATGCCTCGAAAAAGGCCAGTTCCCCAAGGTCTGGAAGACAGGGAAACTGGTCTTAATCCGAAAGGCGGGGCGGCCGGCAAATTCCCCATCAGGGTACCGGCCGATCGTGTTGCTCGACGAGGTGTGCAAGCTCTTTGAGCGCATTATTGCACAACGCCTCGTCAAGCATCTCATACGCGTGGGGCCTGATCTGTCGGATAGCCAGTTTGGCTTCCGTCAGGGGCGCTCCACCGTAGACGCGATCATGCGCATTAGAGGCCTGACGGAGGAAGCAGTCTCACAGGGTGAGGTGGTGGTGGCGGTGTCTCTTGACATCGCCAACGCCTTCAACACCCTGCCCTGGAGTTGCATTAGGGAGGCGCTTATCTACCATGGAGTGCCTCCCTACCTCCGTCGAATTGTCGGGGCCTATCTCTCTGAGAGGGCCATTACTTACCCGAGTTGGCTAGGGCCGGGTCGGCGGGATGTGTCGTGCGGTGTTCCACAGGGATCGGTATTAGGGCCACTCCTGTGGAACATCGGCTACGATTGGGTGCTGCGTGGTCCGTTGCTCAGAGGGGTCACCGTAACGTGTTACGCCGATGACACCCTCGTTACGGCGCGGGGAGCAACGCACCGAGATGCAGCACTAAAGGCCACGGCAGGTGTTGCTCAAGTCGTGGGTCGGATACGGCGGCTGGGTCTCGAGGTCGCCCTTCACAAGTCCGAGGCTCTGTGCTTCCACGGACCTCGGATGGGGCCACCTGCGGGATCCAGCCTACAGGTAGGGGGCGTCAGCATCGGCATCGAGCCCTCGATGAAGTATCTGGGACTCGTGCTCGATGGCCGGTGGAACTTCGGACATCACTTCCGAAGTTTGGTCCCAAAACTGAGGGGGGCGTCAGCTGCACTCGCGCGGCTGATGCCCAATATCAGGGGACCCAACGCCCCCTGCAGGAGACTGTACCTGGGGATCGTGCGAAGTATGGCCCTATACGGGGCCCCCGTATGGGCAGAGAACCTGACGGCCAGTAATGTGGCTAGATTGCTGAGCCCACAGAGGGCGATGGCCGTCAGGGTGATAAGGGGATACCGCACGATCTCAGGTGAGGCGGCATGCCTCTTAGCCGGGACCCCTCCATGGGACCTGGAAGCGAGAGCCCTTGCGTCCCTATTTATATGGCGCAAGGAGGCGCTGGAGCGGGGCCAATGGCCTGCGTCTCGAGAAATCGAGGCCCAGCGGTCCCAGCTCTACCAGGAAACCGTGGAGACATGGAAGGTGCGACTTGAGCAACCAAAGGGGGGATTCGCCACAATTGCGGCCGTCAGACCGGTCATGGACGAGTGGCTGGAGAGGAGACACGGTGCTCTCTCCTACCGGTTGTCACAGATACTTACCGGGCATGGTAGCTTCGGTAGGTATCTGTGGCGAAGACACCGGGAAACCACGGCCGAGTGTCAGCACTGCGAGGACCACAGCGATGACACAGCGCTCCACACGCTGGTGGAGTGCACGGCGTGGGTGCAACAGCGCCAGGTCCTCGTGGTGGGTCTGGGCGTGGGCACCCTCTCGCTTGAGACCATGGTGCGAGCCATGGTCTCCAGCGGGAGTAAGTGGGACTGCGCCGCCTCTTTCTGTGAGCAGGTCATGCTCGTGAAAGAGGCGGCGGGGCGAGAGCGGGAGAAAACTCTCCCACCCGAGTTCCGCAGTCGGCGGCTTGGGCACCGCCGACGTGTCTTCGCCGAAGACCATCGGCCTCCATGACCGGGGGCCTGAGGACGGTGAGTTGGCTGCTCACCGTCTTTACAGAAGCAGGCCCATGACGGCAGCGTGACGTGAGGGATTCACGCACGCCCCCCCCCCCCTAAGAAGCGGGGTAACACCCGAAAACCCCCCCCATAGACGCGGGATAGCACCCGAACCACCCCCGAGACGAGGCCGCAATTGTAGCCGTGGGTCTGATGGGAGTCCTGGGACATCCTTCCGAGGGCTTACCCGGGGCTCCCATCCATAGGCTTCTGGGCGTTACCGTGGGGGTTTTTAGTCGGTAGGAGTCCGGCATGACATCCATGAAGGATTTTCCCCCACGGTTAAAAAAAAAAAATAAATAAAAAAAAAAAAAAAAAAAAAAAGGCACTCATAAGTGGCCCTGGTGTTCAAGTAAATGGGCAATGGTGATTAGGTCTGTGGAGATGGTATCAAGTCCCCACTCACGCCGTAGGTCCACGTCATCGGTGAAACACCATCAGCTAGACCAAATCTTCATACTTTGCGTGGTTGGCTGCTTGGTGTTACCATATTATAAATAACATTAGAAAAAAGCGCGGTAAGTATTCTACGTCTCGTTCCAAAGTTAAAATCCATGGCTCACCTTACTCTAGACTAGAGCCCTCCCATCGAAAGCTGGCGCAAGAATCTGCGCCATATTTGAAAAACCAACGGGTTGCAACACTTACTAGGGTCTGGTCAAGTATCTACTATGATAGGCTAATTTTCGTGTATTACCTAATAGGAAAAGAATCATAGTTCAACTCCGTTATTTCGGTGTATACTTAGTGTTGCAACTTGTTGATTTTGCAAATTTGGTGCAATTTTTTTGCACTAACTTTCGTTGGCCAGACTCTGGAATCCATGGCTAGAATTCATCCTAAATCAGCCAGACGTTCAGTCATTAGAGCTTTCCTTAGTAACAATCATTCGTCTGAAAAATAGGTAAGATGCTAAAATAATAGGAGCATTTACCTACTTTGCAGATAACTTACTTGCACTTTTTCTTACCTAGCCCTTTTATCTCGTTGCTGGGCAACGACCTCTCTCAAATCTCTCCACTTTTATCCTTCACTACACTTCACACCTCAACATTATCTTTCTATAAATAATTGCATATTCTACTGACTATGTAGTCAAATAAGTTCATATGTAGTCAAGTTATAAGGTAACTTCTATGAAAAAAGATTTAGTGACGTTATAAAATTGAATAGCCAAATCAGTTACTATGGGTGGATTATTAAAAATAAATAAGAACTATAAAATAAGAACCGACACAATTTTTACCACTCTGTTACCATTCTTAATTTAATAAATTCGGTTAGATAATTTATTTTAACTTTAAGAGATGGCCCAATAATGAACAAAGTAATTTCGTAACAACTCTCTTATTTATTCAATTCACGTGTTACGGTGCTCGTCGATCGCATTATTTTTAAAAACGTCTAGATAACCTTTGTAATTAAGATAAACCATGTTCAGCACCAATACTTAGGTATACTAAAGTCAGTCTTCGAGAAAAATTGCAATATACATCTTGTGATTCTGTGTTGTATAAAAAAACACGAAAAGTTCGAATGACATTTGAAATTTTCGAACATCGCGCCAAAATTACTATGACCAAAATGTCAGCGAACGGCGACGTTTCAAAAAAAAGTTTTAATGGCACCTGCGTTTTAGGCGTGGGTAAAAAGGCATCGAACTCTATAGCACGAAAGGCTGAAGCATATTTACAAGCAGTTAGTCGGAGTCAAGGGCAACCTCCAGGTTTGTGATTAATTTAAAACCAAATTTTGTTGACCTAAAGGTCTTAGCTAGTGGGTCATAAAATCCCAAAAAAAGAGAGAATCAATTTGGATTATAATTGTCAAGTATACCGAAGCCTCTTCGCGTATAAAAAAAACCGACGTCCTGTTTTTTAATCTATCATTTATTAATGCACAAAATAAATTTTGTTAGGTATCAATTTACTTTTTAAATACAGAACTTTATGGGCACCTGATGTTGCACATCTATAGGTCACTGTAACCTCTTTCCATCAGGTGAGCCTTGAGCTTGTCTGCCACCTAAAACCTAAAACAAACGGCTTGTCAGAAGATATATACCACCTATTTTTAAAGAAGCCAACGGTGAGGGATGACAAGTTTATTCTTTTCAGTTCATATCCAGAGACTTGACCGAGATGTTCTGTACCCTTCTTTTATTATTTTCTCACTGATAATAATTACAAAAACATAATTAATAATTATTATCATTATTGTTTTTATAAGTAAGTACCTACATAGAATTACACCGGTGGTCAATTAGGAGATGAGGTTATACTACACTAGACAGTTATGGTTGAAAGGCAAAAGGGTGCTACAAAATATTTATGAACAGCCATTTTTTTTTACCGTGCGATAAATCCCCACGGATACCACCCCCTGTGAAAAGCCGTTAATCGCGACTGAGCTCGCGTGGATGTTGTTGAAACATAGCATATGTTCTTTTCCAAGGTTTTAATCTATCTCTGTACTAAATTTAATCGAAATTGGTTTTGTGGTTTAGGCGTGAAAGCCCCCCGGCCGGAGCCGGATGGGGAGTTTATGTTATGTTCGACATATCTCTCGCACTCCGGCTGACCAAGGGCCATCCCTTGCGGTCTGGCCCTCCTAACATACTTATTCGCGTCCATTATATTTACTTTTTCAATCAAATTCACAACAAAAAATAAGCATGCTTCGAAAATTCACTTATCTAATTCAATTACCTCTTGTCACCAGTGGCCAAGGTCCAGAAGCAGAGCATTCCAAAGCTGGAGGTGGTGTCCAGGGTCGCCTCCATACCCATCGTGGAGTCCGGAATCGGAGTCACGGAGAAAGTCTACCAAAAGATCAGGGTGAGTTTGGCCACTTTAGCAGAGACATATTTGGAAGAAAAACACTTACGAGACGAGTTACGTCGGTGGCTTAATGTTTAAGGAGTCGGCTTTATGATCGATAGGTCCCTTAATATACTACCTTACTACTACCCTTCGATAGGTTGTAGAGGTCAGATGGCAATCGCAACTCGTAAAATAGTAACTGAGAGATACCTGTGTACTCATATATATTGTGATTTTGCAACGCCACCCGTCAACAGAATCTTCGCAAAGGGCATCAGAATGCGCATAATCGATTATACTTATTTGTAGTTTTATTAGCGGGTATTTGCCATCATTAGTTCCAGTGTTCACATCTAAAACCGCCCTTATTTCCAATCCCCAGGAATCAAACTCACTGATCCGCTGGTACCTGTCTCTTGGCGAAAAATCATTCGCCACAGGCGTGCAGCTCGCTCTACCGGCGGTGTTACTCTTCGAGACCCCCATTCATCAGCTCGACAGGTTCCTCTGCAAATCATTGGACATGGTTGAGAAGACCGTGCCATCGATAAACCTGCCACCACAAGCGGTGAGTAAAAACCTTTTTTTTTACACTACGATCCACAGTTATTATGAACACGGAATATGAGAGATAGTGCCACATGCGCGGTCGAAGGAAGAGAGGTCACATGACCCCGCTCTCCTAAATTCGTGAAAAGTCTTATGGGCTGTGACCGCGCCTGAGGTCGATAGAGGCGTGCGAGAAGGAACCTGCTACCTTATAAAATCAATCAATCAATTAGCATATTGCAGTCCACTGCTGGCCTCTCCCGATAATGGGAGGCTTTAGCCCACTGTTTCAATGCTGACCAGACGGGTTTTATTTTGAATTTTCCTTCTCTTGCAGTGATATCTTCGCTTACGACACCCTTTGGATGACATGGGGTGGTGATAATTGCATTCTTACTCCGTCACCATACGGGACCTAGACCTACTACCCTACAAAAGCCCCCATAAAAATTAAAATAACATACCCTACACTATGCAGATGTATTCGGAAACCCGCCAGTACGTGCTCCGTCGCGCTGACTCCGTCAAACAGCTGGGTACCGCGGTGTTAGACTCGAGAGTCACAGCTGTGACGGCAACAGCCCTCGACCGGGCGCTGACCAGGGCTGACAAATACGTGGACAAGTACCTCCCGCCTGACCACCAGGATGTCAGTGATGGTAAGCTTTTTCTCCACCATGCGTATTTTTTTGTACTTACCACTTAAATAGATGCGAAATGTTTGTGTTTAGGATGTATATGTGGGTAGGGATCAGACTGTGCTGTCCGAGCCAACTTCAGACAAGGCCAGAAGGCTATGTTTTTTCATAAAAAGAACATAACTACAAAAAAAAACGATTTTTGTAATGGTGTTTTATATGAAATTACCGTTTCATTTTGCTTTACTAACACCATGGAGAGTAAATATTGCAAAAAAAAACGATTTTATTTTATCCAAATCGATTTTATTTTTATGCCAATGTGTTATGTACCTAGAGTACTACTAGGGGTTTTCGGCTTCGGGAGCGTTCCCCTTACACCCAGTATATCTCCATTTCTAGTTAAGTGCCTGGTAACTAAAGGCTAGTATATTCTTGGCAGTTTCCAGTCAGGTCTGACTATCTCAAGGTCACTAGATAACTTCTGTTTGAACTCTGTCTGGCGCGTCTAATAAAATTAACCGAAGCAGTCTAAGGACACACACCAACCAGCCACACCGTTTGTGGTGGATTATTGGTAAGTTCCAAAAAGGACAATTGATTTCCAAATAAATAACAGCTTACTTTTTTATTTTACTTTTTTAATTAGCAACTTAAGCAAACGTTCGGCTTCGGTTTGCTTTGGTTGTGAAGAGCGTTCTCCCTGCTTTCACACAATGTAGATACTTAATTGGGTATTAACCTATAGTTAAAATAAATTATTCGACCGAGCTTATTAAATTAAGAATAAAATAATAATTGCATCGGTTCTTACTTTATAGTTTTCATTTATTTTTAATCATCCACCCAAAATATAATAGTAACTGATTTGACTATAAAATTTTATGACGTAAATCTTTTTTCATAAAAGTTACTATGTAACTTATCGTTTTGACGTTTAGTAAAAAGTAACTAATTTGACTAGTCAGTAGAATACCCAATTAAGTACGTAGCTTTTATCTTTTTCGAAAAGATCTTAGGAGACTCCAAAGATTTTCAAGAAGTCCCATTTCAAATATAAAATTAAAAAAAATATGCCCGCTTCACTCACTTCTTTGTCTAGCAGCATACATTGAAGTTAATGGCCTTATCTTCCTATTTAATTACTCATTTTATCTCAATTTAACACATGAGCAAAGAGTATCGTATTCTAAAACCATTTGAGCAATTTGCCTCGTTCGCCAAGTCCTTACCCGCCCTTATTGTCCTATTATAACGAGACAATATTGCCCACAATAACGATAATTTACGGTCTGGTCCTTAATTAACCAAATGCAACAAAAGTACATTATCTATCGTCTGGAACGATGACAAATTAGACAAGTTTATAAGGCTTGGACTCTGAACCTTCAAGAAAGCGATAATATAAAGAGTTATGTGCGTGATATCTCGTGGTATATAGTCTTAATTGAGATGTGGGTGGCTTTGCACTATCAGAGTGGGTCATTGGTTAGTCATAGGTCATAGGTACGATGTTGACGAACAAAGTACTCAAAATGATCCTAATTCCATTGTTTTACCCCCTTCCAGTTGAACGATTGTTCTGATATTAAGTACACACATTCAGTTCGGTCAATTATCTTATTAATAAAAAAAAGTGTTAGTTACACTATTTATAACTCTAGAACAGCTGTACCGATTTGGCTGAAAATTTGTGGGGATGTAGCTTAGAATTATGAGACGGACATAGGATATTTCATCCCGTTCGACCTTTATTTTATCCCGGGTATAGGTTCCTGTGGGTCGGGGTCATGGAATCAGTATTTCTGTGACCGTGGTACATTTGCTTGAAGTACCAGGCTTACAGAAACTTTAGGAACTTTATCTGGGTCGCGGAAACACGAGCAGTGTGTCCTATACCTTTCTAGTACCATATAAATGAATAAAACAATTTGATTTGCTCGTAATACGAGAGTTTTAAGACTTCGTCGTCAAGATATTTATGACGCTCACTGTACTATTTTATTTGAAGTATCAGTCTATTTTTATCTGTAGCTATTTGTTTACATGGCATGAGGCATGAGGCCTTTTTCTCAATGGGGCAAGCAGAGTCCACAATGTTTCCATTTATTACAAACCTGGCATGGCACCTTACATCTTTTACTTTTTGGACAATAATGGATTCTTTGAATGAATGTATGCTAACTATACAAATCGGAATATTAATCGTTACTACATTTAAATCATTTCTAAATTTACATTTGTCTTTTACGTAATATAAATATGTGTGTTCAGTGATAAACTAATCGACATTGGCCCTGACCTTAGCGTTTAAAAAATACTATTGTATATACAGCATTCGTATGTTAGGCAAAGAGGGACGCAGCTACACACCCTATCCCCTAATCCATACTAATATTATAAATGCGAAAGTAACTCTGTCTGTCTGTCTGTCTGTATGTTACGCTTTCACGTTTAAACCACTGAACCGATTTTGATGAAATTTGGTATAGGGATAATTTAGACCTTGAGAAAGGACATAGGCTATGTTTGGTCGCGATAACCGACATCCACGCGGGCTGAGCCGCGGGCAAAAGTTAGTAACTCTATATTTCTCATTCTCGTAATATAGACACCCGGTTTTTGATCAGGCCCTCAATTCTACTAAAACTAAACCACAGTGGTGCCGCAGTCAATGCAAAAAGTGACTTTGAATTTTAGATTTTATTTCTATACAACTAAAGTTCAAAATGAAATGAAAACAGTTTCATTACACTTTTTCAATTACTCTACAAAAAGTTATTTATTTTTTTAATTTTAAATATTTTTTTTTAATTTTGAATTTAATTTAAAAAAAACCGCATCGCTTTGAAGTCTATTATTTAATGCCGTTTTTTGTAGTGGTGGTGGCACCACTGTGCCTTTAAAAAATCAATGCCCAGCTCGTCGGGTGCGTAAGGTTTATAATTTTTTAACCCCATAAACACCCACCACTTTTAATTAAAACTTTAAGCGTCGGTAGCTTAGTGGTTAAGGAGTCGGCCTTACGATCGAGAGGTCCCGGGTTCGATCCTGGCCATTATACTACCGACGTGAACCCACTCCTAGCTCAAGCAATTTAGCTTAGTTGGAGGGGTTAGAGGGAATATTAGTGACTTCGGTGCTAATATTCTTTAAAAAAAAAAAAACATAAATATAATTAAACTAGCTTTTGCCCACGGCTCCGCCCGCGTGGATGTCGGTTATCGCGACCAAATATAGCCTATGTCCTTTCTCATGGTCTAATCTACCCCTATGCCAAATTATATCAAAATCGGTTCAGTAGTTTAGGCGTGAAAGCGTAACATACAGACAGACAGACAGAAAGACAGACAGACAGACAGAGTTACTTTCGCATTTTTATTTAATACTAGCTTTTGCCCGCGGCTCCGCCCGCGTGGATGTCGGTTATCGCGACCAAACGTAGCCTATGTCCTTTCTCATGGTCTAATCTACCCCTATACCAAATTTCATCAAAATCGGTTCAGTGGTTTTGGCGTGAAAGCGTAACATACAGACAGACAGACAGAAAGACAGACAGACAGACAGACAGACAGAGTTACTTTCGCATTTATAATATTAGTATGGATTAGTATGGATATTTGAATGAATTTTTTTATAGCATTTATTATCCTAACTGTTAAGTTCGAAAAACATTGGAAAAAATGAAATGCTCAAGTGGATAATAAAATAATAATATTCATAATACGTTTCGAATTCAGAATGTTTTTTCTTTTACCGAAACCAATTTCGAAAGAAGAAATATTATTCTTATTTAGACTAGTAAACTAGTTTCGAAAATTGGTTTCGTATATGGCCGAAGGGTATTTTTTTAGTATGTATTGTGTTCATTCAGGCACGTGACAAATGTGCATTCTTCCAAGTTTAATCTTAAGTCCTACCTATTGTAAATTAACATCCTAAAAATGCTGCAGTGAAGTTTGTTGCGCCGTTTGTTCCACCAGCGCCTTTTTTTTTATCGTGCGAAAAATCCCCACGAATACCACTCCCACGGAGTCTTGGGTCTTTGGTCGGAGGTGAGATTGCCGAAAGCATATCTCTCGCACCCCGGCTCTACCAGCGCCTTGGAAGCGGTGTTAAACTTAGTTTTAAGTTGATTTATTATTGACGTCAATAAGAAGCAAGTTTTTTGCTCTTTTAATAAAAACCCCTCCTGCCTATATCCTTGATGGTGAAGACGAATGATAGTGTACCGTTCTGACTATAGTGGTGATCATAGTGACGAGTGCGGACGTGGTGGACTCTGGGGACGACGGCGGGCGCGCCCGGGCGGCGCAGGCGGTGCAGCACGGCGCGCGCCTGGGCAGGAAGCTGCAGAGGAGGCTCACGCGCCAGGCGCTGGCGGAGGCCAAGGCCATCAAGGAGCAGATACATGTGCTCGCCTATGTCGCTGAACTAGTAAGTTATCCATACTAATATTATAAATGCGAAAATAACTCTGTCTGTTTGTCTGTCTGTATGTTACGCTTTCACGCCTGAACCACTGAACCGATTTTGATGAAATTTGGTATAGGGGTAGATTAAACCATGAGAAAGGACATAGGCTATGTTTGGTCGCGATAACCGACATCCACGCGGGCGGAGCCGCGGTTAAAAGCTAGTCATCTTTATTTCAATACCAATAATAGATTTTAACCCCATTAAGATATTCGAGCTCAAGACATACCTTACATTCATATACCGATACTTGCTTCCTAGAAGGCAGTCTTTATGACGCGTCAAAGACAAGTGATGCATACTTACATTGAAAAAAAACCATTCATATGCCGCACCATTAAGACCTGGAACTCCCTGCCAGCTCACGTGTTTCCTCCTTCCTACAGTCCCAGGTCCTTTAAGCGGGGCGTGAAAAGGCATCTGATGAGGCCGTTAAGCTGAGTGCCATCATTGTTAACATGGTACAATTGTTTACGATTGTGACCCTTTTTCCGAGACTTTACTTTTAGCTTACCATCAGGCGAGGTGTAGTCAAGTTGACGTGTCCTTTTATAAAAAAAAATACAGTCCAATATTTTATCCAGGTAGCAACAGACCCAGTTCTCGCGTGGCAGAAGGCGAAGGAGCTGTACGACAGCTTGAGCCGGCCCGAGCCCGAGAACCAGGCGCGGCCCACCACGCTGGAGGAGCTGGTGGTACTCCTCACCCGGGAGTCCGCCAGGAAGATGGTGCACCTTATCAACTATACGCATTCGGATCTGCCCAAGTGAGTTGATCACATTGGTTAATATGGGATTTTTTAACAACAAAATTCTTACTTAAGTATTATAATCGTAAAATTAAAAAATTTAAAAGCCGCCGACACTCCCTTCCCCACTTTAACCCATAAAACTTCTTAACGGCTCAAACGATTTAAATCAAACACAATCAAAAGAGAAAACTCACACATAAAGATTTTATTTATTTTTCTTTAAGTTTCCGTTAAAAAAAAATTATTCTGTCAGAAGTCGAAAGTGCATACTGATTACTGGCCAGTGTTCATTCGGTATTATCTACACAGCGTAAATACACATTATAATTCAAACATTCGCTCAGGTACGTGTATATATATACGGGTGAATTTCAACATCTATGAATTTTTAGCTAATTTTGGTGATTTTTTTTATTTCTAGGTATTTAGGTAATCTCTTTCAATATTTACCTAGAAAAACATATTTTATGCCTATTATGTTTGAATAGTCTAATTAGCCCTGGGAATTACTTGTTTATTTTATACACCTGAATTTTCAATACACCGAAATTGGTGTCTAACACCAAAATTGCATATCAACTTATTTTTATTTTTTATTTATTATTACTTATACTATTTCTTTGTTTTTTTTTCTAGAATTTGGCACTTAATAGTTACATATAACCCTTAATTTTTACCCTTTTATCACCAACTTCATTTTTGTATGGCAAAACCACTTTAGTTGTTAGTAGTATCAGTATAAAAGCAAAACATTTGATTGTTCTATCTATCCTTGCTTCTAGCAAGGATTATATTTTACTCTAATGGCGCCAATATTATCGACGAACTTATTCAAGATTGCTGGGAAAAGATTTAGGCAGTTATTCTCAAAGTGGGAGAGGTGGTACTCGGTATGCCTAAGGGTGGACGGAAGATATGCCATGGACACTTGGTAGTGGCACGACAAGTTGGTAGTGTGATGTCTATTTCTGAACTTACAAGAGTCCTTCAACTAAGTTTCTCACGCGGTGAGCTGATGGTCATTGCGGTTCAAAAGGGTTCGAGAGGTTTACACCATCCGAGACATGTACCACGATTCTGATTCCATTGTTCGATCCGCTGTTGGCAATATGAGAATCTTCCTTATCACTGTCTCTGTGATCTGTGATCTGTCCTTAGTCCATTCCCAATCAGCGTGGTATTTTGGTCGGATAGCATCAGACAATCACTTCATAACTGCCCATGTATGCTGTTAATATCGGTGGTGGACGCCGATAGATTGGTGCAACATGTGAGGATGTGGATGTAGGAGCTCGAGGACGGTAGAGGTCAGAAGCCTTCTGTGGAGAAGATTGAGTACCTTTTACACGATAGCAAAGTGCTAGCTGCTGGAGCAACATAAGCAGGAGTTGCGTGTCACCTACATCTTCGACTTCATCACTTCATCACACTGTTGCGTGGAGTCACGTGCAAAAGATTGCATGAGGCACTCTTGCATCCACGGTAGCTTTCATGTAAGTGAGAAAGCAGAGGAAGGAAAGCCAAATGATGTTGACAGTCGAGAGGAGGGAAGAAGGGTGGGCAGGTTTTAACGGCGTAGGCTTGGTAGTAAAGAGTGAGGCCGCCTTTCACGCTAGTAGAAGCAGGTGACGGAAAGTGCGCACGATGCTCCACCACACCGGCCTGTCCTTACTGCGGCATCAGCTGACTTCACCCAACTACTCGCCCGTCTTTTGTATGGGTAGTTCAAATGCTAATGGTTATCTGAGAGAAAATTAGGAAAGCTTCCGAACAACCCTCAACAGCCAACAACCTCTTTCCCACCTAGGGAGAGAGGCGGTGCTTTCTCCATTGCCCAGGGTATACCACGTAGAGGTCACCTAACCTAGTAGCCCGTCGGACTACGTAGGAGCTTAATCAAATAACTATGAAAACAAATTTTGGTGTAAATATACAATTTTGATGATTAGTAAAACCCCACCAAATTCACCAAAATTGCTCCACCAAAATTAGTTTCACGTCTAAAAAAATTATTTATAAAAATACTATTTAGAATATAGTGGTTACATTACTAAAATTAAATACACATACTGAACCTGTACACTATACTTAAATATTAAAACATACAATGAGAATAAACCGTTTTAAATAATCAACACAAAAATTACAATATTTTTGTCCGAGGCTTATGAAACGACCTACTTACGTGTTTGGCAGAAAAACGAAACGGGACTGGGGACAACTGGCACTGGTGCTCATTAACACCCAACTGAACGTTTCCAATGATGATAGTGTCATCCTTATAGGTACTTTCAATACGACTCCTTCGATGATTTTATAAATCCCACCAAAATTTTACATTTGCCGCGGACGCATCTTATAAATTATTTTTAAGATAAAGTATAGTACTAAATACTACGAATGACAGTATCGAAGATAGCTAAAATAATGCCGAATCGAATTATTATTAAGTATACTCAGTAAACTAATGAAGTTTTGATTAAACTGTGATCATTCCCAAGAAAACAGGTTGTGGACGCGCCACCAAGCTTAGAATTTAGGTGAAAAGACATTTTTTACACACTCACAAAAATAGTTTCAATAATATAATTTTTACGTGCATATAGAGAAAAACGATATCTGTCTTACAAAAAATAATCATTACTATATGTTAACTTTAAGGTATGATTTTCAGTCACGCCGCGAAAATTTTACGTTTGAGAAATTCACCCATACACACATCAAAAAAAGTTTGCGATCAATGGCATAAGCTCCTAGAATTCTTTCAATTTAACTTTATCAAGAAAAAATCTATGTTGTATGCTTTCTTTAAATAGGAATACCCTGTTTGAAATTAAAATATAAAACTATTTTTTATTATTTATTTAAAAAAATTGAGCCATTAATCATAATGCAATTGTGATAGAAATTTCATAGGAAGAAAAAGACTGTTTAATTAAACTTAAACTACAATTTATTATTAAAAGGTGTAAATTCAATATAAAATAACTCCTCCCCTGGCTCGAACACATGCGGAGATCCTCCTGGGCATGCTGAGGAACATGTTATCCAGCATTTCCTGGGGTAACCTATCCCATTCTTCAATAGCGGCTTCCCTGAGCTCTGGAACTGTCTGGGGATGTGGCTCACGGTTCCATACAGCTCGTTTAAGAGCAACCCACGCGTGCTCTATTGGTTTTAAGTCGGGCGAGCCGGCAGGCCAGTCTAATCGTGTGATATCGTATTCTTGAAGAGCAGCATTGACTCGTTGAGCTCGATGTGCGGGCGCATTATCATCGACCAGTACAATTTGGTGCCCATGGTTTACTCGGAATGGTTTGACGATATCATCAATAGCAACTGCTTTGTACATGTCTGCTGTCATGAAGCCCCGATACGGGATCAAAGGCGTTCTAGCTCCAATCATAATGCCACCCCAAAAAGACACCGATTTTCCGCCTTGCTGAACTGTTCCAGTGGCAGTTCTTTGTCTTTCACGGTCGCCTGGTCTTCTCCAGACACGGACACGTTGGTTATCTGGATGAGTGGAGATTCGGGATTCGTCAACGAAGAGACAGTTTTGCCAAATGTTTTCTTCCTCACCTTCTTCATTTTGCCGAAGTCTAGCCCACTGCAATCTTCGTTGTTGACGTTGCCGGGTATTGAGCGGAGCTCGCCATGACCTCCGTGCTCGTAATCCAACCTGGTGCAAGCAATTGCGAACGGTCTGCGTGCTAACTTCAAGCCCAGAGGCGGCCCTGACTTCCGCTCTTATTTTAGTGGCGTTGATTGTGGGATCACGGGCTGCCAGCAATCTAATATAGCGCTTTTGGGCAGCTGTCAAAACAGTTGGGCGACCGCTGCGGGGTCGGTCAGCTAAATTCTCCATTCCGTGGTACCTCTGCAACGTAGCCACGCCACAGGATTGGGATATAGCAAGTCTGCGTGCTATTACTCTCGTGGTGTATCCTTCTTCCCTCAAAGTTACTATTTTAGCTCGTAAAACCTCTGATAATCCTCTTGGCATTTTTTCAATCACTACTTTCCGCGAAAAATATCTTGAATCGGTTATAATTCACTAAATCAGATTTCTGAATGTGCGTAAGCTAGGACTGAAAGCCTTTTTGTAAGAAAAAACAGTTGAACGGTGTCATTGTTTTGTGTTCTAATTCTTTATTTTTAAATAAAGAATCTAAAAAGAAGAAAAAATGAAAATATAATCTACAGTAACAAAAAAGATTTCAGTTTTTCAAAGTGATCGCAAACTTTTTTTGATGTGTGTACCTACCTAGGTGGATGGCGTAACGATATGCTCGCAGCGATTGTTACAACGCCTCGGAACCACGCGCGGCCTTCTTAATTATTCTGTCTAATGTAAAAAGTTGTGACTGTGGATATATTGTTTCAGGAATGTTCGCCAAGGAATGACTCTGATCACAAAACATCTGTCTGCAACAGCCGACTCTCTACTCAAGGTGGGTACAGCATAGTTTCTTGTCGGAGTCTTCGAGATCGGGGCTGCGATACGAACTGGCGCGCGGCGCCCGGTCCATTTGCAAATGTTGTCCAAAGAATTTAATTTTATTTCGACGTTTTGTAGGTCCGTTTTATTGGTTTTTGACTTTGTGATTATAAAAAAATTACCAGGAATTCAAATCCAAATAGGCCTCTCCTAATGTGCGAAATAGAAGCTTTCGGAAAAATGTGTTATTATTATTAAGAGTCCGTACCACTCCAGCTCGAATTCAAATTTTACCCCCGCGCGCCTCAACAACGCGCTCGCGCCGGTACTACTCGCGCGCAGATGCATCTATCTCACTCCCGCGATGACCCCGGGCCGGCCGACGCGAGGCTCGGCCGCCAAGTTCACGCGTGTATCAATCGATAGGGTAAAGTAGCTAGTAATTAGACATCAAGAAAGTTATGGCAATAAACAAACTTTTGAGAAAAGTGTGCATATTGTAATGATAATTTACATAAAACTTATATATAATATAATATATTCCACAACATTCTACACAACGCTATCTAGACCCATGGTAAGCTTTTATAGCTTGTGTTATGGAATTTAGAATGCGGATAAACATACTTATATACTTTTTTTTTTTTTTTTTTTAAATACATACATATTATACATAGAAACACCCAGACCAATGCAAATAGCCATATTCATACATACAAATATTTGCACTGAGCGGGAATCGAACCCGCGCCTCCTGCGTGGCAGTCGCGTGCACTATCGCCACGCCACGGAGGCTGTCAAATATATGAGAGGCGATCAGTGGTGAAATACACGGTCCCATGGGGACCATCGATCGGCCGAGCCGTACCGCCGTCTGGCAACAGAGGGGCATGGTAGCTCTTAGGAGTAGCGAGGAAGAAAACCTCTATAAAAAATTACCCCGAACCCCACGCCTGGCAATGGGATGCATCACTGGGGGGAACTCAGTGCCTAGGGCGTCACTCACTCACTCCCACCTTTCCTATCCTCACATACAACCCCTCTACTTCCACCTCAATGTCGGTGGACATTAACCGTAAAACAAAATATGGTTATGGAAACGATAACGGATAAATCTACCCATGAGGGTACCCGGACTCCGTCTGGGGAATCCCTAGCTGTGACTGGTGATCGAATGGACACCCATTCGGTGACTAGCCATGGCGACACCCGCCCAGGTTCATCGTGGGTCTGAATCATCGAACAGCGAGGAGGACCTTCCTAGTAAGGCTACGCTAGACGGCTAGGCGCGGGTAGAGGACGAAAGCCGACCTCTACAGAGCGAAAGAGAGAGTAGCAGAGCCGCCAGCGATTGTGTCCCCGCTACCAAGGGAGGTCACGGAGGTGCCGACGGTGCAGAACATCCTGGCGGCTCTTTCCCGCATTTCTGGCGCCGTAAAAGGCCAGAAAAATATTACGGGAAAGAAGAGGGTCGTGGCGGACGCGATAAAAGGTGCCGCCAAAGCGCTGGAGGAGCTCCTGGAAAGGAGCGTCTCCAGTGAGGAGGAGAAACTCCGGGCTCGGGTTGCGAGCCTGGAGACGGAGATTGCTGACTCCCACAAGCAGCAATGGCTGATGCGGGAGGAGATCGGTCAGCTGACGCAGCTGGTCCAGGGGGCCGGGGAGGCTCGGGGTGTGAAAACCCCCGCTCTCCGTGCTCCATCTAAGGTGACACCAACGGTGGTCCAGCTGCTGGAGGTCATCGAGCGACGCCTCGGCGTCCTCGAGGACCGGGCATACCGCCCACCGCTGGCGGCACCCGTCGTCGCGTCTTGAGCGACGACGGCTGCACCCAGTGGTGCTACTGGTCCCAAGCCAAGGCCTCCGCCCCTAAGAAGACGGCACCTAGGGGAGGTGGTGGAGAACGACGTGCCCGTAGTTACGGAGGGTGAGGAACATCGGCTACGATTGGGTGCTGCGTGGTACGTTGCTCAGAGGGGTCAGCGTAACGTGTTCCGCCGATGACACCCTCGTTTTTTTTTATTGTGCGATAAATCCCCACGGAGCCGGTGGAGGTGGTTATGTCGAACTCGAACTAAAACGCACGCCGTCCCAAGTCCTTGGTTGCCGGAGGTGAGATTGCCAAAAGCATATCTCTCGCACCCCGGCAGACCCAGGAGGACCATCCCTTTCGAGATGGCCTCCTTCGGGTTGGGGGGACCACAGTGTCCCCATCTAGCCCCGGTTACGGGGAGGCGCACCTTGCGCCGCCGCCGCGGCCTGCTTCTGCTAGGGTGACAGGCGGCTCCACCGGTCACCCTCAGGCCAGCGCTCATAGAGGACGGAGGTCGTTCTGCGACCTCCGACGTCCGGTTCGCATGACACCATCATTACGGCGCGGGGAGCAGCGCACCGAGACGCAGCACTAAAGGCCACGGCAGGGGTTGCTCAAGTCGTGGGTCAGACACGGCGGCTGGGTCTCGAGGTCGCTCTTCACAAGTCCGAGGCTCGGTGCTTCCACGGACCTCGGATGGAGCCACCTGCAGGATCCAGCCTACAGATAGGGGGCGTCAGCATCGGCATCGAGCCCTCGATGAAGTATCTGGGGCTCGATGGCCGGTGGAACTTCGGACATCACTTCCGAAGTTTGGTCCCAAAACTGAGGGGGGTCCCAACATCAGGAGACCCAACGCTCCCTGCAGGAGCGACCTGTAGTAGGCAGGACCTGCCTGAAAGACTTGGGCTGCTACTGCAAGATTATTTTTGTCGATACATAGGCAGGTATGCCTATTTCAATCCAAATTTTTGAAATAGGTAGGTTTTTACTGACCTATTTATTACTTTCTACTAATATAGTACCTATTGCAAATTGTTATGTACAGTATAAGCTACTTAGGTAGGTAGATTAGATACTTACTATAATAATAAATAAATAAATATTCCACAACATTCTACACAGCGCTATCTAGACCCATGGTAAGCTTAATTAGCTTGTGTTATGGAATCTAGAATGCGGATAAACATACTTAGATAATTTTTTGTATGTACATAAATATTATACATAGAAACACTCAGACCAATGCAAATAGCCATATTCATGCATACAAATATTTACACTGAGCGGGGATAGAAACCGCGCCTCCTGCGTAGCAGTCGCGTTCACTAACGCCATTTTTTTTTATCGTGCGAAAAATCCCCACGGATACCACCATCACGGAATCATCATCAATACATACATATTATACATAGAAACACCCAGATCAATGCAAATAGCCATATTCATGCATACAAATATTTGAACTGAGCGGGAATCGAACCCGCGCCTCTTGCGTGGCAGTCGCGTGCACTACCACCACGCCACAGAGGCTGCCTACATAATACATCATTCATATGTTTTAATGTTTTTTTACGCCAACATACACTTTTCCTCTTTCAGTTTACTTTATTACCCATTTCGCCTGTCAAAAGATAGGTACTTGAATACTTTCGTATCGTCTATCGTAATCGTCTGCGCAGAGCGCGTGCGACACAAGCTCCCCGTATGATAGCCGAAGCAACACTGAGGAGGAGGCCGGGCGGCAGGGCGGTTCTAAGTTTAATGGTATCGCTTGAGTAAAAATTTAGATATTTGCTAGTTACGCAGAAACCAATGTATATTTGTAAAATTTGAAACACATAATGTCTCTTAACCACTAAACTGCAATTATTGTGTAAGTTTAGTGATCCTATTTTGCGTAATTAATCCATAATATCGTTTTATTTGTACGGTTTAGAGGTAACTTTGCAATGGTTTTCTATCAAGAAAATTTTACGTAATCGTGTTTTTGCCACACATAAACATTAATATATATCCTCAACTTTACCACAAATGAATTAAAAAGTCCATGCTTTAGAACTTTTGATATTATACACGTTTATGCTATGTCATTTGAGGTAGTACGGACTCTTAACACGGAATACAGTACGTGCGTCGACAAAAATAAAGCCATATTAAGAATAACCAGACTAACCAATGTTTACCAACCAATCAATTAGCCTATCGCTGTCCACTGTTGGACATATGCCTCTCTCAATGGTTACCGTAGCCAAAGATAATAAAATTAGACTCTGGCCAACGAAAATTGGCGCAAAAAGTTGGCGCCAAATTTAAAAACAACACGTTGCAACACTGAAATAACGGTCAATACGATCTTTCTTTCGATCTTTTTACTATTAGGCATGCAGCCTGTGCATGCAGCCCATTATGGTACATGGCCAGAGTCTAGTCAGTGTTGCAGCCTGTTGGTTTTTCAAATTTGGCGCCAACTTTTTGCGCTATCTTTCGTTGGCCAGAGTCTAGCATTGTATAAATATACGTTCTTATGCACTTACTTCGTTGCATGATTTTTATTCGTTTACAGACATTACCCATAGAGACTGCGATCACCGAAGTGAAGAGCTGGCGAACCAAACTGCAGGCGTTGCTGCAACAGCTGCAATCTGCTTCTAATACTTATTTGGTAAACTTCTTTGAAAAAATATACAATAAAAATAACGGGAATTATCGCGATCATGGTAGGTATAGGTTAATACGTACCTTTCATTCCTTTTGCTCGCAAGATTCCAACTTTCTCAGGAATCCAACTTTTCAAACATCAATACAAGTCTACGCATACTAAGTACCTACAACTTTTTTTTATGAGTACTTTTATTAGCACTATTCCAACCTTTATCTAACTGTACACTTAAAGAGGAATGTGGTTTTTAAAATTAAACAAGGACTTTAATTGTCTTAGTCAATGTTCATGTTGCGTCTCGACCTTTTTCTACTTACTCGGTGCGAAGTGAAGGTTGGTCTGAATTACCTGACGTTTCGACCAGGTTACACCGGCCGTGGTCACAGACTGACTATTATCATGGTACGCGACAGTTTAAAAGTTAGTTCTTTTAAAAAAAAAAAGAATACAGTAACCAAATACTAATATTCCCTTAAACCCCTCCAGCTTAGCCAAACTGCTTGTAGGTTCACGTCGGTAGTGTAATGGCCACGATTCTAACCCGGGACCAAACGATCGTAAGGCCGGACCCCTTAACAGTTAAGCTTAATTGTTAAGCAGTCGGCTTTACATCGGTAGTTTTCGTAGAGTCGGGCTTTAGTAGAATTTTGAATCATCGGTAGTTCGATACTTCAAAATTCTACTAAAGGCAGGTACACATAAGCGGAAAGATCGTTAGCGAATGAACACGATAAACTAATTTGACTCTAAATCCAGTAGAATCATTGAAAAATCCCATTTATCATCGATCGATTAGTGTTACCAGCATTTGCAATTTCATATTATAAGTAGGTATTTATTCCTATATTTATAGCCACATGGTTCCCGGCAGAGTCGAATTCGAAGGCGACTAAGGGATAGGGCTGTTTAACATCAGACAGTTATACTAACCCATCATGGAGGAGTGGCTATAGAGGCCACACGGCAGCCTCTCGTACCGGCTGACGCAGGTGATTACCGGACGCGGGTGTTTCGGGAGTTACCTGTGTCGGATCCGGAAGGAGCCAACGTCCGAGTGCCATCACTGTGATGCGAGCGAGGACACAGAGCTGCACACGCTGACCGAGTGCCCGGCGTGGGACACGCCGAGGCGGGTCCTAGTGGCGGCTCTAGGGGTGGGAGTCCTCACACTCGTCACGTTGCTCACAGCGATGGTACGATGCGCAAACGCTTGGGGTGCGGCCGCCTCCTTCTGCGAGCAAGTAATGCTCGAGAAGGAGGCGGCCGGTCGGGTCCGGACTAGACTTCGGGCCCGGGAAGCCCGCGCAGAGCGAAGGCGAACCGGACGTCGGAGGTCGCAGAACGACCTCCGTCCTCCATGAGCGCTGGCCTGGGGGTGACCGGTGGAGCCGCCTGTCACCCTAGCAGAAGCAAGCCGCGGCGGGGGCGCCAAGTGCGCTTCCCCGTAACCGGGGCTAAATGGGGACCCTGTGGTCCCCACAATCCGAAGGGGGCCATCTCGAAAGAGAAGGTCCTGGGTCTGCCGGGGTGCGAGAGATATGCTTTTGGCAATCTCACCTCCGGCAACCAAGGACCCAAGACGGCGTGCGTTTTAGTCGGTTCGAGTCCGACATAACCACCTCCACCGGCTCCGTGGTGGTGGTATCCGTGGGGATTTATCGCACGATAAAAAAAAAAAAAAAGACAGTTATACTAAAACAGCCCAGATTCAGCCTCAGATGCATGGCTCGAGTCAATAATAGCGCCCGGAATGCGGAAATAGGTTCACACCCAATTACGTGGGACCGAATACCTTGCTTGTCGGTGTTAATTCACCTCTGCCTAACCCTCCGAGGATATAGGCATGATTACCTTATGTATGTAAGTATTTATAAACCATATTTGAACATTTCTATTTCCCACAGGAGCACCTAGCAATCTTTCTGGCGGGAAACGAAGAACGCGAAAAGATAACACCGAGGTCGTCTTACGAACAGCGCGACGATCTATCAGCCATCAACGGACTCAACTAAACAAGAATTATTGCTAGAATTTATATAATAATGTACTTAGTTTAGTAATATTATTTTTAATCTATCTTAAAAGGTACGGGCCACTAGAACCGAAAATAAGTTGACCTGTGAAAACAATGGTTTTTTTTAGTCTTTACTATCAGTTCCGCCCACATGGATGTCGATTGCGACAGAACAGAACAGGCCATCGATTCTACTACAGCTAAACCACTGCGGTGCTACAGTCAGCGCCAAAAATGACATTAAATTTTAGACTTTATTTCTATACGCCTACAGTCCAAAATGAAATGAAAAAGTTTAATCACACATTTTCCTTCGCTCTGAAAAAAGTAATTTAATTTGAACTTTAACCGCATCGCATTAAAGTCTATTATTTAATGCCATTTTTTCAGTCGACTCGGCTTTAGTAGAATCGAGACCCAGACCAATTTTGTAAAATAAATAAAAAGTTAAACTAATAGGATCAATTTCGTCCAGAAAGTTCAAGTTTTACAAAAAAAAATATTGAAATAATTAGAATTTTTTGGTGCTATTTGTTCAACTGGTTGAACTTATAGTTGAACTCAGAGGAATAGATCATAAATTAAAAATTTAAAAAACCCCTGTCACAAAAAACACCTCCAAAAAGTTGAAAATAAATGAATAAATTTTAATTCAACGGTTGCCATGTCGGGGGACCTTACGATACAAAGGAGTACTTAACCAGTTAAGGTCCCCCGACATGGCAACCGTTGAATTAAAATTTATTCATTTATTTTCAACTTTTTGGAGGTGTTTTTTTGTGACGGGGGTTTTTTAAATTTTTAATTTAATTTTTATTTTATACTTTTTAAATAGATCTACTAGTCAAGCTCTTTCATTTGATACCCATATTGAGGGAATTATAAAGAATTACGTATTCCAACATGTTGTGGCGGCGGCCATCTTGGACCAATTTTTTTCAAACATGGCTAAGAACACTCCCAACTAATATACCTTTGAAACAAAAAAAAACTACATCCAAATCGGTTCATCCGTTTGGGTGCTACGATGCCACAGACAGACACACACACACACACACACGTTAAACTTATAAGTAACACCCCGTCGTTTTTGCGTCGGGGGTTAAAAACTATCACTACCCCAAGCTTGCCTTACTTGCCTACCTACTTATTTAAATGGATAAAAAAGTAAAGTGAGTAATTAATTTAAATAAATTGTTTTTTTTTTTAATTCGTACACACGATTCGTACATACGCCTTTGTTCTTTTGGTGTGTACCCAGCTTTATTAGCAAACACCCTTTAAGTAGATTGACACGGACCTAATACTTTCATACCACGGAGGGCAGAATATGATTAATTTCCATCTCCATGTTTTGTACATATAAGAAGGCTACTTTCCCAATCATCAAAAAGCCCATTTTATAGATCTGAATTTGAATATTAAATTATTATCTAATCACAGAATGTGTTGTTTGATTTTTACCATGTTGATAACCAGTGAACAAAACATTCCCACTAATCCCAGTATTCAACAGAATTAGCAACGGGGTATTGACCAATGTTGAATGACCCTTCCTTTATTTATATGATACTAGCTTTTGCACGCGGCTCCACCCGCGTGGATGTCGGTTATCGCGACCAAACATAGCCTATGTCCTTTCTCATGGTCTAATCTACCACTATACCAAATTTCATCAAAATCGGTTCAGTGGTTTAGGCGTGAAAGCGTTACATACAGAGAGACAGACAGGCAGACAGACAGAGTTACTTTCGCATTTATAATATTAAAAATTGTATGGATATGGATATGGATTTGGGTTACCATTACTTTTACCATTACGTTTCTTTTATTTTCAAACTATTTACGTGTGACAGAAAGTCAGTCAGCGAGACGTGTGTTAATACACGTCTGCTTACCCCTTCAGGGTGAGTATATTTTCAAACCTCAGTTCTTAGAATTTCGAGATGCTTAAGGAGGTAGGCACATAACTTGTATCTCCATATTTCCTGCCCCTTCTACACAAGTGGCAAATCATTGGTATTATCCATACTAATATTATAAATGCGAAAGTAACTCTGTCTGACTGTCTGTATGTTACGCTTTCACACCTAAACCACTGAACCGATTTAGATGAAATTTGGCATAGGGATAGGTTAGACCTTGCGCGATAACCGACATCCACGCGAGCGGAGCTGCGGACAAAAGCTAGTTGAATATAATGATAAATGTTTGGGATTTACACGGTATTTTGACATTTATGACAGTGGTGGCCGCGTCGAGTAGAATTTGGGGCACCCCATCTCTTCCCATGCGGTGTCGTACAAGGCGACTAAGGGATAGGGCTATTTAACATTAGAAAGGTATATAAAGCTCAGACTTAGCCTCAGATGCATGGCTCGTGTCAATAATAGTGCCCGGAATGGGTTGAAATACGGTAATAGGCTCACCCCCTATTTTGTGGGGCCGATAACAATGACTGGTGAAATGTATGTGTTAATTCACCTCTGCCTAACCCTCCAGGGATAAATGCTTGATTATATATGACAGTCGTCAACTTATATCAATCCCAATCTATTTTACCAAAACGTATTGCCACATGTCTAGAGGGACGCCGCACGAATGCTCGCTCTGTAACATGTTACAGGATGGAACGCAGTATTTATGGTGTTACGGTATCAGTAGAATCAAATGAGCTCACATAATCGTTATCTTATCAAATAATCTATTCAGCAAATTATTATCAATTGACAACATGAGCTTATAAATACAGTGGCCTAAAGAATATTAAGTCTCCGTTCCAAATTTCATTAAATTCGCTCGCCAAGTAGTGTGCAGAAGTTTTCATTTACAATTGAGTATTATCATATAGTTAAAATAAATTATGTAACCGAGCTTATTAAATTACAAATGGTAAAAGAGCGGTAAACATCCACCCAACCTATAATAGTAACGGATTTGACTATAAAATTTTATGAAGTCACTAAATCTACAATTTACCTTAAATCTCGTTTTGACGTTTAGAAAAGAGTAACAAATTTGACTAGTCAGTAGAATACCCAATTTGTAGGATGATGTTAATAGTAGGTACGAAGGCTCTCTCAAAGATCCAAGCAGAAATCCCTAGAGAAACCTAAATAAGTTTGTGCAAAATTCGGGTACCGGTAACCGCTTAAACCGTGTTGCTACTAGTAGAGAACACATTGAATAGAATACCTAAAGTTTTGTACTTCAATCTGGTACTTCAACGTGTGGACATAGCTCTATCCCAATGTTGGGAGGCTTTGGCCTACTGCTTCCATGCTAGCCAGACAGGTTGGTACAGGGTTTTATTTCGAGTTTACCTTATATTCTTCTAAAACGCAAGCCATATGACTTATCGTCTGCATATTTTCCTGTGTTAGCCACCTCTTACGACACCCTTCGGATGAAATGGGGTGGTGATACTTGTATTCTTTCCGTCACTACACGGATAATTCAATGAATCAATCAATTAGCCTATCCTAGTCCACTGCTGGCCTTTGGGAGAGGCCTATTGGCTACTTACCTCCATTTAAATCCTCCTTACAAGCAATAGACTGGTATTCTATACTCTGTCATCGAATGCACTCTGTAAATAAACCTAAACTCTATGACTATCAACACCAATCAACACAGCACCTTGACATTTTTATCAATTTATTTATTATCGTTTATTTATATTGAATTTTATTTATCTGAAATGATCTGAGCCATAAAATTATTGTTTTATATCGGCGCTATTGCACTTACGAGTCACAATGAATGTGAGCGAACTATTGAAAACTTCACCGGACCATTCGTACTACGTAAGTAAGATAGTTCGACCGCAGTCTCATCCCAGTTGCATCCAAGGCTTACATAGATACACTGAGAGAAGTGACGAGAGTGACCTGGCAGTGCACTCGTCCGTGTTTGAACATAGCGCCAAGTTCTTCGCACGTACCAAGCACTCAGCACTGAATACAGAATACCGCGGCCGTAATAACCTCGTGTTGTGTTCCCGGCGATGAGTAGGATACCCAGAGCTCACTGGAGGGTTTTTGTGGTATCAGAGGGAAGACCAATGGTCTTCTGCACTGATGGCACAGAAACTCTCTGTTTTACAGGGTCAGCAGCACGAGTATAACTCCCCTGGTGTTGCACAAGTCCTTAGGCCACGGTAATCACTTTCCATCAGGTGGGCCCTGTGCTTGTCTTCCACAAGTGATATAAAATGGCACGCCGCTCCATCCAGCGCGTATGATCAAGGCATTAGAACCCGGGTTCGCTCTCCTAACCCTCTTGATGGGTTTATCTTCGCTTTTATGGAAGCGATTGCAACCTGAGCCTGCAACTGGGAAGAATAACTTGTGCCAGAAGGCTCTGTCAATCGGCAGGCCCTCGATTTTAAGCTCTGTTGTGCCACAGCATCATCATGCACATTAAAATGTCAATCCTGATTGCATCCGAGGCCACGGTGCCCTCGGAGCTCTGGGTCCGCCTTCCGGCTCTACATCCTCCACTTCGTACGATCTTGGGCGTCCCCTCCAGGACGCTAAGCCAGGACTTCTTGGGCCTACACCTTCTACCTAGACCCTCTGGGGGCGCCATTGCCAGGCATTTGTTACCCACGTAGCTGGATGGTTGCCGCAAGACGTGGCCGCATCAGCCGTGGCGGCTCTCTTACATTTTATCTGCGATATCACGTATATGAAAGCTGCCGCGGATGCAAGAGTTCCTCCCGCTTTCTTTTTCGTCGTGTGGCACGACAAAAAGATCCCGCCGCTGCCAAAAAAGACTTTTTTCTATATACCTAAGTAACCGTTCAGTCGCGTTTAGTCAAATACGCATTTGGTCAAATTGTCAATAACAGGAGAAAATCGCGGACTTTCTATCCGGTTTCTGGGTGGTTATAAAAAAAATAACCACTTCTAACCTAACTTATACAAGTCGTTTTTTGACAATTGGATCAAATGCGTATTTGACCAAACGCGACTAAACACTAAGTAACATTTACCAACACTAAATGAAAAAAGCTTCATTACACTTTTTCATTAGTCATAGTCATAGTCATTTATTTCTGGTGGAGAAGAAACGGCGCAACAAACTCCACTGAGGCATTTTTTGGACGTCAATTTACAATATTTATTTTCTTAAAGCTAAATGTGGACGAATGTACTTACTTACATTTCGCGTCTGGTAAATCACAACAAGTATATAAAACACTTTATAATTAAGAAATTAAACAAATAAATCACGTAACTACCTAATACAGTACCATGCTGTAATTATAGCATTTTACGAGGGGCCTGCACCTTGCCTTGCCTGGCCTTGCATTCACTCTGCAAACAGTCATTTAATTTTAAACTTTAACAGTATCGCTTTAAAGTTTAAAATGTATGTCCGTTTTGGCGGGTTTCGTACATAATACCGAAAGTTAAATGATCGAACAACAACAGGTCGACAACGTTTGGTCGGACGATCAAATCGTCGCTGGTACGTTAGGTCGAAACGTTAATACGTCGAGGCATTATTACGTGGAAAATGCTATAGGTCGAAAGATCAAATTGTCGCTGGTATATTAGGTCGAAATATTAATACATTGATGTATTATAAAAATGCAAACGGTCTATTGTCCCCTCCCCATAAAGTTGAAATTTTCAAAGGGCCTGCCTTTGCGGAATCTATGAAGTAAACCTATGTTATAAGTATACTTCTGGTTTGTAGCTTGTTCATTTTGTAAAAGTTTAATGGTTTGGTATAATCCTCGTTTTTGTTTGTCTAACAACTTATTCCAACGTTTGTGCCTTTTTGAATTTTTTTTCTCTAATCTAATTTCTTGATGAGGAGTGGACAAAAGACCGTTTGCATTTTTACGTAGTAATACGTCGACGTATTAATATTTCGACCTTTCGACACCAGCGACAATTTGATCTTTCGACCTATTGCATTTTCCACGTAATAATACCTCGACGTATTAATGTTTCGACCTAACGTACCAGCGATGGTTTGATCGTCCGACCAATCGTTGTCGACCTATTGTTTTTCGATTATTTAACTTTCGGTATTATGTACGAAACCCCGTTTTGGCAGTGCCGACTGTAGTTTTGCTTTAGTGTAATCGAGGCCCAGCTGTACGGGTTCTATCGGCCCGCAGGTGAGGTTGGCTTAGGCACCTTAGATCTTAGAAGTAGACTTGAGGTATCCAGCTGTGTAGGCGTTTTACACCCAGGCACATGCAAAGTAAATAGCTCCCGCTTTCGCGTTCGTTCGGTTGGTGTGTACCAAGCATTACGTGACTAGCCACGTTGTAAATAATTTGCCCTAATGTTTAGGTATTCACAGCTTAATATGACTACGCCTAGGTACTTGTGGTCCATGTATTGAATTTAGGGAAGTAGACAGTGACCAAAAAACCGACAAAATTCTGATTGCGCGCCACGAGGATCAATCGTACGCTGCCACTGCATACCATTGCCCCTTGTACACTATGGCGTGGCGATGTCTTGCCTTGACTCATCCTGGACCAATGTGTCATGGACACTTAATATCTATATCCTCCTACAGCCACCACTTGGAACATTGTACGTGTCTGCAATGTAACATGTCTGATCTGAGACATTTCTATATACTGAGATATCTCAGTCTTGTATAAAAGAATAACAATTTCCATCATGTGGGTCGTGTGCTTATCTGCCACCTGGTAAAAAAAATCCTCACACTTATCCTCAGTTTATGTACAAGCGATATTGCTTTGCAGCCCATAAACAACTACTATGAAGAACACCCACTACAATACGATGGAGTACCCCCAACTGCTTTCACCAGTCAATGGAACAAGCAGACTACTGTTTGGATGATTGGACTAGCTCTCCTGTTGTGGATGATCTCCTATTTGATGATAATGACTGTTACTATGTGCTTCGATGTCAACTTCCGTTCGGTCACCGGTGTTTCTGGTATAATACGTTGGTTTAATGGCACCACTGCTGTAGTTGCGGAAGACCATGTTAAAGTTTGGCGAATATATTAAATATGATGTTTAAATAATCCAGTGAAATTTATTTTCATGTAAAATACCTAGTACCTTCTTTTCGTAGGAAAATCCCCGCAGATACTACCACCCCTTCATCGTCGTAAAATTACCCAACTGCATACCTACTGCATGGGAAATACGCCTAACTGATTGTAGTATTATATAAACGGCGAACATCGAACATCCGGCTCACGAAACGGCCAGCAAAAAAAACTCATTTGATCCAACATGCAATAGGTACACGTCCAATATGCAACATTTCCGAAAAAACAATCCATCCAAAGGACATGTTACGCAACGTAAGCTGTCCAAAATGCAAACCATCCACAAAAAGCAAACCATCTCAAAAGCACTCCTCGGCCATCTGTGGTTTTGTCTAGACTCTGGCCAACGAAAGATGGCGCAAAAAGTGGGCGCCAAACTTAAAAAATCAACACGTTGTGGAACACTAAATATACACCGAAATAACGGAGTGGATACTAGAATCTGTTTACTATTAGGCATGCATGAAAATTAGCCTTAAAAAAATATATTATGTATACAGACGAATTGAGAACCTCCTCCTTTTTAACCCCCGACGCAAAAACGACGGGGTGTTATAAGTTTGACGTGTCTGTGTGTGTGTGTGTGTGTGTGTGTGTGTGTGTGTGTGTGTGTGTGTGTGTGTGTGTGTGTGTGTGTGTGTGTGTGTGTGTGTGTGTGTGTGTCTGTCTGTGGCATCATAGCACCCAAACGGATGAACCGATTTGGATTTAGTTTTTTTGTTTGAAAGGTATATTAGTCGGGAGTGTTCTTAGCTATGTTTGAAAAAAATCGGTTCAAGATGGCCGCCGCTACTACATGTTGGAATACATATTTTCTTTATAATTGCCTCGATATGGGTATCAAACGAAAGAGCTTGACTAGTAGATCAATTTAAAAAGTGTAGAATAAAAATTAAATTAAAAATTTAAAAAACCCCCGTCACAAAAAACACCTCCAAAAAAGTTGAAAATAAATGAATAAATTTTAATTCAACGGTTGCCATGTCGGGGGACGTTACAATATAAAGAAGTACTTAACCGGTTAAGGTCCCCCGACATGGCAACCGTTGAATTAAAATTTATTCTTTTATTTTCAACTTTTTTGGAGGTGTTTTTTGTGACGGGGGTTTTTTAAATTTTTATTTGAAGTTGGTTAATAATCTAAGCAATGATATTACATACAAAAAAGAGGCAGATATGTTATTAGACTGCACCTGGTGAAGACGCGAAAACGTCCCAATTGGGACGTAACACATTTAGTATATGTCTGGCAAACGCCGAGTTGTCACGTATGTAAGCGCATAATAAAATTGCAATAAAAATGCCATCGTGTGTTTTAAAAAATGTACAAATTACAACACTAAAGTCAATAAAACACGAGGGATCTTCTAT
This sequence comes from Eilema sororculum, assembly GCA_914829495.1. Classification (NCBI taxonomy): domain Eukaryota; kingdom Metazoa; phylum Arthropoda; class Insecta; order Lepidoptera; family Erebidae; genus Eilema; species Eilema sororculum. The sequence goes on along the minus strand of OU618545.1, from coordinate 21,059,183 downwards.
CACATGTAATTACATACAATATTACCGATTTCTTAGTGTTTTTCATTAAAATTAGTTAAATAATATTTTTAAAATAATGGCGGCAAAGAAAAAAGACAGAAATACTTTTTGATATGAGCACGACAAGGACACAACAACACTGCTTGCATAGATTATCAGTACAGATGCGACATAGGGTAATTTTCAGTTTACTGCCTACTAATGTTATAAATTGACCTGCTGTTCAGTTTTATTTGTTGTTTAAAATTGAGTAACAAAATTTTTGTTTTATTTATTTGTTGTCCTTTAAATAATTGTAATAACCTAAAGCTTTTTTCAAGGTTTCCGACTAATGAAGTTCGACTTCAAGAGTGGATTGCAATTGTTAGGGAACAACGAAATGAGTTTGACTGGACACCTTCAAAAAGTAGCAGAATTTGTAGCAATCACTTTGAAGCCACTGAGAAATATACTTCAAAATAAGGTCGAACATTGCTGAGGAAGAATATAATAATTGACAAATATACCACTGTTCGGCTTCATTCTGCTCATAAAATAATCCCGATATAAAAAACTTTCTAAGAGGCAGAAAAGAAATAAATTAAATTCATTTGAAGGCGTATATTTTTTTATTATAACGTCATTGCGTCACTATGGTTTTATTTTCGAGAAATTTCTTTATTATCTTTTTTAATTGTTATCATTTTCCGAAGTAAATAATGACGTATTATTTTTTCATCGAATTTCATTTCTTGCCTAACAAAGAAATACCCCTTCTGTTCAACAAAATCATAATCTATGCTAAAAACCCATACTAGAACGAACGAGACGATTGCAGTCCGAATCATTCCGAATTATAGCTATCTTTTTTACTCATGTGCTTATCCCATCTTTCATACTACTTTAACGCTAATTGTCAACTATTGTGCACTGACACATTGTTGGATCAGATTTGAGGAGTCAGTTACTATGAACGTAACATATCTTGTATAAAATATCATTGAATCTAAGCCTATTATGGTACATGGTCAGAGTCATAGACCTTGAATACACTTCTTCTCTGTCTACGGTCAGAGTCTAGTCAGTGATGAAACCTGTAAGTTTTTTAAATTTGGCGCAAAATTTTTGCACCATCCAGAGTCTATGACATTTCGAAATAATGTATTGTAGATTGTTTTTGACTTTTGTTTTGTCTATGTATAATGTAATGTATTTTTAATCTGTAATCTTATAATAATCTATGCTCATGCTGTAATCGAAAAAGTTCCTTCATGTTTCTATGACGTTATTCAATAAAAATATAAACATTATATTGAAGAAATAAGTGTAAATGAGTGTTAAAATAACAGGCATTTAGTAGTTTGTGTTCAAAATGCCTTCAATCGATGTACTGCCCCCGTTGGGGCCGCCGCTCGACGTGCCTCCGGATGAGCCTCAGGCTCCACCTCCTCCAGTCATAGGCATCATCTATCCACCACCAGAAGTTAGAAGTATCCTTTTACCAAAGATTTATGGGTTATAATTGATTCCCAATCAAATATTTTATCAAAAAATTAACATCTTTACAATATTTGCTAGGATTGTCAACATAACCTCTTTGGTTGTTATTGATGCATTGTTAACTTGTTTTACACGGTATTGATTATAATACATTACATTTATGGTGTGTTTACACTTAAAGCAGTTGTTTTCTACAAATAGAATTGTGAATATAATGTTGTAAAACTGAAACTGCGCCAGTATGGCATAAGAAATAGTTTTAAAGTAGACTGCTATTGTGCCTTTTGAGTAGCGATATTAGTGTTTACAAATTGAAAAAAAAACATCAAACTACCATAATCATCAGAACTTGGTATTCATAATAAAATTCAAATAAAAGAACATCTGCTCTGTGCTCTGAAGTAAAAATCTTGTTTGTCGCTAGGATTGGCACTCATGATAAATATTAACTTCTTGCATATTCCTTTTGCCCGAACCACCTACAAACTGAACGCATACATGATCAGGATGTGAAACACATACAATGCAGCATGCCTAAGAGTCGACATTGTTATATTTAATACAAATGTTACACTACTAAAGAGAATATTATGTAACAAATACTTTTATCATATTAATCAGTAGGAAAAAGGTATTGGTTGCATACCATTGTCATGCATTTCTAATATTTTTTTTTAGTTGAAATGTTTATTTACAGGATTACAGATGTCTTCCAAATCCAATATTTCTTTAACCTCATACCATAGATATTGTCGACAAGACTGCCAGCTTCGTCGCCCGTAATGGTCCAGAGTTTGAGGCCAGGATCAGACAAAATGAGCTTGGCAACCCTAAGTTTAATTTCCTCAACTCTGGAGACCCATACCATGCCTATTATCAACACAAGGTCAAGGAGATCAGAGAGGGGAAAGGTATAGTATTTATAAATTTACTAGCCGATCTGGCGAACTTAGTACTGGCAATTTTTTTATACATATAATCCTTCCTCTTGAATTACTCTATGTATGAAAAGATACCGCATCAAAATCTGTACTGTAGTTTTGAAGATATAAGCATACATAGGGTACATAAGGATGGACAGACACGAAAAGCGACTCTGGTTTATACTATGTAGTGATGAAGCAGCTTTGGAGTAATGCTTAAAGTGTTGGACTCAGGTACTAGGGGTTGCAGTTTCAAATCCCACCTAGAAATTGTGATAAACATTCAATATTATCATCCCAATTGCATCCAAGAACAATATTTTTCTGTGAAGTTACTGTCATGACAGCCTCCGTGGCGTGGCGGTAGTGAACGCGGCCGCTACGCAGGAGGCGCGGGTTCGTTCCCCGCTCAATGCAAATATTTGTATGCATGAATATGGGTATTTGCATTGGTCTGGTCATGCCTCGGAGAGCACGTTAAGCCGTCGGTCCCGGTTGCCATATAAACATGTATGGCAGTTGTTATATGGGGAAATGGGTGAAATGGTCCCACATAGAGGAGCTGGTCACCTGTCCGATCTAACGGCGGTCCCCACTGGCAGTAGTAGTAGTAGTACTACTGTCATCTGACCTCCACAGCACAAAGGCGATATTGAAGCATTGCGGCTAGACCAGTTGTTGGAATTATTAGGGCTCTAACTTCTCATAATGACTGCCATAGATGAAGAGAACAGACAGCTTAACAAGCTTTCTGAGGTAGGATCAGACCAATACAAATACTTATTTTATACTATGTACTACTCTCTGCATACAAATTATCGCCTACTGCGTAGCGGCCGCGTTCACTACCACCACCCCACAGAAGCACATTCTACAAATAATATCATGCAAAATTTCTTGAACCTCGGTAAAATTCACATTCCAAAATTTCATATCCTTTTTCAGGTCCCGATCTATCAGCTCTTGTGCCACTGCCTCCACCTATTCAAAGACCAGGGTTAGCACCAGCAACGGCAGCCCGACAACAGGAGCTTCTGAAGGCAGCCGCCCCCGCCGAGCCTCCCCCTCCACGGGACCCTCCCCCAGACTTCGAATTCATTGCTGACCCTCCTTCCATATCCGCTCTGGAACTTGACATAGTCAAACTAACTGCACAGTTTGTGGCCAGAAACGGCCGGCAGTTCCTCACAGACCTGATGAAGAAAGAAGAACGCAACCATCAGTTTGATTTCCTTCGTCCCCAACACTCGCTATTCCAGTACTTCACAAGACTCCTTGAACAGTATACCAAAGTCCTCCTACCACCCAAGGAACTACCATCTAAATTAGCCGCTGAAATTCGTAGTGGCGTTCTGGAACAAGCTCGCAGTCGCGCCGCCTGGCACTCTCACCAGGCCAGACGTAAAGCTGCAGATGAAGCCAAAATCGAAAAGGAACGACTTGCGTATGCATCAATTGATTGGCACGATTTCGTCGTAGTTGAGACCGTAGACTACCCAGCAGGAGAGCCAGGCGATTTCCCTCCACCAACAACTCCTCTTGAAGTTGGTGCAAGAGTTCTAGCTCAGGAGAGAGGAGAGGATATAACGCAAGGACAGAATGAGGATGACGACACTGAGATGCAGCTTGAATCGGAATCTGAGTCCGAATCTGATGATGATTTAGCTGAAATGGAGGACCGCACGCAGCAACAACAAAGGCCTGACGATAATCGCGTACAGGATATGGAAGAAGATAGTTCGTCGTCTGAAGATGAAGCTGTAGAAGTTATGAGAGCTCCGGGCGAAGAGGCGCCCCTACCGCCCCGTCCGGATCGCGTGGTGGTTAAAAAATATGATCCGAAACGTTCACGACCTCAACCGGCGCCCGCAAGTGAGGAATGGCTGGTGTCTCCTATTACAGGAGAGAAGATCCCTGCCAACAAGGTGGCGGATCACGTCCGTATCGGACTGTTGGATCCCCGCTGGTTGGAGCAGCGTGACAGAGCGGCTGCTGAAAGAACAGATAGGGAGGACGCACTTGCGCCGGGAGCCGCTATCGAAGCTTCACTTAAGCAGGTTAGTGTTGTTATCTATATTTCTCACGCATTTATATGTTGAAGATTAATTTAAGACGAGATTAGAACTTACTTTGAGCCGTGGATTGTATGCGCATCATATTTGGTGTGAAACACGTGTCTACTAGCTCCTTAGGTGGTAGCCTACTAAGGCGTGTTCAAAAATTCGTCAAACCGAATTCTGTCACTAATTGATCACATAAAAATCCTTGAAGAATAAATAAAAATTCATTGTTATTATGTCTCATGTGAAAACGACTTTAATTTCTGCCCGCAGCTCGCCGAACGTCGTACGGATATCTTCGGCGTGGGCGACGAAGAAACGGCCATCGGTAAGAAGATCGGCGAGGAGGAACGCCGACGTGACGACCGCGTGACGTGGGACGGACACACGTCCAGCGTGGAGGCCGCTACAAGAGCCGCCAGGGCGCACATCACGCTCGAGGATCAGATCCAACAGATACACAAGGTAAGAAGACTTATGTGCAAACTAGAGTCAGCCAGAGCGCGAGAGATACGTTTTTGGCAACCTACACCCACATAACGTGTGCCTTTTATGGCCCTAGGTATTCGGATGCGCAAGGGATATGCCATGATAGCAATTGAACTGTGCATAATTAATATGCTGTACTATGTGAATATGTCTCGGTTGAGATTGGCACACGGTTAATTAGTTAGTTTACCTGGGCTGTTCCGCACTTAGTCTCTTGATTGGGCCATTGTGCGTACCATCTTACCTCTCACTCCAACCAACCCAGATATTCCCAAACGGCAACGGCACACGGTTTGGATGTATCTAATGTAATGAAACCGTTACCAATATTCTATTTTTGGAAGGATTGGGAGTTTGAAGGATCCTCAATTCATCAGCCTATTTTATTCTTCTTCGTAACGATAATACCAGTCGCATCCGAAGTATTCAGTTTGGAGTCTGGGGTCTGACTAGTCTAACTGCGGATTTGGCGGGACTTAAATATTTTCAGTGAAGCAACTGCCAATCTGACCTCCAAAACCCAAAGACGATATAGAAACACTGCAGTTAGGACTAGTTGTTGGATTTTTTTGGTCTCCTACAACCTGTAACGACTGTGATAGATGTTCGTATGGTAACCTCACCCTGTTTCTATACGGGTTTTTAAAGGGCTTGTCCAACAAGACAGGTATTAGACCATCTTTACGATTGCAGGTCAAGGGTCTGTTACCTGATGAAGAGAAGGAGAAGATAGGTCCGAAGCCGGTGGGGTCTGGCGGAGGGCCGGTGGTGGTGACGGCGGGCCGGCCCCCCGCGCCCCCGCCCCGGCCCGTGCCGCCCGCCCCCGCCGCGGCGCCGCCCGTGCTGCTGCAGCCGCTGCCGTCCCTCATGGTGCTGCCGCCGATGGCACCGCGGCCGCCGCTCATACCCACACCCGTGGGACCCGTAGGTCAGTACTAGGCTGTCGTTATTTTTTAATATATGTATAAAAATAAGTCGGGTTTTCCTTCCTGACGCTATAACTCCAGAACGCACGAACCGATTTGGCTAATTTTGGTCTTGAATTATTTGTGGAAGTCCAGGGAAGGTTTGTACGTTGAGAAAAATTCGAATAATTGCCGGGAACCGACATCCACGCGAGCGGAGCCGCGGGCAAAAGCTAGTTTTTTATATATTTCGTCTTGTATACAGAATATTACGAAATTGAACATTTTTCAAAACCTAGAAGCTATACGTAAGTGCTAAAATAAACTAAAATAAAATATTTACTTACATAATGAGTCGTTCCCAGAAGGCTGGCTGCATTGCCACGTTGAATAGCAATGCTTATCCTCTGTGCAAGATAGTAACCAGCCTTCTGGTCACGCGTAGCGTCGATCAGCTTCTTTGCTAGGTATTTGTAGAGAAAACCGGCACTTGGCCCCCATGTCCCCAATGTTTCAATCCCAAAATGGCTCAAAATATAATCACCTGTTAAGTGACAGTATTTTCACCGTTTGAGGTTTTCTGCAGTATACAGTTGAATGAATAGTAAAATGTATTCAAAATGGTCAAAAAGGGATTGGGTAACTGTGTACGGGCTAGTGGCGTCGTTTATTTTTAAATGCCAATTCATTGTACTGTGTGAAACACACTTAAACGTAATATTTTTTTAATAAAGCTAAGTTATATCAGAGCTGGATGGAAGATTTCGACATTACCTAAAGGAAACATTCATTAAAAAAGAAACAAAACTGCATCACACACCCGGCAATCGAACCAACTAAAACACAACAAAAACATCCTGTGTTTCTATAACATCAATTGATATGATAATCATAAGAATCAAATCCCCTTAACTAAAATGGTATATGAAATGAAAGGAAATCGCTGAAATCTAAATTTATGTCCTCAGGAGCAGTAGGCGCAGTCCCGGGTCCCGGGTTCCCATTCGGCGCTCCACACGTGCCGGCGCCTCCGCCCGTGCCCGAGGAGGATGAAGGTCCTGCTGCTAAACGTGCGCGCACTGAGGACGCTCTGGAGCCCGAGCACTCCTGGCTGGCGAGGCATCCTGGGCCTGCGCCCCTGCAGGTACGTGGCACTACCATCTATATATAACAGCGTCGGCAACTGAGTGGTAGGAGTCGAAAGGCCCTAGGTTTGAATACTGGTCATTACACTGCCGACATGAACCCATTAGATTCTTAGAAGGATCTCTTATTAGTAATTTCAGTACAATTGTTGAGTGGGATTTGTGGGGTTCCACAGGGGTTCGATATTTGGATCATTTTTTTTTTTTTCACATAAAGACCTATTACTCGTTATGCGCAGTCTGAACTTTGTCGCCAAGTTCACCGGTCGTATGCCTATGTTCATGATCAAACCTGGATATCCAAGAACGTCCGAAGTGAAGAAGTAAAAACTTGAATCGAATCCCGGTCTCCGAGATGAAGGCTTTAGAAGTTCTTGGCTTGACGTTGTGGAGGGTGACATGCGTGCTAATGGCTTCACTACCATGAATACCAAGAGCGCCCGGCCCTGAGCTTTGAGGTCATCTTGACGTCCGATGCAATCAGGAAAATACGTTTTCATGAGGACGAAGATTATTATGTATTGCTCGGACCTAAATCTCAAGATATAAAAGGCCCTGGCGCGCGCGGTTTTTTTTTAAATAATCTATACTTGGTGAATTTATGATCGTCGACCGCCGTAGCACCTAATATCCTCAAAACACATCCAAGAAACGTGTACTGTACGTATAGAGCACATTTTAGGTCCAAGATAATGTCTCAAGTAATATTTCCCCGCGTGCAGGTGGCACTGCCGCTAGTGCCGGAGCGCGCGGAGTGGCGGCTGGACGGTCGCGCTCTGGCGCTGTCCCTGCCGCTGGGCACGCCGGTGGGCGAGCTGAAGGCGCTGCTACAGAGATCCACCAACATGCCTATTGCCAAGCAGAAGCTGCACTACGAGGTGAGTGTCTTTCCTTTTAGGAACAATTCCTAGTTATTATAATAGTTTTAGACTTAACGGGATAAAGTCTAGTCGTGACCATTGACAGCCTCTGTGGCGTGGCGGTAGTGTACGCGACTGCCACGTAGGAAGCGCGGGTTCAATCCCCGCTCAGTGTAAATATTTGTATGCATGGATATGGCTATTTGCATTGGGTTTTTCTATGTATAATATGTATGTATTTAAAAAAAAAGTGTCTAAGTATGTTTATCCGCATTCTAGATTCCTTAACACAAGCTATAAAAGCTTACCATGGGTCTAGAGAGCGTCGTGTAGAATGTTGTGGAATATTTATTTATTTATGACGTCTTAAAATTTTTGGGAAATGGTACTATGTCAATATTGTTTCACTCTCAATGAACAGCTGCCAGAATTTAATTTGGAGTACGGGGAAGTAAAAACCCAAAATTCCTTTTTTTTAATCTCCTTCTCATGTCCATTATAGAGCTAGAAGCTCAGTTTGCACTGACTCGTACTAAAATGTAACCTTGATTTTATAAATTATGTAAATGAACACCCTCCCGATCGGAATTGCATTGTACAGTACAGTTTATAATAAGGACAGCCTCCGTGGCATAGCGGCAGTGAACGCGGCCGCTAGGCAGGAGGCGCGGGTTCGATCTCCGCTCAGTGCAAATATTTAAATGCATGATTATGGGTATTTGCATTGATCTGGTCGTGCCTCAGAGAAAACTATAAGCCGTCGGTCCGTTACGGATAGTTGGTGCCCTCAAAAGTTCAGCAATTGGTCTGGCTGTAATGCTTCGATATCGCCTTTGGGTTTTAGAAGTCAGATGGCAATAGTTTCACAGAAAATATGGAAGTTTAGGTAAATTCACAGTTACGACTGGTAAAGGGGACCCCGGAGGCGACTGGGACAAACGCCAGAATGAAGAAGTACAGTTTATAATAAGATCGTACATCTTACTAAAATCAATTCAGTAGGGACACATATTGACAGTAACTTTAATAAAAAAAAATCAATTCCAGGGTCTATTCTTCAAAGACACGAATTCCTTGGCGTACTACAACGTGCCGCCCGGAGCGGTCCTACAGCTGCAAGTCAAGGAGCGCGGTGGAAGGAAAAAGTAATCACAACTGGCAACACCATCATAGTAATAAATATACGATTTTTATGGCAACATTTTGTTCTTGACATTAAAATTCAAAATGTTACGATTTTGTTTAATATGAAGCTTACAGACCCGGGCAGGTTTTGTGAATGTGGAATCCTAATGAAACAATGTATCTATTGAATAAAATATCTAAGATAAATTAAATGGTGTTGTTTTATTTCGTGACATTGGATGTATAAGACCACTATTCTTGAGACCCAGGGCAACTTAACTCGCAAATCGATTCACAAGCACAGGCTTTTTTTCTTGGAGTTGGTAGGTTATTCAGTTGGACAGTTGCTTCCGGAAAAATCGATACACCAATCAAAATGGGGTCGGGAAGCCGACCTCCGGTAACCTTGGACCAAAGCGCAAACTTTGGATGTAACTGAGAAATTGCTATGGGGTTGAGGTGTAAAATAAAAATTAAACAAGTTAATAGGAAACGTTTATTATAAAATGTGTAAAAAATTAACAAAAGATATATAATAACCAGACTTCTGATTGCATACATTGACAAAATAAAACTCATACAAAATTATTGAAATACACTTATCCCATTACTATACTCATTTGGAATGTCTGACAGGCACATTTTAAGAGAATAGCCGCCTTTACAATCACGCTTTCTTGAACGCGCGGCGGAATGCTATACGTATAATTGTGCGCGATTATCTTTTGGAGTTCAAGTTCACAAAATCTTTCGCGCGGTATCACCACACGGAACAAAAGACGCTATACACGACAGTTCAGAAAGTAGGGCTGAACGCACGCTCTTTCCCTCTCTTTCTCCCACAATGTGTGCGTACATTCCGCTGCGCAATTCTGGACGCTGCGCTGCTAAGAACGAGTAACGCGACCCGATCTTTCACACGCAAATGCGGTTTTCCCTCGAGAAAGAATGCGTATAAAGGGCGCTAAAGTTTATAGTTTTGTTTGTCTAGTTACTGAAGACTTAAGATTTAGGAATGTACTAAACGAAATATCACCGTTATTGCTCATAAACTTAATAACATTTAATTGTATTAAACTATGTCCTGCGTTTTAAACTTACATAACATACTAAAACTACATCGAAATGGACAAAACAATCTGATTTTGTTGTTCGAGTTGTTTGCTATGTACGGCACACGAACTCTTTAACACGCATGATAAGCCCTCTGATTTAACAGACAACTTATACAGCCGTTCCTCCAATAACGTATCTACTGTCAATTTCGGGATACTACAGATAGAAAACGCCATCAATCTCTGATTTTAGTGTCCCAATATTTCTACCATTGATCTGTAATCCTAATGCCATCGATTGTAGGGTCTGTATTTTTAATTATAATATTGGGACAGTAGTTACGCGTCCATTACACGGTAGGTTTTGCTGTCAGTTTTACCCACGGAGGACAGAATATGATTAAGTAACGGAGATGCCCCATTGATATTTCTCCTAATAAAAACGCGTCGCCGAATGCGGGTGGGAAGAGAGACGCGCGGGGTGTCAAAAGTGGAAGGACTTCATAGGTATAACGTTCCTACCGAATGAGTCCATTTGACGTTTGGATGGCACGCGACTCGATTGCATCGCAACAACTCCGCTATCATTTCCTTCTCCATGGTTTTACCACAGCTAATCTATCGTCTAATGCGGCAACTGATAGTTGAATGAAGTATTATGTTCTAACCATCAGTCACCGTAATTCATGATTGATGGCATACATGGCGCTTGCATGAGCGTATAATGGACGACTTACAGATATTTCACTTGAATGTTTATCTGGAGTTGCGATTTACAGTAAACTGTAGGTATGTTATTGGGAACAGCAATTAATAAAACACTGGACTAAATAACAATGAAAATGTATACAATCAGATGCCTGAATATAACAAATAATAAAGCTTTAGTAAAAAGCTTTTTAGATATATAGTCTTTATAAATTAGGCTCCAGAATAATCACATGCATACATACAAAATTGAAGACGATAGTACGTTTCGTGTGTATATAAAACAATTATTTTCATAAAACATGTATAATCGACAAAGGAGATAGGTATACCTACAATTTTTTATATAACGTATGTGTAGGTAGGTATACCTACCTCTTTTGCCGACAGTACATTATTGATGTTTAAATATATAAAGGAATGTATCAAATATTGCACAACGAAGCACCATAGGATATGTATAGTGTTGTAAATAATATATAAAATATAGTCGCTTACATGCTACAATCACAAAATCAGATTCTGAGATACAAACAAATTCAACAATAAAATATCAACAATTAATATATGACAAAGGAATGTCTGATTTCATTTTATTTTTACTTAAATAAATACTAAATGGAATAAATGTTAAAGCAGTTATTATAGTATGATAATAAATGCAAATCTGAAAATGTCTACGTACAGCTCTAATACCTATGCCGGGTGTAGGGGGAACGCTCCCGAAGCCGAAAACCGCTAATAGTACTCCAGGTACATAACGCATTGGCATAAAAATAAAAGCACACTTTGAGAATTGGACGTTCTGGGATGTGGACATTTTCAGAATTGGACATTTTGGGATTTCGACATTTTGACACCGTTGGTCATTTTGAGAATTGGACATTTTGCCCCTGAACGGCTTTGGCGCCAGATGTTTTTTTTTTGTAGTGATGTTCTTTTTATGAAATTACCGTTTCATTTAGCTTTACTAACGCGACGCTAAATAATGCTAAATAAAAAATAAAAACAATTTTTTTATTTTATTTTTATGCCAATATGTTATGTATACCTGGAGTACTACTAGGGGTTTCCGGCTTCGGGAGCGTTCCCCTTACACCCGGTATAGATGGTAGCTATAATATTCCCTCAAGAGAAGGCCTTTTTTGATATGCAATTAGCACTGGGGAAAAGGTGCCCATTCCTGTTACTGAGATAGAAACACTGGTTTAGTTGGAGTAACGAGAAACAACTATAATTTCTCTTACTAAGAGAGGAGTAGCGGCTTAGATTCGTAAAAGAAAATTGCATAGATATGATTTCCTGTTTTCTGTTTCGTGATAGTTGAAAGAATCATATAGGTGCATGACTCCAAATTAAGATGAGTATTGAAATACAGTCAAGTTTCTACCTAATAGCCTAAGCGATAAAGTCTAATATCGTTTTTACGAAATATATTTTCAAAATATTTTTGATGGCTTCCTGGACACCTGCCCTTCGACCTGACAGGCATTTTTGCCTCAGCCTAGCTTGCTATGATAGTTTACACTAAATATGTGACTACCACCATACCTTTTACCCTTTTTCTTTAAAATGGCAGTTTCTGCTATCTCAAAAGACAGTACGAACGTATATAATAGAGCAGCGGCCGGAATTGGTTACGGTATCATACCAAATGGATTGAGAATAAAGGTCATTGACCTTTCGACCGATTTGGACCTATTACTTTGAGTTTGTATCTTGTATACGCCTCCCCATTCCGGGGACGAGTCGGGGACACCGTTGTCCCCCCTCCCGAGGAGGGCCAGACCGTAAGGGATGGCCCTGGGTCAGCCGGGGTGCGAGGGATATGTCGAAGACAACCTCACCTCCGGCCTAGCACCACGACCCACAGTCGGCATGCGGTTAGTCGGTTCAAGTCCGACATAACCTTCTCTTCCAGCTCCGGCGGGGGAGGTATCCGAGGGGATTTCCGCACGAAAAAAAAGGGGTTGTATCTTGTAAACAACCGGCTGCAACGCCGAAATATTCTCAATCGATTTAGAACGACTTCTCGAAATAATTCTGAGATATTGACTTTTTATCCCGTAGATAAGATTCAAAATGTTTTGTAATATATATTTTGCCAAGAAAAGTTCCTGCCGGCCGTTGCTCATTCCTTGTGAATTGACCATAACAATAAGCTTAAAAGCAATATATTATATTAAAAGTGGAATTCTAATATCAATGTGATAAAAATGACTACACCAAGATGTTTGGAACACATAAATGGAATTATATTAACAATGACTTTTTTACATGTTTACTAGACGAGTTGTTTAGAACAAAAAAGATGTCACGGTTCCTTGATGAGGCGAGATTTTGAATTTGAGGAAACGAAATAAATGAAATTAATTGGATACTTGACTGATCAAATTAGTTACTTTTTATATACATTTAGCCTCTGTGGCGTGGCGGTAGTGAACGCGACTGCCACGCAGGAGGCGCGGGTTCGATCCCCGTTCAGTGCAAATATTTATATGTATGAATATGGCCATTTACATTGGTCTTGGTGTTTCTATGTATAATATGTAGGTATGTATTATAAAATTAAAAGAAGTATATCTAAATGTTTATTCGCATTCTAGATTCCACAACACAAGCTAGTTTTAAGCCCATGGGTCTAGATAGCGTTGTGTAGATGTTGTGGAATATTTGTTTATGTATTATAATATGTTGGGTGGACTATTAAAAATAAATAAAAACGATAAAATAAGAATAGATTGAAATAAAACCACTTTTTACGGATTCTATCGCGATATATTTGTTATTATTACTTTTATACTTCAAACTATATGACAACTACCATCGTGAGTCACACCGCGAAAATGGCTGCTGCAAAGCAGCCGAAACGTCGGGTTAAAAAGTAATAATAACAAATATATCGCGATAGAATCCGTAAAAAGTGGTTTTATTTCAATGAGTGACATTCGCGTAAACTTCAGAAAATATCATAAGAATAGATGCTACTTTAACCATTCTGTCAATAAGCTCAGTTAAATAATTTTAATTGCGGAAGGCGGAGGATAGGATAAAATGGTGCACATGGGCAGATACCTATGTTCAGCAGTGGACTGCAGTGGACTAATTGATAGATTGAAATAATTTGTTTTAACTCTGTAGTTGAAACAAATTATTTCAATCTATAAATTTTTTACTTGCCTGTGCAAGTACCCATTTTTAGGTTTCCGTAGCCAAATGGCAAAAACGGAACCCTTATAGATTCGTCCTGTCTGTCTGTCCGTATGTCACAGCCACTTTTCTCCGAAACTATAGGGCATATTCTGTTGAAACTTGGGAAGTAGATATATTCCTTGAACCGCATTAAGAATTTCACAAAAAATAGAAAAAAAGCAATAAATTTATCTGTATAACAGCTACAAAAGTTAATGGTTGGGTTGTGGTGTGGACATTTTTTGTTCTATATAGTCACTCTAGTATACATGTAAGTCATTGGCTTATTATACAAGGCACCAACAAGCACCAGTCTAAACACTAGTATTAATATACCACAAAGCGTATATATTTTTAGTAAATATAAATAACTTAATCAATTGCTTTGAACCTACGCAATGTATAGTTCTCGACATATGTCTTGACCCCAAATCAACGAAGCTATTCCGCGCGCAATTTTTTTTTAATTTTTTATGCCACTTACGTGGGTGGCAGACAAGCACACGGCCCACCTGATGGAAAGTGGTTACCGCGGCCTATGGACGTATGCAACACCAGGGGCGTTACACTCGCGCTGCCTACCCTGAAGAAACCTTCTAATGCCTCTCTTGAAGAACCCCATATTGTAGTCGCTTGGGAAAACCATGGCAGGGAGTTCATTCCACAGCTTGAGCGTACGTGGGATGAAGTTCCTTTCATACCGTATGGTGTGCACCGTATTCGGATGCAATGTGTGGGGATGAATTCCCTGTCTATGGCGAGCGGTGCGATGATAGAATGTAGCTGTGGGCATCATGTCAAATAATTCATCTGAGCACAAATCTATGATTTGTTGATTTGAGCTCCTTCGCCGCCGTAGCCTCCGCGTGCGAACCTCAAAAGATACCTAATAAAAACGCGCACTGAGCATATAGACTACATTTTGGCACGTGATTGGAGTAGACATATGCCGGTAACTATATTATCGTCAGCCTACTTCCTACTAAAAGGCAGTTAAGGATGTATATTATTGTTGATTACATAAAAAAAAACGAAATAATAATGTAAAGTTAGCCGCCTTTTAGTTAGAAGATTATATGAGTATGTACTTTTTCACTTGGTGAAAATCTCTACGTGCTTTAACCTCAGCCTTTACGGTTCCTACCCTTATTATAAAGAAGTACCCTTATGTGATAGTGTCTAGTTCAAAATTGTTGAGATTGGAAGGTTAGAAGCAGTCGCTCTCGTAAGTCTAAATAAATTGACAGATTAAGGCCTACATTCCAGCTCAGTTGTGAATCAACATGTCATATAGAATACAATCTGTACTCAGATCAACTAATAAATCGAGATTTAGAACTGTGTATTCTGGAATGCAGACTTTAGGCTCCAAGGGGGTTATAAGGCTTTGATTTTAAAGAGGCATCGTAGTCACTTACACCGAGTAGTCGTGGCTTTTACGCGAGCTTCGGGATAGTTTCAATGATCTGCCTGTACCGAGTCAACATGGGAGAGTACACGTTGTCGTGGTCCGGGTACGGAGTGGCCACGGGAGATACTGCCAGCTCGGAATCTGGGTAACAACATAATATTAATGGTGAGAAGTATCCTGTTTAGGCTATCAAAGTATATATTTTATTAACTACTTTTTTCCCGCGGCCCCGCCCGCGTGGATGTCGGTTATCGAGTCCAAACATAACCTATGTCCTTTCTCAAGGTCTCAACTACCATGTACCAAATTTCACCATAATCGGTTCGGTGGTTTAGGCGTTTTTCTGCAGTGGCGGTGTCACCACATTGATTTCATTTTAGCAGAATCGAGGCCCAGGTGCTCGAGGACGTAATCGAGGACCTCGAGACATGCGAAAGTAACTCTGTCTGTCTGTATGCTACGCTTTCACGCCTAAACCACTGTACCTAATTGATGAAATTTGGTATAGGCCTAGATTAGACCTTGAAAAAGGACATAGGCTATGTTTGGTCGCGATAACCAAAATCCACGCGGGCGGAACCACGGGCAAAAGCTAGTTATTTTAATAAATATAACACAGTTCCTTACCGGGCCGGTTCTGGCGGGCTCCACTGACGTCAGCGGCGCGAATGGCGGCCCCCAGGAGTGCGGCATTAGCATGCTGGTCCTGAGGGAAGAGACGATGGAATAAAGGCGAAATATATTCCTACTAACGGTTCTCCTACTAACCTCCATCATCATCATCTACATAAAGACGTTAGTCCTGATTGCATCCGAGGCCACGGTGCCCTCGGAGCTCAGGGTCCACCTTCCGGTTCTTCCTCCTCCACTTCGCACGATGTTAGGCGTCCAAGGTAGTGGAACGCCAAGCCAGCACTTCTTGGGCCAACCCCTTCTACCTGGACCCGGTGGGTGCGCCATTGCCAGGCATTTGTTACCCACGTAGCTTTTTTTTTTATATACAAGACACGTCAATTTGACTTCACTTCACCTGATGTTAAGCTAAAGGCAAAGTCTCAGAAAGAGGGGCACCATCGTAAACATTTACCATGTTAACAGTGGTGGCACTCAGCTTGACGGCCTCATTATATGCCTTTCCACGCCCCGCTTAAAGGACCCGGGACTGTAGGAAGAAGGAAACACGTGAGCTGGCAGGGAGTTCCAGGTCTTAGTGGTGCGGCATAGGAATGAATCACTGAAACGCTTGGTTCTAGCAGTATACTCTGCACCGTATATGGATGGCATCTTAGCCCTGCACGTGTCGTCCTGTGACGGAAAGGGGAGGGTGGGACTAATTGGAAGAGCTCGTCAGAACATTCACCATGGTAGAGACGGTAGAAAACTGCCAAAGACGCAACATCTCTACGCATCTGCAAAGGCTCGAGGGTGTTCGTGACCTCAGGATCCCCAATAATGCGGACCGAAATAGCTGGGCGGTGTCCACAAGACGTGGCCGCACCAGCGGAGGCCGCTCTATATGAGCTTCTCCTACTAACCTATTCATCATCATATACCTTATAGGGGGCGGTACCTCACTACTAAGGTTTCCTAATCATATTACCTAAAAAGCAAATTGCCACCAAGAAAGAGTGACTAATTTTTGATTCGCCTATGAAGCAAAATATCTAAATCGCTAACGACTCATTTCCAGAATGCCATTAGAGTAAATAAAGTAAAGCCAACGAAGCGAGAGAAAAAAGGTAAACAATGTTTCAGTGGTTCCAAACTTTTTTATTTGAAAATGATTACGTATCACTTCAAGCGCGTTCCAGACAGGAATGAAAATGCTCATAAGATGGCAGATCTGGCAGTTTAGAACCGCTGTGCTGACACCTTTCCTGTACTAAGAAACACGCAACGACAGCTGTCGCTCGGCCATTGTCGCGTACGTGTGATATGTGCGACAAGGACAGAGAAAATAATCGCTAGTTATCGCAATGTAACTCAGTAATGGTCGCTTTGTTTACCTTTTTTCTCTAGTCTCGTTGGCTTTACTTTAGACTAGCCTATTAGAAAGACTAAAACTTGAACTTGACTACGTTATAAAATGACCACATTTTAGACATTTACACTAACGGTCGTTCCCAATAACATCCTGACAGTTAGAGATAAATCGCATCTACGGATAAAGTGCTCGGCTGTTTATTTCAAAACATAGTAACTCCTATTTCACACCAATTTCGGAAATAAAATTATACCGCGATGCGCTTTCCCGTAAAAAATCAGTTACCATGTTTTCAATTTAAACAGCCGATACGTCAAATTTGAGTGCTGCGATCTATCTTCAACTGTAAGTATATTATTGGGAACGGCGGTTAGTAATCAGTGATGATTACTGTTTACAGAATCACTCACCAGTACGTAAACAGGCGTGCCGAACACGTCGGCGAAGATTTGCAACAGGTCCGTGTTGACAGATGCACCGCCCGTCGCGATCACACGAGACGATTTATCTGTGCAAGTCAAATATAGTGAAATATAAATAACTAGCTTATGCCCGCGGCTCCGCCCGCGTGGATGTCGGTTCCCGGCAATTATTCGAATATTTCTCTACGTACAAACCTTCCTTGGACTTTCACGAATAATTCAAGACCAAAATTAGCGAAATCGGTAAAGGAGTTGTTGAGTTATAACATTACAACGAAAAGTGGCATTGATTTTTATATATATAGATTGGGTATTATCCTACAGTTAAATTAAATTATCTAACCGAGCATATTATAATAAGAATGGTAAAAGAACGGTAATCATTACGTCGGTTCTTATTTTATAGTTTTTATATATTTTTAATCATCCTCCCAACCTATAATAGTAACTGATTTGACTAATAAATTTTATGACGTCACTAAATCTTTTTCATACAAGTTACCTTATAACTTACCGTTTGGACGTTTATTAAAAAGTAACTAATTTGACTAGTCAGTAGAATACCCAATTATGTACAATGATTTTAACTTACTCATTTGCTGTTGCACCATAATAAAATTGAAAAAGGAGCTAGAAACAACCGCGAATTTTACGCGACTACTTCTAATAAAAACACATTAAAGAAATAACTTACCAACTATTATACCTCGTGCCAAATGGATTGAGAATAAAGGTCGTTGACCCAGTTGACCTTTCAACCAGTTAAGCTCTTCTAGTAAATCATAGAAAATTCTAGAGAAATAATAAAATGAATATCGAAAAGACGATCGAAATTAAGGGTCTAAAAGGAGCTGTCAGAGCGGTGAAAGGACAGTTAAGTTTGGGAGTTCAAAGTGAACAGAAGAAGAAGGAAAAAGGAAGCAAAGTGGGAAAAGAGTGAAGTGCAAGTAAAGTGCAGTGATAGTGCAGTCGCGCCGTGAGTGTTGGGTTTAGGATTTGGCTGTTGGGGTTTGTAAATAAAGCGGTCTCACATATGAAGCTGTTTATTTCCAATCCCGTTACCCGTCTGCCGTAACACTATTATACCTCGTGCCAAATGGATTGAGATTAAAGTTCGTAGACTGAGTTGACCTTGCACAAACAACAAGCTTGAACAAAAAACAAGCGATAAAAACTAGTTTGGACCGGTTACTTTGGGCCGGCGCCCAGTGCCGGCATCGGCAAGCATGAAGATTTGTATTTGTCGAAAAACAATAGATCTTATTTTTATAGATATAAGGTTGAACTTTAATTGGTAACCATAACGCTGCAGAATGCCGATCGATGCCGACAATAGTCGACGATCGTCATTGAAATTTCAATTTTATGATGATAGTGATAAGATCTATAATGCTTGGCCAAAAAAAAATCCTGAAGCTCGCCGATGCCAATAATGGGCGCCGGCCCTTAGGGGTTGTAAACATTTTTCATACTGTAGCGAAACCGACAGCAGCGTCATTTTAAAGTTTAAATATGTTTTTAACCCCCGACGCAAAGAGAGGTGTGTTATAAGTTTGACGTGTCGGTCTGCGGCATCATAGCTCTCGAACGGATGAAGCGATTTTAATTTAGTTTTTTTGCTGTCAAAACTTTACTGGAAACTTTATTCTCAAATAGATCTGGTATGGAATATAGTGGTTAGTGAGGGCAGTCTCTAAGGCGTGGCGGTAGAGAACGCGGCCGCTACGCAGGAGCGTACGTAAATATGACCCCTCAGTGCAATGTTAAAAAGACACATGAATATTGTTTACGTTTTTTTTTTATAAAGGACACGTCAATTTGACTTCACCTCGCCTGATGGTAAACTATGGTAGCTAAAGTCTCGGAAAGAAGGTCACCATCGTAAACATCTACCATGTTAACAATGGTGGCACTCAGCTTGACGGCCTCATTAGATGCCTTTTCACGCCCCGCTTAAAGGACCCGGGACTGTAGGAAGAAGGAAACACGTGAGCTGGCAGGGAGTTCCAGGCCTATTTTTTTTGAAAAGAATATTAGAACCGAAGTTACTAATATTCCCTCTAACCCCTCCAACTAAGCTGAATTGCTTGTGCTAGGAGTGGTTTCACGTCGATAGTGTAATGGCCAGGATCGAACCCGGGACTTGATAAGCCGACTCCTTAACCACTAAGCTACATAAGCGGCATAAGAAAAAAGGTTTAGTTAGCTAAATACATAAATTATGGTACTGACCCAGCTTAAAGCCCATATCCTCGGCGTGTGCCCTCCTGGCGAGGGCTTGTCCCTCTAACAAAGCCCGGGCCTCCAGTTCCGGAGTGAGCTGGTCCATAGGCCTGTCGTTGGGGTCCCATAGACACATCTGCTTGCCGGCTCGGGGGACTATTTCCGCTGTGTCGAAGTATATACCTGGAAGATTACGACTAAATTTAATATGTAAGGTCCAGCGAAGCTTTTCCGACGAAAAAAAAATTCCTTTACTATGAATCAAAATTGAGTCATTCCGGATGAAAATTCTAATAATAACCATTATTTTTATCTTTTTTACACCACTCACTTTTTTATACTTTCTATCTGATGGGAAATGGCTACCATGGCCTATGGACGGGATATAACAACGGGAACTTTTTCATACTGGCTAGTAGACAGGTAGTTGATTGATTGTAGTATTTTTTTTTTGTTACAACATCCATAGATTATTCCGTTCACTTTTTAATGGGATTTTATGACATGGTAGCTAGGATCTAGAGATTATTTTGTATTATATTATAGTTGTCCAAGATGTTATGTCTAAATATGCACCATTTTGATGCATAATAAAAATTCTAATTCACATCGATTTCGGAAAAAGACACCGCGATGCGTCCTCCTCCGTATTCCCGCCAAAACTCTATATTATGAAATGTTTTTTTCTTCAAATTAATACTCCCAAACGATTTTGATATTGAATGTATGTATAAATATAATTGGGAACTCACCCATATAACCCATATTTCCTCTGACAGTAATCTTCAACATTTCATTAAACGCCTGCCAGTTCTTTCCTACGAGTCTGTCCCTATGGTTCTGCCTAGTGAGGGAGCCGTTAGCGAAGCACAGTAGGGCCATGTATGGAGAGGCGGGCGTTGGCCCCACTAGGACATGGCCCGCTGTAGGGGCCGCGGGAGACTGGAGACCTAGGAGTAATGTGTCACTGGTCCCTAGGGAGAGACCCACCCAGCCGGCACGGAGGCGGAGACCTGGAGACCATTGAATTAAATTAATATATTTAAATAATACAGATAAAGCGTTTCAGTGACTCATTCCTATGCCGCACGACTAAGACCTGGAACTCCCTGCCAGCTCACGTGTTTCCTTCTTCCTACAGTCCCGGGTCCTTTAAGCGGGGCGTGAAAAGGCATCTAATGAGGCCGTCAAGCTGAGTGCCACCACTGTTAACATGGTACATGTTTGCGATGGTGACCTCTCCGAGACTTTGCCTTTAGCTTAACATCAGGCGAGGTGAAGTCAAATTGACGTGACCTAGATAAAAATAAAATAAAAAACGTAGTGTTCTTAGTTAAACTAGCTGATTGCTACGGCTCTGCTCGCGAGGAATTCTAATCCCGTTGACGCTGCTGATCCTTCCCGATAGCGTGATGATATATAGTAGCCTTGGTAGCCGTGGTAGCCCTAAAAAACACCCAAGAAACGTGTACTGTGCGTATAGAGCACATTTTTAGGTCCAAGATATAATATATAGATAGATAGATAGATAGATAGATAGATAGATAAATCTTTATTGTACACCAGTAATACAGTAAATTTATGGACAATACATGACAATTTGTACAAATGGCGGCCTTATCGCTAAGAGCGATCTCTTACAGGCAACCTTTGGATGGACATGTTTTAAATATTAACAGTAATACGGCTCTAGCAATAAGTTTCAGGTGCTATTATTCTATGACCGCGAATATGTTTACACAACTTTTGATTGTGCGACAATTTTATTAACATAAACATTTATTATGTTGTTAAACTTGTTATCTTATCCTCATGCAAATTATATTTGCAGACACAATTCTAACGCATTATTATTGTCATAAACCTTTTTTTTTTTTTGTTTTTTATACTGGACACGTCAATTTGACTTCACCTCGCCTGATGTTAAGCTAAAGGCAAAGTCTCGGAAAGAGGGTCGCCATCGTAAACATTTACCCTGTTAACAGTGGCGGCACTCAGCTTGACGGCCTCATTAGATGCCTTTTCACGCCCCGCTTCCTTCTTCCTACAGTCCCGGGACTGTAGGAAGAAGGAAACACGTGAGCTGGCAGGGAATTCCAGGTCTTAGTGGTGCGGCATAGGAATGAATCACTGAAACGCTTGGTTCTAGCAGGTATACTCTGCACCGTAAATGAACCTATTATATAATAGACATAATTCTATGGACATTGCCAAGTGGTGCCTGAGGCAGTTATTCAAGGTGATTGGATGATTGTTATCCAATTCATGCTCTAACGACTGAATGGTTCTAGCTGTTTGGTACAAGGATAAATTACAGAATCTATTCCTGTCGTATAAAATATCTTATCTATTACTAGCTTTTGCCCGCGGCTCCGCCCGCGTGGATGTCGGTTATCGCGACCAAACATAGCCTATGTCCTTTCTCAATGTCTAACCTAGCCCTATACCAAATTTCATCAAAATCGGTTCAGCGGTTTAGGCGTGAAAGCGTAACATACAGACAGACAGACAGACAGACAGACAGACAGACAGACAGACAGAGTTACTTTCGCATTTATAATATTGGTATGGATAATATTAGTATGGATTATAAAGAGCTAACGCTTGTGAGTGTGACTTTGTAGGAGGCAATGGTGCTAATTCTATTGTGTTTAAACTAACTAAAAATCTCTAAAATTTATTATACACCCAGATTGCATAGTCTTTTGTCTTTACGTATAAAAAGATTATTATAGTGTGTGGCCGATTCCGGTCAGCGCAGACAGATTTTGTCCGGACAGTACATGGCCGTGAGGCAAACGAATACTCAATTAGTCGGCCAGCCGACTAGTGCAAGCAATTTTCGACCTTATTGACATCACATAAAACAGAGTACTTTTTGGTATATTCGTGATCTGTGGCATCTATTTATGCGAAATGATATGTAATTAAGAAAATGTTATTAAGGTCGAAAATCGTTTTTCTGTTCTTACTAGTCCATATAGTACATTCGAGTCCCACATAACATGCACACCTAACGATTTTGCTATCGAAGCTGTGTCTAAAATCTTTTCTTACGAAACGATTATACAATCTGGGTGTATAATGCCATTTTAGAGATTGTTAGCGTATTGTAGTTTTGACAACACAGAATTGGCATCAATCTCTGGATCTACTTAACTGAATTTGAAAATTCTTTAACCAATGAAAGCTAAATTATTTATGTGTTTCATGGACGACCTAGAATTCACCAAGCATAGATTATCACAAAACAATCCACACACGTCAGGGCCTTTTACATCTTGCTATTTAGGTCCAAGAAATATAGTTCCAGCATTCCACCTTCTATATATGACAGCCTCTGTGGTGTGGCGGTAGTGCACGCGACTACTACGCAGGAGGCGCGGGTTCGATCTCCGCTCAGTGTAAATATTTGTATGCATGAATATGGCTATTTGCATTGGTCTGAATGTTTCTATGTATAATAAGTATGTATTTACAGAAAAAAAGTATTTAAGTGTGTTTATCCCCATTGTAGGTTCCATAACACAAGTTAGTTAAGCTTACCATGGGTCTAGATAGCGTTGTGTAGAATGTTGTGGAATAATTAAGTTTATTTCTTTATATTTTTGCACTAAAGTATCATATTTTGGTATTCATATGCCATGCCATACATGGTTGCTATGGTAGTTGAAGCCCTCAAAAGACCAACTATTCTACTACATATAGCATATAGGTTGTGGAGGTCAGGTGGCATGGCGGTCGCTTTATGCAAAATTTCGAAATTCAGCCACAGTTACACTCCAAATGAGTCGAGGAAAAGGCTCAGAGAATAGTAACCGACTTAAAAAATATTACCCTCCTTCCTTCGGCAGTAGGGTAAATAGGAGGAAGATTCTCAATTTGTAGCATTTTTTTTTTAGTTTTAATATTACGCTATTTAGTAATTACTCAATCCATACTAATTTTATAAATGCGAAAGTAACTGTCTGTCTGTCTGTCTGTCTGTATGTTACGCTTTCACGCCTAAACCACTGAACCGATTTTGATGAAATTTGGTACAGGGTTAGATTAGACCATGAGAAAGCACATAGGCTATGTTTGGTCGCGATAACCGACATCCACGCGGGCGGAGCCGCGGGCAAAAGCTTGTTTATAATAATTACTCAATTTGTAGCATTTTTTTTCAGTTTTAATATTACGTTATTTAGTATGTCCCCATGATATCAGTTGTGCAGTGGGATCAGCTGTAAAGGCATTAAATCGTAGTTAAGATAACGTTATCATGTAAGATTGTGGAGCCACGCGTCCTTATCACCTTACCTTTGAGGCGAGGTGTTAAACTGATGTGTAAATATTGAATAACTGATTGATGTTCTGTTCGGTATTACTCAGGACATATAACTTGGATCTAAAATGTGTTCTATACGCGTATTACACGTTTCTTGTAGATATTTTGAGTATAGCACGGATTTTTTTTTATCGTGCGATAAATCCCCACAGATACCACCACCGGCTCCGGTGGAGGTGGATATGTCGGACGCACGCCGTCTTGGGTCTTTGGTTGCCGAAGGTGAGAATGCAGGGAACATATCTCTCGCACCCCGGCAGACCCAGGACCATCTCTTTCGAGATGGCACCCTTCGGGTTGTGGGGACCTTAGTGTCCCCATCTAGCCCCGGGTACGGGGAGGCGCACTTTGCGCCGCCGCCGCGACCTGCTTCTGCTAGGACAGGCGGCTCCACCGATCACCCCTAGGCCAGCGCTCATGGAGGAGGGTGCTACTGCAGTGGACGAGCTCAAATTCACCAAGTATAGATTACTAGCTGTAGCCCGCGGCTCCACCCGCGTGGATGTCGGTTATCGCGACCAAACATAGCCTATGTCCCTTCTCAAGGTCTAACCTATCCCTATACCAAATTTCATCAAAATCGGTTCTGTGATTTAGGCGTGAAAGCGTAATATACAGACAGACAGACAGACAGACAGACAGACAGACAGACAGACAGACAGAGTTACTTTCGCATTTATAATATTAGAATGGAAGTATGGATTACAAAATAATCCACCCGCGCCATGGCTTCGTTTGTCTCACGATTTAGGTCCAAGATACGTGTCCCGAAGTATACGACGGTAAAGCTAAGCTACCTCGGGGAGTCGCGTGTTCACATTTATATAAGCTCAGTGCAAATATTTGTACATGAGTTTACATTGGTTTGGATTTTAGATAGGGATAGTGCACTTTGAGAGAGGGGATGTCCAGTAGTAGACTGGTTTTTATAAATAATCCATACTAATATTATAAATGCGAGAGTAACTCTGTCTGTCTGTATGTTACGCTTTTAAGCCTAAACCACTAAACCGATTTTGATGAAATTTGGTATAAAGGTAGATTAGACCTTGAGAAAGGACATAGGCTATGTTTAGTTGCGATAACCGAAATCTACGCTGGCAGAGCCGCGGGCAAAAGCTAGTAATCTATATAAAAAATAATGAAACTTCCGAACAACATTGGATAATAATTTGGATATTTCTTTATTGTGTCCATTATTGTCAGGATAAGGTTTGTATAAAAGAAAAAATAAAACAGAAGATTCCGCGGGAACAGGCTCTGAATTACACGCGAGCGGGTAGCGGGCAAGGCCAATAAATGCATACTAAATTTTAAAATATTTCACAGGTTGAAGTCCCGTCGTTATAGTTTACCTGCGAGAGCCGAGCAGTTGTCTCCAGTGAAGGCCACGACCTGGCACTCGGGTCTGAACCCGTAGCGTCCCACGAAGTAAGGGTTGATGGTCCCCAGCACTGTGGCCGTGGGGACTGGCTCGCCTAACTTGCTCGCTAGGGTCTCGTCACCACACGCCTGTGAGTTATAGTCTATCATTTTTATCTTGTTTTCAATAAAATTGTTTGGTCAAGGTTCACACCAACGATGGATGTCATGCTAGGTCTTCTTACGCCTTCTTACTGGGGCCAGGTAGAAGGGAGAAGAGGTATGGTCAGATATTTATTATCCGTGTAGGTACCCTGACTTAGAACCTGGCCACACCAGCGCAGGCAAGCCTCTTTAATTTTATCTGCGATGTCACAGACATGGAGGTTGCTGGAACCGAAATCTCGAGTGAATATGTTCCTTCTAAGCAAACGTGTTCCAATGTAAGCCAACAGAGGAATTATTCTATTTGCCAATGAGTATTAAACGCAGTCATAATATGAGTAGACGGCGGATTTAATTGGTTAACATAGAAGGTAGAACTGGCTTGAAACTGATCCAACAATGTTTCGGCGAATACGAACACGCGTAGTAACAGTACAGTACAGTTAAGTCAAGTCAAATAAATTTTCGTATAATATTAACAAAAAAATTGCTTGAATGAAATTTTTATAGAATTTAATATAAGCTAACTTTTAAATTCGAAATAAATCGGAAAAAAAAGAACTCAAGCGGCACTTGAACCCACGACCTTTCCCTTCCAGGGGATTGCTCTTCCAACTGAGCTATTGAGTCACATCTGAATCACTTCAAATTTGCCTTCTCTATATCCGTTGCTCATTAAAATAAAATTATTCAACTCACCTTCAAAGCAACCTCATCCCACTTCATACTCCTAATATCTAGTAAATTCATCCCGGAGCCGTCGGAAAGGTCGATGGGTGCAATCTTCCCCAGTAGTAGTGAGCAGGCGAAAGAAGACACGAGAGAGATCCGCGGTGCGGCCTGGTACGCGCGGAGCTTGGTGCGGAACTTCTTGCGGATTTGCGGACCCGTGAACCGCTCGTACGCGCGGGACCCGGTGATCTTGGCCAGTTCCTGGTAAAGAAATAATGGTTGTAGGAATTAGGGGAATTGGGAAAATAGTCCACGTAAAATGGCAGATCACCTGAATGACAGATCAGTTAACGACGTCCCCTGCTGGAATAAATAAAAAAATAAATATATCCCAACATTCTACACAAAGCTATCTAGACCCATGGTAAGCATAGCTTAACTAGCTTGTGTTATGGAATCTAGAACGCAGATAAACATACTCAAATACATTTTTTTTATAAATACATACATAGAAACACCCAGACCAATGCAAATAGCCATATTCATGCACACAAATATTTGCTCTGAGCGGGAATCGAACCCGCGCCTCCTGCGTGGCAGTCGCGTTCTCTACCGCCACGCCATGGAGGCTGTCAAGTAGAGGAAGTAAGTAATGGTATACGGTATTGTTGAGGTTGTAGTAAGTCGAAGGTCGTGGGTGGGTAAGATTTAGGTCAGTGCAAGTATGTGCATTAGGCGTGTCTCTTTTCTTTCCTGGAAATCCGCTCAGAAGTGTCGTCTGAAGGGGTTATCGAACCGACTAAAACTGCAGATTGTCTTGGTTCTTCAGATGCAATCTCTGATTTCAAGATTGCCCCTTCGGGGGTGGGGACCGGGATGTTCCCTTTTTACCCCTGAAGGTACCAAATCCCTGGATGCCAGTAACCTTTAGCACAATGGTTACCTTCAGACTATAATTTATATCTGTGCAAAATTTCAGATCAGATCCATCCAGCCGTTTTGGCGTAACAAACACCCATCCAAACTTTTGTATATAAATAGTGGCAAGGTCAGTGCCTACCTCTGGTCCCCCAACAGCTTCCTCCAAGGCCTTGCAGTCAGCCGTGGTGCTGGAGTCCATCCACACCGGAGAATCGCAGACGAAGGCGGTCGCCAGTTGTGTGTGTAGGAAATCGTCAGAGGATAACTTGGATAAACGGGCTTCTGCATCTTTAGACCACCACACTGACCCGTGTTGCTGGAATGGGATAGAGGATAATAATAAAATAATTTTTGTCATTCACAAAAAATGCACTTTCATACAATGAATACCTCAGCCAAACTGTACAACAGTTTGTTGGCATATTATAACTTTTTCAAATTCAAATTCAAATTCATATATTTTTATTGCGATATAATGTGTACAAAGAGGTTACAGGTAATACATTTAGATTTCACCATATTTCAGCCAGATTGGCATGCAACAATGTCACAAATTATGACCATAATAATTAGAATTTAACAATCATCAATTAATAATAGAGAATTCGCATAAAATATAAAAGATAAAATTATTTCATGTCCAAATTTTAGATGTCAGTATTTTCATGGTAAACATAATAATCACCTTCATGCAACATAAAACGTCAAATTAGTCAAGTACATAGTCATATGTGGAAGTATATATGATGAGTCTTTGTCCTCTCAAGGCTGGGAGTTCAGGTGATGTTCCCATATAAGCTGCATAATCCATATAAGATGACTAGAGATGGATTGAGATGGAGAAAGCAGACTCTAGTTCCGAGATTTCTAGAAAAAGAGCATTGGTCTGTCAATGTCTATTTTTGTGGTTACCTGACCAGCTCCTGAAAGAGCTTCAATAATAGAAAAGTCCACTCCGGCGACGACCAATCTATCCATGACCATATCGAGTGCCTTGACCCACAATAGAGGGGGGGCAGTCACCTCCCCGCGCTCGCCGCGCACCACTCCGCCCGCTGTCCTGTGTATATAATGAATTATCTTGGTTTTAGAGAATTATCTAATGAGCTACTAGGTATAATAAAAATATAGAATCAGAAATTAAATGATTATTATAGTTAAAAAAATAATTGTGGAATAGGATAGAATTAACTTTATTATACATTACAGTGCCGACGGCTTGACCCGTGTGGATGTCAATTATCCTGATCAAACATAGTCTATGGAACCCTCACAGCGATGGTACGATGCGCGAACGCTTGGGCCCGTGAAGAGCGAAGGTCGCAGAACGACCTCCGTCCTCCATGAGCGCTGGCCTGGGGGTGACCGGTGGAGCCGCCTGTCACCCTAGCAGAAGCAAGCCGCAGCGGCGGCGCAAAGTGCGCCTCCCCGTACCCGGGGCTAGTTGGGGACACCGAGGTCCCCACAACCCGAAGGGGACTATCTCGAAAGAGATGGTTCTGGGTCTGCCGGGGTGCGAGAGATATGCTTTCGGCAATCTCGTGCGTTTTAGTCGGTTCAAGTCCGACATAATCGCCTCCACCGGCTCCGTGGGGGTGGGTATCCGTGGGGATTTTGCGCACGATAACAAAAAAAAATAGCCTATGGAGCCCTGGATAAATTGGATAGAGGACTCTTGTGTCCACACTTAGCTTCTCTTTTGGGCCATTGTACGTAAAAGAGTGCTGGCTAGAGTAACCAGCCTAGCTCCGCCCAGAAACGCAGAAACTTACTGGGGACTTCACACGTTCCGCGGAGCGACCTCACTGTGTCAAGCTGTCTTAAGGATTTGGGATTGTTTAGAGGCCACTGACTCGCATCCAGTATAATGTGGATGGCCATTTTCTCAGTGACAACGCACCCCCTAAAAAGGAGGCTGTCCATGGTATGTAAGTACTTATTAAGGGGACAGTGACTAGCAGACCCAATAATGAAAGTCCCTCACATGCAAGTTGACCCAGAACCATCTATGGCTGTGACACAGTCCCCTAGGTGTGGGCACCACTGAGTCCCAATCATTGTCTGCTAGGTTGGTTTATAATTATTAGCTGCCCTCAATAATTTATGATTGTGCGCATCATAACATGTAATAACTTCAAAACAAAACTCTTAAAATAACATTTAACAACTTCTAAGCTTTCTCATTTATACTTCCATACTCTCTAAATATGTTCTGTTATTTTTTTTTTATTATAAACAGTAGTTACTAATCAAAATAATTTAATAACAAGTAAAATAGTTATTAATAGTATATTCAGACAGCGAACGAGAAAGAAAATTGGAAGTGATTCAGACGTGGCTCAGTTGGAAGAGCATTCCCCCTGTAAGGGAAAGGTCGTGGGTTTAAGTCCCACTTGAGTATTTTATTTTTCCTGTTGTATTCCAATTTTAAAGTTAACAAAACAAATGCTATAAAAAAACTTTCAAATAAAATTCCCGATCAGAACTTTTGGAAGCAACTGTCAATCACTCACTATTAATCAATGAGTGACCGTGACCTTCATTCCTTATCTGTACAAATATAGATTATACCACTCACCTGAATTCGGGCAGGTCAACATCAAATTCAACCTCAGCCTCATGCAATACAGTATAATCCTCATTTATCACTATGGCTTTCAGCTAAAATTAAAAGTAAAAATCATCATTTTTAATCTATTCAAAAAACCTCATTTAAATAATCTTATGACAACCACATGTTTCAAATAAAATTAATTAAGTCAATTTAATTAATTATGAACACTTGTAACTATCAAATTTAGCCGGTTTCTATTAACTATTCACTGATTTTTAGGTTCACTAAGACCTTATTAACTAAATATTTGAACTACATGTCTATAATTTAAAAAAAAACAATAAAAACACTGATGTATTATTTTGAAATAAACTTTACATGTTGAAATAAATTAATTTTAAGCAATTATACATAATTCATAACTGCTTTAATTCAGGAAATAACTTGAAGAAGTTGTAAAATTCTAATAAAAAAATTAACTCACCCTTTGTGTGCTAAAATCAAATCCCAAAAAAGTTTTTTTTCTTGATTGCTCAGTCATTTTTTTAATGTTTTGACAGCGCGGGCGGACGGTGACACAACTCTACTGTGCGTTCGGGAACACGATATCGACTTTAGCTTCGTGACTGACTGTCGTTTTGTAAAATTCCAACGCGATTTCACGATATCATTATTGTATTTTATTAGTCTCAGCGTAGAAATTAATCACTTTAGACGGATAGTCGGTACGGTTTGATAAAGAAGCACGCCCAAGGTTGTTGTTATCTTATTCTAAACAATGGGCACATTCCACAATATAAATACACAAGTCCAATAGATTTTTTACACTAACGAATTAAATAAATTTTAGTTCAGGCACTTAATCAGACATTTTCAGACTCACCAGTGCAGTGCCTAACGCTGTAATGTTTTAATTACGACGAGAAACATTTTCTGGGTAAATTCTTTTATAACTCACTTACATTTTATTAAAAATACCGGTTTAAAATCACCACTTGCATAGTATATGACTAACACAAATATAATGCTAGCTTTAAAATTAAATTGCGCCAATTTTGCTTCCACAAAAATCCAGCGGAGCGTGACGACATGCCTACCATATAACGGCTCGCATTGCATTGTTGGCCTTTTTAATTTTATGATTTGTATGAATCATAAACGTGAAGGCTGAGGATGGACGAGCTAGGTAGGACGAGTTCACTGACCTATATAGAGCATTATATAGCTACCTATATCCAAGCCGTGTGGTTCCCGGCAGAATATAATTATTTAGAATTTGGGCCACCCCATCTCTTCCCATGCGGTGTCCTACAGGGCGACTAAGGGTTAAGGCTGTTTAAAATCAGTTATATATATTTTTTTTACACAGGACACGTCAATTTGACTTCACCTCGCCTGATGTTAAGCTAAAGGCAAAGTCTCTGAAAGAGGGTCACCATCGTAAACATTTACCATGTTAACAGTGGTGGCACTCAGCTTGACGGCCTCATTAGATGCCTTTTCACGCCCCGCTTAAAGGACCCGGGACTGTAGGAAGAAGGAAACACGTGAGCTGGCAGGGAATTCCAGGTCTTAGTGGTGCGGCATAGGAATGAATCACTGAAACGCTTGGTTCTAGCAGGTATACTCTGCACCGTAAATGGATGCACGTGTCGTCCTGTGAAGGAAAGGGGAGGGTGGGACTAATTGGAAGAGCTCGTCAGAACATTCACCATGGTAGAGACGGTAGAAAACTGCCAAAGACGCAACATCTCTACGCATCTGCAAAGGCTCGAGGGTGTTCGTGACCTCAGGATCCCCAATAATGCGGACCGCTCGTCGCTGCAACCTGTCGAGAGCATCTAATAAGTACTTTGCGGAGCCGTCCCAGAGATGTGAGCAGTATTCCACGCAGGAACGAATTTGGGTCTTGTATAGAAGACACCGCTGCTCAGCTCCGGCGTGAAAAAACGTCTCACTCTGTTCAGGACTCCGAGTTTACGCGAGGCTGATTTGATGATACTCTCGATATAGTTTTTGTTATTCAGTTTGCAGCGAACATCCATACCGAGGATAGTGTGGTGATCCTGCAGTGGCAGTGGTGTGCTCTGAAGAGTGGGAAGGAGATATACAGCCCAGACTCAGCCTCAAATCCACGGCTCGAGTGAACAATAGTGCCCGGAATACGGCAATAGGCTCACCCCCAGTTATGTGGGACTCAGTGGGACCGAAAACAATGATTCGAGAAATGTAGGTGTTAAGTCACCTTTCCCTAACTCTTCGGGGATAAGTAGGTAAATAAATAATATGCCACAACATTTTACACAACGCTATCTAGACATGGTAAGCATAACTAGCTTGTGTAATTATTTAATTAACAATTTAGATCGGAAACGCCTTGGATATTTGAAATTCTCCCTATACCTACATTCGTCTTGGTGCGATGGCGTAAGTTAGCATGCTGTAAGAAAAGTTAACATAGGGTTATCTAAGAGGTAACATTAGGTACTTATGTCCGTGTCGTGTGTAACGTGCTTATGAAAGTGGGTCCCTGTACCTACTTGTTTATTTACGATCGCATGTCAGTCAGTAGGTATAATATGTATTTTTCAGACAATAAATACAGATTAAGATATCAAAGACAACACAACTTTTTTTTAATTTCCATAATACAGGGTTTTCGTGCGGAAATTCCCACTGATGTCCCATCAACAGTCATCTCAACTTTTGTCGGACTCGATGCTCGAACCGACAAAAACCATAACTCCATTTCGGGTCAATACCGAGGGGTAGGTACCTGGGTTCGATCCCCGCTCTGTGTAAATATTTGTATGCATGAATATGTGTATTTGCAGTGGTCTGGTCGTCCTTCGGCTATGCCGTCGATAAACAAACGACTAACGGAACGTCTCCTAAGATTAGATAGAACAAGTCTTAGAATAATTATGGGGACAATAACGGGTCACTGTCCCCTCAACAATCATTTTATATATCATCAGTGTCACGGACAGCCCCCTTTGCATGGGGTGTTTCGGCACCGAGGAAACGGCCGCCTACATAGTACTGGATTGCGAGGCAGTGGTCTCTCAACGATCCCAAATCTTCGACACAGTGAGGTCGCTTTTTTATATTATATAATTAATAGTTGTTGCCCGCGGCTCCACCCGCGTGGATGTCGGTTATCGTTTAGTGTTGAGTCCTTTACGCATGCAAAGTCTCAGCCGATCTGTTTAAAATTGACAAAGTTTCATACAAACTTTCATCCCCTATTTTATCCCCTTGGGGGTAGAATTAATCAAAATCCTTTCTTAGCGGATGCCTACGTCATAACATCTACCTGTATGCTACATTTCAGCCCGATCCGTCCAGTGGCTTGGGCTGTGCGTTGATAGATCACTATGTCAGTCAGTCATACATCATACATACAACATACATAAACTCACGCCTGTATTCCCCGAAGGGGTAGGCAGAGGTGCTATCACCCACATTTCGCCAGTTTATGTTTAGGTCCCAATGTAATAGGGTGGCGAGCCTATTGCCATTAACCGGGCACTTATAAACCTACGATAAATACACACATAACTTCGAAAAGCATCAGAAAGTCATTGGTGTGTGCCATGGTAAACCTGGGATCGAACCTGAGACCTCTTCTCAGCAGTCCATTACCCATACCACTAGGCTACCGCAGATTATGGAACTTGACATTTATCAAAATTGTCTGTTCCCGACTGTACATCATACTTCGGACAAACACTAAATCTTACTTATTCGGGACCACACAATGTAGATATAGTAGAAGTAACTTATGTGATACCGGTGATACGCTTTCATGGGAAAATATCCCACATTGTTAGGCACCTACATTGTATGGTAAATACCTCCGTCAAATGGCATTCAATAGGTGGATGACCTACGGATAGACGATTCGTTTTCTCTTTACATACATACCATCGCGCCTCTTTGCCAGCGGGGTAGGCAGAGACCATGTTTCCACTTACTACGATCCTGGCACACTTACTTCTTTTACTTCATCTACTTTTATAATTGTATTCAGTTTTTTTTTTCGCGCGGAAATCCCCTCGGATACCTCCCCCGCTGGAGCCGGAAGGGAAGATTATGTCGCTCGAATCGACTAAAACCGCACGCCGACTGTGGGTCGTGGTGCTAGGCCGGAGGTGAAGTTGTCTTCGACATATCCCTCGCACCCCGGCTGACACAGGGCCATCCCTTACGGTCTGGTCCTCCTCGGGTTGTTTTCACAGTTACGCTCGTCGCTCGGTTTCAGATACTCTTGAAATGTCCTTTCTATATAACGCCTTCTTTTCTTTATTTATATGAAATAGTTTTAAATATTGTGTTATTGAGTTCAATTTTTGTAATTCATATTTTTCAGACGAAGCGGTTCGTTAGCTTTAATTACGAGAAAGTCTTGGTTTTCCGTTACATTTATGTCTTGGAGTGTTGTCCTTAATGTCTCCTTAGGCTAAGTGGTTAAGAAGTCACTTTACGATCGGGTGGCATCGGATTCGAATTCTGGAATTCTTTCGACATGAACTCATTCAAGCAATTTAGGGTATTCTAGTAATTACGGCCCCTAGTACCTCTTCTTAAGAAAACAGTCAAGGGCAAGTCAGACTCCCGCTCCGACGATTCCGTACAAAATTGGATTCAGTGAACTGACATCCATACTTCCATACTAATATTATAAATGCGAAAGTAAGTCTGTCTGTCTGTCTATATGTTACGCTTTCACGCCTAAACCACTGAACCGATTTTGATGAAATTTGGTATAGGGGTAGACTAGACCTTGAGAAAGGACATAGGCTATGTTTGGTTGCGATAACCGACATCCACGGGGGCGGAGCTGCGGGCAAAATCTAGCAACTTATACTACATGAACCCCAAGAAATATCGATTGCGTTGACATAAAAGTTTATTTTTTGCACAGTTTCAAACGTTTTAATCATTACAGTACCTAACTATGTGTATTCAATTTGCTATTTCCAAGCATTCCCAAAAAATATCTTGACAGACAGACGGACACAGACCTTTTGAGGTACGCAACCCTAAAAAGGAATAAATAGGTAATTTATTAATTGATGATGACGAATTTTAGTCAACCCCTCAGTCTTTCCATCATTAGTTGAGGAGCTATGAGGGAACAAATATAACATACATACATAGGTACATAGGGGCGTCAGGAGGATAAAATCAAAACCATCCTTTGGCTTCGCCGTGGTCGGGTAAAAATGATTGTATATAAGCGTTCAATCTTTCCGATAGTTCGTAAGACAATCGGTAGATGGCGCCACCGTTACCCAAAAACCATTGCATAGGAGAACTTCATGTGTCCAAAACGTGGTCCATGTAGCTCAGTTAAAAAATAAAACAATAATAAATATTCCACAACATTCTACACAACGCTATCTAGACCCAAGCTTAATTAGCTTGTGTTAAGGAATCTAGAATGCGGATAAACATACTTAGATATTATAATTTTTTGTAAATACATACCTAATTATTATACATAGAAACACCCAGACCAATGAAAATAGCCATATTCATGCATACAAATATTTGCACTCAGCGGGGATCGAACCTGCGCCTCCTGCGTGGCAGTCGCGTGCACTACCGCCACGCCACTGAGAGTTTGTCAAAGCATTCCCCTGGATAAGACGGGTTACTGGTTCTATTTCGGTCTTGGACATTCACTACTATCTCTATAACACCTGTAAAAATCCATCCATCCATAATACTCACGTCTGTAAATCCCCGAAGGGGTAGGCAGAGGTGTACCTACGTTTCGCCAATTATGATTTTCGGTCCCATGACTTAATAGGGGGCGAGCCTATTGCCGTCTTACCCCTTTGTCTTGGGCTGTATGTTTACTGTCAGATGTATAACAGCCCTATCCCCTAGTCGCCTTTTACGACACCCATAGGAACATCTGGAGTGGTCGTATCCTACTCCACCGGGAACAAAAAATTAGTGAATAAATAGATTACCTATGGAATACGAAGTTTTATACTCCATACAGCCAGTCTAGTAGTGCATATTGCTAGTTTAAAAAATCACAAAAAATCGGGTTCGATCCCAGGTTTACCATGGCACACACCAATGACTTTTCGATTCTTTTCGAAGTTATGTGTGTACTAGCTTTTGCCCGCGGCTCCGCCTGCGTGGATGTCGGTTATCGCGACCAAATATAGCCTATGTCCTTCCTCAAGGTCTACTCTACCCCTATACCAAATTTCATCAAAATCGGTTCAGCACTTTAGGCGTGAAAGCGTAACATACAGACAGACAGACAGACAGAGTTACTTTCGCATTTATAATATGGATTAGTATGGATTTATCGCAGGTTTATAAGCGCCCGGTAAATGGCAATAGGCTTGGGACATAACAAAAACTGGCGAAATGTGGGTGCTAGCACCTCTGCCTACCCCTTCGAGGAATACAGGCGTGAGTTTATGTTATGTTAAAAAATTACAAATGGCCTATAATCTAGTGAAAACACTGTTTCATTTTAATTTTATTAACGCCTGAAATTTTTAATATGTTCTGATTTGCGCGCCAGTAATTTTATTTGCTATTATTATTTTTAAAGGCACTAGTGGATACGGTGAGTCTCAAAACTCAATGTATAAAAAAATATCCGTCAAAACTGGCCGTCTTCGAATGAGTGGCTAGTATTGTTTAAATTTGGAATGTATAAACCTTAGCCATGAGCCCCTCCTACTCAGTTACCACTTAGCCTCTCACCCCTACATTCTAGAAACAATAATACCTACATCTGGTGAAACTTGAGCCCATAAATACTTACACCTCTTTTTTATACAAAAGGACACGCCTATTTGACTTCACCTCGCCTGATGGTAAGCTAAAGGCAAAGTCTCGGAAAGAGGGTCACCATTATAAACATATACCATGTTTACGATGGTGTCACTCAGCTTGACGGCTCATCAAATGCCTTTTCACGCTCCACTTGAAGGACCCGGGTCTGTAGGAAGACTGTAACCTACCCCTTCGAGGTAACAATGTTATTCGATTTTTAAAAAATTGGCCAATAGAATTCTTAGGTACATGGTTTTCAGTTTCCACCCACACATACTAAGCTTGGTATTAATTACGCTTGTGTGCAGGGATGGTACGTAACAGAATTAATCGTATGGAAAACCTACACGGGTGGCTCGGCGCGCTTTCGACGTCTATATATAACTGGCACCCCTGTGCGACACTTGGCCACTTGGACTCATTGGAACGAGCGCTTACGCCTTTAAAACTTCAAATAGGATGTCAACTTAGGCCGAGGTATTACGGTCGAGGTACGGTGAGTTTCTTTTTTTGAAACCGTGTCGAAAAGTGACAGGTGCCATGAATTTTAAATTTCGAACGCAGTGTATTTTTTTTAGTAGAGAGTAGTTGTCTTATTAGGTACAGGGTGTTTTTGGAATCCACCAATATCTTCGGGAGTCCGGGATCCAAGTTAATCTTACCTACTACGAAACTACTGAACTTCGATATTTTCCATGAAGCTGACTGCCTTCTTCCACAAAAACAAAATAACAACTGCCACATAATTGGGTATTCTACTGACTAGTCAAATTAGTTACTTTTTACTAAACCACAAAACGATAAGTTATTATTAGGAAACTTGTATGAAAAAAGATTACCTAAGTGACGTCTTAAAATTGAATATTCAAACCATTAACTGTTAAAGGTTGGGCGGATGATTATAAATAAATAAAAACTATAAAATAAGAACCGACGCAATTTTTACCGCTCTTTTACTATTCTTAATTTAATAAGCTCGGTAAGATAATTTATTTTAACTACAGGATAATACCCAATTATGTTCATATGGCAACGGGGACCAACGCGACAGCGACCGCTGCTTTATTGAGTCGGTTAGGCAATACTAGCCTGGTCGAGTTCCACTTGACCGTCACGTACCTACCGTAGTCTATTTCCCCTTTCCTAAAGAATTCCTAACAAAAATTTGAGTCACTCACTAAATGAATAGTACCAACTACGGTGGTAATGCCCGCAGGAGCCACAGGTACTACCTGTTACATTTGGCATCAGTTACCGCCAACAGCATCCGTTCCATGCCAAGCCTTATTTCATTCAAACTTTCAGCTGTATTTATGATACACTAGCTTTTGGCTTTTGCCCGCGGCTCCACCCACGTGGATGTCGGTTATCGCGACCAAACAGCCCATGTTCTTTCTTAAGGTCTAATCTATCTCTATACCAAATTTACTCAAAATCGGTTCAGTGGTTGGGCGTGAAAGCGTAACATACAGACAGAGTTACTTTCGCATTTATAATATTAGTATGGGTATGGATTAGATCGATGCGGCTATTGGTTCAATTCTGGAGACGTTCTTGCAACATAAGATATATTACAAAATACGAAGGACTGATCCGATTAGACAAATTATAGCATGTAAATAAGTGATATTTAGCTCGGAATAGCGTTAGTTCCACTCTCCCAATTACTTGATTTGGCTAAATTCTAATTTCAAAGTTCGAAATACATCGGGAAAAAGAAGCGCTCGGAAATTTGAAGTGATTCGGGTGTGGCTCAATAGCTCAGTTGGAAGAGCATTCCCCCTGTAAGGGAAAGTGGGTTCAAGTCCCACTTGAACGCTTCTTTTTCCCGATGTATCTCGAACTTAAAAAGTTAACATAATAAATGCTATAAAAATTTCATTCTAATTCAAATTTTATTGCGATATATAGGTTTTGTGGGAGCGTCTTAAGTATGGCCCCTTAAAACCCAGAATTAAAAACCTGCACCAGAACGTCCATCAATCGTCTTCAAACCACCCCATCTCCTGCGAAGGGTGTCGTAAGAGGCGACTGACGAAAAAACACGCAGACGATATCACTGCTAGAGAAGGAAAACTCGAAGTAAAACGTCAATATCTTTCTGATGTTGACTGTACCAATCCGTATGGCCAGCGTGGAAACAGTAGGCCAAAGCCTCCCAACACGTACCTCCCACGTATAACGGAGCGTGCCGGAGAGTCGACATTGATATATATTTAATACAGTCCCCCCTCCTGAGGAGGGCCAGACCGTAAGGGATGGCCCTGGGTCAGCCGGGGTGCGGGGGATATGTCTATGACAACATTGACAACCTCACCTCCGGCCTAGCACCACGACCCACAGTCGGCGTGCTTAGTCGGCTCGAGTCCGATATAACCTCCCCTTCCGGCTCCGGCAGGGGGGTATCCGAGGGGATTTCCGCACGAAAAAAAAAAAAAGATATATTTAATACAAATACTACACAACTAAAGAGAATATTATGTTACGAATACTTTTCTCATACTATTCAGTAGGAGAAGGGTATTCGTTGCATATGACTGCATGTCTTGCATTTGTAAGTAATGTTTTAATAATATTTGTGAAAACTTTTAATTGGTCGTAACATTGCACACATAACTTTTTTTGTACTACCTATCTGTAAGTTTTCCTTAAATGTAAAATAAAATAAAACACTTAATGTTTGCTCAATGCTTATGTCCAGTAGTGGTCGATGGGTTAACTGAAATGCCGTGTTTTTTTTTTTTTTTTTACACCGGACACGTCAATTTGACTTCACCTCGCCTGATGTTAAGTTAAAGGCAAAGTCTCGGAAAGAGGGTCACCATCGTAAACATTTACCATGTTAACAGTGGTGGCACTCAGCTTGACGGCCTCATTAGATGCCTTTTCACGCCCCGCTTAAAGGACCCGGGACTGTAGGAAGAAGGAAACACGTGAGCTGGCAGGGAATTCCAGGTCTTAGTGGTGTGGCATAGGAATGAATCACTGAAACGCTGGTGATGTTGGTGCCAAGTGGAGTAGATTAGGGCCAATAAGTCCCTTCCCGTGCTTGTCGTAAAAGGCGAGTAAGGGATAAGACTCCATCAGACAGTAAACATATAGTTAATGACAAAGCTAACCTCAACCACAAGCCAATTTCCGTGGGACCCATAATATGTGTGTGTTGCCATCTGCAAAATAAATAAATAAATATTGAAGGAATTTTTACAGCATTAAGTATGCTAACTATACAAATCGAATACATAGGGAAAAAGAATCTTCTCGGGCGGGACTCGAACCCGCAGTCTTTCCCTTACAGGGGGAATGCCTGACCAATTCGGCTACCGAGACACGCCCGATATGATTCAAATTTCCCTCCTTATACGTCTTTTAAGGCGACGTAGCGTCATCTACCGATTTTCTTACGAACTATCGGAATCAATGAATGATGTTACAATCATTTTTAATGAATGAAACATAACCTATGTATTCGATAAATAAATATTATACAACATTCTACACAACGCTATCTAGACCCATGGTAAGCTTAAGTAGCTTGTGTTAAAGAATCTAGAATGAGCATAAACATACTCAGATACTTTTTTTGTAAATAAATACATACATACACAGAAACATCCAGACCAATGCAAATAGCCATATTCATGTATACAAATATTTGCGCTGAGCGGGGATCGAACCCGCGCCTCCTGCGTAGCAGTCGCGAGCACTACCGCCACGCCACAGTGGCGTAGAGTGTAAATGATAGAGTCAGATGGTACTTTGTAATAAGAAAATTTTATACAGAGGCACCCAACCCAGTACAAATAACATATACAGACGTCATACTTGTACTGGGCGGGAATTGAACCCGCAGCTACTGATCTGACGTTACAGTCGAACGCTATAAGGCTACGCCTCACAGTCGTAGCCAAATACATACATGCATACACATATTTGCACTGAGCGGCTTAAAGGTCGAAACCGGACTACTGCTATTAAATAGTCGCAGTAGTCCGGTCAACCGGATTAGCAACCGGACTACTGCGACTAAAGGTTCGAACCCGCGACCCCAGCGTAGCAGTCGAGCGCTCTACAGCTAGGCCAAAGAGGTCGCGCAGTCGTGCAAAAATTAATAAGAAGAATTTTTTCCCAACCACTTAATTTTTTTAATAATAATTTTATAGTCGAATTTTATTTCTTTTTTTGCTAAGTTTTTTTTAACAGCAAACTAAATGTTCCTTTCTATAGCTTTCATTTTTCCAGCCATTCATATTTTCCTCTATAATTTTCCCCATCACAGGTGCTATTTAAGAAAAAAGCAATAGTTCTCTACTAGTTCTCTTTTTAAATAGCAAATGTAATACTTTCCCTTCGCTTGAGATGAGGTATGTGCCCACCAGTGGGATACAATGATACTGAACGTGTAATGATTTTGGTGTAGCGGTGTGTGTGTATGTGTGTGTGAGTGTGTGCGTGTCAGCGCGAGTGGCGTCTGGCGGTCGGGCCGCGCCGCGCGGATGCTGCGCCGCTTAATATTGTAAACAAGAGCTTTTTCGATTGGTGGCAGCAACGCGCAAGCGCCGTGCGATGTGATCTTGTAGCGACGTCCTGTTGTAGTATTTTTCTTATTAAGTAGGGTTTAGTTTGCTTTTTGAATATGGAATTTGAAATTTGTTAAAACTGTTGAATGATAAAAGACTTAA
Source organism: Eilema sororculum (assembly GCA_914829495.1). Taxonomy (NCBI): domain Eukaryota; kingdom Metazoa; phylum Arthropoda; class Insecta; order Lepidoptera; family Erebidae; genus Eilema; species Eilema sororculum. The sequence continues at coordinate 21,017,703 of OU618545.1, read as the reverse complement.
TACCTACGTGAAGTGGTGGTGTAAGAGCGTTCCACGGCTAAATCGGAGGGTTTCATTCCCACGAATATTACCAATGCGTAGTTTAGGTGTTTCTGCAAATATAATCGTGTATGTATTTGCAAAAGCACTAAGTATTCGCATTGTAGAGTCGACACCTCAGTTGAGTCGACACCTCAGTTATGCTTAGTTAGATGAGAGTCTCAATAGCGCTATATTATGTCCATATCATACTTAATCGTATTCCAGTATGATTAATTATACCACGACAAAACCCAAAAATATATTTTTAATCTATTTTTGGGTTTGTTCGTTGGGACGAGATTGGTCTGCCAACCAATCATCTTGTTATTAAACCGTAGCAGGCCTTTGGCCTTTTTTGTCTCATAGACTTAGCAAACCATTTTGTTGACAGCCTCCGTGGTGTAGCGGTAGTGAACGCGGCCGCTACGTAGTAGGCGCGGGTTCGATCCCCGCTCAATGCAAATATTTGTATGCATGAATATGGATATTTGCATTGGTCTGTTCGTGCCTCGGAGAGCACGTTAAGCTGACGGTCCCGGTTGCCATAAAAACATCTATGGCAGTCGTTGCTGGTACGTGGAGCCCTTTAAAGTCATACCTACTGCTGGTCTAGATGCTATTCTTCGATATCGCCTTTGGGTTGTGAAGGTCAGATGGCAATCGCTTCACAGAAAATATCGTAAGTTTAGTTCCGTAGACTGGTAAAGCGAATCCCAGACTCCAAGCTGAAAGCTTCGGATGCGACTAGGATTAACGCTAAGATGAAGAAGAAGACTTAGCAAACCATTTTGTGTCACGTATGTAGGTATTTTTTACTTGTAATTAGAGATATCGTCAATTTTTCTTTAATTTTAGATAGATGTTCTTTAATGGATAAGATTATATCGTAAACTTTTATCAATGATCCGATCGTCCCTACATGTACTGTTTTACACTCATAAGCAAAAATTAGATAAGTATCATCTATTTAGGTGTCATTTTAACCATAAGATTACGGGATTTTCTCAGTTAAGTACGAGTATTTCTAGATAATCAGCTTTTCATACGCTAAACTGTCTGGAAATCTGTGCGTGCATCACGCTTGCCGCCAGTGCGAGGTCACCTCGCCGGCTGCGCGCGGTGGCGGGCGGTCCTGGCGGCGGGCGGGGGGCGCGGGGCGGGGGGAGGCGCGTGCGCGGGCCGGCCGGGGTGCGGGCGGCAGACGCGCCGCGATGGTGGGCCGCGACAGCCGCTCGAGGAGCGCGGCGCGCCCTGAGGCGCCGCGGCATGAGTAGCGCGCAGCTCCGGCCCGGCCCGCGCGCCCGCCATGGCGCAGGCCGCGCCCGCGCCCCATCGCACCCACTCCTTCGTGAAGAAGACCTTCCACAAGCCCACGTACTGCCACCACTGCTCGGACCTCCTGTGGGGCCTCATCGGGCAGGGCTACGGCTGCGAAGGTACGCGTCGCGCATGCGCCCCGCGCGCGTCGATACCGGGAGAGCGCGCCCGTCCGGCACGACCAGCGCGTTATGCAACCCGGGGCCGGCCGGCCCGGGCGTGTCCCCGGCCCGCGCCCGCCCCGATCGATACGCCCCGGCGCCGGAGCCGCCCGTTCACGTGCACGACTCGCGTGCCCGCACCTATCGCCTTGCACTTGAAATTTCAAGGACGCCAATGTAACTGCGACGACTTCGTGGAGCGCCGCGCCGCGAGCGCGGGGCTCGTCGTGCCCGGGGGTGAGCCCCGGGGTGGGCTTCACCAGCGGAGAGTCGAAGGTGTCGGTGGCAAAACGAGTGTGAATTTGGGAGCTTATCGATCGATTTGTTTTGTAAGAGGTTTTTTCGTAGCGGCGCGGGGCGGGGCGCGGCTGCATCCCCGCTTGTGCATCCTTAGCTCTAGGCGATTGCCGTGCGCGTGCCGGCTCCTGGTGGTAAGTGACCATTAACGCAGGGTGTAACTGCACCCGAGCCTAGTACATTGTTAATTAGGTGAGAAGACATCTTGGTTCTGCGCATTTTGTTTTGGTCCTTTGATGTAACGTTTAGGTACTGACACTCGCAGAATTACATCTACATATATGAGCCTAAAAGATTGCTACCATTTCCAGTTCCTACGCAACGTTTGCACTATAGAATGGTTTGTTAAGCTAACAATATAAATATGAGCTTACTTAACATAGACGTATTGTGGAACTCATAATCTTAAAGCGTAAATTAGAATACTTGTTATAACTGAAACATTTCAATATTTGTCTATCAATTGCGTATATTGTACGTGATGTTTTTCATCATGTACCGCGTACCTAACTTTTTCCCGTTACTATCGCATACACGTAATTTATTAGGGAAAACATCAAACTGTAGTCCGATCACTACTGGAAATAGTTGAATTTAAAAATAACTAAATTGAACCATTCGAAACATAGTGGGCAACATTAAATATGAATTAATAAGTGAAGCTAATTTGTAGCAATTTTGCATGTTACGCGGCTATACCGGTGCTCGTGGCTTATTGATCTACGGAGTACGGCTGGTCCCTGTGGGATTAGTTTGAGAGAACAGGACAACCACAGCTACAATTTGAACTCATTTGCCATAAGAGTATATTCTCTATCTCCCTTTAACAGTTTAGATGATCGACTTTTTGCGCTTTTTTGTAACCTCTATGGTTGAACGTTTTTTTAATTTTGTTATCAGCTACCAATGAGATGCATGCCAGCATTACTCAACTAAAGAGTCTGGATTTAAAAAAATGACAATAGGCGATTATGTCCATATTTCCTTTGCATTTTTAAAACTAGAAATCTTAAATCGTTCCTCAATATTAAATGTTACGTAGATGTCTACTCACCTATGCATACGTTTGAGATCGTACTTTTTTAACAATAACTAAAGGGACTTTTTTATTATAAAGTTCGTTAAATAAACATCCAAACTAAACATGTATAATTTTAATCTAAATCGGTGGATGATATTTGCTAATTACACAATTTGCATGTTAATAAAAAAATAAATAAACTGATATTGAGACTATCATAATCAGAATTAGGAGTTTTCCATGTTAGCTGATGCAAAAAGAGGAGAAAATTATACTCCTTACTTGTTAATTCTGTTTTTTTTTTACCAAAGCGGTAAAACACATAGAATTAATTAAATCTCCTCCAAATTAATTAAATTTCGTAGCAAGCGTTTCCCACAAATAGATTTCAACTATTTACAACAAAGGACAACCCCGACTCTCAAACAATCTTGGGCCCGCATGTACAGGGTTGAAAATTAGGCAATATTTAGACCATTTCAGGACATTTTGTTTGCCTAATTTTCACGACGATTGACAATGGCCAAGTTTGTTAAATCGAGCATTGTTCATAGGTTTTTAGGTTATGTTGTAATACATAATGCGGTCAAACAGCGTCTTATGTTGTGTTGTGTGTGATAGCTACACAAGTTATTCGCGTATCGCTTTTATTTGTAAGTAGGTTAGCAGATTTTATTAGTATAGAAAAGGGCAGGTCATTAATATTTTTAGTCATTAATGTGGAATGGTCAACTATATGCTAAATAATAAAACTGATATGTCAAAGCAAAGACATGCTTTAGCTACTTTTTTGTTGCACGATATTAAACCTTATAGTTTTATGATATGCAACTGACATTTACTCTAAAGGTGGTAAAGCAATCCTGCCCTACCCTCACTTCAGACGGCAACATCTGAGTGACATCCTTTTGCTACGGTTACCACTTTCCACAAGGCTTTCTTGTTTGCTGTAGTAATATAGAAATAATTATATAAGTAGGTAATAAAATAAAACAACATTATTTTAAAGAATATTATATTTAAAAAAAGTATTTTAATCTCTATCCCGGGTATCTTCCTATTTGGCTTTAGAAATGCTTACACTAGGACTTAGGTCTTTCCTCCCCTTTTTAAGCATCATCATAGTTTATTAAAATATTGTCAAGAAACTGCAGGAGGTGTTATATTGTCTTGTAACCGTGCCCAACCGAGATACCATATTACACTCATTATGTGGGCACAGCACCTGACTGTTCTCTTACCTACAATACAATTACAGCAATGCTGTAATATAGCATTCCTCCCGCTCAAAGAACTGTCAACTAATATATTATACGTAATAAGTTCTACTACTTATATGCCTGGACTTTATTTTTCCTCTTAAAAACCAAGTCGTTTGAGATATTGACAACAGTTCTTGTAGGAGGTCTGTATCCACACCTCTGCACACTTCAATGACATACAGAATACACACTTGTCTGTGCCCCACTGGTGATTGTGCTGGTCTGTTCTCATCCAAACATGCACATTGAGCTTGAATCCAGCAAGATTCGCAAATGATGTCATTTGCATTCACCTTAAACAGAGATCATGTTTTAAGCACTGAATATTCCATAGTCATATAGGCACTTCATGAGGTACTTCATGAACGTTACACATATCAGTCAAAATACATTGTCATACACAAAAGTTCGCATAATTCTACGGAATTAGGTAGACTCGTAGTAATTTCTATTCTATAGCAGCTATCACACAGCTTGTTACCGTTAATTATAAAAACAATTTCAAAAGAGCGAGAAATAACGAATAGGTACTTACTATTTGTGGTGCGACCCATTCACGTATACAAGCTAGTATCGCTGCATCGTTCAATAAATATCTGCCTATAATATTGCACCGATAGCAATTCCAGAATTCACACAGAGACTCATTGTGATAGCTTTCAGTCGATGTGGTAAAGTCTAGTCCAGTTTTAAGGCCAAGGTCAACAAATGTAGCAAATAACGGTGTCCGGTAATCAAGCAAGGGTAAATTAGTTCGAAAATCATATACAATTCTCAGAGTAAAAGCAGCAAAACACAATGATCTCAGGGAGCCGAAGGAAAGCGAGTGCATTTTCAATGACAGGAGTGAAAATGACATATGATGTTACAGATTATTATGAATTCTATATGATCGATTATTTACATAGACTTTGAATACACTACGATTATTTACAATCTATATTTTGACTTCCATTATGAAAGATACAGGTGTCTTTCTGATTAGTGAACTGAATAACGAAAATAAAGATGCTACATAGATATTTTGAAATCATTTAATAAAGCCACGAATTTTAAATTCATAGTTATTAGTTATCGATTTGATTTCATAATCGAATCGATAAAGCAAGCATAATCATAGCGCATTTACGAAGATCGGATTAAGTATTCAATGTTTACGAAGCTTGTTGATTAATGAAAATCACATTTTAAAACTTTTGTCGCACTTGGCCATTGCTGATTGTAATGAAGTCTAAACAAAATTATAACACAAAATAGACGAAAATTTTGAGGTAGGTTTGATGTCTGTACACTCAGGCCCAAAATGGGGTATCTCCTTTATAATATATTTTTACAAAATACCGCTCCCACTTATATATTAATGCAAAATGTATCTAAGTATGTAAAACATTATTGAGTATTCTTTAACAAGCATACATAGGGACGGACAGGCAGAGACAGTGACTTTGTTTTAGTATAAATAAATAAATAAATATTCCACAACATTCTACACAACGCTATCTAGACCCATGGTAAGCTTTTATAGCTTATGTTATGGACTCTAGAATGCGGATAAACATACTTATATACTTTTTTTTGTAAATACATACATATTATACATAGAAACACCCAGACCAATACAAATAGCCATATTCATGCATACAAATATTTGCACTGAGCGGGAATCGAACCCGCGCCTCCTGCGTGGCAGTCGTGTGCACTACCACCACGCCACGGAGGCTTCTTCATGTTGGAACCGAAATCTGACATTAAGTAAGAAAATAATTGAAACCTCCACTCCTATGAACAAGAAGTAGATATCGAATACATAGGAAAAAAGGATCTTCTCGGGCGGGACTCGAACCCGCAATCTTTCTTTCCCTTACAGGGGGAATGCCTTGACCAATTCGGCTACCTAGACACGCTCGATTTGTATAGTTAGCATACTTAATGCTATAAAAATTCTTACAAGAAGTAGATAGACACTGTTCTTATCAACCTCCTTCTCCTCATCTTTTATTACCTCTACAATATATATATTTTTACTAGCTGACCCGGTGAACTTCGTACCGCCAATTTCCTCTTGAATCACTCTATCTATTAAAAAACCGCTTCAAAATCCGTTGCGTAGTTTTAAGGATTTAAGCATGAATAGGGACGGACAGACAACGACATCGACTTTGTTTTAGTATTCTTCATGTTGAAACCGAAATCAGACATTAAAAAGAAAACAATTCAAATCTCCACTTCTTTGAAATATTCGTGTTTTGTTTTTGGTCGAGTATTGTGGGTACAGATTGGAAGACGCCTGAAGAAGAAGTAGATAGGTACTGTTTTTATCAACCGATTTTGTTCCTTTATTACCTCTACAAAATATATATTTTTACTAACTAACCCGGTGAACTTCGTACCGCCAATTTCCTCTTGAATCACTCTATGAAAAAAACCGCTTCAAAATCCGTTGCGTAGTTTTAAAGATTTAAGCAAACATAGGGAAGCACAGACAGCGACTTTGTTTTATATTATGTAGTTATAGTGATGATACCCGATCCCCATTGCATACAAAGCTTCCACTTGCAAGCTCAGGGACCACTCACCTACTATATATTCTACACTTGCCCTGTTAATTGAACCATTGGCACGCGTTTTTATCATCATCAGGGCTAAGATGCCATCCATATACGGTGCAGAGTATACCTGCTAGAACCAAGCGTTTCAGTGGCTCATTCCTATGCCGCACCACTAAGACCTGGAACTCCCTGCCAGCTCACGTGTTTCCTTCTTCCTACAGACCCGGGTCCTTTAAGCGGGGCGTGAAAAGGCATCTGATGAGGCCGTCAAGCTGATTGTGTGTTGTACATGTTTACGATGGTGACCCACTTACCGAGACTTTGCCTTTAGCTTAACACCAGGCGAGGTGAAGTCAAATTGACATGCCTGGTAAAAAAAAAACAACGTCGTGTCCCGATAGCTAGGGCTTTTCAATCTTTTCTTCTCCATGACACCCGGTGTTGGGTATCCCTGACAATAAAACCATTGACATTCATGTTTTCATCCAAAATGTCAAGCCAGTGACGTGATCAACCAACTTATGAGTATTTGAGTTTTAAAAGTTTTTTTTTTGTTCTTTTTTTTTGGTATAGCTTTTCCGCAGCTTCGTTCATCTAGAATTTTGGTCCCGTTCCCAAAACTTATCCATCCATCCATCCATATACTCACGTCTGTAAATCCCCGAAGGGGTAGGCAAAAGTGTATTAGCACCCATATTCGCCAATTATGATTTCGGTCCCATGACGTAATAGGGGGCCTATTGCCATCTAGCGTGCTCTTTATCTTGGGATATATGTTTACTGTCGGATGGAGAACAGCCCTATCCCTTAGTCGCCTTTTATGACACCCACAGAAAGAGCTGGGGTGGTCCTATTCTACTCCACTGAAAACCTGAGGTTATGTGCTATTCCCGACAGTAATCTATGTCTATATACCAAATGTTGGCCAAATTCGTTTAACTATTCCGTTCGATGTAGGTTCGCGTTCCAGGATTTGAGACCTCTCATTCATGCTAACTTTTAAACTCTCACGTTCCATAATATACAATAATTATAACGGGAATTAACGCGATCATGGTATAGGTACATACCTTTGATTTGCCTGACGTTTCGACCAGGTTACACCGGCCGTGGTCACAGGCTGACTGGCGCTCTCATTTATTATGACGTCAAGTCCGTAACTATGGCTCCTACCAACATCCCTCTGTCTCCACCAGTGGAGCCATCAGCGGTGAAATGACCCCGTCACCTACTTCTGCATCACAGAGGCTATGACGAAAAATATAATAAAATCTAGCTCTTACATTTTAAAGTTACGAAATGCGGACAACTATATTTTTCACCCTAAATAATGTGTACAGTCAGCATCAGACAGAAGTTAATGAACAAAGTACTCAAAATGATTTTAATTTAGTTTTTTTGACCCCTTCCTGTTGACCGATTAGTCTGATATTTGATACACACCTTTAGTCCGAACAATAATACCATATAAATCAATAAGACAGTTTTATTACCTCTTAATACGAGAGTCTTAAGATCATTTTGAGACTTCATCGTCAAGATATTTATGACGTTAACTGTACCTAGTTAGTAAGGGCCCAAGACAACCTCATCTGAGAGCCAATACATAGACAACTGTCACAGGCTTTCGATTTATTAATTCAAGTCGCAAATACAAGCACACAGCTATTTTTATTTAAGAAAAAATCTATTCTTTATAACTTTCAATACGTTTTAATATCATATATTATGCCAAAAGTCACATAGTTATACAGAATTGTGATAAAAATATCGATAAGTATAGTTTAATTAGGTTTTTACTTACGAACAGTTAATGAGCGCAAGAAAAAAAAATTACATGTACCGAGAATATTTATGGTTAGCCGAAAATGTTAATTAGGATTTAAATTTAGAACTAAACTAATAAAATAATATTTATAATGGTTAGTATACACTGAATTTTTATTATTAGTTAGGTTTCGTAGCTCTGTCGTAGCAAGGTCTGCGTAGCATTTCGTAGACGACACGCGATCTACGCCGTAGTAGCTAATTCTGTAGAAGTTACGAGATTTGCACCGGGTATTATTTAAAACATTCTTATTTCAAAACGAAGTCGGTTAGTGACGAATGAATACTGTTTAAAAGTAGAATCAACTCCTATTTAAAAGATATTATTCTTTTTTCGAATTTAACCCGAAGCTTGATTTTTAAAATGGCCGAGGGAAATAATAGTGATGTGATCGTACAATAATAGAGGATACCTGTTACCTGTTAATTTTTCCTCTTGACTAAATACCTGTTACTGGAGTAATCTTACAAATCTATACTAGGCGAACATTGAAACCATAGTCCTTAAATTAAGGTGTAATGTTATTATTTCATTATGGCATGTCTCCCTGTGAAGTACAGAGACTATCCATATCCTGCCATGGGTAACGTAGAAGGTGACTGAGGAATAGAAGCTATGTCTGTCTGACAGTAAATTTATACCCCATAAGAAGAGCCCGGTTGACGGCAATAGACTCATCCCCTTCACGTTGAATCGAAAATGTAGATGATGAAATGTCGGTATTCAGGATGAATTATTGACAAGGGGTTGGATGGCCAAATCCGAAACTATAAAGAATAGCGAAAAATGCTCAAAGGAGTTACGAGCCCGATTTTGATGAAAGTTAAAACCTCATCATTCGATTTTTGAAAAACAAATAATCCTAGCTGGGAATCGAACTCGTTGATTTTGAAAGTTGTATTATTTATTCCCTTTATTATTACACTATACGATAGTGTCGCTGTTAAGGACCAAATTCTGCGAATATGATATACGGCAAATTTAAGGAAAATTTGAAATTTTAATAAAAGTCATATTTCATGTAGTACCTACACCTAAATTTTTTATCATAATTTGTATCATTCGAAATCCCAGAAAAGATCGTAACTATTCCGTGTTTTAAATTATGCTCAGAGTTTATTTTTTCAACAAGATGGAGCTCCAGCCCATATTAGCCGTATAGTAGAAGAGATTTTGATTCAGCAGTTTGGCGACAATTCTATTGCAACGCATTGTCTTGTGCCTTGGCCAGCCAGATCCCCGGATCTTCCCCCCTTAGATTACTTTCTCTGGGGGTATGTCAAACACGAAATTGACAACGACACGTATGATACAGTTGATGACTTGAAACGTTCTTTGGAGAATATTTTAAACGGAATCAATAACTTTCTAATATTGAATGTAGTACGATCCTTCAGGTCTTGTATCCAGCTATTTATTAAAAATAATGGTCTACATTTTAAACAATTAATCAGTATGTTCTTCTTCATTTTAGCGTTAATCCCAGTCGCATCCGAAGCTTTCAGCTTGGAGTCTGGGGTCCGCTTTACCAGACTAACTGCGGACTTGGCTAAACTTCCCAGAAAAAGATCCTTAATAGCCACACTATCGTATTGTGTAATGTTATAGGATGTGTTTTTCTTTTTTTTTTTCAAAAGAAATGGTTTCGATTCCCAGCTAGGATTATTGGTTTTTCAAAAATCAAATGATGAGGTTTTAAGTTTCACTAAAATCGGGCTCGTAACTCCTTTGAGCGTTTTTCGCTATTCCCTATAGTTTCGGATTTGGCCATCCAGTCTCTTCTGAATAATGCACCCTATATGGGTATAATCATAATGTTGTACAATTCAAATAGGCAAACATAAAATATTATAACGGTACTCGAGAAAAGATGAGAAACAAAAGCTCAAAGTAAAATAAAACAAATGCACAAACTGTCAGTGCAATATGCACGACAGCTCAAACAAAAAGCATAGAGCCGCACAAAACAACAATAACATTCATTATTCTGACGCGCACTATCTCGACAGTCGGCGGGCGACACACGCGCGACAATACCCCGCGACAAGACAATGCACATCCGTAGTTCTGACACGCCCGCGCAATTGTTCGCGCCAGCAGATAAGGGATGCGACGCGACGTGTGGAAATGGACAACTTATTGTCGCAACGTGCGGATACAGACTTAACATCTTTTGAATGAGGAATAAAGTGTGACGTCAGAGTAGGGATGGACATTTGTATAGAATAATGACCAGTGACGGTTTATACGATAATATTAGTCCAAGGGAAACGTGAGTTAAAAAGTGTACTTAGTTGTTCGAAATTTGAATTAAGAAGATTTTAGTTAAGTGGGCTACAGACACGAAAGGTAGCATTGTGTTCAATTATCCAAAAAGATCAAGTAAAATTTAAAAATAGTAGAAATCTGTAGAAATCTGTGGAAATAAATTGATTCACTACTAATTTCTCGTACATACTGTACTGTTACTCCTGTACATCAGGATCAACAACAGTGAACCACACCACGAAAAATTAAAAAAAATTAATGTAAAATACTTGGGAGGTGGTTCTGGTTTACGCAATAAACCTGATTTGGGGAGCAAGGCACAAAGTTCCAACATCTATAAACCTCTATATCAACACTCTGATCTTTTTGCGTGTTCGAATACCAGAAATGAATGACACTTGAAAAGTCTATGGAAAAGTTAAATTGCCTTAGAACATACAATTAATCAAAAGTAAAATGGAGGAGTTTTATAATATAATAAACTCAATTCCCTCCTTAACAAAACGGGAAGAAAAACAAAGCAAAATACGCAACACGTTGGCCTCCAATCCCGGATCTTTTAAGCGGGGCGTGAAAAAAGCATCTGACGAGGCCGTCCAACGAAACGTCATTCTTTGGTGACCTTCGTTTCTAGGACTTCAACTTTAGCTAATAGCTGCATAGCTATGCAATATAGTAAAAAATAACCCTATAGAACAGGTAACAATTACCATAGACATATAAACATTATGGATCAAATTTGTGGGTAGCTAATTTGTATATTCATTTGGAGCATGAAGTGCTTATTGTAAATTTACAATATCAAAATTACTTGTACCACACCTGGATAATTATCACACATTTACACGGAAGTTCAACAAGTGTACAGTATACATTATTTGCTTTCAATAATCAACAAAGTTTCCTATCCTCGTATGGGACCGATGTATAACGAACTAACAATTCAACAACTTTTCTACACTTTATCCATTATCACACCTGAACGTTCAACTTTAATTTTTAATTGACTTAAATACCATTTTACGTGCAAGTAAAACTAAAATCTAACACAATATTTGTAAAGTCCATGTTCGTTTAATCGTCAGGTGTAGGTCCGTAGGCGTGGAAACACCAAGTCGATATACTATTTACCTTTGTTTGGATAATGGCCGTCGTGGGCAGCACGTCGTAAGCAGTGACATTTCTATTTTCGTCCAAACATTTACATACAATTATTATTGAGTAATAAAAATAGAACTTACCTGTTTGTCGAAAGCTTTACACTTCACGGAATTGTTTATTTTGATATGGTAACATACACTAGTGATGTTCCACACTGATATATCTAATACTTAAGTTTCCCTACTAATACTCAACACAAATAATATGTAAGTTCTCTATAAAAATATGAAGAAAATAAAGAATTATACTTAACATAAACACGAAAAGTTTATATGAAAGCAGGTACGCAAATAAATTAAAGAAAGAAAGCCCTCAAAGTAAGAAAAAGTATGGTTTATTTTGAAATTCATAAAAGCATTGACGTTCTAAATATAGAATTCCTTGCTCTTGCAGCAGTTGAGTTAAAAAATTGAAACGGTACAAGCAGCCGGTACCGGGGCCGCGGGGCTACGCCCGCCGTATGTAGGCCACTGGTGACGTCATACGGTGATGACCCAGTTCTATTGCCATTGAGAGACGCGCGTCAATGGTGCCTCCCTCCCGCACACCTCGCTTGCACCCAACAGTGCAGCACCCTCTGGCTGTTGAAGGGCGTGCCGAAAATATCCGATATTATTTCCTGTACTAGGAAGTTATTTTTGTAACTATTACAAAAATCTATAAAATACTTAATTACAGTTTGACCAGAGATATCAAATATCAACCTATTCTTTTGAATCGTGAAACTTCTAGTCTATGGGAAACTTTTTTTTTACCGGAAGTAATCCAATAAGGTTTTATTCAATATTTTTACTAGCAACAGTTGGGATAGCAACTATGATTACGAATACACAATTTATTCATTAAAGTGGGTTACTGAACGAGAACTTTTCATTCAGCCGCTGCACAATATTCCGCATTCAACATTTCATAGTCAAAGAGCGGATTTGTGAGAGACCGAGCCGAGTACCGAGAGCGGAGTGCTTTCATGAAAAGTCATGAATTTCCGCGAATACATTTTTGCTTTGTGATGTTATTTTACATTTAGTTCGGTATTCATGTTATCTTACTTGTGTTAGTTCCAGTAGATTTATTTAGATCTATTTTCCTGATTGTTCATTGTATTTTTGCGATTGTGCAAACAAAATTCATAGACAACGAACTTATTCTAACCTAGTATTGTATTTTTTTAATTTCTTTTAGATTTGGAACTCTCGTAGCGCATGATGTAAATATTTCTCGATTACTTTTTTAATTGAAGTCCGTTCTTCTTACCCTCTATTGTTTCATAAAAGAAATGTTAGCGTCCTCTTCGCAAGAAGAGTGAAAATGTAGCATTTATTGTTAGAACAATGAACAAAGTAAGACTAGAAGTGGAACAAATTTTCTCTATGTGGATGCACAGCGACAAAAGATGTTGCACAATGGGCATAAAGGTATAAAGTTTGCCGTTGTCGTTGCCTTCGTGTAAGAACGATCTATTATTTATATTGAAGGAGGGTAACATTGTGACTGCAAGTTTGCGATGTACTATAAATAGTGCATTTCTGTTGGAAGCTTTTGTTGTTCCGTAATAAGGTGCTTATGTATAGTTTTGAGCTTCTAGGTTCGTTAGCGTAGCATCAAACATGAGTCCTGCTATGTTGCTGTGATGTAGGTATATACGTCCTTTGTACTGATTTTGAATAATATTCAGAATGTCTTCAGTATTCAGGTCTGGTATTCTAGAACATACTACACAGATATATCCAGATCTAAAGCAAAAAAAGGTTCTAGAATCCCGGTAAACATATTTAAATACATTATATCTAATAAACACAGCACGAGTGTGACGCCCTTGGTGCTGCAACCACCATAGGCCTCGGTAACCACTTTCCACCTGTGCTGGTCTGCCAGGCAGGTCTGCCATATTCTGTTGCTCGCTGAGTGGATTCACAGTGATAGCATTAAAAGTCATTTGTTACTATAATAAGTAAGTAGATATAACACTATCGTATTGGGCACAACCTGTAAAGATAGATGTTTTAAGAAATTAAATAAATAAAAATAAGTGGTATGAAAAAAAAATTTATCGTACTTGACATGGCGTATAATTTTTTAGGAATCTAATAATTGTAGTTTTTTGGTTTACACATTCCAAAGGAGTAGGCAGAGGTACCTATGTTGAAACCCACATTTCGTTAACTATGATTTTCAGTCCCACGTTCAGGGCGCGAGCCCTTTTAACGTCAAACAGGCAATTCATCAAAATTAATATATTTCTTACTAGCTTTTGCCCGCGGCTCCGCCCGCGTGGATGTCGGTTATCGCGACCAAACATAGCCTATGTCCTTTCTCAAGGTTTAATCTACCCCTATACCAAATATCATCAAAATCGGTTCAGTGGTTTAGGCGTGAAATCGTAACATACAGACAGACAGACAGACAGACAGACAGACAGACAGACAGACAGACAGACAGACAGACAGACAGACAGAGTTACTTTCGCATTTATAATATTAGTATGGATTACGTTTCAAATCTCGTTTTAAAACATTTGATTTCACAAAACTAAAAAAAGATACTTGAGCATTGTATAATAAGGTTAAATGATATAAAACAGTTTACCAAAGACATTAATAGATGCCATAAAAAACGACGTCAACAAAATAAAAATGCAATTACTCTTCGAAAATTTTGCGCTATTAAAATTTGGCAATGATGCATATGTAGGTCAAACACGGTACTCACAATAGCTCTATTTATATCAAGTAAAACTAAAATACACCAGTATTCCTGTACGCACGGACAGAAATAAACCTCCTATACGTGTATTACACTAGAAGTTAACATTGCCGAGACGCCCTACTTGATTTTAACTATTGCGCGTCAAACGGAACGGGCACGTTCGAATATTGGAATAAAAAAAAGAGTTTGAAAAAGGTTCGAATTATAAAATTTTAAGTTAGAAGGGATGTATTTTATTTATACATATTTTTTTCGAGTCGTGATTAATAGAACCCACGTTAAATTTAAAACCGATAATTTTAATTGTTATAAACTTATCTCAGTTTCAATCCAATTATATCTAACAACAATCATACCTAATTAGATAATAACAAGATACTCAAATAGCAAACGAACATTATCAATTTCACAAAAGGAGCCTAATATTAGATTCGCATCTCGGCTACATGCAACTGACTTTCATCCGTCACCTTTACAGGCCAACTTTCCGATCCATACAGGACGGCAGGCCGGATCATGCTCTTATAGATTCGCAAGTAGTTGCCGTAACCCACCGCCATTTCATCCAACCCACATTTTTCTAAATACGAGTAGTGTAGAATATATTGTACATTAGCAGTAGGTATTATTTATCAAATATGTGATATTAGTCATCGAATTACACAGACATCCACATACTACATTTATTTTTATGTATTTTTTTTGTATATATCTAGTAATTAAACAATGAGGTATGATTGTTATAAGTCTAGAAACTAGGACATGTTTCGAAAAAATAATCATCTAATAGGGAGTGTGAGCAATATCTGTGGAGAATCATTGAGCATGTCTGAATGCCTTAGAATACGAACAATCGCCTTCATAAAGCCGCTTTAAAACTATCCATTCCGATATTTATCCCGGGGGCTGGTCCCGAGAGACGTCTGACGTCATTGTCTGACCTAGTAAATTATCTAGTACGGACTCGGGAACCAAAGTAGAGGAAATTGTATCAATACCACTTAATTATAGATGAACCAAGTGGTTTAATAATAGAGTACAAAGGATACTTTGTTTGTGCAGAGTTATACAAGCAGCCTCTGCACGATACCTATATATATTGATCAGGCAATATGTCTCGGACCTAAATCGCGAGCGCGGATCGTTTTTTAATAGAGTACAAAGCAGTAGTTTTTTGGATATTTTTTGTAGTGAAAATAAATAATTCAACTGAACTTTTAAATTAAGAATGGTAAAAGAGCAGTAAAATTTGAATCTTTTTTATTTTATCGTTTTTATTTATTTTTAATCAACCATTGTATGACGTCATATTTTTTATTTCATATAAGTTTCGATATAATTTACCGTTTAGTAAAAAGTAACTAATTTGACTAGAGGATCGTTTTGTATAAATCTAGGCTTGGTGTATTTGAGCTCGTCCACTGCAGCAGCACCTCATGCTACTTCAAAATACATCCAAGAAACATGTACTGCGCGTATAGAGCACATTTTGAGCACATTTAACATTTTACAGCTCAAGTAATAGGTACGCAGTTTGCACATTAATATAAATAATACTAGCTTTTGCCCGCGGATCCGCCCGCATGGATGTCGGTTCCCGGCAATTATTCGAATTTTTCTCTACGTGCGAACCTTTCCTGGACTTCCACGAATAATTCAAGACCAAAATTAGCCAAATTGGTAAAGGCGTTGTTGAGTTATAACATTACAACGAAAAGTGGCATTGATTTTTATACATATATAGATAGATAGATTAGAAGTTTGTTACTCAATCTCGAATTAACTGTTCAGATTTGATTGAAATTTTTACATAGAATGTATCATAATAATCCTCTTCCCATTAAGCCCAGTCGCTTTCGATCCATCTTCCGGCTTTCACTCCTCCACTTCACGGAGTCTTGGCCATCCATAATAATGCATTCATTTTCACGCATGTCATCTTCTACGACGTCAAGACAGCACTTCTTGCGATTAGCCCTCTTACCGGGGCCTGGCGAAAGGTGGCATGATCAGACATTCATTATACACCTAGCCGCATTAAGTGACTGCACCAGCAAAGCTGACTCTCCTGCATTTATGTGCTGTCACACAGATAAAATAAATTATTCAACTGAACTTTTAAATTAAGAATGTTAAAGGAGCGGTAAAATTTGAATCTTTTTTATTTTATCGTTTTTGCTACTGTCACGGATATGATCCTTACGCGATCCTTGCATGTGAACCTGCACATCCACCACAACTTTGACATTTCCACAATAAGCACCGTGGTAAAGTCTTATTCCTAATTCGCAGCCCCATGCCTTAATGATGTTTTTATATACCTACGCCTTCAAGCCAACCGGCATTTTAGCGTCACAAATGATAGCAGCCATCTGCAGTCTCATGTCAACAACAAATCCTGGGCACTTAACCTGGTCCAAGCTCTTGACTAAGTCATCGCCCATGTCTGATCAACCTCCGCCTCGTTATTTTTTTTTTCATTAATTCATTCATCTTCAGACGCCGCCCGTTCTCAGTCTCAAGTTCCCTGTTCAAATCTTCATACGTCACACTGACCTTCATCTGGAAAAGTACATCGGGGTTTTAGATTTTTGTATGGAACTTGGGTCCGGGAGCTATCTCGTTCTTTCAGGCGAATGGAATTCACTCGTACAATGATTTCTTCACAAATCTATCTATAAATCGCTCTACGCATAAATCTTCTATGAATAATAGTTAAATAGATGTTTATTTTTAAAATTGATACTTGTTTAACCGAATTTCAAAAAACTTTTTCGAAGTATACAAACACCTAAACTAATTCAAATCGCCTCCAGGCGGGAATCGAACCTGTAACTTCTGACGTAGCTCTCAAACGTTCTACGATAAAAGAAATTATTTCCGTTCGGCGCCTTTTTCACTTCGTTTCTAAAAACCAAATATTTCCAAGTTTATTCGTTCAAACGTTAACTGGTATATATTTAGTTAAAATGTGCGATGATAGGGCGGTTCTCATCTCGTCCGGCGTAACCGGGTCGCTTCGGGAACTGTGTCACTGATGACGTCACGGGGCGGGCGGCCCGCTTCGCTCTCTCGGCTTTGTACTACGAACTGGTCCGTATCATCCCGGTTGCCGATTACTCGTTCAATTCGCAACGTATCACATGGATATTTTTTATAGTGAAAATAAATAATTCAACGGAACTTTTAAATTAAGAATGGTAAAAGAGCGGTAAAATTTTAATCTTTTTTATTTTATCGTTTTTTATTTATTTTGTAATAATAAAAAATATATACACATGTGTGTTTTGTTGTTTGAGATAAAGTTAACAAGTGTGTTCTCCTGTAAATTAACAATATAAATAGGTACAGTCAACTACAAAAGTAGCTTAACAGATTCTAATTTATTGAACACTGTGGCCCCTAAACCTTACATAAAATTGTGAAAAAAAAAACATTGAATATGTAAATTAAGTTTGTCTTCTGGGAATCATAACACTACATTTACTATAGACAGATGCATTCCAATATAAAAAAGCTTTGTAAAATATTTTAGTGTTAATCAACTTATGGCGTTGACTGTACATTACCTTAAAGATTCGGGCGCCTTGGAGAAGCACATGCCTAAGATAGTCAATCAAGTAGGTTGAAGACTTTTAATCTGCCGGAGGTAAGCTAAATAAAACCACCGCACTGAGGTTTAAGGTTTTATTCTCTAGCGCTCCAGTGTGCTTATTATAGTAAGAATTTTATGCTAGTAGATTAAATTTAAGAACTACATGACATATTACTCTTGTCACCAATGCAATTTTTTAAGGTTTTTAAAGTTAAATTTTAATTAAAAGTAAACGAAAGCTCACGGCATCCCTCGGCGAGTGTGTGAAGGTTCACCTCAACCAGCGAAGCATAATATTCCGCTCAACAAGCCATTATTCCAAGATATTGCACATGCTCGTTCGTATGGTTGAGAAATCCATCAAACCATCAGAGACAAGGCCCAATGAAGGAAAAGCCAAAGTTAAACAAAGAAAAAGGAAAAGGAAAAGGAAAAGGAAAAGGCGGCTCCAATGGAGACCGCCATAATTAGTTGGTTAAATGCCAAACACACGATAAATCATGGTATTTTTGAAACAAATACAGAAATATGGGACAATCCTACACCAACATCATAGCGGGGACATTTTATAATATCATCCGGACAAGAATAACTTTAATCCATGACAATGGATTCAGATTATTGAAAATTATATTGTAATATCGACCATCTTGCTCGGTCGTAAGGAAGAAAGGTGACGTGCTGTCAAACGATCAAATTGACAATCGCCTCAGACGTTCGGAAATTAGCGAAATCTCGACTAAAAACCGTTAAAGACCACCGATGTAACGAGATTCACAAACGCGACGTTACAATTTTTAATTAACCATTGTATGATGTCATATTTTTTATTTCCTACAAAGATAGTCAAATCCTATTCTATTGTCAGTGATTAGTTTGTACCTATACAGACACTAAATGGGTCAACGAACTGCCATGTGACCATCTTTTTTTTTTTTTTTGTTTGCTAACAAAACACAGATGTTGTGCCAATTTTTTGAATATGGAATGTGTCAATGTTTGAAAAGTTTTTACTCTTGAGAACTTATTTAATTTTTAACGAATTGTTTCATTTCGCTGGTATTGTCTATATATATTGCAACATCTATTTATAAAAATAATAGCATCCGTGTTTGTGATTCCAAACACAGAAATATTTAATGGATTGACTTGGTACTCGCATCCTGAGTGAAAGAACAAATTATTCACTTAAACCACAGTTTCTGTCAATTTAAGTGTAAAAAGTGTAATTTTTTAACAATCATAGAAACACAACTACAAGCACAGTGGCATTAAAATCAATATAAATATTCCACAACATTCTACACAACGCTATCTAGACCCATGGTAAGCTTAACTAGCTTGTGTTATGGAATCTAGAAGGCGGATAAACATACTTAGCGACTTTTTTGTGAATACATACTACATATTATACATAGAAACACCCAGATCAATGCAAATAGCCATATTCATGCATACAAATATTTGCACTGAGCAGGGATCGAACCCGCGCCTCCTGTGTGGCAGTCGAGTGCACTACCGTCACGCCACGCCACAGGACCTGTCAAATATAAAAGGTTAGAATCTTTTTGAAAAAAAAGATTATGGTTTAGTATAGTGAAGTACAAGTACAACAAAACCGGCAAAACTACTTACTACATAAACCAACACAATGTTGAATTCGAACCGTAATTTATCGATATCTACAAACCCACTACAGTTAACACTTAAACTACAGTTTACAGTTTCTCCAATAAAAAGCATATGATAATAAATTACGTCGTACTGACAACCGGCCGGATCATAATTTAATAGAAGTAGGCCCTTGTTTTGAACCTTGAGTTAAATACATGTGTATTGACGTCAGCAATCCACTGGAGACGGTAAATCTTTCAAAGAACCGATACATTACCTCCTTGCCACGAATGTTGCAATGCTGACCCTAGTGTTTAGAGGTAATAGTGCTGTGAATATGCGAGAAATACATTCCATCCATCGATAATATATTCACGTGTGTAAATCCCCGAAGGGGTAGGCAGAGGTGTACTAGCACCCAAATTTCGCCAATTAAGGTTTTCGAACCCATGACGTAATAGGGAGCAAGCCTATTGTCGTCTAAGGCATACGTACGTAAATGCACTAACGTAACGCGTTTCGTCGCCATGCGTATATATCAAATGTTCGGTGTTCTTTATTGTGTCCTACGTAATGTCGCGTAAAAACATCACTTGAAGTATGGAACTTAAGGCCCTGTTTTCCTGCAAAAGTAGGCATTTATAGCGATCCCGGCCGCTCGTAAAATATTACGCGCGAACGCAGTGACGGTGAACTCGGCGATGACCCCGCCAGCGTCACAGTATAGAAATATGCAGTAGGAAAACTTGATTTGACTTAGAAAATTAAATGCAGTTTTTTTAACTTTATTTAGTTATATGATTATATTAAGTAAGAAATAAATACGAAATTAAAAAAATTATTATATATATACTTATACTATGGCGCTATGAGCGTAATATTTAGGTATGATAATTTTTTAAATTACCAATCGGAGTTAGAAATTTAGTTTATGGCTTTGCACGACTTCTTTAGCTTGCGTTGTTTATTGCCCATATTGAATGACTTGCAACAATTTATTATAAATACGTAAAACCGATTGATTGGTGCACGAAACTGTCGCGCAAAAACTGACACAGGTCCTACTTCGGTAAGCGCCAGCGCGCGACTGGCGCAACTTTTCGGGCCTCAGCGGCGCGAGCACTCGCGAATTTAGTAGGTATTTAAATATAACTTTAAAAATTATTTCATAATATAGTCAAAATCTGCGAAAATGTCTAGACATATGTAGTGGCTTTAGTTTAGTACAAAATTTTTATAGAAAGCATAAGTAATTTAGTCATAATATTAAAAAAAAATAACGAAAAGGGGTAACTTTGGGATTTTTTTCTATCGAGTTAAGTTCATCAGATCTCGTAACTGAATGCGAATTTGACTAGACTGGATCCTTAACTAATATATATCTTTTTTTCGAAATTTAAAACGCTTTTTCCTATGATTCAAATAACTCAAAATGCGGCCTACCTGGCCTTAATGTCACGTGTTGCGACGCTTGCGTGCACTGTCATGTCTGTCGCTTACCTAGGACAACGGGTAGGGGCCCTTTGTCTTCGGATGTATACTTACTGTCGGATGGAGAACAGCCCTATCCCTTAGTCGCCTTTTACACCCACAGGAAGAGCTGGGGTGGTCCTATTCTACTCTGGTCCTAACCATCATATTATATTCGAAATATATTCTATATAGATCTATACAGAGCTTGTATTTGATTTTTGAATATCGTATTATATACTAACTGCTGTCCGCGGCTCCATCTGCTTGAATGTCGATTATCGCGGCCGAACATGGACTATGTCATTCCCCAAGATCTAATCTACCCCTATACCAAATCGTTGTCGTATGTCATCAAAATCGGTTAAGTGGTTTAGGCGTAAAAATGGAACAGACAGACAGATCCACTTTCCCATTTATAATATTAGATGATTTATATGGATTCCAGTCTATCGAACGGTAGATATTTGCTGTGCAATAGAGAAAATCGTATCTCTAATTTTTACTAAACTATATACTTACTTCAAGTTTAAAAGATTTTCTTGTCTAACATTTTAAACCAGATTTAAATTCGCGTAACAGTTTTAAAACACTCAAATAGCTCAATCGCGGATATAGAACACTCTTACTAGAAAACGATATAATATGTTTTATTTTTATTGATTACGAATTTCTATCAGTAGGTACTAAGTATGAGAATGTAACCACAATCGATTCGCGAAAGAGAGAGAATTGGGTATTGTCCTAACCCAGCTTAAAATTGCATCGGTTCTTTTTTATAGTTATTATTTATTTAAATCATCCACCCAACCTATATTAGTTAATTAAATTTTATGACGTCACTTATTATTTTTATATACAAGTTACCTTTTAACTTATCGTTTTGACGTTTAGTAAAAAGTTACTAATTTGACTAGTCAGTAGAATACCCAACTGTTCTTTTTCCAAAATTGAAAGATAATTTTATAAATACGGTTAGAGAAAACAAAACACATTATAGGTAATCCAATCACTCATTCTGATCCAATCAATCACTGATTCTAAGAATGAGAATGATATCAAAACGAAACCTAGATACTATTTAGGTTTTCTTAAGTTATTTCACTGAACGACAGAATGGAACCAAAAAAAATACCATAGAGATAGATCATATTATACATCAACTAGCTTTTGCCCGTGGCTCCGCCCGCGTGGATATCGGTTATCGCGACAAAACATAGCTTATGTCCTTTCTCAAGGTCTAATCTACCCCCATACCAAATTTCATCAAAATCGGTTCAGTGCTTTAGGCGTGAAAGCGTAACATACAGACAGACAGACAGAGTTACTTTCGCATTTATAATATTAGTATGGATATTTCACATAAGCTGAGTCGCTACCAGCAGTCCAATAGTCTCCAAAATGGAAGAAGAAACACATCCAATCGACACAAAACCATGATTCTATCCGGAACAGACAGCGTTACGATACGACATAAACACAGTTAAAAATAACTATCGGTTAACGTTGCTGACGTACGCTACTACACACTTACGAGCCGCGTAAAATAACTATTTCGTAAGAATCCGGACAACACTCCGGAGTAGCTCTGTGAGCTTCACTACAAAACTATAAAGAAGATTAGAAGATTTTTTAAGCATTAACTATGCTAACTATACAAATCGAATACATCAGGAAAAAAGAATCGCTTGGGCGGGACTCGAACCTGTGATATTTCCCTGCCCTAACCGCTAGGAGAGTTTCAAATTTCCCTTGTTCATTTATCCGTGTTTAAGGACGGTTGAGTTAGGTAAAGATCGCGGGTTCACGAGTCCCGCCCGAGCGATTCAGTTTTTCTCTTGTATTCAAAATCTTTTCGAGTTTTAAGTGATGTCGCTTAGATAGAGGTATGAGCCCTCACAATAATATTCGGGTTCACGGTTGAGAGCCTGTGCTGTCAGTGGGAATACCAAAGGCTTGTCCAGCATTGTCTTCTGTATCTACTGCTGGCACAGAAAGTCTGTGCTTACAGAATCGGCTGCACGAGCGTGATACTCCTCTGGTGTTCCACACGTCCATAGGTAACTTTTTTTTTATACCACTTAGGTGGCAGACAAGCCCACGGCCCACCTGATGGAAAGTGGTTATCGCGGCCTATGGACGTATGTAACACCAGAGGCGTTACACTCGCGCTGCCTACCCTGGCTCGCGCTGCCTACCCTGGTGCTACTTTCCATCAGGTGGGCCGTGTGCTTGTCTCTAACCAGAGCGCTATAAATAAAAGCCAAAAGCCATTTTCAAAATTGACATTGGTTCACATTGGTGTGCATTTGGTGGACATTTCAATTTAAATTTTATGACGATAGTGTTAAGTCCTATTCTTATTCGACAAATTAATATCCCTTTTCTTGCGGATGCTGATAATGTGCGCCGGCCTTAACATTAGGTAGGCAGGCGAAGTTCTTACACAGGCTTTTTTGTCTTTGGATTAGAGGATCGTCAAAGTGACAGTTAGGTAGTCGTTTTTGGAGGGAAAATGTAGTATTACATCTGTTTTGCACCTTACATCGTAATATAAGTTGTATATAGTAGAACAAAGTTGTTGTTTACGGGCGTCACGGCAGGTGTCGTGTAGTTCCGCTTGACGAGCTGTTTGATCTGCCCCCACGCTCCTCATAAACTATTTACAGTAGCCTTACTTTATGGTCATCTATAATTGTCTATTGTTTGTCTATTCATTGATTAAAGAGGATGGCTATGGCAGCATATTGTTGAGCCTATAATTTATATACAACATGATATTATGTCATGTTGTCAATAGATCAAATTTTTGCAGTTGCATTCATAACTTGCACCATAGAGCCTGAGCCCTGGCTTTTTTATTTTATTTTTTTGGGGGCGAATCTCGTCTTTTCCCGGGACCCCATTTTCTGTATAATAAAATGTATCATACTTAATGACTTGGGTCCTGTAGATTTTGGTTAAACCCCAGCTAACCTCACTTGCAGGCTATTCTGACGGTCGAGGCTTTGAAGTAGATTCTTCTCTCGGAGTTCTGGGTCAAACGGTTTTCACGTAAACGTCAAGATAAACTAATTCATAAGGAAAGAGAGATGAGAGCTGACAAAATTTATCTACATGGTCTAGCCGTGAATAGGTAAAAAGTAGAGTTATTATGGATTTTTTTCACCGGGAATATCACGTGCTACCCGTGGGTTGAGGTATTGTTATAGATAGTTTTACTACCATTTATTATTTATTTCACAAGAAATCTATTCATTGAGTAGGCACCTTATCAAAATTTAAGGTAAATCTAATTCGCATGTTGTATAAATAGGTTTCCTCAGTAAAATGAATTACTTTAACTACAGGAAAGTATGTACAATGTACAATAATGTTCCCAATTCAAATTACTAATCTTCATCTTCCAAACAAGCCGCAAAGGTATCAAAATCATACGACCAAAGCTCCCTACGGGCTACAGCTAAGATACCCGCGGCTAAGTCAAATTTCGAACGGCAAGGTGGCGCGCGATTGGCCTGCGCGAGTGACGTCAATGCCGACCTCCCGCCGCGCCCCCGCGCGCCCCGCACCTCCCCGCCTAAGACCGCGCCACGAGCTTCTGAAAAATAATCTCGATTTTCGGACGAGGCTATTTTTTTTTTCTTTTCTTCGGCACGTACACACAGATTTTCATTGTTCCATGTGTTGATATGTAGGTGAAGGTGGTAGCCCATTATTTTTTGCGTTGATTTGAAATGTGGCAAGCACGTGGTACTCGCCCGTAGATATTAGCTGTACGTATAGTATTGTGAGTTACGCACGATCACGTAAGCAACAGTGTTTAGTTTACAGAATAATCTGTATAAATTTTAGGGGAAAATAATCACACGAACTCGTGTATTCGCGTTAAGCTATCTTACTCAGTCCTTCCACGCATAGCAACAAAAAGTATACGCCACGGTACATAAGTAGTTGTTTTTTTTTTATTAAACATCAAAACGGTAGGTCCTATCCTATGGCAACTAGTTTGAAATAACTACGAGTGACGTCATTCGTTGTTATCCTACTAATATAAAAATAAGTGAAAGTTTCTAAAGATGTTTAGCTTGTTGGTTATTCAATCTCGCTCGAATGGATCTGACTGAGATTCAGTACTAGCTAGAGATTATATACTGGGATAATTCTTTTATATATATATATCTCTGGAATGAGTTCCTATGGGTTCCGGGAACAGGACAAGAATTCAAGGCGCACGTAGCTGCGGGTAACAGCAACATAAAAAATGTCCCGTAAATAAATGTAATCTGCTTTAAAACGCGCCTAGTCACAGTTGTATAACTGGATTTATATAACTTGAACCTAAAATGTACTCAAAATGAGCTTTATATGCGCAGTAGGTATACGTTTCTTGGATATATAAAAAAAAGTATATAAGTATGTTTATCCGCATTCTAGATTCCATAACACAAGCTATAAAAGCTTACCATGGGTCTCGATAGCGTTGTGTAGAATGTTGTGGAATATTTTTTTTATTTTTTTTTTATTTCGAAGCTAGCTCGGGGTGCTACTGCCTTCTCCTCCGGCCTAGCACCACGACCCACAGTCGGCGTGCGGTTCGAGTCCGACATAACCTCCCCTTCCAGCTCCGGCAGGGGAGGTACGAGAGGGGATATCCGCACGAAAAAAAGGGGTGCTACTGCGGTATACCTACAAGTAAAAATTCACCAAGCATAGATATTAGAAAACAATCTACACGCGCCAGACTCTTTTATATCTTGCGATTTAGGCCAATATATATCAATCAAGCTATACTCGTAATATTAGTTTTTTTTTTATATTGTTATCCAATTGAAATGAAACTTTCAATTGGTTAACAATACAAAAGAATTAGCTCCAAATTACACCACTTTTATGTGTTGGCTAATGTGAACGTATGATTCTATTCTATCATGTCCATCTAACTATTAGTGATTCCAAATATAGATCTGTATGACGCAGCGGTAGTGTTTAACTGCTACGCAGGGAGCAGCGGTTCGATTCCCGCACAGTGCAAATATCTGCACTATGTACGAATAGTTATATTTGCATTTACTAATCTTGTTAATGTTATAAGAATACACAGATCAGCATACAAATACTTGCACTGAGCGGGAATCGAACCCTCGTCCCTTTCCGCGTCCCGAACTCAAATGTACTACCGCCATACTGCGGAGGCTTTCATAATATTAGTAGGATATAAATTTCCTACCATTTTAAATTTCTTTTTTTTTTCAAGCGCCCACTAGCTTAAACAATAATCCAATACGGCCAATCAAAGAGTTATGATCGAATGAGGTTAGCACTAGGCAGCTAGTTCACGTGCGGCCACAATCGCAACAGGTGGCCGGAATTTTTACGATACATAATTAACTACCTGCCTTCGTAGGGCACGGCCTTTGCTTGCCCTAGTCAATCATTTTGTTCCTGATTACGAGGTTGATAGACCACACATAGCACGTACTGTTCGTGTGGCGGGAAATTTTATCTGTCAAAATATTTGGCGGTTCTATCACAGTTCTAAATAGTCTGTGATTGTTTTTAAACAGTTCGTGTTGACCTGTGCCTAAACGTTCTAGCTAATCTCCTAAAAAAAGATAGTTCGTACTTTGTTTTCAAATTCAAATTTCGAACCATGTATTGTACATAATACTCTATCAATGTGTGCTCGTTCTGTTTTTGCGTTGTATGGGCAACTTTAATATTAGGTTTCAATATTATTTTAACCTACAGATTTGACACACATTTAAAAAAAAATAACTTAGTAACATGTTAAGAACGAATATAATATGATAGAATATTTTTCCTCACCTCCCAAGTTAAACTAAATTGCTTGCACTACCGATGTACCGTAGTGCAATGGCCGACATTCGAATTCGAAAACTTAATCGTAAAACCGACTGCTTAGCTACCAAACTGCCGACGCTCGATTTATAGTTTTTCTAAACTATTATTCATGTTTCATAGAGTACTAATAACCGTAATTATTACCATTGCCGTTAACCTCTCCCTCTAGGAGAAGGTTCAAACCGGTAGTCTTTTTTTTTTATCAAGCGAAAAATCTCCATGTAAATTGCATCTGACTCCAATTGAAAAAATATCGTCACAACATTTTTAACCTACCAATTCAACAATCTTCCATAACCGTAACACGTGTCCATCAACACAATGCGCCAGTCATAAAGTAACCTATAAATAGGCACGTGGTGCACCGAATAAGGCGCCATAATTGCGCGCGCCGGTTGCGTGTACGCATGTTTACAAGCGCCTCTATATATAAACGGGGCTATTCGCGTGTCTCTGACTCATAGCGCTAATTAGCGGCAAGAGGTTACGGACATCGGTAGTTACAGCGCGGATGTTGGGACTTTTTTAAACGATCAAAACGATCGGTCTTTTTTTTAAACTCTCGTGTTCCATACTAATATCCATGTTTCCATACTAATATTATAAATGCGAAAGTAACTCTGTCTGTATGTTACGCTTTCTCGCCTAAACCACTGAACCGATTTTGATGAAATTTGGTATACGGGTAGATTAGACCTTGAGAAAGGATATAGCTATGTTTGGTCGCGATAACCGAAATCCACGCGGGCGGAACCGCGGGCAAAAGCTAGTCATTAATAATAACGGAAATTAATGCATTCATGGAATAGGTATATACATCACCTTTGATTCGTCTGAGCCAGTCAGCCTGTGACCACGGCCAATGTAACCTGTTCGAAACGTCAGGCAAAAAGGTATGTATGTACCTATTCCATGATCGCGTTAATTGGGTATTCTCCTGTAGTTAAATTAAATTATCTACCCGAGCTCATTAAATTAAGAATTGTTAAAAGAGTGGTAAAAGTTGCGTCGGTTCTTATTTTATCGTTTTTATTTATTTTTAATAAGTTACCCAACTTATAATAGTAAATGATTTGACTATTAAATTTTATGACGTCACAAAAAAAATTTCAAACAAGTTACCTTTTGACTTACCGTTTTGACGTTTAGTAAAAAGTAACTCATTCGACTAGTCAGTAGATTACCCAATTCCCATTATCATTATTGTAGATTGAAACTTTAGATTATTATTAGTGTGTGAGTATTTAGATATTTCTGAGAATGTGAACAGGAAAACCTGGAATATTTGGACGTTCAAATGTTATATGTAATGAGAAACGTCATACGAATTTAATATATTTTTAAGTATGCGTATTGTGGCATAAGTACATACATATTACATATACTCAAGTCTGTTAATCCCCGAAGGGGTAAGCAGAGGTGTATTAGCAACCACGTTTAGCCAATTATGTTTTTGTTCCAATGACGTAATGGAGGGCGAGTCTATTGCCATCTAGCGGGCCCTTTGTCTTACGCTGTATGTTTCCTGTCGGATGTAGAACAGCCTTATCCCTTAGCCGCCATTTACTACACGAACAGGAAGAGCTGGGGTGCTCCTATTCTATTCTACCGGGAACCTATAGGGCATACACACGGACGAGTCTTCCTCTCGGGGTTTTTGGGAGTCAGAGTCACCTCCTACGATCCCGGCATACCTACGTCTTTCGTTTCTTCTTTTTTAAATGCCCGAGTACTAATACGCTAAGTCAATGAAGATATTTTAATAAGTACCTAAGTAATTCCTGTACCTCACATACATATCTCGGAAGGTCCAACAGATTAATAAGCAATGAAGTCGTAGGATTGATTTTATGCACAAACATTGAACTTGGCGTTTCGGGATTATAGAGATAATGTGGGCTATTGCCCTCCGTCTATTTTAGTGTCGATGGAGTGTTTACTTTGGCACTACGACTAACGTCTCTGCTCACGAACATAATAAAAAAAAAGATCTGCAATTCATATTTGGAATCATTGAAACATTGGCTTCTTAGAAAAAGAGAATGTAATACCAATATAAATTTTTATTTATTTTTAAACTGAAAAGTTAACGCCGCGTGGTTCTCGGCAGAGAAAAATTTGAACTACCACATCTCTTCCCATGCGGTGTGGTACAAGGCAACTAAGGGATAGGGCTGTTAAATATCAGACAGATATTTACAACCCAGACTCAGCCTCATGCATGGCTCGAGTCAACAATAGTGCCAGGAACACGGCAACAGGCTAACCTCCTATTACGTGGGACTGAATACTTTGATTGGTGAAATGCAGGTGTTAATTCACCTCTGTCTAACCCTCCAGGGGTAAAGGCGTAGTTATATGTATTGTATGTATTATGTATGTCAATATTAATTCTGCAGAAGTTTTTTCCTATATACTAACAATTTGTTTAAAGTTTGACAGCAAAATATCTCTTGCGATAATGCACCACCTATCGGGATTAATAAGTAATGTGTCCCTTTCTCTTGTGGTATGAATTTTGAATTTGGAATCACCGTCATCATTGAGTTTGATCCCAGTCGCATCCGAATCCTTGAGTGCTTCCACTCCGTACCCACAAAACTGCACCCACGAGCTAAAACAATAATAATTATTCCATCTTCTACCTCCTGCAAAAGTTCATTCCAAAGTCTCCCCTGACGTATTCTAGCTAGGCATTTGTTTATGATGAAATTGAAGTGTTCCCCAGTACGTCAACTTAGAGTCTGGGGTCCGCTTTTTTTTTTGTTTAACTGCAACGTGGCGTTTAGATTCCCCGTCTCTACCCATGGATGTCCTGGAAGGCGGCTAAACGATAGGGCTGTTCTCACAATACAGCACATGACAAAGTGCCCACTGAAGACAATAATACGTGCGTCTATAACATAGGACTGAAAATCAAAGCGAGATGTGGGTGTTTATACACCTCTGCCTACCCCTTCGGGGATGTACAGGTACATATATCTATTAGATCTGTATAGGTGAATGCGATTGGCGTGTCCGTCCGTATGTTTTATTGGCCGCGGTGCCACGCGGGCTGTGCGCGAGCTCGCGGCCCCTCCCCGTGGCTATTTCAACTCTAGTGACGTATGCTACCTACTGTTTATATTCTGTGGTAACGCTATCTGGAACTACGACCACAGATATATTGAATTTTTTATTTATTTATTATCATCATATCCAAGGCATCCAGGCGAAGACCAAGTATACGTACGTATCGCAGAGCTTGTTGCTTCGGTTCGAACGATTTTGCTTTAATCATGCTTTACGCCTTATACCTCTTGCTTTTTCTGTATGATATATACATATGCTCACCCCTATTTCCCCCCGGGGGAGCCCACTATTTGTCTCTATCCATGGGTCTAGATAGCGCTGTGTAGAATAATGTGGAACATTTATTAATATTCCTCTATAATAAATTAATACACCTTATGAATATAAATCAAGGTATGTGCAAAACTGTAGGTTCAGGCGTCAAAGAATTCCTCCCCATCGTCGTCAACCATAAATTATATTTTTAAATATACATTAAATAAAAAACATCCATTTCAAAATATAAAAAATAGTGCCCCAACGGTATCGGATACAGGGACCAAGTTACCGGTGGTTAGGGCTTCAGAGTAAGGTACTTCCTCACGATGCGCGCCGTACCAAGAAGCACTGCCTTCTGCATCTGGCCCTTGACCCAACCATCCAACCCGAGCCTCTTCAGATGTTGGTGGAGGCTCTCGGCTATCAGTCCGTGTTTTTGTTTCAGTTTTTTATTACTATACCTCTTTATTCATGTTATTATTATCCTTACACACTACAAATAATTAGACATTTCATGCAAGCTGGTTTTGAGGACATCTGACCTGCGCTTTTTTCAATACCTTCTGGATTTTTATGGCTGATAGTATCGCGTTTGATCATCATCTCCCCTATTCATTTCTGCACAGAAGCACTCTTGCCTAAAGTAACCTATTCACCCTAGTTTTGA
Organism: Eilema sororculum; assembly: GCA_914829495.1. Classification (NCBI taxonomy): domain Eukaryota; kingdom Metazoa; phylum Arthropoda; class Insecta; order Lepidoptera; family Erebidae; genus Eilema; species Eilema sororculum. The sequence continues at coordinate 20,986,571 of OU618545.1, read as the reverse complement.
AGATACCTAAGTTACTTGTGCAAGTACACGCCTGCTACTGTTATGGAGTGGACTTTGTGAAATAGAGTGGGCATACGTTGATGTCTGTGTTAGTATCGACTATTTGGGGAACCTTTAAACAAATGTAATGTCATAATTTTATACCTGTATTCGCAAATAAATATTGATTGTGATAATGATTATTATGATACAGCTCATTATATACCAAATTGGGTATTCTCCTATTATTAAATTATCTAACCCAAGCTTATTAGATTAAGAATGGTAGAAGAGCGGTAAAAATTGCGTTGGTTCTTATTTTATAGTTTTAATTTATTTTTGATCATACACCTAACCTTTAATAGTAACTGATTTGATTATTAAATTTTATGACTTCACTAATAATCATAAACCAAACAATGTAAGTGTAGGAGTACGCACCTCCAATCCCAAGTGCAACTTTTGGGGAATGGCTAGAGAGGCCACATGGCAGCCTCTGATGCAACTGGGATTGACACGTAGATAAAGACGAATGTACAGTCGTTGTTACAAGTTACTGAGCACATAAAATAATAAACGCTATAATAATGGAGTTTATTTTTGAACTAGGAGCCAACCTCTCTAGTCCGAAAAGCATAATTCGCAAATTTGTGATATTTCTCTGTCTATCTCTCCAGGAATTCACCAGCGTGACAATGTATGTATGAATAAGACAAGAAAAGAAAATGTCTTACATAATTTGAAATTGCATATTAGTTTAAAATTCAACAAGTAAAAAGTATATCGATCTACGAATTGCTACGGCGTAGCTGTGTAACCATAGCGGACACTATGTAGCTTTCTCTTGGTTCTAAGTAAAGGCTGGAAAAGAAATGTGCACAGTGCTACAGTAAAAAAAAACTAAAACATATTGACTTTCGTAGTATACACTACTAGACAAGCAGTTTATTACAAAAAATGGTGAGGTGTGAAAAATTTTGAATTTCGAATTTGGTATAGCTCGATTCCTATATCTTGAACCTAAATTGTGCTCTATACGCGCAGTACACGTTATTTAGATGTATTTTGAATATCGTACGGGGTGTTACGACGGTGGACGAGCTCAATTTCACCAAGTATAGATTATTACAAAACAATTCACGCGTGCCATGGCCTTTTATATCTTGCGATTTAGGTTCAAGTTATATGATGGCTATACATTACGCAGAGACTGGATACTCGTAAATGAGTTTTGATATCTATCTTCGCCTTCTTGTAATGCCATCTATATGACAGATACAGAAAGTTCCACGTTGTTGGTGGTCTATTCGTGGTCTTTTGTAAAAACATTTTTTTGTACAGCCACGGATACTAATCTTTTTTTTTATACTGGACAAGTCAATTTGACTTCACCTCGCCTGATGTTAAGCTAAAGGCAAAGTATCGGAAAGAGGGTCACCATCGTAAACATTTACCATGTTAACAGTGGTGGCACTCAGCTTGACGGCCTCATTAGATGCCTTTTCACGCCCCGCTTAAAGGACCCGGGACTGTAGGAAGAAGGAAACACGTGAGCTGGCAGGGAGTTCCAGGACTTTTAGGTTGCTTTCCGCATAATCTTGTGACAATAAATTGTACCTTAAAGTTATATTATGTAACTAACTTTTGCCCGCGGCTCCGCCCGCGTGGATGTCGGTTATCGCGATCAAACATAACCTATGTCCTTTATCAAGGTCTAATCTACCTCTATACTAAATTTCATCAATATCGGTTCAGTAGTTTAGGCGTAAAAGCGTAACATACAGACAGACAGACAGATAGACAAACAGAGTTACTTTCGCATTTATAATATTATTGAAATATGAATAAATAGCAGGTCTGAAGCACTTCTAAAAATGATCGTATTATTTGCAATTACTTCACTAATTTATAATTATTGACATTTAACAATTATTTTTGCTGTAGAAAGCCGTATGTTGCTCTACTTCTTATTATAATTTGTGTGTATCAATGGAAACAATTTAATAGAAACAACCCTAAATAGTGCAAGAATAGTTTTTAATATCATTCTCCTATACGAATTAGGTTCCAAAGTTTATTTTCAAGACTATTTGTACAAAGGAAATTAGGTAGTTTAGCTTTCGTGTATCGTTTTTGCGCCTAATATACCTGAGCGTATAGTGTATGGGTAGCCATATAACTCGTGGGAGAAGTATCTGTTTTTAGTATCCGTTCTCATAGATTCTAAATCAAATACAAAATGTGGTATTCTAAATCGTTTTGAAAAACAATCTTCTATTGTTAGTTTCTTGAAAGGAAACGAAATGAGAAGTAAAAATTACGTCTGTTCTTATTTTAAACATTTTTATGGTCAATCATTGAAACTAAATTATTTATTATTGCCAATTAATTAAGTACATAAATTATTTGATAATAATAAAATGTGACGTCATACTTTTTTATTAATAGAAAATAGAGTTTTGACGTTTACTAAAAAAAGCCTGAATTCGACTTGGCATTCAAGTGCATGATTCGGTCTTTTCATCAGTTTAAATTTTCATCATCTAATTCATCAGTCTAAAACACATCTTTGACCTTAAAGGCCACATTTATATTTCATATTTGCAAACGCGTAAGATTGTCCACATATTTGCTAATAGAAATCATAAATAATGTCAAATTGATAAAGTATTTCACCAATTTGAACAGTTAAAAGATTATTTACAAATATGAAACATGGTCTTTTTAGCCCTCCTCCGTTCTAACACAACATTTGCAGGTTATTTGTAACGGCTATACGTAGTAGGTATAAGTTGTAACATCGTGTCTCTCGAGATGGCGGCCGCGGGCATGCGCGCCGGTATCGATCCGCGCGAGATGAGCACGAGAGCGCCGCCGTGCATGCTCCCAGCACTACCGCTGTCTGTGCCCGGCGCCACTTTCTACACGTTTTATGTTCTTTTTACAAATATTTGATGTTCCTTTTTTAGATTGATATTCTGTTGGGTACTATTGGCGGGAAATGTATTTTTTAATATTTTTTTGGCCAGTACACAATATTTTGTGGTTCACGGATAAGGAATGTGCTTAAAAAAATTATCAAATGTGACCATGATGAGAGATAAAACTCTTGGAAAATCTGTATCATTTTAATATCCTAATATTATAATCTACTTTTTAGAACGAAGTAAGATTCAAGTATTAAGTCATGACCAAAAAGTAATTCGATTTTTTTTCAAATTAGAACGTGGTTTGCGTAAAAGGTCATCAAAGTGTCTTTTTTATTTTTCTTATACCACTTAGGTGTCAGACGAGCACACGGCCCACCTGTTGGAAAGTTTTTCAAAATAATAAGCAATATGCTGAATAATATGTATTCATATTAAAAAATCTTTCAACAAAAGATACAATTACGCGACACTTTATAAAATATAGAGGATATAGTATTAAAAAAATTCAACATTAGCTTACCAATAGGCAAGGTAGCCATATAGACCGGACAAAAAATAAACTGCTTTTCAGTCTTGCGTTTATTATTGCGGGTTATTCACTCTTATAATTAAGCATGTATGAAAATATGTAATTCCCTTGCAAAATAATCTTAACCCTTTACCAGCTATGCCACAAGTATGTAGTTAGCGTGTCTGAGTCCCATGCGGGTAGCATGACCGACCAAAACGGGGCCGGGGTGCATCGCGTGAGGGGTAATGAAATGCGTGCGCGCCCCACTCGTGTAAATCCACTACTCATTATTATTATACATTATAGATTATACATTTTTATAGCGCATATACATTTTTATGGCACTCGATAAATATGATTAAAAAAATAATAGGTTATGGTCTATAAGTTTATGGTGATGCTTGATTTTTTATTTTTTAAAAAGGTTTGTTCACGCATGTGGTGTGTAAGATTGTCTGCCGTCCGGTTTAAAATACATTACGTAGTGAGATGAAGGGTTTCAAGAGATCTATTTAAGACCACAACCCAACTACTACATTACGTAGTGAGATGAAGGGTTTCAAGAGATCTATTTAAGACCACAACCCAACTATAGCCCGTCAAGAAAGTCGTGAAAATTGAGGGTGGCGCTGCTGCGCTTAATCTGGTATCCCTACCATACTATAATTAAACAGACTTGATCGGTTGCTTTTTATGGTATGATTTCATTACGATAGTAGGATAGTAGGTGAATAAAAGTGAAAAAAAAAACGGCAATTATTTCATTCACTTTATTTAGGCACTAATGGCGCAAACTTTAGAGATAATATAATATATAAACAGAGATAATATAATATATATATAAATCAAGGCTTGCAGCAACATTTGGATATTATTTTTTGCAAATAAAACTTTAACAACTAATCGAAATCAACGAGTGCGGAGTGATTGAGTTTAGAAGTCATGGTAGTAAAATCACTCAGGTGGCAGACAAGCACACGGGATTTAGAAGCACAGATATTATGTTAAATTTGGTGCGCGTGATCCGAAGCCTCCATTCGATGCAACCTGTACAACGCTAACGGCAATGCTTCACTCTCTTACTCAGCACATGGGAGACGCTACCACTTATTTCAATTAACGGCCGCGGCGGGAGCAGCCCTATAGAGACCTGCGCGGAGACTTGCCACGGGTCCCTGTGACTAGCAGCGGATATAGAGGTTAGATGAGGACACCCAAGAGGGCCATCTTAAACCCGTATATAGCTCAAAGTTAACTGGGGTGTGAGGGAAATGCCGTTAACCTTACACCCCGATAAACGAGTATAAGGCCTCATGTACAAGGACACGCCGTGTCGGACGTTATTAGGATATGCCTCGGGACACTATTTAAAATCCAAGCTGCGAGATAAACGAATTGTTTGGCCTGGCGCGCGCAGATTGTTTTGTAATAATCTATGTTTGGTGACTTTGAGCTCGTCCACCACCGCTCTGGTCACAGAATCGCTTACTCAGTGGTACACTTTAACTTTATTAGACCCACGGTACCACCAGGAGTATGGCCATGGGTACCGTGGGTGTGAAATGTGTTTTCAGCATATTTTAAGTCCAAGAAACATGTCCCGAGCAATACCTTACCCAAAGCCTACCTGTCTGTCTCATGAACCGTGATAGCTGGACAGTCGATTTTTTTACAGACGTTGTAAAGTATTAAACAATGAAAACAAAAGATGTAGGTACAGTACGTATTATAATATAATATAATTATAATCTTTTAGAACATTAACTTATTGGAGTGAGTATTGAACACCCAATATGCTGCTTGAAACTCCTGCGTAATTTATCCGCGATAGTTTCTGACTCACTGGATATATCATCACATACTGAAATGATATGTCTTGAAATGTGCTTTTGAAAATCTGAAACAAATAAAAACGTACGGTACTGGATAAATACAGCTGTATATACCGTGTAATTTTTTAGTAGTCCAAAGGGCCTCAGTGGTTAATACAAAATGGATCAAGAATGTTCAAAAACGTCAAAGTGTCGTACTACGATTTCTTAAAATCGTAGGTTTAATGACTCCACCACGACAAATGTAAACAATGCTTTGAAAAATAAAATGTTCACTTAATACACATAATTTTTAATAGATTACACTTCCCATACCGTGTTTAACATTAAAATATATGTACGTACCGGCTTATTTAGCTGTTTGGCCATAAATATCCTCCAAATCAGAAACCAGCTTGCCGGTTTGAAAACCCGCCGTATATCATACTATATCACTGAAATACTTTGAATACGACATGTCTCTCACAACTAATACACACATTGCTATTCATTTTTACACTTTATATTGTTACTAGACGTAAATAAATTAAATGAACGCAAAAGATATACGAAACATATCCACAACAAAACAAGGAATGACAGCTGAAAACTCAGTTTGACAGTTATTGAGTGTTGCGAATACAATGAAAAATATTAGTTCCTTCAACATTAATTTCACGACTTTCTTGACGCACTATACTAACTTTTTTTAGCTATAATACAGATAATATCACAAAAAGACGCGCTACGTGACGAGTTAGATGTCATGTGAGGCCCAGTGAAACGTGATGGAAGGACTATAGGTCATTTTTCATAAATGGTTCATTAAAACCATTTTCATCCGCGGTGACTGAAGATTACTTAGGATTTCAATATGTATTCTTATTATTTCTTTGGTTTTATGAATGGCGGTACAGGTGCTTAAAATTGACTAAAAGTGTATTTAGGTGAAATAGCTCAGGTGAATTGAACTAACGAAGCCCAAAAATATATAGTTTCTACTCTTCTCGTTCTACATTCGAAATTCAAATGTGGAATTCCACCTCACCCAGGTGACATAATTTTTATTTTAAACTAGCTTTTACCCGCGGCTCCGCCCGCGTGGATGTCCGTTCCCGGTAATTATTCGGATTTGTCTCGCCGTAAAAACCATCCTTGAACTTCAACGAACATTTAAAAAAAAGAATCAGCCAAATTGGTCCAGACGTTGTTGAGTTATGCGCTTTACCAACGCATTTAGCGATTCATTTTTATTTTTATATTTATAGATAACTTATACGAATTAATAGTGTACACCAACAGGCTGAAGAAAGTACTGACCTTCTGTTAAGAAACCCCTCAGAGATTCCCCTTCGCCGACAGACCATAAGAATATCATCAACTAAGTCAGGGTACAGTTTCAGGTCTACGAGACTGCTACGCGGGAGTCGCGTAGACCGTTCTACGAGCTACGAATTAGTAAATAAGCTTACCACTTGTTACTGTGTAGGTGTATGCATTTTACTGCTTAGTTCTAAGTACACTCCAAAAAGCTACCCATAGGCGGACAGCAATGGATTGGAAATACGGTTCCATTTCTAACCTACGGAATTAAAAAAAAGGATTAAGTTCATTCATAAGTTTTCTTTTCAGTTAACTTGTATTAAATATCATTTGTGAATTCAACCTGCGTTTTTGGTCACCCATCCACCGGGAAGTGTTAATTATAGTCGTTATACTAATGTATAGTACCCGGTTTTTGACGAGAGTCTTCCTAAGACTTAGTTCGGCTTTATAAGTCGTTGTAGTATTGCACATCGCATGTCTACAGCTTGATATATTTATAGAGTGGCTAAAACCAAAACTTGAATTTTCATATTTCGTAAATGTAAACAGATTTAACTACTCTATAACGGTACCAAGTGACAGAATGCGGAAGCAGTACAGGGTCAACTACACCTGAGCGGTATACCTGCTAAGCAACGAACCAGGCTCAGATGCCTTCCTATTGCGTTTGGAGGTCTGGTAAAAGTCGCTCTCGTAAAAGTCAATAAGTCAAAAAAAACGAACCTCGGGTTCCTAACTGTAAACTTTTGATACAACTAAAATATCTAGAAGGATCTATAGGAAGCGAGTCGACTGTCTGTCTTCCTGACGTGGTACAAACCTGGCACTCGATTCTACTAAAGCTAAACCACTGTGGCGCCGCAGTAACCGCAAAAAGACATTAAATTTTATACTTTATTTCTATAGGCCTAAAGTCCAAAATGGAATGAAAACAGTTTCATTACACTTTTTCAATTACTCTACAAAAAGTCATTTAATTTTAAACTTTAACCGTATTGCTTTAAAGTCTATTATTTAATGCCGTTTTCTGCAGTGGCGGTGGCCCAGGTGCTTGCAAACCTCCCCTCGGAAGACAACCTCATCTGCTAATCAACTATGTCCTAGAATCATCATAATTTTCGCATTTGTACTGATCGCATTCGACTATCTTTAGCAGAATCGAGGCCCAGGTGCTGTACGACTGTGCCAACGTATCATCTAACTGTGCCAATGTTGTTCCAGTGTGCAACTTCATAGTGCACGAGCGATGCGTGGGGCAGGTGGTGACGCCGTGCTGCGGGGTGGCGCCGAGCCTTATCAAGGTATGTACATCCGAAGTACGCATGTCACTCCACAATTCTCCACAATAGATGCTAACTATACAAATCGAATACATGGGGAAAAAGAATCTTCTCGGGCGGGACTCGAACCCGCAGTCTTTCCCTTACATACAAGAAAATCGGTAGATGACGCCACGTCGCCTCAAAGACGTATAAGATGGGAAATTTGAATCATATCGGGCGTGTCTCGGTAGCCGAATTGGTCAGGCATTCCCCCTGTAAGGGAAAGACTGCGGGTTCGAGTCCCGCCCGAGAAGATTCTTTTGCCCTATGTATTCGATACAAATTATCATGTACATTAAATTTAAATTACACTTATATCATTTATACCAGTCATGTCATATCATATATTATTTACAGTTATTTACAGACTCCATGGTCTGCATACTGATTTGCGCAAGATCGCAATACTGAATCAAGATATCTTTCGAGAGCTCGCGAGTTCGATTCCCGTGCAAATTTTGTAAACATTAATAGAAAATGTCTATTTACATTAATTTGGTCTGGTCCAGTTGTGGACTCCATTGTGACCACCATCTTCTGCAGAAAGGACCAAGAGCAGGAGTATTTCTTGCCGATGAGTAATTAACTGTAAACTAATTATGATTATTTTTTGTACAGAACCCGGTGGCCCATTGTTGGTCGGAGCCGACACACCACAAGCGAAAATTCTGTACGGTGTGTCGCAAACGGCTCGATGAATTACCGGCTTTGCACTGTATGAGTAAGTACAGCTTTGCTATCATACCTTATTTTATTATTTTTTTATATTGCACCCGTGAATAACAAATTAGGAAATAACTGCCGCGGTATGGACTTCGGGGACACTGTTGTCCTCCCTCCCGAGGAGGGCCAGACCGTAAGGGGTGGCCCTGGGTCAGCCGGGGTGCGAGAGATATGTCGATGACAAACTCACCTCCGGCCTAGCACCACGACCCACAGTCAGCGTGCGGTTTTAGTCGGTTCGAGTCCGACATAACCTCCCCTTCCGGCTCCGGCAGGGGAGTATCCGAGGGGATTTACGCACGAAAAAAAAAGCCCTATGTACAGTCAGCATCTACAACTCTGAAAATGATTTTAAAACTAGGTTTTTTTTTTATTTTATTTTTTTTTTATTTAAAAATACCTGTTAATAAATTTAAAAATACAGTAAAGAGCAAACTGTGCCAGAAAGGCTATTATAAAATCCAAGAATATTTAAATGATAATAGCTTGGAAATGAGCTGTTCGCTCAGCTATGCTACTCAAGCAAAACATTGTATCTAGACCATAAGTTTTAGGCTATGTAAATGTTTTGTAAGTAGACCAAAAAAAATGCCCGCTGAGTTTCTTGCCGGAGTCTTCTCAGGTCTGGGCCGCGTTTCAAACCGGTGGTCCATTTGCTAGTATTATTTAGTATTTATTATTTACTTTATGTTGACGTTTTGTAAGTGCCGATTTAATGGTCTATGCAAAATAAATTATTTTTGAATTTTTTTTGAATTTTGCCTATTTAATGGTCTATGCAGAATAAACAAACTATTTTTTTGGGTATTAAACTGTTTTATTGATTTAAATTGTATTATTATCAGAACTTAATGTGTGTACCAAATATCAGATCAATCAATCAACTGGATGGCAAGGAATTATGTTCATTTTGAGCACTATGTTCATCAAAATCTGTCTAATGCTGACTGTACTATGAAAGATATGAAAGTAGTGATGTAACTCTGTTCATTTACTTACTAACCGCCGTTCCCAATACCATACTGAGAGTTAAGATAGTAGTAATAGGTACGAAGTAGATTAGAATATTGCTAGTTTTAGTGCCAGGTGGCCATTAAAAAGCCAAATTCAGTCCGTTAAGGTGCACCGTCATGGTAGGCCCAAACAGAAATTGTCTTCAAAAGAAACTGTTGCACACTTTACATTATAGCCCCAGCATACAGTAACCAATGCAGGCCAATACACATCACGATTGTAGGCTTCAAAGTGTACTGAAACACCTTTTTTAAATTTATTTATTAACAAAACAAAACATTACAAATTGATTTCATTTATATAGCAACAAAGAAACTATGCGTAAAGGTTTATATTTGTGCTAATAAAACAACAGTTGCTAACATATTAGGCTAGCTATTAATCAGAGCTAGACTACCATCATACCATTGTCTATATATCACAATGGTGACTTACCGTGGCCCGTCATGAGCCAATCTGACTCCTTACAGTTTCTTTTTCAAAGTTATACCATCTGTTCCATAGAATTCATACGCATTATCCTTTATTGTCCAGGTCCTATTTACCATACCGTGTATTGTACCGTACAGTTTGCGAATACTACGTGCACGGGGAATGCGTGGACTTCGCGGCCGCGGACTGCAAGGAGAACGCAACGTACTGCGCCGGCAGCGAGCCGCGCCACGTTCACCACTGGCGCGAGGGCAACCTGCCCGCCAACTCCAAGTGCGCCGCCTGCCGCCGGGCGTGCTGGTCCGCCGAGTGCCTCACGGGGTACAGATGCGAGTGGTGCGGCAGTACGGTACGGGACTTGTAACACTCCTAAGGTCTCGGGCGCGAAATCAGCAGTGGGTAGCGTGGTAGCGCAAACGGCACGGCAAGGTAATGAAACAGAAAGATAGGGAGAATAAATTGCTGCCATGCCATTTGCGCTGCCACGCCGCTCGCCGCTAACTTCATGGTCAAAGCCTGAAACTTATTCTATGCCAGGTAGCTATTATCGAATAAACATGAGGTCTATCTGATGGTGAAACAGACAAAAGAAGAGGCTTAGACCTCTATATAAGTAAATCAGCTGAAGTCAAGTCGAAGGAATCCTATTTCTGCTGGGAAACTCTGCTAGGCTTTGAAGAGACTACGGTGATAGTTTGCTATTTGATATACCATGTGCTTTTTTGTGATATAATAAGTGAAATGTATCCCAACACACATTCGCTATATCGTTTACTATGTATTGCCCCCACAGTGTCACGCAGGATGCCGCGCTTTGATTTCTGAAGAGTGCAACTTCGGGATGCTGCAGCCAATTTTCTTACCACCTTCAGCAGTATCGATACCTCGGACCGAGGTCCCCATGGAGGCGATCATCGGGGTGCACGTGCGCCCTCCACCCTCGCAGCGAGACTTCGGATGCCGTAAGTGTCCAAACACGACCCAGAGGGCCCGACCCCGCACCGCTTGCCGTCACCTACATGTGCCAAGCAATCGGCGAGCTTACTTAGTATAGGCCGCGCTTAGTAGTCCAATAGACAGGCACACACGGTCAGAACCTGCCTGGACATACATCTTTTTATTATACCTTCTTTCGATATACTTATTTTGTACTCCTCTCAGGGTTTGGAAGTAGTTGAGTCCTTTGATATACCTTCACGTTTGGCTTCCATCAGTACGTTCTTTCGTCTCCTGAATGACGACGCACAGTAGTTAAGGGAGGGTAGCGGTCCTGATCGTGCGTGGCTGAGCGGACGGGGCGGTGTAGGCGGACGCTAGGCGGTGTAGGGCATGTGGCGCGTGCTCGTGGCACGTGGCGGCGCAGTGAGCGTGTGTGTTGGGGCAGCGCGCGCCGAGCCGGCTGCGGCGGGCGGCTGGGCGCCGGCGCGGCTGGTGGGGCTGGCGCGCCGCCTGCTGCCCGCCGCCTGCAGCCCGCACGGCGGCGCCTCGCCCCCCTACTGCAGAGGTACCGCCCCCCCACCCCGCGCCCTCCACGCACCTGCATTACTCCCCCTAGTACAGATATACCCATTCGAGATTTAGACGATTCTTAATTCGTTCCATCGAAATTGACATCGCAAGCAACTGTCTGATTACTTACAGATTTTGTCGATTCTTTATTCATTTAGTCGATACTGACATCGCGAGCAACTATCAGATGACTTCGCACTTTAGTCGATTCTATTCGTTTAGTCGATATTGAGCTCGCGAACAACTATCAGATTAAGTCGATTCTATTCTTTTAGTCGATATTGAGCTCGCGAACAACTATCAGATTAAGTCGATTCTTTATTCGTTAAGTCGATATTGATCTCGCAAGCAAGTATCAGGTTACATATATCGATAGCCAGATGTCATTCCTTCAGAGTTAATACTAAATAATGAATCTCGAATTGGTATATCTCCTTGCATGTTATTTTACTAATATAGCAGTTCATATTTCAGTAAAGATTTATGCATTTGAAATGCTTGCGCCGGATGCTTACACCTTCCTTCTAGATGCTATTCTATTATGTATATCTGATCACATATCCACATAACATTCAGAACTGCTGAAAGAATGGACACAGGAGAATTGACTTGGGACGATATTGAAACATACCTCTCAAATATTATCTCGCAAAGGACTTTCACGCGCATAATGTTCGTGCAATATTTTTCCGTTCACTTTGAAGTCTGTGTAATGAAATAGGTAAAACATTTTTATAAAGTCACAGCCACGTCAGTCAGAAAATTCACTTTTATTATCAGAAAGCTGAAATGGTTTGCAGAAATGTCTTAGTTATGAATATATCTACTATTTAATGCAATGTTACACAAAGCAAAACCACCATAATGTGTTGTCTCCTGTATTCATTATTTTCAAATGTAAAGCCGCTCTACTCTACACGCTTCTTTCACCCCTATTCTCTGTATGCATGGACCGAAGGCAACGAACGCTTCATAATACCCAGTATCATTACATTCGCGACATGTAAATATGCGCCCTTCTACTTCTCGATATCTTTCATCTATCGATTCTTTAGTCGATTTTTCCGCTCATGAAACTACAAGACCACAGAACCCGTTGTTTTGTCCACGACTGAACTAACATTTTAATTGAAATCTCAATTTAAATAACATCTACGGTGCCTCAACCGAACTAGTAACTTACTTGTTGAGTAAGTTTTCAAAATAGCAAAATAGTAATACCCGGCAGCAATACACTCATGCCCGCTGTGCCCCTATACCTGTACCAATGCCGATCTGAATGAGGCGACGGAGGATGCGATCAATGTAGCTGAGTTTTGGGCTGGTCACATCTAGACATTTTTAAATTGCTGCCATTGTGACACAACAAGAAGAATACACTCTTTTCCTCTTACAGATCATTCCCTTTTTATGTGACTAATCTCGCCCTCTCTACCATCGCGAAAAAGAGGGCCAATATGAGGAAGAATTCTTAATAAGCCTGACAGATCCCGGATCACCTGTAAAACGAGTCACTTCTCTCTCTAGGGAGGTTTTCACCTGCTTTGACGAAATCCTTTAGAACTATCCAGCTCCTCTAGCTTATTCTGAAAGGTAATTCCCATGCCAGCGTTAAAAAACGACTGCACCAAATTTCATCATCTCAGCTTTAACTCTCAGTCGCATTCCCAATCTAGGCGGAGACCCTAAAGGCCAGCAATGAACAACCGTTGCGACAACCACAGCGCACAATGACCATTAGGATTATAAGAGGGTACCGTACTATCTTCTTCGAAGCGGTGAGTTTCCTAGCCGGAATCCCACCCTGGGACCTAGAGGCAAAAGCACTTTCGGCATCGGTACTGAAATGCACTTTTGAGTGTAGCCCTCCTACCGGGGCCCGGCGGAGGAGGTATAGCCAGGCATTTACTTTTACTCATGTTGCTTGGCAGTCGCTGTCTGTGAATTCGAAATAAACATACCCAATTATCTCTGTAATTATATGTATCCCTGCTACTTCTGCACCTCTTCCTGGTGAAGCATAACGCCACAAGCCAAATTGTATACAAAAACGCTCTACCAATTTACAAAACATTATTTTATACATAAATTAACATTTATACATTTTGCTATAATATATCACAGTATTATTCATTCCTGTATAAAGTATCTTCCCCACATTTTCTCAATTTTGTCACCCCTGTCTTGTAGTTGAGTGAATCCTTCAGACCAATTCTTTCTTCGATACTCTCTCACACTGCCGCGTGACCGGCCAGCCCAAGAATACTCATGATGCAGTATTCCAACGGCACCAGGTAACATACGGACAACCAGAAATAACATACATCGTATGTATATATGCTTAAGTATCCAATGCTGCTTTTCTGTAGAATGTCATTATTTAAAATTTAAAAAAAGAAATATCAGAAAATATCCAGCCAAGTGACTTCATTTTGCAAAAAAAAAAACAATTTTATTTCTGTTTAATAAATGTTTGATCACTTTGATCACACATCAAATCAATTTTGAACATAACAAATTAAATACCTAACTTTATTTTGAATATATTTTCCCCAATATTATAAGGTAAAACAATTTTAAACGATGACATTCTAATATAGGTATGTGTATTGTATAATACACTACAATAATATGTGTAACGAATGTGTGTAATTAAAGAATTTTGTTTTGCAGTGGTATTATACAAATTAATGTTAGTAGATATGTATTGTTAAGAAATAAAATTCTGTACAGTGAGATATTAATAAAGTAACTATTTAAATTTTTTTAATAATGTTTTAACTTCCACAGACAGACAAAATATAGACAGACTCCCTTCAACTAAAAATATCTTACTGTACAGAAAATCTAAATAAATTTTTTAATAAAAATAATAAAGTAGGTAGTTACAAATAAAAAAGATGTTGTCATATTTTATTGCTTTAATAGCAGAGCTGTACTAAAACATTCCCGATACCCGCTTTAAATAACATTTCCACCGGAAACTTAAGAGATTTTGAAACAATAAACTATCAATTACGAAAACAAAAAACCGTTTGATTTGCCTGTTTTTTCCTTCACAAAACTGATCCCTGTGACGTCACAAGACTCAATATATTGTGACGTCACAATATTTTCTGCAATAAAATTGATACAATAACTTCTATGTATACTAGACAAGCTGCTTAGAACAAAAATTGTGTCGCAGGCACGGGTGAGGCGGGAAAAGGGTAGATAGTTGACTCCAATGAATTTTGACACTTATTTATATGGGCAAAGCGTGCCTTTTTGTAATGTCATCTATTTGATACCGACAAAAAGTTGCGTAGGTATATACTATGCTAGGTTTAAGGGGGATATTACCCGTAGACCACCTAGTGGCTCATCTAAGTGTTCCACGGGAACTTTTTCGCGACTGTAACAGACCTAAAAAGTATCCCACCAGTACTTAAAACAAAATATAGTACACACATCGTTCACCTGAAAGGTATTCTACGGGTGCCTGGCCTCTCCCGATACAAACGTTTGTTCCGTACACCGAGTCTTATAGTATACCTAAAAGTCATTGTATTGTTACAAAAGTGTAATGTCTGGGTGTGGGGGCGATCGGGGGTGTGTATGTGAGCGATATGGGTGTTGCAGCTCGCAGCGTGAGCGAGGAGTTCAGCTCGGGCTGCGAGGGCCGCTCGGGATCCGGCGGCGGCTCCACCGGCGCGCCCGCCGACCAGGACCACCGGCCCGACCACAAACAACATCGGGACCGCACGCCGGATGACAGGGATGAAGGTACGACATCTACTCATTATCATATAACCCTCCTTTTGGCTTCGCCGTAGTCAGGTAAAAACTTAACGGAAAATATCGAAGTTCCACATAGGATATTCCAGTTCCACTGAGAGATCAAGAACAAAACTCGGCGCAAACAGTGAGAATTCGATTAGGTTGAATAGATTTTCAATGGTGAAATCTAGTGTTGGCTTAATATGACTGAAACCTGTATAGTTAGGAGAGGTAATTAAAAGTAGAAAATTAGTCATGACTTTCAAATTGTGTACCTAGTATATAAGTTTAAATTGTTCAAACACAATATAAATTGTTAATGAAAATAAATCAAATCAAATCTTTTCCATAGATATTTCAGATGATTCGAAAGGTTTCAGTGTTTTAACAACACTATGACGAAACACGATATCTTTAAAATTTTAATTAAATATATTTATAACAGGTGTTTCAATAGATGCCTACTATGATATTCATTAATATTAAAACAAACAATAAACTGTTAACTTATTTATTTGTGTAACACTAACCGTACGTTTTGGTAATCTTCCTTTACGTATTCAATAGACATTATGATGATTGCAATTGTTCATAACAAACGACAATGCACCAAAATATAACAATGCATAATGGTTTTATCTGTACGTAATAAATAGTAAACCATATTAAAATGGCATCAGTATCCAATATTACAAATCACTTTATTTTTATACCTATTGTGTAGCAATACTCTTAATTATCTCATAGCGGAATATCGCTCGGGACGTAGAAACGCAACAGCCCTATGTACTTCTATTACGCCGTTATTATTGCTGGCAAGCCTATTGCCGCTAAGCGGGCACTATCATGAGCTGTATGTTACTACCGCATAGAAACAATGCTTTCCCTTAGCCTTAGCAGCTTCGAATCCCGATATTCGACCGAGATATTTATCGACTGTGTAATCCCTGCAATAAATTCCTCTTGCGGCAACCACCCAGCTACGTGGGTAACAAATGCCTGGCAATGGCGCCCCCACCGGGTCCAGCTGGAAGGGGTAGGCCTAAGAAGTGCTGGCTTGGCGTCGTGGAGGGTGACATGCGTGAAAACGGTCTCACTACTTTGCCCAAGATCGTGCGAAGTGGAAGAGGAAAAGCCGGAAGGTGGACCCTGAGCTCCGAGGGCACCGTGGCCTCGGATGCAATCAGGACTAACGTCTTTATGTAGATGATGATGAAGTTTCTCCCAATATGCACCAGAGCAGCTATCCTCTACCTATTACTATAAGAGAGGTAGGT
This sequence comes from Eilema sororculum, assembly GCA_914829495.1. NCBI lineage: Eukaryota > Metazoa > Arthropoda > Insecta > Lepidoptera > Erebidae > Eilema > Eilema sororculum. The sequence goes on along the minus strand of OU618545.1, from coordinate 20,969,978 downwards.
ACTGACCAACCTATGTTGTTTGTCAAGCAGAAGTAGTGAAAGTGTACGACGGTGAAGCGGCGTGGTCGCGCCGGTTGTACCGGCCGGTAGTAGTGGGCCGCAACTGGAACGAACGCGAGTTGGTCTCCGCCGCCTTACGCGCCTTCCACGTGGCGCGGGACCCCGACCTCTTCGAGCTCACGGACGCGCTCGCTGGTGAAGAACCTCCACTCAAAGACCCCACGCCGCTCGCAAGAGTTACACGGCTTCCTAATAAAAGACCTGCGCTTTTCTTGCGCTTCAAGTAAGTGAACATTTTTCTGGATTGATGTTGTCTTAAAAGTATTGGAGACTTTTTAAGAAGTTCCTATAAAAGTCGATAAAATATGACTTCAGGAATTCGTGGATGGTAAATCGGTAGGTACCAGATCAGGGACGAATCCAATTCTGAACAAAGTCTTCAATTCAAATAAAGTCTCTCTTATATGTTTCTAGGGACAATCTATTGGTCACTTATCATGGTCTAAAAAAGGACTTTTCACGATATTGGCATGTGTCTCCAGGGAACCAGAGATCGGTGGCGGTGAAGTGAGGGTGTACCCTGGGCGCGTGGCAGGCGCAGGGGAAACCTTTGTAACCGTGGCGTGCTGTGGAGACGACGCCGTTGCTGATCTAATGGCTGCTGCGCTGGAGCGGTTCGGTCTTGACCCGGCTCAGGCTGTGCAGGACTACCGCTGCTCTGAGATCTTGCTCGATCGTGGTGGTAAGACATAACTTAAATGACTCAGAATATTCAACATTAATAAAAATATATTTAAAAACTATTTATTCTTAAAATTTTTACTTTCTACCGTTATCTCATTATGTCAACTCAGGTTACGTGTGTCTCTTGAAATAATTATTTAACGATATATTTGCTAAAGAAGAGTGAATTTTGCCTATGCCTTTGAATGTTCACTAAAACAGTAAGATAGGTAAAGAACAATTTCTGGGAAACTTAAAGAACTCTACACACTAAGGTCACCGATAACTCAGAGGACAAATCTAACGGCCGCAGAAAGTTACACCACCAGCAAACTTGTTCCAAAACCGCCACCGCTCTGGCGAGTCAAACCGTCAGGACAGGCTTTAGTTAGTAGCCGGTCTAAACGTTGATGAAACGTCCTAAGCAGTGTCGGAGCGCGTGCTGGAGGAGGACGAGCGGCCGTGGCGCATCGTGGTGCGGCTGGCGCGCGAGTCGGTGCGGCGCATGGAGCTGGCGCGCTTCTACCTGCAGCCGCGCCGCGACCCGCACGGGCCCACGCTCGCGCTCTTCGTGGCCTCGCTGCCGCCCGGCCTGTCCGAGAGGAACTACGAGAACATCCTGGTGGAGTTCCTGGGGACCGGTACGTACCGACTGTTGCTACCTCTCCCAGTGAATTAGCAAAACGAATTCTGGTGAACGTTAACAAAATCCTACCAGGGATAGGTGCAGATGTTCCTCAATATTAATGAGCTATAAACTAGCAGTAAATTGCTCTTCATTTGTTTTGAGAGTGCTCAAGACCTTAACTCCCTTATTTGTCCTTTTCCCAATTTCCTCTTCCATTTCCTACTTTGTTCTATAGAAAAATATACTGCCATTATTATTTATACTGTTGATTGATGACACTTGATGTTATATATAGAATAGTTTTAGGAATTAGAACATACAAAACCTTTGGTAAATGTAAACCTTTGAGAATGCCGTAATGCGAAGGTGTAACAGAATAAATACTGGATACTTTCTACTGGAAACTGTCGCACCCAAAAGCCAGTTATCGTAGGTAGTCATCCCAACGCCAATTCCGGTTCCCTCCAGCGCATCTGGACAAATTCTCAACTGGACAAATACTCAACTGGACAGATTCTCAATTGGACAGAGTATAGTCATCCGGTTGCATCCAAAACTTGCAACCCTTGCATCCATTCTTGTACTCTCTCGTCTCTCTTCCATATTTTGTGTATCTGAAAACTACGTACACTTTTACTACGTCTATAATCGATGTGTTTCTCGTTGCGCAGAGAACAAATTCACTTCTATCGGTCCCATCTACTACGAGTACGGCTCGATGGTGATCACATACGAAGACGCGAGCAAGGCGGTGCGCGCGCTGTACGCGCTCAGAGAGGCCAAATATGAAGATAAGCATTTATTAGGTGAGTGCAGCCTCCTCAGCTACAATAATACTAATTTGAATTTTGAGTTTGTATACACATTATCGCATAAAAAAGCACCCAGTTCCGTTGAATCAGATACGCAAACATTGGTGGTGAACCATCATTAAACCACTTTAGATTATTGATAAGATCTACTCCAACCTATTTGTTGAAGACAGCGAAAATTTCAAGCTCTGCTCTTTCTATCTCTTTGTCTACACAAAAGAGACAAATTCTAAAGAATGCCTCTACTAAGAATAGAAGTTCTACATTGTCACTATTCATTGAATTATATTATGAAATGAGAATTTTAATTTTGGGTAGATGAATGTATGTTTTTTCTCAATCACGCTAGAAGGGCTGAACTAATCTGGTTGAAATTTAGCTTTTGCACAAAAAATACCTGTGGAATAAACCACAAGTATTTTTCCAGGTAACATCAAGTCTAACCTATTTTTCTTCATCCAGTAATGTTATTACCGAGCATCGAGCCTTCAATGGTGCCGGTCGGCGTGAAGCCCCTTCTGGTATTCGTTAACGTCAAGTCGGGCGGCTGCCAGGGGCTCGAGCTCATCTCCTCCTTCCGTAAACTCCTCAACCCCTACCAGGTCTTCGATCTCGAGAATGGAGGTCCCCTGCCTGGGTGAGTTATTATCAGTTCTGTTTATATATTATTTTAGTGCCGTCGTTTTATCAGAAAACCATAATTTCATGAAGCCGTACCTATGCATGAAGAATACAGTAAATCTACCCCAATTTCAAATATAACAATAGTAAAAGAAGTATAAGGGACGAATATTTCCACTGACATTTTATGAAAGACATATAGTTCCACTAGCCTGAAATCGGCTCCACGAACAGTTATAGACTAGTCGTATGGTCGGCCATCGCCATATGGAGGAGAGGAGTGTCTCGTATACAACATGCATGGGAAGACATGTAGTCTTCTGTTCATTTAAGATGTACAATCGACGTGGGACAAACGGTGGCCTCTTCACATATAACTTTGAAGTGCGACCGTATGTCCTTAGTCGGCTGTACGTGTTGCCCGACAAAGCCGTTCTGCTTGAAGAGGAAACACACAACCGCTAGTTAAAATATTGGTCATAATTTACGAATACTTTTTTTCATACTACCCTACATTTTCTACCCTAAATGCAGGAGCGTTCTCTTGAAAATATTCGACTTTGTTAGAAACCATGCAGCGGGTAAAAAAAGAACACTATGTTAATCATAATATACATGAAGAATATAATCGCAATCACAGATTCTGCTGTTCCACACAAAATAAATTATGCACATGGCCTTATCGTTCCTAAAATGTTACTAGAACCGTCCTAAAATAGATTATATTTTCGTTTGTCAGTCTGTACGTGTTTCGCCACATTCCGAACTACAAGATCCTGGTGTGCGGCGGTGACGGCACCATCGGCTGGGTGCTGCAGTGCCTCGACAACGTCGGCCAGGACTCGCAGTGTTCCAACCCACCCTGCGCCATCGTGCCACTCGGCACTGGTAACTATCATGCTCGCTCACTATTTTCAGAAGCAAAATTATTATTCACGCAAAAATTTTAATTATGTACAGCTTCTTTAACAGACGTCAAATCCTAAAGGATCCTTTTCAGTATCAAAGGTTCAATATTTACGACTTATGACGCTGAATCCAATCTTAACTTCTAGCCGATATAAAAGGTGATTAAAGGACAAAACTCTGCGATACAACAGTCGCAGAGAAAACGAAAGGGGATTGTCTCGGGCTCGATGGTGTGGCTATGTGTTCCACTAGGATGATACTGATTTGATTCCACCATTAGCAGTTCATTATGTTATAAAAAAGTTCAAAAGTATTCGTTATAAATGGATATAGTCAATGCTATGAAGGTACTGGCATTCACGAGGTCTCGCACTTTATTTTCACGAGTTGTTCTCATGCAAACTGTACCAAAAAATGCTTCTCCCAGGTAATGACTTAGCGCGCACTCTCCGCTGGGGCTCCGGGTACACAGGCTGTGAGGACCCGCTGTCGCTACTCCGTGACGTCATTGACGCCGAGGAGATCCGCCTCGACCGCTGGACAGTGGTCTTCCACCCCGAGGACAAGCAAGTCGACACTACAGAACTCTCCAAGCAACTACCTGGTTAGTCACTGATTCCTTTTTAAGCAGTGAATATGCAGGCAACTGCCATCGTTGTCTTTATTTAAGGAGTGAATTAGGTATATAGAAAAGATACGAGGCGTAATACTAGATGGTGTCACAAAGCAGCGAGCAGTAGGTATGCACACGCGTGATATCAAGAAGCATTTCCTGCGTAAATGTAGGGCAATTTGATGTGTTCTTTGCTGCTTAGGTGGTGGGCTCCCCATAATCGAAGCTAAATTGTACGTATCGATATGCGAACTCAGAGCATCGTCGATACGTTCCATTTTGCTTTGATTATACATTAAAAAAGGACAGTTTAAAGTATGCTAACCTATTTAAAAAAGCAATGAGTAAACGAGGTCTCGGGTTCGATCCCAGGTTTACCATGGCGCACACCAATGACTTTTCGATGCTTTTCGAAGTTATGTGTGTATTTATCGCAGGTTTATAAGTGCCCGGTTTATGGCAATAGGCTCGCCACCTATTACATTGGGACCTAAACATAAACTGGCGAAATGTGGGTGCTAGCACCTCTGCCTACCCCTTCGGGGAATACAGGCGTGAGTTTATGTTATGTTATGTTATTACAACGAGCAAAGCCGCAACACAAAGCAACATCATTCGACCTCGATTGCATCGTCGCATCTCAGCACTCCATGCCCGTGTCGCGCTCAGCCTCGTAACTGCGCCGTCAGCTAAATGTATAAACACAAAATAAATAAATTCACTTCAGGGAGCCAGTTTCTGGGCGTGCATACCTACTTATCATCATTCACTTTTTCATGCGTTCGTAGGGTCCTTGTGCATATTAGTTCAAATAACAAAACCAGCGGAAAACCGGCATAGGAGTTCTTTGATTGTTTTCTCAATTTTCGATTTTTACACTAATGTTAGCCGCTACGTCACGTTATCAACTAAACGTACATTGGTACTGTTAGATTTTTTCCGGCTGCCAAGAAGGGTTATGTTTTCGCGCGTAAAATGTTACCCTGACGCCTTTGGTTACTACCGCTTAGGGGATTTTTACCCATTTGCCAAGAAGGGTTACACGTATTTCGCGCGTATCTTGTATGTAGTTAAGTTTGTAATATTCTTTTATTACTTCATTCCTGTTCTTTTGTTCAGTTAAAAAGTTCTAAATATTTAGGTTACCTTTGCATCATACCGCATCTTAGTCTCCGTGTGTAAGTAGCGTATGAATAAAATGAATGAAATATTAGAGCCTAGATTGGCAACAGCCACCTCAACGTGTCCAAGGGCCCTATGACTACAGGATATCCATACCATCGAGTAGTGCTGACTAATGACGTGATATTCCAGCGTCTGTGACCACAGGGTCGCAGAGCGAAGACAACTCGCAGATCCTAGTGATGAACAACTACTTCGGTATCGGGATCGACGCCGACCTGTGCTTGGACTTCCATAACGCTCGTGAAGAGAATCCCAATAAATTTAATAGCAGGTAATATGCTTCACTATTTTATTAGCAGGTGTTGAACATTTTCAGATAGAGTATTAGCATATTAATAAGTATAGTGTCTTACGGGTAAATTCGGAAGTGGGGTAATTTCAGAAATGTCGTAAATTCAGAAGTGGGGGTAAAAGGTGTGTCGACAAACGGAAAACATTTATGAACATATGCTCCACTGTACCTCTGAGGGGAACCATGGAGCATACCAATTTTACCCGTTCTACCACCAGTGGTATAAACCAGGGGTACAGCGGAGCAAAACCCAATTTATCGGGTCGCAGTTTTTACGATTGATTGAAGGGCTAAAAAGTCCGACAACTACCTAAGTAGTTTAACTACAGAACTTTGATATCGCTAGTGAGTTGTGGAAGTCAAATGGTTGCCGCTTCGAGGAAAATATCGAAGTTTACTGCTTCGTCAATTGATAATTGGGAAAATGTCGTAGGATAATAGTTAGATCTTTTTAAGTCTTTAAGGTTATATGTTAGTGCAAATTGTTTAAAAGAGGTCCATGGGCACCATTTAATGAACATGCCAAGCAGCTAAGTGTTAAATAGAGACTGAAAATTCCTGTCGACTTCTTAAGTGAACTCAAACATCTTTAGAACTGTGTCGAACTAATGCTCGTATTTCTCCGCAGGCTCCGTAATAAAGGTGTGTATGTGAAAATGGGTTTGCGTAAGATGGTTGGTCGCAAGATGTGCAAAGATTTACACAAAGCTATCAGACTGGAGGTGGACGGGAAGCTCGTCGAACTGCCTGCGCTCGAGGGGATCATCATATTGAATATACTCAGGTATAACAACGATTTATTATTTTTTGATCATGATTGCATTTGGGATTTCTTATCTCAGGTAAAATGTTATTGAGTTTCACTATTTGGAAATAGCGAAGTGGAAAAGTGCTCAATAATGTGCCAATATGTTTTCTTTGACGCCTTCTCTTACTAGCTGTTAGGGGATAATGGGTTTCTCTGGCAACTTGCTACTGGTGCGAGTAAAACCATCGCTACTATAGCGACTTCTTTGTTTGCTTTCCGTGGCCATAACTGCTGAATAGTAACCATAACTTCAGAATCAGTGTAAATAATAAAATGACGTCAAATCAATCACAATGGAATCCAATGAAATGCGGATGTTCTTAAGGACGGCAACGAAGTTGAAAAAGCTGCCGAAACGTGGAAATGACATCTCCACTTACCACCTTCCTTCTAGAGTAATTAAGGCGTAAGTACAAAATAAATAATCACGTATATTCCCCACAGCTGGGGTTCGGGCGCGAATCCGTGGGGCCCCGAGAAGGACGACCAGTTCAGCAAGCCCAACCACTGGGACGGCATGCTGGAGATCGTGGGCGTGACTGGCGTGGTGCACCTCGGACAGATCCAGTCGGGGCTACGCGGGGCCATGCGGATAGCGCAGGTAACCTCCCACCCTCCTCCATGATAGTACTATATCCTTCGGGGAGGATGCTTACCCCACCTGCATGGTCCCAGTACACGAGGTTGTGTTCTGATGGCAATCTTTATCGTAAAAAGCAACCAGATCAAGAAGCTTGGAATTTGTTCTTTATCTTAGGAGCAGGAGAGCCAACTCTAGGCTCCTAAATATACTCGCAATTGGCACTCAAAAGGTTAGATTTACTGTATGATTTTATTCAGTTCAACCCCGGCGGAAACAGTTCGTTGAGCCAATATCTAGATGATGTCTCGTCAAAAAAGGGAGCACCCTACAGAGACTGAGGATTTTCTGATGGACTTTGGGCTTGGAGATATTCGCTGGGTATCCTTCGGAAAAGAATAAAATGTGCTGTGCGAAAAGAATAAAATGTGCGGTCCTTATCGCTGTTGTCCTGTCTATCTTGTGAGAGATGTATGGTGCCCTATCTAGATCTTGGGGATCCAAGCCAACACCACCAACAGACTGGCATACCCGTTGATTTATGGAAGAAGCTCTGGTGCAGAATTTCTTCGCGTAGTTAGAGGTTCAACAGGTAGTCATGCCAAAAGTCAAAGAATGAGGAATAGAGTGGATCTGGGGAAGTGCAGGCGTACGATGCAATCAATAGCCTATCACAGTCCATGACTGGATAATGGACATATGCCTCTCCCAATATTGGAAGGCTTTGGCCTACTGTTTCCACGCTAGCCAGACGCTAGAACTAACGCTCGGAAGATGATGGCTGCTCCTTAGTCCAGGTTTAAGGAAAGCGTGATTACTCCATAGCACCAGTCCACTACTGGATATAATGCCTCTCCCAATATTGGAAGGCTTTGGCCTACTGTTTCCACGCTAGCCAGACGCTAGAACTAACGCTCGGAAGATGATGGCTGCTCCTTACTCCAGATTTAAGGAAAGCGTGAATACTCCATAGCACCAGAGGCACCAGAGCCCTCGTTAACCTTGCACCACATTTCTAACCAATATTATTAACTGACTTTCATCAGGGTGGACACATCAAGATCAACCTGAAGAGCGAGATCCCAGTACAGGTGGATGGGGAGCCGTGGGTGGCCGCGCCCAGCGAAGTCGTCGTGCTCAAGTCAGCGCTGAAGGTACGTACCACACAGGACTACAGTTCGTACACGCGTTTGCGAGACTTGGGTAGTTGGGGTAACGTATGTATTCTACTTGACTAGAAAGTGGTATGGTAGGTAAAAGAATCAAGCTTCCACAACATGGTTCGATAGGTGAATCTTCTAAACATGGCTCAACAGGGAAAGATTTCCAGGATGATTCATCAGGGGAATATTCCCAGCACGGTTACATTTGACTTCTTACAGATTTTCTACATAAGGTAGTCATAGGGTGCCACGCAATATACCTAATCCTGTGGCAGAAAAACGTGAGGGTTTTGTTTTTGTTCGAACATGAGTTCTAATATCACCTCCGCCACCTCCTCAGTTCGGCTTTTGTTGCTGTTTCGTGTTTTATGGGGATTTTCAAACCCAATAAAGGAAGGACTCACTCCAGGTGAGAACTTTACCAATACGATTACACTTCCTGCAGACGTTATGGGGAAAGTATCTACGGTTCCTTGCAATAAGCACCTGTGACGAAATGTTTAATTGGCTCCGCAACTGACATAGCTACCTTCCCAGAACTGTTTCTGCTCGAGGGTGTCGATATTACCTTATTTTTTACAAATAAACGTTACAACACTACTCCAGTCTCGTACAACGTTAATATTTCAATGTTTGCATGTGCTCGTTTGTGCCCGAGCCGGGTCTAAATTTAGTGAAGCTTAATTACTATTTGGATATATTCAACTAAGACCGTGTTTGATATAAAAGTTCCGCTTGCTCGATCGATAAAATCACACCTATTTTTTTCATCAAATCTTTTTATACAAGTGCTTCACGCTTAACAAAATTAACACAAGCTTCTTGCTATTTTTTAAACAAGTCAGTGGGCGTCGCGCGGGGCAAGCGGAACTTTGTGTTAATAACGATGTACCGTCCCGAGTCACGTAACGCCCGAGCACTCAAACTCCACTCAGCACCGATGTTACCACTAGTTCTTACGAGGCCGCGGTTTCACGCCTCGGCGCTGAAACCGCGGCCAGCACTCCCGACGGTAACGTGCGCGCGCCTGACCGCGCCGGGCGTGCGGGCGCCGGCGCGGTCAGGCCGCGGTCGGCCGCGGTCGGGCGCGGTCGGGTGCGGGCGCGCGGGCGGGGGCTGACGTGCGTGTGTGGCAGGCGACGATGCTGAAGAAAATCAAGCGCGGCTCCGGCTGTGGCGCGTCGTCGGCGGGCGCCGGCCCCTGACCGCGCGCGCCCCGCCCCGCCGCTGCCAGTCGCGCCCCGTCCGCAGGCCACCATGCTGAAGAAGCGCGGCAAGGTGCGGCGCCGCAACACGGAGCCCGCCATGCCGCGCTCGCCCGAGCCCGCGGAGCCGCGCGACTCGCGCGCGCGCGAGCCGGGCCGGGCGCGCTCGCGGGCCGAGGCGCGGGCGCGCGACTCCTGAATCTGGCTGAGCGAGCGCCTCATCTAACGCGGGCGCCCGCCTCGGGCTCAAGGCGGACGCGCGCGCCGGCGCTCGCTCGCCGCCGCCACCCCACTCCCCCGCACCTCGAGTTTCGTGTACATAAATTAAAACCAGAAAAAATATATAAACCTAATATAAAAAAAATAAAAATTATAGAATAGTATCGTTGTTTTATTTAGTGATTGATTTTAATTTTTAATATATGTAACATAAAATAAAGTACTTCAATATATATCATGCCTGCGTTTCTATTTCACCTGTTGTGTCGTCCCTCCCGAATGAAAGCGAGTGGTGCAATATCTTCTTGTTAACTCAGTGGTAACACTCTAGCTAGGATCACAAAAATGATTCAAACCACTAATCAGACAGTATTCTGTCAAAAGTAGACAGTCGATATTAATACCAGTTATATTCCTATTACTTAAAACACTTAAATAGTTATAAACATGCAATACATAGGTTGCGCAAAGGCCTAGAGACAAGTGCACAATTTCACGAAACCAGCTAGTCTGAGTCTGGAGAGTAAGTACTCCTACGTACGGATCGCACACCGTCTCTGATCTCAAAGGTCTTTTTTTATTTTTTATTCTGGGCACGTCAATTTGACTTCACCTCGCCTGATGTTAAGCTAAAGGCAAAGTCTCGGAAAGAGGGTCACCATCGTAAACATTTACCATGTTAACAGTGGTGGCACTCAGCTTGCCTTTTCACGCCCCGCTTAAAGGACCCGGGACTGTAGGAAGATGGAAACACGTGAGCTGGCAGGGAATTCCAGGTCTTAGTGGTGTGGCATAGGAATGAATTACTACAGTTTCAGATCCGAGAAGGCGTGCAGTATTAGTCGGTTCGAGTCCGATATAACCGTACCGCCGGCTGGGAGTATTCGCTATCCTAAATAAGTTTTGTTCCCCAAATTTCTTATACTGTTGAATAAGGTCACTGGAATTGAAGACGAAATGGCATAAAAAGTTTGGTTTCCTCTTTCTCCTATCAACTTTTCAGAATACATCACTACGTCTGCACGATACTCGGTATATATGTTTGCTGCTGACTGGACAATGGTAAACTAGATCAAGAGCGACGTCAAGACACGTAGGACACTACCAGATGAAGCGAACACACGATTTGATTCATGTTGTTCAAGTCGTAACGCGCGTTGACAAAATTAATGTAGATGCAGTCACGTCCATAAATATTTTGACGTCGAAGTCTCAAAATGATCTTAAAACTCTCGTATTAAGAGCAAATCAAACTTTTTTATTGATTTAAATGGTATTGTAGTCCAAATTAAAGTTGTGTACCAAATATCAGAACTGTCAGGCCACTGGAACAATCCGGATCATAAGGTTTATGAAGCAACATGGACTTTCTAATAGTTAGTCCTCTGGTCATGATGTCTTTCAATCAATTTGACTACCACGGCAAAATACCCATGGAGTAAATCGTCCTCATTTCAGAATGTATTTAGTTAAAGTAGCCTTCAATTGAAGTAGTCCTAAAATCAAAACATGTTTGACGCTTAATGAACTTTTCCATTTCCTCGTAAGATTAAAACCTTGAAAAGTGTTTTTAATACTAAAAGCATCTTCAATATGTACCTAACACTTCTGTCTCTACTCATTATTGCAATGCAATGTTCGTTATGTTGTTAGTTGAAGTGAAATATTATGGTGTTTGTGTTGTTATCTGAAGTTTAATTTTACGTTCGTCATTTGGTCGGCTATATAAGTACCTTTTAAGTAATTTTTTTATACCTTGATTAAAGAGGTTAAAAAATACAAAAGAAAATATACCAGTATAATGTTCTGACCGGTAGGACTTTAAAAGGATAGGGACCTTTTTCTCCCAGGGCCTTTTACATTGCAAGTATTCAGCATTGAGGAAGTTGTGCTCTCGAAACACACGGTCATTTTAAATTGGAGACGTTTTGCTCTCAGAGCGTTTTAAATTACAGTCGATAGGCATTCAAGTACTTTTAGCTACCTAGACCTATTGATCCGGACTGCACTGGAAGGGGGTTAAAAAACGAAATTATGATCATTTTGAGTACTTTATACGTCAAAATCTTTCTGATGCTGACTGTACTTGTTAACGTAACCCTAAACCCTGGTACTTAAGATTCGCAACAACGTGCTGTTTTAGTCGGTTCAAATCCGACATGACCGGAGGATGTGAATCCGTGGAGACATTCGCTCGAATTAACACACTTTAAGAAAACGCGTGCTCAACGCTAGTCATCTTAACATAGCCTCTCACTTGTTTACTTACTAGGAACAGGGGAAGCTGTCAACGGATGGTCGATCTGCCCTTCTGTGTGGGTCATTTCACCCATATCCCCTAAAACATAGCCTAAACTCGGGATTACCGAAGATAGCTTTACACACCAGGAGACCACTTCAGTAAGGCAAAGCTCTAAGTATGAACTATCAAAAGAAAACTTAGGTTTTCGTAAGATTATAAAACATGTGGCGATACCACATGTACCTAGCGCCATCTAGCGACATCAAGTCGAACTACTATGTCACTAAGAATCCTGCATCGCGAAAGTGAAGTTCTCGCACTGGTACAATACATACAACATCCCAACGACAATCGTTGGGCCGCGGCCCGCCAGGCGTGATCACCTTGCCTGGTCGGAGGATCCTCGCTTTGTGTTGGAGGAACATCACACCTCGTTCCTCCACAAAAATAAACCAGTACATTCGGTTCAAACCCGATCAGATTAGTAAAAAGGGGTACTCAAGTAGGAAGAAAAACCAGACATTACATTTAAAAATTATATTCCTTTTCAGAGACTTACAGTAGTTACAAAGCACTTCTACATATTACTAGTAACCATTATTATGACTTTTAAGACCCTTACGAAAGACATAAAGGGCGCCTAAACGTTAAGTCTTTGAGACCTCTTACAGCTAAATAAAAATTACAAGCAAATAAATATCTACCAGCAAAGTCTGAAAAATTTGTGCAAACGCCATCTATCGTCATTTATAGTAAATCATTGTCATTCTCTACCATGTTATCACCAATAATTCTGTGAACTGAAAGATGGGGTCGCCGTCCTTTCAATATTGTCGATTCGTACTAAATTTTGTTTGATCTACAAAACACAGTATCCATTTGATAACTGTAGTTCTGTTTTAAGGCATTTTACGGAATCGTTGGTACATACATGTATGCTTGTCAAACGTCATTTTATTCAAGAGCAAGTACAGAGCGGAGGAGGCCTTGGTAATTGAGTATCATACTGTGGGGACAGAATGCTGACAAGCATTTTGTAGGCACTCGGTCGTGCGGCCCCGCTGCGACGGGAGTCGCATACGATCCGGGCAGTAGGTAGGACACGCACATTGTAGTCGTGAATTCGAATCAGTAAATACTTTAAACTTGCATTAAGTGTCTTTACTGGCTCCGGCCGAGAAACCCCGACGAGACTTACCATCAGGCGACAGACATACCCAACAATACTATAGTTAAAATAAATTATCTAACCGAGTATCAAATTAAGAATGATAAAAGAGCGGTGAAAATTGCGTCGGTTCTTATTTCATAGTTTTTATTTATTTTTATCATCTACCCAACCTATAATAGTAACTGATTCGACTATTATATTTTATGACGTCACAAATTTTTTTTCATACAAGTTGCCTTACTTAACTTATCGTTTGGACGTTTAGTAAAAGGTAACTGTCCTAATTTGACTAGTCAGTAGAATACCCAACTGTGCACTGTTTTGCCAACTAGGTCTTGACGTCATAACAGTAGACGTGACCTTATTCAGTGCTGGTACTGTGCGCCATTCTCTTAGCTTCAGTGTCTCCAAATATTCATAATTCCAAATTCTACTTGATGCTAGATGGCGACACTTTGCATCGGAGTACCAGTTAGGCGATTGGCAGACTGCGACGCGCGACGCGGCGTCGAGCGTTGTTGCGTCGACGCGGCGTCGCGCTCGTCGCCTCTACGGAGCTCATTTTGTATAGAAAAACGCGGGGTCCCACACACTGACAACGCAATCACGCGCGTTGCCGCAGAATATGCGCGTACAAGCAAAAAACGCGAGGTATGGCACACTGAAATCTGCCATCACGTGCGTGTTTCTCGAGGGATTTTTAGTCCGAGAGCTGTTAGAAATTTCTGTGTAGGTATTTGAGACGAATTTTAAATTAATATTATTGCAATGCAACATGACTATTTAACGGCAAATTTAGAGCGCTTTCACATCAACTGACGTCCGATATCCAATATCCGACATCCGAGATCGGAGATCGGAGGAAGTCAAATATCGATGCCCAATATCGGGTATTGGAGCCGACACCACTGTTTTGGCTCGTTATCGGAACACGCAGAGACTGCAAGCGACTTTCAACCTAAATGGCATTTTCTTAGTTACGTCTCTTTTCACGTTAATAGATGACACTGATCACGAATATAAGAAAAAAAAATAGTTACTAGGTCATGTCAATAAGTCGAAAATAGTTTGCACTTCTAATCATTTTCTTTTCATCTCTAGCGTTCTTAATATAGTCTGGGCTATCTAGCTAATGGTCGGATGGCTTTACTTTACTTTTCTCAAAATTTTAGATTACTTCACACATTAATTTAGATTTTTTTGGTAGGTATACCAAAAAAATTCTAATATCTCTCGGACTATACTAGCTCTCCCGCGTCACACGCGTCGACGCGCGACGCCGCGTCGAGCGTTGCAGTGTGCCAATCGCCTTAGGTGGCAGACATGCATACGATCCACCTGATGGAAATTGGTTAACATGGTCTATAGAATCATTACATTTAGTGACATCTAGTGTGAGATGGATGTACTACGTAGTTACAACGACATAGAAACAAGTAAGTAATTTTGCTATTAACCGATAGATGGAAAATAAAGTAGTGGGCGGGATCTAACTGCTCTTCACCACACCCTAATGCTCGTAAAATATCACTCGTTTCTTATTAGAACACCTCCTCTCTGTACTTGCTCCGTATCTTTAGCCATTCCTTTCCTTACCATGTACATACTGACGAACATATTTAGTAACAATATTATTAAATATCTGATTTATCTGCATTTCTGTTACATTTGACGAAGTACCCGCTTGGCGGCAATAGGCTCACCTCTTATTACATGGGACTGAAAATCATAGTTGGCGATTTGTGGGTATATACAGGTGTATTACCCCTTTGGAGATTTGCAAACGTGAATATCCATAGCTAATATTATAAATGCGATAGTAACTGCTGATAACCACTGAACCGATTTTGATGAAATTTGATATAAGGGTAGATTAGACTTTGAGACAGGACATAGACTATGTTTGGTCGCGATAACCGACATCCACGCGGGCGGAGCCGCGGGCGCAAGAGTATGGTTATATTTGAATTGTATTCATGAGTTCTAAAATAGCTTTGCATTTTATACTTTCTCGGGCTGTGCTGGTTGAGTCTTTGACTCGAAATTACAACAAAAGCTATGCTTCTTATTATATATTTTACATTGAAGAGTATTTACAGTATAAAATAGCTAGGTATTAAAATATTGCATCGCGAAGCATAACATAAAATAAGCGTATATAAAAGTTCGACCGAAAAGACTCAGTAGGTTGTGTTTTGTACTTCATGAAGACATATAACATAAAATAAATAATACAGGATAATACACAGTGCCATTTAGACCCAAAATAGCTTCTAACATAGTTTCTAGAATGCAGATAAATATATTTATAGAGATTATCGAAAAATACGCGGAAAATAAACGACTCCGTTTAAATATGTAATAAATAACCAACATCGATAGGTGAAATCATATCAGGCCCTCGATTCTACTAAAGCTAACTGAGGTGCCGCAGTCACTGCAAAAAGGGACATTAAATTTTAGACTTTATTTATATACGTCTAAAGTACAAAATGAAATGAAAACAGTTTCATTACACTTTTTAATTACTCTGCAAAAAGTTTTCTAATTTTGAACAAAGAACAAAGCATCGCTTTAAAGTCTATTATTTAATGCCGTTTTTTGCAATGGCAGGCGCACACACCCAGAATCGAGGCCCAGGTGTATTTACAAAATATTTTCTAGCAACACCAATAATCACAATAGAAGTGAACACTTAATTTAACATTAGCTTAGCACAAGGCAATAAAGTCACAACATACATTTTTTTGATTCCATTTTAGATCAAAAACATTGAAAATGTTTCTAATCCAAAATGGAACCAAAAATTTTCATTGAAAACTATCAAAGTATCTTATTTTATAATATTCATAATGCTATTGATCCAAAATGGATCCATATTTCATTGAAAACTGTAATAGGTAGTAGTTTATGAAACTGCTGCATTATAAGGGTTCTTAAGATACGAGTGTGATTTTAAGACAAAATTATGTGTATTTTCTTACACTATTTTATCTAAACTCATGAAAATAAAAATATTTTGCATAAAATGACAAAAATTAAGCGTCAAATCCATCTACTGAAGCGCGTTGCGACGCGTCCACAGATTATGTAGAGAAAAATGCATTGACACCTATTTATGTCAAGCTGGAACTATATCGTAATGGAAAAAAAAATATTATACATGTTGCCATAGAAGAGTTGTACTTTAAAGTAACTTTTTAAACTTATTTTTTAATTCAGTGCATCAAGACTGTCATTAAAGAATTGTTTTCAATTTTTTTATGTTGGCATTACAGTATGAGATTAGATAAAAGTATCTTATTGTATAATCTCCAGAAGTTCATAGTCAAAGGAGGGCAGCCCAGCATCGTGAGGCTGCACGAACCTTTAATTACATTCTGCATTTTTCTAATACCATTGTTTAATACATACATAAAAAAGTGTCCGCATCGAAATTTAATTAATTGGCCTAATTTCAATATAATTTATACATTCATTAAATTCATTTATTAATTCATTAATATTATTACTTACTGTTTACAACATCCAAGCTTATGTATAATAACTTTATTGCATAGTGAAGCGCACAACTAGTCATATGAAATATAGGATTGGATCTCACTCTGTCGTACGTGTCGATAGATATAATATCTCTCAGTCATTTGGACAAACTAGGTCGATCGTTAA
Organism: Eilema sororculum; assembly: GCA_914829495.1. NCBI lineage: Eukaryota > Metazoa > Arthropoda > Insecta > Lepidoptera > Erebidae > Eilema > Eilema sororculum. The sequence goes on along the minus strand of OU618545.1, from coordinate 20,953,138 downwards.
ACGCCGGCATCTAATCAAATGGCGTAGATAGCTCTACGTGCAGTATCTGAAGTAAGCTAATACGAAGGGTATGGCGGAGTCCCCACGAGAACTCCGCCATACCCTTCGCTATAATAATATGTATTTATTTCGATAACATATACATAGGAACACGATCTGTGTTTGAATGAAGTCCAACCCTAACTACGCTATGTGTACGAAAAATGCTAAGTCCCTGTAACGTTTGTAATTTTTTCTTGTAAATCGAATGTGTTACAATTTATTCATTAATTTTATTATATTATTGACAACTCTCACACTTTATCGTCACAATGGCAGTGCAAGCTGGTCCAAACGTCACTTCTTCTGCTTTCATAATTATTTAATTTTTATAGCCTAATTGTTTTCATTATTTGCTTGAATTTTTAACATTGATGGTAGCATAATTATATCTTAGAACTAAAAAGATGGCATTTGATAAAAAAAACTATCGGAAGAAGCGCGATTCAAAAATATATGACATAACTACGTATATGAATGTTAACATTTTTCGATCGAAATCTATAAGAAAATTCAGCACACTTGTTGCTTTAAAATTTCATTTTATTTATAAGCCCCTTTAAGAATTCAACATCCTGAACGACCTATGTATTTTAACTGAACATTAAAGTCAATTATATAATTGACTATAATTCAATATCGAGTTAACAGATGGCGACTCATGTATACGATTACATAAATTTTGCCAAAATTTGAATGTGATCTATTGTTCCTTAGAGATGGAGACGTGTTAATATTCACTCCTACCGTGTTAACGTCAGGGTACGATCCAAAAGTCCCAGTTGCCTAGGCTACCTCCTCTCTGTGTTCGCTCAACAATGAAAGTACACAGGTCGATTTACAGTCAACGATATAACGAGGCGGTTGATATTTATTCCTAGTATAGTGACGTCAGAGTAGGCTACAAGAGACACCGTCACTTAGGCCGCCTTCTCTCTGTGTTTGCTCAACGTAGAATATAGGTCGAAATATATTCAACAATATGACGAGACAGTTGGTATTCGCACCTACTGTGATAACATCAGAATAAAAAGACACCGTTATTTAGGCCGCCTCCTATCTGTGTTTGCTCAACGATGAATATAGATCGAGCCATATTCAGCGATACGACGAGATGGGCGGTATTCACTCCTACTGTGATGACGTCATGGTAAGCCTTGAGAGCCACAGTTATAGGCGAATTCACGTATCTTGGACCTAGTCACGGAAATAGCTACCATATATTGTGTTTTATCAGCCCTACCGTCATTTTGGCTGAAAACTCTCTCATGTGGAGGTACTTCCGTGGTTGAGCAAAACTTAAGTTGAACAGGCATCTACTTACTCTCAGTGTAGTATTTTTCACGATTCGATAAACATAAATCGCATTTCTCTAACAGAAACAGTAATATTTGAGCTAAAACCAGAAAGAAAGTTCGAATACATCGGGAAAAATGAAATGCTCAAGTGGGACTTGAACCCACGACCTTTCGCTTACAAGGGGAATGCTCTTCCATCTGAGCTATTGAGCCACACCTGAATCAAATTTCCCTTCTCTTTATATCCGTCTTTAAGGGCGATGGAGGAGCCTTCTACCAATTTTATTAAGAACTGTTGCAAAAAAAAAGTAAGGAAGTTGGCATTCTTCATACATATGGTACTTAAACTACAGGATGTCTTAAATAAGCTATATGTATCACTGGTTCATTGACGGACTTGCACAGTCGCGACTTAGTCGGCATCAAGCTGCAGTCAGTCAGTCTCATCTGTCGAAAAAGAATAATTGCAAACTCATTCATTATACAACTAGCACCATCTATTGAAAATAAAGCGGACTACTACAGTCCATCAAATCTAAGAGGTACCGTTTGACGTTTCATATTTTTCAAACCGAAACAACTTTGTTCATACGTACATTATTCAGTTTCGATAACCTTTTTCATAAAACCATGAATTTAGAAAGATTTCATTATTGTATCTAAAAATGTACAATTCTTAATATCTAAATGTAATTGAAAACTTTCAAACAAAGCAAAATAACACATATTTACACAGTAAATAATTTCTAATAGTTATATTCTTGACCTCATTACAAAGTTACGTAGTTAGGTCACTGCACGTAGTGTTGCGACTCTTCTTTTTTTGCATACACTTGTATGCAAAAAAATCGTTTACATATACGAAAAATCGAATGTATTATTTACAAATTACACTTGACAACCAAACAAATATTTTTTCATGTGAATGGGATTTATCTCACATATTACGATTACATAACTAAATAGTTATGTAATCGTAAAATATGAGATAAAACCCATTCACCAAAAATACGTATTTATAAATCAAATATATTTGCTTCTTTAAAAAGTTGTCGAAAGCGATTTGTCGATTTTTGATTTTCGCGCCCAAATAAGTCGGGGTTTCTCGCGCTAACGCTGTCGAAATAGTAAATGGAGTCAGGGATAGTGTTTTTTACATTTATTTTTGTGTATGATAGTATGGGTTTGCATATTACAGAGAAATAAACAAATTTTTAACAAGCACATCCATTGATTTTACAATTACAATTTTTTCTTCTAAGTCTTATTTCTACGTCTAAAACTAATAAAAATAAGGTATGTAGAACCCATTCACAAAAATGTTGTTGCCTGATGTTATAAATTAACGACGTTACTGCGCGACCGCATAATGCACTGAATACACAGATACCCTAAAATAAATTAATTTAATTATTTTTAGGTCAATAGGCAAAATCGCAGGTGTCCAAGTCTCTACAATTTTTTTTTCTGGCAACACTGCCAACTACAAGCGCACGCGGTCCGCTCGGTCGGTTCGGCGTCAGCAGTCTCTCGCCATCTTGGAAGCTGACTGTGCGCGTACTTGCTTTCTCGTTTGTGTTTTACAATTTGTGACTTGGCTATTACTTTTCTGGACTGATCATTCTTTATCCGTTTACCTTGGCAATATTTATACTGGACTCCGAACTAAGCAAGTGTTTATTAATAATGTCGAAAAGAGGACGTACTTTGAACAGCCAGGCTCGTGAATTGGTGGTGAAATTACACGAGTATTTTGAGCGTGAATCTCAAAATGGTGGACTTCTACTGCCAGTTACACAAGTTCGGGATCGCGTCGGTGAAGCTCTCGGTATTGGTAGCCGCACCGTTGGCAAAATATTAAGTGAAAAATATGGGCCTTCGGGGAGTGACAGTAACGTACTTCACACACCGAAAAAACGAAAAAGAAATAAACCTGTGACAGGCATCGATGAATTCGATAGTCATGCTATTAGAAACCATATATACGGGTATTTTACAAGAGGCGAATTTCCAACATTGGCAAAGTTATGTGCAACTTTAAAAGATGCCGGGCTGTATAAGGGAAGCATAGAGTCGTTGAGAACGGTAATAACAGGAATTGGCTTCAGATACAAAAAAGTTGACAAACGAAAAATTGTTATGGAGCGACATGACATAATTATGCAGCGACTAACATTCCTGCGCGAAGTTAAACAAATTATAAACTGGGATAATGTAATATTTTTGGACGAAACTTGGCTAAATTCCAACCATTCTGTGCCGAAAACATGGACTGATGATTCTGAAGCTTCGTGCTCGAAGGTGCCGATAGGAAAAGGTGGACGCCTCATAATATGCCATGCTGGGTCAGCGTCTACAGGCTTCGTGGAAAACTCTTTATTAGCTTTCCAATCCAAAAGCACTAAAGAGTATCATGAAGAAATGGACGCAGTAAGGTTCCGAGAGTGGTTCTTAAATTTATTACAGAATATCCCTCCTAACAGCACAATTATAATGGATAATGCCCCATACCACTCTGTGCAAATTGATAAAGCACCTACGTCAGCCAATAAGAAAGCAGATTTGGTGGCATGGCTGCAAAGAAAAGGAGTGGATGCCGACATGTCACTATTAAAAGCTGAATTATTACAGTTAGTGAAATTGCATAAACCACCAAAACCGACATATGTAATTGACCAATTGGCCGAAGAGCACGGGCACAAAGTCATACGACTTCCTCCGTACCATTGCCAATATAATGCCATTGAACTGATTTGGGCCCAAGTTAAAGGTAATATTTTATAATATTATAATAATAACACGAGTACTTCTAACATTTATAATTTAAACAATGGCTTTCGTCTGCTATCAAATAGTTACATTATTGTTTTACAGGTTATGCAGCAAGACACAACACAAAACCACCCTTCAGTGTCAAGAAAATGGAAGGTTTATTAAAGGAAGCATGTGCCCAAGTTACACAGGAAGATTGGAGTAAAGTAGTACAAAAAACAAAGAAAATAATAATGGACGACTTCGAAAGAGACGTACACTTTGATAATGTAATGGACAATCAACTGGTCATTAATTTAAATGACGATGATGACGAAGACGACGATACTAGTACTAGTAGTGAATAAAAAAATATCCTAAACATTTCTTTTATTTAATTATAACAATTGATTTCTTAAAATTCGGATATTATAGTAATCGATCTCTTAAAGTTCGGATATTATAGTAATTGATTTTTTCATCCCATCCCTATCATTCAATTGTCAGAACTGTCAAACGGTACTTCTTAGATTTGACGGACTGTACAGAACTTTAGTTCCTGCATCGCGATATGAACGTTTTCACGCGGTAACATAATTCAACAGGTGAGTAGTGTGAGTCGCGTACGGTTTATAAAATCATTAGTACCATTATTAACAGACAGCATGGTTCATCAGAAGCACGCTTTAGAAAATATATGGTTCTCCGATACAACAACAAGCTGTCCTAGCTGATATTTTGGTACGCCCTAACATACCAGGACGAAATTTTTTACTTATTGAAATATTAGGTGAAAGCACCTAATATTCTTGTGCTCATCTAGTCTATATGGTCAGGGGTAGATGACCGGCGTGAGAAATATGCCAGAGGCAACCTATCGCACGAGGGTAACTCGGCAATTGATGACCCAAGACAGCATGCGGTTTTAAAGTAAAGCCAACGAGACGAGAGAAAAAAGGTAAACCCAGCGACCATTACTGAGTTACGTTGCGATAACTAGCGATTATTTTCTCTGTACTTGTCGCACATGTCACACGTACGCGACAATGGCCGAACGACAGCTGTCGTTGCGTGTTTCGTAGTACAGGAAAGCTCAGCACAGCGGTTCTAAACTGCCAGATTCGCCATCTTACGAGCAAATTCATTCCTGTCTGGAACGCACTTGAAGTGATACGTAATCATTTTCAAATAAAAAAGTTTGGAACCCCTGAAACATTGTTTACCTTTTTTCTCTCGTTTCGTTGGCTTTACTTTAATCTGTTCGAGTCCGATATAACGACCCCCGCCGGTTCCGTTGGACCGTCCGAATGCCGCACTATAAAAAAGGTACTGACGACAACAGTAGTAATCACTACCTTGGACGCCCAAGATCGTGCGAAGTGGAGGAGGAAGAGCCGGAAGGCGGACCCTTAGCTCCGAGGGCACCGTGGCCTCGGATGCAATCAGGACTAACGTCTTTATGTGGATGATGATGATGAACAGCAGTAGTAATGAGACTCACCTAGCTAAGTATAGGCGTGTGTGGTGAGCAGAGGCGCGCTGGACTCGGCGGTGTAGGTGCGCACGCGGCTGAAGGCGAAGGGCGGGAACTTGGCGGGCGACAGCTCGAACTGCGTCCACACGTCGCGCCGCGGGCACACCGAGTAGCGCCGCCACTCCAGCACGAAGTTGCGCCGGGAGCGGACCTTGCGGAGCTCGAACTCCTGCACAGTAGCGACAAACGACTTACGACGTCAGTGGATATGTGACTATTTCTAAATATTAAGATTCAAAGTTAAACACTTCACTTTTTTATAAACGGTCACGTCAATTTGACTTCTAAATATTATGCTTTCTGATTATTTCTAAACATAATAATATTTTGTGTTGTCAAACTTTTGTAATTTCGTATATTTATTACAATGGAAGCATAAAAAAGTGGTTCGGTCTGAGACTATATACAAACTCTATAGACGCCGCAAGTCAGACATCAAAACGGTATAAAAATGTGTACTACTTCGGTGTCATTTCACGTTTACATACACACATCAAGAAAAGTTTGCGATCACTTTGAAAAACTGAAATCTTTTTTGTTACTGTAGATTAAATTATGATATTTTCTTCTTTTTATATTCTTTATTTAAAAATAAAGAATTAGAACACAAAACAATGACACCGTTCAATTGTTTTTTCTTACAAAAAGGCTTTCAGTCCTAGCTTACGCTCATTCAGAAATCTGATTTAGTGAATTATAACCGATTCAAGATATTTTTCGCGGAAAGTAGTGATTGAAACAATGCCAAGAGGATTATCAGAGGTTTTACGAGCTAAAATAGTAACTTTGAAGGAAGAAGGATACACCACGAGAGTAATAGCACGCAGACATGCTATATCCCAATCCTGTGTCGTGGCTACGTTGCAGAGGTACCACGGAATGGAGAATTTAGCTGACCGACCCCGCAGCGGTCGCCCAACTGTTTTGACAGCTGCCCAAAAGCGCTATATTAGATTACTGGCAGCCCGTGATCCCACAATCAACGCCACTAAAATAAAAGCAGAAGTCAGGGCCGCCTCTGGGCTTGAAGTTAGCACGCAGACCGTTCGCAATTGCTTGAACCAGGCTGGATTACGAGCACGGAGGTCATGGCGAGCTCCGCTCAATTCCCGGCAACGTCAACAACGAAGATTGCAGTGGGCTAGACTTCGGCAAAATGAAGAAGGTGAGGAAGAAAACATTTGGCAAAACTGTCTCTTCGTTGACGAATCCCGAATCTCCACTCATCCAGATAATCGACGTGTCCGTGTCTGGAGAAGACCAGGCGACCGTGAAAGACAAAGAACTGCCACTGGAACAGTTCAGCAAGGCGGAAAATCGGTGTCTTTTTGGGGTGGCATTATGATTGGAGCTAGAGCCTTTGATCCCGTATCGGGGCTTCATAACAGCAGACATGTACAAAGCAGTTGCTATTGATGATATCGTCAAACCATTCCGAGTAAACCATGGGCACCAATTTGTACTGGTCGATGATAATGCGCCCGCACATCGAGCTCAACGAGTCAATGCTGCTCTTCAAGAATACGATATCACACGATTAGACTGACCTGCCGGCTCGCCCGACTTAAACCCAATAGAGCACGCGTGGGATGCTCTTAAACGAGCTGTATGGAACCGTGAGCCACATCCCCAGACAGTTCCAGAGCTCAGGGAAGCCGCTATTGAAGAATGGGATAGGTTACCCCAGGAAATGCTGGATAACATGATCCTCAGCATGCCCAGGAGGATCTCCGCATGTGTTCGAGCCAGGGGAGGAATTATTTTATATTGAATTTACACCTTTTAATAATAAATTGTAGTTTAAGTTTAATTAAACAGTCTTTTTCTTTCTATGAAATTTCTATCACAATTGCATTATGATTAATGGCTCAATTTTTTTAAATAAATAATTAAAAATAGTTTTATATTTTAATTTCAAACAGGGTATTCCTATTTAAAGAAAGCATACAACATAGATTTTTTCTTGATAAAGTTAAATTTAAAGAATTCTAGGAGCTTATGCCATTGATCGCAAACTTTTTTTGATGTGTGTATATCCCTTGAAATGCACACATTTTCCCTATGTATTCGATTTGTATAGTCAGCATCCTTAATGCTGTAAAAATTCATACAAAGAACAATATTAACATTATTCACGCCGTTTTTTGCGACGAATTTTCTTTGTCTACACAGTAAATGATATTTTCTAAAATTTACGCGAATGTCACTCATTGAAATAAAACCGACGTTTCGGCTGCTTTTCAGCAGCCATGATCGCGGCGTGACTCATGATGGTAGTTGTCACATAGTTTGAAGTATAAGTTATCTCAACATATCCGAATCATGGTGAATTATTGGTGGTTTCTATTTACGCAGAACGAGCTTTTTTTTTGTTTTATTTAAATATACAGTAAATGGTTGATGGAATTTTTTTATAGCATTTATTATGCTAACTGTTAAGTTCGAAAAACATTGGAAAAAATGAAATGCTCAAGTGAGACTCGAACTCACGACCTTTCGCTTACAGGGCGACTGCTCTGCCAACTGAGCTATTGAGCACCACTTGAATCATTCCAAATTTTCCTTCTCTTTATATCCGTCTATAAGGGCGACGGTGCAGCCATCTACCAACATTCTTACGAACTGTTGGAAACAATGAATGATTTTTCAACCATTTTTAAACATTGAATTTTGATGACTGCGCCCAAATATTTGATGGAATTTTTTTATAGCATTTATTATGCTAACTGTTAAGTTCGAAAAACATTGGAAAAAATGAAATGCTCAAGTGAGACTCGAACTCACGACCTTTCGCTTACAGCTATAGCTATACTTCTCAGCATAAAGAGAAGGAAAATTTGGAATGATTCAAGTGGTGCTCAATAGCTCAGTTGGCAGAGCAGTCGCCCTGTAAGCGAAAGGTCGTGAGTTCGAGTCTCACTTGAGCATTTCATTTTTTCCAATGTTTTTCGAATACAGTAAATGGTTTAACTCAGGAATCGATATTAGAACATTACGAATAATAATGTCAAGCCGGCACATTTCTAACATTAGCTATATACTATCGAAGCAACTCACCATGTGGAAGGTCTGCTCATGTTGCTCGGGCTCCTTGCGGCGCGCGCGGAAGCGTCCCGCCGTCTGCGACGATTTCTTGTCCGCGTTCGTCTTCTTTATAACTACTACTACCTGCGTAGAAATCACATTTTAGGATATCTAGCATAAGGTCAAATTCGAATACATAGGGAAAAATAAATCTTCTCAGGCGGGACTCCAACCCGCAGTCTTTCCCTTACAGGGGGAATGCCTTGACCAATTCGGCTACCGGGACACGTCCGATGTGATTCAAAATTCCCTTCTATTTATCCGTTCTTACGGCGACGGTGGAGTCATCTACCGATCTTCTTACGAACTATCAGAACCAATGAATGATGTTACAATCATTTTTTGATTTTTGATAACTCCGAAATATCAAGACTGCGGGTTCGAGTCCCGCCCGAGAAGATTTATTTTTCCCTAAGTATGTATTTGATTTGTATAGTTAGCATACTTAGGCGATTGGCACACTGCCACGCGCCACGCGGCGTCGCGCTCGTCGCCTCTACGGAGCAAATTTTTTTTAATAAAAAGAATATTAGAACCGAAGTTACTAATATTCCCTCTAACCCCTCCAACTCAACACTCTCGTAAGGCCGACTCCTTAACCACTAAGCTACCGACGCTTTTGTATAGAACAACGCGGGGTCCCACACACTGACAACGCAATCACGCGCGTTGCCGCAGAATACGCGCGTACAAGCAGAAAACGCGAGGTATGGCACACTGAAATCTGCCATCACGCGCGTGTTTTTCGAGGGATTTTTAGTCCGAGAGCTGTTAGAAATTTCTGTGTAGGTATTTGAGACGAATTTTAAATTAATATTATTGCAATGCAACATGACTATTTAGCGGCAAATTTAGAGCGCTTTCACATCAACTGACGTCCGATATCCAATATCCGACTGTACAGTCTTGTACTGTGCATATTTGGCTGACGCAGCAACCTGCCTGTGTCATTATTATATTTTCATGTATTATACATCAGTAGTGCAATTACTGCCACGCGGTAAACACAATCGAGAAAGGAAACGCCAACTCGCCTTTATTTTTGTAACCTTTACATTATTTACTACGTAATTAAAGTGTGTGTGAACCAAGGTATCCTTTCTCTAAGCACTCCTCAACAAGCTTAACAAGCAGACAAGTGTAGAAACTCTACATTTTTTGGTCCTTCGACGGAACAATCTTCAGTGCTTCAGTGCTTCAGTGCTTTTCACGCGTTAGCGAATCGGTTTGACCGGTCTCCCACCAGCGGGTCGCCCCGGTCGGATTGAGAAGGCGCAGAGAAACGTGAGAAAAGCACTTGAGTGCGAAGACACAGCGACTTTTCGAATTGAAAAATAACAGTTTCAAGACTTGAAACCGTGAAGATTATCGGCAACGCAGTAACCTTCACAACGCTCTCCAATCACTGTCGACGACGTGGAAACTTCTGGAAGCAACAACATCTATAAGAAACAAGCAATATGAGTACTTTAGACCAACAGTTGGATTGCTTCGAGAATATCAAAGCAATATGCACAAACTATCGCAAAGATTCTTCTACGCGAAAAACGGCGGAATATTTGAACAAACGCTTGGCTTTACTAGAAAACGAGTGGAAGAATTTCGACAACAGGCACGCTCAGTTGTTACTGGAAATCAAAGACAAGTCTATTTCCTATTTTGCAGATGACACCTATGAAAAAACTAAAGACCTGTACGTATCAACTAAAACCGATATCTCATCGAGATTAGCACATTTTGAAAAACAACAACGAGAAGTGAGATTCGATTTGAGTGAATTTTCGAAGGAGGAAGATAACAACAGCTCGAGTGTGCAGATTCTGCTTGACAAGCAAGAATGCAACTTTAACGCTATTCAACGTGCTATTTCGAAGGTTGACGTCTCGTCTATTTCTGAAAAGTGGGAACTGGAAGACCACTTATCAACATTAAAATCGAAATGGGACGCCATAGACAAGCTTCACTGGAGTATCGATTTTCAACTAAAAGGATCCAATCAACAATATACCCAAATGTTCACCGACATCGAACAACAATATGATGACCTGAAAAAGAAGATTAATTCAAAAATCTGGTCGTCGATTCACTATCAAAAATCTGCACCTAAGATTGACATCCCTGAATTTTCGGGGAAATACAGTCAGTGGAATTCATTTAAGGACCTTTTTTTAGAAGCGATACACAAAAACCCTATGATCAACAATGCCCAGAAGATGCAACACTTGAAGTCCAAACTAAGAGGCGAAGCAGAACGCTTAGTGCAGCATCTGAGCATCAGCACTGAGAACTACAACTGCTGCTGGGACATTTTGACACAACGATATGATAACCGACGTCTACAATTCACTTCATACATGAACACGATGTTAAACCTGCCGGTTATACAGAATCCGGATTCCTCTAATCTGAAAAAAATGCATGACGTCATAACAGAATGCCTAAACGGGATATCTAACATTGGAGTCGAAACATCTTCTTGGGGTCCTATTATCGTGCACATTATGTCACAAAAACTGGATGCCTGCACCCTGGGTGACTACATGAAGGAACTCCAGGATCACAGAGAACTACAAAGCCTACAAGACTTTTTGTATTTCCTCGAAACGCAATTCATGGCTCATGAAACGATGAAATCTGCTAAGAAGGGTATCGCTTCTGCTGCGTCTGAAAAATTTACAAATTCTTTCAACAAGCAAACCCAAATGAAGAAACGAAGCTTTGGTTATAATAAAACGAATAACTATGTAACCATACGCGGAAAGTGTCCACATTGCAACGGAAGTCATGTATTACGCCAATGTGACAAATTCCTTGCAATGACGTTTGACAAACGAAAACACACAGTTTCGAAACTGCAGCTCTGCAAAAACTGTTTATATTCGCATGGCGACAGCGAATGCACTTCTACAAAATTGTGTAAAGAATGTAACCAGAGACATCACACATTATTACACAACCCTGACAAAAAACACGTGGCTTCACCTGTTACGAGAGGTCACGTTAACGAACCCTCAACATCGACCTCTACAGAACACCAATCGTCAAACCACTTGTCAAACGACAACATGGAGGTTTTACTAACCACTGTACTACTGAGGGTTAAGTCCATAAACGGGACTTATGTAACATTGCGTGCGCTACTTGATCAAGGCTCGCAAGTAAACTTGATCTCGGAAAATGCAGCGCAAACACTTCGTCTTAACAGGAAAGGGGTAAACGCCTCAATATCGGGAATCGGCTCTGTTTCCAGAGAATGCAGGGGTAAAGTGACACTCTCTTGTCGTTCGATTCACTCCGATTACAGCTTCGAATCTGAAGCGCTCATTATGACGAAGCTTACTAACAACTTGCCCACTAGAACATTTGAAAAGGGTCAATGGACGCATCTTGAAAACTTGAAACTGGCGGACCCTGACTTCAATGTTTCTCGCAAGATAGATATTTTACTGGGAGCGGATGTCTATTCAGAAATCATCCTCGACGGTGTCCTGAAGGATAACACCCAATCCCCCGTCGCACAACAGACACAAATTGGGTGGATTTTATGTGGCAAAACAAAACAAACATTTGATTGCCACGTCACTACGTTCAACATAGACGAGTTGACAAAATTCTGGGAAAACGAAGAGATCCAGAACACTAAGGATACTCCCAAAGACGAGCACTGTGAACAATTTTACAAAGATAACGTGCGACGATCAGCTGATGGCAAGTACATTGTGAGAATGCCTTTATTACCCGACTACAAAGAAAAGTTAGGCAATTCAAGATCGACAGCTGTTTCTCAGTTTCTACAGTTGGAAAAACGGCTAGATAAGAACGAAAAGCTATCTTTAATGTACAGAAAATTCATTAAAGAGTATGCCGAACTAGGACATCTGAAACTTGCATCTCACATACCAGCCGACAACTACTATTTGCCTCATCACGGCGTCTTACGTGAACAGTCTACAACAACCAAGTTAAGAGTCGTGTTCAATGCGTCTCAAAAAACTACGAGTGGCTACAGTTTGAACAATGTTATGGAAAAAGGAGCCAATTTACAAAAGGACATTCAGACACTCATACTCAAGTGGCGAACCTACAAATATGCATTTACGGCGGATATTGAGAAAATGTACCGCTGTACATGGCTAGAAGAAGACCAACAACATCTTCAAACCATTGTCTGGAGGGAATCACGAGATCAACGTTTACGTGACTACCAATTACGCACAATAACCTACGGTACAAAGTGCGCACCGTGGCTTGCTATGCGCACTTTGAAGCAACTAGCTACAGACGATGGCCACAAATATCCCGAAGCCGCCAAGACTCTTCTAGAAGAATGTTTCGTGGATGACGTAATAAGTGGTCACAACGATCTCTTAAAGGCAAAACAACTACAACAATCATTAATACAATTGTTGAGAGGCGGCGGTATGAACCTACGAAAGTGGACAGGGAACCATCGTGCCATAGTAGAAAATTTACATGAAGATCAAATTTCAAAACAAACTACGTTTGATTTTAAAGGCGATGAATGTAGTAAAACATTAGGACTTGGCTGGAGTCCTAACAGTGACACTTTCTGCTTCAACTGGCCTTTAAAAGAAGCTAAAAAGCTGACGAAAAGAGCTTTACTCTCAGCTATATCAAGATTTTATGACCCATTAGGCTGGCTGTCTCCAATCACGGTCAAAGCTAAACTACTATTTCAAAAACTTTGGATGAGCAATCTCAAATGGGATGACATGGTACCTGACGTCATCAAAACAGAGTGGCTGAGTTTACAAGCAGAACTGCCGTCCATCAAGACGATAACACTATCAAGATGGATAGGAGACACCAAGAATGGTGTAGAGTTATTAGGCTTTTGCGACGCAAGCGAAAGAGCTTACGCTTGTGTTATCTACTGTCGGGTGTTCACCGAACAAGGTTACCCGAAAATAACTCTACTTGCATCCCGGACAAGAGTGGCTCCACTGGCACAGAAGGCTACATTGCCACGACTTGAACTGTGTGGCGCGCAGCTACTTGCTGACCTGATGGAAAAAACTAAACAAAGGAGATACCCCATTTTGGGCCCGATTGCACAGACATCAAACCTACCTCAAAAAATTCGTCTATTTTGTGTTATAATTTTGTTAAGATTTCATTACAATCAGCAATGGCCAAGTGCGACAAAATTTTAAAAATGTGATTTTCATTAATCAACAAGCTTCGTAAACGTTGAATGTAATACTTAATCCGATCTTCGTAAATGCGCTATGATTATACTTGCTTTATCGATTCGATTATGAAATCGAATCGATAACTAATAACTATGAATTTAAAATTCGTGGCTTTATTAAATAATTTCAAAATATCTATGTAGCATCTTTATTTTCGTTATTCAGTTCACTAATCAGAAAGACACCTGTCTCCTTCATAATGGAAGTCAAAATATCGATTGTAAATAATCGTAGTGTATTGAAAGTCTATGTAAATAATCGATCATTTAGAATTCATAATAATCTGTAACATCATATGTCATTTTCACTGATTTTCATTCCTGTCATTGAAAATGTCGCATTCGCTTTGAGATCATTGTGTTTTGCTGCTTTTACTCTGTGAATTGTATATGATTTTCGAACTAATTGACCCTTGCTTGATTACCGGACACCGTTATTTGATACACTTGTTGACCTTGGCTTTAAACATGGACTAGACTTTACCACATCGGCTGAAAGCTATCACAATGAGTCTCTGTGTGAATTGTGGAATCGCTACCGATCGGTGCAATATTATAGGCAGACATTTATTGAACGATGCAGTGATACTAGCTTGTATACGTGAATGGGTCGCACCACAAATAGTAAGTACAGTAAGCTTCAGAGAAAAGGAACCCCCCTTGAGGATAAAACTATTATCAAGGGAGGTTCCTTTTCTCTGAAGCTTACTATACCTTTTCGTTATTTCTCGCTCTTTTGAAATTGTTATTATAATTAACGTTAACAAGCTGTGTGATAGCTGCTATAGAATAGAAATTACTACGAGTCTACCTAATCCCGTAGAAAATTATGTCAACTTTTGTATATGACAATGTATTTTGACTGATATGTGTAACGTTCATGAAGAACTAGCCTATATGACTAATGGAATATTCAGTGCTTATAACATGATCTCTGTTTAAGGTGAATGCAATCATTTGCGAATCTTGCTGGATTCAAGCTCAATGTGCATGTTTGGATGAGAACAGACCAGCACAATCACCAGTGGGGCACAGACAAGTGTGTATTCTGTATGTCATTGAAGTGTGCAGAGAGGTGGATAGAGACCTCCTACAAGAACTGTCAATATCTCAAACGACTTGGTTATTAAGAGGAAAAATAAAGTCCAGGAATATAAGTAGTAGAACTTATTACGTATATATATTAGTTGACAGTTCTTTGAGCGGTAGGAATGCTATATTACAGCATTGCTGTAATTGTATTGTAGGTAAGAGAACAGTCGGGTGCTGTGCCCACATAATGAGTGTAATATGGTATCACGGTTGGGCACGGTTTCAGGCAATATAACACCTCCTGCACAGTTTCAGACAATATTTTAATAAACTATGATGATGCTTAAAAAGGGGAGGAAAGCCTAAGTCCTAGTGAAAGCATTTCTAAAGCCAAATAGGGAGATACCCGGGATAGAGATTAAAATACTTTTTTAAAATATAGTAATCTTTAAAATAATGTTGTTTTATTTTATTACCTACTTATATAATGAATTCTATATTACTACAGCAAACAAGTATGTATACAGCCTTGTGGAAAGTGGTAACCGTAGCAAAAGGATGTCACTCAGATGTTGCCGTCTGAAGTGAGGGTAGGGAAGGATTGCTTTACCACCTTTAGAGTAAATGTCAGTTGCATATCATAAAACTATAAGGTTTAACATCGTGCAACAATAAAGTAGCTAAAGCATGTCTTTGCTTTGACATATCAGTTTTATTATTTAGCATATATAGTTGACCATTCCACATTAATGACTAAAAATATTAAAGACCTGCCCTTTTCTATACTAATAAAACCTACTAACCTACTTCCAAATAAAAGCGATACGCGAATAACTTGTGTAGCTATCACACACAACACAACATAAGACGCTGTTTGACCGCATTATGTATTACAACATAACCTAAAAACCTATGAACAATGCTCGATTTAACAAACTTGGCCATTGTGAATCGTCGTGAAAATTAGGCAAACAAAATGTCCTTAGATGGTCTAAATATTGCCTAATTTTCAACCCTGTACATGCGGGCCCAAGATTGTATGAGAGTTAGGGGTTGTCCTTTCCATGGATGCAACGTATCCACGTTAGCCTGGTCTGACTCGCAAGTTGTACTGGCGTGGATTCAAGGCGAAACGACGCGATGGGAGACGTATGTAGCCAACAGGGTGACAAGAATCAGAAACGTCATCCCGGCAGATCATTGGCAGTACATCAAGTCAGAATCGAACCCCGCTGATTGCGCATCGAGAGGCCTGTTACCAAGCAAACTTGTCAATTTTCAACTATGGTGGCAAGGCCCTGAATTCTTAATGAACATGAAACAACCGATACGAAGTCTCTGCACATTTACAACGAATTTCGGCAAGATAAATCACGTTCAAATAAAACATAATTCTCAAGAAAATTATGAAGACAATGTAATAACATGCTTATTAAACAGATGCAGTTCATTGACATACGTAAACAGTGTAATTGCATGGATATTGCGCGCCACTACAAATATGCGCACTAAGTCGAAACCAGAAACCGCATTCCTCACAACAAACGAACTAAGCGCAGCGAGTAGAAAGATTATAACTCATGTGCAGCGATCAGCATTCAATTCCGAATACAAACAACTTAGCAAAATGGAATTAGTGTCACAAAAGAGCGCAATTTTCAAACTGAATCCGTACATTAACGAATACGGGATCATGTGCGTTGGAGGTCGTCTTAAACACTCAAGTTTACCAGCTGGAATGAAAAACCCTATGATTATCCCACACGAGGGACGCTACACACAGCTACTCATAGAACAAGCTCATTCAAAAACGTTGCACGGTGGAGCACGGTTGACGCTAACTTATATACGTCAGCGGTTTTGGATTGTCGGTGGTAACCGGGCTGTCAAAACGCAACTTCGAAACTGCGTGCGTTGTCATCGGTTCAACACAACAGACAACCACCAATTGATGGGCGATCTACCGCAACAAAGAATTACTCCATGCCGCCCCTTTACGCATACGGGAGTCGATTTTACGGGTCACGTGGATGTCAAGCACAACAAAGGAAGAGGTGTGAAAACTTCAAAAGGATACGTAGCTATATTTATATGTATGGTGACGAAAGCCGTTCATATAGAGCTCGTCTCCGACCTCACAACAGAGACATTTATGGCAGCATTCCAGCGACTCTGCTCCAGGCGTGACACCCCTCGTCACATGTACTCAGATTGTGGCACAAACTTCATCGGCGCCGCAAAGGTACTCCAACAAGAATATGAAGAGTTCAAACAACTGCTGACTCCGGATATATTCAATGAGTTAGCCAAATTGGACGTGGAGTGGCACTTCAACGCTCCTTCATGGCCTACGGCTGGGGGTCTGTGGGAAGCTGCAGTCAAGTCGATGAAGCACCATTTGCGACGTGTACTTGGCGAACAAAAGCTTACCTATGAAGAATTCGCAACAATGTTAACAAAAATAGAAGCCTGCTTGAATTCACGACCTCTGTGCCCACTAACGGAAGACCCAGAGGAATTTTACAACTGCCTGACTCCCGGACACTTCTTAACAGGAAGCCCAATTTTATCTATGCCGCTCTCCGATTACAAAGACGAAAACAACATCGATTTACGCCGCAGGTGGCAGCTCACCGAGCACCTATTTCAACGATATTGGAAAAACTGGTCCAATGATTATCTCGCCACACTGCAAGCGCGTTCTAAATGGAACAAGCCCACGAAGAACGTTAAGGAAGGCGACGTGGTACTGCTAAGAGAGGACAACTTACCTCCGGCAAAGTGGGCCTTGGGTCGTGTGTTGAAGACTCATCCGGGAACCGATGGATACGTTCGGGTCACAACCGTCAAAACACAAGCAGGAGTCATCAAGCGCCCTATAACGAAACTATCTCCTTTGCCATTAAACTCGGAAGTTGAGGAAACCACGACAGGTGCTAGCAAAGAAGATTCTCAACGTCATTCTAAAAATAAACTAACAGAGAAAGCTACACGGCCTATCTCTACTTTATTGCTAATGTTATCATTGTTTACATTAGTAATTGGAGCTCAAAGCGCCACAGACAGCACACCGCTAACACCCAAGCCGGCTGCGCAGATAACAAGTTTGGAGCGCGAGCGGCCCGTGTACTACGATACCGTAGGAAAAATGCAAGTAGTTCACGATGAGTGGTTATTAGTCATGTACTACAATTTGACTAATTATTGGGAAGGCACTCGTCGCACTCAAGCTTACTTTGAAAACATGAAGAACTTATGCATCAAAACTGAAATAAAACAATGTGAACCAATAATGGAACAACTAAGTCATGAGATGAATCATTTGATATATTACAATACTATTTTACTAAACCCGCATAAGCACCTGAGCAACAGAAAGAGAAGAGGCTTGGTAAACGGAATTGGTTCCATTGCAAACAGTCTATTTGGAATACTGGACCAAAGCTTTGCCGACAAGTACCAGGACGATATAAGGTCACTTCAAACAAACGAAAACTATCTGTTACAATTGATAAAGAACCAAACTACCATTGTGGAACTTGAGAACCAAGTCTTGAAGCGAAGCGAAGATAACATTCAACGTCAATTTCGCTACCTTGACAATTTCATCAATCAGACAAACACAAGCTTCAAATCTATCAAAACAGAGCTAGAGATACTCTCCGCCACTACTTATATCAATTCCGCTGCTCTAACAACATTTCTACTGATTAACAGCTTACGAACTTTCCAAGAAATGCTGTTTAACACTTTAACAAACGTCTATCAAGGACATGTAGACGCACATTTGATTACTCCTGTTCGACTAATGGAAAGGTTGACTGAAATTTCCGGTAGCCTGCCGAAAACTTTATCGCTACCTGTACAAAACTACAAAGAAAACATCAAGGATGTTTACAAGATAATCAATGTGAAAGCACGTGTCACTGAACAACATTTCATATTCGAGGCTCACATTCCTTTAGTATCAAACGATGAGTTCAACTTATATCAAGCAATACCCTTACCAGTTGAAATAGCTACAGGAGCGACCTATGTACATATATCACACAAGTACATTGCGGTCAATTTTCAGAAGAATGTCTACGTTTCTCTATCAGAAAACGATCTAAAGGGATGTATACAACAAAGGTCAACAAACTTTATTTGCAAGAAAAACATGTTATCCTTTGACCTACAAAGCAAAACAGCACCATGTGAAGCGAAACTTTTATCGCATAAAAACACTGGGCCCTGTGACGTCAGCCACACGTCATGCAGTGACGCCTGGATCGAATTGCAAGCACCGAACAGCTGGCTAGCAATTTGTTGTCATTCGTTTAATTTTCGAACAATATGCGATAACGAGGTGACGTCACATGCCATCACTTCTTCGAGCATCGTATTACTATCTCCGGGATGTATACTACAGTCAACCGACGTAACTATACACTCTCAACGACAGTATAGAAGTCGCATGAAACTGGATTACGAGCTAGCAGCGCCAGTGTTTGATACATCTATAAACAAGATTGTGAATTTGACATATAGCTACGCTCCAAGCAAGCTTCAAACCATGGCCACGAACCAAGACGCTGCAAGTATTGATCGACAAATCGCATTTCAGAAGGAGAGTGAAGGCAGCCTGCCAGCGATGACAACTCACGACATTCACCACTACACTATTAGTTACTTTTTGCTGACTTCCGCAGTCGTGGCTCTCCTTGCTGTGGTTGGGAGGAAATATTGTCATTACGGTCGTAAGAACAATACTACGAGACAAACAACAAACGACAGAACAGAGGAGATTGAACTTGAGATTATCCGGAACCCAGAGCACCATCGAGAGGTAGCCACTGAGCAACCATCAAGGGACGTGAATTTGGAAACCGGTGTGAAAAACGGAACCAGAAATATTTCTTTCACATTTGATTGATAGCTTTTACCGTTTATACTTACAATTTTTTACATTTACATTTTTGTACTTTTAACGTTTTTACTTATGTACTATTTTTACTTATACTTGTGATGGCTCTTGCTTTCTCTTTTGGGGTTGCCAAGATGTACAGTCTTGTACTGTGCATATTTGGCTGACGCAGCAACCTGCCTGTGTCATTATTATATTTTCATGTATTATACATCAGTAGTGCAATTACTGCCACGCGGTAAACACAATCGAGAAAGGAAACGCCAACTCGCCTTTATTTTTGTAACCTTTACATTATTTACTACGTAATTAAAGTGTGTGTGAACCAAGGTATCCTTTCTCTAAGCACTCCTCAACAAGCTTAACAAGCAGACAAGTGTAGAAACTCTACACCGACATCCGAGACCGGAGGAAGTCAAATATCGATGCCCAATATCGGGTATTGGAGCCGACACCACTATTTTGGCTCGTTATCGGAACACGCAGAGACTGCAAGCGACTTTCAACCTAAATGGCATTTTCTTAGTTACGTCTCTTTTCGCGTTAATAGATGACGCTCGAAAAACTCGCGCGTGAATGCAGATTTCAGTGTGCCATACCTCGCGTTTTCTGCTTGTACGCGCGTATTCTGCGGCAACGCGCGTGATTGCATTGTCAGTGTGTGGGACCCCGCGTTGTTCTATACAAAATGAGCTCCGTAGAGGCGACGAGCGCGACGCCGCGTCGACGCAACAACGCGCGACGCCGCGTCGCGCGTCGCAGTGTGCCAATCGCCTTAATGCTGTAAAATTCACTCAAATAAGGTCAAATAACTTTTTTAAAGTTTCCGATCGTTCGTACGAAATTCGGTAGATGGCTCCCACCGTCGTCCCAAGATGGTTGTATAGAGTTTGGAATGCTCAAGACTTGGCTTGGTAGCTCAGTGGTTATAACATTCCCCTTGTAAGTGAATGGTCGCGTGTTCAAGTCCCGTCTAAGCATTTCACTTTTTCCAATCTTAATCAGAAAGTCAAATTCAAAATCAAACACAATCTCAACCAACTTGCCTATAGTCAAACTCGTAAAACGTTAACATGTAAAATGAGCCAAAAAGTTAAAAAAAGGTAGCCAAGTCACGCATTATATCATAAGCTATATGCAGCAGTTTCAGTTGGAGATTAATCGAAGCAAACAGACAGACTGACAGACGGTTGTATTTTATTTATTTGATACTAGCTTTTGCCCGCAGCTCCGCTCGCGTGGATGTCGGTTATCGCTACCAAACATAGCCTATTGAATTTCTCAAGATCTAATCTGGATAGATTACACCTTGAGAAATTACATAGCAAATTTCATCAAAATCGGTCAGTGGTTTACGTGTGAAGCGTAACATACAGACATACATACAGACAGAGTTATTTTCGCATTTATAACATCAGTATGGATAGATTTGGAATGCTTTCGTACCTTATCGCCAATAAGTCTGTAGTGTCCGGACATAATGCCGAGCCCCGGCTTCGCATGCCGGTACTTTAAGTGCCCCACGCTAGACACCGGCTCGTCGGCAGTCGTCCACATCAGCACCAGGCCCTCGGGGAAGAACCTATATATCACAGTACACTTCAGAATATAGAACCCATAGCTTATATTATAGCCAGGTTAGCATACGAACATCTATGGCAGTCGTTACGGGCAGTTGGGACATGTGACTCCTTAATAAGTGCAACAACTGCTCTAGCTGTAATGCTTCGATATCGATGGGTTGTAGAGGTCAGATGGCAGTCGTTTCATGGAACATATCGAAATTCAACCAAACCCGCAATTAGGAAAAAAAGCGGACCCCGGATGCCCGAAGCTTCGGATGCGACCGGGTTTTTTTTTTATACCGGACACGTCAATTTGACTTCACCTCGCCTGATGTTAAGCTAAAGGCAAAGTCTTGGATGAAGGCTAGGATGAAGAGAGCCCATGTCATAGCGAGTTCGATTTTCAATAACTTTTTTGAACACTATTCGATTGAAAATTAAAATGTCTAGTTTCAGTTGAAAGATATCGTAAACCACATAGCAAATACAGAGAGGAGGCGGTCTAAGTAAGTCCTCTGCCTCATTAGGGCGCCAAAGTGACGTCACCGGCCACGTATTCAAGCAGTTAATATTAAAATCTATGGAACCTAACTCACTCGGCGACAGCTTGGCAACAATACATTGCATTTTGGTTGTACGTAGCCTTTTTTTATGTGAGGAAATCGCCTCGGATACCTCCCCCGCCGACTGAAACCCGTCTGTGGGTCGTCGTGCTAGGCCAAAGGTGAGGTTGTATTCGACATATCCCTCGCATCCCGGCTGAACCAGGACCATCCCTAAAGGTGCGTCCACACTTGTGACACGGACAACGGACCGGACTTCGTGATTCGTGACATCGCTACAGTACATGTACGCTAAGTGTGGACGGGTGAACGGCTCGACCCGTGACACCGTGACCGTGTCAGTACCATAAACTTAAAATGCTAACAGACAAGAGTGAGTTTTAGGTGCCAATGCATGAAGGCTGCATCGCGATAGGTACTATATTATTATTCAAAATTGGTGTAAAATCAAGTTTTTATGTATAAAAAAATGGTGCATTTTTAGACTTATAGTTTTGGACAACGCACAAGTCCAATATCCCTAGGGAGCTACTGGTAAAGTCCCCAGAACTTTGTTGAGGCAGCAATGATCTCATTCATAGTCATCATTATCATCAACTGACAGCCTCTAAGGCGCCCCATGGCGTGGCGGTAGTGAACGCAACTGTTACACAGGAGGCGCGGGTTTGACTCACGCCTCATCATCCATTTGGCGATCCAAGATAGTGGACTCGAAATTTTCACGAAAAATTGATATGGTTATAGCTTTCAGGGTTTTTGGGGTCGCATATTACGAATATATCATATATTTAGCAATCCAAGATGGCGGACTCGGAATTTTCACCAAAATCGATATGGGTATCGCTTTCAGGATTTTTGGGGTCACTTATTACGAATATATCATATATTTAAAAAAAAAACTACTAGCTTTTACCCGCGGCTCCGCCCGCATGGATGTTGGTAATCGCGACCAAATATAGCCTATGTCCTTTCTCAAGGTCTAACCTATCCCTATACCAAATTTCATCAAAATCCGTTCAGTGGTTTAGGCGTGAAAGCGTAACATACAGACAGACAGACAGACAGACAGACAGACAGACAGACAGAGTTACTTTCGCATTTATAATATTAGTATGGATTTAGCAGTCCAAGATGGCGGACTCGGAATTTTCACCAAAATCGATATGCGCGATACGCTTTCGGGGTTTTTGGGGTCGCTGATTGCGAATATGAATAATAACTCATTTGGCGATCCAAGATGGCGGACTTGAACTTTTGAGGCGGGAGGCGGGAGGCGGGAGGCGGGAGGCGGGAGGCGGGAGGCGGGAGGCGGGAGGCGGAAGGCGGAAGGCGGGAGGCGGGAGGCGGTAGGCGGCAGGCGGCAGGCGGCAGGCGGGAGGCGGGAGGCGGGAGGCGGGGGACGGGAGGCAGGAGGCGGGAGGCGGGAGGCGGGAGGCGGGAGGCGGGAGGCGGGAGGCGGGAGGCGGGAGGCGGGAGGCGGGAGGCGGGAGGCGGGAGGCGGGAGACGGGAGGCGAGAGGCGGGAGGCGGGAGCGCGGGCATCAGCAAGTTATTTATATTAGCGTAAGTTCATGTGCCTTAACAGAAAAAGAGACCAGTTTGGATTTGAATTTGATTATTAATTCAGGTTCGGGTTCAGATTTGGATTCGAATTCGAGTTCGTTTTTCGATGAAATTTCGCTAATCGCCAGGTTCGCTAAATTGATGATAAATTCTTAAGGAGCCCATTCACGATCAGTCCGCCTGCAGTTTCAGATATCGATATCGGGCGGTCTGCAGTCTTACGTAATCGTAATCGTACGATTGCCTACCGGCAATTGTCTGATATCGGTATCATTTTAGACCATTTTAACGACGATCAAAGATGGCGGAAGTGAAATTTTCAACAACATCAATACGGGTATCATTTTCGAAGTTTTCGTGGTGACTAATTACGAATATTATCATCAATTTGCGATCCAAGATGGCGGAAGAGAAATTTCCAAAAAAGTCAATATGGGTATCGTTTTCGAAGTTTCCGGGGTTACTGATTGCGAATATATCATCCATTTAGAGATCCAAGATGGCGGACTCGCATTTTTCAACAAAGTCAATATGGGTGTGGTTTACGAGGTTTTTGGAATTGTTAATTAAATTACGAATATTTCATCCATTTAGCCATCTAAGATGGCGAACTTGAAATATCCTACAAAGTGAATAAAGTTATAGTTTTCAGTTTTCGGGATTACTTATTACGAATATATTATCAATCCAGTCGTCTCGGATCGCTAAATGAATAGTTTATTCGTAATCAGCAACCTCAAAAATCCCGAAAACTATACCCATATAGATTTTGGTGAAAATGTCGAGTCCGCCATCTTGGATCGATATATGGATGATATCTTCGTAATCAGTGACCCCAAACACCCCGAAAACGATACCCATATCCAGTTTAGGGAAAATTGCGAGTCCGCCATCTTGGATCGCTAAATAGATGATATATTCGTAATTAGCGACCCCAAAAACCGTGAAAACGATACCCATATAGATTTTAGTGAAAATTTCGAGTCCACCATGTTGGATCGCCAAATGGATGATATATTCGTAATCAGCGACCCCAAAAACCCTGAAAGCGATACCCATATCGATTTTGGTGAAAATTTCGAGTCCGCCATCTTGGATTGCTAAATAGATGATATATTCGCAATCAGCGACCCCAAAAACTCTGAAAGTAAACAGAGTATAAATATATATTATTATTGAATTGACGTACCGAGACAAGTCACGACGTGATCCACTACGCACCCTGTGTCAATGTCAATGCGTGTCCGCGTGGCTGCTACGCGTGTCACTAATGCAGTGTGGACGTCATTTGTCAAGCAGACAACACCGAACATCCTTTGAAAAATCTGACTCCAACGGATCACCTCGTGACACGTAACTTTGATCCGTGACAGTACACAAATCAGCATCCACACTAGACCCGAACAGTACAATGTAACACCGTACATTGTCTTGAAGTTTGTTCCGTGTCTGACATTTCCTTTGAGTGTTCGGTATAGATAGAGGCATGTCAGTAGTCTGTGATATTGTCCGCGTGACAAAAACCCGTCCACACTAACGAACTGACACGCGTGTCTGACACGGTCACGGAGTACTGTATGGCGTAAATGTCACAAGTGTGGACGCACCATAACAGTCTGGCCTACCTCGGAAGGGGACATCGGTGTCCCCAACTCGCCCCCGGTATGGGGAGGCGCGCCTACTGCTTGTATGCAGCCGACGACACCGCTTTGGCGTCCTATTGAGGCAGATGACTAACTGTGCACTGTGACTTTCGGGCTTAGACTATACAGAGTGATCTTACAGTCATTTTGGATAAAAAGATTTTGAGCCCAGTTTCGATAGCAAAATCACCTGGAAGTAATATATTTGGCAAAAGAAAAAAAATGTATGGGAATAATGTTCAGGTGAAAGGAAAAATGTATGGGGGTTTTAAAAACATATTTTTTTCTTTCGCCAAATTAATACTTCCAGATGATTTTGCTTACTTGGAGTACTGTTCAAAATTGTGATATTTTAGACTTGCACACCATTCAATACAGATAATACTACAAAAAATATGCTCATGTGGTTATGGATTGCTGTAATGTATTTTTTATCTTTGTTCGCAAAACTTTTATCGTACCTATTGTAATGTGTTATATTGAGGACGAATCAACGAATGAAAATTATTATAATATGGAAAAATATTGTTTCGTCCCATGGGCCGAAATTATCACAGGACGAACCACTGAACTAGTCGAACTAGTCTCTTCTTCAATCTTCACAATCAACAATATGTAAATGAAATAAAAATCATGACGCACTTCTAAAATCACGTAAACATTATTAAATATTCAAATATAAACTCATCTGTTCAAAATAGTTGTTCATTATAATAAGACAATGACGATGATTTTGCTATTATAATTATTAAAAACAAAAACCCGACTGATGCTAAAAAAGTAAAAACAAGTTTGATAGCAGGTGGTAATCATTTTCAAATCATAAACCCGATAAAAAATATGGGTACCGCCTGCTATCAAACTTGTTTCGATCTTTTCAGCATCAGTCGGCTTCTTGTTTTTAATAATTTATTTCATTTTATACTTAAACTAGTCGGGCTTTTTTTTTAATTTATATTTTTTAAGTTATGTTAACCTAGCTATTTACTTAACTAGATTTAATATCAGCAACAGTAACATCACAATTGCACTGGAATTTCTTCTGTCTAAAAACCTACTTATACCAAATTTTCCTTCTATTTATAATTATAATTGTGTGCGTGCGTTTGTGTATATGTGTGTGTATATATGGGTGTGCACTTGCGAGCGAGCGTGAGTGTGTGTTTGGGTGTTAGAGGTTGGGGATGTAATTACTTTTTATTTTAGCTAATGTATGTCATGAGATTTTCAGTTTGTAAGTAATCTTGTTTTAGAAGCCAAGCTGTAACATGGGATTCTAATTCTTTTTTGTTCATGTCCATGATGTTTAGTTTTTTGTGAATTTGCTTGTAAATATGTGTACTGAGTATGTAGTACTGATGTTTGGCAAATGTGGTTTTGTGCTGGGAGCCGCGGGGATAGTTGGTTCGTCTATTTGGGTTAGAAGGAGTAACGCTTTTGTGTTTCCTAATGATAGATCGCAGCACAAAGAGCTGACGAACAGTAAGAACCTTACAGTCCTTGTATAAGTGTTCAGTCGGGTATCGGAACGGCTTGCGAGTCATGACTTTGAGTATTGCCTTCTGAGCAATTTCGACTTTTTGCATATGGGTTTTGTGTGCACCTCCCCAAATAGGAATACAAAAGCCAATGACGGACTGGCACAAGGTATAATACACCATCTTGAGGGTTTAAGGATTTGCTGCGCTCCCGAGAGACTTAAAGATGTGGATGAGTCTCATAGTTCTTGAGGTGACTGTTTCAATATGCTTATCCCAACGAAGCACCGCATCAATTTGGACCCCCAGATACCTCACCACTTCCACTCTAGTGATCTTTGGACAACAGCAGGGACTCTTCCGTAGTGGGCATGTATGAGTGATTATTGAGAACGAAGTATTTGGCGATGTTATGAGGCGCAGCGCAAAAGGAATGAAGCACGTTTCAGATTAAGGGTTAGAAGGCTATCGGCATCGAGCCCTCGATGAAGTATCTGGGGCTCGTACTCGATGGCCGGTGGAACTTCGGACATCACTTCCGAAGTTTGGTCCCAAAACTGAGGGGGGTGTCAGCTGCACTCGCACGGCTGATGCTCAACATCAGGGGACCCAACGCTCCCTGCAGGAGACTGTACCTGGGGATCGTGCGAAGTATGGCCCTATACGGGGCCCCCGTATGGGCGGAGACCCTGACGGCCAGTAATGTGGCTAGATTGCTGAGCCCACAGAGGGCGATGGCCGTCAGGGTGATAAGGGGATACCGCACGATCTCAGGTGAGGCGGCATGTCTCCTAGCCGGGACCCCTCCATGGGACCTGGAAGCGAGAGCCCTTGCGTCTCTATTTAAATGGCGCAAGGAGGCGCTGGAGCGGGGCCAATGGCCTGCGTCTCGAGAAATCGAGGCCCAGCGGTCCCAGCTCCACCAGGAAACCGTGGAGACATGGAAGGTGCGACTTGAGCAACCAAAGGGGGGATTCGCCACAATCGCGGCCGTCAGACCGGTCATGGACGAGTGGCTGGAGAGGAGACATGGTGCTCTCTCCTACCGGTTGTCACAGATGCTTACCGGGCACGGTAGCTTCGGTAGGTACCTGTGGCGAAGACACCGGGAAACCACGGCCGGTTGTCAGCACTGCGGGGACCGCAGCGATGACACAGCGCTCCACACGCTGGTGGAGTGCACGGCGTGGGCGCAACAGCGCCAGGTCCTCGTAGCGGGTTTGGGCGTGGACACTCTCTCGCTCGAGACCATGGTGGGAGCCATGGTCTCCAGCGGGAGTAAGTGGGACAGCGCCGCCTCTTTCTGCGAGCAGGTCATGCTCGTGAAGGAGGCGGCGGGGCGGGAGCGGGAGAGAACTCTCCCACCCGAGTTCCGCAGTCGGCGGCTTGGGCGCCGCCGGCGTGTCTTCGCCGAAGACCATCGGCCTCCATGACCGGGGGCCTGAGGACGATGAGTTGGCTGCTCATCGTCCTTACAGAAGCAGGCCCATGACAGCAGCGTGACGTGACGGACTCACGCACGCCTCCCCCCTCCTATGAAGCGGGATGATACCCGAAAACCCCCCATAGACGCGGGATAGCACCCGAACCACCCCCTAGACGAGGCCGCATTAAAGCCGTGGGTCTGTTGGGAGCCCTGGGATATCCTTCCGAGGGCTTACCCGGGGCTCCCAACTATAGGCTGCTGGGCGATACCGTGGGGGTTTTAGTCGGTAGGAGTCCGGCATAACATCCATGAAGGATTTCCCCCACGGTCAAAAAAAAAAAAAAAGGGTTAGAAGGCTAGTGTTGAGCCATTCTGTTACTCTAGTCAAGGCCAATTCTGCATTATTTTTTACACTATCCCAATTTGTACCTGAGACTATGATGGCAGTATCGTCGGCATACGAAAATAATTTGGCATTCAAAAGATTCATGTTACAGAGTTCGTTAACATAGATTTGGAATAAAATTGGCCCTAAAATACTTCCCTGGGGTACACCGAATGATACTGTCACCTCATCACTAAGGTATTTGTTAATTTTAACTCTTTGGGTACGATTATGAAGATAGCTTTTGAAAATATCGAGGGCCATTCCTCTTACCCCGACGAGTTCCAATTTCGAGATAAGTCTGGTGACAGAAACTGTGTCAAACGCTTTCGTGAGGTCAAGAAATATACCTAGTGTTTTAGTTCTCTTATCCAGGTTCCCGGCCACCAGCTGTGTCAGCTGCATTACTGCATCTTCACTTGACATTCCTGTACGAAAGCCATATTGGTTTTTGGAAATTAGTTGGCGTGACTCCAAAAATTTTTGCAAACGGTTACAGAGAACCCTTTCAACTACTTTCGAGAGCACAGTTAAAACCGAAATCGGTCTATAGTTGTTGACACAGCTTCTGTCACCTCCCTTATGAATTGGGTGAACTATTGCCCTTTTCAGAGCGTTAGGAAAAATACCTTTCGTCAGGCAAGTGTTAATGATATAGGTTAATGGAGGTGTCAGTATATCACAATTTTGTTTAAGGACCACTGGTGGGATCCCATCTCAGCCAACAGCACAGTTGTTGCATAGTAGGAGTATGAGAGTCTTTACTCAGTCTCATCCACCTCTAGCAGAGCGAGCGAATTAAGGGGTGGGTGATTCTGGGTGCATTCAGCTGAGGAGGTTGGATTTGGTGGAGCAGTGGTGGAGTGGGTCCGTGACAGGACCCGAGCCGCCAGATTCTTCCCTACGTTGCTCAGAATATCGCATACCTTGTTAACAGAGGATTGAGGGCTGTCATGTAATTTTAACAGTTCGGTAGGACTGGACTTTGGTTTACATGTATTAGTTATATTTTTTATTACTTTCCAAAGGGCCTTTGTGTTATTTTTTGCTTTATCTAGTTCATTTTTTTCATAAGAGATTTTTAAATTACGGAGTAAGGTATTGCAGAAATTGCGATAGCGAGAATATGTGATTTTTAATATTAGATTTTCTGGTGCATTTTTAGATTTTATGTGTAACTAGCTTTTGCCCGCGGCTCCGCCCGCGTGGATGTCGGTTATCGCGACCAAACATAGCCTATGTCCTTTCTCATGGTCTAATCTACCCCTATACCAAATTTCATCAAAATCGGTTAAGTGGTTTAGGCGTGAAAGCGTAACATACAGACAGATAGACAGACAGAGTTACTTTCGCATTTATAATATTAGTATGGATTTGTCACGATGTTTGATACACTTTAGTAAACCTGGGGTTATCCACGGCTTAGTGACTAGTGACTAAGTCTTCGAGGGCATTTCCTGAGCTTGGTATGTTTTTTTATTAAACTTGTAATTATGTTAATAAAGGAGTCCATTAGCGAGTTGGAATCATTATTGTAGTATAGGCTCGAGAAATCGGTGTTTGCTAAATCTTCTTTTATGTCATCATAGTTTATATGGGTAGAGTATTTTATTTCATGTTCAACCTTCGTTTCCTCAATTTTTAGAAGCAGCGGTTTGTGGTCAGTAATTTGCGACTCTAAGACTAATGTGGTGAAAGGTAAGGTTGTTTTGATGAAAGCATGGTCGAGACAATTGTCTATCCTAGTGGGGAAGAAGTGAGTCGGAAAAGTCCGTGTGACAGGTTGAACGTTAAATAGTCCATTCTGCTGTCATCTGTACTATTAGCCTTGATGTCTATATTCAGGTCGCCAATTAAAATAATATTATGCCAAGAGGAAAGTCAGCTGAGTCATATGAAGGCGAGCGATAAACTGCTACAATAGCTATTTTTTTATTGTGAATTGTGCAGAGAATGCAGTTTCCTCCTATGAAGTTGGGTTCTCTAACTGATATATCGAGATCCGATCTAGCATAAATAACAACCCCGTCGTTCTGATTACAATTTATTTCAGTAAAGTAGGAATGAAACCCTTGTAAATCTTTATATCCGTCTATAAGGGCGACGGTTTTCGAACTTAAAAGTTAGCATAATAAATGCTATAAAAAAATCATTCAAATATTTGGGCGCAGTCATCAAAATTCAATGTTTAAAAATATTTGAAAAATTATTCATTGTTTCCAACAATTCGTAAGAATGTTGGTAGATGGCTGCACCATCGCCCTTATAGACGGATATAAAGAGAAGGAAAATTTGGAATGATTCAAGTGTGGCTCAGTGGCTCAGTTGGAGGAGCGGTCCCCCTGTAAGGGCCCCTCCCTTACAGGTTCGAGTCTCGCTTGAGCGTTTCATTTTTTCCAATGTTTTTCGAACTTAAAAGTTAGCATAATAAATGCTATAAAAAAATCCTTCAAACCTACTTATATGTAAGAATGGTTGTTATGCAAGTTTAAATCCATATAGATCCTAAACGGTCAGTCGAATCAAAAAATGTTGAGAGAAAACTAAAAATGACTTTTAAATAGGGTATTTGACTAAGTCGTCGATCCTTCCCAATACTGCTTAATATGATAGCTTGTTCTGAAAAAATATGCCTTGCAAAATAAAATATTGCATATAGATATGCTTTTCTGAAACTATGGCTTTTCATTAGTTGTAATTCCCAAAAAAAGTCAAAATATAAACAATCAAAATCAATTCAAATACATAACTTTTTAGATTCCTCATTAAATTGTAAATAACTTTTATTATGGACAATATAAGTGTAAGCGCAACGTAGACCGAGATAAATGCGATGTTATCTTGCACTCCATACATTTGCACTACGCGCTACCGAAGCGTGACGTCACAATTTCATACGATTTTGTATGGAGCGTTTTCGGGCGGCGCGACAAATTGAATTTTTCAAAATCAAATATCTTGAAAACTATTTGTCGTACGAAAATTTTACTTTTACAGGTCATTATATTATAAGACAGTGGTCATTTTTCGTAAGTAAAAAAAAATAGTCAAATAGCCCATACCTATTCAACGATACCCCACTTGACTTGTTGACTTTCATTTTTTGATTTTTACAATATGGCATCCAGTAGTCGCCATATTGTGCCACTCTGGTGACACACGCAGGACTAAGACGAATCGATTGACGCTTGAATCATAAAAATCGGCCCAGGCGATTGGTCTATAGTGCTTCAAAGAAACATACAAACATACTTACATACATAGGCTGCTAAACACATTACCACTCCCTTGCGTCGCGCAGTCGGATAAAAAATATTACGTAATCAAGACACCAACTTGTATGTTTGTCATACGATAGGAACAAAAGAAAAACCGAATTCGGTATGTGCGTATAATTTGCGCAGTAAAACTAGTATACCTAAAACTCGGTCCACAATGCAGCGACCTATAAATCGAAAGCGACTCGCCGGCGGTATCAAAATCAGGGTGTGGACATGAATATTTATTAGCAGCGTTTTAATTGTCGCTGCGTCGTATGCCTGTGTGGTCCTGCTAATATTCACACAAGCTGATATTGACGTTGGCGGCGAATCGCTGTCAATATAACGGCCGTTCCCAATAACATACTTACAGTTGAAGATAGATCGCAGCGATCGCAGCAGTCAAATTTGACGTATCGGCTGTTTAAATTGAAAACATGGTAACAGATTTTTTGCGGGAAAGCGCATCGCGGTATAATTTTATTTTCCGAAATTGGTGTGAAATAGGAATTACTATGTTTTGAATTTATACAGCCGAGCACTTTATCCGAAATTGCGATCTATCTTTAACTGTCAATATGGTATTGGGAACGGCGCTTAGTCGCTGCCTTGTGAACCGAGCTTTTTATGCTCTGTGCACACGGCAGCGATTTTGATTGCCGGCGATTTACTGTCTACATTATAGCGATTTTTCAGTATTTCTCAGTATTCTTTTCGTAGACGTGAATGTGTGTTGTCTGTTGTTACTTTTAAAAATTATGTCGGTAGCTTACTAGAGAGCGCTAGCAGCGGTTTGTGTCCAAATAAGCATCACATCCATGTCATTAATTTTTTCGTTAAAACCTCATAATTTTGTGATTTCAAATCTCTGTTTAAGTAATCCTTACGCTTAATGATCCACAATGAAGGTAAATCGTGACAAAATTCCATAAATACTGTCACAAAAGACCGGAGATATGAACAAAATTGCGTCATTCGTTCATAGCGATTTAATCGCTGCTAATATTTACGTTTTGGAAAAAGCTGGAAGAGGCCTTTACCCGAGAAGGGGTACCCGATCAACGGTAATGAAGAAAATTATGATAGTGAATAAAAGAAAATAGAAGAAACTAGCCATTTACCTATTAGTAATAATTACATATTTTAAAACGCATGTAATAACTTTTGTGGATTGGATATAAACTGGCTTACCTAATTATTATTATTACGAGTATTATATTTACGGACACGTGCTGATTGTGACGTTGGCGCTGGCGAATCGCTATTATATTAAGTCGCTGCCGTGTGGACCGAGCTTTACAACAGCCTGATATCCATTCAAGTTAGTTCAAGGTTGCACTACACTGTCGGTGGGGGAAACGTGAAGTTATCATATGTTTTATATGTGCCAAACACTCGGCCGAGCGCACTGTCTGTGTGTGATGTGTGTACAAAACGTATAGTCCATGATCTAACAGCTCATGCGCACCGTATTCTTTTATATTTTAGTGGTTGCGCAAAACGCGAGTGAAGTGAGTCTAGACACTGATATTGAAAACTTGTTTTTGTGTAGTGCTTAACATTACCTTCTAACCTAACCGGTAGTTGAATTTAATTAACAGTGAAGATACAAAATGTGGATTTATCTAGGATTTTTAGCAGTGTTATTAATATCACTTGAGAAAACTATCAGAAATGATCTAGACGAAGCAAGGGACAACATATACAAAGGACCAGATAAACAAAGCACGAATATTTATACCACTAAATACAATGATGCATGCAATAATGAAATAAAATTCCTAGATCTTTACTGTTTAAATAGAAATTGTTTGTTAAGATGCTGCAATGATGGCTCGGATTTATCTAGGTATGGTACGTGTGCAGAAGACGACTATACAACTAAATTTGTGTATCACCAAATATTCGTCTACAAATGGAGTCGGATTTGTCGCGAGACAAACGAGGGCTTGCCGCGCGAAATGGGTTGATGTAATCTATTTTGGGTTGATTTGAACTTCTTCTTCTGCGCCGTAACACTCAACGCGTACTGCGCATAAAGAGTAGAGGGAAGAGTGCATTCCATCCATCCTCCCGTGGCGTACTGACCGAATCACGGGAGAGTGCCCGGTACGGTTTGTTATGTAGCTTCTCCCCGGGCACAGTTCTTGACTCCCTACAAATTCTTGATCCATCCCCAGCCGTATTCTCCCCCTACGAGGCTGGCTTTCCACTTTGG
Source organism: Eilema sororculum (assembly GCA_914829495.1). NCBI lineage: Eukaryota > Metazoa > Arthropoda > Insecta > Lepidoptera > Erebidae > Eilema > Eilema sororculum. Next base: position 20,919,182 of record OU618545.1, on the reverse strand, counting down.
CGAACCACCCTAATGGGGTGTCTACCCTTACCTACTACAGTAACGGTACTGGAAGGGAAGAGAGCAGAGGTAAATACCTACTACGGCTACCCTACCCTACGTTAGTGGCACTTATAAACTTAAAATTAGGAGTGGTGCCACAACGCACCACAACGCGCCACTGCAGAGCTACTTCACGCCTCTATTTTGAAGGTGCTCAAAACCCAAAAAAATGTAAGATCTCAATGGACTACATTGCAAAAAAGCGTTTTGTGTACGTAAGCTAATTTCAATAATGTTCTTTAAATTGTCAATGTGTGCCATTTATAACGCCGCGTCGAAGTGACACTTGCTGCGTCTCAGTTTAGGGTTTGTATATAGTCTAAGGTTTTACCTTTGTATGCCATCAGCCAGTATCATAGTACTTTAAAGGGATATGACGCATTTGGTGCAGATGTCAAATTGTACACTATGCTCAAATGGTGAACTTAGCAACTGGTGCACTTCTCATATGGCACACTTCGCAACTGGTTCACTTCTCAATCGGTGCACTTCGCAAAAGGAGCACTTTTTAAGATGAGTGGAGATTTGGAAAAATTGGCTAAAAATGAAAGAATCTTTATTTATTCCTTTCCAGGGTGCGTCCCTAAAAATTAAATTAAGAAATGATACAGAACGATGGCTTGGTGCAGGACGTTTTGATTTTTGCGTCAACATCCATGTCGCTGCTCTCTTAGAAAATAGGAAGAACTTAGTATTCATTTACAAGTATAATAACGTCACAGACAACACATTCAAGTACGTCGTAGCAGGTAAGTAGTTTGAAGTACATAACCTGTAACTGTTCCAGTCCTCGATTATGTGGCACTGTCACCATCCATCACACGATGGGTGTTCTATTTGGATCCCCTATTTTGATTCCTCTGGTGATCTTATTGCCTTTTTTGCCAGCTCAGTTGGTCCCCAACTTTCCTGTCTATCTCGATATTTTCCTTGAAGCAACTCTCATCTGACCTCCACAACGAATTGGCAATATCATAGTTCTGCAGTTAAGACTAGTCAAACTTGTGAAGGCTCCTACACTCATCACAATCTAAAAGGTCCGCTTGGACAGATGTATTTCTCTACTCTATGGATAACGCTCATTAAGTTTTATATTTTTACCGATCGAAATGTTCTAAAATTAATCAAATTTTTCATTGACAGATACCACAGTGCTGGGTATAACGATTATTTGATATTTTCCACAGGCTATCAATAATCGGTTCAGGAAAAAACAAATCGATCTAAATATATTTTTCAAGGCCTTAGTTATTTAAATATTTACTAGTATTTGGGCCAAGAATTGATAAATTAGATACAATTATGTCATTTTTAGATTTCTTTTGCTAATTGTGTGAATCTTATTATGACAAAAATATTAAAGAAAAAAACCGTTCGTAACATGTCTCATTTGAAAATACCTACAACATCAAAGCATAAGTTACATTTCTAAACAGAACTGTAATCTGGACTTTACAATACATATTTAATGAATAGATTCAGAATATTTCAAAGAAGTTTTTTTTAAATAGTAAATCAAACTAACTGCTAAACTCTCGCGTTCCATGATTTAAGATAATAATAACGGGTATTAACGCAATCATGGTACAGGTACTAGGTAATAGGTAGTCAGCCTCTGACCACGGACGGTGTAACCTGGTCGAAACGTCAGGCAAATCAAAGGTACGTATGTACATATACCATGATCGCGTTAATTACCGTTCTTATTATTGTAAGTTAATTAGGTCGAGATATAAAAACACCGTGATGTTCTACAAAAGTGATATTTATTTCAGGAATGATAGTATCGTTACTAGTAATTGGTTATATAGTCTACCGTATGAGTAAAGTGCCGCGGCGAATATCTCGCTTAGATATATGGGCACTTATATTTACACTTACGGCTGCTTATATAACAACTACGGTGCAGTTATTAGCTACGAGGGCTGGCATCGTCACAGCGGCTGAGTGTAGAGTAATAAGTAAGTAATTTGTTCAGGATTTGTATTCTCTAATAGAAACTATAACAAAATACCTCTGTGGCATGGCGGTAGTGCACGCGACTGCCACGCAGGAGGCGCGGGTTCGATCCCCGCTCAGTGCAAATATTTGTATGAATGAATATGGCTATTTGCATTGGTCCGGGTGTTTCTACGTATAATATGTATGTATTTACAAAAAAAAAGTATATAAGTATGTTTATCCGCATTCTAGATTCCATAACACAAGCTATAAAAACTTACCGTGGGTCTATATAGCGTTGTGTAGAATGTTGTGAAATATTTATTATTATTATTACTAACCTCGAAATACATCGGGAAAAAGAAGCGTTCAAGTGGGACTTGAACCCACGACCTTTCCCTTACAGGGGCAATGCTTTTCCAACTGAAAAAGACGGATATATAGAGAAGTGAAATTTGAAGTGATTCAGGTGTGGCTCAATAGCTCAGTTGGAAGAGCATTCCCCATATAAGGCCAAGGTCGTGGGTTCAAGTCCCACTTGAGCGCTTCTTTCCCCGATGTACTTTGAATTTAAAAAGTTAGCATTTTTTTTAAGAATATTAGAACCGTAGTTACTAATATTCCGTCTAACCCCTCCAACTAAGCTAAATTGCTTGTGCTAAGAGTGGGTTCACGTCGGTAGTGTAATGATCATGATTCGAACCCGGAACCTCTCGACCGTAAGGCCGACTCCTTAACCACTAAGCTAAAAAATCATTAACCTTTTCATTATTATTTTCAGGTCCCTTCATATATTTTTTCGTTTTATCAATTTTCTTTTGGCTAGTTGCCATGTCTTTCCATTCCTCGTGGATGATTGGGTATGTTACTAATATTGTTTTTATCTGTTCCATAACTCTCGGGACTATGTAGTCCATATATCTTGGAATATTTAATTAATTATTTTTGCAGAAATTTCAAAAAGAATTCTATCAAAATCCACAAAGAAGTCGCCTCCTGTGCAAATTTCAAACGGTTTTGCATATTCAGTTGGCTAATTCCCTTTATTATGACGGTATACGCTATATTTGTGGACATGGTGCAACTCGCTACAATATGGAGGCCGCCTTTGGATAGCTGCCTAACAGAGGGTTTGTATGAAATTGGGAATTAATATAATTTTAAATAATTTTAACCTTCGAATACATAGGGAAAAATAAATCTTCTCGGGCGGGATTCGAACCCGCAGTCTTTCTCTTACAGAGGGAATGCCTTGACCAAGTCGGCTACCGAGACACGCCCGATGTGATTCAAATTTCCCTGCTATTTATCCGTTCTTACGGCGACGGTGGAGCTCTAATCTTAAGTTTTAACCTTATTAATATACGCTACTAACCAAGGGAGCGGAGCAGTAATCATAAATGTTAACAAATGCGGCAGCTTCCCCGGACGGACGGACAGACGGACGAACGGACGAACAGATCCACAGACAGACACGTCAAACTTATAACACCTCATTTTTTCCCGACTGTCAAAAAGGGTTGTTTTTCGCGCGTATCTTGTATGTATGTTTGTAATATTCTTTACTAGCTTTTGCCCGCGGCTCCGCCCGCGTGGATGTCGGTTATCGCGACCAAACATAGCGTATGTCCTTTCTCATGGTCTAATCTACCCCTATACCAAATTTCATCAAGATCGGTTCAGTGGTTTAGGCGTGAAAGCGTAACATACAGATAGACAAACAGACAGACAGAGTTACTTTCGCATTTATAATATTAGTATGGATTAGTATGGATTACATCATATCTTCCGAACTGCTACACGGATTTCAATGATTAATGTCTCAAACTAAAGGTATTTATCGCCCAAGTGTTCTTGGATACATGAAATATGAAATAAGAGCTATATGATGAACTTTTGACCCAAAATGTATGTTGTGAAAAAAATATTTTAAGGAGATAAAATTTATTTAAAGGAGATTACAAAAATATATAACACATATTGTACTATACAGTACTAAAAAAATAAAACAAAATACAAAACCCGACTGATACTTTTTTTTTTTCGTGCTGAAAACCCCTCGGATACCCCCCCTGCCGGAGCCGGAAGGGGAGGTTATGTCGGACTCGAACCGACTAAAACCGCACGCCGACTGTGGGTCTTGGTGCTAGGCCGGAGGTGAGGTTGTCATCGACATATCCCTCGCACCCCGGCTGACCCAGGGCCATCCCTTACGTCTGGCCCTCCTCAGGAGGGGGGACAACGGTATCCCCAACTCGCCCCCGGGATGGGTAGGCGGCGCGATCCGCGAGTCTCTCTCGCTCGCGCCGCCTCTCCCGTTCCGCCATCTCCTTCACGACCATTACCTGCTCGCTGAAGGAGACGCCGGCCGCCCACGCGTCCGCGCAGCGGACCATTGCTGTGAGCAGGGTGGCGAGGGTGAGAACTCTCACTCCCAGGGCCGCCACTAGCTCCCGCCTCGGTCCGGCCCATGCCGGACACTCGGTGAGCGTGTGCAGCCCTGTGTCCTCGCTCGCGTCGCAGAGATGGCACTCGGACGTTGGCTCCTTTTCGATCCGACACAGATATCGCCCGAAGCACCCGTGCCCGGTGATAATCTGCGTCAGTCGATACGAGAGGCTGCCATGTGGCCTCTCGAGCCATTCCCCCATGATGGGCCTTACCGCCTCTATGACGGCATGCCCTGCGCGTCGTTGCTCAAGTCGTCGCTCCCACTCCGCCACCATGATCCCGTGGAGCCGGGATCTCTCGGCCCGAATGTCTTCGGGCTCGGGATCGTATCCCCGCTCCCGCGCCTCCTTACGGAACCGATATAGTGCCGCAAGGGATCTCGCTTCCAGGATCCACGGTGGCGATCCGGCTAGGAGACTCGCCGAACCCGACTGATACTGAAAAGAAGTTTGATACCAGGCGGCACCCATTTGCAAATTTTGAAATTAATGGGTACCGCTTGCTATCAAAATTTGTCGATCTTTTCAGTATCAGTCGGATTTTTTTATTTTGAATAATTATTTTTTTGCGCCGGGTGTTAAAAATTGGCATATACGGCTTAAAGGCTATTAACAGACTTGTATTTAGATAATTTCGATGTTAATCTGTTTTCAGACGTAGGAACGCGGGTATTCATGTACATTCCAATAGTAATACTGACAGCCATAAGAGGCATCTTGTATGTGACGAACATGTATAACACTTGGAAGATGCAACGTACATCGGACAACATCCAGGATATATCAATATTAATGATCAGTAAACACAGGTATTCATTAAACTAATCTATATCTATACTATACCACAGATAAAATATCATAATTCTTTTACGAATGCACAATAAAGAAAAAAACATTATTGAATTTAACTGAATAAAACTAGTAATTGTAAATGTTATAGACAAAATGCATAATGTCTCTAGATGGCGCTTTTCTAAAATATCACTATAACACGAATTTTTTACATATTAAATTGACAATGAGTTTTATATGCTGCATGTTTTTAAGTTAAGTGATTCTTAATAGGGAAATAAACGTTTTATTTTTTTATTTCTTAAAATGAATCTGCTAGCGCCATCTATTAGCTTTTCAGTTGTAATAAAGATATTTTGTACCTGTTGGTACCCCGTGACTACACTAAGGCCCGTATGCAAGAGCGATACTTAGTCCTGAATCTCGATTTATAGCTAGATATAGCTAATTTCAAATATCTTGAACATAAAATGTGCTCTATACGCGCAGCACACGTTTCTTAGATGTATTTTGAAGACAGCACGGGGTGCTTCTGCGGTGGACGAGCGCAAATTCACTGTGCATAGATTATATTATAAAACAATCTGCGTGCGCCAGGGCTTTTTATATTTCGCGATTTAGGTCCAAAATCATATAATCACGCCTTTATGCCCGGAGGGTTAGGCAGAGGTGAATTAAGACTGTTTATACTGGAGATTGATGGCGCTTGGTGGAATTTGCTACACATATTGAATAACACACTTGTACTTTTCCACTGAATAATTCAGTGGAAAAGTACAAGTGTGTTATTCAATATATATAGAGGTGAATTAACATCCACATTTCACCAATCAAAGTATTTAGTCTCACGTAATAGGGTGAGCCTATTGCCTTATTCCTGGCACAATTGTAGACTCGAGCCATGCGTATGAGGCTGAGTCTGGACTGTATATATCTGTCTGATGTTAAACAGCCCTATCCCTGAGTCTCCTTGTATCACACCGCATGGGAAGAGACGGGGTGGCCAAATTTCTACTCTGCCGGGAACCACGTGGCAAGAATAATAATCGAGCTATATGAGAACAGGATGTATTCCAGATGGCAGTTCTTTATTGATAGAATCCAAGGCATTTATTTGCTTTACATTTTCATTTTTCAGCTATGTCGTCCAAATCAGACTTTTAATCATAATCGCAGTGAGCGGAGCATTGCAGCTGATACCTAACGTGCCCTGGACCATCTACTATACTATACATGTGTACAACATTGTCGTCGGCACTACAATGCTAGCTATGTTCGCGTATGAGAGATATACACACGATGTTCCTATTACCTGGTAAGATGTAGTTGCTTTTGTGTATAATTCAAATTGAAGTTAATTTATTTTCAATAGACTATTTGTGTTTTTATCGATTTACTCTTTAACATTTTAAAAAATGGAGAAAGTTTAAAAAAGTAATAATATTAAGGTAATTATGACACTGTGATAAAACCGTAAGATTTTAGTCGGATCACACATATCCACTTCATCTGAGTGAGTTTAACGCACAAAAAGAACAAATCATATTGGTGTCGGTTGCTCCTCTATAAGATTAATTAATTATTTTAAGACCTTTTTTGAATGAATTTTCAACAGTTCGTGATTCAGGTGTGGCTCAATAGCTCAGTTGAAAGAGCATTCCTCCTGTAACGGAAAGGTCGTGGGTTCAAGTCCCACTTGAGCATTTCATTTTTCCCGATGTAATCGTATTTTAAGAACTAATAATAACTGATTTTGCAGGTACAATTTTAGCGAGAAATTTAGCGAGTTTTGTGGAAAAGCCACCGGAACTACTACGGGAGATAGAAACAGTGATATAACAGTAATAGAGACAGCTCTTGAAGAAAGACAGCAATAACTAAACGTTATGAACATATCCAATGTCTCGTATTGTTGGCGTGGTGGTAGTGAACTCGACTGCTACGCTACGACACGCGTTCGATTTCCACTTAGTGCAAATATTTGTATGCATGAATATATCTATTTGCATTGGACTAGGTATTCCCGTGCCTCAGAAAGCACGATAAGCTGTAGGTCCCGGTTGTTAAACGAACATCTATGGCAGTCATTACGGGTAATTGAAGCGGCAAAAGGTCCAACAACTGGTCTACAACCAGACCCTGTACTTTGAGGTGAATACTGATACGACCGGGATGAACTCAAGGATGAAGATGACATTTATCTACATATGAAGTTACTTCTCCTGCCTGATTCATCAATGCAGAGTCTAAACTACTGGATATATTAACTTGAAATTTTTGCAATCGATGCCTTGGATGATGCAAGCATCCACTAATAGAGAATTTTTGGCAATTTCATTACTAAAGGAGGGAAAATAAACGATGAACGGTAGAAGAAGCATGAAATTTCTTATTAGCTGCTATGGTTCGAATGTACGTAATATCGCTAAACGGCTTTGCTGGGAGTGGATTCACGTCGGGACCTCTCGATCTCGATTAGGCGGACTCGATTAGGTCGATAGCTTAATGTAAATTTATTTAATTAAGTTGCCATATTATTTTGTACTATACCCCGTATATTATATTATTGTATTTTAGACAGATGGAAGTAGTGATTGCAAAATAATTTAAAATATCGATTAAGTTAAAAACCTTAATCGATAAATGAAAATATAGGTGTCATGATTTCATGTATGTTTATTACCTATCTATACATAAATAATAATAAAGCAGCAATACTAAAATCAATATAAAAATATTTTTTGGAATCAATGTATAAACACCGGGAATATCACTGAATATTCTAAACACCTCTGCGTACCCATTCGAAGGATATACAGGCGCTGTGGTATGAATAATGGCATAATATAATATGCGATTGCAGCACTCGCGGCTGATTTCCTGGTATTTATTAAGGAGTTCCGTGGTCTGTCGCTGAATCCCATAATCAGATCGTTATGAAATTAACATGCGACCATTTTGGAATAAACCTCTTTCAAATCAAGAAATAATTTTGTAACTCTACATTTATGATGGAGCCATGCGCGTACAAAGTAATGTAATAATTTTAATTATTTTCTGTACATAGTCGATATCGATTATTACATTTTCTACATAAAACACAGTCGATCGACTACTACATCCCTAAATTTGCTTTCTAGTTGACGTGACGTTGTCAATAAAATATGACGTATTGGCGCCTAATTTTTGTTCGCATTTTTAGGTATTGACGCTAGAACAAAGTTATATCGACAACTGTCAGTGAGCTGTCTAATATACAATAAATGGACGGAGTATAGTTATATTTATTTTGTACTAGGTGTAGGTAATTCAAATTGGAATTGGGTATTATCCTATAGGTAAAGTAAATTATCTAACCGAGCTTATTAAATTAAGGATGGTAAAAGAGCGATAAACGTTGCTTCGGTTCTTATTTTATAGTTTTTATTTATTTTTAATCATCCACTCAACCTATAATAGTAACTGATTTGACCATTAAATTACTATTGAACAAAGTGAGCATTTAATTTTGCTATTGGCCGGTAGATAGAAAATAAAGAAATGGGCGGGGTCTTACCTCTTCACCACCCCTCATCCAACAAAATCTAATAATACCTACTCTCTGTATTTGCAATTTGCCGTAAACACAAGTTATTTATATTAACTAGTACATGGAAAATTAAAAAGTGGACGGGATCTAATCTAAAAATCTAACCCTTTTTACCACCTTTCACCCCCGCAACGTGTTACGCGTCAAAACACCTCCTCTCTGTGTTTGCTCTGTGCCGTACACACAAGTTATTTCTAGTAAACAGTACCTACATAGGAAATAAAGAAGTGGGCGGGTTATAACCCCTCTTCACCACCTTTCACCCCCGCAACGTGCCATGCATTGTCCACAAACACGTCTCTGTATTTGCTCTGTACCGTAAACGCAAGTCATTTCCATCAACCAGTACATGAAAAATAAAAAATGAGCGGGATCTAACCCCTTGTTACCCCCGCAAAATGTCACGTGTCAAACACCTACTCTCTGTATTTGCTATGTAACAAACAGAATGCTGACTAACCTGAGATACCTATAGTAGTCTATCAGGTACCAGGGCCTGTAGAACTGGTCCTGGAACGAGTTCTCGCCGTGTCGTATGTAGGTGGTCTTGCTGATGTAGCAGCCGTGGAGGTGGACGCGAGGGCGCTCCACGTACATCTGGCGCCAGGAGTTGAAGCCCGAGGCTCGGGGGGTGCCGCACTCGATACCCCAGGTCCTGGGGACATTGAAAAACATAGTCAAACCAATGACTTTTTATAACTGTGGAATGAACTCCTTACCGTGGTTTACCCAAGCGACTACAATATGGGGTTCTTTAAGAAGGGCATTAGGTTTCTTCAGTAGGCAGCGCGAGTGTAACGCCCCTGGTGTTGCATACGTCCAAAGGCCGCGGTAACCACTTTCCATCAGATGGGCCGAGTGCTTGTCTGCCACCTAAGTGGTATAAAAAAATGATTTACTAGAAAAGATACGCCCCAGTAACGCCCCTGGTATTGCATTCATCCATAAACCACGGTAACTTCTTTCCATCAGGTCGGCCGCGTGCTTTTCTGCCACCCAGGTGGTATAAATCAATGCGTGGTCCGCACTCTAAAATGGCGACATAATAAAAAGTTTAAAACTAAAACCCGACTACTGATGAAAATCACGCTCTAAAAAGTATCAAACAAGAATCAGTGATACGTCCATCGGACGATCAAGACGCTTGTAACGATACCTCATTTGTTTAGTTTTAATAAGTAGTTGAGGAGTTATAAGGGAGCAAATGAACAAACAAAATACATAGCCTGTCAAAATCATAACCCTCCTTTGGGTACGCCGTAGTCGGGTAAAAATGATGACGTTCGTCATATTCTTATGCACCAATCAGAGACGCTACACACGCGAAGCAATGTGGTACATGGATAAGAACATACAACCATCGCAATAAAATATTCACAGATTACAGATTACATATACAGATTACATATACAGATTACAGATACATTAAAAAATGCAAATACTCACTTGACACACAAAGAGCGCCATATATCAGGCTCCCTCGCCATGACATAAAGCCCACGACACACCGCCGACACTCGCTCCAATGAGGCGGCGTCTAGGTCTGAGCTTACGACCCATCGGAGAATCACAAGAATCACTTCATAAGGTAACCAGGAGATGTGGGCTCCCTGCACAAATAAAAATATCCAGAGAACCCAGAATACTACCCTGTGGCACACCTCATCTGATAGGATTTCTATTTATTTTTTATTCAATGATCTACAGTATTATATAAAAGATATAAAGGATATAAAAATAACTTCTAATGCAATTACATTGATAGCTCCGTCAACGCATCTTTCAAGCAAAAGCAAACTGTGACACACATAATCAAACGCTTCTGACACGTACAAGATGGTGCAAACAAAGTTTTTTTCAGCGAGTTATTAAATAAAGGCTGACGCTGTACTGCACCCTAGATACGCGCAGCGTAGCGATAGGTTCTAAAGAAAGAGTAAAAAGACCATGAGTCGCAAGCGAGACACCGCCGTGAGTATTAGCGCGGGACTGACCAAATCTGATGCTCTATTGATCGATACTCCCCCGTGTCACCACACACATACCCAAGGCGGTCGTTCTATAATTGTGGTATATCCTACCTTCGTAGCAAATTCTGGTTCGCATAACACTCCTTTCCTGGCCAGGATCCTCTGCAATCGTGTAAGCAAATCCTCTCCTTCTACGGCATCCTCGTCATCACTCGGATGGAGATTATCTACCGAAGGAGGGACTTCTCCTGTCTCCAATTCCTCTGTAACACAGCAAAGCACAATTCTATACTAATATTATAAAGAGGAAAGATTTGTATTTTTGTATGTAATGAGTAAACTCAAAAACTACTGAACCGATTTCAAAAATTCTTTCGCTATTAGAAAGCTGCATTATCAAGTATCAACATATGCTGTATAATTTATTATTATCATCACGCTACTAACAGCTATGAACGGGATCAGAATTCCACGCGGGCGGAGCCGCGAGCAACAGCTAGTCTTCTATAAATCCAGTATGCTACAATGTGTCACACAAGTCGCAGTCATCAACATGACGACACTGTGTCACATAGTCGTCAATATGACGACACTGTGTCACATTGTCGTCAATATGACGACACTGTGTCACATAGTCGTCCATACGACGACAGTATAGTCAAGGTAAAACGTCATACCTTCTGGTGTATCAGCTCGCAACTCGTCATAGAGGCGCGTTTCAACATCAGGCAAAATTTGCATGGCACGTTTGTAATGTTGGATTGCTTCATAGAGCTTGCCACTGCGTTCCAGCTCCACCGCGCGTAAAAACAATTGTTTTGCCTAGAAGAATAAATAATCTTGATTGGTTGACATAACATAACATAACATAAACTCACGCCTGTATTCCCCGAAGGGGTAGGCAGAGGTGCTAGCACCCACATTTCGCCAGTTTATGTTTGGGTCCCAATGTAATAGGTGGCGAGCCTATTGCCATTAACCGGGCACTTATAAACCTGCGATAAATACACACATAACTTCGAAAAGCATCGGAAAGTCATTGGTGTGTGCCATGGTAAACCTGGGATCGAACCCGAGACCTCGTCTCAGCAGTCTATTACCCATACCACTAGGCTAGGTTGAAACATTCCATAATCTTGAACTACAGCTGTACTACAGTAAATCCAACTAAAGAACTTCCAAAATGAAAATCAATTTAAATAAAAATTAATGGCCATTACACCACCGTCGTGAACCCACTCCTAGCACAAGCAAATTAGCTCGGTTGGAGGGGTTAGAGGGAATATTAGTAATATCAATTCTAATATTCTCTTTATAAAAAAACTATACTATACTATTTTTACTTTGGAAGTACTTTAAAAAACTACTGTAATACTGAACTTCTTCTTCTTCTATTGTGGCGATGGTGCCTGTTCAGTATTTTGGCACCTCAAAATACTGAACTAAACATCTTTCTTTACGTTTTCAACATGATACATAACTGCAATGCTTAATCTACAAATGACCTTTACTTTAGCCAAAAAAGCCACTCCTTTGCACATTCCCGGATTCTTCACGTAGAGTGTGAATCAATTGATCCGAGCGGTACCATATTCAGATGATATCTCTAGAAGACTATTTTGACAGATACAATGAAAAATAAATAATAGACCATAATTGATCTAAGCTGTACCTTCTCATCATCAGTGAGTGGTTCAGTCTCTTCTGGTTTAGCGAGTGGAGGTGGTTCTCTGGTTGGTGTGGGTGTGGCTTCGAGTTCCCGCTGCCATTGCTGACGGAACATAGACAACTCATCATCGCTCCTGCTTTCAGGTTTCTGCAAAATTCATAAGGATATTAATTAAGACAGTTCTCAATAAAAGCAAAAAAAAAAAGTTTACTGAGCTAATTTGAGCATGCCGTAAAGGAAAACCAGTCTGGTTCAATATAATAAATACTGTGGAAAAAGTACAAGAGTGTTCTCAATATGTGGAACTACTATTTACTTATCTTTACTTCTCATACTATTAACTTATCTATATATATATATATATATATATATCAGGTATATATATATATATACATCTTGAAGGACATGTTGCGTCCTACATGGCGTTATTTACCGATGATGCTGCGTCCGACTGACTTTGTGCGTCCGGAATACGGACGCAAGATTGACCGACCCTCATTTTTAGCCCAATGGTCCCTTATGATCCTTAGAATGCAATGGCGAAAAATTGGCATGGACGTAATTCCATCACTACAATGCCTTTTAGCGTATAATATAGTTCCGCCATCGTCCGACTGAAATTTGGAGGACACTAGTGTTCAGCGTATAATTTACCACGTATACTTTGAGTTCAGTTCACCGATCTTATCGTGTCCATTGAATATCGTATTTGTAAAGTTTTTATCATGTTTTCGTGACAACAATCTTGCGTCTCTTAAACATCCTTAAACGTGCACTAGGTACGGTGTCTGAGGGGCCTCCTCGGGGTTCACGAGGGACGCATGGCGCGGGGCGCGGAGCGGCAGGCTTTAGCGCGCTCGCGTACCGAAGTTTGTAAACCAACAGACATGTGCCGGCCGAGATGTAAGCTTATCTGTTCACACCAGCCTGTGTGAACAGAGTGTATCTGTACCACCCCCACGGAGACCCCCCCGACTAAAACGCACGCCGTCTTGGGTCCTTGGTTGCCGGAGGTGAGATTGCCGAAAGCATATCTCTCGCACCCCGGCAGACACTTCGGGCTGTGGGGACCTCGGTGTCCCCATCTAGACCCGGGTACGGGGAGGCGCACTTGGTGGCACCGCCGCGGCCTGCTTCTGCTAGGGTGACAGGAGACTCCGCCGTTCACCCCTAGGCCAGCGCTCATGGAGGACGGAGGTCGTTCCGCGACGACCGGTTCGCCTTCGCTCTTCGTGGGCTTCCCGGGCCCGTAGTCTAGTCCGGACCCGACCGGCCGCCTCCTTCTCGAGCATTAATTGCTCGCAGAAGGAGGCGGCCGCACCCCAAGCGTTTGCGCAACGTACCATCGCTGTGAGCAATGTGGCGAGTGTGAGGACTCCCACCCCCAGAGCCGCCACTAGGACCTGCCTGGGCCGCCGTGTCCCACGCCGGGCACTCGGTCAGCGTGTGCAGCTCTGCGTCCTCGCTCGCATCACAGTGATGGCACTCGCAAGTTGGCTCCTTCCGCATCCGACACAGGTAGCTCCCGAAACACCCGTGTCCGGTAATCACCTGCGTCAGCCGGTACGAGAGGCTGCCGTGTGGCATCTCTAGCTATTCCTCCATGATGAGTTTAACCGCTGCTATTACGGCGTGCCCTGCGCTTGGTCACCCAAGTCGTAGCTCCCACTCAGGGTGGAGATGGGACCTCACGACCCGAATTTCTTCAGGCTCGGGTTCCCGGCTTGGCTCCCGCGCCTCCTTTCGGTACCGAAAGGGTTCTCGCATCCAAGTTCCACGGTAGAGATCCGGCAAGGAGATTCGCCGCCTCCAAGGATATCGTGCGGTACCCCATAATGTCCCTGCTGGCCATTGCACGCTGCGGCCCACGCAGCAGACGCGCATTGTGGATCGTCAGGGTCTCCGCCCATATCGGGCACCCATATAGGGCAATGGACCGCAGGACTCCTGCGTAGAGTCTCCTGCAAAAGTCATCAGGCCCCCTTTTTTTTATACCACTTGATGGCAGACAAGCACACGGCCCACCTGATGGAAAGTGGTTACCGTGGCCTATGGACGTATGCAACACCAGAGGCGTTACACTCGCGCTGCCTACCCTGAAGAAACCTTCTAATGCCCCTCTTGAAGAACCCCATATTGTAGTCGCTTGGGAAAACCGTGGCAGGGAGTTCCTTTCATACCGCACGGTGCGCACCGTATTCGGATGCAATGTGTGGGGATGAATTCCCTGTCTATGGCGAGCGGTGCGATGATAGAATGTAGCTGTAGGCATCATGTCAAATAATTCATCTGAGCACATAGGCGGTAGAAAACACACAGTGAAGCAAAGTCCCTCCCGAGGCTGAGAGGTTCCACATCGCCTGCGAGTATGGGACTGTCGACGAGCCTCAACGCACGTCTTTGTACCGAGTTGAAAGGGTTAAGCTGGCGTGCGGGCGCTCCGGCAAAAAGATGACAGCAGTACTCCATGTGGGGTCGAACCTGTGCCTTATAAAGAAGGAGTCGCTGCCCCGCAGTGAAGTACTGCTTCGCCCTGTTAAGAACTCCAAGTTTCGGTAATGGTAAGCCGTGTGCCCAGGAATTGCGGCGCTACAATATATGGGGTTTTCTTAGCGGTGAATACACCCCTTATGTTGGGCAGCAGCAAGCGGCAGCTATGTCCTTCAATTTGGGGGCCAGTCTTCGGCGATGCTCCCCGAAGATCCACCGGCCGTCGAGCACGAGCCCCAGATAGTTCATCTGGGGCTTGATGCCGATGGAAATGTCTCTCACTATGAGGCTGGAAACTTCCGGTGGCACGCGCCGAGGCCCATGAAAGAACATGGCCTCGGTTTTATACGGAGCCACCTCCAGACCCAGCCACCGGATCCGCTCCACGACTTGGGCAACCGCGGTCGTGGCCTTCATGGTCGCTTCGCGGTATGTAGCCCCGCACGCCGTCACCAGCGTGTCATCCGCATAACACGTGACGGCGGCACCGTCCGCGAGCTCACCACGAAGAACCCAGTAGTAACCGATGTTCCACAGTAGCGGTCCCACGACCGATCCCCGCACGACATCTCTCGCCGACCGAGCCCGGTCGCATTTGGGTACAACAAGGGGGGGGGGGGGGGGGGGCTGCTGGCAGCGGCGTTGTGCACCAGTGCCACCGATTTGTCTAGGTCGGTTTCCCAGGCAGGCCCGATAAACCGGTGAGTGTACGGCTTGGCGACAGCGGCGACATTAATGCCTCACTGTGCCATGCTCTGGAGCAAAAGTGCCTGAGCATCAACACAGTGGTTCGCATTCGTCTGCAGGACGCGGAGCTGAGGATCCATTATGGAACTGCCAACCGGCTTCGGCCTCCCCGCGGTGCAGGCCTTGGCACCAGCCCTATGGTCGGCCGGCTTGCCCTCTGCTGCACACCTGAAGCCGTGCAACGGAGCTTCGCAACTACCGGCCTTATGATCGGGTTGGCTACAGTGGAAGCAACGGTCACCGACCGTTACCTTCGGAAACTGGCCTCCACCGTGCACTGCACCCCCACGTGGCTCACCGACAGGCACCGGAAGCACCGTGCTGGTCGGGCCTACAGGAGCCGTACCTGCACCATCTGGAAGCCGCCAATAAGCAGGCCCCGCCCATCGGCAACCTTTGGGGCTGCACGCGTTGGGGCTCTCCGACGCCTCCACCGTCAACGTAATGACGACGGCCGTCAATCGTGGGGCGCGGAGCTTCCTCGGCGCTGTTGCCATCGCGGCAGCCTTGGCCCTTCTGGCCATTTTGGCTGCCTTTTTGGCGGCGTTCCGTCTCTGCTTGGCGGCTCCAGCTACCTCCCAGCCCCCTTACGGGGGCTCGGGGATTCACCCAGAGCCGGGCCGGGGTCCGGGGTTGCCCTTCCCCTTATCCTTGCCCTGAGCGCGACCCACGATTCTGGCTCTGCTGGTCGAATTGGCGGCTTCACCGGTTGCGCTGTTTGCGCTGGCCGCTCCGGCTGCACCGGCCGCCCCGCCAGAGCAGGGTGCGCCGACCGCTCCGGCTGCGCCTTCCGCATTGACCGAGTCGCCACTCCCGGCAACTCGGTCCCTTCTCTTGAGGGCCTCCAGCTCCGCCGTAACTTTTTGGAGTTGGCGTCGGGACTTGGCCTCCCGCCGCTGTGCCTCAGCCTCCCTCCTCGCCTGTTTTGCCATCTGGGTGGCCAGACCCTCACCGGCAGCTGCGATCTGCTCTACGCATAAGCAGAACCTACAAAACTTCGAGCTAGCGTTGAATGGTGTTGCAATAAGCAGGGACAGTCATATTCGCTTCCTGGGTCTCATATTGGATGAACACTGTAACTGGAATCTGCATGTAGATACAGTATGCAAGAGAGTAAATAGATTCGTGTTTGCTCTACGCCAGCTTAGAAATACAACTTGCGAAAAAACAGCTCTTATGGCGTACCACAGTCATGTTGGCTCAATCTTAAATTATGGCATATTACTGTGGGGTAACTCAACCGACGTAGACAGTGCCTTCATAAAACAAAAACTCGTCAAAAATGATTATATTGCTTTTTAACCCCCGACGCAAAAACGACGGGGTGTTATAAGTTTGACGTGTCTGTGTGTGTGTGTGTGTGTGTGTGTGTGTGTGTGTGTGTGTGTGTCTGTCTGTGGCATCGTAGCTCCTAAACGGATGAACCGATTTGGATTTTGTTTTTTTTATTTGAAAGGTATATTAGTCGGGAGTGTTCTTAGCTATATTTGAAAAAAATCGGTCCAAAATGGCCGCCGCTACAAAATGGCGGAGTATATAAAAATTTCACAAGTCCCTCAATATGGGTATCAAATGAAAGGGCTTGACTAGTAGATAAATTTAAAAAGTATAAAATAAAAATTAAATTAAAAATTTAAAAAACCCCCGTCACAAAAAACATAAAATCCAAAAAGTTGAAAATAAATTGTGTTTGCCCTTTAACTTTGATATAAGTACCTATTAATATTTTGTTTCAACCTTTGCCATGTCGGGGGGACCATGTCTCGTTCCGGTAATATGATGGAGTGCTTTAACAGTCAGGGTCCCCTGACATGGCAACGGTTGAAACAAAATATTAATAGGTACTTATATCAAAGTTAAAGGGCAAACACAATTTATTTTCAACTTTTTGGATTTTATGTTTTTTGTGACGGGGGTTTTTTAAATTTTTAATTTAATTTTTTTAAGATTTTGTTGACCACCAAAGTGAAAATACCTACGCTATACATTGTCAATTTTGTATGCTAACTATTAATTATATTTATTATCTATGCCTGGAGTCATTATAAACCCTTATATAGGTGGAAGCCTCTTGGCTGATAAGCTGGATACAATTATTCAAAAACAGTATTCGGAACCAATCTGTATTCAATAGTAGATGGATGTCATTTAGTTATTATAATCATTATGATATATGCAGAGCATTATACGGAATTGATTTAAACATACATTCGGATGGAGGCGGGAATGTGCATGCAGTGTTTAGTAGGTATACGCAGGTATTCAGTGTGCAAGAAAAATTTAAGAGTGAACGGACGCACAAATTCAGCTAGAAATATTTAATTTGAATATCACCATTTAATGTTTAAATTAAATTTGACGTCGACTACTGATATGATACTGATGAAAACATCTTACATACGCATTGAAAACATTAAAAATCTCACTACATTCAGTGGACGCCGCAGGGTGGTAGTTTGTAAAGACGCAAGAAGTCCTTCGCGATTTATATATATATATATATATTAGCTGTAATATATATATATATATATTAGCTGTAAGTTTTCCGAAAAAAAAAAAACAATGGATGAATCCACCAAGTGCCGTCAATCAACAATATTTATACTGTGTCAATGAAAGTATTTTTTGTTAGATTTCTTATATATCACTTTCAAAAATCACTACATAGATTGTGCAATCTACAAAGCCAATTTGTTTTTGAAATTGCAAATGAGGTGGACCACAAAGTGAGCCCGTTGCTATGAGCATAAAGATAAGAATTTGAAACTATGTAATTTGGTAAAAGTACATTCCATACAGCCTTTTACGGGCAAATTAAAGTAATTAATAGTTTTGAACTATTTCAACAAACCTGTATATCATCTCGTACATTTAAATTGTCGAGATTACTGGCTACTTGCAGAACTTCCTGCTGAAGGGACGAGGAAGAATCTTCTGGCTCTTCCCCCTCACATTCACCTCCGGATACACCGGCACTTGTACCAGAAGACTACAAAAATAATGTATGCTTAATTATGTTACAGTGTCAAACTTACAAAACTAGGGAGCGAGGCCAAAAAGTGTCCAAAGGATTTGCTTCCCTGTCATCTTGTCTTACAGTATGCTTTGATGTGCCATATGTAAGGTATAACATCTATATTGGTATATCCTATAAGATAGTACATACAAACATATAATCACGCCTTTTCCCAGGAGGGTTAGGTTGAGGTTCGGTCCCATGTAATAGGGGGTGAGCCTATTACCATAATATTCCGGGTACTATGCTTGACTTGAGCCTGTATCTGATGTTGCTGCCTATTTCTGTCTAATGTTAAACAGCCCTATCCCCTAGTCGCCTTGTACGACACCGCTTGGGAAGAGATGGGGTGGCCCAAATTGTTCTCTGCTGGGAACCACATGGTTAATAATAATAAGATATTAAGCAATGATTTATAATAAAAGAC
The DNA here is from genome assembly GCA_914829495.1 of Eilema sororculum. Lineage (NCBI taxonomy): Eukaryota > Metazoa > Arthropoda > Insecta > Lepidoptera > Erebidae > Eilema > Eilema sororculum. The sequence continues at coordinate 20,900,049 of OU618545.1, read as the reverse complement.
TTTTAACTTTAGTAAATATTTTAGTCTAGTCTAGAACCATTTATAGCACCTTCTTTATAGGCTTACAAATAAAAAGAACAATATCCTAGATAGTTTATAGCATCAAGGTTAAATTTAGATGTGATATTTTGACATTTTTTTATTTTATGACCAGCAGATAGCGAGTCGGGGCCGTCGAGGGACTGTGTGGTTATTCTAGTTTGTCATTCAAATATTATTTAGTTAAATAAATATAACATATAGAGCCTACATATTCATTTTGATAATATTTTTCGTCTAAACCGCTAAAGTATGTGTAACAAACAACATCGTACCATTTTTACAATAAAATAAGTTCAAGGAATCTTTCAGAGCTGCAGGCTTGCTAATAGCGCTATAATTAGTTGGATAATATTTATTCGTAGCAAATCAACTTTTAAAATTGCGCAATTCAGAAATTATTATAAAAATATTGAAATCAAATCAATCGAGCGTTCCAGTTTTTCAAAACTGATAACAGTTGTGACAGCTGACACCTGTCATCGCAAATTGCTTTGCATTAAATAGTGCATTGCATATCTATTTCCACTCCACATCAGGAACTTGAGACAAAAGACGGGTGTTTAAAAAGCCTTTAATTTCTTGAGCCTTAGCAGCCTATACTAATTTTTACGTCTTTCTATTGTTATTATTTGTATATCCTGGAGCTCTATAAAAGTTCGTGTTGCCTATTTCAAAGTAAAGTAATAAAAAGCAGATTTACGCAGTGAAAGTGAATTGGGCCCATAACCTGCTAGAATAAAAATTATAGCAGAGTGCGCAGTTGATTGGTTTATTTAACTGTTTAAATTACGAAAAATTCGAAAAACATCGGAAAAAATTAAATTCTCAAGTGAGACTCGAACCGACGACCTTACAGGGGGAATGCTCTTCCAACTGAGCTATTGTGAGCCACACCTGAATCATTTCAAATTTTCCTTCTCTTTATATCCGTCTTTGAGGGTGACGGTGGAGCCATCTACAAACATTCTTACGAACTGTTGGAAAACTGTTAAATCCTCCCGTATTATCAAACACGTTCTTAGTAGGTATGGGACTTCTTGTAGAATACTTCTTTAGCTGAATTTGTCAAAATCCGACACATGTCGACCGTATACTAATCTGTGCCACAGATTAGAAGATATGGTATCTGTGCTGCCGAGTGTCTCTAGCAGCGTTGCCAGATTGTAACTTTTGGTACAATTTGCGTAACTTTTGACCCTCTTGTGTAACATCTCCGTAACATGACTCAAAATGTAACTTTATTGTAACTTTTGTCGCATTGGTTTGGGTCAACATCAGTCAGAATAATTAGTGTTCTGATATTATTATTGTTCAATATTATTCAATTCGCTATCCGTATCACCAGTAATACCAACCTTGGTATTGTTAGAGAAATCGTTTTTCCCAGTAATAAAGTTTACTTCTGTTCGAACAACTATCAATCAAAGAATAATATAATATTTTCAAATCATTCATTCATTTTCATTCACTAGTGTGGTAGAAATCAATACATATTATATTATATGAATCTACTGTGGACGAGCAATTCTCATAATTTAAAAAGACTTTGTCTTGATTCGATTCGAAAATTTCAATAAGAAAGTACCTATTTAAAAAAGAAATTGAAGGTTAAAAAATATTTAAATAATTTACCAAATAATTATATTACCTGACACTGGCAATTACTCGAAGAGTAAGCCATAGAAAAGTTTTGGCACGAACACTGAAGAGAACGCAACTTGGTATTATTTTATTTTCCAAAATTGGTGTCACTCCTAGTTTTTATGTATAAAAATGGTGGATTTTTAGAAATAAAATCTTGGACAATGCACACACGTGTAGGAAATTGGCATATTACAGTGAATTGTGACTCTTCGGGTTAATTCCAACTCTCCCTAGTAAGCTTTTAGTAAAGTCCCCACAACTTTACTGAAGACGCAATCATCTCATTCATCGTCATCATCATCATTAACAATCATTTTAACCAAAGTAATATACCACAAAATAAGACTTGATTTATAGGTCTGCCTACCATTGTCATACAATCTTAAAAAAAGAGCCATAGCCAATACATTGCCGTCAACTTGTGAGTAGCTATAAATCCAGTAGGTAAATACTTTATTATTTTGTTCGTAGAGTCAATTATCTAAGTCTCAGTGAACTGACAATGTTTCAAATGTGATCAAAATCAAAATATTGTTTGGTTAGCAGTCATTTTACTCGCCACTTGTGGTACCATCAGCGGTATATACATAAAAAAAATCTAACAATTCCTGCTTTTCCTTTGAAGCTTAATGACTTAATGGGACTGAAAACATTTTAGATTAAGTGTAATAAAGTGTTATTTATACTGTTGATTGATGGCACTTGATGGAATTCATTGTTACACATATTGAGAACACTTGTACTTTTTCCACTGTATTTATTCTGTTACACCTGACCGGTTTCGCCTTACGGCATTCTGAAAGGTCTACATTTACCAAAGGTTTTGTATGTTCTAATTTATAACTACTAACCGAAGAGTCACAATTCACTGTAATAATGTTCTAAGTTTTAGAATTAGAACATACAAAACCTTTGGTAAAGGTAAACCTTTGAGAATGCCGTAAGGCGAAACCGGTCAGGTGTAACAGAATAAATACGGTGGAAAAAGTACAAGTGTTCTCAATATGTGTAATAAAGTGCCTTTAGAACGTTTGTATTGAAGTTTTCCTCGTGAAATAAGGAAACGTTAGTATCGTAACTTATACCCCGAAAATGTAACTTTTTAAGCAGTCCTGTGTAACATTTGACAACATTCCACTGGCAACACTGGTCTCTAGTATATATAATAATCTATGGCCGAGTGCCGACATTGCATGATGTTGACTTTGTAGTAATACAGTGAAGATGATACAATAATTTTGAAAATTTTCTTTAACTATTCCTTCTACTTGCACCTTCACAAATACCTACCTACAATGAAATTATCGTCGTTTAAAGAAAACATATAACATGGGATTTCTAAGAGATGTATTGTCAATCAAGATCCCCGTGTTATCTTACTGTTGCTTCTATATACCGATAAAAGAAGCTTCATTTATAATTGGATTGTTAGGAGTAATACCCGCCACATATTGTTTTATCCTCGCCACGCCACTATGCAACGTATACTTAGGAGAACATGGTCTACCAGTGTCGTACATTCCTTTCATTGAATCTGTTCATGGTATTTTAGGAACTATTGTATTTGTGAGTTCTGTAATTTTAGTTATTGCTGTTGTAGAAGGAATTATGAAATTTTATGTTACCTATTTAAGGATCATACCGGCGTATATAGCCGGTAGTTTTGCTACAGCAATATTCATTGCTACTGAAGCTGTGAAAAATAACCACATACCTTTTGGTGTTATATATTTTATTTTAGGTATGTTACAATTAATAATGTCAATATATTTTTGGATCGTCGTGAAAAGTATGTTATTTGTGAGGAAAGCCGATGATAATGTGATTAATATTAATATTACAATAATATAAAATTTACAGTGTGCCTGTTTCTCAACGTGACACAATCTATTACAGAAGTATAATTAAGTATTCCGTGATTTATTTCTACTAATATTTTAAATGCTATCTACAAGCTGTGGTGGTGGAGACTATGGGTGGACTGGGCGAGCGCACACGGCCTCGGGGTGCAAAGGGTCTCGGGGCCTCGCCTCATAGCCAGACTCACGCACTGGGTATCGAGTTATAGCAAAGCAAGGCGAACTACGAGTGGCCCTTACAGCAGTAACTTTTGTTTCAACATGTGTAATAAACCTGAACACAGATGAATAAAATTATAGTTATATTGCAAAGTTATGACTAAGTAGGTATAATGGATGCATACGTTACTTTATATTAAGCTTTTGGGATGCATAGAAAACGCCAAACGGAATATGATGTTGGTTGGATGTTCTGCAGTGATTGATCCTGGGGTCGCTCCTACTCCTGTAGATATGTAGTTTTGAGCATGGGATACGACTGGTCGTATCCCATGCTCAAAACGTGGTAACATGGGGACGGTGCCACCGTCTCGTGCTATGCAGACGACAGGAAAGTGATGATGAGCGTTGCCGTACACCACGAACTGACCCTAAGGGCTACGACCACCCAAAGTTATGGAGCGAATCCGGCGGCTGAGTCTCAAGGTGGCTCTGCACAAAACCTAAGCCGTGTTCTGTTATGCACATCGGCTCGCGCCACCTGCGGGGTCCAGCCTTATAGTGGGAGATACTCTTATCAGCAGCAAGGGGCTCATGCTCGACAACCAGTGGGACTTCGAGGCGTTTCTCCAAATTCTGGCTTCCATAAGGTACTACTGACGTTCTTGCACGGCTGCTGTTCAACATGAGGGGGCCGGATGACTGCTGCAGGAGACTCTACGCGAGAATTGTGCGGTTCATGGTCCTATATGAATGCCCCATATGTGCAGAGACTCTGAAGGCCAGAGACGTGCAGAAACTGTGTGCTCCACAGAGCATCAGGGGGTAACTCTTTGTTAACTACTACCTGCATAGGTACGGGAGCGGGAACTCGACCCTGAACAAGAAGAAATGCAGAAAGTCCCAGCTTAACAGGGACATGGTAGTGGAATGGGAGATACGACTTGGGTAAACACGCGCAGGGCACGCCTTAATAGCGGCAATAAGACCCATCATTAGGAAACGGATAAAGAGGCCACATGGCACGGCCTTTCATACTAGCTGATGCAGGTGATCACCGGGCACGGGTGCTCCAGGGTTTCCGCGTTAGACTCGGAAATAGGCAAAGTCCGATTCATGGGAGTTTTGCGCACTCTAAAAATATGAGGTGCCCGCGAATTATCTCTTGCCCACGTTAAGTTTAGGTCTTGCGCCGCTACTTAACTACTAGTAGTATAATTACAGGGAGTGCAGGTTTGATTCCCGTTCAGCCAGTGCAAAAATATTTGTATATGTCTGAGTATTTCCGTATCTCAAAGAGCACTTTAATTGGTGGGCCCCGGTTGGCTTACGAACTTCTAGGGCAACGTTACCACAAGGTCAGATTCTACGATATTGCCAATTGGTTGTGGAGGTCAGATGACAGTCACTTCTCAACAAGATGTCGAGGTTCAGCCGCATCACAGTATAATTGAAAGGCTGATCCCCACTGAGTTGGAAAAGGTCTCAGAGAATGATGAGTAGGTACTTATTACACTGCATAGCCTACCTACCTACATTTAGGCATTCATTATACAGCTATTATTTTGACGTTACTAGACGTTACAGACACTCGAATTTTATTTACCTTTCGTTATACCTCATTTTGAATAAACCAGAGTTCCAACTTTCTCTATATACAGTTATTGGTGTGATGTCTTTCGCTGAAAACCGACCAAATTTTTCTAGTATTGTCAATAGTAAGCCATTATTAACTGTTCTAATACTAGCCAGTTCAAATCAGATAAGTTTTGTAAGATTCCATTTCCATTGAGTTATATGATCGATTTAGTGTGACGTGTAATAAAACCTTTATAAAATTTATTTCAAGGGGATTCTGGTGAACTGACGAGATCACTGGGATCGGGTTAGGGGATCCTAGTGGCCCCAATGTCCTGCTTGGTCCTGCTAGATCTTTGAGGCTCAAGGTAATAATTATCACCTAATTCAGTGCTCTACCGAAAATAAAGCAACGGAGTACTTAGTGTGACAGCAAGTTTTATACACACGCAGCACCTGGTTAAATACGTTGAAACTAATGTTCCTCAACTTGACCTCTTTGTCACAGAGTATGTAGTAGGCTTTGATTATTTATATGTCTAGATGGAGTGTCAAATGCGTACAAACGTCTCAAAAAATATCAGCTAGTTCAATCTCATAATACTTACGCGCAGCTCAGTGACGTTCGCGTCGGCTCGGTGTCACAACGTAAAACCCGCGAAAAACATTAAATAAAAACTGTCGAAATATGGCGACTAGCACTATCAAAGTTTGCCGGAATTAAAAAGGACGCCGAAATACTACTACACACATTACCTTTTATGAATAAAGTAACCAAAATACAAGTTAAATTAATTATTTTTTTCATCACAACAATATGTCATTTATCACGCGCCATATTTGTAAGTGTTGCCAGTTTTTTAAATTCATCGTTTGGTTCGATTGGAGGAGCCTTGTACCGATTGGGGGAGCCAATGTCCCTCCTTTTTATTGATTTGGATTAGAACATTATTTCCGAAATCCGAAATCCGAAATCGAAATCGAAATCGCGTGGAAAGTACCCAGACCTATGCAAATTAGTCACAAGTACACAAACAAATATATGCACTAAGCGAGAATTGAACCCGTGCCCCTTGCATACCATTCTCATTTACTACTGTCACGCTACAGAGGCTGTCAAAAAAAGACAATTTAATTATACCTAGGTGATTTTTTGGGAAATTTTCCTTGTAGCTGGTATCATATTTACGCACACAGAAGCACGAATGCAACGTGTAAAACACGGGCCGCACGCACACATGTTTGCTTAGGTTGACTCGCTTTATTTCCGTTGACAGTAGGACGAGGCTCTATCTAGACATTATATAATCAAAGGTAGGTAATATCACGGTAAATACAAGAATATACTAATATATAATCTATGGAAATTCGAGTTCGTTATACTCTTTGGTTTGTTCGTCAACGTCAAAACGTCAAACCCAAACGTCATTACTCATTCCATTCATTCTGCTGCATTTTTATTTGTGACATTTTTAATTTTCCAAACATTTTCTATTATTAAAATAATATCACTATGGTATAAAGTTATAATTATTAAGCTTAAAAGTATAATAAACATTCCACATTTTCAAAATCCTCAACTAAAGTATTAGCAACAAGTATGGTGAGATATTTTTTTTTTATTTCTAATTCGTATTAAATTCTCTTAATTATATATCTAGTGAAATTAAAAACTAAACAGTAAATAGTCTAATATATAACCTATGACACGTTTTATATAATATGTGTGTACTTATTTGAGTACGCGAGTGTTTTAATATGTTAAAATCAATTTCCTTGTTCTAGATGCAATTTATGTTATTATTCAGCCGACAAGGCAAGCTTAGGCTTCAAAAATGGTATGTTGCCCACCCAGATAAACTAAAGAAGAAGATCACGAGAGAACTAATCACAACAGTATTGGCCAGGAAACCCAAAATGTGCTCTTTTCTGGAGTGGAAAGATGTCAAAATTGTTTATAAAAGGTAAGAGATAGTTTCACTTCCTCATGTTAAAAAGGGAATATGAATGGCAGAGTATGCAGTGGATAAGTTTATTGATTCCATTTGTTATATCTATAGTAAACAGTTCTTTAAAAAAAAAATATCATCCTACTAGCTTGGGTCTGCGGCTCCGCCCGCGACCAAACAAAGCCTATGTCCTTTATCAAGGTCTAACCTATCCCTATATTGAATTTCAACAAAATCGGTTCATTGGTTTAGGTGTGAAAGTGTAACCTAAAGACAGACTAGAGAGACAGAGTTACTTTCGCATTTATAATATTAGTATGGATATGGATTGTACTAATATTATAAATGTGAAAGTTTCTGAAGATGTTTGATATTCAGTCACACTCTAATGAATAAATAGATAAGTATAGCTGGTATTCGGCACAGAGATAGATTACAGTCTTGAACTACACATAGATTTTATCCTGGAAATAGGTTTCTGTGGACTGCAGGAATGGGCTAAAAATCCCGAGGAGGCGAAGTTGCGAGCAACAGCTAGTTTCAAACATAAATATTCTAAGAATTTAACTTTATGATTGAAAGTAGAGTTTGCTTATGATACTAAGGCAGACATTCTGGATTGACACTCAGCCTGTATTTCAAGTCATGTGAGGACAGATTGTACAGGCCATATGTCAAACTATCAATTTGTCTATACTTTCTGTCATCAGATGAATCGTGATTCAGGCTGAGTGTCTAGCTAGAATACGGGTCTTAGAGCCAGTTTGAACAAACATGAGTAAAATTTATTCTTAGAATAAACAGCCAATAGATGGGTAATATTGCCTGTTTATTCCAGGGATAAACTTTACTCGCGTTCCACGAATGTAATAAACTGAGTTATCACATTATAGTTTATCACAAACTCAGTTCTAATACATTTAACTCAATAAAATTTATTGTTGAGTAAAGTAATTTTGTTAAATGTATTGTCATTGGTGATTTACATCCTCACTCCAAAACCATTACTCTTGTTATTTTTAAACTACTGATGTGTAAACATATACTTTTTATTATAATAGCAGTTGTTGTACTTGGCAAAAATAAGTGTTCCAAAATTAAATGCGATAAGTCCCAAACTATAATAGACAATTAATGGTTCCTCTTGTACTTCAAAGGATGAATGCATGAAAATCTAATAAGTAGGTATATAAAATTGTATGTTTACAAAAATTAAAAATTTAAAAAACCCCCGTCACAAAAAACACCTCCAAAAAGTTGAAAATAAGTGGAGTTTTCCTTTTAACTTTAACGGTTGCCATGTCGGGGGACCCTAACTGGTTAAGCACTCCGTTATATTATCGGAACGATTCAAGGCCCCCCGACATGGTAATTATATGTTTTGGGCCAGGTCACTACCCACATTTAGTATTATAGAATATTTTATAAGCTCACTAGCTGACCCGTCCCAGCTTTGCCTGGGAAAATTTCATACTCAATATTTGAACTATCAAATATGGAGTATGGACCTAAATTACGAACTTTCCACACGAACGTTTATCACCTATTTTACCCTCTTAGCAGTAAAATTTTGAAAAACGCTGATATGCATGTTCATTTCTTTTTTTAAAAGACAGGCTTATGAAATTTAGTGCATCTAGCTCTGAAAATAATGGACATTCATACAAACTTCCATCAATTATGTACCCCTTTAGTAGCAGAATTTCCAAATCCTTTTTTAGTGGATGCTTACATCATAAAATGCATCTACTGTCAAAATTTCAAGTTTGTAGGTCCAGCGGTTTAGTCAGTCAGTTGGTCGGGACAAATAATTTTATATGTATAGATTATGTCATCAATCAGTCCCAGTATTGTACAGGATGTTTTAGCATTGTTCATTATAGGCAATACACAAATCTCAACCTGAAAGCAACAGTAGAAATCACCCAATGTGGAATTTGCACATTGCAGAATGTGAATCATGATTTACTGTCATGACTCACATGAAAACAATCACGACACTTTGGAACTATCGTCTACAGAAATTTAAAAACTCTAAGCCTGTTATTGCTCACCACTTCAAGATATGAACAAGAAAATCTCTCTCTAAAATGTAATATTCTATTCTAAAAACCTTGCAAAATACTAAAGATCAGATCAGAACTTTTACATTAAAATGTGTTATCAACAGGTATGCTTCGTTATATTTCTGTTGTGCGATGGAGCAGGAAGACAATGAGCTACTCACACTGGAGCTGATCCACCGCTATGTAGAACTCCTTGACAAATACTTTGGAAGTGTAAGTACGAGTATTATGCAGTAAATTTTTTGTGTGTGTATTTTTTTAGACTAGCTAGCCTGTCTGCAGGATTTTCTCTCAGGGTATAGAGGTTGAACGACAGTAGTTCCCGTAATGGCTAAACATAAAATATGAACATAATATAACATATTTAAATTAATTTTTTATAACATTTATTATGCTAACTTTTAAGTACATCGGAAAAAGAGAGCATTCCCCCTGTAAGGGAAAGGTCGTGAGTTCAAGTCTCACTTGAGCATATAATTTTTTCCGATGTTTTTTCGAGATAATAACATACATAATAATTACGCCTTTATCTAAGGAGGGTTAGGCAGAGGTGAAATAAACACTCACATTTCACCAATAATTGTAGTCGGTCCCATGTAATAGGGGGTGAGCCTATTGCCAAAATATTCGGGTACTATTGTTGACTCGAGCCTATATCTGAGGCCGAGTCTGAGCTGTATATATCTATCTGATGTTAAACAGTCCTATCCTTTAGTCGCCTTGTACAACATCACATGGGAAGAGATGAGGTGGCCCAAATTCTTCTCTGCCGGGAATCAGGCGGCAAAAATAATAAATAATATAATATATTTTATAAATAACTAGCTGTCCCGGCGAACTTCGTACCGCCAATTTTTTAGATCCTGTTCCCGCTGCACCATTTAGGGGGATGAAAAATAGATGTTGGCCGATTCTCAGACCTACTCAATATGCTCACAAAATTTCATCAAAATCAGTCAAGCCGTTTCGGAGGAGTATGGCATCAAAAACTGTGACACGAGAATTTTATATATTAGATTAGTTTAATAACAAACTATATTTTCACGTACTCTGAGTAATATTTGGTTAGTATTAGACATACCATACCACACCACTACCCAAGTGAGACTACTTCTAATGCCAGGTACACACCATGCAAACAAGGGCGATCTCTGATCCTAGTATAACAATCAGAACCAACAGCTTAAGGTGCTCCGAGGCACGGCAATACACAGACCATGGCACAGGTACACACCATGCAAACAAGGGCGATCTCTGATCCTAGTATAACAATCAGAACCGACAGCTTAAGGTGCTCCGAGGCAGTGCAATACACAGACCATGGCAAATAGCACGCGCCTCCTTTTTTTTTTCTTTTTGCCGAAGTCCCCTCGGATACCCCCCCCTTCCGGAGGTGGAAGGGGAGGTTATGTCGGACTCGAACCGACTAAAACCGCACGCCGACTGTGGGTCGTGGTGCTAGGCCGGAGGTGGGGTTGTCATCGACATATCACTCGCACCCCGGCTGACCCAGGGCCATCCCTTACGGTTTGGCCCTCCTCAAGCACGCGCCTCCAGCATAGCAGTTGCATTCACAGAGCCTGCTATTCGTATTACACATATACATTTTTTTTATCAGAAACTACTCATTAATTACAATCAAACTTTGCCCAACATTTTCTTCTGAAATATTACAGGTATGCGAGCTGGATATCATTTTCAACTTCGAAAAAGCCTACTTCATTCTCGACGAGTTAGTCCTCGGGGGTGAGCTCCAAGAGACCAGCAAGAAGAACGTTCTGAAGGCTATCGCCGCACAGGATTTGTTGCAAGAGGTCAGTAGTCAAGATAATGAGCTTGTTTAATCATATGATTACATTAAAAAAAGAGAGAAATAGTACCAAATAGCAAAAATAAATTAACTGATGTCGTAGAAGGTACATCACTATAGGCAGGGCCGTATTTCGCACGTCATGTGGGTGCCATTTGTTATTGTTTTGCTAACGTTTCGTGATATACTGGGATGTATACTATTTTATTATATACATATTATTTACAAGCTTAATTATATATTGAGATGAAGATTTATAATTTTATGTGTGCAAAATCCAGCATCTGCAATAATAATATGTGATATTTATTGACAGTGTATGCTTGTGCTGTTGCTTGAATAAAAAAAAAACTAGCAATGTGTACAATATATTAAGTTATTCAAAAAGACGTCGTCAACTTAAAATGAGATAATTAATTGGACCATTTTCAATTGGTCGCCAGTCACTATATTTGGCAATGTCCATAGCCCTAAAATATAAGAGTCAATACCGAACCTAACTAAATGGTAAATAGGGATATTAAATCTGTTTTTATGATGGTTCCTTGCATATCCTACTAAAATTTACAAGCTAGTGGATACAGTTCCTTTCATATTACGGTAGCTACTAATTGAATCATGGAATGTTTGGGCTGAATTTGTTTTTCGAAGAAAATGCTGCCATAAGCCTGATAATGCAGATCTAGTCTCACATTTCGATGTTATTATAGATTAAGTGTATATTATGATATTATTAGGAATATAAAGTGGACCAGTTTTAGACAGTGGCCTCGGTAGTGCCTTTTTATTATGTATTAGATATTATATTCTTAAATGTACGCGTAGGAGCACTGCCTTCACACAAATTTTTAATTCGCACTTACATCTGACACTTAAAATCCTCTATACAATTGGGCAATATTATATTTATTTGTATATGTTTTATAAAGTGTTGCATACAGCAAAAAATAGGCAAAATTCGTACAAAAATATATTACGGTTTGAAAAATATATCTTATTACATATCACAAAAATACAATAATATTTAATGGGCATTTATAATACCTATGCTTTACATATAGCACACATATTGTCTTTCGTATGTAGTTGTCTCCAGGCAAGCTAATAATGATATGAGGAAACAGGATAAATAATTATTTATTAGAGTATAATATTATATTAGTACATATCAAAATGGTATTTAGAGGTATTTTAGAGAAGTCAATTTAAAATGTATATCTATTCTTATGTATTTATTTTATAAATACGCTTCTGGACACTTTAATTGAGCTGCATTGTCGATGAAATAAATTAATCGGTGAAATATGGAGCCTATTTTCTCTCCCGAGGAGGGCCAGACCGTAAGGGACGGCCCTGGGTCAGCCGGGGTGCGAGGGATATATCGATGGCAACCTCACCTCCGACCTAGCACCACGACCCACAGTCGGCGTGCGGTTTTAGTCGGTTCGAGTCCGACATAACCTCCCCTTCCGGCTCCGGCAGGGGGGTATCCGAGGGGATTTCCACACGGAAAAAAAAGCCTATTTTCTCTTGGCCATTGCCTAATCTTAGCTCACTAACCTTTTTTTTTACGTGCGAAAAGTCCGCGCGGATCACCCTGGAGACTGTGAGAGAGGTTATGTCGGACTCGAACCGACTAAAACTCACGGCGTCTGTGGTTCAAAGTGCAAAGCCGAAGATGAGGTTGTAGGACATCTCACGGGAAAGTTTATGTCCTATCCGTGGGAAGACCAGAGGCTTGTCCTGCTCTGTCTTCTGCACTGACGGCACAGAAACTCTGTTCCTACAGGGTCGGCAGCACGAGTGGTACTCCCCTGGTGTTACTTGCACACGTCCTTAGGTCACGGTAACCACTTTCCATCAGGTGGGCCCTGTGCTAGTCTGCCACCTAAGTGGTATAAAAAAAAAACACGCTCACAAACCTCACATACGACAATCCTTTGATTCCCTCGGGACCTTCGGCATTGACGAATTTATTGATAACTGACATTTTTCACTTTAGACTGAAGAAGTGCCAATATTCGACCACTCTTAACGTCATATAAGAATTTAGAATATAGACAGTCCTGAAAGGTTCAGCAACTATTGTTTCAAGATTTACAAAGTGAAATAAATTAAAAGTAATTAAGTGATACCAATACAAATATTATGTATTTCAGTTTGTTGTTTTGTATCCTTATACATCCTATCTCTGGGCGGCTTGATTTAGGTGTCCGAAAGCGAATATAGTATGTAATGAATAGGAATAGAGTAAACTACTTCTTCTATAAAACTATAACACTCAAGATTCAATACACCAGCAATATGAACTAACTAATCCAAAGTACGGTAAAACGGTCGGCGATTGACTGGGTACATTTTTACTTTTATATTCTCTTTCAATATTTTCAGATATTTTTTCGTAAATTATCACTTCTGTATATATTAAATAAGGTTGAAGGATGATAACACGCAAAACCGCCCTCGTAATTCTTAAGAGGAACTCACCATAGGTAGGTGTCCGAGTGCATAATAAGAAATCCAGCCTAAATATTATAATAAAACAAGCTAATATAGACGTTTGGTCAAGTAACTGTATCAAAACAGTAAGCAATTTAATGCCAAGGTTATTTTGCTGGTGGGGCTAAGAGTAATTGCTAATGATACATCTCTATTGTGGGACAAAAATTACCTTACCATTACCTGTGAACCCATTGCATTGCAGTGGGATCACGATTAAAAAATCCCCGTGATCTTGCCAATGAGTCCTACTGGCTTGACCAGGGTTAAAGCTAAAGATTAGGAAATTGTTTATCAGATTTTTCTCTCATTTGTCAATCGCCGACTGTTGTGCTGTATCGAACTGCTTAAAATATTCTCTTTTACTTATTGCACTCTGCTAATTATCTCCTTTGTTTTGGTGTGATATGCATGCATTGGTGGCGGTCAGGACCTGAACGATGGATTGTTACACTGATGTGTTGCACACTCGGACATGAAACAAACAAGCTATAAATTTTTGTATGTTTTAGTGCCTTTGATGCATGCGCTTCACTTTCATATGACTCTAATTCTATGCGTATTTCCATTTAATTTTCGTTGCGGATTCTTAAAGAACTCATTTAATAAGTTTTAGTTATTTCTCGCATGGTAGAAAAAATATATATGTACATATATATCTATGTAGTTTTCAATCACACACACTCGAATATATTTATACATTTAGGATATAACAAAATAATCATATTATAATCTCCAATATAGATCTTTCATGCGTTATTATGTATTTTAGTGTAGGAAGAGGCGTCATTTTAGCGTTATAAATAGTTTATCTGTATACCGTTGCTTCATATTATGTGTAGTTATATGTTATTATGATTACATTGTACCGGGACGCTGCCTTACTGTGATATTTCTATACATGCGTATATTCAGCTATGGTTTGTTTCTACCCACGAAATATTAACCGAGAAGAAGTACCCTGAAAACTCTTTAGTGTGTAAATTAATCCAAATTTCAAATATTTTGACCAATCACGATAAAGAAAATAGTGAAATGATTGTTTTTTAATCCTACACCAGTTTTAATACAATTGTTAGCATGTTGTGGCCATAGCAAAGTAAATGTCATGTCAGTTGGTAAACGCGCTGAAAGTTTAGTTGAATCCCACATAAAGTATAGTTACAGGGAACTTCCTCTTATATACATGTATTTTTATTTCTCTTATTAGTCATTTATCATCTAGTCGAACAAATATAAAGTCGCGTACTCACCGGCATTATGAGGCGTCATGTAACATTCGCAACGACATACGTCGTCGTGCTGACGACACGCATGTTTGCGTTGCATGTTACATTTACACTATAACGCCAGTCAGTACGTCATTGCTTCAATAGTTTCATACAGTAAATCAGTGTCCCGTGGTAATGGTCTGGCTGTTCGTGCATTACTGTAATGAGTTGTCGAAATACATAATATAACAAAACTAATCTGTTTTCTTGCATGTACCAAATTCCTTTACCTTACTTCCGTGGCATGAGTAAAGTTTTTGTCATTGGATTTTCGACTTGTTATTTTGGAGACTCGTTTTCTGCTTAGTAATATTTTTTATTTGTCGTGTAATGTGTGTAAAATCTTTGAACTTCTTAATGATTACTACAAAGCTAATTATTTTATATGGTTTAGTTAGGTATAGTTAAATTGTGTTAATACTGAAAAACTGTCCGTTAAAGTAAAAATCTTTTCATGAAAGTAAAAAGGTATATAATTATAATAACAAGGCTCATGCTGCGGATTTCCTGTATTATAATGAGGTGTATCGTCCGGGTAATGTTTTTGAAAGCTATCTTATGCTTTCGTTTGGTGTGGTTTTCATTTAACAGCATGAACATGTTAATATTTGTCCATCATTAACAATTTAACTGCTGTATACAAGCATATCAATATTTAAAACCTTACTGTAAAAACATTTGCAGTCAACCTTACAGACAGCCGATTCAATTTGTAGAATAATTGAAGATCTTGATTCTATCCTTAAAAGGACATTTAAGCTTTTATCTTTTTTATATCTATCAGTTATTGTACTTATTCTATCGGCATCCTGTATATTTAATTGGTGTCTTATTTTCCAAATCCATTTAATGTTTTCGCAATACCAAAAGTAACTACAAAACGCACCACATTTTAAAGTTCGGCCCTGTGTTCATTTCTGTTAGACTAGTTCTGCTAAAATTATTTGATTTATTTGATTTTACGTAATTAGTCAGATTTCTAAAGAACAGTAGGTAAAATTAAATGTGCTTAAAACATCAAGGCATGTTGGTTCATGTAACATCAAAAGAAATTAGATTAGCTGCATGTTTACGGCGTGGATTGTGTTAGGACGAGACAGTGGACGCCGCGCTCCGGGAGGTGGGACTGCTCTGAAACTCGCCGAAGCCCGAAGACGCTGTCGACACTCCCGTCAAACTGCCAAGCACCACAGTGCAGAAGGACACACATGGCCATGTTATATCAATATTATATTTAAGTTCAGATTTTTGCCATATAAAAAAATATATTTACGGTCTTATAGTCTGTTTACAACTTCAGGCGTCTCTAGTCGTTATCGATTTCAAAGGTAGCAGAAAAGTCAGTCACATAACCAAAACGACTCGTTTAATTTGTCAAGACTCAAAAGACAATAGTTTACAGTGCTACGGGGTACTGAACTAGTTTTGATGCGACAAACACTTAAAAAATACTGTCTGATTGATGTAAATATTGTAGTGAATTTTAATTATAGTTTGTTAAAGTATCTTACATTTTTTAGCATCCGACCCAACAGGGAGGAATAAAATAATGACTAGTCGGACCAGTGTCAATCTGTTTTATTGAGTTCGTGTTACAGTTCGCCTTCATTCGGTTGGTATGTGTCTGACATAAAATACTATTGATTTTAATTTCAAATCTAACGAAAATATTACTACATAATTAAAGAAAATTCCCAACATTGATAACAAATAATTATTCTATTTGTAGGCATAAAAAAATTGTTTATGTATTAATAAATTATATTTTTGAAGTTGTAAACATATATATGACTATATTATGTATATATGACTATATTTATGACTATATTAGACAAAATTTTGATAATACATAACTACTTAATAAAATTACTGTCGCAATTGTGTTCAACAGTTGTTAAAATATTCAGCTCCGTTCCGCGGCATTGTAGACTTGTGTGTCACGAATTAATTTGACCAATCATGACCATTCTCTGACCATAAATTATGAAATGAGTTATTTTGGTCACGTGATATATTTTTCATTGGTAGAAGAGACTCGAGAGACCGGAGTCTTTTCTACCATGCTGAGGCTTTGGTAGTTGTTCGTTCTTGATTATAGAACATCGTATTTGATGTGTGATCAATATCATATTGATGATAATTTTATTTGTTGTGTGTCTATCTAAATAACGAGCGGTGAGAGATTTTTTAATGTTATTGACTTTCCATTTTTTATTAGGGTAAGTATTTCTACTATAACATTGCCAATGCAAATATTTCTGGATCTACCAAAGTGGACCAAGGAGTTACTAATTACAATTGATCTTATATTATACATTTCTAATTTGTTATTTGAATGTTCACTTGAACGAGAGAGTATAGTATGGAATTTTGTTTTTCAAGTTTATTTTTATAATTTAGTCGTACGGTAACGCGAATATTGAAAAAGGAATACTATTTTTAACGTATTCTATCGCGATTTTTTGATGGAAATTATATAATAACATCAAATAAATAGCAATAGAATCTGTTGAAGATAGTTTTATTTAGTTTTTATGTTGTTAAGTGTTCAAGATTTATAATTTATGTTGTGGAACTGACGAATTATTCATTATTATTTCTATAAGTTATTTTAAAGAATTTATTAGGTTATAGTCAATACATGTTAAAAGATTTATATTTTATTTTCACTACTAGTTCATAAAACCAAGTAGGTAAAGGTTAAACTGCAAATTCTTTTATTATACTACTACTACATATATTAACGTCACAAATCTTTGTCCTACGGTACTGAAATATAACTAAATAATACCAAAATTTTTATAAATAATCGATACTATGTGTACAAAATTATTAATAATAGTCAGCAATAATAATATAATGTCTTGATACCTTCCATTTATGTCACTAATTCATACCTGTATGTGATAAAATATTCTAATAAAAATATATTTTACATGTTAACCATTTTTACTTTCAATACCTCTAGGTATAAATTAAAATTAATTTTAATATGTTTAGTAAGCTAATTGGGGCCCAGGTTGAGGGATAAAACCTGTTACTTTTGTCCCGCCTCGTACCTGGGGCAAAGATTGGCCTTTGTTTTTCAAAGGGGCAATGTCGTCAGCGCGATGGACACATTTGCCCCGGGTACGGTGAGAATAAATAGATTCGATTCGATGTAATATGTAATTATGACTTTATATTAATTTTAGACAATGTGTTAATAATTTTTTGTATTTTACTTGGAATAAGACTAGAATTTAGATTTAAAAAGTCATATTAAAGTGACAACCGAAAAGCGATTGCTCGGTCTAACGCGGCCACGAGCGACACTGGCTCAGTGATAACCCTTGTTGCAGGAGGAGACTCCGCAGGGCTTCTTCGAGGACAATGGCCTCGGGTAAGCGCCGCTCGCCACCGCACCGCACCACATACGTAGCCAGAACCAGCGTACCACATTACAGATGTATTTTGATATTAGATTTAGTAATATTTTGATATTGTCGATATCGCTGTATCTAAATTGTACTTGTACACGTTTGGCCACTTCAAATAAGGTTCTAAATTACTTCTAAGTCTTTTCAAGACACATAGGGTGTAAAACCTACCCCAATACCCCAATGACATATGTATTTGACCCTTCCCCCACTAACGAAACCCTGCGTATTTGACCCCTCCCCTACTCTAACGAAACTATTTGTATTTGACCCCTCCCTCAATCTAAGGAACCCTGCGTATTAGACCTCTCCCCCACTCTAACGAAATTATGTGTACCTATTTGACCACTCCCCCACTCTAACGAAATCCTGTGTCTCATCTGTCCCCCACTATCAAAACTCTGTGTATTTGCCCCAAAAAAATCCCATATGTTTTACCTGCTCTCCTCCCACTTCTGAACACAATCACCACACTCACCCCCTGAATCATGTCCCCCTTCCCCCGCCCACAGAACCCTGTATATAAGCCCTACCTGCCGTCGATTTCGATCGAAACCATGTATATTCTCCTCTCTAAAGTATATCCTATAGAAATCCACACATTGCTTGCTCACTGGCTCAACGTGTACAAGGTTTAGGTGACGTAATTACTCTAAAATAAATATTAAAGTTTTCCAACAATAATTCGTTACAAAATTAAATAAAAAGACACTTAGTTTTCAAGATATCAGCTGCCAAGTATAGCTGTTGTTAGTATGCTTTCATTATTACTTTTAGTATTGTTGCTGAGTAGGTATCTATTTTTTAAATTTGTTTTTATGTCGGTCACAGACTTCTACTTATGTGGCTTATAGAAAGTATGCAATAGAAAGTAGCTCTATTTAAGTTTCCTATCATCATCGCTAATATAGTTAGAATCGAAACTTGCCATCGAACGCAACATGGGTCTATATCGAATAGTTGAATTTTATATTTATAACACGTTTATGCATCCAATTATCCGATTCAATGAAGTTCTTTACTGTTATTTTCATAATTCCTTGCTGTTGTAAACATGCGGCCATGGAGCATAATCAACGTAATTATATTCTCATTGTGACTTTGTAAGATTTAAAAATCGTTGCTCAGTATACTGGTTGCAGATGAGACTTACCTCGGAGGCAAGGGTTCGCTTTCTGGCTCTTACTTCTTCATTTCGCACGGTCTTTAGCAACCCTGGCATTATTGAGACCATTAGGCATGCATGCCATCTATTAAGACACTAATAAGACTCCTTGGGTCTTTCTGCCCTTTCTGCGGAGGAGGCGGCACGGTATAGCCAGACATGTCTCCACCAGTTCACCGTGCTTATATATTTGTACAAAGTTGTTTGTTGCATAATACTTTAATTTTTTTCTAATTAGAAACAGATAACAGATTACATAGTACTGAAATACAATTTTCGCATACACTTTGAAAACCTGATATCCAATTACAATTATATTCATGGTGTACAATAGGTAAATAATATTTTATCTTTATCTTCACTCTGATAGTCTCTGTGGTTAAATTATTAACCCATTAGCTAATGCCTGCGGCTCCGCCCGCCCGCATGATCCCGTTTCCAATACCCATGGCAACCTAATCCCGGGATAAGAAGTAACCAATTTCTTATTCCAATATAATAATATATCCCTGTCAGCTTTAGCCAGATCGTGATGATCCAAACATCTTGACAAACTTCCACATGCATAAGTAAGATTACTAAACTTATATTTCTTAGGTAATGCAGAAATATTGCCACTATTTGTCCAGTTGCGTCCGATAATTTTGTTTCTACCTTAAGATTCAAGGCAGCTATTTTGTACTTACTTTAGTTTTAGGTTATTGCACAGCTTTAGTTATATTATTACTGAAATATACGTATTATTAACATTATTGTAATATATTATTAGTGAATCCACTTTTATCTTCAATTTGGTTCTATACAATAACAGTTTTGTTCTAAATGATTCTTCTTCCTGCTATATATCTTGGAAGAGGGCCAGACCGCAAGGGATCACCCTGGGTCAGCCGGGGTGCGAGGGAAATGTCGAAGACAACCTCACCTCCGGCCTAGCACCACGACCCCACAGTCGGCGTGCGGTTTTACTCGGTTCGAGGTATCCGAGCGGATTTCCGCACGAAAAAAAAAGCCATATATCTTGGAACAAAGTCGCGGGAGAGACTAGACCCAAAGCGCGCGAACTATTTTGAAATAACCAATGATTTGAGCTCGTCCACCACATTTTTTTGGTGTCGTCGTCGTTGAAGCATATAGTATAGAGCATTTTTGGTTCCAAGATATATGGTGGGAGGTATACCTACAAATCCTCATCACTCGGTGAGTTTAGCAGCCGCTGTTACTCGGGCATTGAATATAAAGTGTCTCGTTATCAGTGTGTGACGTCACAAACTGATAACTTTAGAGAGCTGTTCATAACAAGGCGTAAACATAAAACAATAAAATTTACTTACTTGTATTTCAAAAAAGATCGCTCAACTCGTTCAAACAGGTACTCATTTTTCAGTGTTAATGAGATGCAAGACTAATCATAAATTAGTAAAAAACTGCTTTAGTCACTTCAGTCACGTCATAACCGAGTAAAATTAGTTCGAAAAAATATGATGATGTCATGATGAAGTATTTAGTTCTACAAGAAGGGTATTAAAAGGTTCCAACAGGGTTGGCAGATCGAGTGTAGCGCCTCTTAGTGTTACATACGTCCATAGGCCACGATAACCATTTTCTATTCGTGTCGACCCGTGTGTCCGTGTGCTTTTCTGCCACCTGGGTGGTATAAATTTGCCATTCCCGTTAGTAAAATTTTCAATGAGAGCTCAGCTTCGTTTCAAAAACTAAGATTATGTCTACCTAGGAGTTCTGAGGAATGTCAGTTTCAGACCACATCAAGTTTCAACAAATTCGGACAGCAGCGTACAGTCGGCAAAGGAGAAAAATATAAACCTTTTCATTTGAAGTTGTATGAGAAGGTGTCTTTGCCGACTGTACATAAGAAACTTCAATTGTGACAGCAAAATATGATAGTGACTGCAATCGTAAGCATGTGAAAGAATTATCACTGCTTTGCGTTTGAATGAAAACGTTTTGGCTATAAGTGACTAATCACGTAAAAATGTGTTCAGATCACAGAAATATTAGGATAGAATGTCCATGGGAGCGGGAAATGCGTGGCAACTTTTAGACAATTCCTGTCCTATGAGACAGGAACTTTCGAACGCTTACTCAGTACTTTTAAGACTCGTTGCAATATCATCATTAAGAAATACCATCAGTATGCCATATTGTGTTATTTCCAACTCCAGAATAAAAATGGAGAAGTAAATTTTAAAAATACGAGGCATTTCTATCTCTCGTGATTATTTATTTAAAGTGAAAAGTCGCCTCGCGTGACATCGTGAACACTGCTAAGTGCTTTTATGACCCTTCTATCCTAATATACTTCTGTGGTTCACATAGAAGTCACCTCGAGTGCCTGAATCTGAACCTCGAGGAATAACTATTCTAAAACAGATAAATATTTATGTGGAGGAACGAGGTGTGATGTTCCCCCAACACAAAGGGAGGATCCTCCGACCAGGCAAGGTGATCGCGCCTGGCAGGCCGCGGCCCAACGAATGTCGTTGGGATGTTGTAGGTATATGTATTGTACCAGCGCCAGAACTTCACTTTCGCGATGCAGGATTCGTAGTGACCTAGTAGTTCGGCTTGATGTCGCTAGATGGCGTTGAGTACATGTGGTATCGCCACATATCTATGTACATATTCTGTATACAGACGCTTTACATAGAGATTGCTTTTATCAATTTCTACACTTATTCAGACAAGGCAGGAGATTACATAATGTCTTCGACCTTTTGACCTTAACACATTTTATATAAGACCGACTGATAATAAATTTGACTTGGCATACTTTAAACTCTGACAAAGGTTTAATAAGAGACTTCCATATCACAAATATATCATATCTCGATATAAACCCTAACATATAAACAGTTTATTTAAATATATTGCGTATTAAAGTAAAATATCAATGAAAAGTCGTTTTATTTGTATATAAAATCATTTATTACAGTACAATTTTAACTTACAGAATATATTTCCATTACAACATGCCGTATAAAAGCAATAAATTCATTAAAATTACAGACATATTGACAGTCTTGTCAACGGACATCAAATTGGGTCATTTTCTTAAAAATTGGTCCCATATAGATTTGAAGTCGGTTGTTAAATGTAATATATAAATACATTGATTTTGAGCTTAAAACTAAATGCGCCATAACAATGTAGATACATCCTGTATACCGGCATTGTGGCTGATTATAACCTTAATAAGTGATATTAATACTCCTATATTTAGCATTGTAGCAACACTTCTGTACTGGCAATACTAGCAGGGCTTCATATGCATGTGCCTAGAGGCCCAAGAAATTTGAGCAAGTTGTATCTAATAAATATTGGCACAGGAGGACAGTCTGAAGACGATATGACTAATATTATTACTAGGAAACGCCTGACCAAGGACCACACTAATGGAATTTTGAAAGGCTGTGTCTTATCTTTTTCAAAACAAGACATTTTTATCTGCTTGTATTGTTTTAAACTGACAATATAAGTTGTATATAAAATGATTCGTATGTTTACTTCAGGGCGAGTTTTGATTACAAGTGGAGTATTCACAAACATTAAAATTTTAATAACTAATTTCGATCACAATCTTGCATTGCCAGGTTTTGAAACCATTGCACACAGCCGCGTTAGGCTACTTCCTAGTAAGGAAAGGATGTAGTAACATCGAGACACTTATTCGAGATTAAGCCTCAATGCATCACAATCCCGAAACTCCTACAAAGCTAAAAATAGCAATATACTTTCATAATAATAAATATAAAAAAAATAGAATCAATTGGAGTCATGTGTAGATTTAGACTCAGGTGTTGACTTCACCTGATTGGTAGTCGTGGGGGAGGAAGTTGAGACCTCCTTATTGGAAGGGAGAGTCGTTTCAGGAGCGGGATCAGCCTTGGTTTGCTTCTCCTTATCCTGAGTTTCTTGTTCTTCCTTTTCTTGTTGCTGGCTGGTCACTTTAGCGAGGTGTAAAGCTGCGAGCAACGCGGTGACGTAACGACGAACGTCGAGCTCCACACCTGTAAGGAATATGGATTAGTGGATATCAGAAATGGTATGATAATATTAGATAGTGTGTGCTGCGAAGAATAAAGGCCGCTGCATACGTGACGGATTTTTGCGCGGAAGAGACGGGACGGGAGGGGAGGGGCACGGGGTCGAATGTGGTTAAGGCATACGAACCGTGGTAGTGATTGGGATTTAACGTTGTGAACTAATGTTGTGAACAATGAAAAAATAATTTTTCAGTTCAAGAAATATCTATAAAGTTAAATATCATCGGCGACGAGATTTTTCCCACCCAGCACGTGGCACGTTCCCGCCCCGTCCGTACAAAAACCCGTCACGTATGCAGAGGCCTTAAGTAAATAGCAATCTATCAGAAAATTATTCACGCGCTTTCTATTAAGTGCCATATCACTAATCAGTACACACATAGCTAAATAACACCTAGTGTTGTTTTTCTATGAGCGTTCCACAATCGACAGATTGGATTAAGGAGGTTTAACCTTCAAGGGTGGGTATTTTAATCTCCATATCAAGATTTTATATCCTATCTATGGGATCTAAAATGTTTGAGAGCTCAAGCCACTGCAAGCCTATCATCTAAAATATGGTGCAGGGTTACGTCCGAGTCAGATGTTCTCTTAAAACAGGTAAACCAAATCAAGAAACACTACCGCACTTTGGAAAGTGCAAGCATTTGAGAGCACTAGAAATATTGGGATTGACAATCGAATAAAGACCCTTACAGAGCACGGGGGAGACGTTTTTGACAAAAAAAATCCCATCGTCTCCCCTGGGGGAGCAGCTCAGGGGAGCCGGTGGTCGGAAAGGGATGATTCATGGTCATGACAATAATAGGTTCCTGTGGGACAATTCAAGCTAGTATTACCAAAAGGGTGCTTACCCGAGTTCCTCAGTTCGTTGATCTTGTAGGCGAGGTTGGCCCACACGCGGCGCGCGGCCACCGCGCTGAGCCGGCCGACAGTCTGCACCGTGTGCAGCGCCGGGTCGTTGCTCACCGCTACAATTTCATCTACAATTATACCA
Source organism: Eilema sororculum (assembly GCA_914829495.1). NCBI lineage: Eukaryota > Metazoa > Arthropoda > Insecta > Lepidoptera > Erebidae > Eilema > Eilema sororculum. The sequence goes on along the minus strand of OU618545.1, from coordinate 20,875,530 downwards.
CCACATTCACACCACTTGCCAACTCGACGAGAAAGTTGACATGCACTTATAACTAGGTGATACCAGGAATATTTTATTTTGGATCCTTTTTCACGGACCACTTAAAAATTCTGTATTGACTGATGAGGTTGCAAGTTTTCTGGGAGTAAGGGTCAGATGCAGATGGAGTAACAAGTCAACCCAAACAAATTATGGAAAGATGGGAGTTGCAGAGTGCAAAGCTTTGTATGTAACCATGAACTAACGTTATGATAATTATAATGAATGATTCATTAGAAATACATAATCGGAAAATGAAATGGTTGATGATAAGTTTTTCTGTGAATATTTCCACTGAACTGTACTGTCATGAAAAATGAAAAGAAGTTGAAAGCGTCAATTCATTTGTTACTTTAGGAGTTCGATCTGAGTCAGGACGAGCACCCGGAAACTCGAGCCACTGCTTAATATAACTCTGTTCAATAAATATGTTAGGATCTCTACAGCCGGTGCCAAATAACATGACAATATAGGACATCAACCTGACAACGAATATATCTGTACATTCACTCGAATTCAAGAATATTATGTGTTAGTATTTGCATGTATATAAAAAACTGCAAATAAGTATGTTTATGCGACTGCCGGACAGCAGTGGCAGAAAAGCAACCAAACCAAATCACGATCTTCCGACGAAGTATCCAGTAACATCTCTCTTTTACGCTTTTGCCAAGTAATTTGGCATAAGTCTGTTTCGAATACATCAACACTTCGTTATAAACACCCTGTCATAAAGTATTATTTCCTAATGTCTGTAAATCTCTTGATTGTTAATATCTAGCCAATTCTAAAATAACAGCATCAGCCAAATGTAGGTAGGTTCAGAATTCAGAGTAAGCTGGATTAAGCGCGCAGTACAACCCTTCTCAAGTTTTACTTATAGTCATTTTTATGTTATCATTCCGAGTGAACACAAAACCATATTCAGGTAAACAAAAATTACATACTAAAACTTCACAGGATACGGAAGCTGTACGATGCCTTATCGCTAAGCGATTTCTACGTGCAACCTTTCGATAAATATGTTGGTAGAATTGGGGAGTATTTTTCGGCGTATCGGTCTAATTTGAATATCATATCACTATCGGCATACCTAAGTGTTTAGCTCCTGAAACAACCTTGATGGTAATTAGAGCATTGGAATGTATGAAAACTAATTTTGTTCATGACTAAATTACGGTAATTCCAATTTGTTTTAGGGAACATGACGTCACTGGACAAAATGAGATATTTTTTTCCGTTTATGTTCCATAGAACTACATACTAGTTCTTCGCCCGACTCTACCTAACAAAATGGGAATCATTAGTTACCCAAAATCTTCTTGACATTAGCATTGACATTTTTTAGACCAATATCGGTCTGTTAATAATAATGATTATTAATTGGTTTATCAATAGATAAATTTATTAGATAGGTTAAGAACAATGGGGAAAGAAGACCTCTAATGGTTCCGGAGGGATTGTTTTCCCTTCGGAACAAAACTATAAAACCTAGACTACAAGTAGGTATAGGTGCAGATGTATTCGTAGCCTAACCTAGATACGGCAACTGCAGCGTAAGGATAACAATAATCAACATATTTGAATGCGTCGTCTGTCTATGGCTAGATAGCTATGTTCATAAGTAAAAAAACTACTGAATCATGCGCTATTGCGCTATGGCCTTCTTCATAAAATATGAGAAATTTAGCAAAAAAAGTGGGTAGTGCGACAATATCGAATCGTTCCGATGATTCGATTCCCGTCTCAGACATATTTTTATTTGACATGATGCTGATTTATGATGGGTTTGATGATGCTTGAAAAAATGGGATGATGTTACTCGATACAGAAAAAATAATAATCTATTGTTTTTTTTAAGTCTATAGGAAAAATACTTACTACTTTGTTCTTCCTGAGGTCCAACAGGGGGTAGGTAGTGATCCAACAGCTGCATGGCGTAGGAAGCACCGATATCGACACTGTGCACTGCCTTCTGGCCGTACGCGGTGGACAGAAGCGCGTTAGCCTTGGCCCAGGAGAGGTCCTTGAGGGATGCCACGCCTTGCTGAGCGGCCACACGGGCTCCGTATACCTGTGGGAAGGTGACACTTTAAGTAGGGATTTTTTTATTATAGCAGGACATGGGTGCTGAGGTCCTACCAAGACCTTCGGAAATCAAGGCTTAGATGCTGGCTGTTACACCCGCTGAGTAAAGGATTTGACTCTTGGGTTTGAGGGTCATTAGTAGAGGCCTATGTCCTGCAGTGAACTGCGATTCTGCGATGATTGTTGGGGGTCAGACGGCAGTCGCTTCCATAATATTCAAGATACATACACGCTTCTCGCCCAATGGAATAAGGTATAAGGTAAGGTAATAACACATGTTTTCACACTAGCTACGATCGATCCTAGCATCCGCCGTTTAGTAGCATATGGAGACGGACGACGACGTACAGTCGACAAAGGAGATAAGGTTCCACTTTTTCATATAAAGTTGTATGTCAAGGTGGAACCATATCTCCTTTGTTGACCGTACATTCAGATTAGGTACCTACACACAAAACCCTCATTTCGGCAGTCTGTTAAAGATTAGAATTCAAGTAAAGTCTAGATGAGATCGTAACATAAAAATTGCATGCAATAACAACCTACTTTCTGAAATACCTTTACCTACTTATATCTTGATTTACCGCAAACAGATAATTGCTATTATTGCCTAAAGATGCTAATCGGCAAAATACGTTGCATAATCACGTGATAGACAAAACAATAATATCAGCATTGCACAACATGATTTAGTAGGGTACCTACTTCGATATCACTAATCTGATATATTTTGATATCTTTTTCACGTTATAATTAATGTGAAAGAGATATCGGTAGTTAGAGAAAGGTACAATACACAATAGGGTAGGTACCAATATTCACATTTCTTCAAACTATGATTTTCAGTCTTCGCAATCCTTCTGGACTACAATGTTCAATTAGCAAAATGTTGGATTCCCAAATTGTTGAATTCCAAAATTTTGCATTCTCAAAATGTTTAATCCCAAAGCGTGGTGAAAGCTTCTGATGCGACTGTGATTATCGTTAGGAAGAAGAAGAATATATTTCCTCGCCCTTGGACTGAAAGGGCTGTTTTCTGATTGCATGTACACAGATGTCTACAGACAATCGGGAAAAGTAATAAAACTAATACCGGATCCGATAAAGCACAGTTCCGGCAAGGATCCATGCCCCATCCGGTTCATCGTCCAGCGCGTGACTCGTATCACGCGCGTATCACGGTTATCTTATCACTGCAACGATACTAAGGCTGTTTTTGTTATGGTTGGACTCCTCTATTCAGTTCAAAGTAATAAATTAACATGTTTTATGTAAGAACTTATCAGTTTTTTTTTAATAAAGAAACTATGTATCGTGAATAGGTTCAAAGTTTGGTACAATGTTGCAACTGAGTCTGATAAGTTATTGGTCGTTTAACCTCAAGAGTACACGAATCCGGCGAGCATGTATGAAAACTATTATGACAGTAGAAGAAGCGAAAGCTTCGTCAAGATATTTATGACGCTGATTGTACCTTACGTATGGCAGAATCGTGGAAACATATGTACCTATATGGTCTCTGCGTACCCTACTGAGTGAGAGACGTGGCCTCAGATATCCGAGGACGGGACTATGTAGGTATGTAAGGCCTACGCTACACTTGACAGTAATTCCACCTCGGATCTTCCACACTTGTACTAATCGTACCTATAGGTCGATTCATATTATATCCATACTAATATTATAAATGCGAAAGTAACTCTGTCTGTCTGTCTGTCTTTATGTTACGCTTTCACGTACTGAACCGATTTTGATGAAATTTTGTATAGGGGTAGAGTAGACCTTGAGGAAGGACATAGGCTATATTTGGTCGCGATAACCGACATCCACGCGGGCGGAGCCGCGGGCAAAAGCTAGTCTTGGAAATAAATCGAGAAATATAAAGGGCCAAAAACGTGCACTGCGCGTATAGAGCACATTTCGAGCACATTTTAGGTCCAAGATATATATTTCGACGTATATGCATTTTTAAAGGCAGTGTATACGAGCACGTGCACACGTATGAGGCGGTACGACGTAAGATTACTATTGTAGACGTACTTTACTCTGTTGTATTCAGCAATAAAAATTGCTGTTTTTTTTGTTATGAATGTATATAAGCTAAGTAGGTAAAATGCTAATAGCTAATACAGCAAGACCAAACTCCACCTGTCAGCTGTTATCGCGATCGTAAATACCTACTTATTGGGTAGGTAGGTAGAGGTACGCATTTACGAATGCAAATAATTCTCACAAACAAATTACAATGCCAATAACTACGTGTTTTGTTCTGTAATTACTATCAAAGAAAAACTAACTGCCATTATGTTATACACAAGGAAAAGTTACCTAAATGAATGTATGATGGTGACCTCTGTACAACACTGACGCAATACTTAGAGAAATAAAATAATAATATGCGTAACGACACCAATGACATGGCAGAATATTCATAAGCAACCAAAATCATAATAAAATGTTTACATGAATTATGTTAGTAAAGGCAACGAGCATAGGTACAGTCAACTACAAAAGTAGCTTAACAAATTCTAATTTATTGAACACTGTGGCCCCTAAACCTTACATAAAATTGTGAAAAAAGTTATTGAATATGTAAATTAAGTTTGTCTTCTGGGAATCATAACACTACATTTACTATAGACAGATGCTTTCCATTATAAGAAAGATTTGTAAAATATTTAAGTGTTAATCAACTTATGGCGTTGACTGTACATACATACATACATCCTCAGACTAAAATAATAAAATAAACGGAACGTATAGAACTAGCAAGTAAAGCTGCAAAAAGGAATACTAAACTAGTGCTATCCTGTTCGCACTTATTGCTAGCACGCACGAGTGCGAGCGAGATGACACTACTTTAGTATTACTTTTTGTGGTTTCACTTGCTAGTTCGATTTTGTAGCGAGATGCCGACTATCGGCCTTTGTTGACTGTTTTCTCCTCTGTGGCGTGGCGGTAGTGCACGCGACTGCCACGCAGGAGGCGCGGGTTCGATCCCCGCTCAGTGCAAAATTTGTATGCATGAATATAGGCTATTTGAATTGGTCTGGGTGTTTCTATGTATAATATGTATGTATTACAAAAAAGTATTTAAGTATGTTTATCCGCATTCTAGATTCCATAACACAAGCTATAAAAGCTTACCATGGGTCTAGATAGCGTTGTGTAGAATGTTATGGAATATTTATTTATTTATTATTTATTTTACGTTTTAACAACTGCTTCAGAAAACCTCCAAACACGTAGTCGTCTATAAGTTCCGTCTAGTTTCTTCGATTTTTTTAGTCTGAGACATACATCATACTCATCAAGAATACAACTATCACCACCCCATATTATTCGAAGGTCGTCGTAAGAGGTGACTAACGCAAAAATACTCAAGACGATTACTGATTCGTCTATAAAGAAAAAGAGATGGAAACGTCGGAATAAAACCTTGTGCCAACCCGTCTGGCCAGCGCGGCGTGGAAACAGTAGGCCTAAGCATTCCAACATTGGAGGCCTATGTCCAGCAGTGGACTGTGACAGTTTACCTGATTGATAGACTGGGGGCCTATTACCTATTAATAAATTTAAAAATACAGTAAAGAGCCAACAATGCCAGAAAGGCTATTATAAAATCCAAGAATATTTAAACGATAAACAAGTTTGGAAATGAGCTGTTCGCTCAGCTATGCTGCTCAAGCAAAACATTGTATCTAGACCATAAGTTTTAGGCTAAGTAAGTAAATGTTTTGTAAATAGACCAAATAAAAAATGCCCGCTGAGTTTCTTGCCGGAGTCTTCTCAGGTCTGGGCCGCGTTTCGAACCGGTGGTCCATTTACTAGTATTAGTTAGTAGGTATTTAATATTTACTTTATGTTGACGTTTTGTAAGTTGCGATTTAATGGTCTATGCAAAATAAATTATGTTTGAATTTTGAATTTTTGAATCTTGTATGAAAACAATTTATGAAAGTAGAAGAAACGAAAGAGGTAGATATGCCAGCGTAGTAAGTGGAAATTTGTAGTCTCTGGTTATCCCGTTGGGAAAAGAGGCGCGACTGAGTGTAAACGTCCTATAAATTAGGTTCCTGTTACCTGTTACTTTTAATTATTTTCAGCTTAATACACTACAAAATCTTACGGTTTCCACACGGATCTAAGTACGTTTACCGCATTCTAGAATAGATATTAGTTCCGTTCTATCTCTTATAGTTGATACCGTAAAAGGCACTAAGGAATGCTCTGTTTACATTTACGAGTGTTTAAGCAAGAATTTAAATAAATTATAATCACTACGTATTAGTATAGCTAATGCTTTATGCTTCGTACTTTCATTTAAGACAAGTAGGTGCAAAGATCAAGGCCGGCTAGCCTAGCCTACGTTCGCAAAAACTGCACACAGCATCAACATCACTGCTATGAAAACTTAACAGTACTAACCCACTAACAGCCACTACGTATCATAAACCTAATTATTACCGACATTTTACGGATTTTTAATACATTTATTTGAATATAATTCAAAAGAAACAAGTAATTAAGCTTTTTATTAATAAATTAACTGTATAATATTCTCTCTGTGCAAGATTAATAAAGTAAATTAATAACTGTATCTAGTAAATTAGTATTGTATTGTGGCACGTCTTGCCGGTGGAAGCCTTCTAAATAAAAGCCGGTTACATTTGAACCAGGATCAATAAATATGATGGTAAGTTGAAATGAGTGACCAAATGGTGACGACGAACCCTATGTATTCGATTTGTATAGTTAGCATACTTAATGCCGTAAAAATTCCTTCAATTGATTTATTATTGTTACTAAAGTACCTACTGGTATTCTAAAATCGTCCCCCGGAATAAAAGTTGTAGATTCGCCAGTCGTCGGCATAGCGAGCAGTCTAGCGTTCTGAGGAGAATTCTCGCGAAAGTATAGTAAAATTGCATCGAATTAAGCGTTCGCTAGAGAGATCATGAAAATGTTTGACTCTATTAGGTATCTCGATTCGTTGTCCAATGTGACAAATTTTAAAATGGCGAATGCTCAATGTCCTATTAAAAGTAAACGCTCAAATCCATCAACTTTAGACCGTTTATCGTAAATCAATATGCATTACGCGACAGCTCCGTGATGCCTGAGATGTAGAAAACGTTACCTAACAACCTCAGCGTCGTCGGTACAACGAACTGTCGAGCCGTCGTCGTCGCACGATACCGCAACAACGGAAATACATTGCAAATGTTGCAATGCCCTTGTATATCAAGTTACATGTTGGTTGAGAACTGTACAGCGTTTTTATAGGCCTGTTTGTGATATTAGCTCTATCAATATCTTTAATCAATCAATCAATTAGCCAATTGCAGTACTGCTGGACATAAGCCTGTCCCAATATTCGGCATTGGATGCGATCCTCCTGCTTTCCACATCCAGGGCATCGATCACATGTTTTTCAGATCGTCACGTCAGTCCCTCTGGCGAATGTCCCGTCCCACCTTTCATTTGCCTTCTCGCAGTCTCTATTCTAGGACTCGTTTGCTCCAACGTCTATCGATCCTTCGATAGATGTGGCCAGCCCATGCCACTTTCACTTGCTTACTCTGCTAGCTATATTGGTAAATTTGGTTCTTTATCGGATGTTACAAGTCATTTAAAGAGACTCCAAACATAGCTCGCTCCATAAGCCGCTGCGCGACTTTTAGATCGTGGACTAGCCTTTGGCTCAAGTCAATCTCTCCAGCTACTGCATCGTCTGACAAGGCTTAGACGAATCATCCTGTCCCGGTGCAAACATAACTTGCACTTTGGAACCCAGAATCCTCTCTCTCACTCTGTTCTCTTGACATGTCGTATACATATCTGCGTTTAGAAGGGCGACTGTTGTATGACCTAGCAAATCCGAGATGAAAACCTGCGCTAGTCTGCCGTTAGTTAAAAGATGTACCTATCTATCGGCTTGCAAGTGAGGTTAACTAGTTAAACAATAAGGTACAATATTACGCAGAACCTGCAAACATTCAACTTGCTCGACAGCCGACACCTCTCGCGTTTCCAACTTTGTTTGATAAACACGCAACCCTAGTCGAGAAAACGTGGAAGTTTGAAAAGTATCAATGTCTGTCACATTATATGCAACATCCTGTATAATGTGATAGCCAACATGCAATGTACAGTCAGCGACAAAAGACTCTGAACAATAACAAAGGACATACCCATTTCAGGCGTCGAACAGAACGAGAAAGGGCATCACAAGATTCTAACAGGGTCCGCAGCACGTGATACCACTAGTGTTGCACACGTCCACAGACGACGGTAACAACTTCATATCAGATGGACAGTGTGCTTGTCTGGCACTTCAGTGGTATGAAAGAAACAAGCCTGCTAGATATTATCAGGCAATCCAGACTTAATCCGACAGTTAAGTGTAGGTAGAACAAAATTAAATTTATTTGGCCTGATTAGCCCATTCAAATTACAGACTCGTAACTCGTAGGTTAAGGCAAATTTCGGGATACTCACTCCGACCTACATCGATTACTCACCCCCCACTTATTATATCAATGCAGATCAGTAATTTATGTGTTTTCTCAGAACTTGATGTTGTATATACCTATTATGGAACATGTTCAGCTACTTTTGTGGCTCACTGTACTTTATTCATACTCGCCTAGAAAGCGAGTGACGTTACCGCGATATGAATGATTCAATGGCAGCGTAATATTTCTATACATACGGCCGCGTTTATAAATATTGTAAAGTACTGGTCTATTTATTATAAGACTCGCTCTTGCATGAAGAAGGATCTGGATAAAACGTAGCATACAGATTATACCCAGGAATCTCTTACTTTCCATGCTAAGAACTGGGTTTCTGCGGTGTGCAGTGCACAGGAACCTTTGGGCGGGTAGGCGGGTTATCTCTGGGAAGTGAGAGGTCTGTTTACCATGACATTTTAGAATATCCTTCTTGATCGATCCCAAGAAACAGAGTAAGTTTGAGACAAATCCATCGATCGGCTTTCACGTAATTCATTAACAAATCCTACTAATATCATAAACGCGAAAGTTTAAGGATGGATGGATGGATGGATGAGTAATCGCTTAAGAGGTTTAGTCTTTCACTACCATCTATATGTATGGCTGGAACGATTTTAATAAAATTTGATATGGAGTTAGCTGACACCTTGGATTAACACAGGCTATGTTTGGTCGCGATAACCGACATCCACGCGGGCGGAGCCGCGGGCGAAAACTAGTAAAATTAAAACATCATCTCTTATCAACAGGTGAGTTAGTGGTTAAACGCGGGCTATTATAATACATTCATAAAAGAACCCCATCCGAACAACGGAACAACCGTTCGCCCCTTACTTCACTCCTTTAGTCACAGAACTGGATCGCTCGCTCCATAGTAGTAGTGAAATTTTCAAAAAGCCTTTATTGTTACTTAGTTCATAATAATCATTTTATTTTACTATACAAATCAAAATAAAAAGCACGACAGATATATCAAGGTCAGACAACAATCTACACAACATTCCGATTCTTTCTTCTTTTTTTGCTGACGGGCCGTACGATGTAGGTTAGGTACACGATTAATTTTTGCACGATTCTATAATAAATGCATCGCCTTGCAGTTTCCCCCGCGTAATTCCTGAGCCCTTTGGGAATATCGGAATAAAAAGTCTACTTCGTCGAACTTTTTTGCGAACTGAAATTATTTACTTCGAAAATGCGCTCCAAAGACGTAGTAAGTTAAAAATAGTTGTTTTTCCCCAAAATAAAAATATTCTGCTTTTTAGCGTTGTTTGCCAAAAATATTCCATTGCATTTTGAAGCCAGTATGCGGACAACATAGTACAAACTTCGAGTTTGGGATTAGCTTATTGTTTTCATTTATAGGCCAGGTTTTGCGGGAGCAACTGCCGTCCGACCACCCAAAACTTGGAAAAGCCTGTGCCAAGGCCCCGTCCGTTGTTTAGCAGGTAGGTACACTGACTTGTAGGCGAGATTGGCTTGGGTAACAAGAACGTATGTCCACCTGATATCTTCATAATTGAACGGCCGCTGTCAACTGCAACTACAAATGTAACTTTGTAATTCTATATTATTTATATAGGATTACTAAGTAATTTATGCAGTTGGTAGTATGGCAGCACTTAAAGAGTTCGTGGTACGGGCTCCGAGTGATAAAACGGTGTAGGTAGATATAGACTAATTAGATCACTCGACGCCATTGTTAGCAAATATGTACTTAAATACAGAACACTTCACTTTCCCTTGTTCCACAAGAGGCGAGATAGCGGCTTACGTCATTGGGTTGAGGCAGGATTATCTCATTACGTCACAATTAATCTCTGATAAAAGTGATAAGATAATAGATACAACACACATTACCCAATAAATAAAAACATAGAGACACGCACTTAACAACCGACTTAAAAACAAGCGTATGAAAAATCCGTACCTTGGAAGTTGGTGCAAAGTGCCAACCCTAATTTAAGCAAGTCAAAGTGCTCGCTTGGCGGCCCCCTATTACGTAAGACTGAAAATCAAAGTTGGCGAAACGTGCATACAAATATACCTCTGCCTACCCCCTCTTTTTTTTTCGTGCGGAAATCCCCTCGGATACCTCCCCTGCCGGAGCCGGGAAGGGAGGTTATGTCGGACTTGAACCGACTAAAACCGCACGCCGACTGTGGGTCGTGGTGCTAGGCCGGAGGTGAGGTTGTCGTCGACATATCCCTCGCACCCCGGCTGACCCAGGGCTGCCTACCCCCTCGGGCATTTATAGGTGTGGTACAAATGCTACTGAATCATAACAAGTTAAAGTTCTCAATTGTACAGTTCACAAAACCGAAAAAAAACAGATTCTTACCTTATTGACATGTGGAGAGATTTTAGATATGACAGCTTGTTTGGTGGTCTCAACGATGACCTTGGGAGATTCTGTGACGAGGGGCACTCGGCGTTCGAGTTCGTCTAAAGCAGCGGCGACCTTTGCGTCACCAGCAACTAGGGGCGCGGCCACGTAGGGAGCTGCTGTGTGTGCGGCGCATAGGACTCCAGCTTCCGCCGTTGAGAGCGCCCACTCGAGTAAGGAGTGAGCTCCTGTAATAGATGTCTTCGGTTAGTTTTTTATGACTGGAGAAATAATTGCTACTGCTAAATAGCTAAGAGGTAGTGGAACTCGTGGATCCATTTCCCCCTTAGTTTTTTTCTGTAAGTTGGGCCAAAATATTAGGATTCCTTGCATAAAAATAAGGGGTCACGGACTCGAAGACGGCTAGCACTACTGAGCCAGTCAGCCTGTGACCACGGCCGGTGTAACCTGGTCGAAACGTTAGGCAAATCAAAGGTACCTACCTATACCATGATTGCGTTAATTCCCGTTATAATTATTGTATTTAAAAAACCCAGGTCGAAGTGCATGTGGAATAAGCCGTGAGCACACGCACACGTCGGTACAATCGAGAGATCGCGGGTTCTAATTCTGGCCATTACACTACCAACGTGAACCTAGTCTACCACAAGCAATTTTCGCTTAACTGGAGGGGACAACGGGAATTCTAGCAATTTTAGTTAATATTATAGTACCTACTATTTTACAAAACTACAAAGACTACATACAGCAATTCCAAATAGGTACATATACAGTCAGTGTCGTAAATATATTGACGATGAAGTCTCAAAATGATCTTTGTACTCTCGTATTAAGAGCAAATCATCAACATAAAGGTGTGTACCAAATATCAGAACAATCTGTTAACTGGAAGGGGGTCAAAAAACGAAATTAAGATCATTATGAGTACTTTATACTACAACATCTTTCTGATGCTGTCTGTACATACCAGGGGCGGTTCCTACAACACGATTCCTGCGGGCCTGCTCTGCTAAGGGAAGCTGTGGTAGAGATATTTGCATTTATACTCCATTTACACCGGCGTACCTTGAAATTTTTTATCTTTTGTCACTGTTACATACTACACTACATACCTTTAACTTTCGTGTAGAATGCCCCGACTTGTCCGACAGCAGCTTCGACTGTGGGCAGTGCCATAGCCTTCTGCACTGACTGCAGTTGCGACAATGATGATGTGGAATTGGAACTTACTTCTGTGGCCATCTGTATGACAAAGGAACTTTGTTAGACTTCTTGGTACTAAATTACAGGTGTATGACGAAGGACGAAATGTAATAAGAATAAGTAAAACAAATACAAAAACCAGGCTCGAATTTGATTACCGTCACATTGTGGTAACATTTTTTTTGTGGTTTTGTTGGACTCGAACCGACTAAAACCGCACTCCGACTGAGGGTCGTAGTGTCAGTGCCTTCGACATATCCCTTTCATCCCGGCTGACCGAGGACCCACTTTGTGATAACCAGCTAACTTCTTTTTAACAGCAGCAGGCAAGCGTAAGAAATAGCATTTCCACTTCTGAAGAAAGTGACAATATAACATTTCTGCTGCATGGGGAAAAATGGAGCATACAAAACAGGTATATGGTTTCATAATATATAGGTAAGCATGCGCCTGCCATGCCTGATGGTAAGCTAAAGGCAAACTCTCGAAAAGAGGTTGTGATTATATTTTGTGGTTACCTTCTAAAACAAAATGATACTTGAAATATTGTGATAGTGTTTGTGCAAAGTCTATTTGAACCAATTTTATTGGTTACCTAGAAATATTGGATAGCTAGTGGAACTAGGATGCATAAAATAAGCAATAACATAAAAAATGGTTTGGGAAAATTCATTTCAATATTTTTGAAATCTACCTTCTTAAAAATAAAAAATATGAATATGGAAAATAATCCAAATCTGCAATAGAAAAAGATTATAGTCAAAATGAATCTTATTGGTATGTAAATAAAAACAAAAAAGGAATTAATTTCATAGGTAGGTACTTAACGAGACATAACAAGTTGAAAATGACTTTTACAATTTCATTAGTAGGTATCAGGTGCATAAATTCTAGTAAAATTTAATCACTTTTAATGTAGAAGTCCATGTCCCATTCATGTGTAAGAACAAGGTGCAGGCTGATAGCAAATAATAACCCTGAATAAGCTCCTATTTGAGGAATAAGCTTCCATTTGAGTAAATTCAACCCACAACTACCCACCTGTGAAAAATGTTAAATATCGTAGTTTTTAGCAATAAACCTTTGAGAATGCCGTAAGGTGAAACCGGTCAGGTTCATTATAATAAATACTGTGGAATAAGTGCAAGTGTTCTCAATATGGGCACAAATCTTTTTTTTTTTTTTTGTTAATAAGGACATGCAGGAATATACTTGAGAGTATAAGTGGGAGAATTCATTAAAATAATCCAATTGGAAAATATATATAGAAACATTTATCTGAGGGCAAGCTTACTATGTTGCATCATAGTGAAAATAATTAATTCTGCAACAAACAAGTCTAGATATTCTAATATCAGCCTCAATAAAGTTATTGCCCTTTGCATAATTATCCAAAGTATGTCGGTACTTCCGAAAAAAAAAACAATTTCATATCTGGTTCTTAGTAGAATTACCAAGCTCAGTCCAATTAAAAATTTAGTTTGTCTGAGTTACCTAGAACGTAAGGTAAATATGAGTTAAAACTAAATAAAATTAAGCTAAATAATAGCAAATACACTACTGACCTTTATTTCTTTACAACAAACTTTTCTGAACTAACTTTACAAAAGGAATACTTTCAAATTACTAGTGCAACAACACAAAAACTATAACTTGTTCGAGCTGCTTCCAACGATTGACTGTAAATGAAGCGCACGAGCCAGAGCCTATAAACTGCCGATAAGAGTATGTATGTACGAGATGATTAAATTATTTAAAATAATTTGTGATTCACGCTCATGCACCGTTTTGGACTTTGATCTCTGATCGGCACTGCACTAGTGATGTGTTGGTGAAAACTGTGAAATGTCAAATATCGATTAGCGATATTCTCAAAGTTCACTACTTTCAAAAAGTTAGACATTTTGATAAATCGGCTTTTTGAAGTTTTGGCGCATCGCAGTATTATTTTATTTACCGAAATTGCTGTTAAGTCGAGTATTTATGTATGAAAATGGTGGATTTTTAGACATAACGTCTTGGACAACGCACACAAGTGTGGAAAGTGGCATATTACAGTGAATTGTGACCTTTCATGATTGGTGTTAATCCTCCTTAGGGAGCTTCCCCACAACTTTACTCAGGCAGCAATCATCATTCATCGTCATCGTCATCATTATCAACTAAATGAAACAGAATGTTTTTAATCGGGAAATTTCCAACTCGACACTGGCAAAATTGTCCCCTATATTGGATTGATATCATATCAATCCAATATAGGGGACAATTTGATATGGTTGAAATGATAAACATACTTAAATGCTTTTTTGTAAATACATACATATTATGCATAGAAACACCCAGAGTGCAAATAGCTATATTCATGCATACAAATATATGCACAGAGCGGGGATCGGACCCACACCTCCTGCTTAACATTCGCATTCACTACTACCACGCCACAGAGACTGTAATTTTGAATATTGTGACACTCCAGGTGGCAGATATTTACGAGGCCTGTTTATTAAGGATGAATAAAAAATATATCAGCAAGACAAGAGTTTTAGGTCCAACGTCTTCTCAGTCTCTGAAAATTATGATTGACTTCGAATATGAACCAAACTGAAACTAACGCGTTCGTGAGAGTCATATTCTTTTTAATCAAAATTACTAATATCGACGTGGTGTCGCATCACTACACTTTATATGTCAAACGATTGAAAGAGACAGCGTATGCGGATGCAGGATAAACAATAAACAAAACGCAAAATTATAATTATATTTCGCAATTTTAATTATAAAATTATTATAGATTTTCATAAAAGAAATAAATAGCCGATGAAGTATTTTGGTTTAATTCCAACCACAGATGATGATGATGATTCCAACAACATTTCCAACTTACTATAATCCAATGAGAATTCAGTAAATGTTTTTGGTTGGTCGCCAAGTGCCAGCCAATGACAAACATTGATCGCATTTGTGGAACAAGGCCAGTCGCCAGCATATACGTATTCCTATTCATACAAACATTGGCTGAGCGACCTCCTCTGATTGGTTCTCGGGCGCAGTTGCTTTTGTTTTGGACGTCAAGTCAGACAATTTTGCTGTTCAACTTCAAAAATATTAAATTAATATTCAGAATGTCGTGGACGAACGATAATGTATTGGAGTTTTTAGAGCTTTATAGACGAGAACAACATTTATGGGATCCGAAACATCCTCTGCATAGAAATAGAAGCGAAGTATCCGAGGCCTGGAACAGAATACAAGCCTCGCTAACAATACATTGCACGGTTACTGATCTAAAAAAGAAAAAGGAGTCTTTAATGACATCTTTCAGGATGCATCTTGGTAAAAAGAAAACGCAGGATGGTTACCGTACGACCTGGTTCGCATATCCACTCATGGAGAGTTTTCTTGGCGGCAAATATGAATGTGATAGTACAAACCAATTGGAAAATGAGGTACTTAATCTGAATTTATAAAGCACTTTCTTTGTGTTTAGTTATAATACAAGTTAACAATCGTGAATACAAAATGCGTTTTGAAGTTTACATAAGTTTGAAACATTCAAAGTCTTGGTCAATATTGGCCCATATTTGATCCAATTGCGTAACCACTGACAATTTGTTTGGGATGCATTGGGCTAAAATTTGTCCCCAATATGTTGGCCCACGTGGTGGTGCACAAATATTGGATGATATTGTAGAACGATAAGCACGCGGCACGCCACGCCTCTTTCCTAGTGGGGTAGGCAGAGATCACGTATTTCCATTACTATACAATGGGCTATTTGACTATTTTTTTTTACTTTCGAAAAATGACCACTGTCTTATAATATAATGAACTGTAAAAGTAAAATTTTCGTACGACAAATAGTTTTCAAGATATTTGATTTTGAAAAATTCAATTTGTCGCGCCGCCCGAAAACGCTCCATACAAAATCGTATGAAATTGTGACGTCACGCTTCAGTAGCGCGTGGTGCAAATGTTTGGAGTGCAAGATAATATCGCATTTATCTCGGTCTACGTTGCGTTTACACTTATATTGTTCATAATAAAAGTTATTTACAATTTAATGAGGAATCTAAAAAGTTATATATTTGAATTGAATTTGATTGCTTATATTTTGACTTTTTTTGGGAATTTCAACTAATGAAAAGTCATAGTTTCAGTTTAGATAGTCAATATTTTATTTTGCAAGGCATATTTTTTCAGAACAAGCTATCATATTAAGCAGTATTGGGAAGAATCGATGACTTAGTCAAAAACCCTATTTTATGAAAGTAGGTAGCTAGGTATACTAAGTCTTTATTTACTTTTATATTGTTATTTTATTTGAAGTTCTTCCTAAAACGTTAACATTATTTAGGTACAGTCAGCGTCAATAGTAGCTGATCAAAAACTGAGTTCCAAAAGTATTGACTCTATAATTTTTTTCAATAACCTGACTTACTTCTTTTTCATATTAATCACTCTCGTTAAGGTTTCAAAATAATCACTGACCTATTTTCAAAATAAGCTGATTCATATTTTTTTCAATACTCATAACTAAATTGTGTTTTTAAAGTGTCTGATAGTTGATATTTTTTAAAGTTTACGCGAATGTCACTCATTGAAATAAAACCACTTTTTACGGATTCTATCGCGATATATTTGTTATTATTACTTTTTAAACCGACGTTTCGGCTGCTTTGCAACAGCCATGTTCGCGGTGTGACTCATGATGGTAGTTGTCACATAGTTTGAAGTATAAGTTAAAAGTTAAAGCTTGGGACCCAGTCATCCACTTAATCAAACCCAGTAAGCAGCAAAATCCAGCAAGACTTAACAACACAGTGAGCTCATTCTGTGTAAATAGGAACACCAATAATTCACCATGATTCGGGTATTTTGAGATAACTTATACTTCAAACTATGTGACAACTACCATCGTGAGTCACACTGCGAACATGCCTGCTGCAAAGTATTGGTGTTCCTATTTACACAGAATGAGCTCACACACCGACGTTTAAAACGTCGGTTTAAAAGTAGTAATAACAAATATATCGCGATAGAATCCGTAAAAAGTGGTTTTATTTCAATGTCTGATATTTAATCATATCAAAATAGTCAGACAAAAAGGGAAGTGGTATACCCGGTCCTTATTCAATTATAAGCAGCAGTGCGAGCAGCCGGGTCGGCAGCACGAGTGTGACGCACCTGGTGTTGCACATGTCTAAAGGCCACGGTAACCGCTTACTATCAGGTGGGCCGTGCGCTTTTTTTTTTTTTTTTTTTTTTTATCGTGCGATAAATCCCCACGGATACCACCCCCACAGAGCCGGTGGAGGTGGTTATGTCGGACTCGAACCGACTAAAACGCACGCCATCTTGGGTCCTTGGTTGCCGGAGGTGAGATTGCCAAAAGCATATCTCTCGCACCCCGACAGACCCAGGACCATCTCTTTCGAGATGGCCCCCTTCGGGTTGTGGGGACCAAAATGTCCCCATCTAGCCCCGGTTACGGGGAGGCGCACTTTGCGCCGCCGCCGCGGCCTGCTTCTGCTAGGGTGACAGGCGGCTCCACCGGTCACCCCCAGGCCAGCGCTCATGGAGGACGGAGGTCGTTCTGCGACCTCCGACGTCCGGTTCGCCTTCGCTCTGCACGGGCTTCCCGGGCCCGGAGTCTGGTCCGGACCCGACCGGCCGCCTCCTTCTCGAGCATTACTTGCTCGCAGAAGGAGGCGGCCGCACCCCAAGCGTTTGCGCATCGTACCATCGCTGTGAGCAATGTGACGAGTGTGAGGACTCCCACCCCTAGAGCCGCCACTAGGACCCGCCTCGGCGTGTCCCACGCCGGGCACTCGGTCAGCGTGTGCAGCTCTGTGTCCTCGCTCGCATCACAGTGATGGCACTCGGACGTTGGCTCCTTCCGGATCCGACACAGGTAACTCCCGAAACACCCGTGTCCGGTAATCATCTGCGTCAGCCGGTACGAGAGGCTGCCGTGTGGCCTCTCTAGCCATTCCTCCATGATGGGTCTTACCGCCGCTATTACGGCGTGCCCTTGGGCCGTGCGCTTGACTGCCACCTAAGCGGTATAAAAAAATGGTTTTCTCTGACTACTAGTCGACGAGCCCGCAGCAATCGACCAATTCCCTCATAGAACAAGGTTGTGCTCGCCGACGATTCTATGATGGGATTTGTCGATCGCTCTACGACGAGCCAGCAGCGCTGTGTTAATTTTTGCAACCGATGTTTATTGTAAAAAAACAACACAAGCTTAAAGATAGCTAGAAAATTATAGATAATAGACTTAAAATTAACAGGCCACTTATCTAACGTAAAAGTTTATTTTCACAACTGATGCTATGATATAAAAATGGTGATTTGAAATAGCCACAACATTGTACCAAAAAAAAACTTTCCACTGGTATACCGGAAAGGTTAAAAAATTAACAAATCACTTAATTAAAGTTAATGTTTTGAATGGCATCTTTAAAATCGGGTATGAAAAAGCGAAGGTAACTCTGTCTGTCTGTCTGTCTGTATTTTACGCTTTCACGCCTAAATCACTTAACAGATTTTGATGAAATTTGGTATAGGGGTAGATTAGACCTGAGAAAGGACCTAGGCTATGTTTGCGTGGATGTCGCTATAACCGACATCCACGCGGGCGGAGCCGTGGGCAAAAGCTAGTTATCTACATGACCATGTTCTGACATTTATACATTCCGTAAACCTGACAATTCTTGACAAGCCATAAAACAAAAGGCAGAACACAATATTTAAATCAAAATGTTCTGAAAAGGTTTAAGTTCTACGAAAGTTTTATTCTTATTTCAGGTACTTTTGAAATTTTCTTATACAGTTTTACTTTTGATAGATAGTTTTTTTTTACATTATGAAAATATTAATGTACCAAACACTTTTGCGAAGTGATTTTGTCAGACTATTGTGATATATCTTGCAATGCATTTCTTTTGGACAATTCAGATACTATGTTACTATTGATGTTGACTGTACAGTTGCGAGGATAGGTACCTACCTAAAATAGTAATTTGAGATGTGGGGTTTGCTTACCGTGTCAGGCAAACTTGTAACAATAAATCATTAGTTTATTATAATGCTATTAATGCATTGCATTCGCTTTTTTTAAGAAATACTTAGGTAGGTACCTACTTATTGACAGTGTGTATTTACATTCTGTTTTTTTATCTTTACAGTTTTTCGCAAGTGCTGATAATTACAGTACACAAACAGGGGTACCTGACCAAAGCAATATTATTAATAGATCCCTTAACATTTCCGACAAAAACATGGTAACAATGGGAAGACAAAACAAGACATCATTACCGCCATGTCAGAAAAGCTTTAAAAATTCGTCGAATGCGAAAAAACGAATAGACGAAACGGTAAATTATATGAAACCTTCCGATGATGTGAAAGGTGAATTGGATGAATACGACTTGTATGGTCAACTGTTAGCAAAAAAATTACGAAAACTAGATGAACATCAGCGTGATTTGGCGATGCACGAAATCGATAATGTCATGTTTCGCGCCAAAATGCAGAGTACGACAACACAAACGAGAAGTTACTCTACTTCGCCGTCTCCTATTCCAAGGAAGCTGAAATCTCCTGTATTCATTGTAGCACAACACAGTATTGCTACTAACATTCAGTACGAAGACGAAAATAATATACCGTATCAGGAACAACCGCCATCTTAATAATTTTTTTAAATTTGATGGCATGGTTGATGCTAAAAGTTCCAAGAATCGAAATTAACAGTGCTTTTGCAGTCAAGATTGGATATTTTGTGTGACTGATTGCACATGAATGGCACGGTGGTTTAAGTGATCACTTCGCTGACTACCGGAATGTTATTGGTTCAATGAATGAGATAATAATTTGTGTGATTCACAGTTAGTTGTTATAGATTTGGGGGGTAGGTACTTTGTCCGTACGTGTGTACAATCGACAAAGGAAATACGGTCGCACTTTTTATATAAAGTTGTATGTAAAGGTGCAACCGTATCTTCTTTGTCGACTGTACATAGGATTGTGAAAGTACTTCACAGGGATCTTTATAGTAAGTACTAGCTGTCCCGGCAAACTTCGTTTCGCCTTAGAAATTAGAATCAATTGGCTGTGTCAAATTCTCCTAATTATTTTGAGAACGGAAAGCATTTCGATTCGGGTCCCATACGCCCACGGAGCTCCCGACACTAATAGGTCACCGGGACCCATACTTACACCTACGGAGCCTATATACCTATGGGACCCATACAACCATATACCTCTACGCTCAAGGGCGTTCATAAATAAAAAAATAGCCACCTTATATATTTTTGCGGCCCAAGCAACGGGCATTTTGTTAATTCAGAAGAATGTCTAATAATCACCCTCTGACGATATTTGCACGCATTATGTCAATTCTATTCTATATCAAACGTCAGATAACATAGAAGAATATCATACAGCAGTATTAGAATAGTAAACACATTTTTTTCCAATTCGTATTCCAAATTCAAAATTTAGACATGGCGTATGTCGGATCAGCTATTTTATATGGTGGTTATGTATTCTTAAATTTTCTTATTTTCCGTGCAATTTTCTTCATTTTTTCTTTCATAAGAACCTTCTCCTAACAATAACGAACACAACAAAAAAAGAATTAGCGAAATCGGTTCAGCCGTTCAGGCGTGATGTCGTGACCAAGGGAAATAGGGGTTCATTTTTATATATATAGATGTGGGAGATGAGACGACGTGGTCTCAGGGACGTCATTAAAAAAAAGGAAGTAAGTAGGTTGCTAAACTCTCCATGGGTACCTACTATTTATTGATTTTTGTAATGAAGAGTAATAAAGAGCAAGATTTTTTATATTATGGCCTATTTTTACACAAAAAAAATCCTCGACCTTTCCTTCAATAGTTCAACAAATGATGAAAGAATGATTTCTTTTCCGGAATCTACCACCGTCCTATCTGTCAACCCAAGGAGTAGGTAAGTAAACAAAATCTGCACCAGATTTGATTTACTCCTTAGGTTCTCTTGTTCGCCGTTTTGCCAATTCACCGAATAGCAGATGAGGTTGACTTGGGCACATATTACCTAATCTTGGGCCCAAAAGTGTTGATAGGGATTAATTCCCATCTCCCACCCCTAGACTTGCCACCGGGGAGGAGTTTGGCACTAATTAGGTGTCGTTTACCACCTCGTCAATGGCACATAATTAGTTTCATCCGCCCCCTTCATAGTTATAGGGTCTATTCTCATATCCTATAGGATATTATGTGAATTAAAATTAGGACCCTGTCATGGTCAATGACCTGACGATCGGTGCAAGTTCTATCGAGACGTATTTATCTATTGTCGTTCGTTAAGGGGCCGTAGTCTGTACATTAGTCGTTATCTACTTACCCTGAGGCCGGATCTTCTATTGCACCATGCTGAATAGTCGTCGAGGCCGCGGCCTCTAGACTGATAACTGCTGATAACACGATATTACGAAGTTAAGTAATCTTTTTATTGGGGCGAAGGAACCCATAGAATATGATATCAAGAGTACCTAAATGCCTCGCCACAGCTCTCGCTAGTTTTCGAAATACATCGGGAAAAAGAAGAAATCAAGTGGGACTTGAACCCATGACCTTTCCCTTACAGGGGGAATGCTCTTCAAACTTAGCTATTGAGTCACACCTGAATCGCTTCAAAATCCCCTTCTATTTATATCCGTCTTTATGGGCAACGGTGGAGCCATCTACCAACTTTCTTACGAACTGTTGGAACCAATGAATGATTTTTCAACCATTTTTAAACATTGTTTTTTACTAAAAGTTTAGAAAATAAATCTCGCTTGTTTGTCAAAATTCTGTGTAGTTCATGATCATTTAGTAGTTATTCTGATTGCGTCCGAGGCCAAGATGCTCTTGGACCTCAGGGTCCGCATTCTGGCTCTCCCCCTCCACTTCACACGATCTTGGGCGTTCATGGCAGAGATTGTAGATCAGCTAGATGCATTTGGCTAGTAACTGATATTTATAGTTTTACCTGACTGCCAAAGAAGGCGTATTCGTCTGCTCTGTATTAGAAACTGGCACCCACCCCTCAGTTCCAGATTTTATTATATTGACAGCCGTGGCGTGGCGGTAATGCACGCGACTGCTACGCAGGAGACGCGGGTACGATCCCCGCACAGCGCAAATACCTATTTGTATGCATGAATATAGTTAGTTAGGTACCTATTTGCGTTGGTCCGGGTGTTGCTATGTTTAGGTATGTATTTATAAAAAACCCGACTGCCACTGAAAAAGACTGAAATAAGTTTGATAGCAGGCGGTACCCATTAATTTTCTCTCGGTTTATGATTGGCATATGGGTACCGCCTGCTATCAAACTTATTTCAGTCTTTTTCAGTGGCAGTCGGGTTTTTTTATTTTTTAATCATTTGTTTTATTTTATACTTTTTAGTTATGATATGAAATGTATATCTTTTGTAATTTCCTTCATATCGTTTATACTTGAAATAAAAACCTAATTCAATAAGTAAGAAAATTAGCGAGAATGATTGTTTTGTTAAACAACTTTAAACCGTTATATATCCTAAACTATTATTTTAAATGAAAAATGATAAATGGAACCTATAAATGATTTTAAAATACCTATTCAACGACACCCCACTTGACATAGTTCATCGACTTTTATTTTTTTTATTTTGACAATATGGCGTCTGGTTGTCGCTGTGGTGAATTTTGATTACTGTCATGTCCTTAGTGACACTCGCAAGGTTAAGACGAATCGATTGACGTAAGAATTATCAAAATCGGTCTACGCATTTGGTCTCTAGAACGCCACATAGAAACAAACATACATACATACATACATACATACATACATACATACATACATACATACATACATACATACATACATACATACATACATACATACATAGACTGATAAACACATAACCCTCCTTTGCGTCGCGCAGTCGGGTAAAAAGAAGTATTTAAGTATGTTTATCCGCATTCTAGATTCCATAACACAAGCTGATTAAGCTTACCATGGGTCTAGATAGCATTGTGTAGAATGTTGTGGAATATTTATAAAATTACAGGAGTAAACCCATATTATAGCCTAAATGATTCATGCTTAATATTTTTATTTATTTCTATTATGACGATTGTTATCGTTGTTACTATCTTTATCATTTTTGGTAGATAGGTAAGTACATATGACGTGAAAGTGTTTAGGCTAATTTATCACTTAAGTATGCGTTGATCATCATCGCATGATGCGATTACATTAAGGACATAAATTATAAAACGGATACAAAGTTATTAAACATTCAACGTAATCCTGTGCTAGATTGTTATTTATCTACGATGACAAAGGCTATTTTACTTTGTCTATAGATATCATCATCATCAATATTCAGTCTAAGCGGGGCGTGAAAAGCATCTGATGAGGCCGTCAAGCTGAGTGCCACCACTGTTAACATGGTACATGTTTACGACGGTGACCGTCTTTCCGAGACTTTGCCTTTAGCTTACCATCTGGCGAGGTGAAGTCAAATTGACGTGTTTTAAAAAAAAAAACTCAGACTAAAAGAATAACGTAGACGGAACGGCACTAGCAAATGAAGCCGTAAAAAGGAATACGCTCGAAGTTTAGTTACGGACCCTACTAAAATAGTGCCATCTCACAAAGAGTGCGAACAAGATAGCACTAGTTTAGTATTCCTTTTTGCGGCTTCACTTGCTAGTTCTATACGTTCCGTCTATATTATTCTTTAAGTCTGAGTATTCAGATTAGGTACTTATCCTCCTAACGTTGCCTCCCCGTAACCGGGGCTAGATGGGGACACTGTGGTCCCCACAACCCGAAGGGACCATCTCGAAAGAGATGTTCCTGAGTCTGCCGGGGTGCGAGAGATATGCTTTTGGCAAACTCACCTCCGGCAACCAACGACCCAAGACGGCGTGCGTTTTAGTCGGTTCGAGTCCGACATAACCAACTCCACCGGCTCCGTAGGGGTGGTATCCGTGGGGATTTATCGCACGATTAAAAAATAAATAAAAATAAAACATACTAAAATACATAATGTCATGCACTGTCCATACATTTACTGTAATACTGGTGTACAATAAAGATTTATCTATATATCTATCTATCTGTCTATCTATCCTCATAGCGATTCACGAGATAGATCCAAAATTTACCTATAATACTCTTAATTCTTTTGGTTTGTACCACGGAGGAGAGACTTCTCCATGGTTTGTACTTATGTAAAATTTTCCCGGCATGACAGTCATCTGACCTCTCAATATTGAGTCGAAAGCCTGTGCCAGAGCCTCGGTCGTTGTTTAGCAGGTGATAGGCAGGTGAAGTTAACTTTGGTTACGAATATTTTTTAAAGTACACATTCCATGACAAAATGTCCGTTTGATGGCAATAGGCGTGCCTACTGTGAAGTGGGACCGAAAAACAGTAGGTGACACGTGGGTGTTAAAACAACTTTACCTACACCTTCGGGGATATTCAGGCGTGAATATAATGTACCTACATATGTTTAAAGTTTGAATGATATTTATAGCATTAAGTATGCTAACAATATTTAATCGAATTCATAGGGAAAAATCGTCTCGGGGAGGACTCAAACCCGTGATCTTTCCCTTACAGGGAGAATGCCTTGACCAACTCGGCTAGTGAGACTCGGTACTCGGACTCGAACTCGTCTCGGTAGTCCAAGTAGTTTAGCATTCGCCCTGAAATAGAAAGATCGCGGGTTCGGGTTCTTCGAGATTCATTTTTCGTATGTACCTATTCGATATGTTTAAAGTTACTTGTCAAAGCTTAGAATAACAAACCTACTTAAATAAAGTTAAACAGAATCAAACGTGAGAAAAAATGTGTTTAATAAACGACCTTTGAGACTTGTCTAGTCGAAACATTCAATGCCAAGCCAAGTCAATATCATTTAAATTCATTTACATCCTACATGACTCCACTGACTCAGACTGTGGACTTTGGAAGAAGTCTGTTTACATTGACGTGGTCTTTAGGTTGGACTTCGATCGTCCACTGCCGTGACATCAATAAAAATTGCGCAATGAGTATGTACCTACCTACATTCTGAGTAAGGTTCCTATCTACCGATGACGAAATATTCGATTGTATTATTAGTAGAAACTAAGTACCTAGCTATGGCACTGAAACGTGGTCCTTCACTATGGGCCTTATGAGTAAGCTCAAAGTAGCCCAACGAGCTATGGAGAGGGCTATGCTCGGAGTCTCTCTGCGAGATCGAATCAGAAATGAGGAGATCCGTAGAAGAACCAAGGTTACCGACATAGCCCAGCGGATAAGCAAGTTGAAATGGCAGTGGGCAGGGCACATAGCACGGAGGACTGATGACCGATGGAGTCGAAAAGTTCTCGAGTGCAGATCTAAAGGGGAGGCCTATGTCGTATTAAACGTTAGAAATTATATTATAATATATGGAAGTAGTTGCCTACTTATGCAGGTACTTAAAATTACTTTTAGCATAAGGATTTGCATCATTCATGCATACTTACATATTTGCACTTTGCATTGAACCCGGGACCTCAGCCTTAGCAGTCGAACGCTCAACCGCCAGTCCACAGAGGATGTCGAATATTATTTTAATTTTTTACCTATTAATGAATCAAATAAGCACCTACTTGATTTTCGCACGATACTATTTTATTTTATTTTATTTTATTTTATCATTTTAGGAAAACTTACAGCTAAAAGATAACAATAGGTAAATTCATATAACAAAGTGAGGGCCATTTACAAGTTTTCACCGATATAAATTTGGTATAAAGTTTTTAAAAGATTTTACGTCACACACAGGGGTAAAAACTAAGAAAAAAAAAGTAAAACACACAAATATGAAAGTTTGTGAAGGTGTTTTCTATACCACTTAGGTAGCATAAAGTAAAGGAACCGTGGCCACCCGTGGCCTATGGATGTGTACCTTCAACACCAGGCGGGATTCACACTCATGCTGCCGACTCTCTCGAAAGATGTGGCGTGAACGGATCAGGGGTCTGTAATAATAACATATTAGTTATAGGCTCCTTTTCCCTGGAATATGTTCCCATGGGTTGATGCGCGGTCCGAGGGAGGGGGGGGGTCATAGGAGGAGGGAGGGGGGTCACGGGAGACGTGTCCGCCACGAGGATCGGACTCGGCGTCTTCCACGTCGGGCCCTCGGTCAACGTATACCGCTCTGAGTCTTCGCTCGCATCACAGTGAAGGCACTCGGACGTTGACTCCTTCGTGATCTGACAATACACCCATGTCCAGTTTTCACCTGTATCAGCCGGAACGAGTTGAGACTGAGTTTTCGATGTGACCCGTGAGTCCGTGTTTTTTTTCTGAACGGAGTGTATAATAAGTCTATGGTGTAATATAATGATCTGTGGTCAGTGTTGTCATGACTCATGCATGATTATGAAAGTTGGTACAAAAAATAATATAAGTACGCTATAATGTTTCTCAAGTGGCTTATTTTCTATTTTTCTACAATCTAACCCAACGAGTATTTTATGAGTATACTGCTCATTGAGGCCACGCAGCTAAGCGACGTGGTCATCGCGCCTTAAATTCTGGCGGGATGGTTGTCCATTAGTGTCCACCACGTCCACCGGTTGCTCGCGTTGTGACGCCTGTTAAATTTTAAGGTTTCCGGATGTGACATGAGTTGCTCGCGGTATAACTTATATTTTTGAAGGAAGATATATGGCTTCCAATTTTTGCACATTAATATTGTGATGCATAATGATATTAAAACACGTTCTGGTCGTATCAAACCATTTACTAAGTGAATAAATAATGACTATGCAGGCTATGAAAGAACATATCCACTCACGAATGGCAGTCTAGCAGATTTAGGAATAATTATTTGATTTTAATGTTCATTTTTTACCAAAGAGTTACCTACCCATTATGGGGTTTCCTGATGTACTCTGTCTACTTTACTATAGCGACTTTCACCTGTTATAATGTTTAATTAATTTAAAAATGGTAACAAGTAAATATTGAAATACGGATTTTGACCCTTGACTCTGGTAACACTAATTTGTCAAAAAAAGTCATTGTCAAACATTTGTCTTTGGCATTTGTTTTGAAACTGGGAAAAACATGTTTTGCTAAAATGTTTGGGAGTGAATTTTTCGTAGAAAACGTATAAACTGAACTGATTTATTGTTTACTATATGCTGGAAATATTATTCTTCCACCATGGCGACTATGGTGAAAGAAAAACGTAAAGAGGTGCGTAAACTGAGCTTGAAATGTAATTTCTTTGTGTTACATTTACGCACTAACATCAGCTGTTTTTTTATTTATTATGATAACATTATGTTATGTTTACAATTAAGTTATTTATTATTATTTAGATGTCGTAACAATTATATCTTCTTAATTACACGAAACAGTAGATTCTTGTCTGGTTTATACTTTTAAAATAGTTCTTCTTATATACTTGTAATGTTCAAATCAATTATTTGTTGAAATACACGTGCTATAAATGCGTGCCAATCGTGTTTGGCCGTATTAATGGCGTCATACAAATGAAAAATCCCTAGGAGGTATTATGCAGGCATCATATAACAACATCAATATACTATAAATGAAATAATACATGAGTCACACCTAAACTACTGAACCAATTACTATGAAATTTGGTTTGGTTTTTCTCCTCACTCAGGGATTCATTACATGTGTGATGACATGTAATGAATCCCTGAGTGAGGACCCACAACAGGCATATTCATTAAATAAAAGATTCTTTGTTTCAGAAAAAGAAAACCAAAGATAGTTCTAGAAGCAAAGTAACAAGAGAACAAACGCCCATAGAACAAGAAATACCTCCTATATTGGAAGAACAATCTCGTGATAAACAAACCACAAGCTCGGTCAAGTTGTCCGAACAACTCGCTGAAGAGAGAATAGAGTCTGAAAATTATTCTGAAATAGTTAATAAACCTGTTGAAGAGTCATCAATTACAGATGATACAAAAAATATAGAAGAAAAATCTATTCTAGCAGTAAATATAGATAATCAAGATGTTATATCAAGTGAAAATCAATTTGGTGAATTGAAAAGTACTATTTCACCAGAAAAACAAGATACTAGTCTTACAGAAATTAAATCGAATGATAGTTATGAAATATATAATAAATCAAATGTATCAGAATTCTCTATTCTAAGTAAAGACGATAGTTACGGGGAATTGTCTAGAAAATTGGAGAGGATGGCAATACCAGATGTTGTTCAAACCTCCGCAGAAAATAAAGAATTTGAATTTTCTAGTCCTATTACTTCAATGGATCAAGAATCTCCGAGTATAGTAGAAGATGTGGAACCATCAGCTCCGTGTTTCGAAGATATACCACAAAGTAGTCCTTACCAAAATGTGATATTAGAATATAAGCCTAAAATGAAATGTATGCCAATAGAAGATGTTATGAGACTGTTCAGTGGAGGGGAGATGGAAGATGTCAGGGCTATGAGTGAGAAAGAGGAGGAGAATGTGGAAGCTGGGCCTGTAAGTGGGCCGGAACATCCACTTGTTGATTTACTGTCAACTTTTAGGTATGTTTACTATTTTTTTTATTGCATATCTGCACTATGCTACGCTGAAATGACTCGTTTAGCCACATTCATCGAATATGACATGTATGCAAACCTTGCGGTCGACTAGTTGCTTGATAAATCCGAGTATGCTTTATATTCTACTAGATGAGAATAGTATTTATACCCAAAACATAATAAATATCATTAAATATGGACATTGCGTTCATTTATCGGTGACAGTACCTAACAATTATACAAAGTTCAAGATATTTACACTCTAAGCCACGCCAGACATTTTAATCTAACCATGGAACTGAATCATTGATATTATATTATAATACATAGCTTTTGCCCGCGGCTCCGCCCGCGTGGAGGTCGGTTATCGCGACCAAACATAGCCTATGTCCTTTCTCATGTTCTAATCTACCCCTATACCAAATTTAATCAAAATCGGTTCAGTGGTTGAGGCGTGAAAGCGTAACATACAGACATACAGACAGACAGACAGACAGACAGACAGACAGAGTTACTTTCGCATTTATAATATTAGTATGGACTAGCGGACCGGTGAACTTCGTACCGCCAATTTTTTTCCGGCCGCGTGGCGTCTGATTCCGTTCCCGCTGCACCCTCTACTATATTAAGAATGTATCATCACTACATAGTATAAAGCAAAGTAGCTTTCCGCATCCCTATGTCCCTATGTATGCTTATATCTTCAAAACTATGCTACAGATTTTGATGCGGTTTATTTTAATAGATAGAGTAATTCAAGTAGAAGGTTTATATGTATAATACATGCTCAATATAGTAGAGGTTGCGGACGCCACGCAGGCGGAAAAAAATTAGCGGTACGAAGTTCAGTGAATCAGCTAGTTATACATATAAACCTTCCTGAATTACTCTATCTATTAAAAGAAACCGCATCAGAATCTGTAGCGTAGTTTTGAAGATATAAGCATACATAGGGACGCGGAAAGCAACTTTGCTTTATACTATGTAGTGATAGAAGATGACGTCCGGTCGCCCGCGCTTCCAGTCATGTCATGTCGGACTCGAACCGCCTGTGGGTCTTGGTGCTAGGCCGGAGGTGAGGTTGTCATAGACATATCCCTCGCACCCCGGCTGACCCAGGGCCATCCCTTACGGTCTGGCCCTCCTCAGGAGGGGGGACAACGGTGTCCCCAACTCGCCCCCGGAATGGGGAGGCGCGCTATTTAGCGCGCCGCCGCCGTGGCCTGCTTCTGCTGGGGTGACAGGCGGCTCCACCCGTCACCCCCAGGCCCGCGTACATAAGTTGACCAGCTAAAATAAACGTCGTCAATTTTGCTTATTATGTGTAAGGTTGGGTAAAGAAGGTGACGCGCATCATTTTGGTTTACTGCCAGCAGGCGATGCCGCGACCGACCGGACAGGAGATCTGCTCTTCAGTGTGGGGCCATTTCACCCATTCGCCCTATTTTTCGTCATTTAGGCCTTTTTTTATCATGCGAAAAATAACGGATACCACCCCCCCGGAGCCGGTGGAGGTGGTTATGTCGGACTCGAACCGACTAAAACGCTCAACGTCTTGGGTCTTTGGTTGCCGGAGGTGAGATTGCCGAAGACCCAGGACCATCTCTTTCGAGGTGGCCCCCTTCGGGTTGTGGGGACCTTAGTGTCGCCATCTAGCCTCGGGTATGGGGAGGCGCACTTTGCTCCGCGGCCTGCTTCGTCGTTTAGGCTTGGACAAGCTCTACATTTCTTTTCTAACATTGATTAAATGAAACAGTAAAGTATCTTACCCATCTATTTTTTATACTGAATATTTTTTTTCAGATCATCCCTTATGGCAGTAGAACGTGAAAGAGTAGTGCTAGCAAATGGTTTCGCTAACGAAGAAAAAAGCAGAAAGTCTCTATTTAAAATTCAGAAGAGGCAAATACAACTAGCAGAAAAATGCCCCTGTGGTGCTAATGTAGTATTAAAAGCATCGTATGAACATGCTGAGCTGATGAAGGAGAAACTCCCAGTGGCTAGGATGAGGCTAGAGGGCTTGTTGCGCGATGTGCAGGATTCATATTGTCACCATCAGCACACTGCTCTGTTGGCTTATTATCAGGTAATAAAAGTATTTTAAATCAATTAAGTAAGTATATAATTATATATTACAAGCTAAAGTTTCATTTTCCATATTCTAAAATGGGAAATTAGGACAATTGTACTCATTTTGATGTTGATTCCCAGATTCTTCCTTGCCCTCCTGGATTCGATGGAACGGAAAACCGCTACGAGAGGAGGGTTTGGGTATAGTGTCTGGCCGATAGCTGCATTTGAACTCTGCTATCGCCCTGGGCC
This sequence comes from Eilema sororculum, assembly GCA_914829495.1. Lineage (NCBI taxonomy): Eukaryota > Metazoa > Arthropoda > Insecta > Lepidoptera > Erebidae > Eilema > Eilema sororculum. The sequence continues at coordinate 20,844,416 of OU618545.1, read as the reverse complement.
TTCCACAGTGCCTTGCTTGTAGCCGTATCCGCCAATTCCAGTTGCTTATAAGCCTTGGTTTACCTTCAACACCGACATCGGCTCTTTTAACGTTCCAGTCAGAGACGCGTCCGTGCGCTACGCAAAAAAAAAACGTCATTAATAATAAATTCGTAATATAAATGATACAAATAATAAAATAAATCGTACATAATTCAATTCACATAAAAAAATTATAGCTACTTACTCACGTGAAGAAATATTCACGTAAGTAGCAAATTTTTGTAGTTGCGCTATTTTTTTAAACCGCCATGTTCCTGCATGGCGCGTCTATACAATAATACGTCATTGTTTGAAATACTAAGTAGGGTCTAAGGTGTGAACCTCTACCAAGTTTAACACCATGGAATAAAGTCAGTTAAAATCAATATTTAGGTACTTATGTTATTTACTTATTTTGAGTAATAAATATATTTATAAATAAAAGCGCCATGATCATTGCTCTTGTACCAGAGCCGAAATATCGGGTTTCGGCTCTGTTAAAAGAGCAATGATCATGGTGCTTGTAACGGTGCCGTAAATATTATTTACTCAAAATAAGTAAACAACATGGCCAATATCCCGGTGAGTGTTACATTATTAATGTGAATGACCATGTTGATCTCAAATCATACATTAAGTAACGATGTTCCTATATATTCTTCTAGATAGAAGAATTAATATCAGAAACAGTGAAAAGCAACAAGCCGGTGATCCGTGAAGCGCTGTCGCTAGTGCTGGGAGCGCTGCGTCTAAGCGCCAGTGCTCTTGAAGCGCTGACGAGCGCGCTGCAGCGCTGGGCGGTGGCGCTGGCGACCGCGCTCATAGACCACAGGGACTTGCGGCAGCTACTGTTTATAATACACCATTTGTTCAAGTAAGTACATACATACATACTTCCATACTAATATTATAAATGCGAAGTATTTCTGTCTGTCTGTCTGTAACTTTCGCTTTCATGCCTAAACCACTGAACCAATTTTGATCAAATTTGGAGTAGGGGTACTTAGACTAGATCTTGAGAAAGGACATAGGCTATGTTTAGTCGCGATAAAGTACATAATATTTTGGCGCCTGTAAATCCCTAAAAGGGTAAGCCTCCGTGGCGTAGTGGTAGTGAACGCGGCCGCTACGCAGGAGGCGGGGGTTCTTTCCCCGCTCAGTGCAAATATTTGTATCCATGAATATGGGGTATTTGCATTGGTCTGGGTGTTTCTATGTTTAATATGTATGTATTTACAAAAAAAAAGTATTTAAGTGTGTTTATCCGTATTCTAGATTCCATAACACAAGCTCGTTAAGCTATGCTTACCATGGGTCTAGATAGCGTTGTGTAGAATGTTGGGATATATTTATTTATATTTTCGGTAGTGTGTTACGGTTTTTTCGTAACGCAATTTATATGTCAGAATATTAATTTCGTGATCATTTGAAAGACTCAGATTAGATGTCCGCTGAATCATGAACAGTTTCTTTTTTCAAAAGAATATTAGAACTGAAGTCACTAATATTCCTTCTAACCCCTCGAACTAAGCTAAACTGCTTGTGTTAGCAGTGGGTTCACGTCGGTAGCGTAATGGCCAGGATCGAATTCGGTACCTCTCGATCGTAAGGCCGACTCCTTTTTTCCTTCCTTATTCCTTCCTTTCTTCCTTGCTTCCTTATTACGAGAGGTTAGATGGCAATCGCTTTACGTTACGCATAACCATATCTTCTCGTGCGGATATCCGCTCGGATACCTCCCCCGCTGGAGCCGGGAGGTTATGTCGGACTCGAACCGGCTAAAAACGCACGCTGTCTGTGGGTCGTTTAACATTTAAAACATTAGTAGGAGTAGATGCTAAATTTGTAAACATGGTAATAAAGAATGTATTATTACTAGTTTGATAGCAGGCGGTACCCATTTCCAATCACAAACCGAAAGAAAATTAATGGGTACCGCCTGCTATCAATGTAGTTTAAGAGGTAGGGTTAATAATAGTAACTAAGTACCTTTGTTGTAATATGCTTACATCATACTATCTGATATTTTATGTAATGTTACTCTGTACTCCTTATTTGTGAAATAAACATTTATTTATTATTTATTTATTTAAACTTATTTCGATCTTTTCAGTGGCAGTCGGGTTCTTTTTAAAGATAGAATAGTAGGGGATCTCAACTGTATTATTTCCTACAGGCAATCGCGTTCAGTCCGCTGGGCGTCTCGCGTGTTGCAAGTACGTGTGGACATCGAGTCTCCGCCGCGGGTCCTCGCTGTACTGGAACTGCTGCTCGCCAAACAGCGCGTGGACGTAGCTCAAGAGTGCATGGAAGGTGTGTCAGGTTTGTTAGCCATCTTTGTCACAAAATGACGTCGTAGTTATTACGTCACTACCGCTTCTGCTGTATAAATACTCTAATTAACCCTTATTAGATCTCCCAGTAGTTGACAATTTTTCAGAAACTGGTTATTTTGTCTTATTGTCTATTTTACCCAAATATTAATATTTCAATAAAAAGCAAACATTATCCTATTGTATATTACATTTTTCGAAACTTTTTGACATTTCCCCACTAAAACGTGTCATGGCTTCTCGAATATCGTTATAGTCTGTAAAACAAAAAAACAGTGCGGCAAGTGTGCTAACAAGTCTTAAAATGACGTTTATGTTGTTTTACAAACTACGAGTATGACGACATGCCCGTAATTTCGTAATTTTATTTATCACCCTTTAAAATTATAAAAATAAAAATCTACGTAATTTTTTTTTTACTGTAACTACCCTATTCCCGCCAGATCTCTCACATTTAGCGGTCGGTAGGTCTACCATTTTCAGTACCAATATTTGATGTTAAAAATTATATTTCCCTTTTGTAGACGCAGAGGAAGTATGGGAAGAAGTTGACAAGCATGGTGCCGGCAGCGCCGTCAGCGAAGGCTCCCTGAGAGAGCGGGACCTGCTGGCCTTGTTGCACACGCTGCCGATAAGAGACCTGGTGGCCAGGATACTGCTGTTCACGCATAACGTACGTAATTACATCGGGAAAAATTAAATGCTCAAGTGGGACTTGAACCCACGACCTTTCCCTTACAGGAGGAATGCTCTTCCAACTGAGCTATTTCATTAAGCATTTTATTATTCCCGATGTATTCGAATTTTAAATTTAGCATATAATGCTATAAAAATTTATTCAAATTCGCTTCGTTTATATCAGTCTGCACGATCTCAGACATCTTAGTCTGCACGATGCACAATTTGGGTTTAGACAAGGGTTGTCTACTGAAACGGCCATATTTGCTTTGAAGCACACTGTCCAGTATTATACACGTAGAAAAACTCCGGTGTACGCGTGTTTCCTGGACCTGTCCAGGGCATTTGACTCAGTGGTGTATGATAAATTATGGGCAAAGCTTGGGGAGCGGGGTGTCCCTGCTGACTTAATTGAAATACTAGCATACTGGTATGGTAATCAGTCCAACCAAGTAAAATGGCAAGATGCACTTTCTGAGTCGTATGGGCTAGAGTGTGGAGTCAGGCGGGGAGGCCTTACCTCCCCTAGGCTTTTTAATGCATATGTGAATGGGCTGATTGAGGAGCTCAGCAACACCTATGTAGGGTGTCGACTTGATGACGTAAGTCTCAACAATATTAGCTATGCGGACGACATGGTGTTGCTGAGCCCGTCAATCGGTGGCATTCGAAAGTTAGTAGCCATATGCGAAAGATATGCCACTGAACACGGGTTGCGTTATAATTCTGCAAAGAGCGAGCTGATGGTTTTCAGAGGAACAAACAAAAAAAAAACACTGATTCCGATAGTTCGTAAGAAAATCGGTAGATGACGCCACGTCGCCTTAAAGACGTATAAGATGGGAAATTTGAGTCATATCGGGCGTGTCTCGGTAGCCGAATTGGTCAGGCATTCCCCCTGTAAGGGAAAGACTGCGGGTTCGAGTCCCGCCCGAGAAGATTCTTTTTCCTATGTATTCGATTTACTAAGAATGTGTCAAACTACCATAAATTCTATATAAACCTAATAATACTTTACCAGCATTAAATTATTTCTTACTATCTAAAGTTTATGCGAATGTCACTCATTTAAATAAAACCACTTTTTACGGATTCTATCGCGATATATTTGTTATTATTTACTTTTTAAACCTGCAAAGCAGCCGAAACGTCGGTTTAAAAAGTAAATAATAACAAATACCTATATCGCGATAGAATCCGTGGTTTTATTTCAATATCTCTTACTCTAATTCAAAGGATATCAAACAAGCCCGTCCGCACGAATGGGTCGACCACAGCGGTGGGCGTGGGCTGCTACGAGCGTGCTACGGCGTGCGGGCTCTGCTACAAGTGCTACAACGTGCTACGACCACGCATGCCGGCTATTCACGCCTCAGACAAGAGCTACGACATATCGCGTCACATGCGTTGCATGGTCTCGCGTACTTACATCTTTCAGTTTGGTAAGTACCCTACTCCACCAAGAAACCAATCCGTTAGTTTGGCGTAACTGACAGACGAGGCTCTGTCCGCGCATATTGTCCTCTCGGAGTGGAGGGTCAGGCGGCCATCTCTTCTGTAAAAAACAATATTTTCTGATTGTAGCTTTGAAGACCATTATCTCAATATTTTGAAATTGTCACATAGCCTCTTCATCCATTCACATCTTGAATAATCAATCTATTTTCAACATAATCTGGGTACTTTGAGATAATTTCCGCTTCAAACTATGTGACATCTACCATCTCTAGTCACCCCACGACGATTACTGCTGATTAGTAGCTGGGGCCTTACTCCAAAAAACGAACGAACGTTCGAACGAACGAACGACGACCCGAACGAACACGATCCATTAAAGTTACTCCGAAAACCTTTCGTTGACGACTGACGGATTCCACCGTTTTCGTAATCATAGACAAACGTTCGAATCTAGATAAATAGTTTGGACCAATACACTTTAAAAATCTAAAAACCGTTAACAAATGAAAAATCAAAAAATATAGTTGTATTCTTATGAAAACAGCGTCAAATTAAAATATGTATGAGATTTTGGTTCCAAAGTTACCGTTAGATCACCAGAATGTAATTTTTCAAGGATTTACGTGATTTAATGTGAACGAACTTAAAAACCCTTGTGCCATAATATTGTTCTATGGTTTTGGTCCAACAATAAAAATCTCGCCATTTTATTCGATTAAAATTCAACTCCAAAAGTCTTACGATAGTTATATAGACGTCGTTGAATTTCAAAAAGGGTAAGCAGGGGTAATTTCGCTCACCCCTGTAACTCTGTCAAAATGCAATGTAGTAACACGAAACGCCGAGTGAGATACGCGGGGTAGAGGCCTCTAACAGATTGGGATGCAAACGGCCAGTCAACGCATGTCATGCGACTGTAAAGTGCGTTTTTTTTTGTGGCCGCACTGATGTAATTTTTGGTTACGTGGTGTTGTTGGTAAGTTAAGAACTATGGTTGTTAATTAGTTTTTACTTTTACTATTCTGACAGTAAAACTGCAGTTTTGTGATAATAAAATAAATTTTCAATAAGTGGGTATGGTTTCTTTTTATTTTAAAATTATTTATAAAACGACCGTTTGGGGTTTTACCGCTCAGCCGAACGCCATTACTCCGTAGTGACTTATTATACAAGAAAGTTCTTCGGAGAGTTATGACGAAGATGACTGTGATGACGAAATGAATGCAGACGATAAAAATTATAACAAATGTATTATGTGCGTGGAATTCAGAAAAAAATAACGAGTTGTGGTATCGCTGCACCATCTGCGGACTGGGAGCTTTAATGCCAATTTGTTATTGTAGGCTTTATTTTTACTGTATAAAAAATCTCATCTCATTAATATATTTATTAAAATGCACCTAACATAATACATTCTAAAAAACATGTTAGTAAACATCACTCATAACTCTGAGCGGCATTACCCAAATGGCAGGGGCAATGCTGCTCAAACGTTTTTTTTTGAAGTATTGCTACTACTAGTAGGTAAATGATATATGCTTTTGTTGTTGAAATGTTGATTCCTCGATAGTTAAAGACTTTGTTACATTTCTTAATTATGATTTGTAATAGATATTTTAAAAAATATACCGTGTTTGCCATAAGTGAACGCCATTCCCCCTGCTTACCCTAATAATCCGCAAGATTACTTGTCAAACAGCGACTGACAACGACTACGAAAACGTCAAATGTATTTTGGGAGTAGGTGCACCGACAACGATCGACAACGCCAATGTCAAACATACGAAGACGGATTCGAAGCCCGACACAAAACACTTTCGGGGTAGCTAAATGACAGAAACGTCAACGGATACGAATAGTTTCGTTTTTCGGAGTAAGCCCTCTGAAACGTCGGGCTAAACATCCACACTAATATTATAAATGCGAAAGTAACTAAGTCTGTCGGTATGTTATGCTTTCTCGCCTAAACCGCTGGACCGATTTTGATGCAATTTGGTATAGGGGTAGATTCTTGTTTACCACAGAGCCACAGATCGAACACCATAGATGAATTTGTTTTTGCTATTCATGGTGCCGTTTTGTTTTTGTTTTTGTTTTGTCTACTGTTGCGTAAGGTTACGTACTCATGCGCAGCCATTGCGCAACCGCCGCATAGAGTAAATTGGGAAGAAGTTCTTCCTAATCTGTGACACTACTCATAGAGTAACACAGAGCGGAGTCACAGACTGCATAAAGGGGGTGTTGACGGAGAATGCTTGTGGTTGGGCTGGTTCTTTTTTATCTTTTAATTTTCCTTTAGACTATTTTATTTTATTTTAATTCTAGCATATTTTAGTTTAGTTTAATCTGTTAAACTTGTGCAAAAAATTTAGGTAATAAGGTGTGCTTTTTATTTTTATTTTTTATAACGGCTAAGATGTCCTTTAGGGGCCAGTTGAAAACCAGCGCTGGGTACGTCGTGCCCAGCTTTATGCTGAACTGGTCCCTTTCTTGGTGCAACACAGATGTGCCCAATAGTTTAAATAAATAATATAATTATTATTTATCACTGTTTAGTCTTAAGTTATGTTTGTGTTGCACTGAAAATAAAATGTTTTTTCTTTCTTTTTTCTTTTCTTTCTATTAGACCTTGAGAAAGGACATAAAATACCAAATAAAGAGTCCCAAAATTTGGTTTTATTTCAATAATTTCTGTTTAACACTTTTCAACATTCTACCCTCTCTATTCAGCCACGAGTACTATGCCTCAGAACTAAAAGACAAGATATACTCTGAACTCGAAGCGTCGTTCTCCGAAGGGCTGAAGCTGTTCGGTTCCCGGGACGTGCACCGCCTGCCTGCCAACCTACTCGCTGAGCACACCGCCAAACATTACTGTCTCACTCACATTGAGCAGTTGCATGGTAAGTCCTACTTGACTTTACCTCTTAACTTCTATATGTTGTTAGTCTGCTTACCCCTATGTAGATATATAAATGTGAGTACCTATATAAAATAAATACAGCAATGAAAATTTGAGAAAATAACAATGTCACTTCAAAAGTGCCGACAGAAGTAAAATTTTGAAAAAGTAGTTATAAGCAGAAATTGGTAAAACCGCCATCTACCGGATACAAAAGACAATTAAAGCAACCGCACCGTATGCGCTACCCTCTAATAGATGGCGCTATACTAAATTTCAATACAAAAGTGCCGCTAGTTAATGCTTTTGTCATTTGAAAAATACCCAACATGCCTAAATAAAAACTTCTTTTGGCTTTTGGCTTTCTCACTAACAGCACGTAAACTCTCCAGTGAGCTCTGGCTACCCTACTCACCGTCGTGAACACAACACGAGGTTATTATAACCACGGTATGCTGTAGGTAATACCCCAGTCGGACAACTCAATTGAACATAAATATCATGGTGTCCTGCCTTCATTAATTAATTATTTTACTCCAATGTCGAAAGTGGCAGTGGTACTACATTGATGTGATGATTTGGGTATTATCCTATAGTTAAAATAAATTATCTACGAAAAACATTGGAAAAAATGAAATGCTCAAGTGAGACTCGAACTCACGACATTTCCCTTACAGGAGGACTGCTCTTCCAACTGAGCTATTGAGCGACACTTGAATCATTCCAAAGGACATCGTCGAATTTCGCCCTAGAACCGCCAAACATGTGGCTTATACCATAATTATTTATCTATTTAAATGAATTAGAGGCAAATATCTATATCAAACGGACAAGGATCTAATCTAAATTAATAATTAAGAGTTATGAAACGATTTTTACTTAACTATCGCCATTTTCAACCAAAGACAATGTGCAAGCAAGTAGCAGACTGTCATATCATTTATAGTCTTTGGTCATACCTTGATAGCCAAAGAGAATACGTAAGATTGATAGCTATTAGCTATTACCTGTCACTTCGATAGTTCGTTGTGTACTTACGTGTTTTGAATTTTATTGTTGTTTTCTTCGGATAATTTGGATATTTTATTAACTACTCGGCTATTCTAATGGACTTTGATCTCTTCCAATAACGACATACTCTGGCTGTGATTTCTGGACATTGTGATCTCTTGCAATATCGACATACTCTGGCTGTGATTTCTGGACTTTGTGATCTGTACTTTGATAACGGTTATAAAAGTCATACAAATGGAATGTGTATATTGTGTTAATTGCGGATCTGCTGGCGGTTCCTTGGTTTTAGAAGATGAGCAAATTCTTCTCTGTATACGACAATGGACAGCACCTCGCTTGGTAAGTGTGCCCTTTGCTGCTAAAGATTAACCGAAGTTTTCCTCATACCTACATATAAATAAATATTTTTCGGTACCCAGTACCCACATAATAGAAAAACCATTAAGTAAATAACTTAAACTTATTTTTTAAATAATGTTTACGTAACATTTATAAGACAAAATATTATGTGGAATGAAAATTGACTTTTTTTTTTCAGATTTATGCACATGATCTTATATGCACTTCATGTTGGACATTGGCTCAAGAGACTACTCGCATTTCAACAGCTCCAACTACCAGCAATGTTGGTAGAAATGACTGTGTACTTTGCCATAGGATATTAGGACTTCGTACTCGTTCACACCAACTAATTTCATTAAGAACACATACTCCACATCAAATAAACTTGAAAAATATTATTATAGAAAGGCTTGCACCAATAGAGGTATATCAACTGACATGTATAATATATATAATTATATTGTGCTTATACCACGAATGTTAATAGATAAAATATCATTTATCTTTCAGATACGTGCATCTCATTATATATGCCATCCTTGCTGGCAAAGTGCTGATCGTGCAGCAGTGCACTATTCAATGCCATCTTCCTCAAGATCTGCTTCAAGAAGCACAAGGAATCCACTGAGATGTGTCAATTGTGGTATTAATTTACAAAGACAGCATTATCATATACTCTATGATAATGCCATTCTTACACAAGTACAACAACAAGTTGAGCCACAAGTGGTAAATATTTACTTTGTTTTAAACTATTTATACCTAGATCACTATTAGTATTAGTTGTACTGTTGATTATGATGTTACTCATTCACTGGTTTCATTCATTCATTCAATTCAATATAAGGCAGTTCCGCTAGGCACAGCATAGTGAGGGAGTTTCTCTCCCTGTAGCCCTAATCACCGGTAGCTTGGTCCCTGTTCCCGGCGGGATACTATGTGGGATATTATGTTTTATATTAGTAGCTTAGTGGTTAAGGAGTCGGCCTTACGATCGAGAGGTCCCGGGTTCGATCCTGGCCATTACAATACCGACGTGAACCCACTCCTAGCACAAGCAATTTAGCTTAGTTGGAGGGGTTAGAGGGAATATTAGTGACTTCGGTTCTAATATTCTTTGAAAAAAAAAAATATATATATTAATTTTTTTTTATAGATTTATTTAAAAATGTTATTTATATTTATTTTTAATGAATAAAGGAAATAATAATAATAATCTATATTAATTAACAGTGTTTACATGCCCTCTTATATCTAGCGTGCAAAGTTGTGAATCATAATTGTTTACATTTTACATTAAATCACACATCTTTTCACACAGACAAATAATATTGAATAATACTAATACTAAATAGTACATATTTTCCTTAACAGGTAACTGAAAATGACTATATATGTGATGCTTGTCACATATTGTTCACAAACAGAAACCCCACAATTACTCCACAAGATTCACAGGATACAACGACTACTGTCGGACATCATGATATTTGTTTGGGATGTGGTTGCTCTTTGATCCGAAATAGAAGCTACTCTCTAGGGGCAGATCTTAATCAACATGTTTTAGGTGTTGTCCAAAGCTGGATTCATCCAAGAGAAGTGAGTGACATGAAATATATATAATTTTTACCCAACTACAGCAAAAGAAGGGTTATAATTCTGACAGACTATGTATGTTTGTATGTGTGTATGTATGTATGTCTGTATTTAAGTATGTCAGTATGTATGTATGTTTGTTTGTTCATCTGTTCTCTCATAAGTCCTCAACTATTTATTAGAAACGGACAATGAGGTATCGTTAGAAGCGTCTTAATCGTCTGCTGGTTATAGGCTATATAACGTGTGCTATAATATAACTGAATTTAATGTGGGTCCCTCTAGTGGTCATAAAGACTGCAATGAAAAATCAATTCGATAAATATGCCGTGTTTGGTATCAATTTAAAGAATAGGCTTAATTAGCACATTTCAAATACTATGCACTAATTATTAGCTGTTGCTTGACCCCAAAATAATATAAATAAAAATTAAGTTTTAAAACTGAAATCCGGCTATTTTAGATAGTGAGCAACAAGAAAATATCAAAGATAACACTGGAACAAAACTATACATTCTAAGGATAAGTGGCAAATGGCCATGGCTATCTTTGTTTTTTTTTTTGTTTTAAACTTTTCAGATAGACTGATCTTTCAGTAGCCAGGTCAATGTTTATGGTATTTATATTTGATAATACAACTACAATTATTATTATACTTTTTCAGTGTCACCCATCGGATAGACTTTGTCATAGATGCTTCCGAAGAGCAGAAACAGCAGCTAGCAATGCTATATCACCTGAATCAGAAGCTAACCCGATTCCACAGCATGATGAAAGAATACACTTGCCAAACTATTCTAGAGCATCAGATACACACAGGAGATGTATATTTCAGCACTGTCATAGTACCTCTCAGCAAGTGGTCCCATTGATATTAAGAGTGAGGCTCTTCAGAGATCACAATTATTATATACCACCAGATTGTCGTATATGTGACTTACATTTAGCAAGACAACCTTGGGCAGACCTTTACAATACTGATAATCTTAACCGAAGCTTCAGTGCTGCACATATTGAAGACTTTTGTGAATTATTAAAAAACGAAAATAATGCCTTAGATTTCCAGAATATTGATGAGATGGATAGTAATCTTGTGTGGTATTGGCTGGGTCGCACAAAGGAACAATTTCATGAACTGCAGTCACAAGTCCCAGAATTTCCCAATCAGGCTATATCTTTAGCTGCATATTTGATTAAGCTTAGAACTGGTGACTCGGACGATAGAATCTCTACATTATTAAATATGGCGAGAAGCACACTAACAAAATATGTGTCAAAAGCGCGCCAAGTGATGTTGGAACACTTTGTACCGGCACATTTAGGTTTACAACATATGACTAGGCAAGAAGTGGCTTCAAAAAATCTTTATATACCAGAATCATTATTTGGGAATCCTGGAAGTCCTCTAGAAGAAAGAAAAGCAATTGCTATAATGGATGGCACATATATTTACATTCAAAAAAGTACCAATTACTCTTATCAAAAAAATACATATTCCCTTCATAAATATAGGAATCTTGTCAAACCGTTCATGGTAGTTTGTTGCAATGGGTATATTATTGAAGTACTTGGACCGTATGCAGCCACAAAATCAGATGCTGATATTATTAAAGATGAATTTAGTGACCCAACAAAACCTATGCGTGAATTTTTTAGAAATGGTGATATATTTATATTAGATCGAGGCTTTCGCGACTGTATCTCCCTACTGGAAAGTTTAAACTATTCCACACATTATCCTCTCTCATTAGAGCCAGGTGAACACCAACTAAGCACAGAAAGAGCTAATGAATCTCGCAAAGTAACCATGTGCCGATGGGTAGTGGAGGTAGTGAATGGCCGTTTTAAGCGAGATTTTAAACTGCTACGCCAAGAATATTGTAACAGAGCTTCAAAACATTTAATGGATGATTTTAGGGTCGCAGCAGCGTTAATAAATAAGTTTCACCCGGCTTTAGAAGACAGAGAGGATGCAAGGGTTATAATCTCGATTGTCCAAGAAAAAATGCTCACTAATAATTCACTTGCTGATTTTGTGGAGCATAATAATTTAAATAGGAGACGGTCCTTGTTTGAAAGCATAACAGTAAGTAGTGAAAACCTAACTGATTTTCCACGAATGGAATATAATGATTTAATTTTAATACCACTGGGAGTCTATCAACTTAAACAGGCTCGTTCATATTACGGTGAACACGTTAGGCAAGACGGTTCCTATATTATTGAAGTATGCAGAGAGGTCGATCAGGAGCTGACCAACAATTTGAACGCCGAAAACATGTGGTTATTGCGAGGCAAAATACAAAGCCGTCACATCAGCCACAAAACATATTTTGTGTATATTATCATCGATCCTACACAAATAGGACGACAGGCGGTAGTGCAGTATTGCTGCAATTGTATCGTTGGGCGCAGAACCATTGGTTGCTGCGCCCATGTTATGACCATTATTTGGTATTTAAGTTACGCAAGATATGAAAATATCGACCCCCCTGCACAATTTTTAGATAATATTCTTACTTGTAATATAGAAAATGAATACTAAAAAATAAAGAATGAAAAATGTGTTGTATTTTTATTAATACTACTTATTATCTGCAACCCACACAAAGAAGTCTATACCTATCTCTATACTAATGTTTGCATGGGTATTTGCATTGGATTGGTCGTGCCGTGCTCCCACGTTCATCCGTTGGTGCCGGTTGAACACTATGGTAGGTAGTCGTTACGGGTAGTTGGAGCCCACAGAAGTCCGACTAGTCAACTGCAGAATTTGTGGAGGTCCAGATGGCAGTCGAAGTTCAGCCGCATCACAGACTAAAAGGCTGACTCCAACTGAGTTGGGAAAGGCCTAATGATGAGTCCATTTATTTTATTGAGGAAGGTTATAGGCTAACTATCATCACGCTACTACTCAAGGGAGCGGAGCAGTGATCATTAATGACAACAAATCGGGCAGATTCCCATACATTATTTGAAAACTAAAAATATGGGCATATATTTCGAAGTATGTCACTGTTGAAGCCGGGGCAGGTCGGCTAGTCTAACATAAATTAATAGGTACGAAAAACTATAATTACTTTTTTAAATAAATAGGTAGGTACTATTAATACATAGGTACCGAGACAATTTGGCAGAGATTCAATATGGCAGTTTATATCTACGAGTAATATTTGTCTTACCTCGGTAGATAAATATCTTATAGATTGCTATTAATTATTTCGACTGTCACTACCTACTATTTAAAAAATATTCAAAAGTTTCGAAGGCTATTCAGTGTAATTTAAATGCGTAAAATACTTAACCAATAATTTCCGGTTGGTGCACAAAAATAACCTTAAAATCTGACATATTTGTTGCATTTCTGCGCTTTAGAATCTTGTCCGTCTTAGAAATACAATGTAATAAGAATAAAAACTATATTCCACATTTAATAAGCCTTATTCCATTGGTGCCGGTTCTGGGGCGAATGATGTATGGACGCGTAGCAATGTCCTTTCCTTCTCTTTATATCCGTCTATAAGGGCGACGGTGCAGCCGTCTACCAACATTCTTACGAACTGTTGGAAACAATGAATGATTTTTCAACCATTTTTAAACATTGAATTTTGATGACTGCGCCCAAATATTTGAATGAATTTTTATAGCATTTATTATGCTAACTTTTAAGTTCGAAAAACATGTTTTTCGAACTTAAAAGTTAGCATAATAAATGCTATAAAAAATTCATTCAAATAAATTATCTAATTGAGCTTATTAAATGAAGAATGATAAAAGCAATTTGTGATTAACAGTTTACACCAAAAAGCAATCATGTAAATTAAGTATTAGATTTTTAGTAGGTTGGAATAAATATTACGATACGTAGATAAGAGCGGTTAAAGTTACGTCGGTTCTTATCTTATAGTTTATATTTATTTTTAATCATCCACCCAACCTATAATAGTAACTGATTTGACTATTAAATTTTATGACGTCACTAAATCTTTTTTCATACAAGTTACCTTATAACTTATCGTTTTGGCGTTTGGTAAAAAGTAACTAATTTGACTAGTCAGTAACACAGTAACACAGTAACAGTAAAAACAGAAAAGGGCGAAATACGCCGCAATGGAGTCGCAATATTACTTTGTGCCCATTGCGGTGGAGACTATGGGCAGCTGGGGAATGGAGACGAAAGGACTGATCACTGAAATTGGCCGCCGTATCCACGAGCAGGGCGGGGAGCCCCGCTCCGGCTCGTTTCTGGGGCAAAGGATGGCCATCGCAATTCAGCGTGGCAATGCTGCCAGCGTCATGGGCACCTTTGCGCCGGGAACGATACGGGGTGGGTTATTTGATGTGACATAGTTATAGTAACTACTGTAATTATTTGATTAATAAAAAATTAAACAGTTTGCTTATAATGTAATGTATAAAATGGTGGTTAATTGTACCTTATTTTACAGTTACTATATGGAGATAGAACAAATTTGCACAAATATAATTACGAATGTGGACTTAGAACAATACGTCAGTAGAATACCCAATTGTTATTCTTTCCAGAGTCAGCGGGGTTGAGTTGTGACGTGCGCGTGCGCATCGTGTCGCAGGCCGCAGAAGACCGCATGTTCGACCACGAGCTGGCCAGGATGGTGCTCGAGTTCCTATTACAGGTATCATCATCATCGTCATGTGTTTGTGTGGCATCTGAGACATTTACCTCAAGCGTGGGGTCCGCCCATCATTCTTCATTCATCATACATCATTTGTTTAGTTGGGCTTAAACAGTTTCTGTGGTCAACAAATTCAAATCATATGGCCTACCAGGAAATCTTAAAACAGGTCAGTAATTGAACGGCTTTGATACTATTAACTGCAAATTTTCCAATATGATCCTATATATTTATATGGGACTAGCTTTTGCCTCTGGCTCCGCCCGCGTAGATGTCGGTTATCGCGACCAAACATAGCCTTTGTCCTTTTTCAAGGTCTAATCTTTCATCAATATCTGTTCAAGTTCAAGTCGTGAAAGCGTAACATACAGACAGACAGACAGAGTTACTTTCGCATTTATAATATTAGTATGGATTACAAAGTTATTTATGCAATTGGGCATGACAGTTATTAAGTTTAAAGAGTTCATAGTAGGCTTGCTGATGATTTGAATTTGTCATATTATATCTCCACCTATACTATCTTATCTATTGTGGGTCCTGTACTACACTGCAAAAGAATTTCCATACCTGATTAACAAAACTGAGAAACCGTTATGCCTCTGTCGCGAGAATCACTGTCTCTCTCCCGAGAGCCTGGCATTGCAACTCACAAAAGTGATGATGATCTTCACGGATATATATCTGACATGCAATGTTGCTTAGCTTCGCTTAGGGATGATGATTGATTCACACATCTGCAAAGAAATAATAACCGTTGATTCCAAATGAATGGAATCAACTGACTACACTTATCTCTTAGTCACATTATTGACATATAGAAGTTCAGATAGACAATGATTTGGTTCCAGTTACAACATCATTGTACTTCAGGTCAGCAACAACAGATAAAGGGGCCCCCAGGAACCTCCGATGTCTGTCATTAACTTAATAATTGCTTAACAAAGAAGAAAACTATTCTAGGGTACTCAGCTGGTTCTGGAGCGATCCGTTAAAGCTGTGTAAATCCATAACAAACCTCCATATCCATAATTATTTACATAAAAGTTTGTGTTGATTCTAGATTGACTTTCATTGACATAGACAAGACAAAAGAAAAATTTATGGAAAACTAGCTTTTGCTCGCGGCTCCGCCCGCGTGGATGTAGGTTATCGCGATCAAACATTGCCTATGTCCTTTCTCAAGGTCTAATCTATCCCTATACCAAATTTCATAGAAATCGGTTCAGTAAGCCACTGAACTGATTTTGAAAAGCGCGAAAGGCGTGAAAGCGTAACATACAGACAGACAGACAGACAGAGTTACTTTTGCATTTATAATATTAGTATAGATTCAAAATTTTCCATAAATTACAAAACCAAAACTAGAGTGCTAACAAGGAGGTTTACTCTTGAAGGGTCTTCGCGACAACCTCTGCCTTACTCTCCGGATATTTACAACTCTGAGTATAAACCATGTCACACTATCCACAGACCAGTCTCCGACGCAAGCCGACGCAGTGCAAGGGTTCGTGTGACGAGACTGCTCGCAAGTGCGTGCCTAGACTGCTTACCGCACACCCGTACCTTCACACTATCGCCTTCCACTTACTGGCTGATATGAATATGGGTAAGATTACATTTTAACTTCATAACTGGGGTAAGGTTACATTTTGATTGAATATCTTGGGTAAGATTACATATTAATGGGGGTAACTGGGGTTATATTGGGTAAATTTTCTTTGGATACCGCATGCCTGGGGTAGGATTTAATTTTAAATGGTAACATCTTTAAGAATTAATAATAAAATTGTAATCTTATTGTTAATTTCTTGCGTAACATTATATTTCAATTGTCCCTACTTCCGTGACACTGTTCTTTTTTATTTTCAATATGTGGGGTAAACTTTATCTAATATGTGGGGTAACAGTCGATTTTAATTGTTAAATCCTATGGTAAAATTACTTTTTAATTGTTAAGTCATGGGGTTAACATCACTGCTAAATTGTAAAATCTTGGGGTAATATTACATTTTAATTGTTAAACCCTAGGGTAAAATTGTTTTTTATACCCCGTCCATCATATAATTGTATTTTAGACAGATGAAAGTAGTGATTGCAAGAAAATTTAAAATATCGACAAATTTAAAAACCTCGACAAAAGAAATCGATTTATGAAAATATTATGATAAACGTTATAAATGATTTCATGTGGAACTATAATCTATTATCTTTCTAAACATAATAATAAAGTAGTACTTAGATATTTCATGTCTGTACAGTTTACAAATGTAATAGAAAACGATTGAGGGCCATAACGCATACGCTAATCTCCAAAACAAAACAACTGACTTCTAGAAGAATATTCCACACATGCTGATTTCCTGGTATTTATTGAAGAGTTCCGTGGCCTGTCTCTGAAATCTATCATCAGATCTTTATGAAATTTTAATGGGACCATTTTGGAATAAACCTCTTTCAAACAAAAAAAGAATTTTGACAATCCGTCTACAAATGACGATCTACAAAAAACATTTTTCCTTAAAAATCATACAAATATAAATAATTAAAAACATCCGAATTGTTGCTTAGAAATCGGTTATAAATCGCCAGTTATGTAATATTAAAAAAAATATTTTTTCTGTAGTCGATATCAATTGTGACATTCTCAAGTTATTATAATAAAAACACAGTCGATTGACTAACTACATCCCTAAAATTGCTTTCTGGCTGACGTGACGATGTCAATGAAAAATGACGTATTGGCGCCTAATTTTTGTTAGGATTTTCAGGTGTTGACGCTAGAACAATGTTATACCGACCACTGTCAGTGAGCTGTCTAAAATACAATAATATAATGGACGGAGTATAATTAAGTCCTGGGGTAATATTACTTCTTAATTGTAAAATCCTGAGGTACCTAATTTTACATTTTAATTGTTAAATCCAAGGGTAATGCTACTTCTTATTTCTTAAATCCTGGGGTAATTGCCTGCGATAAATGCTTTAGTCAACTATTGCTTTTTTAATTCGTAGTGGAGGTACTAGACGTGTCGTGTTTGAAGACATTGCACGTGCACCTATGGCGGCCCAGTACGGGCGAAGTGCGCGCGGTGCTGGACGACTGGGCGCGGCGCTGTCCGCTGCTGCTGCAGCATGTGCTGCTGCTCGTCGACTGCACGCCGCATGTGTGAGTTGTTTTGGAACTGTTCGAATATACAAAAAAAAAAAACAATATGTTTTATACCATGTCTTTGTTAACCCTGCAATATTTTAGGAATATCCCTTTTTTATAGAGAATGAATGTTTAAGTATGCAAATTCTTTTTATATTTAGGTCTCCTCCATCGGACGGAGTTCGTTAGGACGAAGAAATTTGTTTGGATTGCTTTTTGTAAAGTTTAGATTAAACAAAGAGTAACGTGTTGTATACTGCTTAGATTGCGGGATAAATTTGGTGATAATTACCCGAAACTTCCGATTGCAACTTCGGGCGTACATTTGGAAAGAACACTGTTTAGCGTAAAAAAAAAAATATTTATTTAGTTAACCTCAATATTCCAGTGGGCTTCCCCTAGACGTGCAACTCAGTATCGGGTCTTGGCTTTGCTCATACTCACGCACTGCCGGGGACTCCCGGGGTGGGACCGGAATCCCGGAGTGGTGTTGGTCAGCCCTTCGGCGCCTGCGCACACACCGCAGCTCCTGGTGCCTGCCCCTGGATGCACCTCCTCCTGATGAGGAACCTTCAGACCTGTTTTCTGTCGCCTTCGCGCTGTTGTCTAGTTCCTGGGGACATTGTATACCTGTGGTGAGTATTGGTAGTAAGGGTTTCTTAGATGAAAGAACTGATCTGATTTTGTAACATTTTTCTAAGTAAGGCATTGTTCTACGTGAGCGTCAAACGCGCTAACGCGACGCGTTTCGACACCATGCATATACAGGGTGTAATCGTTAAGTGTGTCCAGGCGATAATTCCGTAACTATTACAGATATCAAAAAACTTTAAACTGATATCGAAAGTACGTTACCTAATGAGTAAAATGACATCAATAACTTTTTAAAAATCAAACGAGAGGTATCTAACATTCTGACATTAAACACTCCCATACATTTAGTATTAGATTAGTAGAAGGCTTTCAGTTTCCTTATTTTAAGTGGTCCAATACTTATTAATCTTAATCATATTTTATGATTACGTATGATATTACAATGATGATTTTCAAGTAGATACACGTGTAAATGTAATGAGCAATGAATTTGATTGTAATGAATTTCTTACGAGACTGTGTTTTCTTCCTATGGGGATTTATCAAAGACAAAGTGTACGCTGAGAGAATGCACAGCCTAGAAAAGTTTCAGATTCGTGTACGTCATGCAATTGCTTTAATTACTCCGCAAATGTTAAGGAAATTTCATTTAGAAACTGTAAGTAGAGCTCGTCATTGTATCGCACAACAAGGACGTCACTTCGAACATCTGCTTTGTTTTGTACTTACTAAGAAATACATATTATTCAATTAAAATATAGTTTTATAACTCTGTTAGGTTAAAAAAGAGTTTCCTTTAATATCGGTACTAAAACCTTTCTACTAATCTTATACTAAATGTATGGAAGTGTTTAATGGCAAAATGTTAGACACCTCTCGTTTGATTTAAAAAAAGATATTGATGCCATTTTACTCATTAGGTAACGTACTTTCGATATCTGTAATAGTTACGGAATTATCGCCTGGACACACTTAACGATTACACCCTGTATATAAAATCGTTGGTGTACTTTATACTGTCCCACGTAGTGTCGCGTGAAAACGTCACTTGAAGTATGGTACGTAATGTCACGCGTGGCGTTGCTTGCGCGCGATGTCGCGTTGATTGCTTAAATAGAACAACGGGTATGTCCTTCCCTAAGGATGCATTGCAGACTTTACTGTATTACAAAGAACATTGACGGTTCAATCCGGTCTAGGACTACTTAAACAGCTATCCAGCATAACATCTCCAAACCGTTCCAAATCCAACTTATGGATTCCAGTTGTAGCTTTCAGCTCAGGCCTAACAAACAGAGGTGTACCGTGTAAAATAAACGGTACACCCAAATGGGTAAGGTGAACCACTGTAAAAATAAATGCCTTAAAACACCCAGGTAGTCAAGTGCTGGTGGACGGTTGTCACGTAACTGTTTTGTGGTCGATACATAATATTTTTTTAACTTTGACTTTCTTTTTCTTTTTACATTATTGGCACCCAGCCGTGTTGGTTACGGGTGGAGTAGAATAGGACCACCCCAGCTCTTCCTGTGGATGTCGTAAGGAGACTAAGGGATAGAGCTGTTCCCCATCCGACAGTAAACATACAGCCCAAGACAAAGTACCCGCTAGACGGCAATAGGCTCGCCCCCTATTATGCGGGACCGAAAAAAAAACAAAAAAAAACCTCTGCCTACACCTTCGGGGATTAACAAACATGAGTTATACACATATACACAACCACGCCTTTATTCCCGGAGGGTTAGGCAGAGGTGACTTAACACCCACATTTCACCAGTCATTTTATTATAACATAACATAAACTCACGCCTGTATTCCCCGAAGGGGTAGGCAGAGGTGCCAGCACCCACATTTCACCAGTTTATGTTTAGGTCCCAATGTAATAGGTGGCGAGCCTATTGCCATTAACCGGGCACTTATAAACCTGCGATAAATACACACATAACTTCGAAAAGCATCGAAAAGACATTGGTGTGTGCCATGGTAAACCTGGGATCGAACCCGAGACCTCGTCTCAGCAGTTCATTACCCATACCACTAGGCTACCGCGGATCCATTTTTTATGTCCCACGTAATAGGAGGTGAGCCTATTACCTTTATTCCGTGCACTATTGTTAACTCGAGTCTTGCATTTGAGGCTGAGTTTGGGCTGTGTATTTGGCTATCTGATGTCGCTTTCTACGACACCGCTTGGGAAGAGATGTGATGGCCAAAATTCTATTCTACCGGGAACCACGCGGCTATGTATGTATGTTATTTTTTGAGAAATGCAATTTAAGGACTGGGCATAATACTACCGAAGGTAATCCTTTAAGATTAATGTATCTTTTAATACATAGCTAATTAGTGGACGAAGTCTGCATTTTCAGGCCCAAAACTAGTTCTTTTTTCCTAAAATCTTATTAAATTGACGTAATAATAATGTTCGTGTGTCTGCCAGATATGTTCGGAGGGCGTGTCGGGTCTGTGCCAGCTGGCCGACAGGCGGCCCCGGGAGGCGGTGCACTGCCTCGCCGGCGTCATGCTCGTCATGGCGCAGTCGCCGGAGTCCGTGGCGCTCACACCCAAGTCAGTACTTCATATATCTAAAGTAAAGCCAACGAGACGAGAGAAAAAAGGTAAACAAAGCGACCATTACTGAGTTACGTTGCGATAACTAGCGATTATTTTCTCTGTCCTTGTCGCACATGTCACACGTACGCGACAATGGCCGAGTGACAGCTATCGTTGCGTGTTTCGTAGTACAGGAAAGCTGTCAGCACAGCGGTTCTAAACTGTCAGATCCGCCATCTTATGAGCAATTTCATTCCTGTCTGGAACGCGCTTGAAGTGATACGTAATCATTTTCAAATAAAAGTATTTGGAACCGCTGCGCTGAAACATTGTTTACCTTTTTTCTCTCGCTTTGTTGGCTTTACTTTATACTGATATTATAAAGCTGAAGTGTTTTGTTGTTTGGTTGAATGCGCTTCTCAGATATCGCATGAGTCATATCTTGAAACTAAAATGTGCTCTATACGTGCAGTAAACATTTCTTGAATGTATTTTGAAGATAGCTCGGGGTGCTACTGCGGTGGTAAACATAGATTAATACAAAAAAATCCGCACGTGGCAGGGTCTTTTATATCTAGCGATTTAGGGGCCCGACTAGTATTGCTCGAACCATATTATCTTTATTTTTCTCTTTATCTTTTCCTAACTTGATTAAGTTAAAATATTGTGTTACAAAATTGAAGTAAGCCAATTTTAGCCGGGTGCAACGTTGTCATATTAAAAAATAATAGGCTATTTTACTCATATTAAATTTTAAGTGTATTCCTTGTATTTCTTACATTATTTGTCGTACAAAACCAATATATATCGAATACAACTAATAAAACTATCAGATGGTTGTATAAATTCCATTTCAAATGTTTATGTTTGTTTTTATTTGAAACTAGCTTTTGCCCGCGGCTCCGCCCGCGTGGATGTCGGTTATCGCGACCAAACATAGCCTATGTCCTTTCTCAAGGTCTAATCTACCCCTATACCAAATTTCATCAAAATCGGTTAAGTGGTTGAGGCGTGAAAGCGTAACATACAGACAGACAGATAGACAGACAGACAGACAGACAGAGTTACTTTCGCATTTATAATATTAGTATGGATGCACTAAAAACGCTGTCAACCATTATGTGACGTCATCACGTCATACAATTTGTAAACAGAGTGAATGTGATCCGCATGACACCTGTCGAATGTAGGGAAATAAATATCATGGGGATCTGTTTACTTATTGTATGACGTCACAGCACGGACAATCTACAGATCAACATGGCGGACAGCGTTTTCGTCAGCTTAACAAAAACATATTTAAAAAAATATTTTTTGATGTATTCTTGGTCTCAAAAAATATAGTGATATTTTTTTGGCTCTACTATAACGTCAGTAAGCATTTAAGACCTACTTGAAAAAAGTGTCAACTAGCCTATTATGTATGTAAATATCATGTGGTTTGTACAGGTTCTCAGAGGTGTTCACGCGTCTCCTGAGTTGGGCCCCGTCCCTAGTGGCTCGGACCTTGGGCCGCGGTGGCGCATCTGGGACAGAGTTACTGCTACGGCTCATGCTGGCGCAGCTGGAACATAAACAGTTAGTACTTGGGACTTTTCTTATGTTTAGTATACTACTCTCACTCTGTTCTAATTATCTCTTATTCACTCATTGATGACAACTATAGTAACACACATATAAACTTAACAGCTTAGACTAAAATACAAAATGTATAGATACAGTAGTGGCATCTACAACGCGGCGTAGTATCAAAAATAGCTACTATTTTGCTATAACTTCGATATATACTATACATCCCTTAACACATATTTGACAGTTTTAAGCCAATATTGAACTAAACTAATAAATGACGTTAAACTTACAAAACTTAGCTAGGTATTGAAAATAATTTCTTGATAAGAAACATACAAGAAATATGGCCACTTGCTGCGTTGAGCCAGGTGTAAATTCCGAAGAAACCGGCCTAACTCAGATTTGTCTTAAATCTTAGGCCTGTGTTGAATGACAGTCAGCCTGAATTGCGATTCATCTGAGGACAGATTGTATAGACTGATTGATAGATTTGACATATCGCCTATCAGTGGCGAAGGGTGGATTTTTTTAAAAGGGAAGCCGAACGTAAGAAAAAACCTTACCATGGCCGATTGTAATGTGTAGGTACTCCTTTCAAAAGCTGTGACTGGCTGGGTCGATGCATAGGTCAAAATGGTTGAGGAAATTTCAACCCACATTTACTATACGTGTAAGCACTGATGATTATTATAACAGTGTATTTCAAGTATAATGAAAGTGGCTTTGAAAAAATAAGACTTCAGCAGTTCGACTACCACTAACGTCGTAAAAGCCTAGAAATCGTTCTTCAATGCCAGTTTCAGTTAAATATCTAAATATTACAGTTAGTTGCTCCCTATGGCTTACGTCAGGTGTTTCGTCAATCATAACCGATACAAATTAAGCCTTATCTATCTCTAATCTAATACGATCTCTTAAAACAGATGCAATGCTATGTATTAAATCGTTTTGAATGTCGCTAGAAAGACTAGAAAATACGGGATTTTGCATTGAAGAAAATTGTTCTAAATGTGAGTCCATTACTGAATCGTATTTACTTAAATATAATAAGGTTTCGATATAATTCCCGCGGTTATCAGAACCTGAACTTTCATCGTGAAAAGCTAACTCTTGTTTACCTAAACAAATTACTGTATATATAAACCGTTTCATTAGATTTCTATTACGATCTACTTTTCGATTATGTACTTCATAGGTATTCGTGAAAAATGTTTCGATTCTAGTTGTCCCGAACTCATGTAAAGCTATACAAGTATACAACTACGGATATGTTTCTCAGTTTGAACATGTTTTTTTGATGAATTCGATAAATTGTTTATATCGCTATATCCTAAATGACTCCACATACTCTTAGAATCTGAGAATAAAACAATACATTCTATTTAATTTACAACTGCCTGTGAGCCACTTATATTTATCGTAATGAGATATATTAAAATGTTTCGTAAATCCATCGCGCCGTTTATATTCTATATTCATGACCGGGCGGGCTCGGCCTAACTGAACTACATGTTTCTTATTTTCATAATTTAATTTCGAGAAAAATTTGAATGAATTTTTTATAGCATTTATTATGCTAACTGTTAAGTTCGAGTCTCACTTGAGCATTTCAATTTTTCCAATGTTTTTCGAGAAAGATGTTTCCTCACACAACAAATAATCAGTCTGACAACAATCTAATGCTATTAACGCAGCCATTATAACAGCAAAATACACTACAAATGCATATAATACAACGACTACTTACCAAAATATTACGTAGATACTACGACAGTATAATGTCAATCAATGCACAACAGTCAGTACACTACACAACACAAACACAAATTATACTTAGTAATAACTACTTTACACAAAAAAGCGAATTCTAACCACTTGCAGTACTTTATAACATGAATAATTATTGATGAAATCAAAAATGAATATCAAAATTGTGGTGAGCAATTGAATTTGAATACATCGCTCATTCGCCTCAACTTAGTGTATGTAAACAAACTTCACATTAGTGCTCTCTCGCTCCCGCAAATTCTTATCGTATATTCCCTCTTTGTCATACATAACTCGTTGAACAGCGGCTTATGTCGCTACATATTTCTACGAACACTACTAAGAAAAATTGCGCATGTGTGCGTGTGTCAGATTTGAGGAGGTAAAATTTGGGGTAACTATATATATATATGTCTATAACTTACTATATATACCCATAAACAGGATGCCATTTGTAATTATGTATTTGAACCAAGGAAATTAAACAATAAATACAATTCTGTTTTATCACTCTTTTATTCTGTTATACTACGTCAGTTCCAAAAGCTGTTGTAGACAGGAAAGAACTGACAAGAAAACCTGTCTGCCTTCTAACCACAACAAGTATTATTTTACTTCATGTTACACCAGGCTCGTAGCCAAATATTACAATATAAGACAACCCTGGTTTCAGACCAGTTGCAACAGTATAATAGCTAAAACTATAACACAGATACTATCACATAGGAAGCACATTGGAGTCGAACCACTTCTCATAATTATCAGTATGACAATACTTGCACAGTCACTAATACGCTATAATAATATTCTATCATCTGGTATATCAGTTAAACAGACTAGTAGCCGACACTATGATACATAGGTAGTACATAAAACTTAGATACCACACTGGTATCGAACCAGCCCGTATAATCATTGGTATAGCCATTAGCCATACTTTTACAGCCATTATTATTATGATAGTTTATTATCCCCAAGGATTATCGCAAATACATCAAGTAATACTTTGATTTGGTTACTTTACAAGTATATTTTAGTTACACAATATTTGGAGCACCCAAAGAGGGTATTTAATTATAATTGCTAATTCAATTACTTATTAAATACCAATCCACTATTATATTATTCACTATAACAGTAGTTATTACTACATTCACTGTTATAACACTAAGTACATATTATTATAACATTATAAATATAACAGAGGTATATCGTACCTCACACTTCGACGGCTCGGGATAGACCGTGTGAATGACATCTGACATAGTCTTTTTATAACATTTGAGACGTCGCATTGCATCGAATGATTTTCACCTACCTACTTATAAAAATATTGTATAAAGTAGTTTCTTATTTACAAATCCTTTAAAATATTCTTTATAGTAATATAAATACACTATAATACATCAAGCTACACCTCACCTGATCGCTGGCCACTCCATATTTTAACATGATTCTAACACGTGCGACTGCGTATTAAAGAAGAGTTAAAGATTCCGATTTTGGTGACCGGCTTACATTCGCGCGCGTTCAGACAGAATCATACAGAAGGTTTCCTTCCTTAATTGAGAACTAGATGGCGTTATGAGAAATATGTGTAATATGTAATGTATGTAAATAATTATTATAATTGCGATTTACGTAACAGATTACTTTTTGTTTTATATTTTTGTGTATTGAATAGATGTGGTTTCATTGATTTATAATTTATTAATAGACAATGCTTAGGGGTTTTTGCAAAGGTAAGCCGGTAGGAATCGGGTTATATGGACACTTCGCCACTGTCGCCTATACAATCTGTCCTCAGATAAATCGAGATTCAGGTTGAGTGTTATTCTAGAATACGGGTCTTAAACAGCAGTACGTACGCCCTAGACAGGCGCCTGCTCAACGCAGTGTACGGCCTAAAAGGGGTATTACACCTTCCTAAATTTAGAACCCGCCTGAATTTAGGAAAGTTTAATCGCATTTAGGATGTGTACCTTCCTAATTAGGAAGCGATTTAGGAAAAGAATGGTTTCCGACGTGCTAAATGGCTAAATCGGATGAGTGTAATTACATTTCCTAAATTCAGGACGCTCAGTCGCCGCTCGCCTGCCGTCAAGAGCGCACGTGTGTCTTATCCTCCCAATATAATTTTGCGTGTGTACCGGATAAATGAATGAAATCTTACATCATTTAGTATGCTAATTATTCAAATCGATCAAGGAAAAATTATATGATCGGTCCAGGCGGGATTTGAACCCGCGATCCATCTTTTACTGGGAGAATGCTTTGACCACCTAGCTACCAGACTCACGCCCGAACTAATTGTCTGTCTTTTCAATTATCTGTCTCTGAGGAGATGGTGGAGCAATCTACCGACGCTCTTACGAGCTATACTATCGGAATCAATGAATGATTATTGATTCGCCATTCATTTTATTCATTGATTTTTTATTACTCCGCCCAAATATTTGAATGAAATTTTACAGCATGTAGTATGCTAATTAGTCAAATCGATTAAGAAAGAAAAAAAAATCGTTCATCGTTAAGCCAACCGCAACTTTTTTTTTGTATAGTTTCGCAATTCACTCGACAGTCGACACGTCCGTCTTTTGTCGCTCGTTCTTCAAATGTGATTTAGGATCCTAAATTAGTGAACGTGTAATAACGACCTTCGGTGACTGAGTTTCTTTTCCTGAATTTAGGATTCTAAATATAGGAAGGTGTAATGCCTCTTTAAGATTAGCAGAATTACGAAGATGTTTACTATGACGTACAGAATACCCGGCTCAGGAGTGCTCAACGCTTGGCTGCACGCATTATGGCGCCCGGCGCTGCCTGTGGGAGCTCTCGCCCTGGCCGACTGCGGCGCGTGCTGCGTGCGCCTGTGGCCGCAGCTCGACGCCTACTGCCACGCTCTGCTGCAGGTCAGTACACACTACACAGGCGCTATAGCTCCTCGGGACACATATCTTGGACTTAACTCGCGAGAAAACGGGCCAGGCGGATGCGCACATTTTAGGTCCAAGATATCTGTCCCGAGGAACATAAATGCTACAGTGGACTTTGTTGCGCTGTTTCTTCTCCACTGGTGCCTAGGAAGCGGCGGTGGTAAACTTAGTCATAAGCCGAATTCGATGTCAAAAAGCTGTATTAATGCTACACAATTCTGAATAAATACTTTGACTTGAACGCAAAATGTGTTCTATACGCGCAGTTAGTACGCGTTTTTAGAAGTGTGTCTTTTGTTGTTTGTGTCTTTTGAAGGAGATGATTTACATAGCGCCGAGTACTTCACACGTACCAAGCACTCAGCCGAGTGCATTGACTCGCCAATGCAGTACGTGTGATCAAGTCTTTACCGACATACTTGTTGATAATGCACTTAGGCTGCGTAAGGCGCGTTGTTCGGTCACTTTGATTGGTACCCGGTGGAGTGGCAAAAGACCCCCTGTGCCACCCGGTTTCTTCCCGTAATAAGCCACCTGTGCCACCCTGTTTCTTCCCGTAGGAAGCCACCTGTGCCGCCCTGTATTTTCCCGTAGGTAGCCACCTGTGCCACCCTGTTTCTTCCCTTAGGAAACCATCTGTGCCACCCTGTATCTTCCCGTAGGAAGCCACCTGTGCCACCCTGTTTCTTCCCTTAGGAAACCACCTGTGCCACCCTTTTTCTTCCTGTAGGAAGCCACCTGTGCCACCCTGTTTCTTCCCTTAGGAAACCACCTGTGCCACCCTGTTTCTTCCCGTAGGAAGCCACCTGTGCCACCCTGTTTCTTCCCTTAGGAAACCACCTGTGCCACCCTGTTTCTTCCCGTAGGAAGCCACCTGTGCCACCCTGTATCTTCCCGTACGAAGCCACCTGTGCCACCCTGTTTCTTCCCGTAGGAAGCCACCTGTGCCACCATGTATCTTCCCGTAGGAAGCCACATGTGCCACCCTGTTTCTTCCCTTAGGAAACCACCTGTGCTACCCTGTATCTTCCCGTAGGAAACCACCTGTGCCACCCTGTATCTTCCCGTAGGAAGCCACCTGTGCCACCCTGTTTCTTCCCGTAGGAAGCCACCTGTGCCACCCTGTATCTTCCCGTAGGAAGCCACCTGTGCCACCCTGTTTCTTCCCTTAAGAAACCACCTGTGCCACCCTGTATCTTCCCGTAGGAAGCCACCTGTGCCACACTGTTTCTTCCCTTAGGAAACCACCTGTGCCACCCTTTTTCTTCCTGTAGGAAGCCACCTGTGCCACCCTGTTTCTTCCCTTAGGAAACCACCTGTGCCACCCTGTTTCTTCCCGTTGGAAGCCACCTGTGCCACCCTGTATCTTCCCGTAGGAAACCACCTGTGCTACCCTGTATCTTCCCGTAGGAAACCACCTGTTCCACCCTTTATCTTCCCGTAGGAAGCCACCTGTGCCACCCTGTTTCTTCCCGTAGGAAGCCACCTGTGCCACCCTGTATCTTCCCGTAGGAAGCCACCTGTGCCACACTGTTTCTTCCCTTAGGAAACCACCTGTGCCACCCTTTTTCTTCCTGTAGGAAGCCACCTGTGCCACCCTGTTTCTTCCCTTAGGAAACCACCTGTGCCACCGTGTATCTTCCCGTAGGAAGCCACCTGTGCCACCCTGTTTCTTCCCTTAGGAAACCACCTGTGCTACCCTGTATCTTCCCGTAGGAAACCACCTGTTCCACCCTTTATCTTCCCGTAGGTAGCCATCTGTGCCACCCTGTTTCTTCCCGTAGGAAGCCACCTGTGCCACCCTGTATCTTCCCGTAGGAAGCCACCTGTGCCACCCTGTTTCTTCCCGTAGGAAGCCACCTGTGCCACCCTGTTTCTTCCCTTAGGAAACCACCTGTGCCACCCTGTTTCTTCCCGTAGGAAGCCACCTGTGCCACCCTGTTTCTTCCCGTAGGAAGCCACCTGTGCCACCATGTATCTTCCCGTAGGAAGCCACCTGTGCCACCCTGTTTCTTCCCTTAGGAAACCACCTGTGCCACCTTGTTTCTTCCCGTAGGAAGCCACCTGTGCCACCCTGTATCTTCCCGTAGGAAACCACCTGTGCTATTGTAGTATATTAAGTCAGCTAAATACCGTCAGGTATATTCATGTATATGTGGGTATTGGTAAATAAATCAGTATTGAACCAACTTACGTGTGTTTCACTACATGGTGACAGCGGGGCGTTATAATTTTATAAATTATAGCATCCGAACGTGTATAAACCGGTGTAATTGCGTTAATAAGTGTATAATCATACGGAAATTTAACGGTATCATGGAACACGCGCGTCCTCCAGCAGAGTTAGCACTTGAAGGTGGTCCGACGGCACGGGCCGAGGCGTGGCGGCAATGGCGGAGACTTTTCGAAGTGTTTCTCAAAGCTTCAGGAGTGAGCAAAGAGCCTAAGGAAGTTCAGGCTAGTTTGTTGGTCAATCTCATCGGTTCAGCCGGCTACGAGGCGTTTACTACGTTTACTTTTGACGATGGTGAAAGTCAAGACGACATCAATTGTGTGTTGAAAAAAT
The DNA here is from genome assembly GCA_914829495.1 of Eilema sororculum. Lineage (NCBI taxonomy): Eukaryota > Metazoa > Arthropoda > Insecta > Lepidoptera > Erebidae > Eilema > Eilema sororculum. The sequence goes on along the minus strand of OU618545.1, from coordinate 20,814,275 downwards.
TTGAAAAGTACTTCAATGCCAAGCCAAATATCACGGTAAGAAGATTCAAATTTTTTACTCGCAACCAAGAAGAGGGAGAAAACATCGATCAATATGTAACCGCGCTGAGGGTACTAGGTCAACAGTGCGAATTCGGCGACTTGCATGAAAGTCTCTTACGAGATAGGATCGTCTGCGGCATCGTGAACAACACGGTGAGGGATCGACTCCTTCGCACTGAAGACTTAAGCTTGGCAAAGTCAATACACATCTGTCAGGCAGCCGAGATGTCGCGGGAAGAAGGTAGCTGCATTGACGGTACTACAGATACCGTGCAAGTGAACGCAGTTCAGGGTAAAAGCAGTAGTCGTGCGGGCAGGCCCTCGCGAGGCCGCCGGCGCGGCGCCAGCGGCAGCGGCGCGGGCTCCCGCGGGCCGGCGCGGGCGGAGGCGCGCGCGCCCCGGAGCGCCTGCGCGCGCTGCGGCGCGGGCGGCGGGCGGTGCGCGGGCGACGAGCGGTGCCCGGCGCGCACTGCGTCGTGTTATGTTTGCGATAAAGTGGGACACTTTTCGCGCGTGTGTCAGCAGAAGAAGGTAATTCGTAAGGTTTTAAATCTAAGTGTAAGTGCGGAGAGCAGTGGTAGTGAGGACAGCGGTCGAGACGTCTTTTATGTTAATACTATAGATGGTAACCGTAAACTATGTAAGTCATATAACGAATGGGTTGAAATTATGCAATTTCGAGGAATAAATGTAGTGTTAAAAATAGATACAGGTTCTATGATAAATGTTATCTCTAAACAGGATTATATGAACTTAGGTTATTCGATTGTGAACCTTAAGCCGTTTACAAAGCGTGTACATTCGTTTACAGGTAATCGATTGCCAATTCTAGGTATTGATGAGTTACCGCTTGTCTACGATAACAAGCATTATCTGTTTTCTTTTGTTGTGGCTGATTTAAATTGTCAGAATGTACTCGGTTTGGAAAGCTGCATTGCGTTGGGGTTAATTAATCAAATAAATGCAATAAATATTGAACAATTCTCTGATTTGTTTAAGGGTCTTGGAAAGTTACCTGGAAAATATAGCATTGTAATAGATAAAGGTGTACAGCCCGTTGTTTGCCCTGCTAGAAAAATCCCATTAGGACTTAAGAGTAAATTGATTGATGAATTACGTAGAATGGAAGGGTTAGGTGTGATTAGGAAGGTGACACACCCGACCGATTGGGTTAATGCAATTGTTCTAGTCGCGAAAAAGGATGACAGCATTCGTGTATGTCTAGACCCGCGACCTTTGAACCGTGCGGTCCGGCGCGCGCAGTATACGCTGCCGACTGTACCTGAACTGGCGGCGCGTTTGCGTGGTGCTACGGTGTTTAGTGTACTAGACGCCCGGTGTGGGTTTTGGATGGTCGAAATAGATGATGCCAGCGCTGATCTATGCACGTTCAGCACACCAATAGGTAGGTACCAGTATTTACGCTTACCCTACGGGATCAATTGTGCGCCTGAGGTTTTCCACGCGAAACTTAGACAACACCTAGAAGATCTAGACCGAGTCGAGTCATTCATTGATGACATCATTGTCTGGGGAAGCACAGTACACGAACATGACCGTAGGCTAAAGTGTCTTTTACACCGTGCAAGGGATGTAGGTATTAGGTTCAATCGTGAAAAGTGTAAATTCGGTGTATCGGAAATCACATATCTGGGTCATAAGTTCGATATGAATGGTATGCGACCAGATGACACTAAAATTAAAGCCATTACCGAGATGCCTTATCCAAGTGATAGGAAGGCTCTTGAAAGATTTTTAGGCATGGTTAATTATCTAGCGAAATTTATTCAAAACTATTCTGAGAGTGTGAATGTCTTAAGAACACTTTTAAAAAAGGAGTCGCTGTGGTCATGGGAATCGCAGCATTCTGAGGCTGTTGACAATTTAAAACTTAAGTTGAGCAGCGCACCAGTACTGGCACTTTATAGCGAAAGCATACCGATAGTGGTTTCGGTAGACGCGTCCAGCGTGGCACTGGGCGCGGTGCTGCTGCAGGACGGGCGGCCGGTTGAGTTTGCCTCGCTTACCCTGACCGAGACTCAAACCAGGTACGCTCATATAGAAAAGGAAATGCTGGCCATAGTGTTCGGACTAGAAAGGTTTAGGCAATATGTGTATGCCCAAGTAGCACAGATAGCTGTATAACTACCCACTTTAAGACTTATTTGAAACTCTGTGCGTATTAAGACGCTTCTAAGAGTACACTGGTGATGCTACAGTTGTATAATAGCGGTCAGTGATATTTAAACAGCTTTAGCTAATTAAAAGCTGTATTAAGGCTGATTAAGACCGACAAAATCACCATTAATACGCTAAGAGTGCTATAAAGGTATGTTTTAATTACTCTATTCAGCTTCTAACCTTTTCTATTGCCTAAACCGTAGTAAGGCCTGTTTAGTGCATAAAATTACGCCAAATGCTGTTTAAGAAGATATTTGTGAACTCCTATTACACTGACTTATTAAAGGGGCACGTGTGAACTATTTTGAAGTGAATAGCTGTATAATGGACGATATGTGGCCCATATTACAGCTTATACCTGAATATGTCTACCGCTAATCAGCCTTTATACTGCAATTGATAGTATCTGCATAGCGGCTATTTAAACATTCACTAGATGCCTCGCAGCTGCTTAGAGACTCACTAGTGTATAGAATTAACGGCTTCTACTTTATAATGGTTCACATAAGTACCTTAAATCCGACGTTATCTGAATAAAAGTAACATATGTGGTACTGTAATCAGTCAGTGGAACTAAGTTGAGACCATATCCAACGTATTTTTATTTGCTATATATTAAAATGAATTCGCGTAATTCGTGGCAATTGAAAGCAAGAACAGGAGGCATTAGAAGAAAATTATCGAAAGAGTATCAAAGAATTATAAAGGTAGAAGAAATAAAACCTTCAAGTCGGGACGTAACGCAAAGCTTGACAAATAGTTTGAAACAGGATGGTTCCGTACAAAATATGAATAACTCCGAAGATGATGTTTAGGGTGAAATATTGCGTTTATGTTGTTGTACAATTTAATTTTACAATAAAAAATAATAAATATATTAATTATATATTACTATATCTTACTACCCAACTTGAAAGGTAAAATAGTGTTCTAAATAATACTGCTTTGACAATTTTGTAAAGGAAGTCCATGCGGTGGTTTTAGATTTAATACTAGGGATCCCTAAAGAGTCGGTATAATAACTGTTTAATTATTCACATCATGGCTAAAGGTAGAGCTTGTGAACAATTAAAAGTAAAGAAAACAGCTTATAGCTGTATACAGTTCACATGTGTAATATTATTCAGTTTTTTTGTAGAATAACAGCGCACTAGTGAACTATTAGACAGCCTGTTGTAGAATATAAGAGTTTTAACTATTCACGTTACTGTTTAACATAAATCCACCATTTTATTTTATAACCTAAACATATTCTGATTGATTTTTCAACCTTTCCGATGTTTTGTGCAAGAAATAAAATGTATTGCACTAGTTTTTACTTCCTAATATCATAATAATAACTTTTTATCTTATAATTCTTTTCAAAGCACTACAATTTTTTTTGTCATAGTTTACATCACAGCTTATTTATATCACTAAACTAATTAAAAACAAAATATTTTCATGGCGCATTAAAATTTTCTTAGATAATATATATGTATAATGTCAGTAAAATTAAATTCCCAATCATTTTTCCTTTATTACTATGTAAAACAATGTACTTATCAGGGATATGAATATATTATCCACCATTAATTTCGTTTCCAATATTCACTTCACGTAACAAAGTGCTATGTCCATCAAGGCAGCTAGAAGCACCGGTAAATTGCTTAAACCCAGTATTGCATGTTCATTAATTTTACACAGGCCGCAATTAAGTAGCGTTTCGCGGTTTACAATATGTATAGAGCGCGCATTACAGACATATTTTCTGAATAAAGAGTAACTTGTGATCTCTTAGTCAGTCGGATTTCAGCGCAAAGTACTGTCGATACCCTTTATAACACTGTTACATTTCTGCTACACAGCTTATAAGCAGCTATGTGAACTTGAGGCTAAATAATTTGTGCTGTTACCCTTGATAACACTGTTAAGTTGCTGCTACACAGCTCTTAAGCAGCTATGTGAACCCAAGGCTGAATAAATTTGTGCCCATTTAAGAGTTATAAGAGCTGAATAAGGTCGTATACAGACTTAATGCAGCTTCCTTATTTGGCTTTAAGCGTTTTGGAAATCCGTTATTTGGCTATTAAGCAGCCTCGTGTGCTGCTTGGGTGGTCGAGCCGACGTCACCGTTCAAACGGACCATAAGCCACTTGAGGCTTTATTCGGTAAACCCTTAGCCTCGGTTCCAGCCCGACTGCAGAGAATGATGCTAAGAGTGCAAGGGTATGATTTTAAAGTAGTATACACTCCGGGTAAATATATGTATATAGCCGACACGTTGTCCCGAGCGCCTCTTAATGAGATGATGCACGACCGAGTGTCTGTCGAAGTCGAAACACAAACATGTTTTTTAATAAAACATATGCCATATAGCGATAAGAAAATTACGGCTATTAGAAAAGAAACCAAAATAGATAGTCAATGTAAGTGGTTAGTTAGGTACATAACTAACGGCTGGCCAAAGCATAAAAGTGATGTTAATGATAAAGTGAATCATTTTTGGCCTTACCGGGAGCAGCTTCATTACGTTGATGGGATTATTTTAAAAGGGGAGCGCGTTTTCATTCCGTGTGCTTTGAGAGATGATATGTTGGCGCGCGTGCACGAGGGACATTTAGGTATCGAGCGCTGGGCGCGAGGTCATGTTCTGGCCGGGGCTGTGCGCGGACGTGGAGCGCCTGGCGCGGCGCTGCCACACGCCCCCGCGCCGGCAGCCTTTGTTGCAGCACACTGTTCCTCCATTACCATGGCACAAACTAGCTTCTGATATATTTCAATACAAAAGAAAAAGTTACATAATATTGGTGGATTATTTTTCTAATTATGTTGAAGTGGGGCAATTAGCAAATATTAATTCTAAAAATGTGATTAATTTCATGAAGGAACAGTTCGCTCGACACGGTATACCTACTGAGTTAGTTACTGATAACGGTCCGGCGTATAGCTCTCAGGAGTTTAATCACTTCATGCGTGATTGGGAAATAGGACACGAGACGTCTTCTCCGCATTACCCCCAGTCTAATGGGAAGAGTGAAAGAACCGTTCAGACCATTAAAAATATGCTAAAGAAATGTATAGATTCCGGTCAGGATTTCTTTATTGCCTTATTGAATTTTAGGGCTACGCCACGAAACGGGTTAGATTCACCTGCACAAATTTTAATGGGTAGACGTTTGAACACAAAGCTACCTATAAGCTCAGAGTTATTATATGAGAAAACCGACAATGATAGAAACCATGAGGCGTTAATGGCTAACAGAGATCGTAGGTATTAAAAAACACTACGATAAGTCGGCGACGCCGCTCAAACACCTATCACCTGGTGATAAGGCTACTTTAATCACCAATGGCGCTAGGAAACCAGTTTCAATAGTAGCCCACGCATCTCAACCACGCTCCTATATCGTGGAAGATGAGGTGGGCAGACATTATAGGCGTACCCGTAGTCAGTTGGTAGGTCGCTCAGCTGAACCTGTGGCTAGTGTTGACAAGTTTTCAAGGCGAACTGTTAGTTCATCTGGCTTTGTCAACACTGAAACGTCGTTACGCACGAGTGTTCGACGGCGTAAACGATCATCAGTGATGGATCAGCAAAAGGTAGTTTTAGCTCGCGATAGTGACAGTATCTCTTTGCCACAAACCTCTCAGAAGGCTAGTGGCAGTCAATCATTGCCACTAGACGTCAGTGGCAACTTCGACCCTCCAAATGGAAGCAGCAGTGACCAAGCACCGTCGCCACCTGCAGTACCTATCACTAGGTCTGCTGAGAGAACTGCACGAATGCTTAATCAGATGCTTTTGGATATTGACTAAATAAGTATAGTGTACCTACACTTCCCTGCTTAACCCTTCTCGTCTAGGTACTAGTTACTATGTAGGTATATAACATTGTTACACATATAAAACAAAAGCAACCACGCTTACCCATATCATAATAGGTATTTAATATTAAGACACGAGTGTTTCAGTTAAAAAAAAAAAAAAACATTGTTCATAAAAATATAAATATCATTGTTATTATTAAACTATGTGGACCTACTCAAGACTTAGTTTAGCGGTTGATATCCAATCTTTTGTAGATTCTAGTTTATAATGGTTAGAATTTTATTTTGTTTTCTTTGAAGGGAGGAGATGTAGTACATTAAGTCAGCTAAATACCGTCAGGTATATTCATGTATATGTGGGTATTGGTAAATAAATCAGTATTGAACCAACTTACGTGTGTTTCACTACAGCTACCCTGTATCTTCCCGTAGGAAACCACCTGTTCCACCCTTTATCTTCCCGTAGGAAGCCACCTGTGCCACCCTGTTTCTTCCCGTAGGAAGCCACCTGTGCCACCCTGTATCTTCCCGTAGGAAGCCACCTGTGCCACACTGTTTCTTCCCTTAGGAAACCACCTGTGCCACCCTTTTTCTTCCTGTAGGAAGCCACCTGTGCCACCCTGTTTCTTCCCTTAGGAAACCACCTGTGCCACCGTGTATCTTCCCGTAGGAAGCCACCTGTGCCACCCTGTTTCTTCCCTTAGGAAACCACCTGCGCTACCCTGTATCTTCCCGTAGGAAACCACCTGTGCCACCCTGTTTCTTCCCGTAGGAAGCCACCTGTGCCACCCTGTTTCTTCCCGTAGGAAGCCACCTGTGCCACCATGTATCTTCCCGTAGGAAGCCACATGTGCCACCCTGTTTCTTCCCTTAGGAAACCACCTGTGCTACCCTGTATCTTCCCGTAGGAAACCACCTGTGCCACCCTGTATCTTCCCGTAGGAAGCCACCTGTGCCACCCTGTTTCTTCCCGTAGGAAGCCACCTGTGCCACCCTGTATCTTCCCGTAGGAAGCCACCTGTGCCACCCTATTTCTTCCCTTAGGAAACCACCTGTGCCACCCTGTATCTTCTCTTAAGAGACGGTTAAGTGACAAGGCTGTTCTCCATTCCTGTCGAATGAATGAATACAGCCTACGAAAAAGTGCCCGCTGAGCGACAATAACTCGACAGAGACAGAGACTCGTCTTCTATTACGAGGACCTGAAAATCATAGTCATGCGCGAGCGTGTTGAAGTCTACTCTCTTCACTATATCAGCGCAAGTACATTACATACACAGAGTGTACTCAGATTCATCACACGACCAGTCGACCGCAAGTTTCGCATACAGTGATTGTCACATCATTTAAACGTTAAGCTATAACATGTTTTCTTTTCTTTATAGGAGGAGAACGCGAACGAGCATATAAACCGTTCGGTACAAAACGCGAGCACCGCGCCGTTGCTATGCGAATGCCTTCTACGCGCGAGTCACACGCAGCACGAGACGCTAGTCCACTACGGGTACGCGAGGTTACTGAACGCGTTACATCAGCAACGGGTCGCCGGCCACAAGATACATGTCGACAACGCGTTGCAGGTTAGTTACTACTGAAATGGGTGAAATGGCCAACACAAATTGAATTGAGTCTCGTGGCTTCGCCTGGCCATGGGAACCTCTTTTCGTAATAAAAAGGGTATAGGCGGAGTCATCAGAAAATCAATGTTTAAAAATGTTTGAAAAATCATTCATTGGTTCCAACAGTTCGTAAGAAAGTTGGTAGATGGCTCCATCGTCGCCCGTAAAGACGGATATAAAGAGAAGGAAAATTTTTGTGGCTCAATAGTTCAGTTGGAAGAGCATTCCCCCTGTAAGGGAAAGGTCGTGGGTTCAAGTCCCACTTGAGCACTTCTTTTCCCGATGTATTTCGAATTTTTCGAATTCGAAGCTGTGGAATGAACTCCCTGCTACGGTTTTCCCAAGCGACTACAATATGGGGTTCTTCAAAAGGGGCATTAGAAGGTTTCTTCAGGGTAGGCAGCGCGAATGTAACGCCCCTGGTGTTGCATACGTCCATAGGCCACGGTAACCACTTTCCATCAGGTGGGCCGTGTGCTTGTCTGCCACCTAATTATTATAAAAAAAAAAAAATTGCATAAAAAAGCTATGAAAATTTCATAAAAAAGCGAATGAAATATTATAAATGTGAATGTTTGAGAAGATGTATTTAAATGTTTTTCAATCACACTTAAATGGCTTAACTATTATGAGTAAAAGTTGTCAAATTAGTATTACAGGGCCACCCATCTCTTAGTTTTGGTATCGTAGAAGGCGACTAATGGATAGGGCTATTTTTAATCCGGCAGTAAACATACAGCCCAAAATCATAGTTAGCCAAATGTTGATGTTTAAGCACCTCTGCCTTCTGGGTTTTACAGGCGACAATAAATGTATATCCATACTAATATTATAAATGCGAAAGTAACTCTGTCTGTCTGTTACGCTTTCACGCTTAAACCACTGAACCGATTTTGATGAAATTTGGTATTTGGATAGATTACACCTTGAGAAAGGACATAGGCTATATTTGGTCGCGATAACCGACATCCACGCGGGCGGAGCCGCGGGCAAAAGCTAGTACATACATATCCGTACTCCTTATAAGGGCGCTCAGAACGGTGGATGCCCCAATTGCCTTCCGTTCCGCAGTTCCACCGATTGCTCAATCGATGATATTCTGGTCCAGATCCCTACCGGTATCCTTTACCTCGGCCCCTGGTCAGTACGCTGCCGCTCCTGCCCGGCATACATATATTCTCGCAAAAACAAATCCACTCATTCCAGAAAGTATCAGCCAACATAAGTTCAGAGGAGCTAGTGATATACCGCTTGGCGACCGCGGTACTCACGGCCCCGATGTGCCACCCATCCCACTTGACGCTGTGGCGACTGTTGCTTCACCTCTACCTGCAGCGGGCCCCGGACTTTATGTGAGTACCTTCTAACAATATTTCCTGAGACTTGAGCTTAGGATCTTAGTCTTCGCATCAGGCGAGGTGAAGACTTCTACCTACCCCTGCATAATAATCTCTTACTTTACAGTTGTTTCGTAGCGGAAGATGTTGGGCACAATTTCAATAGCGAAATCATCTGAAAAGATTAATTAGGCGATATTTTTTTTTTTATTTATTTATTTATTATTACAATATTCATCATACAAATTCAGTTATCCTGTAAACCCAGATAGGGTTTGTGTAGAATAACTTATTTTAAATTGATTATACATTATTTCATTATTATATTACATTATTGTCTATCTTACTTACATATTTGATAAAATTTATACATACCCCAAGTAGCACAGATAGCTGTATAACTACCCACTTTAAGACTTATTTGAAACTCTGTGCGTATTAAGACGCTTCTAAGAGTACACTGGTGATGCTACAGTTGTATAATAGCGGTCAGTGATATTTAAACAGCTTTAGCTAATTAAAAGCTGTATTAAGGCTGATTAAGACCGACAAAACCACCATTAATACGCTAAGAGTGCTATAAAGGTATGTTTTAATTACTCTATTCAGCTTCTAACCTTTTCTATTGCCTAAACCGTAGTAAGGCCTGTTTAGTGCATAAAATTACGCCAAATGCTGTTTAAGAAGATATTTGTGAACTCCTATTACACTGGCTTATTAAAGGGGCACGTGTGAACTATTTTGAAGTGAATAGCTGTATAATGGACGATATGTGGCCCATATTACAGCTTATACCTGAATATGTCTACCGCTAATCAGCCTTTATACTGCAATTGATAGTATCTGCATAGCGGCTATTTAAACATTCACTAGATGCCTCGCAGCTGCTTAGAGACTCACTAGTGTATAGAATTAACGGCTTCTACTTTATAATGGTTCACATAAGTACCTTAAATCCGACATTATCTGAATAAAAGTAACATATGTGGTACTGTAATCAGTCAGTGGAACTAAGTTGAGACCATATCCAACCTATTTTTATTTGCTATATATTAAAATGAATTCGCGTAATTCGTGGAAATTGAAGGCAAGAACAGGAGGCATTAGAAGAAAATTATCGAAAGAGTTTCAAAGAATTATAAAGGTAGAAGAAATAAAACCTTCAAGTCGGGACGTAACGCAAAGCTTGACAAATAGTTTGAAACAGGATGGTTCCGTACAAAATATGAATAACTCCGAAGATGATGTTTAGGGTGAAATATTGCGTTTATGTTGTTGTACAATTTAATTTTACAATAAAAAATAATAAATACCTATATTAATTATATATTACTATATCTTACTACCCAACTTGAAAGGTTCGCACACGCGTAAAAATAGTGTTCTAAATAATACTTACTGCTTTGACAATTTTGTAATGGAAGTCCATGCGGTGGTTTTAGATTTAATACTAGGGATCCCTAAAGAGTCGGTATAATAACTGTTTAATTATTCACATCATGGCTAAAGGTAGAGCTTGTGAACAATTAAAAGTAAAGAAAACAGCTTATAGCTGTATACAGTTCACATGTGTAATATTATTCAGTTTTTTTAGAAAAGAAAGAAAGAAAATAACATTTATTAAACACGCACTCACACTAACAATGACTGTAAACATAAAAAAAGAAATAAAATATATCCACCACCAAAAAAAATAAAAAAAAATAACCAAAAGCATCTCACAATATCACAACAGAACAACTCAAGTAAAGCAATACACATATGTGTCAGTGTGTGTGTGTGCCTAAAGGGCCGCAGTTCAGCTAATGTTACAGATAATAATTACTATCTGCAACGCTGGTTTTCAACTGCCGCCGTCGTCGGCGCTAGATTGCTGTCTAGTTGCACATCGTTCACCCGTTTTGTTGTTCGTGTGTACTTTAGTAACAATATAATATCAATAAACAATACAATATCAAAAAAAGAAAAATAAATATATAAATAAAAAAATCAGATAAAATAAAACGATAAACTTAACAAAATCATTAGAAGTATTTCATCTCATCATCATCTCATTTCATTTATGAGCAAAAAATAAATCATAATCATACATAACAGTTCATGTCAGATAATTAAACTCGGATTTCATACATAGGTACAAATTATACATAATTACAAATCATTTCATTAATATAGAATTTAATTATAATCCCTTATAAAGTGAATAGCAGTGACGTGATGCGATACCCTTAAACAGACAAGCAGCTCTTGAGCCGTTAGCCGCTGCGTTTCTGCTCATTGAGTAATATATTTTTAAATTTAAGGCGAAAATTATGCACGTTTGTAAGCCTCCTAAGAGGAGGAGGTATGTTATTCCAAATTTTGCTAGCCTTATATTTGAAACTACCCTGAAACGCAGCCGTCTTATGTTTAGGTATGTGTAAATTTAGATGTGACGCTCTAGTTCTGTACCTACTGCCCTCACTGAGCCATTTGAGTTTAGTGTACAGGTGGAAGGGTTTACCTGTCGTCACAATTCCAAAGAGGACAGTAGCTAGATGTAACTCCCTCCTATACTTCATTTTCAGTATGTTCCACCTATTAAGATATGGAGTCACATGGCTTCTGGGCGGAATATTGTAACAGAAACGTGCACATGCATTTTGGACTCTCTGTATTAAGTTAGAGGTTTTCGCTAACAGTCTAGGCCCGTATGCCACATCCAGGTAATTGAATTTAGATAACACTAGAGCATCAACCAACCTTTCACGTAACTCAACACTGAGGTAACTCCGCACTTTATAAAGAAGTTTCAACCTGTAGAAACAGTTCCTTACACATTCCGCAATATGGTGCTCAAACCTCAGTCCCTCGTCCATTAATAGTCCCAAGTTCCTAGCTTCCTGTACACGCTCAATAATAACGTTGTCAACATATAATTTTGGATTTTGTTGAGAGATAAGTGTGACCTGTTTTTTCGTGCCTAAGATTAAATATTTAGTTTTGCTCCCATTTAATACGAGTGTATTTTGGCGTGCCCATTGACAAATGCTAGTCAGATCCTCATTAATTTTCACCATGGCCTGCCGAAAGTCAGCTGCCTCAAAGGAAAAGTAAATCTGAACATCGTCCGCATACATATGAAATTGGCAATGCTTTATAACTTTAACGATGTCTGCACTATACAGTATAAACAGTAAAGGCCCCAGCACCGATCCCTGCGGCACACCTCTGCTTACGGCTGATAGACTGGACCGCAAAATAGATCCGTCACTGCTTTGAGTTTCCACAAACTGTGACCTACCACTCAAGTAAGAGTGAAACCAATGCACAGTACTGCTGTCAAATCCATAGTACGCCAATTTGGAAAGCAAAAGTGAGACATTCAACCCATCGAAGGCCCTAGAGAAGTCCAATAAGACTAAAACCGTAACCTTCCCCTGATCCTGGGCTGCAAGTATGTTGTCCGTAACGTCCAAAATAGCCGTTGCAGTACCCCGATTTTTCCTAAAACCCGACTGCAACTCTGGTAAAATGTCTTGCGATTCTAAGTAATGCCTAAGTTGTGATGCGATGACCTTCTCTAATATCTTGGACAAGCACGGCAAAATACTTATTGGACGCAGGTCCTTAGTATCAATAACATTATTATTTTTAGGGATGGGCTTAATAATTGCAGTTTTCCAACCAGTGGGAAATTTAGACGTAACTATAGATCTATTTATAATAGTGGTGATTACATCTAGGGTTTCAGGTATCATCATAACTATCATCTTCAACGATATCCCATCGATTCCCACTGCATTAGACCGAAGCTCAGCTATTATTTTCAATATGAATGAAGGGTCAACAGGTGTCAATCCAAAGGTAGCTGCACCAAATCTATTGAACTCATAAAAGGTAAGGTCAGACAATGAGACGTTAGCGTTTCCAGGAACATTCAGGAAATGCTGATTGATCCTGTTAGGGTCATTTAGATGCGCGGGTAACTCTAAAAACTTATGAGGATTCAAATTATCTTTGATGTTTTTCCACAATAATTTAGGCTTGCCAATATTATTATCTATTTGTAACCTAAAGTAAGACTTTTTTTCACTATTTATAGCTAATTTTACTTGCTTCTTCAATTCTGTGTAGTACAATTTATGTGATTCCAGTTTAGTTTTCCTAGCCCGATTTAACGCTTCATCCCTAAGACGCATCATGAATCTCACATTGCTCGTAAGCCAGGGAGTCGGTAGGTCTCTTATAATTTTCCTTGTTAATGGGGCGTGTAGTTCGAATAAAAAACATACTATCTGAGTGTAGTCCTGAACAATATCATCAACATCATCAAGGTGCAGAAGACGACTAAATCTAAAAGAGCCAACATCCTCACTAAACCTTGCCAAGTTGATGTCACACATGGGTCTATACATAATAATCTTTGGCGGGATTCGAGGTTTGCGAAACAGAAATTCACACTCGATAAAGGCGTGTCCGTTAGGTTTGCCAACAGAATCCACGGATATGCTACGTACGTTAGCATTTGTACATACCACATCGATCAATGTCTGACTATGATCAGTGAAGTGAGTAGCAACCTTTACATGTTGAGTTAACCCAGTGCATTGAAGAAACGTGTTGAACTGTCTAACATTACCTTCCGCAGGCTTAAGTAAATCTATGTTAAAATCACCCAGCAGAATTAGAAAATCATAGTCGGAAAACGAAGCGATGGAGTCCATCATTGCATCCAGAAATCGCTGTACATGGCCTGTGGGTGGCTTGTAGCCAGTACCCACAATAACTTTATTATTATTAACTTTGACCCGAAGCCACATTTGTTCGATTTCGGGGTGCACAGGGTGGATGCAAACCTTTACATTCATACCGCGTCTGACATAGAATCCTATCCCCCCCCCTCGATCTGCTATGTCAGACGGGCGAGGAATGTGTCGTAAACGATACTCAGGTACAAACGGCGCACGCCCTTCCTCCCCCTGCTTTAACCAAGTCTCATTTACGGCTAACAAGTCCACTTGATGACGCTCAATTGTGCCTATAATGTTATCATGATTTGTACCCAAGGAACCCGGATTAAACAATCCGACTCGGAAAAAATTGCTAAGCATTGCGAAGTTGATAATATTGATAATGCATTATGACTTCATATTCACGGCACATAACATTTCTATAATAATCTAACATACGAGTACAATTATCAATCTCAGAAATACAATAAACACATTTCATCGGAACTTGCAAAAAACAATTCACACAGATTAACATAGTACACACAAACAACGAGCAGCCAAGACGGTGCGAATGACTCACCACCAACACACAAACATCACACTGACACCGACAACCTACGAGTCGAATGTCTCGATACGTAGGTCGCTTGTTTACATTATCGCGCAAAATGCAGTGCACACGAGTGAATGTAATTATATACTTAATTTCCATATCTAGCTCATTCAGTGTATCTGTGCATCCATAAGCCCATCTTATAAATTTAAAAAGTAGTTTTGTAATTAATTTGCAGTTATAGTAGATTTGGTCCTTACTTATTCTAGAATAATTCAACATAGTAAAAGAGTTCAAAAACAATGAAATGAAATCCGTGTACTTGATAGTTACTAGTCCTATATCTGAAGGCTTAAACAGAACCCACGCCAAAAACCCGACTCAGGTCGCCATAGTTTCTTATACTGAAAGTAGGCTTGCCTTCATCTTGTTTAACAAGAATACGCCCATTCTTGGTCCAGACAAATTTCCACTTCATCTGTTTACGCGCCTCGCGCACCCTGAATAAGAGTAATCGGTTGAATTTTGTCAAACGCTCGTTTATATAGAAAGGTACGGGCGGTCCCGCGATGCCGAAGTCCGCTGTATTCGCCGCACGCCGCACCCGCATATTTCGCAGCAGGTCGTCACGCATTGCCCGGCGCGCCAGCCGCACCACTAGGGGGCGCGGGCGTCCAGAAGACGTATTCCCACTGACCCCACCACGCGCCATTCTTGGTCCAGCCCTCTCTGCACTGACAATATCTCGCTCGTCCAGGGTTACGCCCAGCTTGGTGGCTATGACAGTGACCAGGTGTACAGGGCTTTCACCATTGCTCTCCGGTAGATTAGAAATCTCCAGATCATTGGCCAGCATCAGTTGATCCCTCTCATTAAGCTCCGACTTGAGCTCCTCCACTATACCCTCTAGGTGCCCAGGAGCGCTTGTCTCAATCTTACCCTCCAGTTTGTTGACCCTATCCTCCAGGGAATCGAGACGCGAGGAGCTGTTATTGAGGGTTTCACGTAGTTCTTGTACATCCTGGCGCAACAGACGAAGCTGTTTTAGTTCCTCCTGCATAAGTACCATTTGCTCCCGAAAAAGCCGTAACTCACGCGCCAAATCAGCAGATGCACCCTCAGTGCCAGCGGAGGCGGTCCCATTCGAAGATTTAGGCGATAATGTCTTATCTGATAAATTTTTCACAGGTGTATCCGGCCGGTTATCCCTGGGTTTATTTTTTAAACATTCCGGGCATGACCAATTGGGTTGTTTAGCAGACTTAACACCCACACATTGTAAATGGTAGACGTGTGGGCAAGTAGCACAGACAGCGCCATCTGCCTTCATAAAGCGACCACAAGCTCTGCAATTGTTAGTCATCTATACGATGATGTTTTTGTAGAATAACAGCGCACTAGTGAACTATTAGACAGCCTGTTGTAGAATATAAGAGTTTTAACTATTCACGTTACTGTTTAACATAAATCCACCATTTTATTTTATAACCTAAACATATTCTGATTGATTTTTCAACCTTTCCGATGTTTTGTGCAAGAAATAAAATGTATTGCACTAGTTTTTACTTCCTAATATCATAATAATAACTTTTTATCTTATAATTCTTTTCAAAGCACTACAATTTTTTTATCATAGTTTACATCACAGCTTATTTATATCACTAAACTAATTAAAAACAAAATATTTTCATGGCGCATTAAAATTTTCTTAGATAATAATAATAATAATAATCCCGCAGGGGCAGCTTGTGGCGAGCTGTTGGTGAGTGGCGACACCACGAACCCTGATTCTCCCGAGGGTTGGAATTTATTCCGCCCCGCCTCTTGTGCTTGCCTTTATTGGCCGGCCAAGAGTGGAGTCGCAAGAGCGGAACCTGTGCTCCAGGTTGGAAGTGTAAAATGTCATAACGCCGGGGGCCTGCTGACCGACTTCTGTATCGCGATCTTGCACCCCGCAGACTCACCTCTCGACAACCTTAGCCGCTCAACGGGTGTTGCTCCATGGCCGCACTATGCGTGGCTATTTTAATGGGGCCCATGCAATGAGTTGGCGAGTCACCACCTGCCTCTTTAACAATTTTGAGACTTATTGTCATGGCAGGCGTCCGTTAGTCTCCCCTCATATCCCATTCACCAGTCCATCTAATACTCAACCCCATAGCCCATAATCTAGTTTCCATTATTCCAATAGTCTCTGCACCTAGCGGGGACCATCCCCGGGTGTATCATATTGTGCGCTCGGGGGTGGTATCCGCCATGTGTCTATCCCTAGCATATTAAACTCTCTTATAAGAGCCTCTACGTCTTGGCTTCGGCCCGACGCACGCCTTCCAAAGGCCCGGGACTCCATAGTCCCGAGAGTCACGGAACAGAGAAACATAATAATAATAATATAATAATAATAAGAATTTATTTCTCTTTCACAAAGGTACTGTACAAAATTAGTATAATCTAGTTTACTCTAATTTTAAAATTAGTTCGGTAGCCTTTGTGAGAGACTGGAGTCTGTAGTAGGAAAACCTGTGTTCCCAATCATTTTTCCTTTATTACTATGTAAAACAATGTACTTATCAGGGATATGAATATATTATCCACCATTAATTTCGTTTCCAATATTCACTTCACGTAACAAAGTGCAATGTCCATCAAGGCAGCTAGAAGCACCGGTAAATTGCTTAAACCCAGTATTGCATGTTCATTAATTTTACACAGGCCGCAATTAAGTAGCGTTTCGCGGTTTACAATATGTATAGAGCGTGCATTACAGACATTTTTTCTGAATAAAGAGTAACTTGTGATCTCTTAGTCAGTCGGATTTCAGCGCAAAGTACTGTCGATAGCCTTTATAACACTGTTACATTTCTGCTACACAGCTCATAAGCAGCTATGTGAACTTGAGGCTAAATAATTTGTGCTGTTACCCTTGATAACACTGTTAAGTTGCTGCTACACAGCTCTTAAGCAGCTATGTGAACCCAAGGCTGAATAAATTTGTGCCAATTTAAGAGTTATAAGAGCTGAATAAGGTCGTATACAGACTTAATGCAGCTTCCTTATTTGGCTTTAAGCGTTTTGGAAATCCGTTATTTGGCTATTAAGCAGCCTCGTGTGCTGCTTGGGACATTACTATTATAATTTATTATAAAAATTAAAAGGTAGGTAGTAATACATTTTAAAAGAAGCAGGCCGCGCAGTGCTCAGCTGTGATGCAGACGCACAGCCCCACCATCACGCGGCACGCCCCTGTGCTATACGGGATGCTCCAGTTCATGCAGTCGCCGAATGTAATATTTTTTTAAGTTTGTTTTAATATTACGCGCTGTTATTTCTTTTTTTATTTGTTGTGGCAGTTTGTTTATGAGATTGGGTATTATGTACTCAGAGGTTCTCTTGCCGTAGAAATTTCTATACCTGGGTGTTGTAAGAATTTGGTTGGAGATGCTTCTGGTAACTATGGCCGAGTTATTTGTTTTGGGAATCTGTATTTCCGTTCTAAAGTACTGTTCCGTCAGTAGACTATATTCTACTTTTGGTAGTACCTCACAATACTCAAAAAGTCCTAGTGGATTATCTTTATATTTTTCTTTAATTTTGAGTGGTACTATCAATTTGAGTAACCGGTACTGCAAGTTAAAAATTTGGTCTAGGTAAGTCTTGTATGTACGTCCATAGCTACTCAGTCCATATGAAATAATACTTTCCACCAATGTTTTGTACATAGTCAATAGTACGCCAAAAGGAATTCTATTTTTAACTAGCTGTCCCGGCAAACTTCGTTTCGCCTTAGAAATTAGAATCAATTAGCTGTATCAAATTCTCTTAATTATTTTGAGAACGGAAAGCATTTCGATTCGGGCTCCATACGCCTACGGAGCTCCCGACAATAATAGGTCACCGGGGCCCATACTTACACCTACGGAGCCTAAATACCTATGGGATCCACACAACCATATACCTCTACGCTCAAGGGCGTTCATATTACCATAAACCATCAATTTTTCGACCTAAATAAAAAAATGGCCACCATAAATATTTTCGCCGCCCAAGCAACGGTCATTTTGTTAATGCAGAAGAATGTCTACTAATCACCCTCTGACGATATTTGCACGCATTATGTCAATTCTATATCAAACGTCAGATAACATAGAAGAATATCATACAGCAGTATTAGAATAATAAGCACATTTTTTTCCAATTCGTATTCCAAATTCAAAATTTAGACATGGCGTATGTCGGATCAGCTATTTTTAATGGTGGTTATATATTCTTAAATTTTCTAATTTTCCGTGCAATTTTCTTCATTTTTTCTTTTATAAGAACCTTCTCCTAACAATAACGAACACAACAAAAAAATAATTAGCGAAATCGGTTCAGCCGTTCACGCGTGATGTCGTGACCAAGGGAAATAGGGGTTCATTTTTATATATATAGATGATGTAGAATTTTGCCATTATCGCACGTAGTTTGCTACTGACCTTATCAACGTGGCTAGACCAGTTGAATCTGTTGTCTATAACCAGGCCAAGGTATGTAACTTCCGTTACCTGCTCCAGGTAACGGCACTCGGTAGTGCAGGGTGCTTGGTTGTTATGCAGGCACTTGTGACTGTGGGCTTATAACTCTGACACAGTCCTGGCGAGGCTTTGGATTGTGACTTGAGTGAATATGGATGAGTTTTGTCTTGTCGAAGTTCAGAGCCAAGCCCGCATCGTGCGACCACTTACAGATGGTTGTGAAGTCTTTTTCAATTTGTTCATTCGCAATATTTAAGTCTCGATTAGCGGCCATTAGACAGGTGTCATCTGCAAATTGAAACACAGTGCAATGCTCAATTACATTCTTGAGGTCATTGACGTAGGCTAAGTAGTGTAAAGGGCCGAGGACTGATCCCTGAGCTGTGCCTTCAG
The DNA here is from genome assembly GCA_914829495.1 of Eilema sororculum. Classification (NCBI taxonomy): domain Eukaryota; kingdom Metazoa; phylum Arthropoda; class Insecta; order Lepidoptera; family Erebidae; genus Eilema; species Eilema sororculum. The sequence goes on along the minus strand of OU618545.1, from coordinate 20,795,113 downwards.
TGACCTCGACACTGTCACTGACTGCTTTTCCGACTCTCACTTGATAACTGCGGTCGTGGAGGTAATCTTTACACCATTCAAGTAAGGGGCCGCGCACTCCACTCATGTCCAACCGCTGCACCAACTGGTCATGTCTTAGGGTATCAAAAGCTTTGCTATAGTCTATAAAAACTAAGAGTACATGCTTTTTATCATTCAGGCAACTATTGACCATATCAGCGAAACGAGACAACAGAAGCGTTGTGCTTTTTTTCGGTTGGAATCCATACTGTTGTGGACAAAGGACCTTGTTGGCCGCATAGAAGCTTTGAATAATCTCACATACGTATTTTTCGACTATTTTATCTAGCACGGGCAGTATTGTAATGGGTCTGTACTTAGAGTAATCGTGAGCATCGCCGCCCTTGTGGATAGGTCTGACAATACCTGTCTTCAGAAGTTTGGGATACCGTCCTTTCTCTATAGTGGTGTTTATTAGGCGGGCGATTGCACTACTTATTTTGTCCGACAAACGTATTACGTCTGCAGCTCTCATACCGTCAACACCAGGAGCCTTATATATTTGGCACCATACATTATTTTCCGTTCACCGGATTGGTATTTTTTTGCTATGTTAATAAGTAATTTCAGACGATTTCGCAATCGAAACTGAGGCCAAAATCTTTTGTTCCGAAACGACTATATAATCACCCGTTATATGTACCTACTACTTATATAAAGATAACATATAATAAATGTGAATGATTTTTTATAGCATTCATTATGCATGCTAACTTTAAATTCATTCAAATATTTGGGCGGAGTCATCAAAAATCAATGTTTAAAAATTGTTGAAAAATAAGAAATAAGAATGTTGGTAGATGGCTCCACCGTCGTCCTTATAGACGGATATAAAGAGAAGGAAAATTTGAAGTGATTCAGGTGTGGCTCAATAGCTCAGTTGGAAGAGCATTCCAACTGAGCTATTGTACAGTAAGGGAAAGGTCGTGGGTTCAAGTCCCACTTGAGCGCTTCTTTTTCCCGATGTATTTCGAAGAGAAGGGAAATTTGAAATAATAATATCTATTTCAACAGGTCGGCGCCACCAGTAGGGCCATTATTCTTCAGTGGATTAATAAAATCTCGCACGTTAGGCCTCATCAAAAAACGCTTACAAAAAACTATAACCTACCACCACAACGAGGCCGAATCGTTAAAAATGGCTAACATAATCGAATCGAACCAGGCACAATCGACTAAAAGTGTAAAAAAATCGAGTCCGAGTTTAGTCGATGATAGCAATATGTTGCCTGCGCTGACGATAATCGATTTGGCGGGAGAGTCGTGTGAATCGAGTGATTTGGAAGATAGTGGGGAGGAAAGCAGTGGGGAAGATAGCCCTAGTACGTCTAGTGGGTCGAAGAAGAATGTGGCAAGCTTGATAGCCTATCACATGGCGGCTGAAAAGTAAGTGCTTGGTTTTTTTTATGTAATCCCATCCACAACTGTAAAGTCTAGTTCGCACTGCTTTAGTAATTTAGTAGAGTAGCGGTTAATTTAGTGACTAAACTACTCGAAACTACACAAAAATCGTCCGCATTACGATTTTGTACAATAGACAAGTGAGTGGTGTTGTGCATGATGAACGGACGGTGGCCACTAATGAACTCGACTAAATCAACAGGTTCGGACTTGTTTAGCCGGTGAACCAGTGAGCACGGATACGTGGTATGAGGTGCTACTCGCCCGAAAAAATAGAGTAAAATGGATTGACTCGACTAAATCATTTACAAAATTACTCGACTATTTTTTTAGTTCGCACATATTTAGCTACTTAATTACTCGCTACTCTACTAAATTACTAGCCTAGTCCGAACTAGGCTTAACTCCTGTGTACTTACTAAGATTAAAAGTAGTGTTCACGATGGTACTTAGTTCCAATACTGTTCGCTAGATGGCACTGTTTCGTTCTGGAACGCGCTAGTAGTATGTGTAAAAATCCTTTGGGGTATTTAATAAGTGTATTTAGATATTAGGCCTGTAGTAATATTTATGCTTACTCTAAAAACGATTGACAGGATGCTAAGCGAGTACTTGTGCTGGTTAGAAGAAGGTGACAAAGCTCGCGCCTGTCCTCAAAACGCCGATATCGCCCGGTACATACCCGAACATGTAAGTATATCTTCAATATATTGTCAAACGTGCCAAATATTTTATCAGATCTATTGGTCAACAAAATACTTACATATTGCATGATCTGGGAAGCTACCATGACCGAGGAGGGCCAAACCACAAGGGATGGCCCTGGGTCAGCCGGGGTGCGAGGGATATGTCGAAGACAACCTCACCTCCGGCCTAGCACCATGAACCTCAGTCGGCGTTTGGTTATAGTCGGTACGAGTCCGACATAACCTCCCCTTCCGGCTCCGGTGTGGGATAGAAAAGTGAGGTTACCATGAAACATCCGAAATTTTAAGCCCGCACGAAACACGAACTAAAGACATTCAGTCATGTAGGTACCACGAAAAAGACACTTCGCTTTTCTTCCATATTATCGCGTGCTGACTTAGGGATTTATCGGGATCCATGGAACCGATTGGCCGAAACTTCGATCCGGCGGATGTTTCGTGGCAGCCCTAATGTTCTGTTCACTCTGAGGATCTTACAACCTGACTTCATAACCTCTTATAGCTTCAATATCTCTTCAAATAATGTTACTGTAGGCCCTTGAGGAAGCGTGGAAGCGCTCCGTCACTCGACCAGTACCTTCGGAAGACTTGGACAGCTTCCCTCTGCCGGTACCGCAGCCTGCGCCAGTCATCACCGTCCCAGATACGCCCTTCCACAAAGCTGTCGATGCTATATTGAAGATAAAGGATCGGTCGCGGAGAAGGTAACAATAGGGTATTTGACTAAGTCGTCAATTCTTCCCAATACTGCTTAAAATGATAGCTTGTTCTGAAAAAATATGCCTGGCAAAATAAAATATTGCATATCTAAACTGAAACTATGACTTTTCATTAGTTGAAATTCCCAAAAAAAGTCAAAATATAAACAATCAAATTCTATTAAAATATATAACATTTTAGATTCCTCGTTAAATTTTAAATAACTTTTATTACGGACTATATACATGTAAACGCAACGTAGACCGAGATAAAAGCGATATTCGCTTGCACTCCATATATTTGCACTACGCGCTACAGAAGCGTGACGTCACAATTTCGTACGATTTTGTATGGAGCGTTTTCGGGTTGCGCGACAAATTGAACTTTTCAAAATCAAATATCTTGAAAACTATTTGTCGCACGAAAATTTTACTTTTACAGTTGGGTAAGGTTGGTAAGGTGGTCATTTTTCAAAAGTAAAAAAAAATTAGTCAAATAGCCTATTGGGTATTCTACTGACTAGTCAAATTAGTGACTTTTTATTAAACCTCAAAACGATAAGTTATAAGGTAACTTGTATGAAAACATATGTCAATAGCTCAGTTGTAAGAGCATTCGCCCCGTAAGGGAAAGGTCGTGAGTTCAAGTCTCACTTGAGTATTTCATTTTTTCCGATGTTTTTCGAACCTAAAAGTTAGCATAATAAATGCTATGAAAAATTCATTCAAAGATTTAGTGACGTCATAAAATTTAGTTCGAATCAGTTACTATTATAGGTTGGGTGGATGATTAAAAATAAAGAAAAACTATAAAATAAGAACCGACGCATTTTGTACCGCTCTTTTACCATTGTTAATTTAAAAAGCTCGGTTAGATCATTTATTTTTACTGTAGGATAATACCGTATTCAATTTAATAATTTTGCTTCGATAGTTTTGATGGTATTCGCACAATACTGGCTGTTTTTATATTAGTACTTTGAGCGAAAGATTTTAGACACAGTTTCTATCGCATAATCATCTGTAGTGATAATTGAAAAAATAAATAAATAAAGTATGGAGGTCTGCCACATAAGTTGTATAAAAAAATACCATGTACGGATGAACAGAATAGTGTATGGTTTTTATAAAAAATATATTATTGCAAATTAATACTTACAAACGATTTTGCTATCTAAATTGTGCCCAAAATCTTTCGGTCATGAGCAACTATAAAATGGGAGCGAAATGGCGCTCGATACAAAAATATTCTTACAACTTATACTTTGGGATACTTTTACTATGACATGGTTTAATATATACTATTTTGTTTTGTCAATTTACGCAGTAACCGATACGAATCTGCATCAGTAAAGAAGTTAAACCAACCAACGAAGTTTTACCATGTATTGTTAATTAGCTTTTGCCCGCGGCTCCGCCCGCGTGGATGTCGGTTATCGCGACCAAACATAGCCTATGTCCTTTTATTTATTTATTTATTTATTATAGATAGACACACCAACAGTATACATATAAATCATTGTTTTTTTCTTTTCTTTCTCAAGGTCTAATCTACTCTTATACCAAATTTCATCAAAATCGGTTCAGTGGTTTAGGCGTGAAAGCGTAACATACAGACAGACATGACATACATATAGAGAGACAGACAGAGTTACTTTCTCGTTTAAAACCTTCTGCCTCGCACAACTAAACTGTGGAATGAACTGTCACCAGCGGTATTTCCGAACCAATACGACCTTCAAACCTCCAAGAAAAGAGTGTACTCTCTATTAAAAGGAAGGCACCGCACTTGTGACTCCTCTGGTGTTATGGGTATCCATAGGCGGCGGTGATCGCTTACCATCAGGCGATCCGTCTGCTCGTTTGCCTCTTTATTCCATAAAAAAATAGTATGGATGTATTGTAAATATTCTAAGATTGGTTTCTAGGCACCACACAGCTGAGATCACGTCTCCCGTGGAGGACGTCGACTTCAGAGACTCGCGCAGCCTCGTGGCGCTCGTCGACAAACACCTCAGGGACATTCAGGCGCTTGCACAGTAAGTCACACGTACATCCTAAATTAATGATCCTTTCGGTAGTCCTAGGTATGTATTGTCCTCCCCCGAGGAGGGCCAGACCGTAAGGGATAGCCCTGGGTCAGCCGGGGTGCGAGGGATATGTCGATGACAACCTCACCTCCGGCCTAGCACCACGACCCACAGTCGGCGTTCCGGTTCCGGCACCTGCAGGCTCAGTGGTCAATTTGAAGCAAAAATTGTGTAAAATGATATTTCACAATAACAAAACTGGTAATTGGAAATAAAAAACCGGCCAAATGCGAGTCGGACTCGCCTATGAAGGGTTCCGTAGCAGCAAGTAACATAGCGAAAATTGCTATTTGTAACGTATTAAAAAACTACTTGCTAGATCTCGTTCAAACCAATTTTCGGTGGAAGTTTGCATGGCAATGAACATTTTTTTTTTGTTTTATCACTCTCTTATTTTAGAAGTTAGAGGGAGGGGGGAAAACATTTTTCCACTTTGGAAGTGTCTCTCGCGCAAACTTTTCAGTTTAGACAGACATGACGAATCTATATGGGTTCAGTTTTTGCTATTTGGCTACCCTATAAACGAACCCCGGACTTCAAGGTGAAAGTTTCAGACGCGACCGCGAATAACGCTAAGATGAACACACTTTTAAAATGTGCTCTATACGCACAGCACACGTTTGTTTGGTTCATTTTGAGGATAGCACGAGGTGCTATTGTGGTGGACGAGCTCAAATTTACCAAGTATAGATCCGCGCCCACATGGGCCTTTAAAGCTGTCTACACACCAAAGCCGGTGGCCCACCGGCACTGATCCGGCGGGCAAAGCCATCGGCCTGATTTTAACGGTGTAATCGGCAAAATGGTAAAAATAACGCCGCCGGATTAAAAAAAATCGTTAAAAATCGTCTTTGGTGTGTAGACAGCTTTATGTCTCACGTTTTATATCCAATAACCACTAATGTTGCAACCCTAAATAAATGCATTGCTTACTTTATTTCTGTTTCACTGTGTGTAATAAGTCCTTTTTATTCTTGTTATTTCATTCTGCTAATTTAGACTTACGTACTCAAAGAATTGGGTATTCTACTGACTATTTAAATTAATGACTTTTTACTAAACGTCAAAACCATAAGTTATAAAGTAACTTGTATGAAAAAAGATTTAATGACGTCATAAAATTTTATCGTCAAATCAGTTACTATTATAGGTTGGGTGGATGATTAAAAATAAATAAAAACTATAAAATAAGAAGCGACGCAATTTTTACCCCTCTGTTGCCATTCTTAATTTAATAAGCTCGGTCAGATTATTTTAACTATAGGATAATACCCAATTATATAGATCTTAAACTGTCCACAGGCTTTGCAGCCCACTTTACATGATAGTGACTTAAATTTTTCTTCAGGGAATGGTGTGACGAAGTTAGCCGAATATCGTCGTTAGACAGCAGGCTGTGGGAGCTGGTGACGTCACTGCGGGTCCCTCGCCCCATACCGAGCGTGCGGAAGCAGTGCTCGAAGGGATGCACTCCCATCGTTTTTACTATACCCGTATGTATCATACAATTATAAGTGCGAGAGTAACTCTGTTTGTCAATTTTTCTGTATGTGGCATCTTTATCACTGAATCGATGTCGATTAAATTTGGTGCATAGATAGGGTAGAGCTTGGGGATTGCTATAATTTGGTCGTTATTACCAATAAATACGAATATTAGTAAGCATAGATATGTCTCGAAAAACATCGGAAAAAATGAAATGTTCAAGTGAGACTTGAACTCTCCTCATTTTTCCCGATGTTTTTCTAACTTAAAAGTTAGCATAACAAATGCTATAAAAAATCATTCAAATAGATATATCTGGAGATTGATGGCACTTTGGTGGCATCTACTACACAATTTGATTATTACACTCTTGTATTTTTCCACTGAGTTCAATTTTATGATGATGATACCTTTAATGTAAACCTTTGAGAATGCCGAGACGAAACCGGTCAGGTTCAAAAATAAAATTAAACTCTGTGGAAAAGTAGAAGTGTTTTATTCATTATAGATATGTCTATTTGCATCTGTGTCTGTGTGTACAAAAAATTGTATCTGGTTATTTGCATTTTGAAAACCCACATTCAAGTTAGTTAATCTTATGCTTAAGTACTATGTATGTATGCCCTAGATCTCAATATATGGTTATATTTCCGTATTAATATGTCTGCAGGCACAAGAGTGGTGTATATCTGTGGACGCTGACCGCGGTATCAAGGAGAACAGAAACAGTGCCCGAGCTAGGATCAGACGACTGGCGCGAGCTCGACCGCACGCTGCCCGAACCGCGGCCGCGCTACATACTATTGCCAGGTAAGTGCCCATTTTATATACCCCTCCTCCTTAGACCGACTAAAACTGCACGCCGTCTTGAGTCATGGCTGAGAGATAGACACTGACATAACCCTAAAGGCCCAGCCGAAGGTAAATGTCCTGTCAATTACTTTTTACCCACGACGCACGGAACGGAGAAGGTTGCGTTTGGGGTGAGAGCATGTTTGTGTGTTTGTTTGTGCAAATCCATGTTGCCATTTTCTCCGAAACTGCCAATCCAGTTTTGATTCAGTTTTCAGTTTTGCATGTTCTTAGATAGGTGTTACAATGACCACTCAACAGGGGGCGCTACAGCAAGCATTTTTAATGCTAATCAATGTTGCCAATTTTCTTCAAAAATACTAGTCCGATTTTGATGCAGTTTTCAATTATTGGTTTGGGTTTGATTGGTGCATGTTCTTAGATAGGTGTTACAATGACAACTCACTAGGGCGCACTGCAGTAAACATTTTTTGAATTATTTTTTATACGTCGTGGTATTTGTAATTTTTATCCTTGTGGTATAGTACGACCGTTTTCGTCTGTATGGTGAAAGTTTGTTGACGCCTATTATGGTCGTTCGGGCGATAACTTTAACCCGGAGCTCCTTCTTAATTTATTGCATTGAGGTTTTATGGGTGCGACAGTCATCCGACTTCCCAGTTTCGAACAGAAAACCTGCGCCAGAGCGTTGCCCATCAATCAGTAGGTGCATCGATCAATCGACCGTCAGATTTATCCAGTCCGCCTTCCGCCACCAACGCTCACGGAACTCGTGCTCTTTCTTAAGCTCTTCCCTTGCTAAGCCGCGCACACTTATGGCGCAGACTAGAATACTCCACAGAACAGACTTGCTTATATATATATATATATATTCTACAACATTCTACACAAATTCAAATTCAAATTAAAAAATATTTTATTTTGCATAGACCATTAAATCGGAACTTACAAAACGTCAACATAAAGTAAATATTAAATACTAACTAATGTAAATGGACGACCGGTTCGAAACGCGGCCCAGACCTGAGAAGACTCCGGCAAGAAACTCAGCGGGGTTTTTTTTTTGGTCTATTTACAAAACATTTACTTAGCCTAAAACTTATGGTCTAGATACAATGTCTTGCTTGAGTAGCATAGCAGAGCGAACAGCTCATTTCCAAGCTTGTTTACCATTTAAATATTCTTGGATTTTCTAATAGCCTTTCTGGCACAGGTTGCTCTTTACTGTATTTTTAAATTTATTAACAGGTAAATCTCTGATTTCATTAGGAAGCTTGTTAAAAAAGGGAATACAGTTGCCCTGGAAAGAATTACTTATTTTATGGAGTCTGCTATGACAAACTACAAGATTGCTTTTATTTCTAGTATTTATATTGTGCCTGTCACTTGGAAATTTTGTAATATTTTTCCTGACATACATTAAGTTTTCGAAAATGTATTGTGACACTACGGTTAGAATATTTATCTCTTTAAACTTATCTCGGAGGGAGACTCTTGGGCCCAAATTATAAATAGCTCGCACAGCCCGCTTTTGCAAGACAAATATTGTGTGAATGAATTTTTTATAGCATTTATTAACTAACTGTTAAGTTCGAAAAACATTGGTGTTCGAACCATCTAGCTATTTGCATGAATGTATGGGTGCATCAGCCTTATCTATGTGTGTGTGAAGATCTATTCCTTTATATGCATGTTTTTAATGTGTCACAAGTCAGTATCAGAAATAAAGCATACGGGTGTGCGTTGTTTTATAGACAAAAGTTTCATATAATTTCGTTTCACAGAAAATGTTTCGCATAATTTCGTTTCATAGAATAATCAATATACATAATACTTACTTTAAAGATTTTTAAATCATTGACTTTTGTTTCACATAAATTTTAATGTTAGAATAATCATTTCATAGAATAACAAATCAAATATTCTTCTTTTTTATATTGGTTATTTCATATAAAACTTATTAGCGCAAAGATATTTTCTGGGTGGTTTAAAAAAAAATAACCACGAAGGCTAAGGCGAGAGCTCCGCTTCGCTTCGCTCTCGCCTTAGCCTTCTAACCTAACCTATCCGAGTCGGGGTATTATCTAATTAAATTACTACAAGCAATCGGGAAAAAAAATGTATCTAAATTTTACTGTTTGAAATAGATGGTGGTTAGTGGTTGTTTTTAAGATTCCTTAAATAATAATTCTACAGTTTGATAAGTATGTTAAACAAAAATATGTGAAAAAAAATTCATTAAATTGTGTTTCTGTGAAAAGTGATTCATTGTGGTAAATTGTCTTTGAAACAATAATATTCGAAATAAAAATATAAGAACCAAATATTATATGAAACATTTTCTGTAAAATGAAATTCTATGAAATTTCTTTCTACGAAATAAGGCGCTCCCAAAGCATACCAATAAACACCGCTTTTAAGTTATAAAACTCCTTACATTCAAAAGTGAACCTAATCAACCCCACATATGGTCGATTTTCGAACCGGATTACTAAACTTACCTGCCGCACCTGTTGTGAAGCGGTCGACGCGAGAACAATAGATCACATTTTTTTCTGTTACGACTGCGAGTGAATAGTGCAATTTATTAAGAAAACAAGTTGAAGACGTCTAAATTACGAATATTGAAATTGAATATAACTCTGTGATTACGTGACCTATATTGAATTTTCTTTTGGAATTATGGCTACCACACCTGATCAATTACTGACGGAACTAGAAGATATCGCATTGTTACTGCATAAGGCTCAAACTAACTTAAAGAAGTGTTCGAAACGCAGATTGACTAAAGGTTACATAGAAACACGTTTGCAATCCATTGACGAGTACTGGAATAAATTCACTATGGCGCATCACAGTCTTCTGAGGACTATACCGAAAGAAAAGAAGAATGAAATTCCGTATTTCGTAAATGAAGACTATTTTGTTGTGGAAGAATTGTATCTATGTATGCAAGGTGATTTGAAAGACATCTTAGCGACGTTGAGTACCTCCATACCAAGTGACGGCGCGATACATAACACCGGTAACACTCATGAAGATAATCTTAAGCTGCCTAAAATTCAGTTACCCACCTTTTCGGGTGCTTATGAAGATAGGACGACGTTCAGAGACTTGTTTATATCGTTAGTTCACACTAATTCGAAGCTACCTAAGGTTCAGAAATTGCACTATTTGAAAGTTAGTATTACCGGAGAAGCAGAAAGATTACTGAAAACAATACAGGTAACAGAAAATAATAATGATCAAGCTTGGAGTTTGTTAAAGGAACGTTTTGGTAATAAACGGATTATAGTTTATTTATTTATTTATTTATTTATTATAAGAAACTCTACAGCTTATTTTTAGTGGTCTTTTTTTTTTTACATTTACATATTACTTAAGCTAACAATGAGTTTCATGACATTCATATTGATGCATAAACTAGATGTGGTTAGTTGTACCTAGAACTAAAAATTAAATAAAAGAAAATTGTACAATGAAGGTAAAAGAGAACATACATATTACAAATATTCACATTTATCAAGTTTTACCTTTGAGAATCATCATGACTTGGGTGCGATACGACTTTTTTGACAGATGAAATATGTCAAGGTTTTCAAACCTCTCACCATAAGTGCGAGGTAAACGCGTCATGACAGCATTTTTGCCATAGTTGGTACGGTGATGAGGGATATTAAGTAGTGGAGCATGTCTAGTACGGTATTTTCTTGTACAGAATTCAACTGTTTCGAGAAGATCACAACTATCTAACCCGCCTCGCATGATATCGTAAAGTAGTAACATGTCCAACATCACGCGTCTGTCACAGAGAGAGAGAAGATTATAGTGTCTACAGTCTGAGGAGTAAGATTGATGGCGCTTTTTGCATTTGAAGTTAAGGAATTTTACGAACCTTTTCTGTATACTTTCTATTCTTTCAATATAGACATGATATTGTGGTGACCAGATAGGACTGCAATAGTCCAAGATGCTGCGGACATAAGCATAATATACAATTTTCAAACTGTGGCAGTTTCTGAAGGGTTCACAAGTGCGTCTTATAAAGCCAAGGTTTCGGGATGCTTTGTTAATAATTGTATCAATGTGCTGAGAAAATAATAATTTAGAATCTAACATGACTCCAAGATCTTTGACCACTTCAACTCTTCCTATTATATTAATATCAAATCTATAGGGATATTTAACTGGGTTTAATGAGCGGCTAAAACTTATGATTTGGCACTTAGAAACATTGACAGTAATATTATTTTGTAAATAATACTGTTGCAATGAGTTAAGGTCCTGCTGGATGAGTTCACAATCCTGTCTTGATTTAACACACATGTATATTTTCATATCATCCGCATATAAGAGGTGTTCAGCGCATTTAAAACATGACTGTATATCATATAGATATGCACAATAGAACAGCGGTCCCAAAAGGGATCCCTGGGGAACACCAGAGGGGATATTCACAAAATCCGATCTAAAACCACCAACAACCACAGCTTGGGATCTATTCGATAAATATGAGCCTATCCACCTTAGTAAATCCCCATGAATTCCAAGTTTTTCTAATTTTGCGAGCAGGACTCTCTTGCAAAAATTGACTAACCAAAAGAAGATGCCTAATAAAGCAGCCACTCACATCAAGGCATTGTTAGACACAACTAGTGAATGCCTCGAAAGTTTAAAAAACCTGAATGTGTCAACAGATTCTTGGGATCCGCTTATCATATTTCTGACTGTTCAGAAATTAGACCCAGAGTCACACCAAGAGTGGGAGGAGTTTGCTCATAAAGATAATCTAGATGAGCTACCAACATGGCAAGACCTTCATAAATTTTTAAAGATTAAATTTCAAACATTAGAAATGGTTTCGCCACCAACACGGGAGAAACCTACGAAGAGAAGAGAATATACAGTCCACGTTTCAACAACACCTACTGCAACCAAACAAAGAACTTGTGTCATATGTAAGGAGAATCATACGCTAAGCCATTGTAAGGAGTTTACCAAAATGGAACCAACCAAGAGGTGTGAATATGTCAAGAACAATCAGCTTTGTTTTAACTGCCTGGCACCAGGACACTCAGCTAAGAAATGTCGGTTAAACATGTCCTGTCAAAAACGTCACCATTCACTGGTTCACCAACACATGCAACAATCCAACACTACTCAAACAAATGAGGTGCAAACAAATCACCATGAAGTTAAAGAACAAAATGAATCAACAGAAGTCACCGAACCAATTGAAGTCTCATCACATTTCTCCACAAGCACGTCGACAGCACTACTGGCTACAGCACTAGTACCAGTAGGTAGTGAGTCAGGACATATAATTATGTTACAAGCATTAGTCGATCAGGGCTCACAAGCAACATTCATTAGTGAAAGAGCAGCTCAACAGTTAAGACTCAAGAGAATGCCTGCTAACGCAACAATCACCGGGGTAGGCTCCACCTCAACAAACGTGAAGCATGCTGCTTACATTGAACTGCGATCAAGACACGAAGATACTTTCAAGTTACTAGTGAAGGCTTACATCATGTCCACACGACTTACTACGCAATTACCATCGCAAACCATTCCTACCAACACCTGGTCTCATTTATCAGGTCTCGTTTTAGCTGACCCAGACTTTAATAAACGAGGACCCATTGATTTACTCCTAGGTGTCGAAGTATGTGCTCAAATCATGAAAGGAAACATTATCAAGGGCCCCCCAGGTTCTCCATGTGCTCAGAATACAAACCTGGGGTGGATTCTTTTTGGGAACATACACCAAGAAGGAAACAATAATGTTATTAATGTGATGCATCACAGTTTACACTTGGACAAGATGTTGAAAACAATGTGGGAGTTGGATAGTGAAGATAAGATATTGTTAACACCAGAAGAACGAAGATGCGAAGAAATTTATCTATCCACTCACTCAAGAACTAAAGACGGAAAATATGTCGTCAAATTACCAACTAAAACAAATGAATTATTATCAATACATGGAGGAACAAGAACGATAGCTATGAAGAGACTTTACCAATTAGAGAAACGATTAGAGAAGAATGTTACACTACAAACTGAATATAAGAAAGTTATGGATGAATATATAAGTATGAATCATATGGAAGAAGTACCACAAGAAGAAATTAACAACCCTAGTGTCTACCTACCACATCACGCAGTAGTTAAAGAAGATAAAGAAACTACAAAGGTGAGAATAGTTTTCAATGCATCACAAAGGGGTAACAACGATGTTTCATTGAACGACGAACTTCTAGTGGGGCCTCAGCTACAAACTGATATGAGAAGCCTCATCATGAGATGGCGTATGAAGAAGGTTTGTTTTGTAGCTGATGTATCACGTATGTATCGTATGATTTTGGTGACCAGAGAAGACCGAGACCTACAGCGAATCGTATGGAGGAGTAATCCTACTGAACCAGTTAAAGATTATCGGCTCACAAGAGTTACGTTCGGAACAGCATCTGCTCCCTACTTGGCCGTTCGAACGTTGCATCAAGTTGCTGATGATGAAGCTGCCTTGTGCCCTGAAGCTGCTAGAATGATCAAAGAAGAGTTCTATGTCGATGATCTTATGGCCTCAAAGGACGATTTATCTGATGCAATACACACTGCAAAGAACATAGAGGCTATATTACAGAAAGGAGGGTTCATATTACAAAAGTGGTGCTCAAATGATATTAACTTTCTGACGCAATTTGAACCAGAAAAGCGAACCTCTAATGTTAGCCTCGATATTACACTTCATGGTACGATAACAACCTTGGGTCTTCATTGGGACATGGGCAAAGATGTGTTTCGGTACAGTCTTAATTTACCGTCTGTGGCCAACACCGTCAGCAAGCGTACAATCCTCGCTGATATCCAACGACTGTTTGATCCACTGGGTTGGCTGGCTCCAGCCATGTTACGGACAAAGCTGCTAATACAAAAATTATGGTTGCAAGGAGTCGGTTGGGATGATGATATAGATGCGAGTATAAAACAAGAGTGGACGGCACTAAGAGAGAGTCTTCAGTATCTTAATGTAATCGAAGTGCCAAGATGGTTGGGCACTACATTCCATGATAAAGCAAACATCGAAGTTCACGGTTTTTGTGATGCTTCCACGAAGGCATACGCTGCAGTGGCTTATGTGAGATTTGAACGGGAAGATGGTAGCATCGAAACACAGATCATAGCTGCCAAGACTCGAGTAGCTCCAGTGAAGCCTGTCTCTCTACCACGCCTAGAGTTATGCGGTGCCCTTCTCTTATCACGATTGCTGAAACAAATTAAGACCGCCATGAAAATGTCTGATGAGAAAATATTCGCATGGACTGATTCTACCATTGTATTTTCCTGGCTGCTTGGTGACCCAACAAGATGGCAAGTTTTTGTGAGAAATCGAGTCGTTGAAATAATGGACAACATCGGAACGAACTGGTTTCATGTACAATCAAACGACAATCCCGCGGATGTAGCATCACGAGGAGAACACACTTCCGAGCTTAAAGAAAATCAACAGTGGTGGAGGGGTCCAAAATGGCTGAAACAGAATGAAATAACATTTAGCAGACCAAGCAACTTGAATACCAATGTGGAAAGAAGAGAGATTGTACAAACAAATTGCAAGACAGAAGAAGTAAGTCTAGAGAAGCAATTTCAGCAATTCAATAGTTTAAAGGAGCTTCTAACATCAATTACCTTTTGCAAAAGATTTCTAAAGGGGAAAGCTATGGAAAACAAAGAAGCAATTATATCTACTCAAGAAATAAATGAAGCACTTCAGGCGTGTGTAAAAATTGCCCAAAGAGAAAATTTTCATGAAGAAATTACGAGTTTGCTACAGAAGAAGGAAGTTAAGAGAGATAGTAAAGTGAAAACATTAAGACCTTACCTTGATGAAGAAGAGATTCTCAGGGTGGGCGGTAGGTTACGGCACGCTGATATACCGGCAGATACTAAAAATCCCATAATATTAGACTATCACAATAATTTATCAAAACTTATAGTTAAGGATGCTCACCTGAAGACACTGCACGGAGGAATCCAGATGATGATGGCCTTCCTAAGAACTAAATATTGGGTAATTAAAGCAAAACATTTGATTAAGACCTGTATCCGTAAGTGTTTGATATGTTCCAAACATAATGCAGCAGCTAAAAATCAAATAATGGGTGATTTGCCAAAGGTCAGAGTCACTCCAGCCAAACCCTTTCTAAACAGTGGAGTAGACTTTGCTGGACCATACCAAGTGTTGGCATCCAAAGGCAGAGGATCAAAAACTACCAATGCTTATGTAGCAGTATTCATCTGTATGGCTACGAAGGCTGTTCATTTAGAATTAGTTGGAGACCTCACAACTGAATCTTTCATTGGCGCTTTTAAGAGGTTTGTCGC
Source organism: Eilema sororculum (assembly GCA_914829495.1). Taxonomy (NCBI): domain Eukaryota; kingdom Metazoa; phylum Arthropoda; class Insecta; order Lepidoptera; family Erebidae; genus Eilema; species Eilema sororculum. Next base: position 20,779,471 of record OU618545.1, on the reverse strand, counting down.
CCGACGTGGAAGATGCTCACAGATATGGAGTGACCAAGGCAGAAACTTTATTGGAGCCAACAAAGAGCTGATAGAATGTTGGAAGGAAGCAAAATTTGAGCTTGAAGGTCCCATAGTGGAGTCTCTTGCACTAGATGGGACACAGTGGCATTTCATACCCGCGTACAGTCCTCATATGGGAGGGTTATGGGAAGCAGGAGTAAAGTCCATGAAACACCATATGAAGAGGATTTTAACCACTAGCTTGACCTACGAGGAAATGAGCACCCTGCTTTGCCAAATCGAATCGTGTCTCAACTCCAGGCCGCTCAGTCCAATAGATGATCTGGACATAGACAACCTGACACCTTTAACGCCTGGCCATTTCTTGATTGGCGAAGCTCCCATAACTGTGCCACAACCTAACTTTCAAGACGTGTCAATTAGTCACCTATCACGTTGGAAGCACGTCCAGAAATTGCTTGCAGATTTTTGGATTAAATGGCAAGCAGAATACCTAACTAGCTTACAACAAAGACCAAAATGGCTTAGAAGATGTAAGGAGCTCGAAGTTGGTCGCATTGTTCTCATCAAGAATGAACTGCTTCCTCCTGGCAAATGGTCGTTAGGTCGGATTGTCGCTAAACATCCAGGCGACGATGGAATCACACGAGTGTATAGCGTTAAAACCGGTGCCTGTGTGATCAAGCGAAGTTTTAATAAATTATGTCCTTTGCCTATAGACATTGAAAATGATTGATGTTATAAATATTAAATTTTGTAGTGTGATTGTTATTGTCTTATATAAGAATGAATTTGTATATTGTTGCATGAGCTATATTTACTTTTCACGTATGACTTCCATTACAGTGTATGACTGGAGCATATACTTGTTAATGCACTTTGTTAATTATATAATTGTAACTTAATTCATATATGTAGGTCTATAAAGGCCATTATGCCCTTTGGTGGGCGGCATGTTCGAACCATCTAGCTATTTGCATGAATGTATGGGTGCATCAGCCTTATCTATGTGTGTGTGAAGATCTTTTCCTTTATATGCATGTTTTTAATGTGTCACAAGTCAGTATTAGAAATAAAGCATACCAATAAACACCGCTTTTAAGTTATAAAACTCCTTACATTCAAAAGTGAACCTAATCAACCCCACAATTGGAAAAAATGAAATGCTCAAGTGAGACTCGAACTCACGACCTTTCGCTTACAGGGCGACTGCTCTGCCAACTGAGCTATTGAGCACCACCTGAATCATTCCAAATTTTCCTTCTCTTTATATCCGTCTATAAGGGCGACGGTGCAGCCATCTACCAACATTCTTACGATCTGTTGGAAACAATGAATGATTTTTCAACCATTTTTAAACATTGAATTTTGATGACTGCGCCCAAATATTTGAATGAATTTTTTATAGCATTTATTATGCTAACTGTTAAGTTCGAAAAACATTGGAAAAAATGAAATGCTCAAGTTTTTCGAACAAATATTGTGTTTAAATCTGCGGAATTACCCCAAAGGAGAATTCCGTAGCTCATAATACTATGAAAATAGCTGAAATAAACTATTCTAGCCGTATCCAGATCTGTTAAAGTCTTAATCTTTTTTACAGCATAGGAAGCTGAGCTTAATCTACTAGCTATTTTTTCTATATGTGAACCCCACTGAAGTTTAGCGTCAATACTCAAACCTAAGAACACTGTCGATTCCGCAAGGCTCAACAATGGTCCATTGAGTTGTACATTGGTTTCTACCTGTGCAACATTAGGCAGAGTAAATTTAATACATTTAGTTTTGTTCTCATTAAGGCAAAGATTATTTATATTAAACCAATGGACCACTCTTTTGATTGCACCATTCACTTCGTCATAATTATCGTGTTGCCTTTTAATTTTGAAAATTAACGAAGTATCGTCAGCAAATAAAATAATACTATTATTGTCCCTTACATAGTAGGGAAGGTCATTTATGTAAATTAGAAATAAAAATGGTCCAAGTATCGAACCCTGCGGAACGCCCAACGAAACCACAGATCCTGCTGAACATGTACCGTTAACATCGACCCTCTGAATTCTATTGTTCAAATATGAAGTCAGAAGCTCGAGAGCCTTGTTCCTTATTCCGTAATTTCCTGATTAATGTGTCATGGTGAACGCAATCGAAGGCCTTGGATTGATCACAGAAGACACTTAGAGCACCATGCTTATCCTCCCAGGCTTCGTAAATACAATTTAACAGTTCTACACCAGCATCAGTAGTCGAACGTCCCTTAGTAAACCCAAACTGATTATCATGAAACAATTTGTTTTCACCAAAATGGGTCAGCAACTGTCCTAGAATTAGTTTCTCAAATACTTTACTCAAGGTCGGCAACACAGAAACGGGTCGGAAATTCGAAGGATCTGTGGCGCTGCCTACAACGTGTTATGGAATCTAGAATGCGGATAAACATACTTATATTTTTTTTTTTAAATACATACATTTTATATATAGAAACACCCAGACCAATGCAAATAGCCATATTCATGCATACAAATATTTGCACTGAGCGGAAATCGAACCCGCGCCTCCAATTGTACCAATGATTATACCAATGATTACTATTATGTGTACGTCAGGCGCACGCGCACGAGCGAGGCGGGGATACGCGTAGTGGAGCGTGCTTGGCAGTGCGCAAGTTCCACTCTGTGCGGCCAGTGCGCGCCCGTGCGGACTGTACTCACTGCGCTCGTCACGGATCTGTGCGAGGTACGTGTGAACTGGAACCACTTCTATGTATTATGTATTTATTTGTCACTAGCTTTTGCCCGCGGCTCCGCTCGCGTGGATGTCGGTTCCCGGCAATTATTCGAATATTTCTCAACGTACAAACCTTCCCTGGACTTCGACAAATAATTCAAGACCAAAATTAGCCAAATCGGTTCGTGCGTTCTGAAGTTATAGCGTCAGGAAGGAAAACCCGACTTATTTTTATATAGGAGATTACTGCTAGTGGAGACGCCGTTGTTCAGGCCGGTGACGGGGCCTTCTATATGGGCCATTCCACCCATTTCCCCTAAAACGACAACCATAAAGTGCACTATAATGCACGACAACCATATAGTGCAAATAAATGATATGAATAAATGAATGAATATAATATTGGAGGTGTCAATAGTAAGTATCAGATACTAGAAATTGGTAAAAATACACGGAACTATACTCCGTTTAGTTAGATATTTAAGTAAAGGTAAACAATGTTAGTGTATCTTTTAATATTTTTTATTAGAAAACGCGTTTTTTGATATTTTTTTGTATATAAACTAAGTTTAAAAAAAAAACGACGAGCGGAAGTCTAATCCACTTGTTGATCTGTTTAATTCATGTATTGTTTACCTAGGTGATTGCCTAACCAAACTGAGTATAATATTATATTGTGATGCAATTAACTTAGAATCCTATTAAAACCGTCAAAATGTAACATGGGGACGAATTATATGAGTAAAAGAACTGATGTATATTAGGACAAAAAGCCATTCCTTACACAAGTAATAATTTAACTTAATACTAAGAATTTCGATCCTAGTTTGTCTTTTATTGAGAGCCAAATGTCCCCAGCGCTGGATATGCGGCAGCGGGGCGTGCTGCTCGCAGCTGCTGTCGGCGTGGGGCCGCCGCAGCAGCACGCCGCTGCAGCAGGCGCTGTGCGGCGCGCTGCTGTCCCCGCGCCGCCTGCCGCCCGGCGACTGGCCCGCGGTCTACATCGCCCTGCTCGACGCACAACTGCCGTCTCACACGGTCTTCAGCTACCTGTCTAAGGTATGTATGTGTAAACACGTCCTTATATTATGAAAATTTCAACGATCGCCACCATATCGCTAAAAAGTTTCTTATTGGAGAGTCCACTATATTCTACCGTATTTTGAATCGTACCACCCCTAGTTTCTCATGAAATGGCACTGGCAATGTTTACACCTAACCATGGCAAGATGGGGACACCACCGTGGGTTCACACCCAAGGGGGCCATCTTGATGGCCCTGGGTCAGCCGAGGCGTGAGGGATATTATGTCACTGGTAATCTTACCCTCGACAAGTAATTACCTAAAACAAAAAAATCCATCGAGTTGCGAACAAGATCTCAGTTAAGTTTCCATAACACTGACTGAAGTCTCGTTACTTTCTATTTTTCGCGATAGCATCCGTTAAAAATGTTATGTGCTGCAGCTATACAAAGAATGAACATATTTTTCTTCTTAATTTTAAATCAATTCATAAAACTTGTGCAACAGTTCGAAATGTCCCGCTGGTCGGAATCTGCTGACGTCACACAACGCCGCGACGTACTCGACGCTCTGTCCCGCTCTATCCAACGCTACGGACCCACGCCGGCGATGGAACACCTCATGCTGGTAGAGTTGCTAGGGGTCCACGCCGCCATGGTGATGACGTCACAGCTGCTGGGCACGCACGTGAAGGACTGCGCACGCGCATCTCTGTTGAACAAACTCCCGCATTCGCACTGGGCGCATGTTGTGAAAGCTGTCGATGCTAAAGCTACTGATGTGCCTTTTGATCAGGTAAGAGATATACTACATACATACTGTCACGCCTTTTTCTCAGTGGGGTAGGCAGAGACCACATGGGCATATCTCTTTCACAACAAAATTGCTTCATACATGCTTGGGTACTCTTGACATGTCCTTTCTTTGAAATGCCTTCGATCTGTTTGCCATGCGTATGTCTAGGTCCACTTTTGCTACTAAATTTTATATTTAACAATGTCCCCATTGTACCTCGGAAAGAAGGAGGGGGGGGGGGGTACATGTCGACTGTAAGTTGTATACCTAGCTGATGAAAGATGTTCTTCATTTCAGCTGGGTCATTTATTACGTGAGTTGGGCGTGATGTTTTGGGAAACGCGTACCGGCATCAAAGGCCAAGGCCAAATCGCGCATCTAGGAGCCTATGCACCGTACGTAGCGCGCCTGCTACACGCGCTACAGCGTGCCTTCGTAGCAGTCGCTACGAGACTCAGCTACGAGCCTGAGAGAGGTTTGTATTAAAATGAACCTCATTAATGTTCTACATTCTATCATTATTATTGATCGAGTGAGCGAAGCGGGAGAGAGTCTCCGTTTCGATAAGGTGGCCGACTTTGCTTTTGTCCGTATCTATGTCAGTTGGTCAGTTCCACTCTACAACAACATTTCTTAACCGATTTTCATCAAACTTAGCACACATGCTCTTCGATTTAAGACCCAAATTTTTTTGGAGGGGAGGGGGGGGGGGGTTGGGGAGAAAAGGAGGTAAATTTGCTGTCGCGTTATTTATGAACTGATTTTTGGCTGAAACATCAAGGATTCGTCACAGATTGTTGTGATAATAAAATATGTTTCGTAAAGGTGACCTTCGTTAAAGTAAAAAACTGATGAGGAAAAATGGGAGAAGTTTACTGTAGCGTTTGTTTAAGAATGGATTACTTCGCTCTTTTGTGAAACATCCAGGGCCGTTTAAAATAAGAAGATACATATATTATGGTTTTTTAAGCATACCAGATTTGATCAAGGGACCAGAAAAATGTGGCAAAGGATATTCACGAAGTCTACCGGTCACAGAGCTACTAATTATATTAATCGAATACATCGGGAGTCGGTTTTTAGTTTTAAACTTTATAGAGCATTAAGTATGCTAACTATACAAATCGAGTACATAGGGAAAAATTAAACTCTTCGAGCAGGACTCGAACCTGCGAACTTTCCCTTACAGGGGGAATGCCCCGACCAACTCGGCTACCGAGACCATCTTTAAGTCTGTAAGGGAAAGATCGCGGGTTTGAGTCCCACCCGAGAGGTTTAATTTTTTCCTATGTACTCGATTTGTATAGTTAACATAGTTAATGCTGTATAAAGTTTAAAACTAAAACCCGACTACCGAAAAAAATTACGCTATAAAACGTGACAAACAAGAAAATAGCAAGGATAGCCGTGGTCGTATGCCACTTTTCCCTAGAATATATTGTTTTGTTAGAGTAAGTGGCATACGATCACGGCTTATTATCTATCGAGTGTCATAAGTATATAGGAATAAAATACTTTATACGAGTATTATTCCTATACATTTATGACACTCGACAAAATAGTTGTCCGACTAAAAGTTGTATATAACTGTAGGCCTTATATTACTTTCATCTCTCCCCCAAGTGGCGTGGTACTCCTGGTCAGTTCTCCAAGAGTCGTGGGGTGCCTGGGTCTCCCCGCACTCTGGCTCGCTGCCTCTCCTCCCGTCTACGGTAGAAGACGAGCAGTACACGCGCATGTTGCGTCATTTCGTGGACGGCGTGCATCAGATCATGCTCGACTGCCCCGGTGAGACAAACGTTTGACTAAACTAGCTTTACTATCCTTACAATACTAAAGCCAACGAAGCGAGAGAAAAAAGGTAAACAAAGTTTCTGCGGTTCCAAACATTTATCACTTCAAGCGCATTCCAGACAGGCATGAAATTGCTCATAAGATGGCGGATCTGAGAGTTAAGAACCGCTGTGCTGACAGCTTCCCTGTACCAGGAAACACGCAACGAGGTGGTCCATAGACACGTACGTGTGACATGTGCGACAAGGGCAGAGAAAATAATCGCTAGTTATCGCAACGTAACTCAGTAATGGTCGCTTTGTTTACCTTTTTTCTCTCGTCTCGTTGGCTTTACAATAGTAGGTTAACCAACTGTTGTAAATAAGGGTATGTGGAGTACTTAGTTTTCTCTGTCACTGAAACTGTAAGACTGGTATTCTCCCACTAACTATGATCAGAACGTTGTAAGTAAAAGTTGCAAGCGAAATATATATTCATCTGATTGAATATAATGTATATTTCGCTTATTTATCACTAGTACAACGTTACAAAGAGCTCTACGGTAATGTATGTTACGGTACGGAGGACGACTGACTCAATTGATCAGTGACAATTAGTTTTTGTCCCGCTCTGCGGTGACGTCATTACTAATACAAATAGTAGGGGTACCTACAGGTATTAAAATACGAGTGAGAATTAAAAAACGAATTTTGAATAAAGGCGAATTTTTTTATAGTAGGTATATAATATAAGACCAAGACTCCACTGTTCATCAGTCTATTTTTCTTTCACCAAGCTGTATTTCGTCCACCGTGATAGCTAGACTGTTGAAACAAATTATATCTAATATATAAAATTCTCGTGTCACAGTTTTCGTTGCCATACTCCTCCGAAACGGCTTGACCGATTTTGATGAAATTTTTTGTGCTTATCCGGCATCTATGAGAATCGGCCAACATCTATAATTCATCCCCCTAAATGGTGCAGCGGGAACGGGGTCTGACGCGGATCGCGGGGCGGGAAAAAATTGGCGGTACGAAGTTCGCCGGGACAGCTAGTATATTATAAACATAATGAATGTGTTTAGTGAAGATGGTATTTATTGTTATAAACAAATACAAAAAAAAAAAATCGGTAGCTTCTTCCATACAGAAACAATAAAAATTAACAAATCAATCCACATTTCAGGTACTGAAGTGTACCTACTCCAGAGCGTGTTCGAGTGGTGTACCCAGACGTACGTGCAGGCGTCCCCGAGCATCACGCCGGTCATGGCGAGCATGACGCCCGCGCCGGGCGTGACGCGCCCGGGCGTGACGCACGAGAGCCGCGTGCAGGCGTCCACACTGCTCGCCGAGCTAGCCAAGTTGCCGTGGAGAGAGCATCAATGGTTCTATGGGAAGAGCTTGCAGGCCACCGTAGGCTTACAGGTAGGCTTTTGTTCATCAAAATATATATATTCATGCCTTGTTCCCTCTGGGGTAGGCAAATATATGCTTCTGTATTTATGCACTTCACGGGTTTTCTCTGCTGTAATAATTAATCTCATTAATCTGATATACAATCTGATATATAAAATGAGATACGCATAAAGCTGCGGGGTTAGATCCCCGCTCATTGCAAATATTTGCATGAATATACCTATTTGTATTATTCAGCCAACTGGTCGTGCTTCTGAGAGCGCTTCAAGCCGTCGGTTCTGGTTGACATTAGTTGGAGCCCTAAAAAGTCCAACAATGGGTATTACTGTAATACTTTGATGTGGCCTATGGGTTGTGGAGGTCAGATGGCGGTCGCTTCACGAAAAAATTCGTTAAACCAAACCCGCGGTTAGATTGGAAAAAGTGGACGTCAGACTCTGAGATGAAAACTACGCATACGCTAGAATTAAGAAGATTAATCTCATAAATTTTTGTTCTAAACCTTTTTGTTAATATCACGTATCAAGTACATCAGGAAAAAGTGAATCGCTCAGGCGGGACTTAAACCCGCGTCCTTTCCCTTACAGGGAAAGCATGCTAGGGGAAGGAACGTAATCGATTTGTATAGTTAGCATACTAATGGTAAATTCGACCAAATGCGAATAAAGCTTATTCCTAGAATAAACAGGCAATATCACCCTCACATATCACACACACAGACATACACACACATATAATTAGAATATATATATTAAATTAATTACAAGGAACATTAAGATATCGACCTGAGGCGCAGGCACTGTTCATCCTTATCACAGGTTGCTCTGCAACCTAGCTAGGAGAACACTATCTCACCCAACTTATGTTTTACTCTCTTGAATAAGCCTTAAAAATGTAATACTAAGTCTAATGAAATGTAAAACTGTTTTTGAACAATAAATATTACTATTACTCTCACATTTAGGAATAAACTGTACTCGCGTTTGTTCGAACCGGCCCTAAATGCTTTAAAATTTGACTGGGTCTTGTTGTCTGTCCGTCCAGATGTGCAACTACTCGGACCGCGAGCTGACGCAGTGGGTGTGCGCCGCATGTCGCGACACTACGGCCGCCACGCTCCTGCGGGAGGTGGGGGAGCACGCGGTGCCGCACCTCGCCATGCTGCTCTATCTCTTCACTGACACCTTTCTGCCGTTTCCTCAACAGGTAATGAACACGTAACATACCATTTAAGTTATGTACAGTCAGCATCAGAAAGATTTTATCTGTTCTTTGAGTGAGTTCACAGGAAGGGCACTTTATGTAATATCTTATCTTTAATTATTAATTATTATTATTTCTTTTTTAATATATCAATGTTTAAATACATATGATTAGCCCGCACTATTATATTAGTTTAGCCTGTAAGGAGAGTGATGTGGAGAAATAAATAAATAAATAAAATATTTAAAAAAAAAAGAATATTAGAACCGAAGTCATATTAAGTACTTTCTTCATCAACTAAGGCGGTAGCTTAGTGGTTAAGGAGTCGGCCTTACGATCGAGATCCCGGGTTAAAATCCTAGCCATTACACTACTGACATGAACCCAATCCTATTACAAGCAATTTAGCTTAGCTGGAGGGATTATATTAGTAACTTCGGTTCTAATATTCTTTAAAAAAACATTAAGCCTAGCGGAATGGAGTATAAGTCTTATTTAACCAATGTCTATTGTCTATGCATTCCTAGAGGCCACTGTACGTAAAACATAACATAAACTTACGCCCGTATTCCCCGAAGGGGTAGGCAGAGGTGCTAGCACCCACGTTTCGCCAGTTTATGTTTAGGTCCCAATGTAATAGGTAGCGAGCCTATTGCCATTAACCGGGCACCTATAAACCTGCGATAAATACACACATAACTTCGAAAAGCATCGAAAAGTCATTGGTGTGTGCCACTGTACGTAATGAGGTAATAATACAAGTGATTCTTTCCAGTTTCTTGACAACGCGTGTAGTGTGCCCTGGCACCGCCTGCCTGAGCGAGCGCTTGACGAAGCGCTAGAACAGTTCTACAGGGTGCACCACAACTTAGCGCAGCCCTACCACGAAGTGCCGCAGTTCAGGTAAACAAAGTAATAAAATTATAGTGCCAATAGTTGTCGCCCGCACATCTTTCTACCGTTTCCTCAACAGGTATGAGCACTAACTATACCCCGTCCATTATATTATTGCATTTTAGACAGATGGAAATAGTGATTGCATAAAAATTTTAAATATCGATAAAGTTAAAAACTTCGATTAAGAAATAATTAATCGATAAATGAAATATATAATTGTGGGCAATAACGCCTGTAACGGGCTATGTTGCTCGCGGCGTTATTATCCATATCCATGCTGATATTATAAATGCGAAAGTAATTCTGTCTGTCTGTTTGTTACGCTTTCACGCCTAAACGATGGAACCGATTTTGATGAAATTTGGTGTAAGGGTAGATTAGACCATGAGAAAGTACATAGGTTTTTTTTTTATAACCGTGGGGGAAAATCCTTCATGGATGTTATGCCCAACTCCTACCGACTAAAATCCCCACGGTAACGCCCAGAAGCCTATGGATGGAAGCCCCGGGTAAGCCCTCGGAAGGATGTCCCAGGACTCCCATCAGACCTACGGCTAAAATAGGCTATTTGACAACATTAAAAATATACTACAAATTATGGTCATCCTAGCAGAAAATAACGTAAAAAGACCTACGAGACTATAATTTACTCTCAAACATGTGTATTTTATGAGAATTTTAATTATAAAAGTGTTATATTTTGTTGATTCATTGTCTATGACAAAAACGCTCGTGATTGGTCAGAGCTCTGGTGACGACATTAACTACAAAATATTTACGAAATCTCCATTTGTATGAGCCATTGTTTGTTTCGGTGTTGATTATCGCGAGTTTTATGGACATTTGCAATCACAAATGGATAAAAATGTTGTGCGAGCAGATATATAACTTACAATAGACACCTTCATGATCGCACTTTTCTTCAAAAACATCGCAGATTTTTATGCTGCTGAACTTAAAAACGTGAAAACAGCAAAGTAAGTATTACTTAGTACCTATATAGTATATACGTATTCATTTAGAAACGATAATCTGTGATCATTTAAATTTTATAAAATCTAATTTTAGGTTATATTGACGTAAACTTAAAAAGTCATGTTTTTATATTTTTTCATAGTCCCTACTTACGGGAACAGACACCTATAATTTTTCTGGGGTTGCACTGTGACACTACACAAGATTTATATGTCACTTTTCGCACTAAAATGTTTATGAAAATTTGATAACTGCTGCCGATTTGTTTATTTTGTAGTTAGTGACGTCACACGCATCGCCATTTTTAAGGATAGCGTTTTTCGCGCACTTTTGAAAATTCATACTTTATCATTGAGTTTTTAGCATAATGCATTGTTTTTTTACAGAAATATTAATGTGGTATGTTTATACGGTAATAAGGAATCATTTAAAATGGTTTTCGAAAATTAGTCAAATAGCCTATTGTGGCCTCGCCTTGGGGGTGGTTCGGGTGCTATCCCGCGTCTATGGCATGGCATAAATTTTACAACCAAACATAGACTATGTCCTTTCTCAAGGTCTAATCTACCCTTATATCAAATTTCATCAAAATCGGTTCAGTGGTTTAGGCGTGAAAGCGTAGCATGCAGACAGACACAGACAGAATTACTTTCGCATTTATAGTATTAGTATGGATTATGGAACGCGAGAGTTTAAAAGTTAGTATTTATAACGTGTGAAGCCACGTAAAGGAATAATAATAATAATTTATTTAGAGATATAGGTTTTATTTATATTTTTAAATAAGGATAAAGATAAAAGATAAAATATTCTTTTTATACACCATGAAAGTATTATGATGAGACAAACAATCTTATACAAATGTATAATGCACAATGGGCGGCCTTATCGCTAGCAGCGATTTCTGCCAGGCAACCAAAAGGAATGTTTCTTTCAAGTTTTTTCATTTGCTATCTCCAATATTTAAAGAACTTTCCCTCCAGGTAATGTCAAAATGTTCCACCAGTATTATATCGTGTGTTTTGTCGCTAGGTTGATCCTGCTGGCGTGTGAGCTGGCGATCCCGCCGGGCGAGTCGTCCGTCCGCGCGGGTCCTTTAGCGCGAGGCAAGCGCACGCTGGGCGTGTCGCAGTGGGTTCGTGCCGCGACTGCGCCCGCGCTGACGTCACACGTTAGCGCACACACCACGGCTATATTGAACACCATCGCACTGTTAGGTATGTAGCATACTTCGAAATACATCAGGACGAAGACGGATATAAAGAGAAGGAAATTTGAATTGATTTTACACAACGATTTCTAGACCCATGGTAAGCATGCGGAATGTAGCATGTAGAATGCGGATAAACTTACTTATATACTTTTTTTTTGTAAATACATACCTACATATTATACATAGAAACACCCAGACCAATGCAAATAGCCATATTCATGCATACAAATATTTGCACTGAGCGGGAATCGAACCCGCGCCTCCTGCGTGGCAGTTGCGTGCACTACCGCCACGCCACAGAGTTCAGTTTTAAGGGAAAGGTCGTGGGTTCAAGTTCCACTTGAGCGCTTCTTTTTTCCGATGTATTTCGAATTTAAAAGTTAGCATAATAAATGCTATAAAATTTTCATTCAAATGAAGCATACTGTTGCTTTACGTCAGCATTATTACTCTCACAGCGATTTTCCAGTTCTTATAATACCTACCTAATAATAGACTGACTGCTATACCGTTCCCAAAGTACACGCGGCGTAGTGAATCTAAAGTTAGAAAAAGAAAGGCCATTACCTAATAGCGAGTGAGATACTGCTGCCAGCGGCGGTATCTCGCTCGCTCTCTGTTAAAGCTGTATTGTTTAAGCATACATACCTTTGATTTGTCTGACGTTTCGCCCAAAAAAAACGTCAGGCAAATCAAAGGTATGTATGTACCTATATCATGATCGCGTTAATTCCCGTTAAGATTATTGTATATGAAAAAAAGAAATAGTAGATTGTATAACAAGGGAGCAAAGTAGTATTTTTACGGCGAGGGCGCTACTTTGAATCAAGAGCAAAGAAATCTAGCAGAGAAAGATTCTAGAATAGAATCCCGAGCGTAGCGAGGAGAAAAGTAGAGTGTATAACTCGGGAGTGAATTATTTTTCCCTCGGGCGGTGTACTTAGAATCCCTCGCTACGCTCGGGATTCTATTCTAGAATCCTTCGCTTCGCTCTTGATTCAAAGTAGCGCCCTCGCCTTAAAAATACTACTTCGCTCCCTTGTTATACAATCTACTATTATTTAAGTTCCACACATATCATGGAACACGATAATTTAAAAGTTTTGTATTGTATGTACATACCTCAAATTGTTATTGTTTTTTTTTTTCAGAGTCATCGTTGAGCAATTCGGAAGGGGAACTTGAAGAGTTATTAGGCCGAGCGATTGTAATAATGTGCATAGAGCCGGCCGCCTCTGTAGCGTTACCTGTAAGTTTTTTTTAATTGACCCAATTTAAATTGATTGCAGGTGAACATTGCTTATAACCATTGTAAATCTATAATATGGTAAAATGGTTTTTACGGCGAGAAAAATTCGAATAATTGCCGAGAACCGACATCCACGCGGGCGAAGCCGCGGGCATAAGCTAATTTTCAATATATTTCTGTGATTTATATAATTGATGATGGTTGATTGTCTTACCCGACGCTTGAGACTAGAGACTAGACGTGACGGGTAATGGGAAGTCGTTCATTGACCTCCGTCCTCCATGAACGCGGAATCTGGAAAACCTGGGGGTGACGGGTGGAGTACCCCCAAGTCCAACGGGGGATATCTGTTCCTATACCTTTTGATTTTTGTTCCTATACCCGCCGTCAGCCGCCTTTCACCTGTACAATATTCTCATACATTATTAATAGGGTATTTGACTAAGTCGTCGATTCTTCCCAATACTGCTTTATATGAAAGCTTGTTCTGAAAAAATATGCCTTTCAAAATAAAATATTGCATATCTAAAATGAAACTATGACTTTTCATTAGTTGAAATTCCCAAAAAAAAGTCAAAATATAAACAATCAAATTCAATTCAAATATATAACTTTTTAGATTCCTCATTAAATTGTAAATAACTTTTATTATGAACAATATGAGTGTAAATGCAACGTAGACCGAGATAAATGCGATATTATCTTACACTCCATACTACGCGCTACCGAAGCGTGACGTCACAATGTCGTACGATTTTGTATGGAGCGTTTTCGGGCGGCGCGACAAATTGAATTTTTCAAAATCAATTATCTTGAAAACTATTTGTCGTACGAAAATTTTACTTTTACAGTTATATAAGACAGTGGTCATTTTTCGAAAGTAAAAAAAAAATAGTCAAATAGCCCATTACGACTAAATCAATACTGCCAGACGTTTATGCTATCGAAGCTGTGTTCGAAATGTTTTTATTCGAAAGTAATATAAATCCAGGGTGTAAAATGTGGTTATTCCCGCAGGTGTGGGTAAGCTGGGCGGACGAGGCATCCCCGCGCATGCTGCTGGCATGCGTGTCGGCAGTGACGTCACTCACCGCGTACGAGCACTTCGCGGTACTCAGTGACGCCGTCACCAAGCGAGCCATGCTGTGTGCAAGTATGTTCTACTATTTCTTTTTATATGCAGTGTAGCCTAGGAAGGTTACAGGGACCAGGGAATTAAATGAAAGGTGGTAGTGATTATAACTATTTATTCCCCGGACCTCACTGAGTCTCAGGGGTGAATCCTAATAGATTTTAGTTCGTCAGTGCTCAGTGCTGTTACCTTTAGCGAGCTGGCCCTCGGCTTCGCCCATAGAAACTATACATCTGGACCTACAAACTTGAAACTTTTGCCTTTTACAATGTAAGCATCCCCTATGAGAAAAGCGGACCCCAGATTTCGAGGAGCTTCGGATGCGATCGGGTTTAACGCTAAGATGAAGTATTAAGCATCAACTGAGATTTTTTTTGATAATTATACGACTAAGGAGGTTATAAATGGTTGTATAGAAAATCCGTTATCCTCAAAATAATTCGGTATAACATGTGATGTTTCGAAAAACAACGGAAAAAATGTAATGCTCAAGTGAGACTCGAACTCACGACTTTTCCCTTACAGGGGGAATGCTCTTCCAACTGAGCTATTGAACCACACCTGAATCGCCCTTAAAGACGGATATAAAGAGAAGGAAAATTTGAAGTGACTCCCAGATGATTTTGCTATAGAAACTGTGCTCAAATTCTTTTTATCCGAATCGCCTATAAAATCACCATGTATTTATGTTCTTTTTCATATAACTTCCTCACCGTAAGTGTTATTCTCCTTGCCCTCTCAGGAAGCCCCGCCCAATGGCCCACCATAGGCCGCTGTTACCAACAGTCGCCATGGCGTTCGGCGAACCAACTCGCGTCACGAGCACGCTTGCACGCGGCGTACGCGACCGTTATCACGCACGAACACGAGCCCGACCAAATACTCGCTACGTTGCAGACCGTACTCACCGCGGATATACAGTTGTAAGTAATATACGAGTTAAAAGGGTATATTGAGAACACTTGTACTTTTTCCACAGTATTTTGACAGCCTCTGTGGTGTGGGTAGTGACCGCCATTGCCACGCAGGAGACGCGGGTTCGATCCCCGCTCAGTGCAAATATTTGTATGCATGAATATAACTATTTGCATTGTTCTGGGTGCTTCTATGTATAATATGTATGTATTTACAAAAAAAAAGTATCTAAGTATGTTTATCCGCATTATAGATTCCATAACACAAGTTAGTTAAGCTTACCATGGGTCTAGATAGCTTTGTGTAGAATGTTGTGTTGTGGAAACGTAATTTATTTTATTGAATCTGACCTTTTTTTGCCACTAAATGCCATCAATGAACAGTATAAATAGAATTTAAATGGGTATGGTTTCTAGAAAATAACTTGACCACAAGTCGCCCTGATGCGCGTGGGGTTTTGTATATTGTATATGATTGCACATATAAATTTTGCATCTTGTGATTGTTTCATGTATGAATAATATACAAAGAATAACAGTAATATAAAAGTGAAAGTATAATTCCAGTCGACCTGTTGGCCGCCTTACACATTCATATAATTTGATGAGATGAAGCCGGAGTGTGCGTGTTTGTTAGGGCGGATATTTGTTGTCGCCGTTTGCGCTGTCTAGAGGACCCATCCTTCTCCATCCTGTAGGTACACGTAGACCATGGCTCCACGAGTCAGATCTATGTGTGCCTTTACCGCTCCCATACGGGAGATGCAGAGATAACTCGACTCTTTGAATACCTGACTCTTTCTTCTGCATATCAATGATATGCTCTCTAACGGTAGCATTCATTGCTATGCAGATGACAGCACCTTACACGGGAGTTACTACGTACATCCTGCGGCCAAGCAGTCTGATATCGCGGAAAAAAGGCAGCTTCTTGTCACTGAGTTGGACCGGATCCTGGACCACATTTCTCAATGGGGCGCTAGGAACCTGGTCGAGTTCAATGCCAAGAACACCCAGGCATGCGCGTTTACAGCAAAGCTATCTCCTTTCCTTCCCCTTCCCACTCTTCAGAGCACATCACTGCCACTGCAGGATCACCTCAGTATCCTCGGTATGGATGTTCGCTGCAAACTGAATAACAAAAACTATATCGAGAGTATCATCAAATCAGCCTCGCGTAAACTCGGAGTCCTGAACAGAGTGACACGTTTTTTCACGCCGGAGCAGCGGTGTCTTCTATTCAAGACCCAAATTCGTTCCTGCGTGGAATACTGCTCACATCTCTGGGACGGCTCCGCAAAGTACTTACTAGATGCTCTCGACAGGTTGCAGCGACGTGCGGTCCGCATTATTGGGAATCCTGAGGTCACGAACACCCTCGAGCCTTTGCAGATGCGTAGAGATGTTGCGTCTTTGGCAGTTTTCTACCGTCTCTACCATGGTGAATGTTCTGACGAGCTCTTCCAATTAGTCCCACCCTCTCCTTTCCTTCACAGGACGACACGTGCAGGGCTGAGATGCCATACATATACGGTGCAGAGTATACTAGCTAGAACCAACCGTTTCAGTGACTCATTCCTATGCCGCACCATTAAGACCTGGAACTCCCTGCCAGCTCACGTGTTTCCTTCTTCCTACAGTCCCGGGTCCTTTAAGCGGGGCTTGAAAAGGCATCTAACGAGGCCGTCAAGCTGAGTGTGTGTGTGTGATTCAAATGGTTTGAAACAATATAAAGATTAAGCTAAAAATTCAACCAACCTGTTTGATCAAATAGTATAAACTTAGGTTCAAACTTTTTTACTCATTAAAATTATTCCAATTTTGTCCCATACACAGTCGTAGTAATTTAATCAAACTGTTTGAAACTACCAATTGAACGTGTGTATGGTGGTCATCATACATATTTCCATGTTGTTACAGCGCGGACAACGAGCCGATGGTGGCTGTATGGATATGTTACGCGGCGCGTATAGCGCAGCGGCCGCGTGCGCAGGCGCAGGTGGGGCTGGCGGCGCGCGCCCTGCTGGCTCGCTGGGCGGAGCCGGAGCGGCGCTCGCTGCTGAGCCGCGTCATGCACGCCGCCAGCCACCTGCCCACGCACCGGTCAGTACTACCCAGCCTACTCTACTATCATGGAGGAATGGCTAGAGAGGCCACACGGCAGCCTCTCGTACGCTCGTGCGCCGTAACCGGGGCTAGATGGGGACACCGAGGTCCCCACAACTCAAAGGGGGCCACCTCGAAAGAGACGGTCCTGGGTCTGCCGGGGTGCGAGAGATATGCTTTTGGCAATCTCACCTCCGGCAACCAAGGACCCAAGACGACGTGCGTACGCCTGCCGGTTTTTCGACAATTGTGTCACGGCAACTGTAGAAAAACACGTTGTCCGAATCTAAGTTAACATGATGAAGAATTACTTGTGAGACAATTTTCAAAATATTAAATGACGATGTACCAACGAGCCCGTGAAATATCTCAATTCGAGACTATGCTTGTCAATCTCAAATGCATATCATTTATTGCACATCAAAGTCACATTAACACAATTTGACAACATTAAAGGGACGATGGCCCCATTCTTCAGTTCACAAAATTACAGGTTAAAACATTTTATAACGATGACGTCACCAGTGACCTCTATTATAAAACAATATTTGTGGTCAGTGGCAGTAATGTGTGATATGAAGATATTTAAAGTAGTTTGTAACATAACATAACATAACATAAACTCACGCCTGTATTCCCCGAAGGGGTAGGCAGAGGTGCTAGCACCCACTAGTTTGTAACACTTTCCTTCTTATTCCAGACACCGAGCCCTATGCCGTTACGCACTATGGCTGCTGGACCTGGACCACGCTTCCCGGCGCGCGTTCGAGGCCGCCTTCACGTCAGCGCTGACCGCCAACGCTGACGTCACGGCGTGGACCATCGCGCCACAGCCGAACAAACTAGTCACGCTAGCCATCAGACTGTACCCCAAGCATGACAACTATTTTCAGTATGAACTACAATTATTATAAGATTCATGTTTATATTAGTCTTATATTGCTGGTAATTCTGTTGTTACATCTCTAAACTTAAAATTCTCTAAAATTTTCTAATTGCATCTGTTTCTTTCATTGTCAGATAGAAAAGGACAGATGATTTATTTTAGTGAAAACCTGTCAAATTAAGTCGGCGCCTTGAAGGTACCCTTCAATTTTAGTCGACATCTACGAACATGCGGCTTAACTTACTACGCACCAACAAGGCGCTGTCTCAATTTGACAGGTTTTAACTTAAATAAAATCATCTGTCCTTTTTTATCTGATCATGAAAGAAAGAGATGCAATTAGATTTTTTTTGAGAAATTTAAGTTTAGAGATGTAACAACCGAATTGGGAGCATTATAGTGTTTTCGGATAAAAGTATTTTGTGTACTGTAATATTGTGGTATTAATGTCAGGGAGAGTAAATGAAAAGGTATGTTTACTTCATCGCGTCCATTTATTGAGAGAGCCACACACAAGTTATACATGTACTAGACATGGAAAGTGCTAAGTTGCACTTTTAATTATAAGGCATTGCATCACATTAACGTAAAGTACTTATGTACTAAGTCACATACTACAATACAGTCTCGATAGCAAAATTTAGTTTTTAATAATGTATGGGAATAATGTTCAGGTGAAAGGCACAATGTATGGAAGTTGTAAAAAAAAAATATTTTTCTCGCCAAATTAATACTTCCAGATGATTTTGCTACCGAAACTTTGCCCAAATTGTTTTTATCCGAAACGCCTATAAAATCACCCAGTATATTTAGTGCTTATTTTATAGTTAGATTAAAAATTTTGTGGCAGTTTTGCGGGTAGTACATAAATTTACAAGGTGTGTTCGAAACTGCAAAGTATGTTTAGTTCACAATGACTCATGTATATAGACTGGCTGTAGATTAAAAGAATTAGAATCGCAGCAGGAAATTTAAAAAATCAACCATGATGCCAAACTTCAAAAATCATGAATTCTGCATAGACCATCAAAACGGAACTTACAAAATGTCAAAATATAATAAATATTAAATAGTACGAAAAATTCATTCAAATATTTGGGCGCAGTCATCAAAATTAAATGTTTAAAAATGGTTGAAAAATCATTCATTGTTTCCAACAGTTCGTAAGAATGTTGGTAGATGGCTGCACCGTCGCCCTTATAGACGGATATAAAGAGAAGGAAAATTTGGAATGATTCAAGTGGTGCTCAATAGCTCAGTTGGCAGAGCAGTCCCCCTGTAAGGGAAAGGTCGTGAGTTCGAGTCTCACTTGAGCATTTCATTTTTTCCAATGTTTTTCGAACTTAAAAGTTAGCATAATAAATTCTATAAAAAAATTCATTCAAATATTACATAGTAGTTTAGCAAATGGACCACCAGTGGTTCGAAACGTGGCCCAGACCTGAGAAGTCTCCGGCAAGAAATGCAGCGGGCATTTTTATTTGGTCTATTTACAAACATTTACTTAGTCTAATACTTATGGTCTAGATACAGTGCTTTGCTTGAGTAGCATAGCAGAGCGAACATAACAAGAAGTCGCGCAGAATACAGATAGGTGACAAAATTCATCACCTTATTTTACGCTGTCCAAGACTCGCGCTTCACCCAGTAACCGAGTCAATTTTTTTTTATCGAAATAGCTTGTCATAGACCTCCTATTAATGAGTGAGGCCTATGTCCAGCGGTGGACTGCGATCGTCTAATTGATTGATTGAAACAGCTTGTCAACTACAGTAAAGCAAACAAAGCGAGAGAAAAAAGGTAAACAAAGTTTCAGCGGTTCCAAACTTTTTTATTTCAAAATCATTACGTATCACTTCAAGCGCGTTCGAGACAGGAATGAAATTGCTCATAAGATGGCGGATCTAACAGTTTAGAATCGCTGTGCTGCCAGCTTTTCTGTACTACGAAACACGCAACGACAGCTGTCGCTCGGCCCTTGTTGCGTACGTGTGATATGTGCGACAAGGATAGAGAAAATAATCGCAACGCAACTCAGTAATGGTCGCTTTGTTTACCTTTTCTCTCACGTCTCGTTGGCTTTACTTTAATATACATGAAGTTATTGGTAATTCGTTTATCCTACTAGAATATAATTATTATAAATGGGAAAGTATTTGAAGATGTTTGTATGTTTGTTAGTCAATCTCTGGCTGGAATTTGATACAGGGATAGATCATAATACTCTGGAAAAGTACTACCTACCAAGTGGAGCCGCGGGCGATAGGAATCAGCTAGTTAATGATAATTCTTCTAGAAGGTGTGCGAAGATGTTAATGAGACTGATATATATTGATGAATGATTCTCATATTTTAACTAAGCTTTATTTATTAGTTAGTAAGAAACCCAACAATAACAGTATCCGCCGGGCTCTTGTTATCACCGGCGGGCGTCCCAGCCATTCTTGAACCAATTGGTTTGGTGCGTCACGATGGCAAGAGACCGGACGGTATGTCTTTGGTGTCCTGGAAGATGGGCAGGCCTTTGGTGTGGGACGCAACTTGCGTCGACACCCTTGCGCCTATCCAAATTCCGAGTAAGACATATTGAAATCCAACACACATAATTATTGTAGATAACTGTATTGCAATGTGAACAAATCCTGTCCTTGTTTGGTAATAGGCTATGTATTAGTGATTGCCTCGTTGCTAACTTGCAAAAAGAACAAACTACAGATAGATTTCATTATTTTTTACACATAGTCATCATAATCTTAACCCATTGTTTAATTTCCTAAATAACATATTATAATTAATTGATAAACAGTATTTTTTATTTCTTAAATTAAATTCGAAACAATGTAATATAATAAATGAATGTATTTTTTGAGAAATGGATAAAAAAAACATTTTATGTAACGAAAACTAATCTCATGAAGCCTTATATACATATAATAATAAAAAGCATATCTAAATTGACATGTAAATAGTATATGGCGTCGTACTTGTAGGTAGCTATTTATGATTAAATTGACTTTAAGGCGCTTCTGCGTTAATTTTGTAGATAAATCGACCAGACCAAAATGTATACACCGAAACTGACATTGCTATAAATTACTATACAAAGTTTATTCTATGACGCACATATGCGTCATCGACATGGCTGAGGATTTTCATGACGCACATATGCGGTTAGTTGCGGACGGAACGTAAATGTTTCCGTTCTTTTTTCTACCAAAGGTGTAAGATAAAGTTAGATTAAAGTTAAAAATAAATTCATCGGAAGTTTACGCAAATGTTACATATTGGAATAACACTATTTTTAGCTTTTTTTTTTTTTTTTTTTTTTTTTTTTTTTTTTTTTTTCGTGCGAAAAACCCCTCGGATGCCCCCCCTGCCGGAGCCGGAAGGGGAGGTTATGTCGGACTCGAACCGACTAAAACCGCACGCCGACTGTGGGTCTTAGTGCTAGGCCGGAGGTGAGGTTGTCAAAGACATATCCCTCGCACCCCGGCTGACCCAGGGCCATCCCTTACGGTCTGGCCCTCCTCAGGAGGGGGGACAACGGTGTCCCCAACTCGCCCCCGGAATGGGGAGGCGCGCTGTTCAGCGCGCCGCCGCCGTGGCCTGCTTCTGCTGGGGTGACAGGCGGCAACACTATTTTTAGCAGACGATAGTGGTTCATTTGATGTCATTTTAATACCCGTGACCATGGCTATGTCGCGAATGCGAAAGTAACTCTGCCTATTTGTCTGTTACGCTTTAAAATGGTTTAGAATAGTAAAATTGGTTCAGTAGTTAACTACTGAACTTAACTACTGAACCAATTTTAATGAAATTTTATACAGAGCCGGAGTAGTCTCTTATAAATAGTTCTATGTCAAACTCGAACTCGAATGCAGCCGTTATCAGTAGTTTATTAAATGACATAAAAATATAAAAACGTTTTAATTTAAAATATCAACGATATTTTTACTAAATTATGTATGTTCTTCATTGTTTCGATAGACATCACAGACGGTTCCAGACCTAAGTAGGTACTTCATATTACGTATTATGTCCTGATATAATTGTATTACTTATTATTTAATCACTAAAGCTTCGAATTTGTTGCTCAAATAATATTAGTATTTTTCGGAAATCAATAAATATAATTTTATAGTTAATTTGTTTTTTTTTTATTCCTACTGTTCCTGATTTCTAGGTGAAAAGGAGTCCAGACCGATTCATATGAAGGCTATATTTATATAATTATGCTATTTTTCTGGGGGGTTATCTTCAACAATATAATATAACTGTGTGCCTTTCATAGTGTGAATTTGACCGTCAATGTCAATGATACTAGTGTTGTGTGGTCAGACTATATCTAATGTAGCGGCGGCGTCGCGTCACAGACGCGATGTCAGCACATTACTTGCCGGGCAGCGACGGAGCTCCCTCGCTCTATGAAGCCTGTTCATACGGAAGGCTCGCTACAGTCAGCCACATATGAACTCGCTCCACTTATAGATATTCCAAGTTAGTATCAAGTGGTTCTAGTAATTCGAATATAAGTTATATATATTGTGAGTCATTTATGTGACCGGCAATAAACGTTATAAGTGTACGCCATCTTTCATTGTTATACTCCCACGTAAACCCACAGGAATAGCCACTAAATCAAACACTACTTACCTTTTATTTGAATGAAATTTTAAGTTATTATGATAACTTTTTAAGTTCGAAATACATCGGGAAAAAGAAGCGCTCAAAGTCGCCGTTGCCCTTAAAGACGGGTATAAAGAGAAGGGAAATTTGGTTCAATAGCTCAGTTGGAAGAGCATTCCCCCTGTAAGGGAAAGGTCGTGGGTTCAAGTCCCACTTTTTCCCGATGTATTTCGAACTACCTTTTATTATAGTGGATAGCTTTGCACTACTATATTTATTTTGTTTCATTTACAAGACAGTACAAAGATTGTAACATTTATTCGTGGGAAGGTCACCTCACCGGCTCACCCAGCGGTGAAACTAATAAAATTCTAACATCCCAGAGCGCCTTTCACAAAGAGATCAAGTGTGTGCAGTTGTGGGAACGTCTTCAATGAAACACAAACTAAAAATACTCGGACGGATTAACGTCGATGTCTATCACACTTGCCAAGTCTATCATGCGGCACGAATGGTAATGAAAAAAATTAAAATGAAACGGGGGAATACCCCGCATGTATCCGATATGCCAAAAAAAGTACTAAAATAACTGAAAAGCGTGAATTCTACTAAAATATACCAAATATTTTTTATAATAAATTCTATTGCCAGTACCTCAAAATCTGCCAAAAAAGTAGAAATTACTAAATCTGGTCACACTGTCAATGTGTCAAGACAGGGTGACAGCGGCTTCAGCACGTTTCATTATTCGTAAAGTTACTTACAACTCGTGCGAGTTAACAAGGCACCTGGCTCGGGGCTTTGCGCGGGGAAGCGGGAGGCGTGTACGCCGACGCTACTAGCCTCGCACGGCGAGAGCGGGGTCGCGCGCGGGGAAGCGGGAGGAGGGTGTCTTCGAGGCAGGTGCCATGTTAACTCGCACGAGCTATACTTTACTTTAGTAACAATAATGTTCGTAAAAGTGAACTTCGAACCAGAGCGACATAAGAGAAATATTCAGTCAGACTTATAGGAGTTATCAAGGTATAGGTGCATGAATGCACAGGCACAGGTATTATTTATAATGCAGCATGGACGTCTATGGCATTATTTAGAGTGGTTGAGTCGAGTTGGAGCCCTAAAAAGTCCAACGACAGCCCAACTACAGAACTTCACTAACACCAATGGGTTAAGGACTTCACTGGACCTCACTTTACTCTCGAAACAGTAAGGGAAAAAGGCTTGATGATTTTAAAATAAAAAAACGGTATTAATCTTAAAAGTAATTTATTTACATCTTAAAATAGACGAAATTCGAATAAGTGCGGTCATTCTGCATCTGGTATATAACATCTTTCCACAAAAAAGTATTGAACCTATAACCTACATAAATTAACCTAGTTTAACGGGATTACTTTGGCCAGTACCTATCTAGAAAGTGAGCTTGGTGCTACCGATGCTTGGTGAATTTGAGCACGTCCACCGCCGTAGCACCCCGTGATATCACCCAAGAACAACAGTTATTTTACATCATACCTTTAAGAATGCGAAATGCGAAACCGGTCAGGTGAAAAATAAAATTAAGTGGAAAAGTAAGTAAGGTCCAAGTCCTGAGATATACCTTAGAAGTAATATTACCTAGTCATAAACAAGTCATTTACAACTTTTTAGTCTTTTTCAACAAGACTAGAAGAAAACTACCTATATCCTTAGAATCGTTTACCATGATAATGTATGACAATACCTAATATCGCTGCCGAAGTGGCTACGGCACTAGCTTGTTGGGTTGTGAGGGCGCTGCCCCATAGCCAGCCTGGAGGTAGCCAGTTCACCGCATGGATTGTATCCAATAGGAACTTGGTGGTGGTGAGAGAAGCTTGGGTGAACCGCGCTGGTGCGCATTTTGTGCGCTCCGGTGACTTTAGGAGTTCAGAACACGCGTGGAGGCTTCGTATTGATCTGTTGATGTTAAATCTATTGTCATTAGCAAATCAACACAAGTAATAAATAAAAAAAGGTAGATAGTTCGACTGCTACATGGGCTTTTTCAATCCCGCTTAGTGCAAATTTTTTATATAGAAATATGAATATATGCATAGTTCTGGGTGTTTCTGTGTATAGGTAATATAACCTATGAACTATTATTTCCAAAGAAAAAATGTATCGATGTACATTTAAAAGCAACTAGCTTTTGCCCGCGACCAAACATAGCCTATGTCCTTTGTCATGGTCTAATCTACCCCTATACCAAATTTCATCAAAATCGGTGCAGTGGTTTAGGCGTGAAAGCGTAACATACAGACAGACAGACAGACAGAGTTACTTTCGCATTTATAATATTAGTATGGATTTAGAATCCATAACATAAGCTATAGCTAAACTTACTTTAAGTCTAGATCGCGCTTTGAGAATATTCTAAAATACTGGTTTATGTTCACACCACAAACTCCACTAAATAATAAATGCACATACACATGTACACCGCAGGACCATACAGGTGGCAGCACACTGGGAGAAGATAATTTGAGGGCCGAGGCGCCATTACCACGATAGAAGAAGACACAAACCTGATGAATCCAAAGAACGCCGACAGCGACCAAAACAGTTTGTGTGCGGTCCTCACGTTGAACTCGAAGTCCTTGGACACAGTCAGTATGCCGGTGTCGATGAGCCAACACAGCTTTTCAGCCTGCAGGTACAGCAGAGTGCTCGCGCCCGCTGCCACGCCTACTGAACCCCACTTTAGACCGTCCTGCAAATTTTTATTATTACACTACCGACGTGAACCCACTCCTATCACAAGCAATGTAGCTTAGCTGGAGGGGCTAGAGGAAATATTAGTAATTTCGGTTCTAATATTCTTAAAAAAAAAAACGAAAAAAGAAACATTATATAGTAAATTGTCAGTGGACACTGGGCAGCCTGTCGTTTGAACAGTGGTTAAGTAACTACCATGAAATGCACATCTGTAATTAATCAACTTATGGCGTTGACTGTACCTAATTAGCTTTCATGGTACCAATGTACCTACCAATATGAAAAAATCCTAGATTCTGATGATGGTTTCCAGTCGGTTAAACATCAGATCGCCGTAGGGTGAAGCCCAGGCAATGATAGGTACCTACTTACCTACATGAATATCAAAATCGTCATATAAAAATCGTATGTACCTTACATACAGTACATTGTACAGCCCTCAGTTTTGATGAATAAATTATTATTAAAAAAAAATACGATTTTTATATAACTCCCTTCTGAGAACAAGGCAAAGATACCAGCAAGCTGTTGTACTAGCTGATTGACGGATGTAATCCGACGATTACTAAGAAGGTTAGGACAACAGGACAACACTCACCTGTGTTCCCAATCCGTAGTTCACAGCCGCCTTGAGCGCCACCGCGTCATCGTACAGCCTCATTGATGCACGAGCGGCTGCCAGACGCGCGCTGGCCGCCAGCAACTCTTTTCGGTTGGTGGTCGAGCCCCAGAATTTAAGGCCATAGCTTACTAGGTTCACCACCTTCAATTAAATATTAGGTAGATAATAGATTGATCTCAGAACTCTGATTGGGGGGCATCCGCGGGGTTCGCTGATTCAATCATGTTTTATGACTACTCTCTGGCCTGGCCATACCGCCTCCACCGCTGGACACCAGTATGAAGGGGAGAAGCAAGGCTTGACGTCATAATAGTTATAAATGCCATTCGTCTCACTGCCGTGCCGGGGATGCCGAAAATCGAACGAAATGGAAGAGTATAAGTAAACAGGAAAGCGTAAAAGTGAAAGCTTTGAATGCAACCAGAATCAACGCTAAGAAGATGACCTCAAACAATGATTGGTTTCAATTCCCTGATGGAAAACCTTTAGTGTAGTGGAAACCTTTAAGAATGTCAATTAAATATTCATAGAAAAACACTCGCCGGGATATTTACCATATTTCTTATATTTTCTGAGGATCCGTTATTCGTCGCTTTTCAAACATGGTAAATATCCCGGCGAGTGTTTTACTATGAATGTACCTAAATGACCATGTCGATCTCAAATCAGTCAATTAAATACTTTACTTACCTATCCAATTCAGTTAGCTGGATTCATGTCTATAATGTATTGAGTGGATTTCGAACCTAAAAACTTCGAAACGTAAGTCCAACACCATTACTGCAGTTATTTTGCTTTTAATTTTGAACCACGACAATGAAAACCGGTTCCGTCAACAATATTCAGTAAGATTGAACTGCTCCTGACTATCTAATCTAATCAACATGTCTAAAGATTTCAACTACCTACGTCTGTGATATTCTCCTTCTTAATAACTAATTTGATGAAATTCGGCAATGAACCAGAACTTATCTTGACTACTAGGTCATAGCTCCTAATTTTATCTGGGAAAACCACTACAAAAAACAAACACCTAGGTAGGCAGCACAGAGAGATATCACAAAGCAAGATAGCATTGCTGCATTGCTACAACTTCCAAAATAAAACCCAATTAAAACTCAATTGATACTTAGTTCAAAGGTAGCAAAGTTCCATAAATATAAAAGCAAATATCCAAAAAATAGATACAAAAATATAGAATAGAAAATATTTGTTTTTTCCTACTGTATTGAAACACCAGTTTTTTTTTTTAATTCTGTCATATTGCCTAATGTTGATATTTATTAACACAAGTAAACACATTCAAGATAACATCAATGTTTATGCGCTTAACACCTACCTTATCTCTATTGGCATGCGTTTGCAGCAGGTCAGAGAGCTCTTCAACCACCTCCATAGTGCTGTCACCAGGGCGTTAACTCCCACAATGAACGGTAGCCACCGTCACCTGCGTTATCTCATGATAAGATACTGTCCGCACTTGATCATCCGGAAACTAAGTATGTTACATAAGACGTATAAGCTATCGTGAGAACTCAAGATAAGATTGTTATTGACATTCAGCTCCTTAAAAGAAGGATATTATACTTACGTGGAACGTCAAGTAGATCCCTTCGGAGCAGAATGTACAAAACGCATCACCTAGGTCTTCCACCGGACCCTTTCCGTAACCATCACTCACCTGGGTGTTCCACGGTAATTATCTCGCACCCGTATAATGCACCTGGGTATTCCACGTTAATTTTCTCGGATCCGTAGTTTACCTGAGTGTTTCACGGTATTTTTTTCGGATTCGTAGTTCACCTGAGTGTTCCACGATAATTTTCTCGGACCCTATAATGCACCTGAGTGTTCCACGGTAATTTTCTCGGATCCATAGCACACCTGGGTGTTCCACGGTAATTTTCTCGGGTCCGTAGTTCACCTGAGTCGGTACTTTTTGCGGATCCGTAGTTTACCTGAGTGTTTCGCGGGTTTTTTTCGGACTCGTAGTTCACCTGGGTGTTCCACGATAATTTTCTCGGACCCTATAGTGCACCTGGGTGTTACACGGTAATTTTCACGGACCTATAGTCCACTCGAGTGTTCCACGGTAATTTTCTCGGATCCGTAGTTGACCTGAGTGTTCCACGGTAATTTTTGCAGATCCGTAGTTCACCTGAGTGTTCCACGGTAATTTTTGGGGATCTGTAGTTCACCTGCGTGTTCCACGAGTAAAATGATTAGGTGCCTACTTACATGGATTATTTAATAAAGATATGTTAATCTGTAACATTAATCGGCGATTAGCGATATCGGTCATTATCATGATTATCTACTATGAATTGTATGTACCACTCGCATACCTAAATAGATAAAAAATAATTTCAATTAAGTTGTTTGAAAATGACGCTAGCTTTTACTTACAGTACACAGTTTTGGGATTACTAATAAAAGTTCTTAGCTGTACCTCTCTAGCCCGTGCGTGTCAGTGTCAGCTTACAGGGATTACAAAAAAAAGCGCGACATTTGATTTAGCAATAATATAAATAATGTAAATTTTGTTCTATATACCTATATTAATCAAGCTGAGTGCCAAGTATAGTATAATAAGTTTATGGTACTACCACTGTTAACATGGTACATGTTTACGATGGTGACCCTCTTACCGAGACTTTGCCTTTAACATCAGGGAGAAGTCAAATTGACGTGTCCGGTATAAAAAAAACCAGCGAACTTCGTAGGTACTGCCAATTATTTTCCGCCCGCGTGGTATCAGATCCCTTTCCCGCTGCACTCTCTACTATATTAAGCATGCAGCAGCATTGCTCTATTTATTACCGCCGTTCCCAATACCATACTGACAGTTAAAGATAGATCGTATCTACGGATAAAGTGCTCGGCTGTTTAAATTCAAAACATACAAACTCCTATTTCACACCAATTTTGGAAAATAAATACCGTGTGATGCGCTTTCCCATAAAAAATCAGTTAACATGTTTTCAATTTAAACAGCCGATACGTCAAATTTGACTGCTGCAATCTATCTTCAACTTAAGTATGTTATTGGGAACGGCCGTAAAAGAATCCATCAAAATCCGTAGCGTAGTTTTAAAGATTTAAGCATACATAGGGACGGACAGACGCGGAAAGCGACTTTGCTTTATATTATGTAGTGATTTTACTATGATATATAGTAGGTAGGAACAGTTGGCTAAGATACAGTACAACCCTACTTAGACCCAATAATTTCAAATGAAACAATAAAATCCATTCCAAATGTTTTATTTAATAACCTATTCAAGGATATAGGCACAAGGAATAATGATTCATACCAATTATCAAAACACCCCGTTACACCACCCCCTATAAAATTTGCAATATAGTTAACATTGCTATTTTTATGTTTTATATAAAATTAGAAGTACTAGTTGTACCTAATATTTACTAGTGATGTGACTTAGAAACTTATAATACCTATAATAGGTACCTACGTCGTTCATTACTTAAATGTGTGTAGCGAAATGCTAGCGGAATCCATATAATAGGCCTATAGCCTTTAGAGGTCCATGGAAGTTCATTGACCTTTAGGGAGGTTTTCTTGCTATCTACCGATTGTGAGACTTCAAGGTGCTGATAGACTTGAGTATTCACTTGTGATAGAACATCTAGCAGTCGCCGTTTTTTAATTTGTCGAACTGAGCCAATAGAACTAAAAATTGGTACGTACATTTTCATAATCTTCCTAGTGAATGCACTCGGTGCACGCGAGAATGCTCCATAAAGTGCTCGCTAAAACGCTGTCTTTCATATTTCTGTAATGTTACATTCGCAACAATGCTCATTGTAAGTGAATCATGCTCAAGCACGGGCTCAATTTTATTAGCACATTTACAGGAAGTTCATGAAATTCGAAAATTAAAATCTTGTTTATTTGTACAGCCAGCATCAATAGAGATTTTCGAGTACGGTGCTATTCCAGATTTATTGAAGCTGACTGTACCACAGATGTCTATGTAAATGTACAAAGGTGATTAAAAATTAAAATTCCAATGTCATTCGATGAATAAAATGATTTACTTACATCATAATAAAAACATCTGTCTCTGGTTAGATTTTATCTTTTAATAATTGTCTCAGTTAAACAATAGTATATTTTCGTACAACAGTGGCAAAACCGACTTCAACAAAGCAGTAATTAATTATAACTATGTACTTATATTCTAAATTTTATAACAGGTACACAAATAACAGCGAAGAAGGTCATTACTAATTAATTGCAACATACCCTGTCTTTAATAGAGCAAATACATAAGTACCTAAATAAAATCCTAATGTCCTCTGTGAGGCGTACCGGTAAAGCGTTTGACTGCTAGGACGAGGGAGCAGCTTCGATTTCCGCTCAGAGTAAATATTGCATGAATGAATATGTATATTTCCAAAGGTCTGGGTATTTCTATATTTTCAATAAGTATATGTTATATACCTACTTAATATGTCTGTATTTACAAAAAAAAAATATGAACACATTTACAAAAATATTTTTTTAAACTAAATAAAAATAACATAAATACTGTCATATTTCTAAATTTTACGTACAATTCCAAAGAATTATTACAATGGCATGAGTTAAGTACTTATAAGCTGATTCGCAGTGTAATCTTGTACTAGGGTCTGGCAAGCGAGAAAATATTAGGTACTCTTACTAGTAAAGTGTAATTTCCAAGCCAAGTTACTGGTAGGTATACTAGTTATATTAAAACTGATTCTCATAATGTTCAAATGCAATCTATTCTACGAGGAACTAGCGGAAATTACTTTGTACTCGTTGAAATTTTTACATACATATACTCACGTCTGTAAATCCCTGAAGGGGTAGGCAGAGGTGTATTAGCACCCACATTTTGCCAATTATGATTTTCGGTCCCAACGACGTAATAGAGGGCGAGCCTATTGCCGTCTAGCGATCCCTGTCTACTGTCGGTAAATTGGTGCTGTAAAGTTTTTATACCGGGTGTAAGGGGAACGCTCCCGATGCCGAAAATCCCTAGTAGTACTCCAGGTACCTACATAACACATTGGCATAAAAATAAAATCGATTTGGACAAAAAAAATGTTCTTATCGATTTTTTTATTTCGCCTCATTTACTTTCCATCGTGTTAGTAAAGCTAAATGAAACGGTAATTTCATAAGAAACACCACTACAAAAAAGCACACGCTTAGCGCTAGTTGTTATTTCTTTGTAGTGGTGTTCTTTTTATGAAATTACCGTTTCATCGATTCAGATTATTCAAATCGATTTTATTTTTATGCTAATGTGTTATGTACCTGGAGTACTACTAGGGATTGTCGGCTTTGGGAGCGTTCCCCTTACACCCGGTATAATATTATTTAGATAAAATTCGATAGACTAATAATCCTATAGGCATCCTTTAAGTATGTTTTCATTTCCACAACCAGGATAAAGGCTAATTGGTTACTTTTCTATTAATAATTTAAATTGTTTATCTAAACATGATACAGTGAACGAGCGGTAAAAATTACGTTTTTATTTATTTTTAATCATCCATACAACACTAATAAAAGAAAACATTAGGTATTTGAAAATAAATAAGTATGACGTCGTCTTTCTTTATTTCATACAAAGTACCATTCTGACGTTTAAATTAGAATTTGACACTCAAGCACACTACGATTGACATTTTTATTCCAATTTGGCAAATCTTCTTATGTCGTCATTAAGACGGTGCGAGTTTCTCACACATTTGAGTCGATAAAGTATGCGATAATCAATAGCAATAATCGCCCTGTCTAAATGTTTACACGCTCAATTTTCGCATACGAGTTTCGCAAGTGACATTTCACCTTATCTATATATATATATATAAATCAATGTCACTTTTCGTTGTAATGTTATAACTCAACAACGCCTTTACCGATTTGGCTAATTATGGTCTTGAAATATTCGTGGAAGTCCAGGGAAGGTTTGTACGTAGAGAAAAATTCGAATAATTGTCGGGAACCGATATCCACGCGGGCGGAGCCGCGGGCAAAAGCTAGTGCCTTATATCATCGCTTTAAAATTCTGTTAGACGGACACTGGGAATGTTCAAATGTGAGGCGATTCTCGCCAGCCGTGGACAAGCGAGCGACTATTGCTTCTGCAAGTGTTTAGGCGATGCAACTTTTTTCTCTTCTTTCGAAAATCGTATATTCGAGGCGATAAACTCGGCCCGTCTAAATGACGCTTCAATCTATACCTACATTATGTACATATTTGAGCAAATCACCTTAAAAGTTTATTTATCACACACTCATTTCAACATCCTTTTCTTCGCGAAATACATAGCAATTCCTATGATCGACGATGTGGTCGCAATACTGGCTACTTTGGTCGCCCCGATCTTCTCGCCCCATAGCCAGCCGTTAGGTAGGCAGCTGACTGCGTGGGTGATGTCTAGACAGAGCTTGCCAGCGACCACAGCTTGCAGAGCTAGTCTCACGTCTAAATTCTTTCTGGCATCAGCGCCGCCATCTTCTGAGGAGTTTTGAAGGCAGTCACGACTCCACCATAGCTGACGGATTGAGCGAGAAGTTCTGTGGACAAATAACATATACATTTTTATTGTTGAATTTTATGAATCTACTTTAGTTTGACGAGAATGGCGTAGCTAGAAAGAGAATTAAAAAGGGCATATTAATGTATATTCTCAATCAATTAGGCCACCGCAGTCCACTGCTGGACAATAGGCTCCTAATGTGCCCCATTTCACGCGATCCGCCGCCTTCCGCATCTAGTCTGTCCCTCTCTCTCTGGAACTTAAGAGCTACGCTCTTGTCGGTGGAGTAATCGCCACTCTTCTCTCTGCTCCGCCAATCCTTTCACCTCCTGATACGATGTGTCTTGTATCTTTTCCTTTATCTGTGCCATAAATGTTCCTCTTGGCCTACCTCTTCCTCTCTTTCCTTCTACCTTCCCCTCTATGATGTTTCTTATGAACAAGTCATGTCTTACCAGGTGGCCAATCATCTTTCCTCTTCGGTTCTCGATTATTCTCAATAAAGACCTTCCCTCTTGCACCCTATTTAGTACTCTTTCGTTCGTCATCTTTTCTGTCCAGCTTATTCCCTCCATTCTTCTCCAGCACCACATTTCGAACGCTTCCAGCCTGTCTCTGTCCCCCTTTGTCATTATCCATGTCTCACATCCATAGAGTGCAATGCTCCAAACATAAGTTTTTATGAATCTTTTCCTTATCAATAATGAAATATGTTTTGTCTTGAGTAAATGCTTCTTGTTGTTGAATGCTTGCTTAGCTATTGCAATTCTGGCCACTATATCCTGTGCACACCGCGAGTCACTGTTCAAAATACTACCGAGATACCTAAAACTATCCACTTGCTCTAAGTTGTTGTTATTTAGTACAATAGGTCTCTGTATCGATGGATGTTTTGAAGTTATCATGGTTATCATCTGTCTGTCCCAGTCACCTTTTTTAGGTCGGCAGTCGATCTGGCTAGGGGGTGTCCTACCTTCCGTTGGCCTTCTCGCGGTCTCCACTCTAGGACTCGTCTGCTCCAACGGCCGTCGGTCATTTAACCGTGTACGATGTGTATTCTGCATAGATCGATCGATCTGTACGTAGCTAAAGTAAAGCCAACGAGACGAGAGAAAAAAGGTAAACAAAGCGGCCATTACTGAGTTACGTTGCGATAACTAGCGATTATTTTCTCTGTCCTTGTCGCACATGTCACACGTACGCGATAATGGCCGAGCGACAGCTGTCGTTGCGTGTTTCGTAGTACAGGAAAGCTGTCAGTACAGCGGTTCTTAACTGACAGATCCGCCATCTTATGAGCAATTTCATTCCTGTCTGTAATGCGCTTGAAGAGATAAATGTATGGAACCGGTGAAACTTTGTTTACCTTTTTTCTCTCGCTTCGTTGGCTTTACTTTAGGTACTATGGTAGGGTACGGCTAACATCGGCTAGTGTAGTAGCTCCTGGCTGTTGTCTCTGTGCGCTAGGCCCCAGAGTTACTCTTCCAAGTATTTGAATTTATCTATTTTCAATCACGTCACATATAAAAATGCCGCATAGATACATCCTTTTATGACAGCACGGCTACTAGAAATATTGACACTATCTAGACATAATAAATATAGTGTAATGATTTACGAGTTATGTCAAATTGATATTCGCGTTATCTATTTACATTTTACAAAAGCAAAAACAGGATCCTGAGTAAAGAAAAATAACATTAATGTATGCATGAATATGTCTAAGTATTTGCATTGGTCTGGGTATTTCCGTGCCTCTTACTTTCGTATTCTAGAATGACACTCGGCCTGAATCTCGATTTATCTGAGGACAGATTGTATAGGCAATATGTCGAACTATCAAGCTGTCTATACGATCTGTCCTCGGATAAATCGCGATTCAGGCCGAGTGTCATTTTAGAGGGCCTTAGAGCGCGTTAAGCCGTTAGACCTATACGAACATCTATGGCAGTCGGTTCACGGAAAATATGTAACATAGTTAGACTGAAAATCAGAAAATGTGACCCCAGCTGAGTCGGGCTTAGGCTCAGAGAATGATGAGGAAGTGATTGTATTTACCACTACGGAAGATCAATATACTTGGAAGGTTATTTACAAGGAACTATTGAATATTCGCTTCTACGCGACATATAGGATATTAGCATAGTATAAAGAGATATTAGGAAGTCATTTCTGCATATTATTCTGATTTATGTAGATTTTGGCGTCGCTGTGAGAATGTAAACAACATACCTAACGGCATTTAATAATGGTTTTGGAAAAAAACAACGAATTTTGTAATTTTTTTTAATACTCTAATTTTGCTTGCACAAAAGTGACAGTTTTTGGCAGATATGATCATAAAAGTTCTAGCAAAATGTGTAGTAAACATAATTCTGCGCCATTTTATCTTGCCAGTGATGAATATTCATGTTTTTACTTTGTTCAGGCTTTGTATATATTTTGACCAAATAATTAAATAGGGACGTATTTTTAACTAGGTATTTTTGACGGATACGGCTGGGATTAACGCTAAGAGGAAGAAGAACTACATATGACCTAGGTACCTAATAATTATACGTAAGTGTACCTAATATTTTTTAATAGTAACCAGCTTTTGTAAAAAAAGGAATGTTTTCTGTCAGTGAAATATCCTATCTCCAGTATTTCGAGTAGGTACATCCCGTCCAGCGGCATGAAAATCTTCCACATAATAAATGTGCAAAGTTTATTTAGTCCCGCAACTATGTTCCCTGAGACGGAAGTTACTTCCGAGATAGTGCGCCACATTCTGTATAGTGACTTCCACATTGTGTTGCATTTTTGCAACAGAATTACAAAATGTGAACAGCTAGCGCAGTTGTCAAATCGGCAGAGACCGCAGAGATGTTACCGATACGAACGAAGTGGTATACCAGGTTTTTATTCTAATAGATAAGATCGTCGATATATTATGTAATCTGTCAATAGTTCTTGAATATAGGTAGGTAGTATATCTAAATATATATTATACTAGCTGTGCCCGCGACTTCGCCCGCGTGGAATGTACTTAATAAAAAAAATCAGTTTATTTTTTTTTGTTTTTGGCATTTTTTTTTTTAGCCTAAGTTACTCCTTATTACATAAGCTATCTGCCAGTGAAAGTCCCGTCCAAATCGGTCCAGCCGTTCCAGAGATTAGCCAAAACAAACAGACAGACAAAAAATTTAAAAATATATATTTTGGTATGTGTACCGTATATACATTCATATGCATGTAGTAGAAAGCGGTTATTTTAATATTACAAACAGACACTCCAATTTTATTTATTTGTATGTATGTATGTATTGTATGTATGTATGTATGTATGTATAGATGTATAGATAACTCAAAGGTGACTGACTGACTGACTTAGTGATCTATCAACGCACAGCCCAAACCACTGGACGGATCGGGCTGAAATTTGGTATGCAGGTAGATGTTATGACGTAGGCATCCGCTAAGAAAGAATTTTTGGAAATTCTGCTACTAAAGCGGTAAAATAAGGGATGGAAGTTAGTATGAAAGTCCGTCATTTTCAGAGCTGCACTAAATTTCATAACCTGTGTTTTTTAAGAGATAAATGAACACGTCTATCAGCGTTTTTCAAAATTTTACTACTAAGAGGGCAAAATAGGTGATAAACTTTTGTATGGAAAGTTCGTCATTTTCAAAGTTAGAAGCATGAAACTTCGTACACGTACGTCTTTTAAGAAAGCCTTTGTCGCAATAACCGGGCGGGCGAAGCCGCGAGCAAAAGTTCTACTCTATGTGATTATTCAAAGGGGCAATACCGCCAGCGCGATGGGAGTGGTACATACGTTTTTCTTTCTCAATTCTTTACTAGATTTCGCGTGGATGTCAGTTATCGCTAGACACACACACACACAGACAATAAATATAAATAAATATTTCACAACATGGATATGGATTTATTAATTGCAGAAAATATACTTACTGTATGAGGGATATCAAGAGGCTGGCAGCCCAGAGCGAGGTGCTAATGGTGTCCAAGATCTCGCCGTTACGGTCGCTTAGCTTAAGCACTCCTAGTTCATACAGCCAGCACGCCTTCTCGACTGGTAGGAACGCCTGGTCCACTATGTTGGCTATCACGCCTAGCGCCGCTGCTGACGTTGAAGATTCCTACAAATGAGAGTTAGAGTTTAGAGAAGGTACACATCGTTTAGCTACCATGGTGACATCAACATTCAATAGCTCGTAATCCCTGCTTAAGGACGATTTATAGCTTTGGTCTCACTACCAGAAGCACCCAATATGGAGCCCAAGAGAGACTCCGTGTTTCTAGGCAATCGTGCACAATGCTAAATAGTCTGTCGGCACTGCTGACTGATTCTCACCTCGCTGGGGTTTTACTGTCATAATTCGCTAATTTTGGGAGTTAACGTAGCAACATGCGAATAAGAACTCCTGCGGAATCGACGCTTTTAGGTACACCTGCTTTCTGATAAACGTCTCTGGAGAACGCAGATAAATGGCATACCCCAGGGCAGTGTCCTGGTACCTATGCTTTTCAACATCTATACCAAGGACGCCGGGAGCTCACAGACAAACTGATTTCTCTATGCCGATGATCTAGCTCTCACGTCACAGGGATCCTTTGAGGAGGTGGAGGCAAACAGCGCACTCGAAGAGCTAAGCTCCTACTACGACAGTCGTACGCATTCCATTTCAGTAACGGGCAGGCAAAACGGAAGCTGAATATATAGTGGTGCGGTATCAGTATTTACCACAGCATGTACCC
Source organism: Eilema sororculum (assembly GCA_914829495.1). NCBI lineage: Eukaryota > Metazoa > Arthropoda > Insecta > Lepidoptera > Erebidae > Eilema > Eilema sororculum. The sequence goes on along the minus strand of OU618545.1, from coordinate 20,741,865 downwards.
CAAATACCTGAGAGTAACCCTGGTCAGGTCCCTCACGTTTAAGAAGAACTGCGAAAATGTCAAGCAGAAGGTCTCAGCACGCAATAACCTTTTCAAGAAGCTGACGAGCACAAACTGGGGGGCCACTGCAGGTGCTGCTGTCAACGGGCTTGGCACTGTGCTATTCTACGGGGGAATACGCTTGCCCCGCATGGTGCCGACCCACCCATGCAGGGCTAGTGGATGTAGCTCTAAATAAAACCAGCCGCATAATAACTGGTTGCCTCATGCCGACTCCGGTAGGGCTGCTATATCCACTTGCACCCACCAATACCCGAAGGTGCGTGGCGTCGTTCATCATGGAGAGGGGCAAGCTTAAGTCATTGTTGGCCCAATTGTCGGTGACCCCTTTCAAACGAGCACAGGGTCTGCTAACGACACCTTTCGTCCCGCTTTTGGAGAAACTCCAAAATGGGCGGGTCAGCCGAAGCAACGAATGCCGGTATAGATGGGACTTCTAAGAGGGAGCGGACCTGTGATGTGAATCTGGAGTTACTCCACAGACAATTGCCCACCTCTTAACGTGTGCTAAATGGCCATAAACATGTAAACTGGTGGATCTCATGTGCGCCTCCGAGAACGCCATACAGGTGGCAGCAAACTGGGAGAAGATAATAATATTCCAAGACCAAAACGCTGTCTAGACTCAAATAAAGCAAGTTTAACTTTACTAGCTAAAAGTATGCTAAAATACACAATTTTAATGGAACATATTATACTTACATGTCTTCCTAACCCATAGTTGTATGTATGTCTGATCATGGGTACATCATCAAATAATCGTAGAAGCATCCTGGCATGGGAAAGCTGCGAGCCAGCTTTCTGCCAGGGTTTTTCATCATAGACACATCCATATAGTTTACTTGCATAGCAAGCTAAACGGACAACCTGCAGTAAATAAAGATAGAAATTAAAAATATGCACCTAACACCCACTGCACCAACTCACTTTTGGGCTGATTGTCAGTTTATCTACAAAATTGCCAATCTTAAATATTTTCTTGGAAGTGACTGATTTTTACAACCTACTGGCGATATTGGAGTTGTGCAGCAAGGCCATATTTCTGGACTTATCACGGATCCAACTAATTATAGTTAATGCCAGAGATGTTTGGAACACATTTAATATTATTTATTAAATAAATTATATACACAAAAGCTGTTTTAATTATAAAGTAAATTATACATCTCAGCAGCACCCCATGTAAGATTTCCTGCATGCTGCAAGTTTAGCCACTAGATCAGCCTGCAGTTCCCGGACTCCAAGTGAGGATAGAGACCGTGATTAATGCAAGGACAATAAATAAAAATGAATGAATCACTAGATAAGTCTGATATTATTTTTGAAACTCATCATTAGCTCCAGGATTTTTATAATACCTTACTAAACTCAGAAGAATACAGGAATAATATTCATATTATTTAAAACAATATTCCATAAATTAAAAACAATTAGACGTTTTTATTAGTAAATAAATATTCGAAAGGTAACCCATTCAAAACGCTATCGAAATCTGGTTATTGACTGGTATTACCGGTGTAAGTGCTAAGTACCAAGGCCGTATAGCTTCCGCATGCCTTACCTTATCTCTGCCATTGTAGCTATCCAGCAGCTCACAGAAATCTTCCACTATCGAAGACATTTCACGGAGTAAAAATACACTTTACAATACCGGGAATTTTGTAACAAAAATCACTGATAAGTTATCAGAACTTACAATCTCCGCGATGCGGAGTTGTTTCTGCAGCACTAGACTGACTAGAATAGATAAGTATTACATTTCTCCAAGCTTGTTGTGTTTCGCAACCTTGATAAGTTTATGATTTTGCTTTCGAAACGAAATGACAAGCTTGAACAGCTGATGATGACGTGTGGATTTGACAGATGACGTGTATAGTGATGTGGTAGATTTATTTGTTATGAACATAGACATATAGATACTCTAAGGTTAACAACTTAAAACGATTGATGCTGATGATTGAGTAATAATAAATAAATTATTTGCAATGAATTATGCTTTTTTCAAGTGATTACAAAAGTAGAAAGTTTTCACAGGGTTGGCAGCACAAGTGTGACGCCCCTGACATTGAATATGTCTGCACTGGTAACGACTAACGGTAAGGACTTCCAATTATTCTGGATTAACCGTGTACTTGTCTGCCACTTAAGTGGTTTATTTAAAAAATCTATCACTCACTCACTATCACATCACTACCACTACGGCTATAGTGAAGTGACATTTCTTCAACGCGTTCAGAAATGTTATCAAAATAAATATTGTCTTGTCAAATGTCAAAAGAAATAGTTTCGTAAAATTTTCGAAATTGTACTGATATTTTGCAAGATACTATGAAATTAACAAAATGAAGACGTTCTCTATAAGTGATATACCTGAATTTTCAAAGAAGCAACGTATTGTTGTTGTCGGTGTTATCGGGAAGACCCCATATCGGTACCCTAACAAAACATCTCCACTTTTACCTTCAGCCCAGTCCGAAGAAGTAAGAATTTTAGCTTGTTTTCGCTTCTAAAGTATCATCAATCCATTATACTTCACTAGGTTTGGATGGCGGTTATCGCGACTAAACATAGCCTATGTCCTTTCTCATGGTCTAATCTAGCCCTATACCAAATTCCATCAAAATCGGTTCAGTGGTTTAGGCGTGAAAGCGTAACATACGGACAGACAGACAAGAGTTACTTTCGCATTTATAATATTAGTATAGATTTGCTTGTCTCATAGTCAGTTCACAATTATTGATTTGGCACACAAATACAACACGGCATAATAAGAGATGTGATGACTGTTGAGCTTTCTACAGAGAGCATATGGTTAGGGTTTGAATATAAGACTTTTCGGTATAACATAACATATACATAACATAAACTCACGCCTGTATTCCCCGAAGGGGTAGGCAGAGGTGCTAGCACCCACATTTCGCCAATTGCCATTTCGAGGCGAATTGCTATTGCCATTAACTGGGCACTTATAAACCTGCGATAAATACACACATAACTTCGAAAGGCATTGAAAAGTCATTGGTGTGTGCCATGGTAAACCTGGGATTAGACACGAGACCTCGTCTCAGCAGTCCATTACCCATACCATTAGGCTACCGTAGGCTACTTTCAGTATAAGCCATATTACCATAAAGTCATTTAGTTTATGTTTATACTTAATAGATGCTACAACAATAGAAAGTACAATATTACACAATGCTCAAGATGGGACCTAAACCTGCAACACTAACAAATGTAAAAAATGCTCACGAATTGGATAAAACACATTCATATCATGATACTGAGCAACTACTTCAACACAGTCAATAAATACAAAACACACACACAAAGACAAACACTAAATAACACTATTAAATGATAACTTTGTATAATAATTTTACTTAAAATAATTTCATTACAGTACTGCATTATCTAGTATTGCAGTATTGCATTAATGCACAAAATCGTACATTCTGTTATGGTCAACAAGTCTCCTAATACATGCATTACTTGCTTAAAATGGGGCTTCAATCACAAAACTGTTACACCAAACTATACAAGGTGATTTTATCTTCTTCGTCTTTCGGAAAACAAGAATTTGGGCACAGTTTAGATAGCAAAATCATCTGGAAGTATTAATTTGGTGAAAGAAAAAAAAAGTTTTTTACATCCCCCATACATTTTACTGTTCACCTGAACATTATTCCCATACATTATAAAAAAAAACCTGACCATCTGACCTACATGAACATGCCTTTTGCATTTCATTAAATTGCGTAATGGTATGGGTAATGGACTGCTGAGACGAGGTCTCGGGTTCGATCCCAGGTTTACCATGGCACACACCAATGACTTTTCGAAGTTATGTGTGTATTTATCGCAGGTTTATAAGTGCCCGGTTAATGGCAATAGGCTTGCCACCTATTATTATTATTATTATTATATTATTATTATTATTATACTTAATCAGGCAGCAGTTGATTCAACTGATAACGCCTATATCCTGCTATTCTTCACCAGCTTAAACTTTAGTGCACAAATGTTTGTCAAGTCTGTTCTTGAATTGATTCACACTTTGTGAAGATATTACGTCTTCTGGCAGTTTGTTCCATGTTTTAACAACTCTATTGCCCAAGAAGTGCCTATGTGGGTTGTTATGGGAAAAACTGGTGCTTAGCTTCAAATGGTGACCTCTGAGATGGGTATTGTGGTTTCGCAGAAATAAGTTGCCGAAGTCTTCTATGTCATAGTGGCCATTTAAGATCTTGAATGTCTCAATTAAGTCTCCACGTTCCCTGCGCTCTCTGAGTGTAGTGAGCCCCAGAATTTCTAAGCGCTGCTCATAAGGACGTCGTTTTAGCACATGTGGTACTTTAGTGAAACTCCGCTGCACTTTCTCTAGCATCTCAATGTCCTTTACGAAATATGGGCTCCAGATTTGGAACGCGTACTCAAGAATTGGTCTGATGTAAGTTTTATGAATATTGAGCATCATTTCCGGTGTTATAACTCCAAAGGCTTTCCGAATTAAGTAAATAAGACTTTTGGCTTTCTTGGTAATTGTTATTATGTGTTCTTCCCACTTGAGGTCTTCCAATATTTTAACACCTAGGTCAGTTTGCACCTTCGTTTCAGTTAGCTGAGTGTTTCCAAGTGTGTAAGTCTTGCGGGGGTTTCTGCTTCCTATATGTAATACTGTACACTTCGTTTCATTTAAGTTGATTAACCACTTCTTGGACCAGTTTGCAATTGTATTTAGGTCATTTTGGAGGCGATCATAGTCGATCAGAGGATTTGCAAATATCTTGGTGTCATCAGCAAAGGTACTGACATTGCATTGAAGGTCATGAGGAAGATCAAACGTGTACATTATGTACAGAACTGGGCCCAATACTGAGCCTTGGGGTACCCCACTGTGTATCTCTCGCTGGTCAGAAATGCTATCACCCACTCGTACTCTCAAAGTTCGCTGTTGGAGAAAGGCTTCAATCCAGGCAAGTAGTTTTCCCCGAATTCCCAAGAATTCTAGTTTCTGTAGTAATCTCCTTGTTGGGACCCGGTCAAATGCCTTTTCATAGTCTAAGTATATGACATCCGTTGGTTCTCCCCTATTGAAATTGCCTGTCCAAGCTGACAGGCAGGACAACAGGTTAGAAACCGTGGACCGACGTGGGCAGAAGCCATGTTGATGATCGGCAATAATTTGGTGGTTTGCAATGAAATTCCGGATATGCTTAACTACTATTTTTTCCATGGCCTTACACGCCACACTAGTTAAGCTTATAGGTCTGTAGTTTGCCGCTTCCAACTTGGTGCCTTTCTTGAATATAGGCGTCACCAGAGCTGTCTTCCACAGGTCCGGTAGAATTCCAGTCTCATATGAAGTTTGCATTATAGTTGCTAGGTAATTATTAAGATCACATGTTTTGTATATGACGACAGGGATGTTGTCCGGACCAGGTGAGGAATCTGGTTGCATCTCACGGAATGCTTGTTCAATTTTATCTGGCGTAAACAGTATTTCTTCAATGGAATCCTCAACTCTCATCGTCGGTTCCAGTGTTGGCAAAGGTGTAGGTGGCTCCATTTGGAAAACACTCACAAATTGATCTGCAAAAATCTTTGCAATTTGTGAGGGATCGGTCACGACTTGACCCTGTTTATCGTGCAGAATCGTTGGAATATCGACTTTAGATGCTACTTGCTTTCTGAGGTACGAGTAAAACCTTTTGGGGCCAGATTGTAGCAGGTCTCTTTCATATCTTATACGGGAAGCCCTGTTCAGGTTTACCAACTTGTTATTCAGTGTCCTGTAGTCTGTGTAGTGTTGGTCCAGTCCAGTCAATTTATACCTGTTCCATAGATCAAGTTTTTGGTCTATAAGTTTTTTAGTGTCTCTTGATATCCATGGTTTATATAAGGTTTGACGCGTAAGTCGTATTTGAGGTACATGCAATCGTATTGCTTTCTCAAGTGCATTGTGTAGGATCTCGAATTGACGTTTTGCGCAGTCTGTCTCATATAGTCTATTGGACAGCATGTGATGTAATTTTTCACTAATTTTATCATAATCAGCTTTAGCGTAATTCAGTCTAAATTTGGGATCCTTTCTTTGTTCTGGCAACATCAGTTGTATGGTGGCAAACAAGCAGATGTGGTCACTTTTGCCGATACCAGCTTGGTGGTCTACACTGGCTATAAGTGTGTCATCGTTCGTTAGGACCAGATCCAAGAGGGATGGTCGGTTGCCTTGTCGGAACCTTGTATTCTCCGTTATTAGTTGTTGCAGGTCGCTGTCTTTGTACCATTCTACAAAATTGCTTTCTATAGGAGTTAGGTAACCACTATCTTCCAGTGGCCACTTCACCCCACGGTAATTAAAATCGCCCATTATCACCACAGTATTGGATTCAGCTACGTAGTTAAGTTGGGCAAGTAAGGCGTTGTCTTGGTCTATAGTTGAATTGAGACCTCTGTATACTCCACACAGACATAATTTGATCTTCCCAATACAGACATCAACCCAAAGGCATTCGGTGGCGGCATACTTTTTGTTATAGGCGCTGTTAAGTTTAATTGCAATAAAATCGATTGTTTTTAATGCATATATTGCAACTCCACCACTACGTCTATCTATCCTGTCGTCTCTAAATATGCTGTATCCTGGGATATTTATTATGGAATCTTTTAGATCAGGTTTTAACCACGTTTCTGACACTACAATCAGTGTAGGTTTTAATGTATTCACTCGGGCAGTTAATAAGTCCAATTTGGAAGTCAATGATTGGATATTTGTGTATAGCACAGTAATTGTTGTCAGTTTGGATGAAGGATCGCTGTTTATGACGTGTGAGCTTCGGCTAGGTTGGTTGTGCTCATGTGTTAGTTTAGGTTTGTTATTTAATATTGGTGTTTGGCATTTATTAATTAGTTTTTCTGAGATTGATTGTCTGTAACAGTGTTGGTTTAGTTTTTTGTGGGGTTAGATTTTACGATCTTAGGATGACCCTGAACATATCGTATGGTAATGTCTCTCTGTCCACTATCCATACGCGTTTGGAGCTCTTCACGGAGGTAAATCATATACTCTCGCTGCAACGGTGTTTGATCACCGGTGATGGACGATGGTTTCTCCAGCTTATGTTTATTCTTGAGCACTTCCAACGCATCTCTCCTGCTTTTCATTACTACCTTCAGTGGACGTGGTTTGTTATTTCCACCAGTTTTGGGGGCTCCCAGGCGAAACAGCCGAACTCCATCACAATTTACAGCTTTGGTGACGGATTTAATAACAGCCGAACACGCTTCCCTATCATGCTCAATTCTTCGCTCTGGCTCCTCGTAAGTCGATTCTGGTACGTCGTAGATAATGAGGTTGTTAGCTCTGTTGGCCCTCTCTGTCATCTCTTGGATAGCGGACTCAGTGGCGAGCATGTTTTGGCGCACTCGCAGTTGCTTAACCTCTTCAGTGAGATCCTTCAATTGTTTCATTATAGTAGGCAACTGCGTTACTGCAGACCTGCATGTAGCACAAAGAAATGACATATTGCGGCCACTTTTAAGCTCCAGTACTCGTACTTCGGTGGGTGACAACTCATGACAGTCACCACACAGAACGATCTTGCAGGCATCACAATTAACGTGCGTCTTTTTATCACTTGGGACTTTATTACATTTTCCGCATTTTATTTGTTTATTTTTTGGGGTCATTTTGTGGAGTTTGGATTTATAGCGTGGCAACACTTTTTTGTAAAGGCAACAAGAACCAAACGCAACTGTCCAACAAAAAGTAAACTTTTCGAGGGTATGTGGAAAATATTTTAATTTGTGTAGTGTCACTTTGTGATTTAATTGCACTTATTTCAGCAGTATATTGTGTTTTTGGACGTAAATAACACTTGCACAGCTTTCACAGCACTTGGTTTGCACTTTAATGTTGTTTTTATATTAGCTTGCACACTTTTACTTCGAAAATTATTAAAAATATACGAGCGCGGTTTTGACACGACAAGAATTGGGACATTGGGACTCAAACATAAACTGGCGAAATGTGGGTGCTAGCACCTCTGTGTACCCCTTCGGGGAACATAGGCGTGAGTTTATGTTATGTTATGTTAAATTTAAATGTTTTATCTATAAAATTTCAACTTCTTTTTATTTCCTTTCAGAATGGCATAGAGTGCTTTTGGGATGAACGACGCAGCATACTCTACTTACATGCGGTCACTTATCTCGATACCAAACGCCTAACCAGTCTTGCGGCAAACCTCAATGATGACTCAGGGACCAAGAGTTCAGAGAAGGAAGCTGATGCAGCAAATTGGCTTGTTGCATCAGGAGAACTGGCTTCCGAGTCTTGTAAAGCTATAGCTCTACTCTTCCATTTATGTCATATTGTGGTTTTGTCATCACCAACATCGGTGTTTGATCTTGGATACCTGCAGCTTTTTAAAGCTATTGATGCTTACAGGTCAGTTACAATTTTATTTCTGTATACAGTGATATCGGAGTTCTACCACTTATATAAATCAATGAATTTGCAAAAGTAAAAGATACCTATTTCAGAAGCCTGGATATTTTTTTTTTTAAAAGAGTATTAGAACCAAAGTTACTAATATTCTCTCTAACCCCTCCAACTTAGCTAAATTGCTTGTGCTAGGAGTCAGTTCACGTCGGTAGTGTAATGGCCGGGATACAAACCCGGGACCTCTCGATCGTAAGGTCGACTCCTAAACCACTAAGCTACCGACGCTTCTCGGATGCTAAGAAATGGTTACATTTAGAATCTGCCTACCCTGTTTTAGAAGAAGCGTGATATGAAATCACCAGAGGCCCACAGACCATATATTAAAGTTCACTGTATTTCATATATATTTCAGAACAGAACTGATTGCCCGCACCACAGCAGCTCTTGTTGATGCCAATGTCACGGGTACGTGGGAGTCCCACGGGCGCTGCTGCTGCCCTCGCCTGCTGTTCCACTTCCGACGCGCCCCCACCCCCCTGAGGAAGGCACCAGCTGCCCTCAAGAGGTTGGAGCATGCTGTTGAAGACCAGCTATACTTTATTTTGCGGAAGGCTCGGATTATTACTAATGTGTGGTAAGATATTTTTCATCCCTCCGAAAAATGTCACTTTACTGTAACTGTAGCGGGGAGCAAAATAGCTCTTTTCTGTTCAGAGCCAAGCCGCGGGCCGGCAAAGTGATTTGAATTTGGAACATTAACATTCATAGAAATCGAACGCAAATTGTACGGATTACTGGCTGGTACGTGTTGGCTGCACAGCGCGGGGTTACCTCTCTGTTCTTGTAATTAGTACATTACCTATTTAAGTTATATTTTGCAAAATAATATGAGTTATACGTCGAGTTATGGAAGTAACAATGCATTAACTCCTGAAACAATTAGATATTATAGAAGCTAACAATGCTGTACATAACTTGCTACCCACGAAATCTAGGGTGAAGTATTTTCTCATAGAACGGGGAGGACTCGGGTGCAAATTATTTTTCCCTCGGGCGGTGTACTTTGAATCCCTCGCTGCGCTCAGGATTCCTTCGCCTTGCTCTTGATTCAAAATAGCGCCCTCGCCGTAAAAATACTACTTTGCTCCCTTGTTATAACAATCTACTATTTCATGATGCATAAAAAGAGCACGCTTGAGGGCCATAGACTGTAATATTAAAAAGGTTGGACTAGGTTAATTATGTCCCAGTATGGGGATCAATACAAGAAAATACAAGATCTAGTTATATCAATAAAACAAATTTATAACAGTTTGGAGTTTTATTTCATTATTTCGGGCGCCATCTGGCTCTATAGCCAGAAATTACATTTGGATAGCTACGATGTAAGTAGATCAAGAGGAATTTTAATCTCAAAGGCAGTGAGGCTTGAAATATAAAGTAGAACTAAATTAAATTAAGTTATCATCTGCATCTGGGTCAAGGTTATTCTATTTCTAATCTAAATTAGGTGACATTTTAGGTTAAGTCAGACGGTCACATGGCGAACACTATCTTCTGGTAAACCGCCAAATAAGCCTCCATTAGTCTGGGGTTAATCCAGAAGTTAATCTAGGAGTAAATCCAAGAGTAAATCTTGGAGTAAATCGGGCACTTCAATGGCGTCCCGAAAGCCTTGGTGTCAAGCGTGCTCCATTACAATAACGAGACAAAACGCTTTATCAAAAAATACGATTTCACCACACCATCCGGGTCCAGTCATCCACGGAGATCATAGTCATATACGGAGAATCTTAGATTAATAATATAGTTAATGAAAAATACAATTAATTCATGGCCAAATGCGGAAGCAAATCTCTTCAGCCCGCCATCTTAGTTAGGAAAACGTTCGAAAAACTATTTCATATGTCAGAATAACTAAACGTCAAAAACGTCATCGCGAAACATGGTCACCTGTCCTTTGAGAAAAGTGACACAAATCAATTTCCAAACTGTATTCGCAAACTACGGAAGAGTAAAAATCATGTAATGAATGTAAACCATTACAAGACCCAATTACGTTGAACCGAAAATCATAGCTGGTGAAATGTGGATGTTTTTATTAACTTTGCCTACATCTTTTTTTATTTTTTTAAGGAATATTAGAACCAAAATTACTACTATTCCCTCCAACCCCTGCAATTAAGCTAAATTGCTTGAGCTAGGAGTGGGTTCACGTTGGTAGTGTAATGGGGCAGAATTCGAACCCGAGACCTCTCGATCGTAAGGCCGACCCCTTAACCACTAAGCTACCGACGCCTTTGGCCACAGACTAAACAATTACTGACTACAATTTGCAACTGTCTCATATTTAACCATTAAAAATATTCACGCAGTGCCAAATCCTTATTCGCAATACCGAAGAACGAAGAATTCGTCTTCATAAGTGGTGAGGAGGAGACGTCAGGTGCCCGTGAGGTGAGCGCCCTGGTGCGCGGCCTGGCGGCGAGGTGTGCAGGGGTCGTGGAGACCAGCCCCGACCGCCCGACGTTTAGGAACTTTCTGCAGACGCACATCGACCTCGCGTTCGGTGAAGGTTTTGATGACAACGTCGGGAAGTACGCTATGAGCACTTCCTTCTTTGAGGTATATTGTATTTCTGTTTCTATTATGATTTGTTACTGTATTTATATGCTATATTAAGGGGTTTATTGTTTTGTGGTAATTGAATAGATTAGGATATTACAAGATTAAGCAATACTATCCAGGTCAGTTTTTGTGATGGGTGAGCCTCATTAAAAGTATGCTCCGGTAACTATGTCATACCGTCGCTTCGGGTTATCTGTGGCATTGGTCTGTCAAGCCGGTATAAGTACAGAACTCTAAACGGATCTAGCTTAAAAGGTACAGGGATAGATTATAATCTAGAATAACAAATAGGCTATCTTTTATCCCGTGAATAGCTTCCTATAGGTTGCGGGAACGGTATTAACATTCCACTTGCTAATATGAACAGTGTTTTATCACTCCGCATTCAGCTTTAGACGCAACCGGGATAAACGCAAGGATGAAGAGTTTTATCATTTTACATTGTGTGCTGCAGTTACCGAGCGCGTCATCGTGGCGTGCAGCAGCTTCAGCGCTGGCGCCCGTGTACTTAGACGCGTCACTGCGGACCGACGACGACCAGCCCTCAGCGCTTTACGATGCGCTCGCCACTGACGTCAGGTTCTCACAAGCTAGGTGTGCTAAAGTAAGTATCTGTAGTATCTTGAGTGACTTGTGGTATACTACAGGGCAAACACAGAGAGGAGGCGAACTAATTTTATTTTTAAATTTAAATATATATATATATGTATGTAATCTCCAGGTATTGCCTATAGCGCAAGCGTCGTACGCCGAAGGATTGCCGGCTCATTACTCCAGCCAACACCACGCGCATAAGGTGAGATTTTGTAATCACTAACATTATAAATGTGAAAGTTTGTGTGGATGGATGAATGTCTCTTTCTCTCTCTTTCACGCCAAACTACCGAATGGATTTGGATGAAATCACGGAATAAATATTTCTGTGAGTCTGGTACATTTTGGCTGAAATGCTAGGCCCGCTCAGATGGAACGTGTTGCGAATCGGTGGTACATTTTCTAAATTGTACTTTTTGAATTTTTGTAAGTGCCGTTTTAATGGTCTATACAGAATACATGAGTTTTGACTTTGAATTAGATGTCAAAAGTTATTTATCTTGATTCATTATACTTACGCGATGACGTGACCGTATCGCCCCTCCCCGCTCCAGGTGGGCGTGGCGCTGGGTGTGCTAGACAGCATGGCGCGCGGGCCGCTAGCGCGCGGCGCGCGGGCCCGCCTGCGGTCCGCCTGCGCCGCCATCTGGCGCACGCGCAGCCTGTGCGAGGCGCTGTCGCTCACCGGACACGTGTGCATCGAGCCCGAGCAGTGAGTACACGCCTACTGTACTGCCTGTCTTATACGCATATAAGACAGTTCTTAAGTATTGTACAGGAATCCGCCAAAATAAACGTAAATGTGATGCTCTGAAAATAAAGATTTTTATTTAACCAAAAGTTTACATTTTGAAAGCAACATAATCTAGCCTTAAACACATCAAAGCCCTACCTGAAAATAAAGAAACGACATTTAAAGTCGATTCCCACTTTACACTTCAAATTATTAAATTTATAGTATTTCTTTCTCTAGTCATAAAATATCACCACAGCACATTCGCCATCTTTTAAAACAAAACTGTTTTTATCGATAGATGCCGGTCGGAGCGCCATTTATCTGGTTTGCTAGGCAAACTTCTACTTTTCCGACAGAGTCATGCCCTACAGATGGCAGATCTATTAAAGAAATGTTATTTATTTGTACGCATACTAAGTTCCCGTTGCTCCCGTCCCCAGCGACGGCAGCAAGGAGCACTCGTCGGGCGTGCGCTACGTGTCGGCGTGCAACTGCGGGCGCTGCAAGTGCTCGCGCGAGGACCCGTACTCCGTGCGCGCCGCCAACTGTGCCTTCTACGAGCTGGCGGCGCGCGAGTGCGGCGCCTGCCCCGCGCTGCAGGCCGTCGACTTCCCCGTGTTCCAGCCTTCCGTACCCACCTACAAGTGAGCATGATATATCATTTGGTATATAGTATGTGTATAAAAGTGTTTTTGGGGGGTCGGATGGCAGGTGGGGGTCTGATGGCAGGTGGGGGTCTGATGGCAGGGGGAAGTCAGATGGCAAGTGGAAGTAAAGGGCAGGGGGTGGTCAAGCGGCAGTTAGGGGATCAAACGAACTATCATTTGATCACCTACCTGATGACTGACCATACAACCACAGTATAACGAGAGATCTTACAGTAGTTCATCGCGTTTGATGTTTCATCGCTTTTGCAGTTTTGTCAGGGTTGTCACTTCAGTTTTTATTTATAATTTATTTGTCTGTAATATTTTATATATAACCCCTATTTAATCATTTTGTTCTGTCAAGGCACATCAACTCACGCTAATATAAGGGTGAATTTCTCAAACGTAAAATTTTCGCGGCGTGACTGAAAATCATACCTTAAAGTTAACATATAGTAATGATTATTTTTTGTAAGAAAGATATCGTTTTCCTCTATATGCACGCATAAATTATATTATTGAAACTATTTTTGTGAGTGTGTAAAAAATGTCTTTTCACCTAAATTCTAAGCTTGGTGGCGCGTCCACAACCTGTTTTCTTGGGAATGATCACAGTTTAATCAAAACTTCATTAGTTTACTGTGTATACTTAATAATAATTCGTTTATTTTATTATTTTAGCTATCTTCGATACTGTCATTCGTGGTATTTAGTACTATACTTTATCTTAAAAATAATTTATAAGATGCGTCCGCGGCAAATGTAAAATTTTGGTGGGATTTATAAAATCATCGAAGGAGTCGTATTGAAAGTACCTATAAGGACGACACTATCATCATTGGAAACGTTCAGTTGGGTGTTAATGAGCACCAGTGCCAGTTGTCCCCAGTCCCGTTTCGTTTTTCTGCCAAACACGTAAGTAGGTCGTTTCGTAAGCCTCGGACAAAAATATTGTAATTTTTGTGTTGATTATTTAAAACGGTTTATTCTCATTGTATGTTTTAATATTTAAGTATAGTGTACAAGTTCAGTATGTGTATTAAATTTTGGTAATGTAACCACTATATTCTAAATAGTATTTTTATAAATAATTTTTTTAGACGTGAAACTAATTTTGGTGGAGCAATTTTGGTGAATTTGGTGGGGTTTTACTAATCATCAAAATTGTATATTTACACCAAAATTTGTTTTCATAGTTATTTGATTAAGTTCCTACGTAGTCCGACGGGCTACTAGGTCAGGTGACCTCTACGTGATATACCCTGTGCAATGGAGAAAGCACCGCCTCTCTCCCTAGGTGGGAAAGAGGTTGTTGGCTGTTGAGGGTTGTTCGGAAGCTTTCCTAATTTTCTCTCAGATTAACCATTAGCATATGAACTACCCATACAAAAGACGGGCGAGTAGTTGGGTGAAGTCAGCTGATGCCACAGTAGGGACAGGCCGGTGTGGTGGAGCATCGTGCGCACTTTCCGTCACCTGCTTCTACTGGCGTGAAAGGCGGCCTCACTCTTTACTACCAGGCCTACGCCGTTAAAACCTGCCCACCCTTCTTCCCTCCTCTCCACTGTCAACATCATTTGGCTTTTATTCCTCTGCTTTCTCACTTACATGAAAGCTACCGTGGATGCAAGAGTGCCTCATGCAATCTTTTGCACGTGACTCCACGCAACAAAGCGATGAAGTCGAAGATGTAGGTGACACGCAACTCCTGCTTATGTTGCTCCAGCAGCTAGCACTTTGCTATCGTGTAAAAGGTACTCAATCTTCTCCACAGAAGGCTTCTGACCTCTAGCGTCCTCAAGCTCCTACATCCACATCTGAAGCGTCGGTAGCTTAGTGGTTAAGGAGTCGGCCTTACGATCGAGAGGTCCCGGGTTCGATCCTGGCCATTACGCTACCGGCGTGAACCCACTCCTAGCACAAGCATTTTAGCTTAGTTGGAGGGGTTAGAGGGAATATTAATAACTTCGGTTCTAATATTCTTTATCACAAAAAAAAAAAACATCCTCACAACATGTTGCACCAATCTATCGGCGTCCACCACCGATATTAACAGCATACATGGGCAGTTATGGAGTGATTGTCTGATGCTATCCGACCAAAATACCACGCTGATTGGGAATGGACTAAGGACAGATCACAGATCATAGAGACAGTGATAAGGAAGATTCTCATATTGCCAACAGCGGTTCGAACAACGGAATCAGAATCGTGGTACATGTCTCGGATGGTGTAAACCTCTGGAACCCTTTTGAACCGCAATGCCCATCAGCTCACCGCGTGAGAAACTTAGTTGAAGGACTCTTGTAAGTTCAGAAATAGACATCACACTACAAACTTGTCTTGCCACTACCAAGTGTCCATGGCATATCTTCCGTCCACCCTTAGGCATACCGAGTACCACCTCTCCCACTTTGAGAATAACTGCCTAAATCTTTTCCCAGCAATCTTGAATAAGTTCGTCGATAATATTGGCGCCATTAGAGTAAAATATAATCCTTGCTAGAAGCAAGGATAGATAGAACAATCAAATGTTTTGCTTTTATACTGATACGAGTACTACTAACAACTAAAGTTGGTGATAAAAGGGTAAAAATTAAGGGTTATATGTAACTATTAAGTGCCAAATTCTAGAAAAAAAAACAAAGAAATAGTATAAGTAATAATAAATAAAAAATAAAAATAAGTTGATATGCAATTTTGGTGTTAGACACCAATTTCGGTGTATTGAAAATTCAGGTGTATAAAATAAACAAGTAATTCCCAGGGCTAATTAGACTATTCAAACATAATAGGCATAAAATATGTATTTCTAGCTAAATATTGAAAGAGATTACCTAAATACCTAGAAATAAAAAAAATCACCAAAATTAGCTAAAAATTCATAGATGTTGAAATTCACCCATAAATCACTAGCTGATGCCTACGGCTCCGCTCGCATGGATGTCGGCTATTCCGACTTTTGGTAATATCTCCGGTTTTACTCAACCAATTATGATCAAGCAAACGTAATATTTTAACTCTGAGTTTTTGGATTTCGACTTCGATTTCGGTTTCCGTTTCGATTTCAATTTCAATTTTTGATTCGGGTTCAGGTTCGGTTTCGGGTTCTAATTTCGATGAAATTTTGCTAATCGCCGGGATCGCTAAATTGATGATATATTCTTAAGGAGCCTATCCACGATCAGTCCGCCTGCCGTTTCAGAGCGTATCGGGCGGCCTGCAGTCCTAAATTGACAGCGCCCACACACGAAAGCGATTTTGGCCTGCCAGCCATTCCCTGCTGTCAGTTTTGCGGCTACACACGATCACTTGGGAGTCGACAGTTTCCCATCGTATGATTGCCTGCCGGTAATTGTCTGATATCGAAATTGACGACCATTTTAACGCTATCAAAGATGTTAGACATGATATTTAAAAAAAAGTCTAAGATTTCGGGGTGACTAATAATAAAATCCATTTAGTGATCCAAAATGGCGGAATTGAAATTTCCCAAAAAGTCAATATGGGTATCGTTTACGTGGTTTTCGGGGTTGCTAATTACGAATATCATCCATCCAGTCATCTTGGATCGCTAGATGAATAATATATTCGTAATCAGCTACCCGAGTACCCTGAAAACGATACCCATATCGATTTTGGTGAAAATTTCGAGTCAGCCATCTTGGATCGCTAAATTGATGATATATTCGTAATAAGTGACCCCAAAAACCCTGAAAGCGATACCTACACCGATTTTGGTGAAAAGTTTCGAGTCCGCCGTCTTGGATCGCTAAATGGATGTTATATTCGCAATCAGCGACCCCAAAAACCCTGAAAGCGATACCCATATCGATTTTGGTGAAAATTTCGAGTCCGCCATCTTGGATCGCTAAATGGATGTTATATTCGCAATCAGCGACCCCAAAAAGCCCGAAAACGATACTCATATCGATTTTTGTGAATATTTCGAGTCAGCCATCTTGGATCGCTAAATTGATGATATATTCGTAATAAGTGACCCCAAAAACCCTGAAAACGATACCTATACCGATTTTGGTGAAAAGTTTCGAGTCCACCATCTTGGATCGCTAAAAATAGTAAACAAAAAAAATACAATTTTATCAAACAGAACGAGTCATGAAAAAAAAATAAACACGTGATTAGTGTGTTTACAAATGGGACAGCCCTGAATCCTTAGTACCGAGTAAAATGTATGGGCGTACCGAGTAATACCCCGGCCCCACCACCTTCGTTCGCCGGACTTCGTTGACAGACTGTATGTAGTCTGACTGAGACTGTATGTAGACTGTATGTAATCGTTAGACTGTGATATAACTTTGTGGGGTCAGTCATCATATGAGGTCAAAGGCAGGTGGAGGGCAAAAAACAGTTGAGAAGTTAGACGCCAGGTGGGGTCAAAAGACAGTTGGGGGTCAATGGCAGATGGGGGTCACACGAAGGTTGAAGGGTCAGACTACAGGCTAGAGTGCAAATAGTAATCGTCCTAATCAAGATAATCCAAACCAAGAGATATACTATGAGAGCGGACATCCAAGTTCAAAATGCAAGCTTCCAAAATCCAAACGTACGGTTTTAAATAGGTACTTCTTGTACTATATTTCAGAGCTGCAGCCTTAAAAGGCGTACCTCTCGAAGAGGTGCCAGAATCGACCCGTCACGACTCTCTCCCGGGGTCTGGGGGGTCGGTCGCGTCGGAGGCGGAGGGTTGGTCGGCCCCCGACGCGCTGTCGCCGGGGTCCGCTAAGGACGAGGACGAAGATGATGATAAGTCTCACGGGTCTGATAAGTACGTCGTGCCTGTTCGGGACTCGGCTACGGGTGAGTGGGTTTGTTTTATATTAGTGTTACCCGTGACTCCGTTTGTGTGGAATCCCTTTATAAGAGTCTCAGTAAGAGTGCACTTTTTAAAATTGGGATATATTTTTTTTCATGCAAGTGGCAACTCTGAAATTTTACAGTTGTCACCTCAGTTTATTCCGATTATTAAAAATGGAGCGCTTTTTGAAAGAACAACCCGTTAAAATTGTAAAAACTCATTACAAAACAATCGATTTACTGCAGCAACGATTTCCAGAACACATTATCTCACGAAATTCTGATGTCAACTGGCCACCAAGATCGTGCGATTTAATGCCGTGCAATTTTTTTCTTTGGGGTTTTGTGAAATCTCGAGTTTGTGCGAATAAACCCGAAACAATTCCTGAGCTCAAATCGAAAATCCAACGCGTCACCGGTGAGATACAGCCACATCTCTGTGCAAAAGTCATGGAAAATTTCATGAAATGCCGGATATTTTATTCCATACTTAATCGGAACATGTCTTCTTTAAAATACAATAAAAATATCACAACTCTGTCATAAAATACTTGTATTTATTTAAAAATTAAAAAGTGCACTCTTATTGAGACACCCTATGTATGGATACTGTTCTCTACTTCAAAAAGCTATATCTATGATAAATTTTGACAACATTGATTTTAGACGCATTCTAAATTCAAAATGTGCAAAAAACTTTCGAAATAAGCATAAGTACATTTTTTTTCGTGCGGAAATCCTCTTGTACCACCTGCCTCAGTAAAGAATTTATGTCGGACTCAAATTGACTAAAACCGCTCGCTGTCTCTGGTCTTCAGATGCCATGGGATAGCCTAAACATATCCATCGCACCCGGCCGATTCAGAGCCATCTCCGGATTCGAGATGGCCCACTTGGGCGCGGGAATCACAGTGTCCACATTTTACTCTTGGAGAGAGGGGTGGAGAGTGCGATCTTTACTTTTTTTGCGTACCCCTTTCTAGACGTCTGCTTGACGTTTCGACAGGGTTGCATTGGCCATGGTCATAGTCTTATAGAAACGTCAAGCGTTATGCTCACGTTTCACTTTTATCTCACTTCTTAGTAAGTGATTCTGTGGTCTACAATGAAACACATTTGTTTCAGAAACCTATTAATTTGAGACTTGAAAATTCCTAGATAGTTTTCTGGAAACTCAGACTCAGGTAGTGATTTACACTCTTCAGTTGTATCCTTTTTGAATAAGTTCCCAGCTTTGTGCGTATGACTGGAATTCATCTACCCAAAGTTCACCACGCGAAAGTTAAAAATATTTCTTGCGAATTTCAGAGAAGATAATAAGCCGCCAGCCATCGACGACGGAGTACCTACCGGGCATGCTGCACACGGCCAGCCCGGCCGGCCTGCTGCCCGCCTTCTCGTCGTGGAGCGTGGTGTGCCTGGGCGCGTCTTCGCTGTACTCGCACAGCCTGGGCCTGCCCGAGCACCTGCAGCCGGGCTTCCTGCCGCACACCAACTACCTCCTGCCGTGGGACTGTGCTGTTCGGTAAGTCGATGTGCCTGGGCGCGTCTTCGCTGTACTCGCACAGCCTGGGCCTGCCCGAGCACCTGCAGCCGGGCTTCCTGCCGCACACCAACTACCTCCTGCCGTGGGACTGTGCTGTTCGGTAAGTCGATGTGCCTGGGCGCGTCTTCGCTGTACTCGCACAGCCTGGGCCTGCCCGAGCACCTGCAGCCGGGCTTCCTGCCGCACACCAACTACCTCCTGCCGTGGGACTGTGCTGTTCGGTAAGTCGATGTGCCTGGGCGCGTCTTCGCTGTACTCGCACAGCCTGGGCCTGCCCGAGCACCTGCAGCCGGGCTTCCTGCCGCACACCAACTACCTCCTGCCGTGGGACTGTGCTGTTCGGTAAGTCGATGTGCCTGGGCGCGTCCTCGCTGTACTCGCACAGCCTGGGCCTGCCCGAGCACCTGCAGCCGGGCTTCCTGCCGCACACCAACTACCTCCTGCCGTGGGACTGTGCTGTTCGGTATGGGAGGAAATGTATATAACTTTTAAAAAAGTGGTCCAAGTTTCGAACCCTGTGGAACGCCCATCGAAACCACGTATTCCACTGACTGTGTGTTGTTAATATCAACCATTTCAATATTGCACTATCAAATATGAAGTTGAAAGTCAGAAGCCTCGTTCATACTTATTCTGTAATAGTTTCATTATTTTGCTAATGTGTCATGGTGTACGCAATCAAAAGCCTTGTATAGATCTCAATGCGTCAAACAATGCGTACTGATTTGTAACACACACAAATGTTGTTTTCCAGCATGGAGTCAGTGTCGGCGTGGCGCGTGGCGGCGGCGGCCCGAGGGCGCGGCAAGCCGCAGATGCACCATCACCTCACCGTCAAGATCTTCATCGGCTTCGAGTACGAGTGCCCGCGCGGACATAGGTAGCGACCATATTCCATACAATTATATCACTGCTACATAGTAACTATTGTCCCATCTGTGCCTTTGGAGAAAGTAAACCCGGTTTTATTCTCTATTTCTAGGTTCATGATGTCATCTCCGGATACGGTGGTGAATGGTGGAGGCGGTGGGTGCGGGCGAGAGGCAGGAGCGGCAGGCGCTCGCCTGGCGGCCAGTGACATGCCGCTGCACGCGCCCTGCCTGTGTCGCGCACAGCCGGCCCTTAGCGCGCAGCTCATGCGGGTGCACGTCGTCACGCCCAAGGCGTCCGTGCACGTCACGCTCGACCCTAAGGTAACGTACAGTGACATGCCGCTGCACGTGCCACACAGAGGATAGTGGTAGGACGTGTAAATAGTCCGACCACTGGTGTGCCTGCACACAGAGCGCACAAGAACCTGTGACCTGAAGTTTGGTTGTAATAGAAAGAAAATACACATGTGACCGCTTCTATGAAAGAAAACGCAAGAGAACCGGCACTGACCTGAGTTCCACCTCGTGAGGATTCAGCTGCAGACAGGCGTGGTTCCTGGCACGTGCTGGTGGGTAGGTAGGTGTTGACCGGCCGGTGACTTTCTTGAGTTAGTCGTTTTCTTCCGATACACTTCACTTATACTGACTTGAGAATGTGGCCAAAGGAACTTATAGAATTACACAGAAAAAGAAACGAGGAGTTGAAGTACTCAACTTCCGTTCGGAGCGGCGGCGGGTTGACAAGTAAAAATGCGGGGGAGATCGTCCGCCGTGAAGCTTGAGAGTGTCGCTCGTAGGAACTTCAGTCTCAAATTATAGTTCGAAAAATCCGTGCACAGCGCCATCTATTGGCCTTCTTCAACACTAAGTGGTCAACAAATGAGCGCCAATACTCAAACATTATTCGTTCACAGAAGCGGTTTTTTTAAATTACAAAAATTGAAATACAATTAAATTATGTGGGAAATAATTAAGAAAGTACATAAGCGCTCCACCAGATAGTAATATATAATCTTTATTTCGAAGCATATTCCCGTTTCGCTTTCTAATTTTCTTCTGTTTTTTATGGCTGATAAATAATGGTTTTTTTTTGTCAACAGGTGCAACCAATGCTAGGAGGTCCAATGTTCATCCCCCAGCCGGTGGGCTCGCCCCCCATCAAGCTGTCTGCCTCCGCCTACTGGGTGCTGCGCCTTCCCTACATGTACAGCGACGAGAGGGGCGTCCTCCCCCGCCCCCGGCCCCCCGCACCCGTGGGGACACTCATCGCTCCCCTATTCGGCCTGCAGGATTGAAGCTGGGGACATACAGCTGACTTTGACTGCAGTAACCTTCGCGAAGGATCTCTTGTGACTTCGGGTTAGCAACATCGAGAGATGCTTTATAAGATGATTCGATTAGAGAACTATCATTACCATCATTGGCTAGTTCCGGTTAGAACCGAAGCCTTGGGACTGTTTTGTTCCTTCTACTATGGTCTGTCTTAGCTTCAAAGAAGCGACTGCTGTCTGACTCCCTAATTTCAAGATTAAGGCTGCGCCAAAGCTTCGTCGGAATATACGTCCTGAATTTGCATTTTTCCAATAATACTAATTGATTTTCCGTGCTAACTGTACCTAGAAAGTAGAGTTCCACACTCTGATGCAACGTGTTAGCTAATACTCTAGTACAGCATATCAATTAATTAGCCCACTACTGAACATAGGCCTCTCCCAATGTGCGCCATTTCTGCTGATATAATAACTACACACAAGTTATCTTGGTCTAAAATGCTCTTTATTCTTAATAGTATATACGAGCGCCATGCCCTCGTTTCTCTCACGACTTAGGCTTGACCCTATATACGCCGGAAACTTTGATCTCCATAGTCAACCAACAGCGCTGTTTTAAATGGCGTCTGAAGAAATTGTATAATTATTTTTAAATTTTGTATGTTGATATGTTAAATACACAATGAAATTAAATATGAAGTGTTTTATTTATATATGTTCCTATACTGTCCGCATGGTTCCATCATCATTCCACCAATTACATATATATCCATGATCTTGAGTTTAGCCAAATTCGCAGTTAGTCAGGTAAAGCGGGCCCCAGACTTAGCTGAAAGCTTCGGATTCAACTGGGATTAACGCTAAGATGAAGAAGGAAGATATATATATCCATGATTCCTGGAAATCCGTTGACAATTTATAGATCAGCAGTCGCTCTTGTAAAAGTTAAGATTAAATCAAGACAATCCCGTTGTATCCAAAGCTTATTTGGGGCCAAGGCTCTCCTTTATCTCCGGTATATATTCGGTTTACTTTGGCTTTTACAGGAGTGATTGCCATCTGGCCCTGGGTCAGACGGGGTGCGAGGGATATGTCGATGACAACCTCACCTCCGGCCTAGCACCACGACCCACAGTCGGCGTGCGGTTATAGTCGGTTCGAGTCCGACATAACCTCCCCTTCCGGCTTCGGCGGGGGAGGTATTCGAGGGGATTTCCGCACGAAATAAAAAGGCAAGCAAGCTAAAAGCTTCGGATGCGACTGGGATTAACGCTGAGATGATGAAGAAAAAGAATCCTGTTGCATCCAAAGCTTACATTTTTGGAGCTAAGATTCTCCTTTATCTCCGGTATATATTCGGTTTATTTTGGCTTTTACAGGAGCGATTGCCATCTGACCCCTACCTGTGTTTGTCACTGGGAATCCAGCCTGAGTAAATCTCGTGAATTCAAGAATTTGAGCGTAATTATGTATGATGTGAATGTTATTGAACGTTACTTAGTGCGAAGTCCTAAGTCCAACTCTTGAGTTGGGCACTTTGCACTACGCAGTAATTAGGGACATAAATAAAAAAAGTTATGTTATGTATTTTCGAGGTTTATTAAAGTACTGTATTATAAACACCTCTGCCTACCCCTTTAGGGATTTACAGGCATAAGTTTATTACAATGTAAGTACGTATTGTAAACTCAATAAAAAAGGTTTCTTTCTTTTAAAAATCAGAAATTAATTTGAAAAAATAAAGATTATTTACGTTGAATTAACTATAGGCTACAAAATAAATATCACAATAAACTATTCATTTGATACCCCGTTCAACATAAATGAACGCATAAAAAAGACTTCATTAATATTTCTCCCGTCCCTGAATTATTAAACTGGATGTCAACACAGTAATTTTCAATATTTATCGCTCCTATAATTTTAGCTATAAATAACAACTCATAAATATTAAATTGCATCGCATTAAATTTAAATGGACATGCGCGTTTTGACTCAAACAGCGTGCCATTAGCCGCCATCTTGCGCGCGCACGTCACTTTCCATTTTCAAACTTTAAAACTTAGAACAAAGTGGTCATTGTATTTCTAATACGTATTGAGATAATTTTATTTTGATTTAATAAGATTTTATGAAGTATAATTATATTTTTAATCTAAACATTTGAATTAAAAGTATTGTGATGTAGGCGTGGCTTATTTGAGTGAGAAACGTAGGGGTGGGGGAAGCGAGGGCTTCGTGCTTCGCGGCGCACTGTATGACAGTCAGTCGTGTGTGCGCCGCCGCCGCGCAAGTATCATAGCTCGGCACGCTGCTTGTCGTGGTACATTCTATCGAAACTTCTGAAAACTTTTAGCGGCACATATGCCGCTTCTACATCAGGTAAGTAATTAATTTCTATTTGTTCTGAAAATTATTTCAAATTGATTATGATATTTATAACTTACCAAGATGCTGAAATATTGACTGTCTGGCATTGCTAGTCATAACTCTAAGATCTTCTTTATAATGTATTTTCTGTGCCTAATGGATGAATTATGTAGATTTAGACAAATAGACTGATAGAATTTGAATTCAACCTTTGGTACTGCTTTTCTTCTACCCTCATGTACTCGGATTTAGAAAAGTGCTTACGGTGTTAACTTTATAATGGTATTCGGTCTACCCGCATTTATTTTTAACGTACATAATGAGAAATATGGTTTAATCAGGGTTAGCATTTTAGATTCCACAAACTTGTAACTTTCACGAATGGCAAAAACTTTAAAATAGTTTTACCTCCATTTGGAAAACTTCAGGAGTCGACGAATCCGGCAATATCTTAAACTTTTATGCTGTCGTCGTGAAATGATTTATTGCCCACCCTCAAAATAAGATTCTTAAAATGAAAATGTAAGATGTGAATAGATTAGTTTTGAGTATATTATAGCGTTTTGTATTGTGTAGGACAACAGCCGCGGAGGCGGCGGCTCTAGCGAGAATCGCCGTTCTATAGCAGAATTCCTGGGGCTGGACGCTACTCACCTTGGAGAATCGGCGACAGCGCCTACTGTGCACCATCGGAATAATGTAAGTGCTTTGATTTTTTTTGTCATTTTTTTTAAGTTTTGAAGGTACTTTTAACTAAAATTATTTTTTTTGTCTTAAACACGTGAGTTTTATGTACATACGCTCATGCCTATTTCTCTCAGGGGTAGACGGACAATAACCCGCCATTTTACTCTATTCTTACATACTTCACGAGCTTATTGTCATTAAAGCCCGCCAGTGTAGAGTACTACCGACTTAACCCGATTTGTAAAATTTTTCACGTTGAACTAGTTTTTTGTATTTTCTATGTCAACTACCTCCAACAATTCAAAATTTACCCAGAATTGCAACTGATTTCTCCAGACACGTAGCGTCTCCAGATCCATGTTGGGCGCCAATATTTTTCCAGAACCCATGTCGGGCGCCAATTATTTTTTATCACCAACCTTCTTGTATTCATACAGAGCCAAATGCGTATATCAAATTTTAAGTACAAAGCACAATGTACGTTTTATTATCCGTTCATAATGTACCGTACGACATCCGGTTTGATGCCAGTTAATGTTAGCTGAGATTGGTGCCAACAGCGGATCGTATTAATGGGCGCGCGGTGCCAAATAATGCAGGCTGGATCGCTTCGAGTAGTGCACTTAACTTTCATAGCGGTTGAAATCAACCCCTCGTGTCTTGAGTAGCCATCTAATCCTTTGAATGTCTCTTCTCGGGAGTCTAGTACTAATTTTGTACTTTGTCTATCTACCCACATTTTTTTACTAAACGGTATTGCAATAACTAGACCCTGCCGCGCGTGGTTTGGTTTGATTTAATTTATGAATGGTGGATCTGCAGTCCTCGGTCACCATAGTATGCCGTGCTATCCTCAAGGAATACCCAAAAGACGCGTACTGTACATAAATAAGATTACATTTTGTGACGTAAATATATAGGCCGATAACTATAGTTATCGATTTTGCTGTGAATACCTATTATATGCATTAAAAGATCTGAACTATTTTCAATTTGGTTATTTACGGAAATAGATGCTGAGTGGGCACTGTTCGCGTTACAGCAATGATTCACGGCTGTCGGGGACATGCTGGCTTAAAAGCAATTTACGTTTTCATACTCTTGGGTATTCTTTTATTGAAATGTTTCATAGAAGTGCCTACTAAATTGGCATGCTTCACATGCTTGCCGGTATTTCTATTAGTACGTAGTGTTGAAATCACTATCACGTATTACCCATTTCGTGGTACTTTTCTCGTGTAATGTAACTATTTTTGGGCATTTTTCAAACACGATTTTTTGTTGTAGGTAGGTAGGTACTCGTTACATTTTGTAACTTAAAATTGGGTATTTATTGGTAAATCAATAGTTATATTATTAAAAATCTTATTTATCTGGCAAAAGTACAGTATCGGCAATTGCAATTTCTCATTTTTTTTTGTTTTGAAGACTGATTCCTTAACACTACTATTTAAAACTTATAATTTCAATTCGCTATGGAAAAGCTTCTGTATTCCTATTTTAAGTTTTCATGAAATTTCAGGACCTTCACAACCACTTGATTCGATTGCATTTTCAATGTTTTCAGTTTTAAAAGTATATTCAATCACCCAGTTACTTGTCGGTAGTTGCCCAATAGCCAGTTTCCTATTAGCATAGTTTGTATAGTTTTGTACCTATATAGCCATTCTATTAATCTTTCATAAAGCCTACTCTCTTTTCACATACCTAATTCCATTTTTTCGAGCGATAAAGATAATTTAGAATACAATTACTAGAAATTTATACCATCAAATTGAGACAAGACAAAAATTTCTCACTAAGTTAAACCTATAAATCATTAATTTTCCATCTAGACAACTCTCATACAAACTTCTACAACAATCTAAATTGCTTTCCCAAGACTCCAACTCTTATTGCAAGTAAGTTAGCAATCTGCCTCTTGGCAATCGTCTGGAGCGTTTGTGTATTGGCATGCATCTGGCAATATAATATTATTTGTAGGCTCTGCCAAGGCTCAATGCGTTTAATTCGCCGCCCCGTGTCCGCGACCCGGAAAACTAGCTTGGATACATACACTGCTTTTCATGCTTGTTAACCTTCCGATAAGAATGTTATTGAATTTGTACAGAACCCAGACGTGGGTAATCTTTGGTTGTAGTTGCTAGATCTAGTAAATCAGTTTGGACCTTATATTATGGGATTTAAACTTGTTTTTTTTTTTAATATTTAGTCCGGTAAATGACTATACCACGCTAGATAGTAAAAACTAAGACAATCGTACACAAGTACAGGTATTTTTGTGATAGGGTTCAAACTTTGAAGTAGTAAAAGTGCAGTCAAAAACATCGCGAAAGCACCTACTTCACATGAATTATATTTTTTCTTTGACAATTTGGTGTCACAAAATAAGTTCTCGAATCGCGTAAGTTGTGTAGGTACTGCATAACGACATTTGCGTGTATACCTATAATTGTAACTAAAAGTGAAACTAAAAATAGTTCAGAGATAGGGCCTCTAAACTCCCGACTAATTAATTGATGTCCTTTCTAATCTTTTAACGGAAATCGATACATTTCGTTATTTTATGGAATCTTTAAGATCATCTTTAAATTGGTTGTCCCGAGTCCCGACTGAAGTATCTATCCGCGTTCGCATTTCCCGCGTTTTTTTAGATTTAAAGTTTTCGTAGAACTAAATTATTACACACCATTGAAACTACTGGAAATCTCTACCATATATGGGGTTTAAATGGGTTTTAAGAGATCGCCATTCGTAGTTTAATTTTCCACCCCTCCAGACGAAGTAGTAATAATTTAAAGAAATCGCCGGGTGAATGTCACCGGTTTAAATTTGATCCTTTATTGAAATAAAACCACTTTTTATGGATTCTATCCCGATATGTTATTATACTTTTAAACCGACGTTTCGTAAACCGTCAAAAGTGGTTTTATTTCAAGGAGTGACAGTTGCGTAAACTTTAAAAAAATATGGCTTTGATCCGTTAGTTTAAACTAGTGTTAAATTGTTGATTGCATTTTGTATTACAAACATTCAATAAATCTTGTACAAAATTACGAACTTAAGCCTTTTTGCCTGCTTCAATATGCTAAGGCAATTGTACCAGGGACCTTTTTACAAGAGCTTTACGACCGAAAAAAGTGCGAACTGTGTGATTATTCCGAATCTGACCCGAAATCTTGACCAGATTGCGGGTTAGGTTAGAAACAACTCTTCCTAACCTGACCCGACATCTAGTTCCTATCATAACCCGCATTACGCCGACGTCTGTTACTTTTAATAGCCGAAGTGCGGTAATTCCAACTTCTGTAGGTTAGAACTGTGACCCGAACGCACGTACCGAGCGAGCGAAGCGAGCGTGCCGTGGTAGCGGCCTGCGAAGTGCCAGATCGGGTTATGATAGGAACGAGACCGTCGCGGGTCAGGTTAGGAAGAGGGTTACGTTGGGAACAAATTTTTCAAGTTTCTAACCTAACCCGCGACCGGGTCAAGTTTTAAGGAAGTTTCCACAGGGTTGTCTGTAAGAGTGACGCCCATGGTATTGCACACGTTCATAGGCCACGGTAACCACTTTTCATCGGGTGGTCCATGTGCCCGTTTGCCGCTTAAGTGGCATATTGCTTGGGCCATATTATTTAGGGCTAGCGCTCATAAGCGCAGTTCGCGTTTCTTGGATGTATTTTGAAAATGGCACGGGGTGCTACGGCGGTGGATGGCTCAAATTGCCAAGTATAGCTTATTACAAAACAATCTACGCGCGCCAGGGTCTTTGCGAATCGTCCTATACGCACTCTACACCTGTACCCGTTCATTTCATTAATATCTCCATGTATTTGATATTCATCGTTCATCCAGGACTGTGGGAGTGACGAGTGGCGCTGGGAGGAGCCAGGCAGCCCGGAGGTCGCGCAGACACCGCGCGCGCTCGTGCCTTCCAACTGCTTCCCTCCGAGGCACCCCAATGCTTTCACTAGCTTCAGGTAAGTTTTTGAAAATGTTTTTTCATCTTCGAGTCAATTATTTTATTGCAAATTTCCTCCAACTTAACTTAACCTACCAGACAACCAACAGGCATATATATTTATCCTACAAAGTTTTAATAAAGACAATATTTTATGATTTAACATACCTTCAACAATTCAAACACCTGCTTTTAAACAGCGGTCCTAACTCTTGTTACTTTATCCATTTTTAACAAGGCTGGCGACTTGAAAGCATAATTTTTCTTCTCGACACTTTATCTCGCCATTACTTCTAATTATAAAGTTGTGCGTGCATTACCGCGGCCCGGGGGCGCGAAGGTAGTATCACGTAAAATGTTCGCATAAGTAGTTGTCCGTGTATTCTAATTTGAACCACTGATTTAATTCGTAAGCTAGATGCCGCAAGTGTACCTTCAGATGTTGTATAAATTTATTGTTTTTGTGCCAAAAATCTGGGTACCGTATCCATGCTAATATTATAAATGCGAAAGTAACTCATCCGTCTGTTAAGCTGTCCCGCCAAAACCACTGAACCGATTTTGATGAAATTTGGTATAGAGGTAGATAAGACGTTGAGAAAGGGCATAAGCTATGTTTGATCGCGACCACGTGCCCGGAGCCGCGAGCAAAAGAGCTAGTATTACATGTAAAATTGATGATGAAAACCTAATTTAACACTCGTAGCACTACTACGCCGTTTAATTTGTCAATTAAAGAGTCATTTGACTACTTCCGATAGTTCTGAAGTTGCTAAATAAATCAAAGTATCATTTAAACTCCATGAAATAACGTTATTTCTCGTAGCACCTCTACGCCGTAGCAGATCTGCGTAGTTTGTAGTAATTCTCGATACGCAGACCTATTGCCTACTCGTGACGCCAAATCAATGGCACTGTCGAGATACTGCTCACTTCCACTTGATAATTTTTGTGTATCTACTTATTAAGGTCGAATGTAGACTAAAGAAGGAACGCGAAAAGACGCGGAAAATCTTGTGTACTGCACACGTTTGCTGACATACTGAGATGGAAATCTTGCGGCATCTAGTCTTTCTAAACCTGTGGCTCACATTAGCAATTAGTACGAAGAATGTTTGTTGCAGCGAGAGTGCGCAGCCGGGCGCGCTGTGGGCCGAGGAGTCCACCTCGGGCAGAGGGATTACCGACCTTGTTAATTCCTTAGTAAGTACTTGTTTTGCTCGTACTTGACCGTTTCTAAAGTTTGTTATACAGTTTTTAGAAGATTATCTGCTTTAGTGAATGCCTTGTTGAACGTGACCGATGAAGACGCTTGATCGTGAGGTTCTAGGTTTGGTTCCTGGGCCAGAAGTTATTGAATTATGTGTTAGCCTGACACTCAAGCTGGAAACGACGTTAGTAAACTCGTATTGTATTATTTGCGATCATTTATTGCTTGATGCAAATTAAAATTGTTTAGTTAGGTGAGTTGCGACTTATTACTTAATAAAAATTCTACAAATTAATACGATGTTGTTAAATACCATTTGCTGTGGTCGGTTTCTTCTTGGAACTGAAATATTGATCACTATGTACTCTACAGCTCTGATGGCGGCATGTTACTTATATAATTACCGGACCTCGATTCTACTAAAGCAAAACCAGTCGTACCTACCACATCCACTGCAAAAAGTTGCATTAAAGTTTATTAAAGCAATGCGATTGAAGTCCAAAATTAAATTGCCTTTTTTAAGAAATAGGGAGGTAAACGAGCCTTATGGTAAGCGATCACCGCCCCCCATGGACACCTGCAACTTGCGGAGTAAATAAAAGTCCCCTTTAGTCCAATTCGTGTTTTGGTCGAATTGACAAATTCTTCAAATTCAAATTCTATCCTGTTTCTGGATGGTTATTAAAAAATAACCACGAACGCCTAATGCCTAACCGTTAAAAAGTCCTTTGGACTAAACGCGACTAAACTAAAACATTTCATGAACATTTTGGGACTTTGGGTTTTGCTTTTAGTACAATCGGAAGGTCTGGTTGATTAACTAGTAGAGTTCCTACGTATCCAGGGAGTACATACAACGGGTGTGTTTCAGAAGGCCCTGGCGCTACCCCCGGCGCGGGCGGCCGGCGCGGCCAGCGTGCGGAGCCGCGACGACGCGCAGTGGGGCGGGGAGCGCCGCGCCTCGCTCGACCGCGCCGCGCTCATCCCGCGCCGCGCCTCGTTCTGTGAGTCGCCTTGTCCTACACTAGCCTATCTACTTCTCCGTTCTCCTTCCTCCTCGTTCATCCCCCGGTAAAAATCGAAAAATCTGATAATTCTCATTATTCCGAACCTGACACGAATACTTGACCCGGTGGCGGGTTAGGTTAGAAGCTTGAAAAAAAATGTGATATTTGTTCTGCACGTAACCCTCTCCCTAACCTGACCCGACATCTCATTCCTATCATAACCCGAATCGCGCAGATTTGTTACTTTTAACAGTCGAAGTGCGGTAATTCCAACTTCTGTAGGGTAGGTTAAGTTAGAACTGTGACCCGGCGAAGTGCCAGATCGAGGTTATGATGGGAACGAGACGTCGGATCAGGTTAGGAAGAGGGTTACGTTCGGAACATATTTTTCAAGTTTTTATCCTAACCCGCGACAGTCAAATTTTCAGGCCAGGTTCGAAATAAACGGATTATTCTGAACCTGACTCGAAACATCTCGTTCCTATCATAACCCGAATTGCGCAGATTGTTACTTTTAATAACCGAAGTGCGGTAATTCCAACTTCTGTAGGTTAGAACTGTGACCACAACGCACAAGCCGAGCGCCAGATAAGTGCCAGATCTAACCTAAGTAACCTAAGTTTAACCCCATGTGGCTGGCTGCTGCTGTGTTATGAGAGGTGAAAGCTCGAGATCTGTTCGGGATTATTGCAAAGATTCTATCCTATCTAAAATACGCATACGGTGCAGAATACACCTCTAGAACCAAGCGATTCGGTGAATCATTCTTATGGCACACCATTAAGACTTGGAACTCCCTGCCAGCTCACGTGTTTCCTTCTTTCTACAGTCCCGGGTCCTTTAAGCGGGGCGTTAAAAGGTATCTGATGAGGCCTTCAAGCCGAGTGCCCCATTAACATATGTTTATGATGGTGACCCTTTTTTGCAAAATTTTTTAAGTCTTGATAAATTCGATTTGGTGAAATAGCGATCATGGCACGCATTCGGGATTTCTGGTGTCTGGCACAAATAAAATAAAAAAAATTAGGAGCGCAAACAATGAAGTTTTAATTCTCGTAGCAATGCTACGCCGTAGCTAGTTCACTTATTTGCCAAATTATCTACCTATAATTCTTATTCAATTCCAATTCATTTTAAATGCATATTATTGATATAGTTTTCTTTTATGGCTAAAACAAAATAAAATATTGAAAATGGTTTCGGCATTAACATTTATAGTTTTCGTATGCAGGTGGTGTGGTATCAAGCGGTCGCAATGGGGGCGAAGTCCTACGCTGGGGCGGCAAGTTGCCCCCGCGCTGCTCAGACCCTAGCGGGGGCTTCTCCGCCAAGGTATTCCTGGGGGGGCTTCCCTGGGACATCACTGAACATGCACTCATGCATACCCTTAAACACTTTCAGCCAGTTCGGTGAGTTTTAATGATTATGTTGACGTGATCTGTGTATGTAGGTTTTTAGGGTTTCCATGGCAGACATTCGGGAATTACCAATTATCATAATTGAGAAGCTGGGAAACAAAACAGAATAATGAGATACTAATACAATTGATATACAAAGATGTCGATCAAAACGGATTACAAGAATTTTTTTGTTGCGTCATTATTTGTGGCTTATGAACCTTGGAGGCTATTCTCATGCCTCATCTTCAATTAAATCGAATGCTATTGGTTATGGAAGACTTCTGGAATAGACTAATCCATCTTAATTGGAGGTTGTCTGTGACTCGCAATAAAATTAAATGCCATTGGTTAAATGCAGATTGCCTCCTCTCATCTTACGCAATATTTTTCGAATATTTATTAAAGTTTAACATCATCGTGCTATCTCGGTTATATAAAACGTTTAATTTTGCATTTTTTATTGGACGTTTTTCTACTGTTCTGGGACATGGACATTTCGGGACATTGTCATTCTGAGACTTGGACATTATGGGACTTACACATTCTGAATGTGAACGTCCTATCGGTGTTAGTAGGATCCTATACCAAATGGTTTGTTGTAGCGTGGAGTGGCCGGGCCGCGAGTGCGGCGGGGGCGCGGGCGGGGGCGGCGCGCCGCGCGGCTACGCGTACGTGACGTTCGAGAGCGAGCGGCGCGTGCGCGCGCTGCTGGCCGCCTCGCGCCGCGACGGGCACGACTGGTTCTACCGCGTCGGCAGCCGCAAGATGCGCAGCAAGGAGGTACGCCGACTCACTTGTACTACTTTACAACCTTTATAAACTAGTAGATGGGTACTTAAGGTATCTCGAGTAAGTATTACTCTTTAATCTTGACTGTGGTAATAATCAGCGTACTTTACTATTTTCACTTTTGATATTCATTCCATGGGCTTAAGTAGGAGTGAACTTACCAGCTGGATCATTTTCTGGGAATCGGTGAACTCGACTGAAGAAAGTTAATATTTTCAATCTCACTTCTACTCGTAGCGGTGGAAATGCAGCCTCGAACAGAGTGGACCGGAGTTTACTATGCGTGAGATTGTACATTTGCCGTTAGGAATTACTGTTAACGATCACAATGTCAGTTTATTTCTGTGTTGACTGATTTCGAACCAACTTCTATTACGAGAAATCGGCCCTCTGATAAAACCTTGTGTAGGATAAGCGATTCCTACCTATACAGTCGTTTTAATGTAATAGTTTATGGAGATGGTTGTGGTGCAGGTGCAGGTGATCCCGTGGGCGCTGGCGGACTCGAACTGGGTGCTGGGCGGCTCGGCGCGGCTGGAGCCGGCGCGCACGGTGTTCGTGGGCGCGCTGCACGGCATGCTCAGCGCCTCCGCGCTCGCCACCATCATGAACGACCTGTTCTCCGGCGTCGTGTATGCCGGTACCCGACACGAGCCGCAACCAGCTGGACGTTTTGAGACTAATGTAATTGTTAGTCCCAAAATGTCCAGTTTGGAGAGTGAAATGTCCATTTAAAATTGTTGGATTGCTAAATTGATTGAATATAACGTTAATTTCTCGTTAATTAACTAAATAACTATTAATTTTGTTCCAGTGCTAAAATGTTGAGATGAAAAGGTCTCAAAAATATTATTTTTATTATTGAATCAAATATTTAACATCCTTTACGTATATTTTACATCTTAGGTATTTCGATATCATTTTCTTTTAGACTTATCCTGTGTTCTGCGATTGACTTATAATTTTGTGCATCAATCTTGATAACAATTTTTATTACTTTCATGAAGTCATTGTACGCGTTGAAATTATGAGCGAGAAATCGTAAGTTTGGCTCAATAGGAAACTTATATTGTTTAAAATATTTGCAGGTATTGACACTGACAAGTACAAGTACCCAATCGGTTCCGGCCGTGTAACGTTCAACAACGTCCGCTCGTACGTGCGTGCGATTTCTGCCGCATACGTTGAAATACATACGGATAAATTCACCAAAAAGGTACTTGGAATTTCCAATATTATACATTATTTAGTCTCGCATGTCAACCTCTAACAATACCTACATTAAAAATTTAAGTCCCAAAATGTCCAACATAAAAAAATTCAGTATGTATAATGTCCACTTATATGAATATTTTTTATGTAGGTGCAAGTGAACCCTTACCTGGAGGACTCGATGTGTTCAGTATGTAACCTGCAGCAGGGGCCCTACTTTTGCCGCGAGCCGACATGCTTTGGGTATGTAATATAATATTGATCCATTTTGGTAAAATTCGATTCATTACATTTTTAAGATTTCATTTACTTATGCTAGATACCTGGTGCCAAGTTGGCTGTGCAATTTTAAAACCTAGTAAAAGGAGGAAAAGGCAGTTTTTTATCGATTTTGGGTGCTAGGTTTTATAACCTTCACTATCTTGTCTCTGGACCTTTTTTGATGGTTGCGAAAAAGCAGGTGACGAGTTTTAAAATTGCATTACGCAAATCAATCGCGACCCAACGATCGCATACTTCGGGACACGTATCTTGGACTTGAGTTGAGACAAACTAAGCTCTGGCGCGCGAATAGTGTTGTATTACTTATGCATGGTGAATTTGAGTTCGTCCACGGCAATTAGCATCCCGTGCTAGTCTAAAGACTTCCAAGAAACGTGTACTGCGCGTCATCATCCAATTCTGAATGCATCTGAGACTCTGCTGCCCTCGGAACTTAGGGTACGCCTACCGGCTCTTCCTCTTACATTTAGCACGATCTTGGGCGTCCATGGTAGTAAGACTATTTGCACACATGTCGCCCTCCACGACATCAAGTCGTGTACTTATAGAGCACATGTCAGGTTCAAGATGAACCCCGAGCAATAGTAATGTTGCTTGTGAAGAAATAAGCGCCGGACTGTCATTGTGGAGCTCCAAAGCAAACAACAATGCATATAGCAGAGGAGTGTCCATTCCGTCGTTTCCCTGGAGGAATGCGTGATCTTCATAACCTCATACCGGCTACAAGCTTCGCAAACTGGACGTCGACATAATGAGGACTTGAGTAGGAGCCATACGAAAATATTTTTTTCTTATACTGGACACGTCAATTTGACTTCGCCTCGCCTGATGTTAAGCTAAAGGCAAAGTCTCGGAAAGGGGGTCACCATCATAAACATTTACCATGTTAACAGTGGTGGCACTCAGCTTGATGGCCTCATTAGATGCCTTTACACGCCCCGCTTAAAGGACCCGGGACTGTAGGAAGAAGGGAACACGTGAGCTGGCAGGGGGTTCCAGGTCTTAATGGTGCGGCATAGGAATGAGTAATTGAAAAGCTTGGTTCTATCTGGTATACTCTGCACCGTAAATGATGATGTTGGTTGTTGCAGCTACTTCTGCCGCTCGTGCTGGTCGTGGCAGCACGGAGCGGGCGCAGGCGCCGGGCCGGGTGCGCACGCGCCGCTGACGCGCACCTCGGCGCGCCACGAGGCTCCCTCCGACGGCGAGCACCACGCCAACATGTTCAACGGCATGTTCGCGCTGCCCAACGACGGTATGGATACACATGTAGCAAACGAGCACAATCTGATAGAAAGTGGTTACTGTGGTTTAAGGATGTTTGCAACACCAAAGGCATTACATCGTGCTGCCGGTCTTGAAGAAACCTAATTCTTGAAGAACCCCATATTGTAGTCCCTTGGTAAAATCAAAGCAGAGTTCACTTCATACTTTTCTTTCTTTTTACCCGATTCGAGAAGGGTAATGTTTTTCGAGACTTATTTTATTTGCTTTTACATTTGTATTTTTTACTTTAGTCGGGTTTTTTGTATTCTAAATAATTTCGTTTATTCACGATATTCTGTTGGTTTTAGGATGTAATTTAAGCGTCGTCAAAATGGCTTTCGCTAGCAATACAGTAATCGATCGCAAAAACGGCTAACAAACCCTATTAGTGACTTGACACGTTGTTCAGAACACCATTTCTTAATATTACTCATAAGCATCCATTACACGTCAAGTTTTTCTGTCGGTTTAACCACAGTCAAGGCCGTAATAACGAATAACCTTTCATCTAATGCGGCTACTGGTGGTTGCATGAATTATTTTTGTTCTAACCATAATTCAATCTTAATTCACGACTGATCGCATAACGCTTGCATGAACGTGTAATTGCCGCCTTACAACCCTCAATAATGTATTTCAAAAATGTCTATTCTAAATATAGTTTTGTCAACAGGTACCCCGTCCCCTGCGACAAGCGGTACGAGCGGAACGAGCGGCAGCTCCGACACGTGCGACGTGCCCGATACGAGCCAGACAACATGGCTGCACTAGTACCCAGTACTGCACCACATGGCCACATTGCTCTAACCGCTTAAGCTGTAAGATTTCAAACCGCTTAAGCGGTTAGGTCAATATGTAACCAGTGCATAAGCCAAGACCACCTCGGCTTTATAAGTACCGGTACTAATGCCTCAGTTGTCGACCCGCTATTAAGTTCGGCGCTTCGCCAACATGCTTCCATCGACTTAGTTTAACCAGACCGTGTGAGTTAGACTCCTTTTAGACACTCGTTAACAAAAATTTAAGACTAAAAATACTAATCAAACTATTACACTTTTGGACATGTTATCTATATAACAATACTATTTTTTATTGAAAGTTTTATACGAAAGTTAAAATGTATAAATTCATTTTGTTGAATTTCAATGTCTGAATACTCACATGGTCAATTTAATTGATCATGATTGATTTATAATTTGTTTAAATAATTACTTAATCAGAATTTGGAATATTGTGATTTTTGTTTTATAAGTTTTTTTTTAAAATCGGTAAATACTATTTATTTTTTTATTGTAAAAAATGATTTTGTATTTAAACTTCAGTTCTTTTGAGTATCCTTAAATCAGTTTTAGTACGAAGTATTTGTTATTGTAATACGCTATCGGCGTAGAGATGTTCCTTAGACAATTTTACATATGTGCCTATTAGATTTAGGTGATTTTAATCGATTTTAATGTGCCTCTTATACTTGCCACCTAGGCCTGCGAGCTATCGTTTTAACATTTTAAACGGCTTTTAAATTGTTTGATTTTAATATTTTAATGTTCATAATCAAAACTTATGAAATGTTGATTTTATCATAAATCGCTTGTTTGATTTCGAAGTATACAAATATACTATTATACGAAAAATCGAGTTTTATTTTG
This sequence comes from Eilema sororculum, assembly GCA_914829495.1. Taxonomy (NCBI): domain Eukaryota; kingdom Metazoa; phylum Arthropoda; class Insecta; order Lepidoptera; family Erebidae; genus Eilema; species Eilema sororculum. Next base: position 20,704,417 of record OU618545.1, on the reverse strand, counting down.
TATGTGTTCTGAGATTGCAGTTACCGAAATGTCCACAGCTGGGCATTCTTATATACATTAAAAATATCAACTACTGGTATCTACCTGTGGACATTTCTTAATTGGTGCAGTTGGTAAAATGTCCACGGTAGTATTTAGTACAATTGGTGGATAGACATCTAGAATTGCAGTACTCCCGGGTTTGCTGGAAGAGAACTCAACTGTGTGAGTCCATACATTTACATACATTTACATTTTTAGGGTTCCCGTACCCAAAGGGTACCCCCGCTGGTACCTAAGGGCCGGCGCCCACTGCCGGCACGGCATGGCAAAGGATGCCGCGGCCGGCTGTGGCATGCCGCGGTATGCCACGGCCAAGCCCCGCTATCTACTCTAGCATCAGGAGGAATTAAATAAATATTGTGTGATTCTCCGTAGCACGACCACGGATGATTATCTTAATTTTCATGTGGTACAAATTCATGAAAAAAAGTGTACTTTATTGTACTATAGAATAAAATATATGTACTCTGATATTTTCGCTGATATAACGTATGTGCCCTGTAGTACCTTTCTGGCACGACCACTACACATTTTAGGTATTTTTAACAACTTGAAGGTGAAAAATACTATAAATGAAATTGTACTTAATTGTACTCAATTTTACAGACAATTTTGAGCGGTGGTTTACCTGTTTCAAAGCGTTTTACTTTTTAAGTCACAATGTTACGCCATTACTATTAATTCTAAGTAGTCAAAAGTAAATAAAATTACGTTTAGTATTTATATTACGTTTTATTTTAAAATAATATTCATTGGACGTAGAATAGTACATAGGAAAGTAGGTAAAGCCTTTTATATAGAAGAAAAGTATGCATCTCGCTTTGCAATTTTAACCTTTTATTAGTATTTATATAAACATATATATACATGTATGCTTAAATCTTTAAAACTACGCAACGGATTTTGATGCGGTTTTTTTAATACCTATATAGAGTAATTCAAGAGGAAAGTTTATATGTATAATACATGCTTAATATAGTAAAGGGTGCAACGGGAACTGCGTGTTTTTGTCGATAATAACTTCAGTAAAACCAGTAATATCAAGAAATATCATTAGTTAATAGGTGGGTAGTTAGAAAAAAAAATAGTAACACGGCTAAGTAATGCCACCGCAGGATACAGATGGCCCTGTCCTTAATATACAATATATTCTCTTTGTTTTTAAATGATATCTTACTTCGGCATATAATATTATATACCTACTAGTTGACCCGGCGAACTTCGTACCGCCAATTTAATTCCGTCCGCGTGGCGTCAGTCAGATCCCGTTCCCGTTGCACCCTTTACTATATTAAGCTTGTATTATACATAATATAAACCTTCCTCTTGAAATCCATACTAATATTATGAATGCGAAAGTAACTCTGTCTGTCTGTCTGTCTTTCTGTTTGTCTGTCTATATGTTACGCTTTCACGCCTAAACCACTAAACCGATTTTGATGAAATTTGGTATAAGAGTAGTTTATACCTTGAGGAAGGACATAGGCTATGTTTGGTCGCGATAACCGACATCCACGCGGGCGGAGCCGCGGGCAAAAGCTAGTACTCTATATATTAAAAAAACCGCATCAAAATCCGTTGCGTAGTTTTAAAGATTTCAGCATACATGTATTATATAAATACTAATAAAAGGTTAAAATTGCAAAGCGAGATGCATACTTTTCTTCTATTTAAAGACTTTACCTACTGTCCTATGTACTATTCTACGTCCAATGAATATTATTTTAAAATAAAACGTAATATAAATACTAAAGGCAATTTTATTTACTTTTGACTACTTGGAATTAATAGTAATGGCGTAACATTGTGACTTAAAAAGTAAAACGCTTTGAAACAGGTAAACCACCGCTCAAAATTGTTTGTAAAATTGAGTACAATTAAGTACAATTTCATTTATAGTATCTTTCACCTTCAAGTTGTTAAAAATACCTAAAATGTGTAGTGGTCGTGCCAGAAAGGTACTACAGGGCACATACGTTATATCAGCGAAAATATCAGAGTACATATATTTTATTCTATAGTACAATAAAGTACACTTTTTTTCATGAATTTGTACTACATGAAAATTAAGATAATCATCCGTGGTCGTGCTACGGAGAATCACACGCGGTTCTGACATCAGGATGGCGGGTGTACAGTCAGCATCAGAAAAATGTTGACGAGTAGAGTACTCAAAATTATCTTAAAACCAAAATTTCAATATTATATTGATAATTAGAGTACTCAAAAAGTTGTAAACATCCAGAGTAGTCAAACTATCTTAACAATCGGTCTTCCAGAAACATGTAAGTAATCAGAGTGTTCATTTTCATATACACAATCACGCTACGCAATGGTATCTAATCAAACAAAGTGTTCAAAATATCTGGACAATGTCATTTAATCGCATTTTGCATCCCTTTTTTACTTATGTAGCCATCCTTTACACATGATGATGGGATGATGTGAGATAGGTGTATAAGTTAGAACAGGATAGAAAATTTGTCAAATTAATGACAATTTCTTTTGTATTTTTTATAGTTGCCAGTTGCTTAAGCCATAAACTATCCCCTTTCAGTGGTGAGAAAAGAGTATGAATACGTAAGAAATAAATACTCGTATGATGTGTAAATTACTTGAAACCTACATAAGTAGATATAAGTCCACGCGGACTAAGTCGCAGGCACAGCTAGTATTAATATAAATCATAGTATGGAATAGGGTTTCGTATTTCTAAATTTTTCTGTCTATTGAATAATTATTAAAAATAAAAAACACGACTGCTACTGAAAAGACCGAAATAAGTTTGATAGCAGGCGGAACCCATTGATTATCATTGGATTTATGAATTACAAATGGGTACCTCCGCCTGCTTTTTTTGGTCTTTTTTATGTATTTTTTTTGTATTTTATACTTTATTTAATTAAAAAAAATAACAAAATCCATTAGATATAGCACCAAAAATTCACGGTGTAGTATCTATTTATATTTCATACACTCATATATACCTTTATTTGTGACCACTTTCATCGAAATCTTTTCAGCCTTAAGGTCTCTATTCGGGTAAAAAGTAAAAATAAAATAGGTTTACTTTAATAACTATTTCAGAGAGAAAGAAAAAGAGAAAGAAGGCGAAAATTGCGGTTTATGACTTCTATTATAAATAAAATTATAATCTATTATAAAAAAAACACTATTATAATATGTTTGTACAGTAATTTTGTATCTAACTGTACCTATTTTCAAAGAGTAGACATTTTGCGTCTATGTCATGTCGATGTAGTCATAATGCGTATTAGAGAATACGAGAAGTGGATTTTTGAATACATAGGTGTATCTTGCGTTGCAGGACCCTTTATTTTTTACGTAAGTATTCATACTCTTTTCTCGCCAATTCAAGTGGATAGTTTATGGCTTAAGCAACTGGCAACTATAAAAAATGCAAAAGAAATTGTCATTAATTTGACACATTTTCTATCCTTTTCTAACTTATACATCTATCTCACATTATCCCATCATCATGTGTAAAGGATGGCTACATAAGTAAAAAAGGGATGCAAAATGCGATTAAATGACATTGTCCAGATATTTTGAACACTTTGTTTGATTAGATACCATTGAGTAGCGTGATTGTGTACATGAAAATGAACACTCTGCTTACTTACATGTTTCTGGAAGACCGATTGTTAAGATAGTTTGACTACTCTGGATGCTTACAACTTTTTGAGTACTCTAATTATCAATATAATATTGAAATTTTGGTTTTAAGATTATTTTGAGTACTCTACTCGTCAACATTTTTCTGATGCTGACTGTACCTAATATTCCAAATATCATTGTAGGGACGTAGGTACACAGATTTTCAAGAGAGTTACGTAAAAGTACACAGAAGGTACCAAATAACTGCAATATATTTAGGACAATCTGAGAAATACACCCGCCATCCTGATATACATAAAAAAATGTGTGAAGTATGTTTATAGGCATTCTAGAACCAATAACACAAGCTAGTTATGCTATGCTTACTTTGGGTCTAAATAGTGTTGTTTAGATTGTCCTACAACCGATAATATTTATTTATTTCATTTCTCCTGATGCTAGAGTAGATAGCGGGGCTTTGCTGTAGCATACCGCAGCATGCCACAGCCCGCCGCGGCATCCTTTGCCATGCCGTGCCGGCAGTGGGCGCCGGCCCTAAGGTGATGCCTTCGCCTGTTTCGAAATAAGTGAAGACCGCCATTAAGTTTTTTCAATGTTTATATTTCAGTATAATATGGGGAGTACAGTCGACAAAGGAGATAAGGTTCCACTTTTTCATATAAAGTTGTATGTCAAGGTGGAACCATATCTCCTTTGTTGACCGTACATAGATAAAATGTTTTTAGGAAAATTTTATTCACATAGTGCATTGAAAAACGACGTATGACACACGTGTATAATGTAATTGCACCTCACCAAATTTACACAATTGTAATATTGTGTACAAAATAAAATTCGTCAAATTGGCTGAACCAAACGAGATAATGTTCACAAGACCATATTTATGTAGAGGATACAATTAGTGATACCATAACAATAAATAACGAACAGCTCCATGTTTTTTATACAATATTTATTGTAATTTAAACATTTATTGTATAAAGTTCTTATTACACCTGTACTGTACAACATCTTAGCCTCGCTCAGAGTAATAAAATCCACACTTAAATCTTCGCTTCAATAGATGTACTTAGTCGGCGTCAAAAATAGATTCATATTTTCAGTTTTCACCTTTTTCCTGCTAATTATATACAGACTCCATTTTCCCCTAGGGGGTAGTCGGACATATCAGTCCGTTATCAGTTTCTACCTTTACACACTACACTGTAGCTTCCACTGCAAGTAAAAACTGAAAATGTCTACTTTTGACGCTAAATAACTAAGATTCTTAGTGACTTAATCAAAACTCATGCTCATGTCGGAGTTATTTGTGGCATCAGCATTCGGCGTGCCTGGCGCTGCGATCGCTGGTATACTGAGGTTCACGGTAGGAAACGGGAATTGAGGAATCTCTTCGTCTGAAACAATGATTTGAGCATATGAATTGAAACTCTCATTGCGCAATACGCTATGCTAATGAGTATGTAATATTTTGTCTAACGAAAGTTGAACCCTGCCATTTTTTAATTTGTAACACTGCTTATTGGGTTAGTGGAACATTGTGATTTTGATACTAGAAATTCTACGTGATAATCATCTCAAATATTAGTGATTGATATATGAATCACATAAAATAATCTTGCAGTTCCGATAATTCGGATATGAATGTTGAGTATTTGAAGCCTGGGTTTCATTACAGTGAATAATTATATTTTCATAAATGCTAAATGTAAATAATACCAAATAAACCCCTATAGTATCTGATAATAAAAAGTGGTTTTATTTTAATTCGGGTATTTAACTTATCATGGTCACTAACTATTAGTGATATTGGGATATATATATACCATGTATTGTAATAGCGAAAAGTCAAAACAAAACATGGTAAATATACCGATATCTCGATAGAAATGTTTTAAATTATTTTACCATCAGAATGCTACATTATCTCGCAGTAACATAAGATACATTATATCCCAATATTCTCACGGGATGACTTCCAAGCATGCGTAGTCAGGGGCAATAGCTAGTATATTTAATTAAGAAATTAAAACCTTTTTTTATCCGACTGCGCGACGCAAAGGAGGGTAATGTGTTTATCAGTCTATGTATGTATGTATGTTTGTTTCTATGTGGCGTTCTAAAGACCAAATGCATAGGCCGATTTTGATAATTCTTACGTCAATCGATTCGTCTTAACCTTGCGAGTGTCACTAAAGACATGACAGTAGTCAAAATTCACCACAGCGCACTATATGTCAAAAGGCCAATCTGGAAGGACAAAAAGGGTTACTACCATTCTATATTAATACTAGCAAAAGCGATAGCAGGCAACACCGAGGTCACGATTCCGATAGTAATTTTGTGCAAGTACGCTCCAATAAATTAATAAATAATTTTAAAGTGTCATCACGGGTGGAATTCACAATGAAATCATTCACTTTTCTGCACTTGGTCTGTCTCTATTTCAAAGTGTTTATAAAATTTATTGTTATAAATTTAGTGATGAATCGTGAAGTTGATGGTAAGAACTACTATTTTTATTCATTCACATTGCAAATACCTTAACGGTTGCCGAAAAATAGCAGTCTGATGTGAGAGATATTACATTTTTAATGCTAACTTTGCGTTTTTTGGACCAGAAACTACGTGTACTTTATTGTACCATGGCTGAAACTTACATAAGTATTAGTCTCATTTATATAGTATTGCTCAAAGTAAATTTCAAAGTGCGGGCTGGTGCGGAACCTTCTCAATAATTTAATCGTAATATTTATATCCAGAAGGGAAGTTCTACAAACAATTAAAAAAATAAGCGTTTATTTGAAAATATTTCTAAGAAATACGAAACTTACGACATAACAGAGGAGTCTACAAGAAATATTAATATGAACATTTCCCGAATTTGTCAACAATTGGCTGAAAAGTGGCTGGCATGCGGAAGAACAACAGAGCGTTTTGAGAAAATGTCGAAGGGTACTGAATGGATCAAGACTTCAAATTGGCTGTGACATATTACCTGCAGCCGTCTAGCCTCACCCTTAACAAGTGAGCCCACTCCAAGTCCTGGTCCCCCAAAAATCGAACAAAGATAAAGCAACATAAAAAAAAAAACAGTTTTTTCATAGGTTACTTTAATTCCATAATATATATTTTTAAACATCATACTGTGCTTTCATTTTTAAATAATAATATTTCATTTTTTATTCATTTTCAAATAATTATCATAATGAAATTCGGCTTTTTTCTCTTAGAACAATGACTATTTTAAGCTGGCCTCTTAAAACGTAGTAAAGCTTTCTAACCAAGTGTCAACGTATACTGGTACATTTATTATGGCGTTAAATGTACCAAAAATACATGTAATTATTTCTATTTTTGTTATATTTAGACAAATCATCTATAGATACCGCCTTTAGAGCTAACTAATAGTGTCAAATAATATTATCCGTCTAGATCGGCCTTTTGACACATAGTGCAGCGTCAACCAGACGCCATATTGTCAAAAAGAAAAAAAAAGTCGATGAACTATGTCAAGTGGGGTATGGTTGAATAGGTATTTTAAAATCATCTTTAGGTTCCTTTTATCATTTTTCATTTTCATTCTCGCTAATTTTCTTACCTTACTGATTTAAGTTTTTATTTCAAGTATAAACGATATGAAGGAAATTAGAAGGAGATTACAAAAAGATATGTAATACATATCATAACATAACTAAAGAGTATAAAATAAAACAAATGATTAAAAAATAAAAAACCCGACTGCCACTGAAAAGACCAAAATAAGTTTGATAGCAGGTGGTATGGTACCCATTTGCCAATCATAAACCGAAAGAAAATTAATGGGTACCGCCTGCTATCAAACTTATTTTGGTCTTTTCAGTGGCAGTCGGGTTTTTTATTTTTTAATCCTTTTTCCTACTATAGCCGGTGGAACCTGTCCAATTTATTTTGATTTGTCGTGTTTTCCAGGGTTCAACTTTCGTTAGACAAACTCTAGTAAGTTTAGTCCATCATTGTGTCTTTGCATAATGTATAACGCTGCGCCGCGTTATACATCATGGACATGAATCAACCTGTTCCGATGCACCTATGCACCTATGAACGCAAATTATTCGGTAGCAGAGCTTCGAATCCACCCTATAGAATCGATCAACACGCATTATAAGTAATAATCCGTCCTCAGTGTGTGGCTGTATAGTGCGTCAAGAAAGTCGTGAAATTAATGTTGAAGGAACTAATATTTTTCATTATATTTGCAACACTCAATAACTGTCAAACTGAGTTTTCAGCTGTCATTCCTTGTTTTGTTGTGGCTATGTTTCGTATATCTTTTGCGTTTATTTAATTTATTTACGTCTAGTAACAATATAAAGTGTAAAAATGAATAGCAATGTGTGTATTAGTTGTGAGAGACATATCGTATTCAAAGTATTTCAGTGATATAGTATGATATACGGCGGGATTTCAAACCAGCAAGCTGGTTTCTGATTTGGAGGATATTTATGGCCAAACAGCTAAATAAGCCGGTACGTACATATATTTAAATGTTAAACACGGTATGGGAAGTGTAATCTATTAAAAATTATGTGTATTAAGTGAACATTTTATTTCTCAAAGCATTGTTTACATTTGTCGTGGTTGAGTCATTAAACCTACGATTTTAAGAAATCGTAGTACGACACTTTGACGTTTTTGAACATTCTTGATCCATTTTGTATTAACCACTGAGGCCCTTTGGACTACTAAAAATTACACGGTATATACAGCTGTATTTATCTAGTACCGTACGTTTTTATTTGTTTCAGATTTTCAAAAGCACATTTCAAGACATATCATTTCAGTGTGTGATGATATATCCAGTGAGTCAGAAACTATCGCGGATAAATTACGCAGGAGTTTCAAGCAGCATTTTGGGTGTTCAATACTCACTCCAAAAAGTTAATGTTCTAAGAGATTATAATTATATTATATTATAATACGTACTGTACCTACATCTTTTGTTTTCATTGTTTAATACTTTACAACGTCTGTAAAAAAATCGACTGTCTAGCTATCACGGTTCATGAGACAGACAGGTAGGCTTTGGGTAAGGTATTGCTCGGGACATGTTTCTTGGACCTAAAATATGCTGAAAACACATTTCACACCCACGGTACCCATGGCCATACTCCTGGTGGTACCGTGGGTCTAATAAAGTTAAAGTGTACCACTGAGTAAGCGATTCTGTGACCAGAGCGGTGGTGGACGAGCTCAAAGTCACCAAACATAGATTATTACAAAACAATCTGTGCGCGCCAGGCCAAACAATTCGTTTATCTCGCAGCTTGGATTTAAAATAGTGTCCCGAGGCATATCCTAATAACGTCTGACACGGCGTGTCCTTGTATATGAGGCCTTATACTCATTTATCGGGGTGTAAGGTTAACGGCATTTCCCTCACACCCCAGTTAACTTTGAGCTATATACGGGTTTAAGATGGCCCTCTTGGGTGTCCTCATCTAACCTCTATATCCGCTGCTAGTCACAGGGACTCGTGGCGAGTCTCCGCGCAGGTCTCTATAGGGCTGCTCCCGCCGCGGCCGTTAATTGCAGTAAGTGGTAGCGTCTCCCATGTGCTGAGTAAGAGAGTGAAGCATTGCCGTTAGCGTTGTACAGGTTGCATCGAATGGAGGCTTCGGATCACGCGCACCAAATTTAACATAATATCTGTGCTTCTAAATCCCGTGTGCTTGTCTGCCACCTGAGTGATTTGACAACCATGACTTCTAAACTCAATCACTCCGCACTCATTGATTTCGATTAGTTGTTAAGGTTTTATTTGCAAGCCCTGCAACCATTTAAAAAGGATATAACGAATATTCTGTTATTAAGTATATATAATTTTCTAGCTTAAAGTTTGATTTATCTCTAAAGTTTGCGCCATTAGTGCCTAAATAAAGTGAATGAAATAATTGCCGTATTTTTTTTTCACTTTTTTTCACCTACTATCCTACTGTCGTAATGAAATCATACCATAAAAAGCAACAGATCAAGTCTGTTTAATTATAGTATGGCAGGGATACCAGATTAAGCGCAGCAGCGCCACCCTCAATTTTCACGACTTTCTTGACGGGCTATACATAGTTTTTCACCATATTTGAAAATTTGAGAATTATATACCGCCTTTTGGGTTCTTGCCCTTAAACTATACAATAGTCACGTTTGAGCACGGCGTGGCATCATTTGGCGATGTGATTTACATCGTGTTTATATGTGTTCGAGTAAATCAAACACTTGACAAATGCGTGTAATTGCATCGCTTGCAATTATGCACATTTGTTCGATTTGGCTAATGTGTGGCCAGTTCGTGTCCAAAGCCCTAACGGTGCTACCGCGTACTCGCAACCAAAACCATTAACCATTCATTCCAAACCATTAGAATAATTATCTTAATTCATATAAATCAATTATAACATAAACCATTTTAGTGCAAACTACTAGTGAGTGAATATAAATACTTTCCTTAAACTTACTCTTATTTTACCAATACCTTTTATACCAATATATATCTAACAAACCAAGAGTTGGAGTTGTGTAGAGTCAACCATAATACAAAGAAACCCAACTCTTTTCAATATGTAAAGGCCCTCACAGGAGTCATAGCGACCCTGTAACTACAGACACTGACCTGTGAGCGCCTGGTCCAGCCTGTCCACGATGCTATCCAGTAGCGCCAGCGCCACTACATCATCAGGGTCCTTGGCCAGCGCCGCGTGGAGCACATCGGCCGCCGCCCGCTCCCGGCCCAGCAGCGCCAGGCACAGCCCCAGGGCTGACAGCGAGGCGGCCCGGGCCGGCCTAAGGGCCAGGGCACGCTCGTGCCAGCGTAATGCATCTTGTGGTCGTCCTAGTGCGCGGGCCGCGTGGCCTAGGGCGTCTAGTGTGGCTGCCCAACGTGCCGGCAACTAGAAATATACGCATACTAATGTTCAATGTGGGAAAAGTTAGATACAAGGGGCCAAAAGAAAAATTTGATGGTTTTTTTTTTTTCCTAGCGGAAATCCCCTCGGATACCCCCTCTGCCGGAGCCGGAAGGGGAGGTTATGTCGGACTCGAACCGAGGAAACCCCCCGCAGACTGTGGGTCGTGGTGCTAGGCCAGAGGTGAGGTTGTCATCGACATATCCCTCGCCCCCGGCTGACACAGGGCCATCCCTTATGGTCTGGCCCTCCTCAGGAGGGGGGACAACGGTGTCCCCAACTCGCCGCCGTGATGATGGCAAGGGGCCCATTGCCGACAAGGATGCAGCTCAGTAAGCACAGTCATTGTATTATAAACTCGCGCTAGCTTAGTCACCCAACCAGCCTTTACACGTGTGACGTGACTTTCTGCAATGTCAAAGTTGTTTACTCTTAATCTTGAACAATACAATTGCTTCTTATTGACATTAAAAATAATTCTACTTAAGCTAAGTTTACCACTGCTGGTGGAGAAGAAACGGTGTAACAAACTTCACAGCGGCAATTTTTAAGACGTCAATTTACAAGGCTTTGAGAATTTAAGGCTAAATGTGAACAAATATTCAAATATACATGATATACAAATAAAATATGTAAACCAACGCTGCTATTTCATGCTTACGTACAAGCCGCATTAAGGTTGACCAAAGAAAAAATGTATTAATAATAAATATACAATTTTAAAATAGTCTAACGACATTTAAAGCCCCAGTAAGGTCACTCTAAAAGAGGCGTAGCTTCATAGATGCTTCAAAATATGATGTGTTGCTTGTACAGCCCAGCGTACTGAACACTATCCACGAGGCGTATTGCACGCGTACGTTTTCATACTTTTCATTCATTTGTCGCCATTTTTAAAACAAGAAACACTTGCGTTCACTCGTTGTACGCCTGGGCGTATAACATGCGGTACGCTCCGTCGACAGAGTTACATTGTTGTGTATGGAAGCAGCAAGCAAGCGTACACCAAACGTATAATGACGAATACGCGTCTATGAAGCTACGATTCCGTGGACAGTGGGCCTCACCTGTTTGTTGTGTGGCGTGGCGGCGTCCAGGGCGTGCAGCCACAGGTTCCTTGCGGCGAGCAGGTCCCCGTCGGCGAAGGCAGCTGCCCCTGCTTCGTGCGCCACGTGCGGGTCTCGCACTAGTGCTAACACTCGGACCCACTTCGCTTTCTCGTTGCACTCCGTTTCTTCTACAACCTACACAACAATGAGTACATGCATGAAAAGCCCATGACGGCAGCGTCCCATAACGGCAGCGTGACGTAACGGACTCACGCCCCCCCCCCCCCTAAGAAGCGGGATGATACCCGAAAACCCCCCATAAACGCGGGATGATACCCGAAAACCCCCCATAGACGCGGGATAGCACCCGAACCACCCCATAGACGAGGCCGCATTTTAGCCGTGGGTCTGTTGGGAGCCCTGGGACATCCTTCCGAGGGCTTACCCGGGGCTCCCAACCATAGGCTTCTGGGCGTTACCGTGGGGGTTTTTAGTCGGTAGTAGGTAGTCCGCCATAACATCCATGAAGGATTTTCCCCCAAGGTAAAAAAAAATGATAAAAAAAAACATGCATGATAAATAAATTCTAAGATTGTGTAAATCGACTGATCGATGCTAAACGTGATGGCTGAATATTATCTAGTACAATGATAATTCATTGTGCATCGTCATCCAACGTGTAACGCCAGACTTCTTGGAACACTACTAATATTTTAAATGATAACTTCAGAAAACGAAAATGAAAATAAAAATGAAAAATCTAGATTTTCATTTTCATAACTTCTGTACTCAAAATAAATAATATAAATGAATTCATAAACAAATTTCATAGGGTAGTCATAACCTAAATTCCTAAATTTCTTTCATTTATTTTAATCAATTGAAACGTTAAATAGCAAACAATATCCAAATTAAATTTAAAAAAACTAGTATTCAAAATGTCTCCCCAGCTGGACCTTTTTTTGAATCGGGCATTTTTAGACCTATATGATTATTTATTCGCTCCTACAAGTAAAAATGATAATAATTAATATTTTTAAGACAAATATATGGTACCTTGGCATTATTATGTAAAGCTGCGGCTCTAGTGAGGAATTTCTCGCACATCACGAAGTTGTTGAGTAGCGAACACTCGACGCCAACATAGAGAGGCGGTAAATGACAACCCGCCATTAGTTGACTAGCCTAGAACAAACAGGTCCTTATGTAGATAACTTTTTTTAAATGACAAATATTATATTAAACAAGCAAAATTGTAAAAAAGTATAACTTGTCATACAGATCAGATTAATTAGTCGAAGCACGCATGCAGAAGAAAATATCGTAGCTATAAGACCCAGATTAGAGTAGATTTCTATTATAGACAATTATTTTTGGTAAATAATAGATTATATTATAGTCAGAAAACTGTAATCGAATAATAACCAAAAATTATCAAAATCTAGAGAGCTTCATGATTTAGTCGTAACAATAAAGAAACCAATCAGATTGACAGATAAGAAAAAAAAGCTGACAAATAAAATAGACATACTTTGAAATAAGCAGCCATTGCCTGGTCGTGTTCATTATCAGCTGCAAAACTGTGTCCGTAAGCGAGCCACACGCAGCCCGCGCTCGGCTCTAAACTCTTCGCTTTGCTCAAGTAACGACGCGCCAATTCACTTTTACCTAGAAAGATATTATAAGAATCCATTAAACAGCCCCTTAGTTTGATCCCTGAGGCACTCCCCACGCATAAATATGATAGTTTATTATCTCGCTGAGGGATTTCATCGAATCAATCAACTGTTTACATTGGAATGCAGGAAATATAACGAATTTATAAACAGGCCTTATAAGAAGAATCAATAAACAGCCCCTAAATTAGAACCTTGAGGCACCCCGTGCATAAAAAACATTTCATTTATCTCTCACTCAATGATTTCATAGGATCAAGCAACTGTCTATTTATGGTGTGCGGTAAATATTATAAATAATTAAGAAAAATCAATAAAGAGGCCCTAAGTTTGAACCTTGAGGCACACCCCATTCAATCAATTTTCAATTGTTTAAATATCTTGCTCGGTAATCACAAAATCAAACAATTGCTTTTTTGACACTTTCAATAGTTCCCCCTCACTAGGGCCAACGGTGAATAACTATGCAGAAGTAACCTAAAAAGAATCACATCTGTTCAGACGTATCAAAAGCCTATCAAAAATCTATAACAATTTTTATAACTTACCGATAAGATAATAATAACATCCAACCGCGTACCAAGACGTCCACGCATTAGGATAGGTGTCCACTAGCTCATGTGCCAGGGCAAATAGCTGGGAACTTCGTTTAAGTTCAACTAAGCAAGCGGCTCGTACTTCGACACAGCACCAAGGGTCGACGGCGTCTAGGGCTTTAAGGGCATCGTGCCACCGACACGCCGCGGCCAGGCGACGAGCGGTGCTTTGTGCAGCTTCGAGCATTCGAGAGCCTACTAGTTCTGCTTCTGCAGTTATCTGGAAGGCGAGAAATGTAATGAATAGCCTATTTACAAGCAAGGGTCTGCTTGGAATAAAATCGTTTCCATCGCTTATTGAATCCGAGTTTTCTATTTTAAAGAATATTCAACTGCATTCTGTTTTCGAGAAGTCTCTAGTCTTTCCGGTACTACAAGTTATTTATGCTTTAGGTAGATAGTTAAGGTTCTTGTCTACTCAGTCGTTCTATCAAAGATCGGATCTCTTAATTCTAGCAAACACTACAAATGTGTCACCTAAGGTCTACAAATGACAACCTGTGGACAAACTCTGTGGACCATTGATCTAATGTAGATGTGGGAATTTTATGATAGGACAAAAAACAAAGTTAATTAAATATGGGTACTATAATAATACACTTCTAGCTACCCTCAGTACGGTATATACAGACACATGATACGTCAAGTGCTTACAGGGCAGTCCTTATCAGGAGACGGCAGTTGCACGGGCGCGGGCGAGTATCGGTTGAGCCGCTCGCGGTACGCGGCGCGCAGTAATGCGCCCTCGGCCGCACTGAGTTGACTGTTTATCGGTAGGGAATCTATCAACTCTTTCTCTGAAATGTTTATACAAAATATTACATGGGAATTTTTTTATACTACTTAAGTGACAGACACGCACACGGACCCCCAGAAGCCATATGTGATTACAGTTAATATCACCATGGCCTAAGGATGTACGGAACATATATCTTGGACCCAATATATGCTTAAAACTTGATATATACGCCAGTACACGTTTCTTGGGCGTCTTTTAAGGATAGCACGGGGAACTACTGCGGTAAACGAGCTCAACTTCACCAAGCATAGATTATAAATTATAACAATTCTATCCACGCGCGCCAGGGCCTTGTTCCGAGTCCCAAAGTATACCAGGGGGGTGTCACACTCGTGCTGTCGGCCTTATTGGCCGGGCCATATATCGTGGACCTAAATCGCGAGCAATCAAAGGCCCTGGCGCGTACGTATACGTGGCCGAAGGGGTCTCAAGCAATACCTTGGTGCGGAGTGAGCGCGTGTTGGTCGAGCAGCAGGTCCAGGGCTTCGTAGCAGGCGCAGTCGGCCCGGAGCGCGGCCGCCAGGGCTTCGGCCGCCGCGTCCCGCCGCTCCAGGGCCGCCAGGGCGCGGGCCTGCCACACCAGCACGCCTGCCAGTGCACGCTACAATGTAGTTCGTCGGTTCAATATGATATTTATTGGTATATGAATTCTTTTAATGAGGTACAATTTGCAATTGTGGCTGACTAGGTATGTTAAAGTATCATAATTATAAAAAAACCTAAACAGGAGAATGAGCATATTCGATTCATTTTGTATGCAATAAGTCCCATCTCTATTCCATTTCAATTTCTGTTTTTGCTTCCGCTTCCGCTTACTGAAGGCAGTGGCGGCGCGAGAGTAAGCCTACACTACCCACTTGCTACACAGTCCAGGGGGCGCGCCATCCATAAAAACAACAGTCTGTGGCGATACCACATGTATGTGTACCAAGC
This sequence comes from Eilema sororculum, assembly GCA_914829495.1. Classification (NCBI taxonomy): domain Eukaryota; kingdom Metazoa; phylum Arthropoda; class Insecta; order Lepidoptera; family Erebidae; genus Eilema; species Eilema sororculum. The sequence goes on along the minus strand of OU618545.1, from coordinate 20,688,742 downwards.
GCCATCTAGCGACAGCTACGAATTCTGCATCGCGAAAGTGAAATTCTAGCGCTACAATATATGTACAACATCCCAACGGCAATCCTTGTCTGATCGGAGGTTCCTCCCTTCGTGTTGGAGGAACATCACACCTCGTTCCGCCACAAGTCTAATTTTATTATGACCAATATCATATCTATACGGGACATCCCAGAACAACCTCAACATCAAAGTGCAGTGGGTGACGAGCAACCAAAAGAAAAGATCTCTGTCTACCAGGCAAGTACTTACCCTTTCCTTCCGACTTTCGTTCAGATCGTTATGACTTTCGTTCAGACGTTCACACAGGTTAACCAGTAGCTATTCTCCTGTCGATTTTACTAAACAGTTCATTTAAATCGAAGTTCAAATTGATACCATTTTATCCACACCCAACAATTAACAAGGTACGAGTATGTTGTACTAACAGTGGCAAAGGGTGAAATTGTTCAAAAGGGAAGCTGGTGTAAAAGAAAATCTCGATCTAGTTTGTCATGCGCCAAGTGACCCATTGGGAAACTGGCAGCACATGGTTGACAGGGACACCTCCCCACTGCTAGTCAGGTCAGTCTTAAGATAGGTGGCTGTTTCTAACACATGAGATGTGCCGTGCCGCAGCAAGTGTGCTAAGCTGGTTCTAAGGCTTCATAACATGCATGGGAGCTCAAAGAAGCCTGGCAATCTGGTCTTTATCGCCTACCTATAGACATTACCAGTACAACTCAATGGACAATTGTTGAGCCTTGCGGAATCGACAGTGTTCTTAGGTTTGAGTATTGACGCTAAACTTCAGTGGGGTTCACATATAGAAAAAATAGCTAGTAGATTAAGCTCAGCTTCCTATGCTGTAAAAAAGATTAGGACTTTAACAGATGAGGATACGGCTAGAATAGTTTATTTCAGCTATTTTCATAGTATTATGAGCTACGGAATTCTCCTTTGGGGTAATTCTGCAGATTTAAACACAATATTTGTCTTGCAAAAGCGGGCTGTGCGAGCTATTTATAATTTGGGCCCAAGAGTCTCCCTCCGAGATAAGTTTAAAGAGATAAATATTCTAACCATAGTGTCACAATACATTTTTGAAAACTTAACGTATGTCAGGAAAAATATAGCAAAATTTCCAAGACTTTGTGACAGGCACAATATAAATACCAGAAATAAAAGCAATCTTGTAGTTTGTCATAGCAGACTCCATAAAATAAGTAATTTTTTCCAGGGCAACTGTATACGCTTTTTCAACATGTTATGTTTCTGTTCTCTGCCACATTCAACATAATGTAAAAGTTGTTCTGGATAAATAAATAATAATAAAAATAACAAGCTTCCTAATGAAATCAGAGATTTACCTATTAATAAATTTAAAAATACAGTAAAGAGCCAACTATGCCAGAAAGGCTATTATAAAATCCAAGAATATTTAAACGATAAACAAGCTTGGAAATGAGCTGTTCGCTCAGCTATGCTGCTCAAGCAAAACATTGTATCTAGACCATAAGTTTTAGGTTAAGTAAGTAAATGTTTTGTAAATAGACCAAAAAAAATAATGCCCGCTGAGTTTCTTGCCGGAGTCTTCTCAGGTCTGGGCCGCGTTTCGAACCGGTGGTCCATTTACTAGTATTAGTTAGTATTTAATATTTACTTTATGTTGACGTTTTGTAAGTGCCGATTTAATGGTCTATGCAAAATAAATTATTTTTGAATTTTGTCAGATGGCAGTTGCTACATGGAAAATATTGAAGTTTAGTTGTTAGACTGGAAGCTGATAACAAACTACAGCCGAGTTGGGAAAAGGCTCAGAAAGCGAAGAATTGTATAAAAGAAAGGTATAAGGATAATCATCAAATAATAGCAAAAATTTTCGTACATTGTGGGTCTGGTCAGTGTTCCTGGGTTCCAGCAGCATAGGGTCACACTCATCCATTAGTTTAATGGCTGTAGCAGGTTCACGAGCTGTTAAGTATGCTCGCATCGCGACTCCCAAACACAACAGGTGACGTCTATGGAAGGAAAAATAAAAAAAAAATAACACCATAACTAACTAGGCTACCGAACCACACCCAATGTAATTCAAATTTCCCTTCTATATTTATATCTACCGATGTTCTAGCAAACTATCGGAAGTAATGAATGATTAAACAATTATTTTTAAACATAATTTTTTTTGATATTCACTTTTTTTCATATTTTCGATTTGTATAGTTAGCATACCTAATGCTTTAAACTTCATTCATACATTTTATAAGTGTGATTAGACTTTATTTACTTCTGAAAACACACCTAATTTTGGTAGTATCAAAAAAATTATTACATTAGAAGCTTAGTATAGGCAGTGGTTAGAATGTTGAACTTACAATTCATAGGTTTTAACACTTTGTTACGCGACCGATGATCAGCACAATTACGCCTGCAATGCTATTTTAATTACTAACGACACACTATGCCGAAATTAGGTCGCGTCATAGCGTATAGCCTAACTTCGGTCGAGCGTAAGTTCAGCGGCAACTTATTCTGTGAGCAGACATTATACGTGACCGAAGTTCGGTTCGAAAGTAATAAGAAGATCACTTTGTTTTGCGTCTGTCTGTCCAATTGTGTAGATAACACGACACGACAGCGCTCGAGACACTGAATACACATACAAAGGTGTTGTGGAACTGAATTTCTGCCGCGTAAGTTCGGCACTTATGGTGTGTCATAGGAGCCGAATACGTCGAAACGTAATATCAGCCGCCGAACTTCGGTGGCGTAGCTTCGGCATAGTGTGTTTAGACACTTTTAGCTTTACCTATGCAGCCCTCTGGACGATACAGCATGGGCAGCCCTGTGCAATTCTCCTCTAGCAAGCATAGCACTAGCTAGTAGCCAAACATCATCCCCGCTGGCACTGTCCAGGCCACCTCCAGCAGCCGCTGCAGCAGCATCTGCCCAGAACAGGGCACTTGTCCATTGTCCCTAGAGCATAATATGATGTATTTTAAACTGAACAACACCATACACTTGTACACCGCAGGACCTTATGTACGCCTCCGAGAACGCAATAGAGATGGCAGCACACTGGGAGAAGATAATTTGAGGGCCGAGGCGCCATCACCACGATAGAAGAAGAAGAACTGAACAATACAATAAATCAACTAGCTTCTCAGGATTCTTATACATACTAGAAAAATAAGAAATTAGACATATTAATTTGTGTACACACAAAGTATTTTTATGTCTTCTTCTTCTTAATGGCTTCTGCAGCGCATCGCCACAATTTGCCAATGTCAAGTACAAATATAAGTCTACACAACTAAAAGAGCAGACGGCTCCGAGGGCACCTCCTGGCCTCGGATGCAATCAGGACTAACATCTTTATGTGGATGATGATGAACTTAAAGAGTATACATTAAACATAGAGTGCAGCTAAGTGAGTATATACAAACATGGCAAATCAAACAAAATATTCATAATATTACACTAAATTTGTTGGTTTACTTATTGATATTTGTGGTAATGCATGAAACATCACTATAAGTGCGGTATACCATCACAGACAGACAGACAGACTCAGTGTAACAGAGTCATACACGCGTTCTATACATAATGTATTGTAATGTATACTCTAAGCTTCACAATAATAACTAAAAGCTCTCTACTTTTCTTTTCTTACTAGACTCTGCTGCTTTGTACAATTTGTCTCCATATAGATGGTGTGAAGGCTTTTGTTTGAAAATATTTGCTATCAATAATATTGAGAGCTCATCAATCAATCAATCAATTGGCCCACTGCAGTCCACTGCTGGATATAGGCCTCTCCCAATGTGCGCCATTTTATCCGATCCTCCGCCATCTGCATCCAGTCCATCCCAGCCACACTTTTCAGGTATTGAGAGCTCATGTATAACAAAATCAAAGCACTTCATATTGTTCACTAAGTACTTCTCAAATTAACTTGATACATTCGGCCTTTTATACTTACTAATTCAGAATATTGTTTCACAAGTGATCGCATGAAATCGACGTTTAAATGCCCTTCTATACTACTTCTTTCAGTTGTATCTGCATTTGCCATAACTTAGCTGTGAATGTTACTTTGCAACGAGAATGCACCTAAATCACTAAGTTATTAGTGTACTATCCGGAATTATATGAAACCTTAACCTAGAAAGATTGTGAAAATTGTACTTCAGTATAATATTGAGTTATTAATTAAGTTTTAAACGAAATGTTAAGTTGTTTTGGTTTTTCGCACCGGGCCGATAATTTGTTTTGACATTTTGACTGACACTTGACAGTGATACTTGACGGCTTTGCTTGGACATGTTTATGAACAGGTAACTGAGACCTTTAGGTCGGACTGATTTTATTGATTTGAGAGGTTCGGTTTATTGATTTTGGATTGGCGATAATAGCAGAATCAGGCCCTTGGTACAGAAGTTGTCTGAAGGAAGACTTAAAATAACTAATTTCGATTATGTTAATATTATTATTTTAGAAGTATTTATAACAGAGAGCAGAAGTATTTATGACAGAGAGTTTTGGTCTGACGCTGTCTTACGCTTAGGTTTTTATTTTTAAGTGTCAAATACTGGATATTAATCTTTTAGCAATATGAACAGTTACGAAATTAGTCTGCAGCACTAAAATTATAAACATATTCTCTTATTAATAAATGTTTTTATTGGCTTCAATATTTTTTTAACCATTTAGCTCGATTTAATTCTGAGTATCGAATAATGCTTAGGTTAGCCTCGCTAACGAACGCTATAAAATAAACTGAATTATGCTATAAAATACAGAATGTACATTTTATCTATATATCTCTTTCTTCTTCCTATAAAAATTAAGCTTTTTCATTTCATCATAGATATAATACAGATACAATCTAATTTAGAAGTATATATCTACCCATGCTGTCAATTGACAGATTTGAATTTTGATGACGGAAAGAAAAAGGTTATACCTTAGAGTATATCAAGAGGTGCCATACCTACGAAAAAAAACTGCCTACCTAAACTTGGATTTTATGAATGAATGGAAAGCAGTATGGCGGCCTAGTAGGGAATCCAGTAAACTGTCGATAACTACTTATCGATATAAAAAGGGCACAGACTAAAAATTTATACATTTGAAAGAAAAAATTAAGTGATTAGCTTAAGTGGATGCCGATTATTTGTATTCTCAGGTTGCAGTGTGCTTATGGCTTTCTGTCAGACTTTCCTTGTGATAGCCGGAATTTCGAATAATTCGCCCAGAAGGACGTAGAATCTACAAAGATTCTTTACAGTCTTTGAGTAACGAAATATATATATATATATTTAGTAGTACTCCAGGTACATAACACATTGGCACAAAAATAAAATCGATTTGGACAAAAAAAACCCGATTTTTAATTTAATATTTTTGTTTTTTTTTGTAAAAAATGTTTTAGTATCTATTCATCAGTAATACCAGTACCATTATGCGATAGAATAATAAAAAGTCAACGGCATTTCAAAAGTCATTCACTATGTATGGAAAGTGGTCTTCGTTCTTTAAATATTTGGGAAAATATCGATAATTAAAATTCTATCACCGCATCACTAGCAATTTTATTTGACCAATCAGGTGCTACTACATCCCCACTACGTTGGAAAGCAAGATGGAGAATTGGCGTTTTCCTAATATGATTTTATGAATGAATTTCGTAATAGCTTCACGTCTGTATATTTATGTCTATGGGTTATACATAGAAAAAGAGGGAATAGGCTGATTTAAGTTTTATTTATTATCCGTCACTAAATATTATTTAGGTAATCCTAGTTTTTACTGTGTAGTGTTTAATAAGAAACATAGTCTGAGTTTTGTATACATTCTGGTATCTGAAATTAAAGCAACGTGTCCTAGGTTAGGCCGTTAGTGAAACATGTTAATATATTTGAAATAACATGACTGAGAGGAAAATGTGCAAGTTTTACAATTTAAACGTGCCTGAACGTCGATCTGGGGAGGGTGGGCAGGGAGGCCCGACGCAGAATCATGGAACGAACGACGAAGACGATAGGAATCCTGACGAGGCAGCACCGCCAGCAGTGCCGCCCCACGAGCACAAGCTTGAGTATTGTTATTGGATGTGGTTCTCGCGGCGACCGCCGGCGCGCGAACTGTCCGCCTCCACCACTGGTTATGTCCAGGTTTGTCACTTTGCATCTTTTCTAACAGCTACTATCCACTACACATCTTACTAGGGATTTGATCTACACACTAGCAAGTCTAGATATTTATAGGTTGCCCCATAAAAGATAATAAACATTCATGAAGTTACATGATACATAATACATCCAGAATGTCATAAATTATTTAAATTATAATTTACATATGTTTACTAATATTGCTATGAATCATTGGATCTATAGTAGGATATACTTTTATTATAGGTACTTTATTATTACCCATTATTTACATTTGCAGTTTCCAAATAATCAATTAATTAGTCCACTATTGGACATAGGCCAAATAATAATGATTACTAAAAGTTACACAAGCATGTATAACCTGAATGTATAACCATTAGCTTTGATATTAGTTCTCTAAATGCTTACAAGATTTTTTCACTTACAAAATTACAGAAGAATCTATCTATTTGTATTTAAATATTTGGTATACAAACTTTTTCGTAAGCTTCACATTGAAACAAAGTATTTTCAACAACTTAAGCCTTTTAGCCAGTAGGTGAAAAAAGGCTTCAGACTTCACCTTAGTATTTTATGTTACAATTGCACCTTATATTTTTATAAAAATAATATACAGTCAACAAAGGAGATATGGTTGCACTTCTAATATATAAAATTCTCGTCATACTCCTCCGAAACGGTTTGACCGATTTTGATGAAATTTTTTGTGCTTATGTGGTATCTATGAGAATCGGCCAACATCTATTTTTCATCCCCTTAAATGGTGCAGCGGGAACGGGATCTGACGCCACGAGGGCAGGAAAAAATTGGTGGTACGAAGTTCGCCGGGATAGCTAGTTTTTATATAAAATTGTATGTAAAGGTGCAATCATTTCTCCTTTGCGACTATACATTTAATGCATGGCTCTGATTTATATAATAGCCATTGAAAACTTGGTAAGTTTTCTCTTCTTCATTATATTTCTTCTTACCAAATATGATGAAAAAATAACTGTGCTGCCAGTAAATTAACTGTGTGAGAAATCCTATGGTACCTATAATGTTGAACCAGTGAACCTTCTTTGCAAAGCAATAGTTTTTAGGTCATGTGGCAATAGCATATGGGAACAAATATGATAATTTCTACTGTAGATATTTTGGTTTTAGAATGAATCAGATATCCTGCTCAACAAACTTTCACATTTATATCTAAAGTTATAAATGTGAAAGTTTATTTATTACTTGTTTATGCAGAAATGGTTACACAAATAGATTGGCCATAAAATAAACTAATTATTATTGCAGAAAAAGGTTCTTACAACAGCTTGACCGGAAGTGTTGATATCAACAGTCAAGAGATACTTGTGTGGATTATAAGAGCAGCATTGTGTGATTTCATTGATACTTGTTGTGTGTTGTTGTTCGCTAATGTGTACAGCACACCTTATAGTTATAAGCCTCAACAGTAGACTTAGGAGAAAAAATATTAAATCGAAAATTATATTATGAGCTAAACAAGAAGTTACATAATCCAATTTTTAGTTAACTAAATAAATATTACACATACTGTACACATCTGCACATGAAGTGAATGTTATCACCTTGTATGTTCTAAATGTTAGCACCGATTGTACTATTTCATGGCCCTCTGTCTGTATCTGTTGTCAACTATACTTAAAAGTAGGTCAGATATTTCAGTTAGCTGAAATAAACCTTTTTTATAATTATATTATTCAATAACACTCAATTTCGAAAGGACAACCCCTAACTCTCATACAATCTTGGGCCCGCATGTACAGGGTTGAAAATTAGGCAATATTTAGACCATCTAAGGACATTTTGTTTGCCTAATTTTCACGACGATTCACAATGGCCAAGTTTGTTAAATCGAGCATTGTTCATAGGTTTTTAGGTTATGTTGTAATACATAATGCGGTCAAACAGCGTCTTATGTTGTGTTGTGTGTGATAGCTACACAAGTTATTCGCGTATCGCTTTTATTTGTAAGTAGGTTAGCAGGTTTTATTAGTATAGAAAAGGGCAGGTCATTAATATTTTTAGTCATTAATGTGGAATGGTCAACTATATATGCTAAATAATAAAACTGATATGTCAAAGCAAAGACATGCTTTAGCTACTTTATTGTTGCACGATGTTAAACCTTATAGTTTTATGATATGCAACTGACATTTACTCTAAAGGTGGTAAAGCAATCCTTCCCTACCCTCACTTCAGACGGCAACATCTGAGTGACATCCTTTTGCTACGGTTACCACTTTCCACAAGGCTGTATACATACTTGTTTGCTGTAGTAATATAGAATTCATTATATAAGTAGGTAATAAAATAAAACAACATTATTTTAAAGATTACTATATTTTAAAAAAGTATTTTAATCTCTATCCCGGGTATTTCCCTATTTGGCTTTAGAAATGCTTTCACTAGGACTTAGGCTTTCCTCCCCTTTTTAAGCATCATCATAGTTTATTAAAATATTGTCTGAAACTGTGCAGGAGGTGTTATATTGCCTGAAACCGTGCCCAACCGTGATACCATATTACACTCATTATGTGGGCACAGCACCCGACTGTTCTCTTACCTACAATACAATTACAGCAATGCTGTAATATAGCATTCCTACCGCTCAAAGAACTGTCAACTAATATATATACGTAATAAGTTCTACTACTTATATTCCTGGACTTTATTTTTCCTCTTAATAACCAAGTCATTTGAGATATTGACAGTTCTTGTAGGAGGTCTCTATCCACCTCTCTGCACACTTCAATGACATACAGAATACACACTTGTCTGTGCCCCACTGGTGATTGTGCTGGTCTGTTCTCATCCAAACATGCACATTGTGCTTGAATCCAGCAAGATTCGCAAATGATTGCATTCACCTTAAACAGAGATCATGTTATAAGCACTGAATATTCCATTAGTCATATAGGCTAGTTCTTCATGAACGTTACACATATCAGTCAAAATACATTGTCATATACAAAAGTTGACATAATTTTCTACGGGATTAGGTAGACTCGTAGTAATTTCTATTCTATAGCAGCTATCACACAGCTTGTTAACGTTAATTATAATAACAATTTCAAAAGAGCGAGAAATAACGAAAAGGTATAGTAAGCTTCAGAGAAAAGGAACCCCCCTTGATAATAGTTTTATCCTCAAGGGGGGTTCCTTTTCTCTGAAGCTTACTGTACTTACTATTTGTGGTGCGACCCATTCACGTATACAAGCTAGTATCACTGCATCGTTCAATAAATGTCTGCCTATAATATTGCACCGATCGGTAGCGATTCCACAATTCACACAGAGACTCATTGTGATAGCTTTCAGCCGATGTGGTAAAGTCTAGTCCAGTTTTAAAGCCAAGGTCAGCAAGTGTATCAAATAACGGTGTCTGGTAATCAAGCAAGGGTCAATTAGTTCGAAAATCATATACAATTCACAGAGTAAAAGCAGCAAAACACAATGATCTCAAAGCGAATGCGACATTTTCAATGACAGGAATGAAAATCAGTGAAAATGACATATGATGTTACAGATTATTATGAATTCTAAATGATCGATTATTTACATAGACTTTCAATACACTACGATTATTTACAATCGATATTTTGACTTCCATTATGAAGGAGACAGGTGTCTTTCTGATTAGTGAACTGAATAACGAAAATAAAGATGCTACATAGATATTTTGAAATTATTTAATAAAGCCACGAATTTTAAATTCATAGTTATTAGTTATCGATTCGATTTCATAATCGAATCGATAAAGCAAGTATAATCATAGCGCATTTACGAAGATCGGATTAAGTATTACATTCAACGTTTACGAAGCTTGTTGATTAATGAAAATCACATTTTTAAACTTTTGTCGCACTTGGCCATTGCTGATTGTAATGAAGTCTTAACAAAATTATAACACAAAATAGACGAATTTTTTGAGGTAGGTTTGATGTCTGTGCAATCGGGCCCAAAATGGGGTATCTCCTTTGTTTCTTTGTGTGTTGGGCATGGTTATGGATAGAGGATCATGTTGTGACCGAGTGGCAGAAGAAATTTCATTTACATAAAATAAATAATAAACACCATCATAAAAAAATACATCTTTACATAAATGCGAGATTTTTTCTGCTTCAATTTCCATAATAGTTAATTACATAAATGAGAGATAAACTCTAACATAATATTAAATAGCTGTTCCCTGCGTCTTCGCCCACATGAGATATTGCTCATGACCCGATCAGCTCCCGATTTGGGCTGTTATAGAGTTTAATCACCAATTTCGGCTACTTTACAAGTTTGTTGCCAATTTCAGCCCCCTATTTTAGCCGCTATACAGTTAAGTTACCAATCTCGATTCCCGATTTCAGCTGCTATGGAATTAATTCCTGATTTTGGCTGCTACAGTTTTAGCTGCCAGTATCAGTCTCACTTTAAGAATAATGTTAGTTAGGTCTATAAAGAAATCAAAGAAGTTTTATTTAAAATAAGATTATGATTGATGCAAGGGCGTCGGAGGACACAGACTGACCTCCGTCCCCCATGAGCGCGGACCTGGGGGTGACGGGTGGAGTCGCCTGTCATTCCAGCAAAAGCAGGCCACGGCGGCGGAGCGCTGAGAAGCGCGCCTCCCCATTCCGGGGTCGAGTCGGGGACACCGTAGTCCCCCTCCCGAGGAGGGCCAGACCGTAAGGGATGGCCCTGGGTCAGCCGGGGTGTGAAGGATATGTTGAAGACATCCTCACCTCTGCCTAGCACCACGACCCTCAGTCGGCGTGCGGTTTTAGTTGGTCGGTAATGTATTAAATACCGACTCTACTACTGCTGGGTGGGACGCCGTTCAGATAGGTGATCAGTCTTACTGTGTGAACCATTTCACCCATTTCCCCTAAATATAACGACTGCTATACATGTCCATATGACAATACGGACCGACGCAACGTCTTAACAAAGTTTTCCGAAGCACACAAGCACTTAAACTCAACCATATAAAAAAAAATTTACTGACCGGAAATCAAACCGTGCGGCGCACTATGCATAGCAGTCGAATGCATTACCGCTACCCCACAAAGGCTTTCCCCCATTGCCCCCAAGTAACTGTATAATCCATATCCATACTCATATTATAAATGCGAAAGTAACTCTGTCTGTTCGTCTGTACCTAAACCACTGACCCGATTTTCTTTCTTTTTCTTTCTTTCAAGGTTTTATTTCTGACTCGTGTTTTTGTGCATATTTCCAGGCGTTACGTCTGGTGGGTCGGGTGGCCAGCGTGGAACAGTGGTGGGGGCTGTATACGCACCTCGCGCGGCCTTCAGAACTACCCCCCTTGTCAGACTTGCACCTGTTCAAAATCGGCATCAAACCTATGTGGGAGGACCCGGCTAATGTCAATGGTGGCAAATGGGTAAGTGTACGACAACACAAAAATATTACTCATGTCTGTATATCTTATATCTCTATTGCCCTCTTGGTGGAGTAGAATTTGGCACCCCATCTGCGCTGAGAAGCGCGCCTCTCCATTCCGGGGGCGAGTCGGGGACACCGTTGGCCACCCCTCCTAAGGGATGGCCCTGTGTTAGCCGAGGTGCGAGGGATATGTCGAAGCAACCTCACCTGCCTAGCCGGCCTAGCACCACGACCCTTAGTCGGCGTGCGGTTTTAGTCGGTTCTAGTCCGACCTAACCTCCCCTTCCGGCTCCGGCGGGGGAGGTATTCGAGGGGATTTCCGCACGAAAAAAAAAGGGAGCGAAAATCATAGTTAGATGGGACCGAAAATATGTGTGTTAATACACCTCTGCCTACACCCTTTGTGGTAAACAGACATGAATAAGTGCATATGAAGGCTTGCTAACAACAGGGGTATCGATGTAACTTGGCAGATTATTAGGCGGTCGATAAATATAATACGACAGCATCATGGTAGATGTAGGTGTATATTCAACGTCTGCATTGTTCGGTTTCTTGAGTAGAATAGACATGAAATACATAGGGATCCAATTCCGTGCGTCAGCATTAACTTATGAGTGAGTATGTATGCAGTATAATATTGCAGTTAGATATACAATGTTACAGTAAAATAATAAAATAAGGCAATACACCACAAATTAGATGTTGCCATTTACAAAAACAAACACGTGTAAAGTAAAGCCAACGAAGCGAGAGAAAAAAGGTAAACAAAGTTTCAGCGGTTCCAAACATTTTTAATTGAAAATTATTACGTATCACTTCAAGCGCATTCCAGGCAGGAATGAAATTGCTCATACGATGGTGGATCTGACAGCAACGACAGCTGTCGCTCGGCCATTGTCGCGTACGTGTGATATTGACAGCCTCTGTGGCGTGGTGGTAGTGCACGCGACTGCCACGCAAGAGGCGCGGGTTCGATTCCCGCTCAGTGCAAATATTTGTATGTATGAATATGGCTATCTGCATTGGTCTGGGTGTTTCTATGTATAATATGTATGTATTTACGAAAAAAAAAAGAAGTATTTAAGTATGTTTATCCGCATTCTAGATTCCATAACACAAGCTTTAAAAAAAAAAAGCTTACCATGGGTCTAGATAGCGTTGTGTAGAATGTTGTGGAATATTAAAAATATTAAAATATGTGCGACAAGGACAGAGAAAATAATCGCTAGTTATCGCAACGTAAATCAGCAATGGTCGCCTTGTTTACCTTTTTTCTCTCGTCTCGTTGGCTTTTATTCTAGTACTATAGTGTGGCAACGTTCAAAGTCACTATTGAGTATGGGGACGGTAATTTTTATAATTACTAGGTTCTTATTGATCGCGGCGTTGGTTTCAGGTGGTGCGACTACGTAAAACGCAGACGGGTCGCGCGTGGGAGGACCTGTGTATGGCGATGTTGGGCGAACAGTTCATGTGCGGCCCGGAGCTCTGCGGGGTCGTGCTCTCCGTGCGGTTCCAGGTTCGTGACCTATTTCTGTAACTATTGACTTATCATTTCGTTACTCCAAGGGCTGTAAAAATACGTGGGGTATTTGGAAAGTTGTGATCAAAATTATTGTCTGTATTTTTCATTCGTTGCATTTTGGGTATGCATTGTTTCGTTTTGTATCAGCCCCAGCTTGCACCAGGAGAACCTCATCCGTCAATCAGCAGTTTACAGGTTGGCCTAGGCCCCGAAGGTCATGGTGGGCTCACACATTACCCAGGTATATTTAGTGGTGGGTGTGACGGGTGGAGCCGCCTGTCACCCCAGCAGAAGCAGGCCACGGCGTCGGCGCGTTGAATAGCGCGCCTCCCCATTCCGGGGGCGAGTTGGGGACACCGTCGTCCCCCCTCCTGAGGAGGGCCAGACCGTAAGGGATGGCCCTGGGTCAGCCGGGGTGCGAGGGATATGTCGATGACAACCTCACCTCCGGCCTAGCACCACGACCCAAAGTCGGCGTGCGGTTTTAGTCGGTTCGAGTCCGACATAACCTCCCCTTCCGACTGCGGAAGGGGGGGTATCCGAGGGGATTTCCGCACGAAAAAAAAAAAAAAGTATATTTAGTGGTTCTGTGGTGAGAAGTATCTGTATGGTGACAAAAGAATATAAGTATCACCACCCCATCTTATCCGAAGGTTGTTGTAAGATAGAAGAAGATATCACTGTGAGAGAGGGGAAAACTCGAAATAAAATTCTGTACCAAACCGTCTGACCAGCATAAAATCTGTAGGCCAGCCTCCCAACATTGGAAGAGGCCTATGTTCAACAGGACTGTAGCTAATTCTCTTCTTCATCCTAGCGGTAATCCCAGTCGCATCCAAGCTTTTAGCTCGGAGTCTGGGGTCTGCTTTACCAGTCTAACTGCGGATTTGGTAAAACTTCGATATTTAATGTAATGTATTAAGCTAATAGATAGGTGAGTAAGGCTTACTGTCCACGGAGGCGTAGCTTCATAGATGTTTCAAAATACGATGTGTTGCTTGTGCAGCCCAGCGTACTGAACACTATCCACAAGGCGTATTGCACGCGTACGTTTTCATACTTTTCATTCATTTGTCGCCATTTTTAAAAAAAGAAACACTCGTTGTAGGCCTGGGCGTATAACATGCGGTACGCCAGCCATCGCGAATGTAACGCTGCCGCTCCGTCGACAGAGTTACATTGTTTTGTATGAAAGCAGCAAGCAAGCGTACACAAAACTTATAATGACGATTACGCGCCTATGAAGCTACGCCTCCGTGGACAGTGGGCCTATTGCCTGGCTTTGGTTGCAGGACGACCACCTAGCGGTGTGGCACCGCACGGCGGCGGACGGCGCGGCGGCGGCGCGGGTGCGGGACGCGCTGCGGCGCATCCTGCAGCTGCCGGCCGGCGTGCCCATCGAGTACAAGGCGCACGGCGACTGCCTGCGCGCCTCCGCGCCCCGCGCCGCCGACTCGCCGCCCGAGCCCGAGCCCGAGCCGCCGCGCCCCTAGCGCCGGCCCGACGACTGCGTGAGGTGGCTCGCCACCAGCTACGAGGAAGCCCGCCTCTACTCCAGCTTCTGGTCGTTGTGACACGGACCCGTGTCCGCCAGTGGTCCACATAGATTTGTTAGCTAGATGACGGTGCTGATATAACTGCACTGATTATACTGACCGATCAGATATGAGTAATTATTGATATAGCTTTTGACAACAACCTAATGTGTTAATAACCTCACCGTATATATACATACATAAAGTGTGTACATATATACTGTCGACTATTTCTCTCCGGAGTAGACGAAGAACAGATCGCTATCTGCTTCTATCCTTACATACTTCACAAGTTTCCTTTACTGTTAAAACTTTCATGCAGACCACTTGTTACGAGTGCTTCGGACCTGCTTTTTTTTTCAATACATTTTTAATTTGGCCAGTGTATGCACAGCGAAGTCTACCTCGGTTGGCCTATTTGTTCTATGTGCCCAACTCACATACCCTTTTCAATCCAAGCTACAACATTCTCATCTACTTTTAATAAATCTATGTTGGTCACTACGAACGCAGAAGCACGCACAGGCAGACCAATCGGACGCAAACCGAGCCAGTGTTCTACACCGGATTGATTTGGTAAAGTTGTAACACCTCGTCTAAAGCTCTCTTGTGTCAGTGTACGGTGCAGTAAGATATTAAGCGCCGCCATTCCAATTTGAAAAGACTTCTATAATTGTTGACTACAGCCGTAACCCCTAGCACCCTCTAGAGAATTGTAAAACTGAGTGAGAAGCCGCAATAGTTCGCGTCGGTGGCTCACGGACAGTCGTGCCGACGATGTACATATAGTGAAATGTGAAGTAATTAGAAAATTTGTATGCGCTGACGTATCGTGAGAGCCGAGCGCCTCCGCCCGCCGCCACACGCCACATTGTACAGACAACATCTGGATTTAAATAAAAATAAAGAATCAGAATTTGTATACTTTCATGTTTGTTTTCTTTTGCTTCACCTACTCGTGATTCGCGCCATACGCTCAAAGCACTGAGGAAACCAAGTTTAAAATCATAATGTTTAGTGTGACATTCAATTTACTTTCAGACCGCGGGTTTGCGGAATGCCTCCGCTAATAGATTTGGTCAGGGGCGCTAAAAAGTAATCTAAAATCACTTGGCCTAGCATTAGTACTGACCTAATCCCTTGGCCAGAAATCTTCCAACAGGCCAACATTAATTAAGTACACCAAGTAAACGTGCAAGCCGATTAATTGGACTGCGACGTTAAACGAACCGCGTTGGCGTCCAATTGGTTTGTTCCCTTTATGTCGAGTCCCGTTATGTCGAGTCTGGGAGTCTATTGTTCTCCAAAGTATTAATATTTTACGCTTCCTATTACCGTCATGTCGAGTACAGTCAGAATATAAATTAAAAGCCAATCTATATAAAAATGAACCCCTATTTCCCTTGGTCACGAGATAGCGCCTGAACAGCTGGACCGAGTTCGCTTATTCTTTTTTTGTTGTGTTCGTTATTGTTAGGAGAAGGTTCTTATGAAAGAAAAAATGAAGAAAATTGCGCGGAATCACAGTACCTATAATCACTAGTAGTGTAAATGTACAGGATAAAGTTTTACAGTATTTTTTTTTTAAATTATTTACGTTATCAACCTAAAATTAAAAAAATTATCACTTAGCAAATCTTATAGTGGATAGGCGATTAAGATAAATCATACAATTTTGTTACTTGTAAAATCTTCTACTATTTTATTTATACGCATGTCAATTGCCAAGCTGTTTTTTTCTTTGCTTCTGATTGTCGACATTATACTCATTTATACTCATAGACGTTTACCTGCTCTACCTTAAACCTAGCTTCTTTAGCCTCATCTCTAAGTGTGCTTTAGCGAAATGCACACCGTGAGGTACTTAAATAAAATATTTTTCTATCTTTCTTTCTTTCTATAGTATATAGAGGTGGTCTTTAGTTGAGCTTTTTATTTAGGCTTTCATGCCACACCATTCTACTGGGTTTGCGGTCCAGTGGCGTTCGTTGTAACAAGAAATAAATAAATAAAGCCATTTATTTCTTGCTTTTACCAGGTTTCGTGTTTTACCCTGTAAAGTATTAAAAAAAAAACTGAATATATAATAAATGTATGTAAGTATGTAGCTAGATTTTTTAATACTTTTTTTAATATTTAAAAAAATGGTGATTACGAGTGGGTTTTGCCAGCAAGAACCCCTGATTGGGTAAAGGCCTCCTCCAAAGATGCCCATGCGTCTCTATCTTGGGCTAAGTCTCTCCAGTTTGGACCAGCTGTCCTTCTGAGGTCATCTTCCCATCTGGTTAGTGGTCTTCCTCGGCTTCTCTTTCCTGTTGGGCCGCTCCACGAAGTTACTCTCGTGGTCCATCTCTGGTCTGTACATCTCGCGACATGACCAGCCCATTTCCATTTTTGTTTTAGTGCATACGTTAGGGCGTCGATCGCTTTGTCGATGGTTTTTCTTATCTTATTATGCCTCACTTTGAGGAGCATTCTCCTAGCCCCCTTTGACAGGTTCTTATTTTATTTGTGGCTTTAGAGGTGAACTTCCACGTCTGGCACCCATACGTCAGGCATGGTAAGAGACTTGAGTTCATGACTTTTGTTTTGATATCTGTCGGCATATTACTCTTGAAAATTTCTTTTTGGTTCCAATATATTTTGTTCCATGTTGATTTTACCCTTCTTTCTATTTCTAGTTTGTCGTTGTTTTTGTCAAAACTTAACAATTTTCCCAAGTATATATATATATATATTTTTCGACATATTCTAGTGGCTCTGCGTTGATTGTTATGGGATTTTTTCAGCTTGTGTTGGTCATTATCTTGGTATTAGTTAGGTTCATCTCCAGACCCACCTTAACACTAGCATGATGCAGAGACACAATCATGCGTTGCATCTAGCTGGCCGTCTCTGATAGAAGTACTACGTCGTCAGCGAACCTAAGATGGCTTAGATATTCACCTTTTATATAGATTCCTAGTCTGCACCAGTCCAACTTGCCAATGATGTTTTCCAGGATTGATATGAATGGTGTTGGAGAGAGGGGGGTCTGTCTCACTCCTCTTTTTATGGGAAAGCAGGGGCCGATGGACCCGAGTTTGATCCTTCCTTTATTGTTATTGTATATACTTTGGATAGTTTTTATGTATACTTCTTCCGCTTCTTGCTCTGCCAATCTTTCCCATATTAGGCTGTTGTGTGAAACGGAGTCGAAAGCTTTTTGGTAGTCGATAAAGCTTATATATAGAGTCCTCTGTTGTTCTTGATACTTTTCTATGATTAACTCCATTGTGTGGATGTGGTCAGTTGTTGAGAAACCTTTCCTGAAGCCCGCTCGTTCTACGAGTTGCTTTGTTTCTAGTGTTGTGCTTATTCTTATGTTAATAATTTTAGAGAACAATTTGTAGAGGCTGGGTAACAGTCTGATTGGTTTGTAATTGCCAATATTTTTGGGGTCTCCTTTTTTATATAATAATGTGATGTTTGCTTCCGACCATTGAGTGGGTGTTACTGAGTGTTGGATTATCAAGTTGAACAGTTTGGCCATCGGTGCAGCTAGAATTAACTGCGCATCTTTCAGTGCTTCGTTTGTGATGTTGTCGGAGCCTGGGCTTTTTTCTATTTTAAGCTTTTTTAATGTTTCTAAGACTTCGGTTTCATTGATCTCTATAAAATCTTTAAATTGGCCTTCCTTGTTGTTATTTGATATTATGTTGTTATCGTTGTCACTGTAACTATAGATTTCTATAAAACTCCGTGGCCGTATGTACAATGTCGCTTCGTTTGTATATATCTTTATTCAGGTTTTTCAATTATTTTATCCAGCAGTTGTTTCTTCGAAGTTCCTGAAATGGTTTTTTCGTGCTACCGCAAAGCTGTAGGTGTCTCATTAATAATATAATAATAAAGCCTTTTATTCGGACAAAATATACAATTATGTTTTTAAAGAACCACTGCACCGTTTCTTTTTCTAAAAATTAAATATATTCGACTATTTGATGCTTCTTTATTTTTTGTAAGTCCGTTTGCCAATTGGCAAAGGCCTCCTCCAACCTACTCCATTCTGATCTCTCTATGGCTACTCTACTCCATGTTGTACCTGCAACTTGCCTTATATCGTCGTCCCATCTTTTTTGTTGTTTGCCTCTTTTCCTTTTGCCTTCCCTTGGGTACCAACGTGTAATTATTTTGCTCCATTTATCCTTTCCTCTGGCCATGTGTCCCGCCCACTTCCATTTCAGCCTTTTTATTTTTAGGGTGACGTCCTGTACCTTGGTCTTTCTCCTAATATTAATGTTTCCTATTCTATCCCTCCTCTTTACTCCCATCATGCTTCTCTCCATTGCTCGTTGGCAGATAGCAAGTCTATCGGTGGTGTTTTTTGATAAGGCCCATGTTTGGCTTCCATATATTAGGGTTGGCAGAATGCAGACATTGAATAATTTACTTTTTGTTGCTATATGAAGGTTTTTGTTTTTCATTATTTCGCTTAGGCTCCAATACCTTTTCCAACTGTTTGCTATTCTTCTTTGGATTTCTTTGTTTATGTTATCTTTGGGGGATATCAGCTGTCCAAGATATATATACTCTTCAACGTAGCCTATTTGTGTCTCACCTATGTTTATGTTGCTTTTATTTCCGTTCGTCATTACTTTCGTTTTTTCGGGTTTTAATTTTAGTCCTACCTTTTCACTCTCCGATGCTAGCTCATTTAACATTCTATTTAGATCTTCTGGCGTTTTTGCGAATAACACAATGTCATCGGCAAATCTTAAGTGCGTTAGTGTGCGGCCATCTATATTCAAACCTAGGTGAATCCCATTCAAGATTTCTAAAAATCATTTCCAAAACAGCGGAAAAAAGTTTTGGAGAGAGAGGATCTCCTTGTCTTACTCCTTTTTGTATCTTAAACGAATTTCCTTTCTTTTCTAATTGAATGCACGCCGAGCTGTTTTTGTATACATTTCTAATTAATCTTATATATTTTTGTGCTATCCCTTGTTCTTTTAACACCTCCCAAATGTTTGTGTGTAATAATGAGTCGAATGCTTTGCTATAATCGACAAATGCTAGGTAATATTCGAGTTGGTATTCCGTGTATTTTTCGATGACTTGCCTAACAGCATGAATATGATCAAGTACTGAATAGTCTTTCCTAAAACCTGCTTGTTCTATAGGCTGTTGCTCATCGAGTTGTCTTTCCATTCGCTTGAGTAGGATCTTTGCAAATATTTTGTACAGGTTGGACATCAAGCTTATGGGCCTGTAGTTTCCAATATCATATTGATCACCCTTTTTGTACAGAAGGATTATATTAGATTCAGTCCATTGTTGGGGTATCGTTTCTGTATTTACAATATGATTGAATATGTCTTTTAGAACAGGTGTTATTGCATGTTTCGTTTCCTTTAGTACTTCGTTACTTATTCCGTCGGGTCCTGGAGCTTTATTGTCTCTTTGCGTTGCTATAGCGAATTCTATTTCCTCCTGTATGATGCTGGGTACGGATGAGATTTCCAACAACTTTATTTCTTTTTCCACAATAGTGCTTTCATATAGTTTCTTATAGTAGGATGTAGCAATTTCTAATATTCCTTGCCTTCTATTTTCCTTCAAGTTATTACTATCTTTCATCTGTATGATCCAGTCTTTTTTGCTATTTAACTCCTTATATGCCTTTTTTATTCCTCCTGTCTGTAAAATGTGTCTCTCTATTGTTTCCATTCTTTTCTGTTTTCTATCTTTTCTAATACTTTCTTTTATTTCTTTGCTGAGTTTTGCTATTTGCTTTCTATTATAGTTAGTATTCTTTCCATTGATTAGGTGAGATCTTTGATTAAGTAGGTTAATGGTTTTGGTAGTCATCCATTCGTTGGGTAGGTCCTTTTTATTACTTCCCTGTTGAATAGCTGTTTTGATTGTTTTTTCTAACCAGTTGTATTTTTCTTGCACCTTCATGTTTGTTGTCTCTTTGTTGTATTCTGTAAGTTTTTTCGTTATAGAATTTGCCATTTGTGCTGTTTGGTATTTGGTAGGTTTTGTGTTTATCATATTGTTTCTTGGTCTTGGGATTTTTGGCGGGTTCGTCATCAGTTCTGCTCGAATAATTCGATGGTTGGTGTTGAAGTTGAATTTGTTAAGGACTGTCAAGTTTGAGAAATATCTGCTTTTATTCGTCATTATAAAGTCTATTTCATTTTTAATTAGCCCGTCTGGTGATAACCAGGTCCACATCTTACTTTTTTTCTTCTTGAAGACTGTGTTTAAGATTTTCAAACCATTCTCCGGAGAAAGGTGTCTCATTATAGTGTCTTAATCTTGTTTTATGTAGGTACGGTTTTGTATAAGGCAGAGAGTTCGTTTTTCATGGGACGAGTTTTGTTTTTGGTTGACTGTAGTACTTTTCTTCTTTGTAGCAATTTTTCTGTATTATCTTCTAGTATTTTATGTTTTTGATTTTTCTTTTTTATCTGTGCGGATTTTAGGCTTTCAGAAATAGCATTGCTAATTTTATCATAACAATTTTATACCGTTTTGTTTACTTGTCAGTTTGCTGGTTCAGATAGTTTTAATTTAATGTTGTCCTTATACTTTTCTATTTATTCTTTACTCTTAAGTTGGCATCCTTTACTGGTAAATCGGGCTCTGCTTAGTTTGTGTTTGGAGAGCTTTAGTGTTCCTCTGATTGCACGATGGTCAGACGGGTAGTTCAGGTTCAAAATTTCGAGGTTTGTAAATAATTTTGGGTGGTTTGTGAGGATGTAGTCAATTTCGTTTTTGTGAAGCTCGCCCGGCGTCTTTCAGGTGGTTTCGGTTTGGTATTTTCTTAAAGCAGGTATTTATTATTGTCTGTGAGCTTCTTTTCGAACGCAAAGTTTACGAGTCTCTGGCCTCTATAATTTCTTATGCCGTGTCCATGTTGTTTTACGACCAAAACTTCATTTCCTTCAGATGCCCCAAAAAAAATCGATATTATTCTTAATCCACTGCGATTTTACTTATTCATTGAATATTTGGTCATTATTAGAAAGTACACCTGAAGGTAATGCCTTCAGGTGTACTTTCTAATAATGACAACCATGCTTCTGAGATGAAATTTTTGGGAAGAGGTGTTTTTTCTGCTAGACCTTCTGTTGACGAGTCGCCCGGACCAGTAGAGTGTCTCGGTGAGTGCTGCTTTAGGTAACTCCGACCATTGTCTGGTCCGCTCCACCGTGCCCATTGTAGCCACAAAGCCCCCGCTGAGCAACTCCAATGGATCTCTGGCCCATGAGCCGCAAGAGAAAGCCAATTTGCTGGTTAATCTCTTTGCGGCCAACTCCCGAGTCGATGATTGTGGTATGCAACCACGGACACTGCCCACTGGTGACCACGCAATGCGTGATATCCGTATCAGGCAACGCGATGTCTGTGCAGTAATGTAATCACTCGATGCCCGGAAAGCCAGCGGTCCTGATGGTATTCCAGCGGTTGTACTTAAAAAATGTGCAGCGGAGCTGTCTCCTATGCTAACGCGGCTGTTCCAACTGTCCTACAGTTCGGGTACAATGCCTTCGGCTTGGAAGGAGGCGAATGTCCAGCCAACTATCGACCCATAACCGTCACCTCAGTGCTGTGCAAGGTGTTCGAGCACATCATTAACACACAGCTTATGCGCCACCTAGAAGATAACTTCTTGCTTAGTGACCGACAATACGGTTTCAGACCGAAACGGTCAGTCTCACCCCAAAGGTGGGTCACGTACCACGTACCGTGAGGCTGTGGAAAAGCACGGCGAGTCACTGGCAATTAGTCTTGATATCGCCAAAGCTTTCCATAGGGTATGGCACAAATTGCTTTTTTCCAAGCTACCAGCCTTTGGCCTGCCTCCTAGACTGTGCAACTGGGTTGCAAGCTTCTTGCAGAGGCGCCGTATTCGCGTCCTTTGTGATGGACGAGCTTCAGAGTTCTTGCAGGTAAATGCTCGCGTGCCACAGGCTTCCGTCTTATCTCCCACTCTCTTTCTTCTGCATATCAATGACATGCTTTCTAACGGTACGACAGCACTTTACACGCGAGTTATTACGTACATCCTGCGGCCAAGCAGTCTGATCAATCACGGAAAAAAGGCAGCATCTTGTCACTGAGCTGGACCGGATCGTGGACCACATTTCTCAATGGGGCGCTGAGAACCTAGTCGAGTTTAATGCCACGCATGCACGTTTACAGCAAAGGTATCTCCTTTTCTTACCCTTCCCACTCTTCAGGCCACGCCACGGCCCCTGCAGGATCACCTTAGTATCCTCGGTATGGATGTTCACTTCAAACTGAATAACAAAAACTACATCGAGAGCATCATCAAATCAGCCTCGCGTAAACTCTAGAGTCCTGAACAGAGTGAGACGTTTTTTCACTCCGGAGCAGCGGTGTCTTCTATACAAGAACCAAATTCGTTCCTGAGTAGATTACTGCTCACATCTCTGGGATGGCTCCGCAAAGTACTTACTAGATGCTCTCGACAGGTTGCAGCGACGTTCGGTCCGCATTATTGGGAATCCTGAGGTCACGAACACCCTCGAGCCTTCGCAGATTTGTAGAGATGTATTTCTTTTTAATTCTACATGGTGAATGTTCTGATGAGCTTTTCCAATTATTCCCACCGTCTGCTTTCTCTCACAGGACGACATGCGCAGGGCTAAGATGCCATCCGTATACGGTGCAAAATATACCTGCTAGAACAAAGCGTTTTAGTGACTCATTCTTATGCCACATCACTAAGACATGGAACTCACGTGTTTCCTTCTTCCTACAGTCCCGGGTCCTTTAAGTGGGGCGTGAAAAGGCATCTGATGAGGCCGTCTCGCTGAGAGGCCACTATTGTTAACATAGTACGTGTTTGTAATAGTAACCCTCTTTTCTGAGACTTTGTCTTTAGCTTACCATCAGGCGGGGTGAAGTCTAATTGACGCATCCGTTCATCATTCTCTGAACCTTTTCCCAACTCAGTTGGGGTTGGCTTTCTAGTCTAACTGTGATGCGGCTGAATTTCGATATTTTCCGTGAAGCGACCTCCACAACGAATTATCCGATGACCAATGGCGATATCGAAGTTCCAAGTTAGACTGGTTGGACTTTTGAGGGCTCCAACTACCCGTAACGACTGCCATAGATGTTTGATATGACAACCGGGACGGCTTAACGTGCTCTCCGAGGCACGACCAGACCAATGCAAACAGCCATATTCATGCATACAACTTTTTGCACTGAGCGGAGATAGAACCCACGCCCCATGCGTAGCAGTCGCGTGCACTACCGCCACGCCACGGAGGCTGTCGTGATTGACGAATCCTTTATTTTAAAAAAACTAGTTAGGAGAATACGGCCCGATTTCAAACTTGAATTCCGCTAATGAATGTACGATAAATTACATATTATAATATTTTAGATACACCGACGACACGTCTTAATACTGCTGTAGTTGAATTATTTATAAACACCAGTAGGTACAGCTGCACGTCATTAAAATTCAGTTAATCATCTAAAGTCTAGTAGGGACGTTTATTAAATGAACTTTTCAGTAAAAAGGGTATTTTTAATCTGACTGTACTGATATTGTAAACTCGACATAAAGGTAATAGAAGCGTGGTACAGAAGCTCGACATAAAGGGAATAGAAATGGGACAGAAAACGTAGACTCGACATAGAGGTAATAGAAGCGAGATAAGGTTTTTGGCTCGACATAACGGGAATCGACATAAAGGGAATATATCGTCCAATTACCCGGCTAATTTAATTAGATAACTGCAAAATAATAAATTAAGCAGCGCGCGAACTTCAATATCGCGATGCAGGAAGAGTACTCATAATAGTACACTATCATTGCGCCTAGATGACGTTGATTACATGTATGGCTAACAGCCCGTTTACTTCATAAGGGTCATCAGTCTGGATGGCCCATGGTCGTGGGACCTCGCCGAATATCTACGTCGACTATGTGGCCAGTAATCCAAGAGGCTACTTACTTTTAGGGTCAACCCCTTAGAAAAAGCAGCGGCTTTTTGACATCTAATATTACAAACCATTTTGAAACTTATCTAAGGGAGAAAATAGATGATAGTCATTTGAAGGCGCTACCCGCGGCCGCGCGAACATTCTCGCAATAATTTCCAGTAACAACCTCTGGCTGTCGTCGCCGTGGGATGGCTGCTCTTTCAGTGGGTATTGACCCTTAATGTTAGAAGCTTTACTAGATCACTTATGTTTTAAAGTTACCTTAACCGCTCACCTTTAGGAAGGCCGTATCATTACGACGTAGTTACCTGATTGCATCCGAGGCTGACGTGAACCCACGATCCGTCTTCCTACTTTTCCTTCTCCACTTCGCACAGGCTTATATAATCACCCTTATTTCGTAAGATTTTCAGTGACACATAACATTTGTCGCCTTCAAGAGGACTTCTGTTGCTAATTAGCACCGGACTACCAACTACCATTGAAGATCTAAAAATGACGTAACAACAATGAAAATGAAAACAATTTATTTGTCTAGAAAATATATTTTAATACATCAAATTTCAACAGACATTCACGTTTGTTAATTAAAAAATAAAAAGATAAACATGGCCATAAGACATACGTCATTCGACTACACACGAACACGAGTGATCGACATCGGCGACATTAGCCCCCTTTACACGTACACTCAATCGCGCGGTTATACATGCCTTTATAATTTTGCCGCGCAATCTTGAACTCTATTAGAACGCGCGACGTCTTAAGTCGCGCGCACTGTCACACACAAATGCGGTATTCCCTCGAGAAAGACTTCCTGTAAAGGGCGCTAATGTCTAAAGGTGGGTACTGATCGGCTTCACACAGCGTTATGCACACACGGCAAAGGAGTGGGTATACACCTTTAATCACAAGTTTATATGAGAATTTAATTAGCACGTCAGCCAGAGTTCGGTTAACATCGGTTTGGTACGGGACTTATTACGACGGTACGGGACTTAAACGCTCTATACATTCGAAGTAAACCGATATTTCTCACTCTCTCTTCCCAATGTGCATAACTAAAAGTCGATTTACTCTTACAAAAACGGTGCACATAATTTACTGTTCACATTTATATATGTTTAGTACATACGACGATATGTTCACTGCGAATGATACATGACGCCCGCAACGCTGGTCAGTACCCACTTTTATAGATTCTATAGACTACTGAATCTAGAAATTTCCACTACTCTCCTAATTAATAAGTTACACTATAGTTGCGACCACACTTGAGTAAATTTACATTCGATTTAGGCCTTTTCATTACATTTTTTTAATTATTCTTAAATCCCATTTTATTTCGTTCGACTTTATTGATTCGGAAGTGTGTCCACAACCTATAACTGACATTCAGACGAAAAATATCCCTAAAAACTAACTTATAAGTATATATTTACATTTGGCAACATTACTTAGTCTATGTGTGTTGATATGCACACGGCCTTGGTAAATCAAAGTCATCATGATTTCCCGTTATGATATTTCAATTTTATGTTCTAAAATCACAATTTCATTCCAATGATATTTCGATAGAGGTTTATACACTGACGTTAATTCATACAATATTGGCAACACTGTAAAAATGTTGCTAGTTTGCAAAAAAATCACAGTCCTGTTAAACAGATATAATATAGCGTGCCTATAATAGCTATTCTCATAGAAGCGGCGACTAGTACGTGTAGTCTCTCGTACAAATTTTGACTAAACGCTAATTTCAACCATCCGGTCTATGGCACAATATGTACTGTCATACACTCGCAACTACAATGTGTCACATGAATAAAATTCAACAATATGCATTGCAAACAAACAACATGCAAACACGCAAATCAAAAGGCAGCCATTGACTAAGTAACAAGATTGTCTCTAACCGTATAATTCACTTAATTATGCAAGTAACCCGAGTGTGGCGCTAATAGAAACGAACCACACGCCTCATTAGCTCTAATCAACATTTAAATTAACTTAGCGAATGACACCAACTTACAAGTATTAACACTAGTTTCATTGCTTTAATTTCATTATTTAGCACTTCTTTTCGCTTAAGAGTCAATTCACACTAAAAGAGCCCGCATCGGCTTTTTGAGGTAAAATATTACAGCCGGAATGCGAGGGATATGCCTTGGGCAATCTCACACCTCGGCATCTGAAGACCCCAGATGGCAAACTGTTTTAGTATTTCGAGTCCGACATAATCGTCCCGCAGAGCAAGTAGGGATGGAGGCCGTATCGAAAAACGGTCAGAATATTATAAACCATTTTGGACCTTACCAACGGGAAAAAAGTTCAAGTCATTTGAAGGTTAAGGAGGGATAGCACGGCGTCACGAAGTTGTACGAACCTACAGTCTCTAGTAACAAATTCCCTTCTCGTTCTTTCAGTGGGAATTGACCCTAAAATGCCCAATAAACTAAGTAAATTAAGCCAATTATATGAAATAATACCAGTCTTACAAAATAGGGGGTCGTATATATCTATACCGGCAAGATTATTTCGGTTATGGAGGGATATAAAGGCTAAAGCACCACCTTCTTTGCCGTAAAAATAACTTAAAATATACTTACTTTAATAAAACATTAAATAATAATAATTGTCCGTATATATGCAGAATGAAACCACAGTTTTCATTCTACATACTGCGTGGTTCCTTTCTGCATAAATATTATATAAATAAACAATTATAATGTTGACTTTCAATGTTAGTCAGTAAATTTACATTACCTAGATAAGATTTAATGAAAATAAATATTATTATTTCTAAATCTAATGGCGCTTCAGCCATTCTCTTTTTGTTTTGAGCTATTTTAAATATTTATAAAAATGCAGATACTATAGTAACATACATATAAAACGAACATAATGTTACATAGTTGTTAGTTGACATACAATTTATTAAAAAAGTTAGTTGATGGGTTTAGCGCTACCGTCCACTAAACTAAAATTCATAAATTTGACCATAATACCTAAGCGACCCCTACAAATTAAAAATAAGCACAATACAAAGATAAAAATACCAAAATATAATAACGAGTATTTCTCTAATATAGCTGCAAAAAATAGAATACCACTACAATTTATTGGTATAATACAAAATAGTATTGGATTTAATATTGTAAAATATTCCTGTCAACACTGAAATCGTCTAGAATGTTCGAAATTATACAAAAATAGATATTATCTTTATTCAACTATGATAAAAAGATTTTTTTAAATATTTACATACACTTTCCTTTGCTACATGAATAAATTCCTAATATAAAATTCCTTGTTAGGACACTAATAGATTTTCCGATCACTTGATATTCGCGTTTCAGGGACACGTCTAGTACTTTATATAATGCGATGCTATTTTAAGCCGCGAACTTAGATCGATGGAGCGGAAAGCGGAATCTTCGTATTGCACAAGATTATTATGTTACATTACGGTTTTTATTAAAATCACATCATTAAATGACCTGTAGATACAGATAGAAAGGGCAATATACAAGATAGGACTGTATTACTGGAGATTGATGGCGCTTGGTAGAATCTGCTAAACATATTGAATAACATATGTAAACCTTTGAGAATGCCGTAAGGCGAAACCAGTCAGGTTCAGAATCAAAATAAACTCAGTGGAAAAGTACAAGTGTGTTATTCAATATATACAAGATAGGTCTTGAAATCCGCGACCATTCCTTTACAGGGATGAATGCTCTAACCAACTAAGCTATAAATACGTCTTGGATATTAAAAATTCTCAGTTCAAAGCTCAGTTGTTCAGAGCATTCCGCATTCCACCTATAAGGAACTATAAGGAACTGATCGATGGTTCAAATCCCGTCTTGGTGGTTGACTTTTTCAGATCTAAATCTATAGGAAAAGTTAGCAAACTAGTTGCTTTAAAATGGCCAGTATACTGAACCAGTTATAACCGGGTATTTCAACATCTTATTTTAGCATTAATATTAACTTGATACTTTTGTTACCTTCCAAAACACACTCGAGATCAAAATATTGGTTACCGTAAGTAATGAAGAAGAGAGGCTTGAAATTAGCTCACACTATACAATACGCAGGAGGTTTTCAACTCTCATAACGCACTTTTACCAACATTATTATTCGTTAAATGACACGACGACGATACGTTTTATCGTCACGGTACAACAGGAAGACAAAATGTATGGAGACGACATTAAATTTTTTGTTATACGATAACGTACAATCAGCGACAAATGTTGTTCAACCTTTTTATAAATTGGAATTTGTATGACTGTACCATTGCACACATAAATACTCCCATAAGCAGTCCAATCCATGACCATAAAAGTGTACATCTATTAGGTATTCAGGCTGCACGCTAATCGCGTCACCGTATCACCGGCCTTATAGTACAAGTGCCCGGAAATCAAGATCGGTAAGGGAGCCGAGCGACACCGCGACACCGCCACATTACAACGTTAGGACATTATTATGTTTGTGAAGGATGTTTACGTCTGTCAATTATATTTATGCGACAATTGGTTTGAAATTGAATTTAATATGTTTTTTTAACATACTAGCATTGTGAAATAGTTTCACCTGCGAAGGTTTGATTACTTCGCGATTTACGTGGGAATATAATAACATTCTAATGCTGAAAGAATGTTTAAAAATGGTTAATTAGTTTCAGAGATTATGGATTACAAACAAATAGATACGAAGATTACATTGGAGTCACAGAATTTCGATATCACCAATTAATTGTGGAGGTAAACGGAAAATAAAGAAGTTCAGTCGCATCACAATCAAACTGGAAAGCTTAACAGGGGTCCAACGGAGTTGTGGAAAGGCTCAGAGGATGATTTACATCGCTTGTATTTGTAATAATTCAGTGAATAAATCACACTTGTAAGTAAAGGTTGTTCCCTTTCATTCCTCATCGGGATCACAACATTTTAATCCATATCTATATCTATACTAAGGTTATAAATGCAAAAGTAACTCTGTCTGCCGGCTGTATGTTACGCTTTCACGCTTAAACCACTGAACCGATTTTGATGGCATTTGGTATAGGGGTGGATTAGACCTTGAGAAAGGACATAGGCTATGTTTAGTCGCGATAACCGAGATCCACGCGGGCGCGATCAATGGGTAGTATTATCTATGACGATATACCAATCAGTTAATATTCTAGATATCAAAGTAAGGCTTATCACACCTATATAGGTATCGCATCATACGATACGACCTACGAACGTTACGTAACTGTGACGTACATACGTGTTTATTTATATTATTCTGTGTGAATACAGAGTAAATATATCGACGATGACCCGGTAACCTTTCAACTGAATTCTAAATTTGTAACGAAACTGGATTACTTAATAATAGATACATTAGACGTATAGAATATAGAGAATGAATTTTTAAAGTAGTCAGTATGCTAGCTATTTTATATAGATTTAAATCGAAAAATAATAATCGATAACTTGCGTAGGTACAAGTTGCGTCTATAGGATATTCACTCTTATTTGAAATGATATCACCTTTAGTAGTTTTGTCGCTGATATTACCCCTCTATATATAAAATAAATTAGCTGGCTGTACATTGTAGTACTTAAAAAATAGTTTATAGGGTTATATTTCATTTCAATTATTTTTCGCCTGATGTTAAGCTAAAGGCAAAGTCTCGGAAAGAGGGTCACCATCGTAAACCTGCACCATGTTAACAGTGCACTCAGTGGCACTCAGCTTGACGGCTTCATCAGATGCCTTTTCACGCCCCGCTTAAAGGACCCGGGACTGTAGGAAGAAGAAAACACGTGAGCTGGCAGGGAGATATTGTCTCTATGTTCGCGATCGACATAAAAACTACCGAACAGATATTATGCAGTTTTTTTATTAGACCCGTCTAGAATCTCTAAAATCTGTCGTATGTTTAATACGGACATCCCCGTGGGCGATACTGCGGCAATGACCGCTAGTAGGTATTTAATACTGCTTTAAAATAATCATTTTTCCATAAGATTTAGACAAAGGGCCATCAAGCCACAATAGATGTAATATACTCCTATACGAACTTGAAATACTAAACACTTTCTTTAAGTCCAAACATAATATATTCCAATCCCGATTAAAGTCAACATTTACATAATAGTTCGTTGATCGCGTGCGCCGAGAATACCATACGTATTAATTCAACTAATATTAAAAAGTTTGTGAGGATGGACCGATGTGTGTGTATGTATTTGACTCTTTCACGCAGAAATAGTGAAGAGATCTGGATGAAATTTGGCACAGAGATAGATTATAATCTGGAATAGCATATATGCTACTTTTATTCCGGGAATAGAATCCTGTGAGTCGTGGTAACGGTATTTATCTATAAATATAATCAACATCTGTGCATAAAAAACAATATTTTAAAGAAGGTTCCGAGAAATACATTTCAGTTAGCTCCATCATTTAAGTTATCGAAAATGGCGTGGATTGGCTGAGTTTTAATGACGTCACATCTCAGTAAATATGTGTGACGTCACAAAACCGATGTCATATTTTTGTGTGCATTATTTTCGAACTTGGTTTTTGGTATGCCTTGATTTTCAATCTATTCGTCTTATTCTAGATAAGATTATTCGAAATGTGGTTCACGATTTATTACTAAGTTTTCTAATGAACCCATCCAACTAAGCGAAATGCTAGTAGAAGTGGGTTCACCTAACTCGAGCGCCATGCTGACGTCATTACATCTTATTCATAATTTACATAGATTTCATTTTTATAATCCAATATTTATTTTTGCAATATCGTATTAAATTCATTTGTGTGCGAAGTTTGCAGTTCTATTTCATCTTTTACTAATCCAATCTCCAATCAATTTTTACTGATACATACACCTGGACATAACCAGAATAAGTTTAGTCATTTGCCAAAATTTCCGCAATATGGCACATCTATAAACTTCGTCGACCATCTTTTACACTGTTCAAAGTAACTTTAAACAGTGTATTTGATCAAACATTCGTAATATTTGAACAAATTTTGTCGAGAATTAATTTAAACAGCATTTCTTAAGTCCAATTATTGCAAATGTTTGGACCAACACGCTACATATAATCGAAAAGTGGGCTATATCAAACACGGACGTCCAAAGCACATGTTCCACAGTCCTCACTTCTCACAGTTCGATAAGTGGTAGTTCCACAAACTCATATGGTCGTCAGCACAAATGTTGTTCAGCCAGCTCGTGAATAAGCAGTGGGGTTGTGTCAGGGGTTAGTGAGGCGGTTATGGCCGCGGGTTGTTGGGCTGTGACGCGCTCCAACACGCAAGACGCGGATAAACGCGCCTCTGCGTCGTGGTCCCAGCATTCTTCCATTGTGTCACATAGGACGTTTAAACCCTGTGGAATGTATTAATTGGTAATTCCTTATATTGAATGAAGTCGGTTAGAGTGTAGGATCGCCGAAACTTTTTTACAAGAGTCTCTACCTCTTTCTCATGTTGAGAGCATTATACATATATAACCAGGGACCGTTTACAAAGGAACATGCTATGTGCTTTTGCGGGAGGATTTGCATACTGTAGTGACCGGGTTTACTTGCCCTGTAGGGGGGATCCACTACAGGTTGAACATCGATATTCATTTAAACTTTTTGAAAACGGGCAAGGGCTGGGGCATAATGTCTACTCCCATGTTTTTCCTGGATGTATTTCACTGACGTGTTGTGCTTAGGGCCATATATTAAAGATACCCGACTAATTTCACATTTGGGCAATAACCAACATAAACGGAAAGGAATTGCGCCCTAATTTAACGGCGCCCTGGTAAAAAACTCGATACAGGACTAGTTGGTGCGATCCTGACATAGATACTGGGGATTTCCACACGAACAAAAAAAGTAACAAGTGACTTACGGGATGATTTCTCCAGTGCGGTTGTATGTGCGGCCGCAGCTTGCGTTGTACGACCGCTTCTTGCATCTCCTCGAGGCTGGGGTGAGAGCCCACCTCCTCTTCCAGTGGCAGTCGATATTGCCCAGGCGGTTCCGAGCAGGCATCAGTGCACCTATAATGGTGGCCGGTATTAAAAATACGGTCCTATATTTTGCCAAATCAACTAATATGTAAAAATTAACGACTTCCCTCTACCTTAGCTATATTGACTATGTTAGGAGTAAGGTTACTAGTGTAATGGCCTGGATTCGAACTCGGGACCGCTCGATCGTAAGGCCAGACCCCTTTTTTATTATTGTATTTAGAGATAAGCTGCCTCCTGCGAGCAAGAAATGCTTGCCAAAGACAAGGTGGCGCGAGCTCGAAAGACACTCAGGTCTCTTGCGCAGAGCTCGCAAGGCGCGGCGGTAACTCAAACGTCGGAGGTTGCTTAACAACCCCCATACTCAATGAGCGCAGGTCTGGGAGCGTAAGGGGGGTTTCCGCAGGGAAAAAAAGGTGGTCGATAATACCAATGGAGACACCTGACCAGTTTGGTTGAAAATTCGTATATTATTTCGAATAACGTCAAGTTTTCATCAAATAGTAGGCTAAAAATCAACTTACCTAGAACTGATCTCCCACAGTACAAGCGCACACGCGTACATATCTATCCTCAGGAACGCGTCTTTCGTGAAGTTTATCGCACCATCCAGTACTTCAGGAGCCATATATCTTCGAGTTCCAACTTGTCCGTGCGCATCCCCACATCCTCGACCAGCCACGAAAACTAACGCAAGTCCAAAGTCAGCAATGCAAGCACTCAGATCCGCTTTGAGAAGTACGTTCTTGGACTTGAAGTCACGGTGTGCTACGGCTGGTTTGCCACCACCTTCCTCGTGTAGATGGGCTAAACCGCGGGCCACGCAAGCTGCTATACGCCAAGCTTCTATCCATGTTAGGGTATGGCTTTTGAGGTAGTCGCATAGAGAACCCTGTTGGGGATAAGGTTTGTTAACTTTCTTTTTAGTGGTACGAGGCTGAAATTGGCAGCCAAAATCAATACAAGTGGCAGCAATATGAAAATGATGAGATAATGGTGAAACTTCTGTATGTTGTCTGAGACCTTCTTGTAATCGGAATATGTGTTTGGCTGCTGTAATTTTGTTGCCAATCTTGGCTGCAAATTTTGGCAGTTACAATTTTGGCTGCTAATTTCAACATAATTTTAGTGGTAGTGGAGAAGTAGATTTCAAAGGCTATATTCTGCTTGCTAAAGAGTGTTATTCGCCGCGTAACGCGAGTAGGTGATCGTGGGGAATCCCACACAGAAAAAAAAAGTATATTTTCGGCTCTAATATTCAAATCTCTCTACAAATTAGTCCCACTATCTCATTTTCCAATCTCCCACTTCTCACTAACATGACAAAATGCTGGGCAGAGGTTTAGAGCATGTCCCGCGATTAAGTAGCTATCTGTTTGAAAATGGCAGGAGAATAACATTTTTATTTGGAGCTTGACATGCCAGGTATACATCGTTAACAAATCAAATGAATTATTATTAGGGGAAACCTATAGCGGGTAAGATATTTTTATGCAGCGCGCGCATTCGCCATCAGAAAGCACCGTTTGAAGAGTTACACACACGTAAGTACACGCGAGTTATTTCCGTTCTGACATATTTTAATTTAGCCAGATTTTGGGTTCGTCGGATTTTCGTTTCGTCAGATTTTGTTTCGTCGGATTTTCGTTTCGTCAGATTTTGTTTCGTCGGATTTTCATTTCGTCAGATTTTTGTTTCGACAATAAAAATACAATCGCCAAGAAAAATGTTAAGGAGAGTTGGGTAATTTTTTTATGCTATGTAAACTTTGCACTTGAGTAGATAACTGGGTGGAAATTCTATTATGCAAATATATGAGTAATAATAATTACTAATGTCATTGATTATTGTAAGATAAAGTTTTTATTGCCCTAAGTTATTAGAATGTTATTGTAATACTAAAATAGACGAAAGCAGTGAGTTAGTTTATATAGAGAGTAAAAGGAAAAAATAGATATTCATGTGTAGCGGTTACAAGTATAATTTTGTGAAAGAAAACAAGTCCGGAAGCATTAATTGGCGTTGTACTCAAAGAGACATGTGTAAAAAAAACTAAGAAATGCCAAGTATCACAATTCATCCTAAAAAAGATATAAATCTGTTGTTGCAAAAGACATGAAGATTGACACATAATCCATGACTCAAATGAAAATTGAATTACTTCAATAGAATGCTTCAACATGCTAGATAATGTATTTCGTCAGTAGATTGCCCAAACAGGTGTCATACATCAATATAATTTATTAACATTTTTATGTATTTAATGTTGCACTTACCTGTACGTTTCACATAACAAACTGACAAGCTGTCAGAACAAAAATCTGGCAAAACGAAAATCCGACGAAAGCAAAATCTAGCAAAATTAAAATCTGACACACGCAAAGCACACAACTTTTTAAATACGTTAATAAAGTACACCTCTGCCTACCCCTTTGGGGATTTACAGGCGTGATGTAATAATATTTGTAAAATAACGTGCTTTTTGTTTTGTTTTCGCACACCCAAATCAAAGGTCTACCCTAAGCAATACTGAAACAAAATTGCGTCTGATAGTTCTATTTTTAGTTGAAACGCATGGTATGTGTTTGCGTGGACTGTGGAGTAGGGGTTGTCGCAATACTCACTGAACACATCTATATCTACTAACAATAAAGCTATATAGCAAGTTAGGACTTACTAATCTCTGGAACTACAAGACCGATTTCAAAAATTCTTTGTACAGCGTTAGTCCCGTTATGCCTTACAACACGTGTTGTGTTTAGCCGAGCAGTAAGCGGGTGACGCTGTAGGGCACAACTAGTCTAATTTCTCAATATATGTTAAGCGCTGTTGTTTATCCGTTTGCGATATACAACTTTGTCTACATAGTTTCACCTCCTAAGATAACTCTATCAATGTAGGATCTTTTGCACGAAAATTTTCCATAATAAACGGGGACTGGGTAAATTTTGCATTTCATCAGTTTGCCAGGTCAGGAAGGGAGATAGCGTATAGCTTTATCTCGTGACGTCGTTGACGCTAGGTCAATATACGATAAAGACGATAACTCTAATATAATGGGTATCAAAACAAATCTGCCCTGTCCATTATTCAATACACAAACAACCATTTTGTATGAATGAATGACGCTTTTTATAAATTAGAGCTGAACAAACTGGAAATGAGGGACTTAATCAAACGTAATGCCATCTATTAGAAAAGACTGGTCGATCTAGAACAAAAGAGACTTAAAACTTTCAGGCAGAGCACAGTCATATTGACGAACCAAAAATAGAAAACGCAATGATTTCTATGTTTTCTATGCCTTTTGTGCGGAAAATCCCCGCGGATGAAAATAAAAGAAAAAGAACCCGAAGGAGCCGAATGGGCAGGTTATAAATAGGACTCGACTCGACTAAACCTCATGACGTAAGTGGGTCGTTGGGTCGTTGTGCTGGGCCGAAGGTGAGGTTCTCTTCGGTGTGACATTCCTCGGGAGGGAGGACCACGGAGTCCCGGCGCGCGATGGCATGGAGGACTTGCGGCTCCACCCGTCACCCCCAGTCCCGCGCTCATGGAGCACGAAGGTCATTCTGAATACTAAATAACTCTTCGTCTCTAATAGGTACAGTCACCGTCAGAACGATATTGACTACAAAGTTTTAAAAATGACCAAGGTATTAAGGGCAAAAAAAATAAAGTTTAAAACTAAAACCCGACTACCAAAAAATCACGCTCTAAAAGTAACAAACAAGAAAATAGCCGTGGTCGTATGCCACTTTTCCCTAGAATATATTGTTTTGTCAGAGTAAGTGGCATACGACCACGGCTATTTTCTTGTTTGTTACTTTTAGAGCGTGATTTTTTGGTAGTCGGGTTTTAGTTTTAAACTTTATTTTTTATTTATATTATTTTGGGGCTAGGTAAAGCTAATAATTTATACATATTTGAAATGTGCTTATTGAGCCCTTTCATTTGATACCAAACACGGCATATTTATCGCAAATTTATTTTTTACCACAGTACCTTATGAGCGCTAGAGGGCGCCACACAAGATTGAGTGACACGTCATATAGCCTATAACCATCGGACGATCAAGCCGCTTGTAACGATACCTCATATGTCCAGTTCTAATCAGTAGTTGAGGTGCTATGAGGGTACAAATGAACATACATACATACATACATACATACATACATACATACATACATACATAGCCTGTCAAAATCATAACCCTCCTTTTGGCTTCGCCGTAGTCGGGTAAAAACTACAGTTTTATTAATTTAAATAGTATTATTGTCCGAACTAAAGGTATGTACCAAATATCAGAACAATCGGTCAACAGGAAGGGGTGAAAACCAAGGCATTAAGATAATTTCAAGTAGTTGGTCCGACAAGACGACTCACGTACGTACTTCTACGAAGACATCGCAGATAAAATGCAAGAGAGCCGCCTCCGCTGGTTCGGCCACGTGGGTAACAAATGCCTGGGAATGGCGCCCCCACCGGGTCCAGGTAGAAGGGGTAGACCCAAGAAGTGTTGGCTTGGCGTTGTGGAGGGTGACATGCGTGCAAACGGTCTCACTACCTTGGACGCCCAAGATCGTGCGAAGTGAAGGAGGAAGAGCCGGAAGGCGGACCCTGAGCTCCGAGGGCACCGTGGCTTCGGATGCAATCAGGACTAACGTATTTATGTGGATGATGATGGATCCGACAAGATCTGATATTAACTGTATTATTGATGACATTGAGAGATGATATTTACTACAAAAATTGTGTCATTTCAAATCCATGTATCATAGCAAAGTGAGTGAGCCCTCGCGTTGTCTCGAGTCCATATCGATCTATAGAAGTGCCGTATATTTTTATCTCGCTGTATGTATTCAATCTGACGGACCATCCGTCCTCATGTAATATTAACAACGGCAGACCCAGTTTATTGTGACTAACTGTGTCTGGTATGTACACATTCTAAGTCCAGACTGTCATGTGGCGACGCGAGATATCATTTTTGTGCGTGTTTACAATCGTCGGAGATAGTTGTGTCTAAAAAATGTAGTTGTTATTGGCAAAATGGTGATGTGTGTATTGTAGGAATTACCTACTAATGAAAATTGGCAGTATTTCCAGATTTTTTATTTCCGTTTACTTCTTTCTGCTAAACATAAGAAGTAAATAAAGTAAAATAATTTTTACTTTCTTTCGATTTGTGTCAATTTGAAAACAAAAATATTTTTCCGAATATTTATGTTTTAATTATTGTAATTAAATTTATTAATATTTAATAATTTTCTTATTTTTTTTTTTTTTACATAATTATTATTTCTAAAATTAGGCTTATTGTTTGATTATTTCTACAATTAGGAATTTCCTTTGAGGCAATTACAATTGGTACAGATGGAGTTACATTTTTGTCCAGCCAAACTCGTTAAATTCACGCAACCTGTGACATAACTACAGACGTCAACATTATTATCAGCAGGTAACCACACAATTTTGTTATGTTTTAATTTTTCATACAATACAATTTCATCATACAGAAATAAAATGATGTAGAAAGTACGTACCTTCTCATGATAAGCAGTGACCAGCCAATATTCAGCTTGCAGATTATCCCCCTTCTTGTCAACGCCAATATAATGCAGTATATCCGGGTGATCCATCCTGGGTAGTCTGAAGATCTCCTGTTCAGCGACCCACGACTGCTTGTCTTGTAGCGGAAAAACTTTGACGGCCACGTCTTTCTGACCAAGCTTGGCCCTCCAGACAGCTCCAAACCTTCCCCTAGCACGTACTTCGCACAGCGTCACTTGTCCCACCAATCCAGCTATTTCATTCTCCATTCCAGCCCCAGCCGACGGAGGCCTGGATAGAGAAGCTTCTCCATTTGCCAGTTCAGCGAACGATGTACCCTTACGCTTTCTGTATAACAAGTAACAGCCAACTAGGACCGCAAACAATAAAAATAAAGGCGTCAGCGTATAAGCTATTATAGCTTTCGGGTCATCTTCAGAACTTGGCAGTACAGAAGCAGGTACACGATCAGGAGGGGCCTCAGTTTGTGCCGGAATGCCAGCTTCTATACCTGGAAAATCGATGTCTTTGTTGCACATGTCTCCTTCGCAACAGCAGTGGAGGAGGAGAAGCTTGGTGTTGTGAAGCCGGCAGCTTGATGCCCGGTCCGTACAGGACACCGTATCGACAAAACATCCTTTGAATTTTGGATAAGCTTGGTTAGTAAAATTGTCGAACTGCCATAGAACAAAGCAGTGGTTCGATTTATCTGCTTCGGCTGGTGGACATTCCTCTATTTGTACGTGAGGAGTACATGTTGAGGAGTTTGGCGATGTTTCGCACGTGGGTTGTGTGCCGTTGTAGAATTCACAGACTTTGGTAGTAACTCGGCCCTCTTTAGGGCGCGGAGGAAGGTTTTCGTCGGCCGGCGGCGCTGCTAGTGTCACTTGTATACCTATTGAAAAAAAAATAGTATGACATAAAGTAGCTACAGTGCATTAAAAAAAAATGACATATAGTAACTGTAGTGCACTTAAAAAATAGGATTCACGAATTTACACCTAGGCGTCAGATAAGGTAGGTTGGTTCCTAGCTAACAAGTGTCCATTTTGAAAATTTCCCGATATAAGCGTAACTTAAGGGCGTAGGAAGTTTGCAGAGATCATCATCCTCCTGCCCTTATCCCAAGTTTATTTAGGGTCGACGCAACATGTGTGTTTCTTCCATTCAGCTCTAGTTGCAGTCATTTCACATTCACTATCTTCTTAACCATATCATCCTTCACACAGGTCCTCATCTTTTTAGGTATTTCTCTCCCCCTATAGCCTCCCACTTCCATAGTTATTACCTTTCTTAACATATTACTTTCATCCCTGCGCATTAGATGTTCGAACCAGGACAAACAATTTCCTTGCTACTGTCTTTCATCCGTCACCTTTACGGGCTAGCTTTCCGATCCATACAGTACGGCAGGCCGGATCATGCTCTTATAGATTTTTCCCATAAGTCGAAGGGGCATTCGCGAGTCGCAAGTACCTGCCCTAACCTGCCGCCATTTCATCCAACCAAAACGTTAATCCGGTGCTTTACGTCTCGATCTAGGTACTAACAGGAAGAGGTACGAGCTGAAAGCCGACCCTTGATGTAAGCCTACTGCCACACTAAAGTCATCAGTGTTACCCGTGGCCGACCGAACCCGTGTATGGCATTGCCTGACATAGCATGGATTAACTCTACATACTTTACTGGCACACCTTTCTCTTTTAGGGCCCACCACAAAACCACTTGAGCTACTTTATCATACGCGTTTTTTGTTCCACAAACACGTGCATGTGCAGGTTCACATGCACACGTCTATATTTTAACATAGTTTTTTTTTTAAGTATATTAAGCTAAATCGCTTGTGCTAGGAGTGGGTTCACGTCGGTAGTGTAATGGCCAGGATTCGAACTCGGAACCTCTCGATCGTAAGGCCGACTCTTTTACCACTAAGCTACAGTTGGCACAATGCAAATACAGCATCTGTGGTACCCCACTCTGGCATAAAACCAGACTGTTTTAGGTGATCTCACTCTCCTCCTTTTTTCTCTATTACTTTCTCCCACACGTTCATACTATGTGACATGCAAAGAAGAGAACCTGGTCTTTTTTATGTTTATTTTAGAATTAAACAAACTAAAATAACTGAAAAGCAATAAAATAAGACCAAAGTAACACAAATTCAATTCAACAGCTAGTTACCTATAAATACAGTGATTCAATATAAACATAGAATAGGATATTGGAATATTAACAAGTAATGGTTTGACTAATGCTAACCAATTATAATGAGTCACCATTTAGACTTAGATCATCTGGAGCAGAATAATAGTTGTATTTACATTCAACTCATACATGTTATGACCAATCTTATTGATGTATGGATATGGTCATAATTTCGACAGAGAACAAGCTTAGATGTTAATTAGCAACTCGGTGGCAATATATAATGCAATGCTGTAACCAACTGAAACAGGGATTCATTTTTATTTACATGGTGGAAGATTTGAACCTTACCTGTGACCTTACCTGGAGGGAAAGTATGAGTTACAAGTATGAAAGGCAAGGTCAAAATCTTCCATCCGTATTTCAAGGTCTAGCTAAGTGTGAAAATAAGTTTGACGTTCCATTTTATATTTGGTTTATTTTAGCTATTACAGGTTTAACTGTTGTCGAAACTCCCAACTCCCAGGATAAGCCTCTGGCAGAGCCTCATTCGCTTATCAGCAGGTGTTTCTAGATTGCAGGTGAGGTTGTTTTAGGCCTAAAATCAATGGCCCTGAGACACTTGAAATCATTTACATATTATATGTAAAGGAAATAAAATGGGGTGTTACGGTTGTCCTGGTCA
The DNA here is from genome assembly GCA_914829495.1 of Eilema sororculum. Taxonomy (NCBI): domain Eukaryota; kingdom Metazoa; phylum Arthropoda; class Insecta; order Lepidoptera; family Erebidae; genus Eilema; species Eilema sororculum. Next base: position 20,647,692 of record OU618545.1, on the reverse strand, counting down.
AATCAGGTCAAGGAGGTTAAGAGAAATGCCAAACATGCCTTCTGGTTTCCACTTTTCAGAATCATCAGTCATAGTTCACCAATCATAATGTTTGTTTGTTGCTTTAAATCATACCTTTGAGGATGCAGTGAGGCGAAACCGGTCAGGTGAACAATAAAATTAAGTGGAAAAGTACAAAGTGTCTTACTCAATATGTGTAGCAGATTCCACCAAGTGCCATCAATCAACAGTACAAACAGTTTTAATCATAATGTTGTTATCACCAAAGTTGTAGAGTTCTTATTTTAAAATTATTCATCTGTCAGGACTTTTTTTTTTTACATTGGTTAGACTTGCACTGTATTTATTTATTAGTTGACATTTAGTTCTAGGTTAGTAAAGACGTTTGTTTTTTGCTTATTTGTTTGTACAGTTGAACATGCTAATCTCAGGAACTACTGATTTGAAATGATTTTTTTTTTATTGGCTCACAAAACTGGACGATACTTATAGCATAAATATTACATAAACAATGTGTCAAGAAGTGATGTAAACTCCTTCTAGATGTGAACACTACATGAACTTTTCATGTTGAACAGTCCATTTATTTAAAGTAGAGGCACAGTAATCATAAATGTGAACAAATACCTACAGTTAGTTAAACATAATATAAATTCATAACAGTGTACATAATAGTGTTTATAGTAATAATAAAAAATGGGTAATCTATGTGTCTTCTTGGCTTCTATTTTTATTGCTACAATCAATGACATATCTCTTGTGACAAGTATTACATTGAAGATTTCTATTTAGAACACAATGGACCATGAAACTCTACTGACATGAATGAACATATTGAACTCTAATTTAGCATAAATAATACGAATAACACTGATAGATAAATCAAAACCTGTCTTCATAATTTAAAAAATGTACACTGCTTACTTACCAAGAACAAGTAACACTGACAAACACACAATGTTTGGAGCCATCATCACAACCGAGGCGCAGGCGGGATCAACACTCCCGACCCGACGCGAGAATACAATGTTATTTTTATACGCGGCCCCGACATCAAACGTCTAGTCTATTTAAGAAATTCCGACATAAGTACATGTCAGATAAACAACGCACATCCGAAAACAGTAAATCCAAACACTTTCACAGGAACCAACCGAATACACAACAAACTTCGAAATACGAACAATAATACATTGAAATTAATTCAATAATCTCAATTGCATTGATTTCAATTAGTATTTCCGATAAAAACAGTATCAAATTTATGAGTCGTTTTAATCTTTAATCTTTCTGCTTTTTTTTTGTGTAATTTTTCGGGGTTGCAATATTGCATTTCGGAATTTTCCCATTACTATTCTATTTGGTAGGAATGGGGAGGGTATGCCGCTCGCGGCACGGGCGGCGGCGGCACCGTCGTGGGGTCCAAAATAAAAATACCGAAAATACGTGATATAATTTTGAAAAAGCGATAGTAATAGGACAATGCAATTCATATACCTCATCTTAATAGAAGATTTGTAATCACACTAATCACACACACTCAGCCCCACGGCACATATCGATCTAATCGAGAACACTCGAATATTCTACCAGATGCACTATGAAAAAACATGCTGGTAACATTTGTTTGAAAAAAAAAAGTCAATGGTTTAAGTTCCTTAGCTTGGTTATAAGACCTTTAAGCCATAAGCAAAATGCCGCCACTCGCCAGTGTTGTCTATCAATTTGTATTTCATTTAAAGAACTTATCGTAGAATTTATTACTTAATTTACATGCATACATACATTATAGTATTGAAATCATGTTTTACCGATATATACATTCACCGAAAACACCTTTTCTAATAACAGCTATTTGCTAATTTTTTGCCTTTTTCCCATAGGATTAAACAGAGGTGAATTATGAAACCTTTCCTCAATAATTATATTTTGGCCTCATGGGTTCCCTAATTTCTTCTAGATATTAGAGCTGCGTGGTCCCCCCACGCGGCTTTAGCTATAATAATAATTTTAGGCGATCGAAATCTTTTGAAGGAATTTTTTTTTTTATAGCATTAAGTATGCTAACTATACAAATCGAATACATAGGGAAAAAGAATCTTCTCGGGCGGGACTCGAACCCGCAGTCTTTCCCTTACAGGGGGAATGCCTGACCAATTCGGCTACCGAGACACGCCCGATATGATTCAAATTTCCCACCTTATACGTCTTTGAGGCGACGTAGCGTCATCTACCGATTTTCTTACGAACTATCGGAATCAATGAATGATGTTACAATCATTTTAGACGTATAAGGTGGGAAATTTGAATCATATCGGGCGTGTCTCGGTAGCCGAATTGGTCAGGCATTCCCCCTGTAAGGGAAAGACTGCGGGTTCGAGTCCCGCCCGAGAAGATTCTTTTTCCCTATGTATTCGATCGAAATCTTACCTGTGGCAAGCGGATTTTGTCAATGTTGACAATTTGACATCTTTGTTTGACACTGACAGTCTAGTATATACTTAGAGTATATATACGAAAAAAAACTGCCTACCTAAACTTGGATTTTATGAATGAATGGAAAGCAGTATGGCGGCCTAGTAGGGAATCCAGTAAACTGTCGATAACTACTTATCGATATAAAAAGGGCACAAACTAAAAATTTATACATTTGAAAGAAAAAATTAAGTGATTAGCTTAAGTGGATGCCGATTATTTGTATTCTCAGGTTGCAGTGTGCTTAGGGCTTTCTGTCAGACTTTCCTTGTGATAGCCGGAGTTTCGAATAATTCGCCCAGAAGGACGTAGAATCTACAAAGATTCTTTACAGTCTTTGAGTAACGATATATATATATATATATATATATATATATATATATATCGTAGTATATATAGTAGTACTCCAGGTACATAACACATTGGCATAAAAATAAAATCGATTTGGACAAAAAAAAACATTTTCGAATTTTTATTTAATATTTTTTTTTTTTTTTTGTAAAAAATGTTTTAGTATCTATTCATCAGTAATACCAGTACCATTATGCGATAGAATAATAAAAAGTCAACGGCATTTCAAAAGTCATTCACTATGTATGGAAAGTGATCTTCGTTCTTTAAATATTTGGGAAAATATCGATAATTACAATTCTATCACCGCATCACTAGCAATTTTATTTGACCAATCAGGTGCTACTACATCCCCACTACGTTGGAAAGCAAGATGGAGAATTGGCGTTTTCCTAATATGATTTTATGAATGAATTTCGTAGTAGCTTCACGTCTGTATATTTATGTCTATGAGTATATATAATAATAATCTATGACTGACATGACAGTTTATATGGCACTTGCATTGCATCTGATTGCATCTCTTCTTTTCTTTATCAAAACAAATAGGTATGAAATTATTGGAAATTAAATTACTGTCCAAAATCACGGTATCTACCGAATAAAAAAAAAAAAAATATATTCCTGTAGCAAGCACTCTCTTGATATCGCAAGTAAATGACAAAATGTCATTTTTTTATTTATCGCCAGTGAAAGGTGAATTGCCTGTTCATTTGTTGGAAGTTATTCTGGACAGTAGATTGGAGCATTTAAAAAGGATATATAGAGGAGAGCCTGTGATTTACAACGAATATGTGGTCGATGGAAGTATTTACGACAATGTGGGACACTTTATGCTGTGCATTATAACAATTTTAAGTAAGAACAGAGAGTTTATTCAGTTCTTTTTGAAAGCGGAACTGGAACATTTTAAACTTCGATTAGCTTCTTTAACTGCGTATGAAATGAGGTTTTTCTCGAAAAAATTGTTAAGAACCATTAAGAAGTACGACAATGCTCCAACATACTTTGATTCGCTTCAAACTCTATGTAGGCATTTGATGTTGAAAAATGTAGCACAACATGTATGTTCTACATGTTGCATGAACAACTGTAATGTTTACAATATCAGTTTAAGATTCACAAATTGTCTTCAACTAGTAGCGAGAAGACAAGTCGAATTGAAGAATGGAGATGCTGTGGTACCTTGTGGAAGATGGAAACAATATCTAGTAATACTATTTAGCAATAATTTAAAAAGAAGAGTAATTCAAACCAACTTGGAGCCTCTTTACAGTGATCCTCGGATAATGACATTGTTGAAAAAGATTCAAATTGAATTTTCTTTACTCAAAGACAAGACTAATGTTTTAGCGAGTAAAGATGTAGATATTGCCTCAGCTTATTTCCCTCCATGTATGTTGAATTTACATAGAAGTTTGAGGGCCAAACATAGACTATCGCACTCCCAGAGATTTTATTACAGCTTATTTCTTAAGGATATTGGAATGCCCATTGAAGAAGCAATAAATTTTTGGAGAGCTGAGTACAGATTACATCCAAAAGGTCATAGTTGTTGCCACAACTGGGAGAAAGATGAAAAAAAGTATTTATATGGCATAAGGCATATGTATGGTTTGGAGGGGTGTAAAAAAAATTATACCTCTCTAAACTGCCAGCGTATTCAAAGCATGGACAATGCCTGTTCAGAAGGAGGTTGTCCATTTAAGTCTTTTGACAATTCAAAAATGGTTCCACTTTTAAAAAATTGTACTGAAACGGTGTTGTCACAAATAAATGAATTAAAAAATAAACATTTGTATACACCAGCTTGTATGCTTTTTTTACAAAATAGTCATGTAAAGACTAATGAAACAAATTATTGTGATAGTAGTTATAGTTTTAATTTTACACCTGTTAAATATTATACAACTGCTTGTAAAGTTTCTAATCGATTATAGAATTTATTTAATAGGTATTAATGAATTCTATGTACTATGTATGTATACATATATATACAAGCTACAAACATCTATCTATAGACATGCAGTATAGAAGAAAAAAATTGTAATGGTTTCTGATTTGAATGAGAAATCTGACACAGAAACTATAAATTAAATAATTTTGACACCTATATGTATGATTAGGATTACAGAGCACCTTTTTGTAACTATTATTATTATGTAGTTACCAAAAGTGTATTGTTGCTGGTCAAGTAGTGGTGTTAAATTTATACCAAATGTTTGTTCTGTTACTGGCCATACTGGTCTAGTAATTTCCGCTTTACACCTTGGCAAATGCGTTGGCCAACACCTGTTGGCGAACGCGTTGGCCAACTACTGTTGGCGAATGTTTTAGCGGGGGTTTGTGCTTTCTTGATGTGTGGCGGGAGGGTGCGTTGGTCGTGTTCGCCAATGTGTAGAAGGGACATATTATTATGTATATTCATAGACGTCATTGGCCACCTACGTAAGGGCCAAGCCACAACAGTGCGTGGCGACAACGCATCGCAAAATGACGGTACTGAGCGAGTACTGAACTTTTTACGACGCGACGCCGCACCGCAGTGTTGTGGCTGAGCCCTAAGGTGCAAGTGTGCAACCGGCTTACTTTAAGTTAGTACCTACAAGACAATAGTTTTTCTGTAGTGAGGGCCTAGCGTCGATGTAACGGCATGTAAACGCCCAAACTTAAAATAAACGGGTTGTAGATATTAACAAGCTTTTTGTTATTTTTAGCCGACTGCCGATTGCCGAAGGTAGGGGCGCCCGGCGCCCACATGAACAGAGGTTCACGCGAGCGCCGCGTGGCGCTGCAATCGGTATTAAAAGTAGTGATTTTTGTGTAACAAAAATAAAGATTTTTGTTACACAAAAATCACTACTTTCAATACGATTTACTGCAAACTTGTAATTCGTAAATTGTCAATCGATCTGGCAAGAGTGGCAAGTGGCAAGGCCTATAGTCAGTACCTACAAGTTCAGTATCGAAGTATCTACAGTGTTTAACACTGTAAGCCGTAAGCCGTAACTAGGTACATGAGATTTGACTGAAAATTTATTTATCCTTGCGTTATGCAAAGCTCCTAGCAAGAATTTTCATCTACAGAATGTCTCCATGAGTAGTATTAATGAAATGGTCCAAAAAGTACCTAATTATAACTGAATGAGATGAATAAAAAGTAGGAAAAATTAAATCAGCTCAGGTGGAACCCGCGATCTTTACCTTACAGCGGATATGCTCTGACCACTGAGCCACCAAGCCATTCTCCCTAAAAGGTAAAGATGACGGGTTCGAGTCCCGCTTGAGTTGATTGAATATTTCCTATTTATTATAACGTTTATCGATTATTTCATGTGATAATTTGATAATAATCACTATCACAGCGGTAGCCGCAGTAATGTCGATTACATGTATTGTAAAGCTTGTTTGTGATAATTAATATTAATATATTCTATTTCATAAAAAAAATCTCGTTTTATTACCTATTTTATTAACATGAGCATCTACCCTACAAATAACTAGAGTGGCACAGTCTTTCTCATCATCGGACTCAAACTCAAATGATTTATTCAATGTAATCAATCAATTCAAATGTAGCCCTAGGTACCTACTACAGCTTTTGACGTCAAATATTGCTTAAAACTAAGTTTATCATCGCTTCCTAGGCACCAGTGGAGAAGAAAAGGCGCAACAAACTCTACAAATCCTCTGAGCCTCTCCCCAACTAGTTGGGATCAGCTTTCCAGCATAACTGTGATGGGACTGAACTTTCGAAACGTTTGCCATCTGACCTCCAGCACTTGGCAATATCGAAGTTCTAAGGCCCCAACCACCCCAACTACCTGCCCGCACCGACTTCCACAGATGTTCCTATCACAATCGGGACTGACGGCTTAACTCTCCGAAGCATAGAAATCCCCAGACCAATGAAAATAGACAAATTCATGCATACAAATATTTGCTCTAAGAGGTGTGGTACCCGCGCCCCTTGCGTAGCAGTTACGTTCACTACCGCCCCGCCACACCAAAGAGGCTGATTGATCTAAGATAATAATATACGGTTACAAGACATAGGCAGGTAGGTACTACTACCACAGTATAACGAGAGATCTTATCTTCTTTCTTATCTTATTATAGATCTTATGTAGTATGAATCGTTAGACTGTGCTACTACTAAGCAATACTTCCAGTGGGGACGGGTGATCTGCAACCCTTTCTGTGTGCCGTTTTCCTCCAAAACTAATTCCATAGAAGTTCATACGACAACCGCAACCGACGACGGCTTAAAATCCCAACGGCTTGGGCATTAGGTACTTGCTCGCAGAAGGAGGCGGCCGCACCCCAAGCGTTCGCGCATCATACCATCGCTGTGGGCAATGTGACGAGTGTGAGGACTCCCACCCCCAGAGCCACCTCTAGGACCCGCCTCGGCGTGTCCCACGCCGGGCACTCGGTCAGCGTGTGCAGCTGTGTGTCCTCGCTCGCATCACAGTGAAGGCACTCGGACGTTGGCTCCTTCCACATCCGACACAGGCCGGCAGGCAGGTGCCGTCTGGCCTCTCTAGCCATTCCTCCATGATGGGTTTTACCGCCGCTATTACGGCGTGCCCTCCGTCTAGGGGGCATGAAAATCCTCTACCCTGTATATTCATGCATACCAATATTTGCACTGAGCGGGAATCGAACACCCACGCCTCCTCCCAGCGTAGTGCGAATGCACAAACGCCATGCCACGGGCTGTCTACAAAACCTAGGTAATATTGCTAATATAATGCAACCTATCGTAAAATTTTATTACCTATAACTTTAAATTCCTATTTTGTTTATTCTCGACATAGCGAGACTAGTAATTGTCTCAAGCTGGTTGCGTTGCGTCATAAGAATCTAGATTTATAATTGATTTTAATAACACTGACCTAGAGTCTATATTGAACTTGAGATTTTGTGATTGCTGACATAATAAAAGTTTGGATAGCATGTGGTCAGTAGTTAGGTAGGTACCTAGTGCCCACAGTTTGACGAGATTCCGCTGTATAAGGACTTAACCCCATCATCTACGCTGGCAGATGCTCGCTAATGTCAGGGTGGCAACCCTTGGCAAAATAATAATGAATAAATAAATATATTACGACATTCTGCACAACGCTAACAGGGTTCAAACTAAACACAGCATAACTAACTTGTGTTATGACATCTAGAATGCAGATAAACATACCTATATATCTATTTTTAATATATATCTACCCTTACCTACCTATTATACACGTATAATGTATAAATTATACATAGAAACACCTGGAGTCCTAGACAATGTAAAATTTTGCACTGAGTGAGCGGGCATCCAACCTACGCCTTCGCGCCGCGTAGCACTCCAACTCTGTGTACTTACGTACTTATATATACAGCGTTACCTAGAAAGAGACCAGAAATAAGCATAGCCTTAAATATGAATTCCAAAATAGCCGAGGAACTTATGTAGATACTTAAATAATAATATAATATGCCACAACATTCTACACAACGCTATCTAGACCCATAGTAAGCATAGTATAACTACCTTGTGTTATGGAATAGAATTTGTATAATAGGGCATCGAACCCGGAATATGCGACATAGGCGTTCAGTAAAAATTTACTCCATTCGAATACATAGGGAAAAATGAATCTTCTCGGGCGGGACTCGAACCCGCGATTTTTCTCTTACAGGGGGAATGTCTTGTACAACTAGACTATCGAGACATGCCTGATGTGATTTAAATTTCCCTTCTATTTTTATCCGTCTAGAAGGCTACGGCTACGGTTCCCTGTAAGGGAAAGATCGCGGGTTCGAGTCCCGCCCGAGAAGATTCATTTTCCCTATGTATTCGATTTGTATAGTTAGCATACTTAATGCTATAAAATTTAATTCACTATATTGTTTCTCTTTGAACAGAAGAAGGGTGAGGTGAGTGAAGAGCCGTATACTTAAATAAATATGTAGGTAGGTACGTAGGCACATTCATAAACTGTTGCTATCGACCGGACATTCTCTGATAAAAAACTTTCTGAATCGAACCCACTTCATCTTCCAGAGCAGTCACACTCTTTCCTATCGAGTTAATGAGTTACACCAGTAATAAATTATTTATTTAAAACCAATTCTAATCCGTTTTGTTGACGCGCACTTCAATTTAACTCAAGTGTTTTATTTTGTTTAGTCTGCTCAAACAGGCACATGAGCACGGTTGCCTTTGCCTCGCTTTCATCATGGACAATTTTTTTCCCGTCAAATATGGCGGCAATATTTACGATGTTCAAAAGTTTTTACGTGATCATCCCGGTGGTATAAATACTCTAAAATTATATAAAGGGAAGGCAATAAAGCACGCTATGGAGAAATACGGCCATAGTATTAGTGCATATCATATGATGAAAGACTTTTTCATTCATAATCATGATTTTATTTCCGTTAATAGTGATGAACTTGAATATAAATCGCATTTAAAAGATGTTAATTTGACCGGCGAATTGAGTGAGAGCGGGAGAATTATCACCAGTGAGGAAAGTACGAAGGCTTCTGAAGAAATTACGTTTTTGGAGGAACTTGAGGTATGTGGGAGCTTTTTTATGCATTATCTACAAACAGCTTGTCTGCCACCTTAGTGGTATGAAAAAGTGCTTAGTGAACGCGATATTTGTATGTCAATCATTCGAACAACTATGGCAGTCGTTACGGGTAGTTAGATCGAAGCCCAACAACTGACGTAACTGCAATCCCTGTAGGAGCCTTCTAATGTCATTCTTAAAAAACCTTTCTTATAAGAGATGATTTATTTTTGTTTAGTTTCATTGGCGCTAAAGTTTCAGTTTTGATAACTTTTACGCATCTAAAAAAAGTTTGTAGGACGTTCTACACTGCGCTATCTACACTCAAAGTAAGAATAGCTTAACTACCTAACTCGCATTACCTTTTTTTGTAAATATGCATATGCTATTTAAAATAGAAATATCCCGACCAATTCAAATGGTACTAGCAGTAAGCGGAATCGAACCCGTGACCTCAGACTTGGCTGTTGGACGTTCTGCTGCTACGATGTTTGTTTGGTTGTTCGTTTTCATGCGCTGCCGTATCGCTCATCTTATTGTGATATTTGTTCAGTTTATTATATTATGTATAAGGTGTTACAAAATTAACTCTCGGAACTTCGGAGGGTTGACCGGTATCGGTAGCTATGCCCGAAAAAAAAAACGATTTGTTACACTTCATTAAGGAATTGCGTGATTTTATAGGCATAGTAGGTACCTATAATTTTTGAGACCGGACACCTACTCCCATGCAATAAAAACACAATAAACACCTACCTAGACCAATACAAATAGATCATATTCATGCATACAAACTGACCGGGAATCGAACCCGCGATCTCGGCCGTAGCAGTCAAACAGTCTACTACGCCACTGTTGACGTCAACAAAGTCAGCCCTATTACCTGGCAGGTTTCGAAAGACGCTGGTGAAATGTGGCCGTTATTATTGAATTGAAACTTATTTAGGCACGTTGAATACTTTTTGGGTACTTAGTAAAATTCATGGAACTCGCGTCATCGTCCATCGCGGTCACGTCACGATGTTATAACTCGCGTTGAACACTTTTTAAGTTAACAAAATGTCAATAAATCAATTAGCCTATCGTAGTCCACTGTTGGACATAAGACTATCCCAATGTTGGGAGGCTTTGGCCTACTGTTTCCACGCTGGCCAGACGGGTTGGTACAGAGTTTTATTTCGAGTGTTCCTTCTCTCACAGTGATATCGTTTGCTTAAATTTCCGTTTGTCGCCTCTTACGGACACCCTTCGGATGTAGGGCATCGAGCCCGGGTTTTACGATCCGAAAAAACCGGGTTTTACTCGTACTCGTTTATCAGAACCAAAGTTACCGACATAGTTCGTAGAATAAGCAAGCTCAAGTGGCAATGGGCTGGTTGGCCACGTCGTCGTCTGTCGAAGGGCCGATGGCCGTTGGAGCAGACGAGTCCTAGAGTGGACACCCCCTAGCCAGATGTACTGACGACCTGAGCATGGCTGGGACAGACTGGATGCGGAAGGCGGAGGATCGGGTGAAATAGCGCACATTGGGAGAGGCTTATGTCCAGCAGTGGACTGCTGTGGGCTAATTTGTTTGATACTTTCTAATGGTAACTTGTAATGAAACGTCCATTAACCCTTAACAACCCATACGTGTCTCCCGTAAACTTAATTTAGCGTTTTTTTATGTTGTCATAAAAATTGTTGTGATACTGATAGCAGCCTGCGGCTCTGAATAGGTAATACATAAAGTATTTATTTTTATGAACCGGCCTTTTATCCACTTATAGGTATAGGATCCTGAGTAAGTACCTATATAGCTTAAGATCCATCTTCACGCAGATGCTTACCGAACGAAAAAAAATATTTTCGAGAGTAAAATGTTGTTGAACTCACTTAAAAACCACATCACATTAAAATGGACTTGCCTCAAAAAAAAATCTGACTTACCTACTTAGCAAAAATTAAAAATTTCAAAAACTCCGGTCACAAGTAGTATATTTGCAGTCATTCGGTTATTCTTCCCAACTTATAACCTCCACAACGTTTTTATAAACGGCTCAACCGATTTTTAACAAACATGTCTAAGAACACTCGCACATAACATAGGTCACCTTTATTACAAATTAATTAAATTGTAATCGCTTCATCCTTTTGGGAGGTGATGCCACAGACACGTCACGCTAGATACGTCACGCTTATAACACCCTTCGTTTTTTGCGTCGCGTCGGGAGATCATAACATGAACCTTCAATGAAATGTTACACAATGTATGTACATACACATACATTGTGTAACATTTCATTGAAGGTTCATGTTATGGTATGTATGTATACTACATGCTAAAACCAGGTAGCCTATCTTATTTTGTTCTCTACATCAAATAAACTAGGCTAACTAATTTTACATTTTTAATTTTTTAGTCTTTTTTTGGTTTCTATTTATTTTTATTTTTTTTATAATCCACAACAATCCACACAACGCTATCTAGACCCATGGTAAGCATGGCTTAACTAGCTTGTGTTATGGAATCTAGAATGCGGATAAACTTAAATACTTTATTTTTTGTTGTACCTACATAGACCACACCAATGCAAATATACATATTCATTAATAGATATTTGCACTGAGCGGGGATCGAACCCGCGCCTCCTGTGTAGCGGCCGCATTCACTACCGCCACGTCACACAGGCTCTCACTTTCAATGTTTCTATCTTAAGTAAGGGAATGGGGTGAAGGTTGATCTTTACTTGGGATCTTAGACTATAATTTATCGCCAATGTTTCACGATCTAATTTAAAAAAAAAACACCTTAGCTAGGTACCTGCCTATATAGGTATCAACTATTACGGTAATTAAACTACGAAGTACTAACATTGTGTTAATAAATTCATTTACAAGTAGTTTTATGATCCGAGATAGAGTTCATTATTTCATGTGAGTTTACAGGTCATTGACTGCTTATTTACCTCGTATCAGTTTGATTGATTTCACCTCGCCTGATGGTAAGCTGAAGGCAAAGTGTTAGAAAAATGCAAATGTCTTCGATCGATGATGTTTATTACTTCTTGTCCATTCTAATCCGCACTTTGTCGGTTCTACAACTTACTTGTGAATATCAAACTAAATTTTAATTAAGAATCAAGAATCGAATTTTGATCGATTTTTAATGATTGAACTATTCTAAGCCTAATGTGACATGAAATCTCTTAACCTCATTTTGTCACAAGTGTCCACTGGCCATAATTACCGATCTAATTAGTACCAGGAGTGAATAATGGTGTGCATGCACTGAATATAGCTCGATTTATATTATACTAGCTTTTGCCCGCGGCTCCGCCCGCGTGGATGTCGGTTATCGCGACCAAACATAGCCTATGTCCTTTCTCATGGTCTAATCTACCCCTATACCAAATTTCATCAAAATCGGTTCAGTGGTTGAGGCGTGAAAGCGTAACATACAGACAGACAGACAGAGTTACTTTCGCATTTATAATATTAGTATGGATTAGTATGGATTGAACCTAAATTGCGAAAGGCCCTAGCAAACGCAGATTATTTTGTAATAATCTATGGTTGGTGAATTTGAGCTCGTCCACCGCAGGGTACCCCGTGTTATCTTCAAAAGACACCCAAGAAACGTGTACTCCACGTATAAAGCACATTTTGAGCACATTTTAGGTTCAAGATATGTGAATCGAGCTATACCAGCCCCGGTCCTGAAAGCCTCTACCTACATCAACCGTGTTGTAAGAATTTACGTGTCCAATCCATACTTCCATACTTGCATACTAATATTATAAATGCGAAAGTAACTCTGTCTGTCTGTTTGCCTGTATGTTACGCTTTCACGCCTAAACCACTGAATGGATTTTGATGAAATTTCGTATAGGGGTAGATTAGACCATGAGAAAGGACATAGGCTATGTTTGGTCGCGATAACCGACATCCACGCGGGCGGAGCCGTGGGCAAAAGCTAGTAATATTATAAATACGAAAGTAACTCTGTCTGTCTGTATGTTACGCTTTCACGCCTAAACTACTGAACGACTTTTGATGACATTTAGTATAGGGGTAGATTAGACTTTGAGAAACGACATAGGCTGTGTTTGGTCGCGATAACCGACATCGACGCGGGCGGAGCCGCGGGCAAAAGCTTGTAAAAAAATATGCAAGAAATAAAAATCTCGACACCTGAAAGAACAATTAAACCTGACTGTTGTATTAAAAGAATGAGACAAGTTTGACAGCGTGCAATTCAATATAACCGCCATTCATAAAAATTTGCCCTAAGCTGGCCCTCGATTCTAATAAAGCTAAACCACAGCGGTGCCGCATTCACTGCAAAAAAATACAATAAATTTTAGACTTTATTTCTATACGCCTAAAGTTCAAAATGAAATGAAAACATTTTCATTACACTTTTTCAATTACTCTGCGAAAAGTAATTTAATTTTGAACTTTAACTGCATTAAAGTCTATTATTTAATGCCGTTTTTTGCATTGGCGGTGGCACCACTGTGGTTTGACTTTAGCAGAATTGAGGCCTTGATTAGGGTCCAAACTGGTATTAAGTACTATAATATTATGGATAAAGGAATAACCTTATTAACATGATTTATAAAGAAAAGCGTTAAGCGACTTTGGAACTGACTGTACCTATACAAGTAAGTGCTCCAAGATATTGGATCACGTTCCACGTAATAGGTACTTTACGTTATTACTATACTACAAATATTATATTCTATTATTATTTGGGCTCTCTGAAAGGTCAATATCTTGTGTACCACGTGGTGTCTACGAAGTCTCAAAATTATCTTAAAACTCTCGTATTAAGTGCAAATCAAATAGATTTAGACTCGGCGCCGGGGCATAAAAAATAAAGTTTAAAACTAAAACCCGACTACCGAAAAATCACGCTCTAAAAGTAACAAACAAGAAAATAGCCGTGGTCGTATGCCACTTTTCCCTAGAATATATTGTTTTGTCAGAGTAGTGGCATACGACCACGTCTATTTTTACCCGACTACGGCGAAGCCAAAAGGAGGGTTATGATTTTGACAGGCTATGTATGTATGTATGTATGTATGTATGTATGTATGTATGTTCATTTGTTCCCTCATAGCTCCTCAAATACTTATTAGAACTGGACAAATGAGGTATTGTTACAAGCGGTTTGATCGTCCGATGGTTATAGGCTATATGACGTGTCACCCAATCTTGTGTGGCGCCCTCTAGCGCTCATAAGGTATTGTATTCAAAAATAAATTTGAGATAATTATGCCGTGTTTGGTATCAAATGAAAGTGCTTAATGAGAACATTTCAAACATGTATAAATTATTAGCTTTATCTTGCCTCAAAATAATTTAAATAAAAAATAAAGTTTAAAACTAAAACCCGACTACCGAAAAATCACGCTTTAAAAAGTAACAAACAAGAAAATATCAAGGATAGCCGTGGTCGTATGCCACTTACTCTAACAAAACAATATATTCTAGGGGAAAAGTACTATCTGACTGAGTAGGTACTATCTGTCGCTTTAAGATAAATATCTGTACCGTGTATTATATATTGTTTTGTAACTAGTATTATATTGTATAGTTGTACGTCTGTACAAAATATAATGATATTGTAGGTATATAGGTATTGTATGTATTATATATAGGTAGGTAGGTATTGTATGTATTATATGTATATAGGTATTGTATGTATTATATATAGGTATTGCATGTAGTGTATTTGTATTTATGTTTTTGTTGTTAATTTCATACACCAAAAACCCACATGTGATTTCTATGCACTCCTGTCCATCCAAAGGTTGCCTGGAAGAGATTGTTGTTTGCAATAAGGCCGCCCATTGTACATGAGATTGTTTAACATTTCTGTTCTTTGTTTCTTTTGGTGTGCAATAAAGAATATATTATTATTCTCTTTATTCATTTTAAAAAAAACTTATAAATTATATTTTTAAATACATATAAAAAAAAAACATATATTTAAAAATATAAAAAATAGTATCCCACCGGCATCGGGTACAGGGACCAAGCTACCGGTGGTCAGGGCTCCAGAGAGAGGAACTTCCTCACGATGCGCGCCGTATCAAGGAGTACTGCCTTCTGCATCTGGCCCTTGACCCAACCATCCAACCCGAGCCTCTTTAGATGTTGGTCGAGGCTCTTTGCTATCAGTCCGTTGACTGATACGACTATCGGTACAATGATTGCTGAGTCAACATTCCACATGTCGACAACCTCGTGAGCCAAGTCCAAGTACTTAACTTGTTTATCTTTCTCAGCTTTCACGAGATTCTCGTCATGAGGAATGGTGACATCAACAATCAATGCTCGGCGTTCGGATCGGTCTATCACCACAATGTCAGGCTTGTTAGCTACAACAGTCCTATCAGTGATGATAGATCGATCCCAGTACAATGTGATATGACTATTTTCTAGAACTGGCTCAGGAACATACCTATAGTACGGTACCTCAACTTCCACAAGGTTGTATTTCAGAGCAAGTCGCTGATGGATTATCCTGGCTACTTGATTATGTCTGTGCAAGTACTCGCCGTTAGCAAGACGAGAACAACCGGAAGTAATATGCCTGAGGGATTCACCAGGTTGGTGACACGCTCGACAAATGTCAATTGTGCCATCCCTCATGATATACTTCCGGTAGTTATTCGTCTTGATAACTTCGTCTGCAATTGCACAGACAAAACCTTCAGTTTCCCCAAAAAGGTCACCGAAACGTAGCCAGGATACGGATGCCAGTAGGTCTACTTCGGGCCTGTGGAGGGCCCGATAGAACCTGCCATGTAGCTCCTTACTCTGCCATACCTCCCTGCGGCTGTCAGTGCCAACTATTGTAGGCCTGCGCCAGTTCTCTTTAGCCAAACCGAGCGGGGTTAGCCCGGTATCTACGTTGACTACATCACGATGCATATCCACGTTCGACTTTAGAAAGTAGTCTCTGAGATTGCACACCTCGCGATTATGAAGGGTCTTAGCATTTAAAAAACCTCGACCCCCACATTTCCGCGGGATGTACAATCTCATGACTGACGACCTTGGGTGGTGCATTCGGAATGCAGTCAACTGAGTCCGGACTTTCCTATCGATGGTATCGAGTTCAGTCTGAGTCCACTTGAGTATGCCAAAAGAGTACATCAAGAGTGGCATGACCCAACTGTTACAGGCACGCACCTTGTTACCACCTGACAAAAGACTGTTAAGTACCTTTTTCAGGCGGCCAAAGAAACGTTCCTGTAACATTTGTTTCATGCCGACCTCATTGATGCATAACGCCTGTGACATACCCAAGTATTTATAGGTCTCAGTTACGAGGAGTGATCTGAGGTTAGTGGAATCAGAGAGTTGTATACCCTCCGACTCCACCACCCGCCCTCGCTTTACATGAATGACTGCACATTTGTCCACACCAAACGCCATTTTAATAGAATTACTGAATGTTTCAGTTACCTTCAGTAAAGCTATTAATTGAGGGTTGGTGTGGGCGAATAGCTTTAAATCATCCATGTAAAAGAGGTGGGATACCATCTGACCCTCTCTTCGTAACCTATAACCTAACCCTGAATTCACTAGTAAAGTACTAAGTGGGTTCAGGGCTAAGCAGAACCAAAGGGGACTCAGACTGTCCCCTTGAAAAATACCCCGCTCTATTGTTATCGGCTCGCCACTACCCAAAGCCTGGCGACACCCTGGATAGAGAAGAACCGTCCTCCATTGCCCCATACATGACCTTAGGAAGGTACATAGAGTTGTATTCACTTTATACAACTCCAGCACCCTCAAAAGCCATGTATGTGGCACGGAGTCAAACGCTTTCTTGTAATCTATCCAGCATGCCACCAGATCCTTACGATTGCGGCGAGCTTGTTGGCTAATAGTCATATCAATCAGGAGGAGCTCCTTAGTACCCCGGGCCCCATTCCTACATCCATTCTGAGAGGTACACATAATAGAATTATTGTTTATATGATTGTTAATCTTAGCTCTCAGGATGGATGTAAGAAGTTTATAGACCGTTGGGAGACATGTAATCGGTCTATAATTATTGGGCTCCAGGGTACTACCAGTTTTATGGAGCAGGTGAGTAACTCCTGTCGTCATAAAAGCTGGTAGCGTACCAGATTCTATAGCGGATTGAAATTGTGAGGCCAAAACAACATGCGAACTCCGTAGCCATTTTAGCCAGAAATTGTGCAGTCCATCCGGTCCTGGAGATTTCCAGTTAGACAGCGAACGGACCGCACAATCTACATCGGTGGCATCAATGTAAATTTCTTCCATTTCTGGAATAGTTTCGCATGCTCTTTCGACCTCACGCATCCAATCGCCTTCAGTGTGACTAACGGGCACCGACCAGATACTGCGCCAGAACGCATTTGTGGCTTCAGCATCCGGCCGTCGCAAGTCATCCACACTTTCATCTGTTCGCTCCCAGCTTCTATATACCCACCTTTGGTCTCTTTGGAACATACGATTGACGGTATATCGATCAACTCGCTTTTTGTATCTTCGAATACGGTTTGCCCATGCACAGACTTTCTGCTTCAGGAAGTCAATACGCTCTGTGACCAGAGACGTATAATCTTGGGGACTAATATTAGTTCCCGCAAACGCTCGGGTCACATAGCGCATCACCCTTGGGCGAGTATTGCCCGACCTGAAGCAGATTAATTTACCGATGAGCACCTTTGCCTCGGCCACACGTCGTTCAATTCTGCATTGCCATGCTGGTATGGCAGGCTTAGGTCGTATGGCAGGATCTTTAATGGGAAATTTAGCACCTGCCATACGACATGCTGCCACAGCAGTACAATACAGAATTGAATGAGTGTCACCGAGGTTTTCACTATTTTCTAAATATTTAGGTAATAATGAATCAAGGGCACTCACCAGCGCTATATTACGTCTATGTATGGGCAACCGCGGGAGACGTGGCCTGACATGTATGGGCATTGATCGATATTCCCGCAGCGCATATTCCAAAGCCTCCTTAATCTCTTCATTGTACTGAATACTTACTGGAATAGGTGTGTCATCCCGCGTAACATGTGAATCTTCATTCAATGCAGTTGTAGAAGCAGGAACAGGAGCCAGGGCGGGGGTGACACAAATATTTCGTAAGCATTCTTGCCGTAGTGTCTCAAGTACGGTTTCATTCAACATATGATTGCGTTGAATGACCCGTACTTGGTCCGATAGTCTTTGTGCCGATGTGTTGACGGAAGGTTCAAGCGCCTGAAACAGAGGAAGCATCCGAGAACGGTACGCACTGAGGTTAGTTCCCCCCTCTGTAGCCGCAAAATATGCCCGCATGACGTTTTCGTTGATAGAATTAGTCCATCGCATGCGGTGCACATTACCACCGGCAGCGGGGGCCCTATTCGAAGCCGGAGGGCGTCGGGGTCCCAAGCAGGTCGGTGGACGGCCTCTCCCCGGCCGACGTACAGGTGTTGGCGACGTCGGCGGGGAGAAATACTCGTCGGAGCTCGACGCCTCAACAGGAGTTGGTCTTGGAGATGTGGTTCCCGGAGCCTGCGAGGCGGAGCTGCACGACGAGTCCGTGGGTGTCAGGTGTGCATCTTGTATTATTATCTTGGTCTTCGCTCTTGTCAACATAATTTATTTTTGAGATATTTGGTTGTGATTTTTGACATAATATGTCTGTCATGTTTTATTTTCCTGGTTCTATTTTCATTCTGGTGTTTATTTTGTTACAAATCATTATGCGTTTTGTTTTATTCAGTTATTATAAGCCACTAAAATAATATTATTTGTATTGAAATAGGATAAAAGTGCTAAAAATCTAAAAATCTTTAAAGAGAAAAATATTATGTGTGCAAGTGACCAGTGTTGCCAAGTTATTAATAATAATATAAATAATAATATAATTAATAGTTATTAATAATATATTATTATTATTATTATTAAAAGTGGCATACGACCACGGCTATCCTTGATATTATCTTGTTTGTTACTTTTTAAAGCGTGATTTTTCGGTAGTCGGGTTTTAGTTTTAAACTTTATTTTTTATCTTCTTTGTTACTTTTAGAGCGTGATTTTTCGGTAGTCGGGTTTTAGTTTTAAACTTTATTTTTTATTTGTATTATTTTGGGGCAAGGTAAAGCTAATAATTTATACATATTTTAAATGTGCTTATTAAGCCCTTTCATTTGAAACCAAACACGGCATATTTATATCAAATTTATTTTTTAACATAGTAGGTACCTTATGAGCGCTAGAGGGCGCCACACAAGATTGAGTGACACGTCATATAGCCTATAACCGTCGGACGATCAAGCCGCTTGTAACGATACCTCATATGTCCAGGTCTAATCAGTAGTTGAGGTGCTATGAGGGAACAAATGAACATACATACATACATACATAGCCTGTCAAAATCATAACCCTCCTTTTGGCTTCGCCGTAGTCGGGTAAAAATTCGGTCTACATTCTTGGTTGAAAACGAACGTTTCGGACTTCATCGAGCTGAAGACTGGCCATCATCTAGTCACGATCTTATTCCGCTGGATTGTGATTTATGGGCAGGTTTAGAGAGTACGGCTTGCTCTAAACGCCATGATACTTTGGAGTCCCTAAAACAATCCATACGATTAGCAGCGAAGAATTTTTAACCATCGACGCAAAAACGACGGGGTGGTATAAGTTTGACGTGTCTGTGTGTGTGTGGATGTGGCATCGTATCACCGAAACGGATGAACCGATGTGGATGTAGTTTTTTTGGAGGACCTTGAATCCTTCCGATAATATAACGGAATGCTTAACCAGTTAGATTCCCCCGACATGGCAACCGTTGAATCAATATATTACTAGGTATATCCAAAGGAAAAACAAATACAATTTATTTTCAACTTTTACGAGGTGTTTTTCCCATAGAAAGAGGGCGTGCTTCTATTGTTATCTGGCCTCAACGTTAAAAGAACTATATTGCAGCCAATGGAGACCACTTCGAATAAATATAAAATTTCAAATTGTTTTATATTTATGTATTAGGTAAACTAACGCACTGTAAAAGTAATAAATGTTGCATATTTGCAACAGTTTTTATTTTCATAGCTTATAATACTTTTTATTTTATTTGATACAGTATTTTTTGGCAAGAAATATACTCATATATTTGTCTGATTTTAAATAGCCCTAACCCTTAGTCGCCTTGTACGACACCGTATGGGAAAAGATGGCAGGGAGGCCCAAATTTTACTCTGCCTGGAACCACACGGTGGAATCATAATCAAAGTAATTAAATAAGTTTCCCTCTGTTACGTGGCACCAAAAATGTATCTGTAGGAAAATTAAAGTTTAATACATATATCTGCTTACCCATTCAGAAATACCAAGCATGCGTATAATAAAAAAAAAACATCGTTCTCTGAGTCCGAAAAACATAAACTTGAACTCACGACCTTTCCCTTACTGGGGGAATGCTCTTCCAACTGAGCTATTGAGCCACACCTGTTTCATTTCAAATTTTCCTTCTCTTTATATCCGTCTTTAAAGTTCGTAAGAATGTTGGTAGATGGCACCACCGTCGCCCTTAAAGACTGGAGCGTTTCATTTCCTCTGTGGCGTGGCGGTAGTGAACGCGACTGATATGCAGGAGGCGCGGGTTCGATCCCCGCTCAGTGTAAATATTTGTATGCATGAATATGGTTTTTGCATTGGTCTGGGTGTATCTATGTATAATATGTATGTATTAACAAAAAAATAAGTATCTAAGTATGTTTATCTGCATTCTAGATTCCATAACACAAGCTAGTTAAGCTTACCATGAGTCTAGATAACGTTGTGTAGAATGTTGTGGAATATTTATTTATTACTAGCTGTCCCGGCAAACTTCGTTTCGCCTTAGAAATGAGAATCAATTAGCTGTATCAAATTCTCCTAATTATTTTGAGAACGGAAAGCAAGCACGACACTATTATAGGTCACCGGGGCCCATACTTACACCCACGGAGCCTATATACCTGTGGGACCCATACAACCATATACCTCTACGCTCAAGGGCGTTCATCCTACCATAAACCATCAATTTTTCGACCTAAATAAAAAATTAGCCACCATAAATATTTTTGCGGCCCAAGCAATGGGCATTTTGTTAATTCAGAAGAATGTCTACTAATCACCCTCTGACGATATTTGCACGCATTATGTTAATTCTATATCAAACGTCAGATAACATAGAAGAATATTATACAGCAGTATTAGAATAATAAACACATTTTTTTCCAATTCGTATTCCAAATTCAAAATTTAGACATGGCGTATGTCGGATCAGCTGTTTTATATGGTGGTAATGTATTCTTAAATTTCCTAATTTTCCGCGCAATTTTCTTCATTTTTTCTTTCATAAGAACCTTCTCCTAACAATAACGAACACAACAAAAAAAGAATTAGCGAAATTGGTTCAGCCCTTCACGCGTGATGTCGTGACCAAGGGAAATAGGGGTTCATTTTTATATATATAGATTATTATTTATTTATTTAAGATGCGGCTGAACCTTGATATCTTCCGAAGCGACTGCCACCTGACCTCCACAAACAAGTGGCGATATCGAAGTTCTGTAGTTAGACTAGTCGGAATTTTGAGGGTTTCAAATACCCGTAACGACTGCCATAGGTGTTCGTGTGGACAACCGGGACCGACGGCTTACGTGCTATGCGAGGCACGACCGGGCCGATGAAAAACTAAAAAAAATATTAAATCATTTGTAAGTCTAACTACCAGACCTATTTTGACCCGAAGTATTTTGTGCCTGAATATATGTTTATTTAAGTCAAAATTCTGAAATGTTGTTATAAGTAGGTACAGTCAACGCCATAAGTTGATTAACACTAAAATATTTTACAAATCTTTTTATAATGGAATGCATCTGTCTATAGTAAATGTAGTGTTATGATTCCCAGAAGACAAACTTAATTTACATATTCAATGGTTTTTTTTTCACAATTGTACGTAAGGTTTAGGGGCCACAGTGTTCAATAAATTAGAATTTGTTAAGCTACTTTTGTAGTTGACTGTACTTAAGTGTTTTTTAAAGCTAAATGCATATCTACATTATCTACTCAAAATTCTTGTTTTAAGTGCCTATTTTTTTTGTTTCACCTACTTGGGTGAATTTCCCGGGACCAAGAATTGCGTGGCATCGATGAAATCGGTACTAAAAATCATAGTTATAATGCTCTAATATTTTTTGCTAGTTAGGTGAAATAGTGATCTATGTGTGGCACTAAATAATCTATTATATAGGATTATAGGTACTCCAAAAAAAAAACAAAATACACCGAAATCTTTCATTGCCGTGTTTGTCCACACGTCACCTATTGTGTCGTGATACCTCATTGATAAAAATCTATTGGTTATTTTTATTAATACCTATTTTTATTTCATACGTGAATAGTTAAAGTATTGTTACGAAATACATTAATTCAAATATTTAAACAATACAATGAATGGCTAAAAAAAATACATTTGTCCCAGAACTACCTTTCATCGCCGTGTTCTAAACATATTTTAGAATATTGTCTTATCTAACGACTTGTGTCCTCCCTCATATGCGCTAAACGTTGCATATTGGTGCCGCCTAAGTGCTCGACGCGGAAGAACGTACACAAGTACCTGCGTTTTGGCGCCATAGATGTAAGTCTACCATTTTTATGTTACTGGACATTTTTTCTTTCATCGCCGTGGATAGGTATAACTTTCTATTTTAATAAGATATCCTCTTGATTAAACATTCAATAGAACGCCATTTCTCTTGTTTATTTTTGTGAAGTGATTAATACTTCGAATAATTATTAGATTTTTTGTTATTTTATATTTTGGTCTTGTTTTTCATTGCTGTGCTTTCATTGCCGTAGTTTCCATGGTCAAAATTTGCTATGGCAATGAAAAAAAAAACACGGCAATGAAAAAAAAAACATTGCCATGCATTGTAAAACGATTTAGTTTCATTGCTGTGGCCTGATGTTTCATTTCCGTGACTTATGTTTTCATCGCCATAGTATGATTAGGCATTATAAACATCATTACCTGTTATAAAGGTAGCACCGAATACTGACATTACAGGGTTCGAAAACTTTCTGCAATACGATTGTAGATTTGATTAGTTTTTACTGTACAATAAATTATAAAAAGATGTTTCCGTGTTAATCTTACAAAATGATGGAACATTTGGCTTTCATTGCCGTGGACGCTTGTTTCATTGCCGTACACGCATGTTTCATCGCCGTGGCATGTAATTTTTAATCTTGTATATCTCGTTAGTCTTTTTAGTTATCTGTTAGATATTAAGCAAGAATACATATAGTAACAAAGCCTTTAATTAACGCGATGTATTTTTATTATAACACTTAAGGTAAAAATATCCACGGAAATGAAGATTTTAATGGACTTGTTGAAATTCACCCACTTACGACTTTCAACTCTGCACAGATAAGGACCAAAACACACCAAAGTTCTTTTTGGTTCCCAAGGTGATAAATAACAATTTTGTTTGAGTATGTACATATATTAGTATTTTTTTAAGAAAAAAAAATTGTGGGCTTCCGAAATTCCTCGTAAGCCACTAAAACGTAGGTATTGGTTTTCCTATCAATCATAATCGATTTGAATAGTTAGCATAGGTACTGAATGGTTAAACATTTCATTGAAACGTAGCCATTGGGAGTTTTTTTTTATCGTACGAAAAATCCCCACGGGTACCCCAACCGGAGCCGGTGGAGGTGGTAGAGATGTCGGACTCGAACCGACTAAAACGCACGCCGTCTTTGGTTTGCCGGAGGTGAGCATGCAGGGAGCATAATATAATAAATAAATAAATAATAAATATTCCACAAAATTCTACACAACGCTCTCTAGACCCATGGTAAGCTTAAGCTTATGTTATGGAATCTAGAATGCGGCTAAACATACTTAGATACTATTATTTTTGTAAATACATACATTTATTATACATAGAATCACACTCTCTCGCACACCGGCTGACCCAGGACCATTACTTTCGAGATGGCCCCCTTCGGACTGTGTAGTCATTGGGGTTGGGAATTTGTTGAACATGTTTTATGCCAATCAGGTGGTAGACAAGCATACGGCTCACCTGATGGAAAGTGGTTACAGTGGCACTATCACGTCACACTCGCGCTGCCGACCTATTTATCATACATAATTTGTAAAGCATTGTAGCTTTTATTATTCGTGCGGTAATCGCCTCGGATAACTCCCCCGCCGGAGCCGGAAGGGGGGGTCATGTCGGACTCGAACCGACTTAAACCGCACGCCGACGGAGGGACGTGAGAGCCGGAGGTGAGGTTGTCATCGACATATCCCTCGCACCCGGCTGACCCAGGGCCAAAAGCATTGTGGCAGACAAGCGTTAGTCGAAGGGTTCCTTTTGATTTTATTGACAAGCGATTGTGGCGTAGCGGTAGAGTGTTATTTATAAGTCAAAGGTCTAGAGTGTCAGATCCGGGAATCAAACTCTTAACCTCGTCGCACTCGTTACCACTGCGCAATCCATACTAAATATTATAAATGCGAAAGTAACTCTGTCTGTCTGTCTATCTGTATGTTACGCTTTCACGCCTAAACTAATGAATCGATTTTGGTGAAATTTGGTATAGGGGTAGAGTAGTCCTTGAGGAAGGACATAGGCTATATTTGGTCTCCGATAACAGACATACACGCGGGCTGAGCCGCGGGCAAAATCTAGTAATATTATAAATGCGAAAGCAACTCTGTCTGTCTGTCTGTATGTTACGCTTTCACGCGCCTAAACAGCTGAATCAATTTTGATGGAATTTGGTATAGGGGTAGATTAGACCTTGAGAAAGGACATAGACTATGTTTTGTCGCGATAACCGACATCCACGCGGGCGGAGCCGCGGGCAAAACTAGTCAATCCATACTAAAATTATAAATGCGAATGTAACTCTGTCCGTCTGTCTGTCTGTCTGTGTGTCGGTCTGTCAGTATGTTACGCTTTCACGCCTAAAATACTAAACCGATTTTGATGAAATTTGGTATAGGGGTAGAGTAGACCTTGAGGAAGGACATCCATACTAATATTATAAATGCGAAAGTAACTCTGTCCGTTCGTCTGTCTGTCTGTCGGTCTGTCAGTATGTTACGCTTTCACGCCTAAACAACTGAATCAATTTTGATGAAATTTGGTATAGGGGTACATTAGACCTTGAGAAAGGACATAGGCTATGTTTTGTCGCGATAACCGAGATCCACGTGGGAGGAGCCGCGGGCAAAAGCTAGAAATAATAAATCTAATCATTGAACACTTCTGAAGGAATTATTTATAACCTCTTTTCCTTTGTTCTGTATTCTGAGCCTCTTACATAATTTTACTGTGTCAACAACTAGGGGTACTTGATGCCATAGTGACCTCTTGTTTCCTAAACCCATAAATTTTAACTGATCTCAAGTACCTAGGTACTTACCTAAATTTATGGGAACCTTGCGGGGTTTATCGAGTCTTCAGATGCCGTGGTGTAAGATGACCTTAAGCTAAGGGCTTAAGATTTTTTTTCTGATTTTTCTCATGATCTTTACAATCAATCCGTCATGTCGGCTTGACGTTGAGTTCTGGGACATCTACTATATAAAAATAAGTCTGGTTTTCCTTCCTGACGCTATAACTCCAGAACACACGAACCGATTTGGCTAATTTTGGTCTTGAATTATTTGTGGAAGTCCAGGGAAGGTTTGTACGTTGAGAAAAATTCGAATAATTGCCGGGAACCGACATCCACGCGAGCGGAGCCGCAGGCAAAAGCTAGTCCTGTATAAAAGTTTTTGTTAAATGATTTTTGAGTTTATTGAATGAAAGGCGAAACTTGCGGTTTAGGCACGACGTATTAAAAAAAACTACTTACTAGATCTCGTTCAAACCATTTTTGGTTGGAACTTTGCATAGCAATATGCATTTTTTTTTATATCTGATTATTCCCTAATTGTAGAAGTTAGAGGGGGGGCACCCATTTTTTCTCTTTGGAAGTGTCTATCGCGCAAACCATTCAGATTAGATAAATAAGATGTTAAAAACTTCAATAGCATTTTTGAAGTTGTTGCGGTTCACAGAATACATCTACCTACCAAGTTTCGGAGAAAAGTGGCTGTGGCATACAGACGGACAGACAGACAGACATGACAAATCTATGAGGGTTCCGTTTTTGGCCATTTGGCTTACTTTGGGAAGAAACTTGTGTCAGCAGTCAGCACTGTAGCCGCCAGCCACCTTAGTCGTACTGTCCACTCCTCGTCTGCCGCCGCGGAAGATGCCAGCTCAAGGAAGAGGCTTAAGTACGCCAGCTTGGAGCCGCTGTACCACTTCGTACCGGTGGCGGTGGAGACCCTGGGGAGCTGGGGCAAGGAATCTAAAGGTTTTATTAAGAAGATTGGACAGAGGCTCATCGAGGCTACCGGTGACTCTCGTTCTGGATCGTTCCTGGTGCAAAGGTTGGCCATCGCCATTCAGCGTGGCAACGCAGTAACAGTGTGTGATGGGCACTTTTGCACCGAGAGCGATCAGGGGCGGGTGGTTTGATAAGCACGGGTTAACTGTGCCCTGTGTTATTTTATGGACTATTAATTAATATTGTTTAATAATAAGGAATTTACGATAAATAAAAATATCGGTAATAGTAGACAGGCTGACTCTAGTCTCCCTGGTCGAAACAAAAGTCAGCAAATCAAAGTTAGACTCGAACCGACTGAAACCTCACGCCATCTAGGCTCGGGCCTCAAATGTCGGGACGTGACCCGGTGGCTTGGAAATATTTCCCTCGCACCCATGTATCATACACATACAGCCTTTGTGGCAGTGAACGCGGTCCCTACCTTCCCCGCTCTGTATAAATATTTGTATGCATGAATATGGTATATTTGCAATTTATTTATTTATTTTATTAGGTGTACAAACAGTTCACAATCATAGTACAGCAACTTAGATCTATAATAATGTTTTGACCTAGAATGCGAGCCTAAATATTACACAATAGTACAATTGGTCTGGGTGTTTCTATGCTTACGTGTGTATTTACAAAAAAAAGTTTATCCGTATTCAAGATTATAGATCTAGACACAAGCTAGTTAAGCTAAGCTTACCATACCATTGGTCTAGATACCTTTGTGTGGATTGTTGTGGAATATCTAAATAAATATAACTCAAAGGTGACTGACTGACTGACATAGTGATCTATCAACGCACAGCCCAAACCACTGGACGGATCGGGCTGAAAGGAGGATTTTGATTAATTCTACCTCCGAGGGGATAAAATAGGGGATGAAAGTTTGTATGAAACTTTGTCAATTTTAAACCGATCGGGCTGAGACTTTGCATGCGTTGTAGAAATTTTTTATGCTCTCTCAACACTAAGCGATAACCGACATCCACGCGGGCGGAGCCGCAGGCAACAGCTAGTTTATTTATAAGTCACCTTTGTTCCCAGGGCAGGTTGGACTGGTCGAAGCCTCTCCTCAACCAGCTAGAAGCCGTCGCGCCTCATTACGACAAGTGGATGAACACAGCTGTCTACAGGAAATGTATAATCTTCAGCAGCCCTCTGCTCGAGAAAATGTCCCATACTCCGTGGTACCTGGTGCCTATATTTTGGATTCCCGTTATTCTATATCTTGGTATCACTCAGTATTCGGAGCTGGTAGCGAGTGGTGTTGGAGGTGAGTTTTTTTAACTCTATAACATAAAAATGTATCGCTAAATGTGTTGGTAAGCGCATAACTCAACAACACCTGGACCAATTTAGCCAATTCTTTTTTTAATGTTCGTTGAAGTTCAAGGATAGTTTTTACGGCGCGCAAAAATCGAATAATTGCCGGGAACCGACATCCACACATGACATTTTGGTCCCCACAGCCCGAAGGGGGCCATCTCGAAAGAGATGGTCTTGGGTCTGTCGGGGTGCGAGAGATATGCTTTTGGCAATCTCACCTCCGGCAACCAAGGACCCAAGATGGCGTGCGTTTTAGTCGGTTCGAGACCGACATAACCACCTCCACCGGCTCTGTGGGGGTGGTATCCGTGGGGATTTATAGCACGATAAAAAAAACACGGGCGGAGCCACGGGCAAAAATATAGGTATTTAAACTACTAATTACAAATAAATTAAAAGAAACCATTTAAAAACTAAAACTAAGACTAAAATTAAAACGCGTCGTAGAATTCCTCCGCATCGCATGCCTTTTGTGGCAGCGTTCCCAGAAGACTGGCAGCATTGCCACGTTGTATGGCAATGCTTATTCTCTGATCTAAAAAGAGGCCAGCCCTCTGGCCACGAGAAGCGTCAAAATAAATTAATGGTTTTAAAATTGAATTCCATTATTTCAGACGCCCTTGAAGAAAAGCCCCTAACTAACTTCCAATTCATATACCATATGGCAGTCGGATTGTTTCTGTGGACAGCAGTCGAGTATGTGCTGCACAGGTGGGTGTTCCACCTCAACCCTGGCTCCTCAATCACCATGATCAAGCTCCACTTCCTCATACATGGCATTCATCATAAGGTAAGATCTGTACGAAAAACATCGGAAAAAATGAAACGCTCAAGTGAGACTTGAACTCACGACCTTTCCCTTACAGGGGGAATGCTCTTCCAACTGAGCTATTGAGCCACACCTGATTCATTTTAATGTATTTTTGCTTTTGCTATTTTTGCTTTTGTTTATTATTGATGCTAGCCAGATGGACTGACGACCTGAAAAAGGTGGTTGAGACAGATTGGATGCGGAAGGTGGAGGATCGGGAGCAATAACGCACATTGGGAGAGGCCTATGCTTATACTTATGTATACTGGACACCACGTCAATTTGACTTGGGGTCCTCCCACGCCTGAGCCGGTGTGGGAGATTATGTCGGACTCGAACCGACTAAAACACACGCCGTCTATGGGTCAAAGTACAGAGCCGAAGGTGAGGTTTTAGGACATCGCACCTAGGGCCATCCCTATCAGTCTGGCCCTCTTCGGGTAGGGGGACCACGGTGTCCCCAACTCGTCTTCGGAGACGGAGAGCCTGCTTCTGCTAGGGTGACAGGCGGCTCCACCCATCACCCTCAGGCCCGCGTTCATGGGGGACGGAGGTCATTCACCGACGCCCGAATTGCCGCTGCTCACGGGCACCGAGTTCTGCGAGTTTCGTTCGCTCTCGCCGCCGTCGCTCCCGCTTCTCGAGCATAACTTGCTCACAGAAGGAAGCGCCGGCCGCCCACACATCCTTGCAGCTGACCATTGCCTCGAGCAAGGTAGCGTAACTTCACCTCGCCTGAGCTAAAGCCAAAGTATCAGGAAAGAGGGTCACCATTACAAACAAGTACCATGTTATCAATGGTAGCACTCAGCTTGACAGCTTTATCAGATACTTTTTTTAGGACCCAGGACTGTAGGAAGAAGATTTATTCATTGATTGGTTGGTTGGTTGATTCATTGGTCGGTAGCTTAGTGGTTAAAGAGTCGGCCTTACGATCGAGAGATCCCGGGTACGATCCTGGCCATTACACTACCGGCATAAACCCACTCCTAGCACAAGCATTTTAGCTTAGTTGGAGGGGTTAAAGGGAATATTAATAACTTCGGAACTAATATACCTACTTTAAAAAAAAATTGGTTGCCACCGACTTTATATTAAAGAATCAAGAATCAATCAACACCGATGTCAAAAAATACCAAATCAGTTACTTGAAGTTAGGAAGAATATGATGTGTTCCACTCTGTACCCTTTTACCGACATCTTTTTCCATATTTTTATATTATAACCATAACCACTTCAGTGACATGTGTGCGGGGTGGTGCGGGGCTGCGATTATTACGTTCGTAGACTCCACCCATTCGCTCTAAGGCATCGTCTCTAAGCACCTTAATCGATTATTTTCATTGAGTCTTTTAGCAGGTTGTTTGCACTATTTCAGACGCCATTCGACGGTCGTCGGCAAGTATTCCCTATAATTCCGGCAGCCATCCTCGCAGTGGTCTTATACTTCCCGCTGAGCCCCATGTTGACGTATCCGCTGGTCAAGCATACGGGAGGTCTCATAGGTAAGAATTTACCTTATATTGGATACTAGCTGACCCGGTGAACTGTCCCGCCAATTTACGGCCGTTCCCAATCAAAAAAACAGTCAAAGATAGATCGCAACAGTCAAATTTGACGTATTGGGTGTTTAAATTCAAAACATGGTAACTGATTTTTTTGCGGGAAAGCGCATCGCGGTATATTTTTATTTTCCGAAATTATTATGAAATAGGAGTTACTATGTTTTAAATTTAAACAGCCGAGCACTATATCCGTAGATGCGATCTATCTTTAACTGTCAGTATGTTATTGGGAACGGCGGTTAGTCGCTGTCTGTCTATCCCTATGTAGGTGTGCTTGTATCTTTAAAACTACGCTACGGATTTTGAAGCGGTTTTTTTAAATAGAGTAATCCAAAAGGAAGGTTTATATGTAAGAGTATAATACACGCTTAATATAGTACCTAGAGGGTGCAGCGGAAACGGGATCAGTCGCCACGCGGACGGAAAGAAATTGGCGGTATGGAGTTCGTCGGGTCAGCTAAAGTTGTTATAAAATCGAAACATCCTTGCTAGTTGCTGACGTAATGTCCGTTCATAAGCTATAATTGGGAGAAGTGATATAATTATATTTATATTAGATGGACGAAAATAATAACATATATTCGTTAGCACAATACAGGATCAGGGACAGGTTAACATATTGAAGCGCGTGATTCAAAGTATCTTTTCGGAGAAAATGACGGACTTTTTCATTACAATTTATTTTTGTGAACTTGACATTTGTAAATTATTGACATGAATGACATTTAAATATTTTTTGTGATGTAATTGTAATGTTTTTAATTGGCTCATAATTTAATTAGATTATTTTTTTTGTCTAACAATATATTTTGTACGCCTGTCTGGGCAAAACATGTTGGCACCATAACAAGCAATAACAACTTCCATGTAACCCATGTTTAGGCAAAATAAAAAATAAATAAAAAAGTGAATAGCCTCCAACTATTATTATATTTTTACTAGCTTGTGCCCGCAACTTCGTCCGCGTTAAGTTCAGAATAGAAAGTTTTAGAACACTGCTCCTGCGACTCAGATAAAGTACGCTTAAAATTTATGTGAGCCTGGAACTTCATGCAAATGTAAAAGAAACACTGAAAATGTTTATATGGTTAAAAGGAAAGAGCTGTTTTCAGGGTGTGCCCGGCTATTATTCGAATTTATCTCATCTTTTAAACCTTCCCTAGACCTCCATGAACATTTCAAGACCAAGATAAGATAAATCCGTTTAGCCGTTCTCAAGTTTTAGCAAGACTAACGAACAGCGATTGATTTATATATTTAATTTTAAATGCAGGTTTCCTTGCTATCTCTAGTGTTTTTATTTTTTATTTTATTTTATTAGGTATAGAAACGGAAAACAGATTGAGATTAAATAACGATACATTTTTCTAAATCTGACGTCCACTTATATCTATAGGTACACAGCGTTTTAAGTGTTAAACAGTTACGTTAAGACATGCATGCGATAATAGAAAACTAAAAGAAAAAACAAGAACCAAACTATAGGTGGGCAAATAAATTAAATGCCAAGTGATAATCCAAACGACGAAATGACGTGGACGGCTGCGAAGTTATACAAAACAATAATAAAAAATTTGAATACTTTCTCTCCGGACCCTTGATTCTACTAAAGCTAAACGACTGTGGTGCCACAGTCACTGCTAAAAATGACATTAAATTTTAGACTTTATTTCTAAACATCTAAAGTTCAAAATGAAATGAAACAGTTTCATTACACTTTTTCAATGATTCTGCAAAAAGGCATTTAATTTTGCACTTTAACCGCATCGCTTTAAAGTCAAATATTTAATGCCATTTTTGCAGTGGCGGTGGCACCACTGTGGTTTGGCTCAATCGAGGCCCAGGTAGGGGGCAAAAAATCTACCGTGCATACTCCCGGCCATACCTTTGGAATTATCTCATGTTTCGAACAGCTCCCCTAGTTAGGTGGCAAGAATGATGATCGAAGGATTGACTTTGACACGTATTTTGACGTTTATAACAGTCGTCAACGTATGTCAATCCCATACATTGATCAACCTATTTTAATCTATTCTACAAACTAGTCCAGTAATTTAATAATGTAAATAATAAAATTACATAGCATTTTTAAATTGCATAGACTGGGTGTTTCTATGTATAGTATGTATGTATATACAAAGTAAAGTATCTAAGTATGTTTATCCGCATTCTAGATTCCATAACACAAGCTAGTTAATCTATGCTTACCATGGGTCTAGATAGCGTTGTGTAGAATGTTATAGAATATTTATTAATTTATTTACATATACCTACTTAGCCGCGTGGTTCCCGGCAGAGTAGAATTTGGACCACCCCATTTTTTCCCATGCGGTGTCGTACAAGGCGACTAAGGGATAGGGCTGCTTAACATCAGACAAATATATACAGCCCAGACTCAAGCCTCGGAATCCTCGGATGCACGGCTTGAGTCAACAATAGTGCCCGGAATGCGGTAATAGGCTCGCTCCCTATTACGTGGGACCGAATCCAATGATTGGTGAAATGAGGGTGTAAATTCACCTATGCCTAACCCTTTGGGGATAAGGGCGTGATTGTATGATGTATGATATACTTAACGGTTGCTGGAGACAACATGCACCTATATTATTGCATGCGAGACACGCCAGATATGATTCAAATCTCCCTTCTATTTTTATCCGTTTTTAAGACGACTGGAGTCATCGTGCGTGTCTCGGTAGCCTAGTTGGTCAAGGCATTCCCCCTGTAAGGGAAAGATCACGGGTTCGAGTCCTGCCCGAGATGATTCTCTTTTCCCTATGTATTCAAAATTCAAATTCAAAAAAATATTTTATTTTACATAGACCATTAAATCGGCACTTACAAAACGTCAACATAAAGTAAATATTAAATACTAACTAATACTAGTAAATGGACCACCGCGAAACGCGGCCCAGACCTGAGAAGACTCCGACAAGAAACTCAGCGGGCTTTTTTTTTTTGGTCTATTTACAAAACATTTACTTAGCCTAAAACTTATGGTCTAGATACAATGTTTTGCTTGAGTAGCATAGCAGAGCGAACAGCTCATTTCCAAGCTTACTTATCATTTAAATATTCTTGGATTTTATAATAGCCTTTCTGGCACAGTTTGCTCTTTACTGTATTTTTAAATTTATTAACATAAATTTGTATAGTTAGCAATGTTAGCATAAATTCATTAAAAAAACTGCGTAACTTACCACCGTTCCCAATACCATACTGACAGTTAAAGATAGATCGCATCTACGGATAAAGTGCTCGGCTGTTTAAATTCAAAACATAGTAACTCCTATTTCACACCAATTTCGGAAAATAAAATTATACCGCGAAGCGCTTTCCAGCAAAAAAATCAGTTACCATGTTTTCAATTTAAACAGCCGATACGTCAAATTTGACTGTTGCTATCTATCTTCAACTGTAAGTATGTTATTGGGAACGGCCGTAAGTGAACTATGCAATGTTTTTTTTTTATCCCCAGGCTACCTAATATATGACATGATACACTTCTACGTGCACCATGGCTCGCCTGCCGCCGGCTCGTACCTCTACATGATGAAGAGGTACCATTCTAACCACCATTTCATCAATAATGACAAAGGTAAGATAATCACAATTTTGCTATACCTCGTGCCTAATGGATATTCGTGCAGAATAAAGGTCGTTGACTGAGTTGACCTTGCGCCCAGTTTGGACCGGTTACTTAGGGCACAGATAACATAATACTAAAGTACAGATACCTCATCCCATACAAAAAAATGTGACCATCATCCTAACTCGGGCTATTTTGCGGGCTATTTTTAACTATTATTAGCCGCCACTAGATGTCGACGGAATAGCCCGAACTTGCGTACGTTGTACAGTAATGTCTACTAGATGGCGGTGTACTATATTTTCAATGTTAAGAAGTGTCAGTCATACATAAATAAACAAAGGTATTCCTACGTACTATATTTTATTAAATCAGACTGTGACTATAAATAATGCAAGTATAGATCGTATCTCCTAACTTGCAATCCGTAAAAAGTGGTTGTATTTCAATGAGTGACATTCGCGTAAACTTTAGAAAATGACACATAGTATATTTGCCCGAAAAAAAACGTAGTATTGGTCGGGCCATATATCTTGGACCTACATAAATCGCGGGATACTTCCGGGCGCGCGGATTGTTAATGTAAGATCGTCCACCGCAGTAGCATCCCATGCTATCTTCAAAATACATCTAAGAAACGTGTAGGTATTGCGCGTATAGAGCCGATTTAGAACACATTTTAAGTCCAAGATATATCGCTCAAGCAATACCCTCTTTTCGCCAGGTATGATTTTGGGATCTTATTCTTGGGTGTGGAGTACGACTTTGATGTCAAATTTTGCCTCCAATATGGCCGCCGCGCTGTAGTAGGTATTTAAACTGCATTAGCAATCAATCAATTAGCCCACCGCAGTCCACTACTGGACATTGTACGCCATTTCACCCGATCCTCCGCCTTCTGCAACCAGTCTGTACCAGCCACCTTTTTCAGGTGGTCAGTCCACCTGGCTACGTTGTGTCCTACCTTCCGTTTGCATTCTCGCGGTATCCATTCTAGGGCTCGTCTGCTCCAAAGGCCATCAGGTCCTTCGACAGCCCATTACCACAAGGAGCTTGCTTAATCTGCGAGCTACATAGGTCGCTCCATTACCCGCTGCGCGACTTTTAGGTTATAGACTAGCCCTATCGTCAGTGTCCACGTAACTGCAATATGGGTATGTCTCAATGGGTGTTTGAGTAGGTAGGTATGCTGAATACGAATTTGATGTCATTTTTGGAATCCAATATGGCCGTCGCTCTGTGGTATCTAAATTGCAATATGGGTATGGTCTAATGGGTTTTTGCGTATGCTGATTACGAATTTGATGTCACTTTTGGAATCCAATATGGCCGCCGCGCTGTGGTATCTAAATAGCAATATGGGTATGGTCGAAAGGGTTTTTGAATATGCTGAATATGAATTTGATGTCATTTTTAGAATCTAATATGGCCGCCGCGCTGTGGTATCTAAATTGCAATATACGTATGGTTCAATGGGTTTTTGAGTATGCTGAGTACGAATTTGATGTCATTTCTGGTATCCAATATGGCCGCCGTGCTGTGGTATCTAAATAGCAATATGGTTATGGTCTAAAGGGTTTTTGACTATGCTGAGTACGAATTTGATGTCATTTTTAGAATCTAATATGGCCGCCGCGCTGTGGTATCTAAATTGCAATATACGTATGGTTCAATGGGTTTTAAAGTATGCTGAGTACGAAATCGATGTCATTTTTGGCATCCAATATGGCCGCCACGCTGTGGTATCTAAATTGCAATATGGGTATGGTCTAATGGATTTTGAGAATGCTATGTCACTTTTGGAATCCAATATGGCCGCGCTGTGGTATCTGAATTGCAATATGGGTACCTATGGTCTAATGGGTTTTTGACATAGACTTTGAATACACTACGTTTAATAGACACAGGCTCAGCGTGTCCACGCATGAGACAGAGAATGTTTTTAATGCTTAAAATCGTTAAGTTTATGCTATAAATAGTAATATCACAGTCTAACGATTCATACATTCATCATACAGAGACAGAGCAATCGTGCGGGGGCAGGGGAGTGGTGGGGGACGGGGTATAACTCGGTACGCCCATAGATTTTACTCGGTAGGTACTAAGGATTCAGGACTGTCTCATTTGTAATCACACTAATCACGTGTTTTATTTTTTTTCATGACTCGTTTTGTTTGTTAAATTGATTTTTTATTCGTTTTCATATTTAGCGATCCAAGATGGCGGACATGAAATTTTCACAAAAATCGATATGGGTATCGTTTTCAGGGTTTTAGGGGTCGCCGATTTCGAATATATCATCCATTTAACAATCCAAGATGGCGGACTCAAAATTTTCACCAAAATCGATATGCGTATCGCTTCCAGGGTTTTTGGGGTCGCTGATTGCGAATATAACATCTATTTAGCGATCCAAGATGGCGGACTCGAAATTTTCACCAAAATCAATATGGGTATCGCTTTCAAGGTTTTTGGGGTCGCTGATTGCGAATATAACTTCCATTTAGCGATCCAAGATGGCGGACTCGAAATTTTCACCAAAATCGATATGGGTATCGCTTTCAGGATTTTTGGCGTCGCTGATTGCGAATATAACATCCATTTAGCGATCCAAGATGGCGAACTCGAATTTTTCACCAAGATCGATATGGGTATCACTTTCAGGGTTTTTGGGTCGCTGATTGCGAATATAACATCCATTACGCGATCCAAGAAGGCGGACTCGAAATTTTCACCAAAATCGATATGGGTATCGCTTTCAGGGTTTTTTGGGTCGCTGATTACGAATATATTATCAATACAGCGATCCAAGATGGCGGACTCGAAAGTTTTACTAAAATCGATATGGATGTCGTTTTCGGGGTACTCGGGGTTGCTGATAGCGAATATAACATCCATTTAGCGATCCAAGATGGCGGACTCGAAAGTTTTACTAAAATCGATATGGATGTCGTTTTCGGGGTACTCGGGGTTTTCAAAGTCAAAGTCAAAGTCTTTATTCGTTGAATATGGTACAAAATGGTGTTTAGGTACATAATGTTCATATTCTGCCGGTTCTGGCGTACAAAATTTTACATTGAATACATCTCATTATTTATCATTAAAAATCAACACATGCAACAGGTACAATTTAAAATTAAGATGTCAGTGTTTAATTAGATTGTATCATTTAAAAAATCGTCAATATTATAATAACATTTATCATATAGCATGTCCTTTAAATTCTTTTTAAACATGTCAACACTCAATTTTTTCCAGCTATCAGGTATCTTATTGTATATTTTTGGAGCTAAACAAAATATACTACTCCACATAAGGGTTGACTTAGCTTTCCGAATACATAGTGCATTCCTACGCCTATTGCGATTCACCACATCAGACAGCTGTGGAAATAGATGTGGGTTCAATTTAACAAAGATAGCTGTTTCATAAATGTATATAGACGGAAGTGTCAGAACTTTGTATCTTTTAAAATATGGTACACAGCTTTCCGTTACTTTAAGATCAAACATAGCCCTGATACATCGCTTCTGAGACTTAAAGGCTATTTCTTTATTTGTGGAATTGCCCCAAAATATCACACCGTATCTCAGTACCGATTTGCTGATTACGAATATATTATTATTTATGAAGCGATCCGAGATGACTGGATGGATGGTATATTCGTAATTAGCAACTCAGAAAACATCTAAAATGATACCTTTGTTGACTTTGTGGGAAATTTCATGTCGTCAATCCGGATATCAGACAATTGCCGGCAGGCAATCATACGATGGAAAACTGTTGACTCCTAACTGGTCGTGTGTAACCGCAAAACTGACAGCAGGGAATCGCCGGCAGGCCAAAATCGCTTTCGCATCGCCAACAGCGCTGTCAATTTAGGACTCCAAGCCACCCGATTCTCTCTGAAACTGCAGGCGGACTGATCGTGGATAGGCTCCTTAAGAATATATCATCAATTTAGCGATCCCGGCAATTAGTGAAATTTCATTGACATTAGAACCCGGACCCGAACCCGAATCAAAAATTGAAATTGAAATCGAAATCGAAACCGAAGCCTAAACCGAAACCGAAACCGAAACCGAAACCGAAACCGAAACTGAAACCGAAATCCAAAAACTCAGAGTTAAAATATTACGTTTGCTTGATCATAATTGTTGGTTGAGTAGAACCGGCGATAATATAACTAAAAGTCGAAATAGTCGACATCCATGCGAGCAGAGCCGCGGGCGCATCAGCTAGTAATTTATATTAGCGTGAGTTGATGTGCCTTGTCTTGAGAGATCAAAATAGTGGTTATAATATTAAATGTTACAGAAAAATTAATTATAATTAAAAACTGAAGTGACAACCCTGACCAAACTGCAAAAGGCGCCGTTTCCGCAAACATCAAACGCCTTGAACTACTGTAAGATCTCTCGTTATACTGTGGTAATATTATCTATGGCGCCATGTAACACAAGTGTGACGACTTTGAAAGATAAATTACCCTAGTTTATGGATAAATTCGCTCGCAAACAGGCAATATTATTTTTTTTCTTTTCGCTTTGTATCTGCAATCAGTGATGTATCTGTAGGTATGTCTTATGAGTAGTTATGAGAGAAAAAAAATGTTTAGTGAAAAGTAAATTTGCGTGTACCATTGCCAGAAAGAGCAAAATATTAATTTATTTGTGAACCCCTTATTTGACGCCTGATTCGTGATAAAATTTGGCTCTGTTTAAGTTCAGGAGATCGTGATCTCTATTTCTGGATAAAATTCTTTACAGTGAGTTGTAATAGTATAAAACAAATATTTGAAAGGTTTAATAGTTCCACAGGCGTAAAAAGAGACGACGTCTGCGTCTGTGAATAGTAAGTTCAAAACAATATACCAGTCCTGGGACATCCTTCCGAGGGCTTACCCGGGGCTCCCAACCATAGGCTGCTGGGCGTTACCGTCGGGGTTTTTAGTCGGTAGGAGTCCGGCATAACATCCATGAACGATTTTCCCCAGGTTTAAAAAAAAATACCTTTAGGTATTTTAAAAATGTGTAATAACAATAGTACTTAATTATTATTATATAAGGTCTTTACCAATGAAATTGCCGTTTAGTATGAAAAAATTGAAACGATTTTTTTCATGTATTGTTTCTTTGTATTAATCGAAGTAATCACCCATGCCATCAATGCATCTTTGCCAACGCATTGGCAGTTTATCGATGCCCTTTTTAAAGAAATCAGCTGGACGGGAGGCAACAAATTCTTCAAAGGCATTTCATGACTGTTTTGTTACTCGGGTATTGAATTTTTCGCCCGTCAAAAAGTTACCCAAATTCTGGAAAAAGTAGTAGTCTGTAGGCGCAAGGTCTTGTGAGTAGGGCGGATGACGGAGAGCTTCCAGCGTTGGATTGTAGTGTTAGCTCCGTAAACGTCATTGATGTTGCATGCCGCTTGTGCCGTTTTGCTGCCACGACGGTACTCATATTCCATAATTACTCGATTTTTTACTTATTTTGTTTGTTACATATTTTGATTACTTTTTTGGCAACCAATTTGTACGTCCTGTAGGTAACTTCAATCCATTTTTGTTGTAAATTTGTATTTTCCGGAAAACTGTAATACAATTATAATATTACTATATACATGAGAATATTTATTATATTTCATCATATTTATAAGAAGTACCTACAACATGTATATTAGTACCCATAATATTGGACAAATAAACATTCAAAACCTGGCAACATCGAATAAAATTTATTTCGTAGTTTATGATAATTATTATTTGCTGTTTTATACTATTTTATCAATAGAATTATATGCATTAAGTACTTCCCATGAAATAATACACTGTGGCTTGTGTATGAACGGGCCTTTAACTTTAAAAACGTATTTATTTAGGAGTGAAAAGATACGCCGGGTAATTTCCTTTCACTATCGCTTTTACAATTCAAAACACTGCACCGTCCCATGTTTCCCTCAGTTGTGTTTACTTTATGTTGAATAACTGTTACAAAACCAAATTGCGAATATTTTAGCACGTCTAAGAACAATTATTGCGTTATAAATACACGAATAAAAGTAAACTGAAAATCTGTCAAGTTTGTTTACTTTCGTACATAGCTATTTTTCTTTATGGTTTGTTTCGCGAACTAGTTGTCTTTTTCTTGTATGAATGCGATGGAAGCTATCAATTTGTCTATGTTCTTCTCTGTCTACGGTTTTGAGTATGCTGATTACGAATTTGATGTCATTTTATTTGTCATCGTATCAATCCGTAAAACGTGCCGAAAACTTTCGTGGATGGAAGCTTCAAGTCCAAAATTTAAACCAGGTCGGTCGTAGTAAAAATAATATAACATAAAAAATGCACGCTAAACAACACAAGACTATCCGTTCATCGAATTCAATTTATAAATTAACGTAAATAAACTAGAAGAAATGTTGAATAGCGCCATCTATTAACTAAAGTATAAAGTAAATATTGAATTAAAGCGCCGTATCTCAGTAGTACTGAAAAAGAACGTGAATGGCGCTGTTATTTTAACCAATTTATCGAAATTAGATCAAAAGTTCATTATTTTACGTTTATAAGTAATAATGAGTTTAGTTTGACTAGAAAATAACAACTTTTCTTGTATAAAAACGATTATATACGAGTGCTATGATAAATCGTTACACATAACGCCATCTAGTATGTTCTAGTAGTAACTAAAAAAATTCTCTTCCTTATGAAGACCCAGTGCTTAGGGGTTGTAAACATTTTTCACACTGTAGCGAAACCGATTGCAGCGCCACGTGGCGCCCGCGTGAACGTTTATTTTTGTTACACAAATTTTATTCTCTGGTCTCTGGTATAGATCTGGCTCCGCCGGGGTGCGAGGGATATGTCGATGACAACCTCACCTCCGGCCTAGCACCACGACCCACAGTCGGCGTGCGGTTTTAGTCGGTTCGAGTCCGACATAACCTCCCCTTCCGGCTCCGGCAGGGGGGTATCCGAGGGGATTTCCGCACGGAAAAAAAAAAGGTATAGATCTGGCACGGCCTATAGTCAATTAGTGTAACGCAGCCCTCAGTTGGACATTGGCCTCTCGCCATGTTGGGAAGCTATAGCACACTTTTTGACGCTGGCCAGACGGGTTGGTACAGGCACAGATAAATCCATACTAATATTATAAATGCGAAAGTAACTCTGTCTGTCTGTCTGTATATTACGCTTTCACACCTAAACCACTGAACCGATTTTGATGAAATTTGGTACAGGAATAGATTAGACCTTGAGAAAGGACATAGGCTATGTTTTGTCACGATAACCGACATTCACGCGGGCGGAGCCGCGGGCAAAAGCTAGTACAATATACTTCTATAGTTTTATTTGGAGTTTTTCTTTCATCGCGGTGATATCGTCTGCATATTTTTCCGTCAGTCACCTCTCACGACACCCTTCGGATGAAATGAGGTGGTGATAGGTAGATAGTTGTATTCTTACCCTGTTTTCACACGGATACTTTTTGCTAACATCCATAAGATTAGAAAAAAAAAATGATCAAGACGAAACTGGTCTCGCGACTAGTCCCTCACAGGGGGAATGCTCTGTCCTAAATTCAAATTCATCCGTGTGGCTTAGCCGTACAGCTGTTACGTCGAAGGCAATGGGTTCGATTTTAAATTTGTGCTCGCACGATATTTGTATTTACATTGGTCTGTATGTTTCTATTACATACCTAGTTTAGTACATAATTTTTGATCATTGATAATTCTTCTTTTAAATTTCAGCATACGGCATAAGCAGCAAACTATGGGACTACGTGTTTATAACTCCAGTACACGTGAAACCGTTAGGGTTTAGTTTACATTGGTAACAAACATACCCTCGTCCACGATGTTCATTAAATTAATATTTTTTATTCATTAAAATTTATCATTAAAACTACGTCATGCGTTACCATCCCTGGGACCATTTGGGAATGGGACGATCTGGGAATAGGACAAACTGGGAATGGGACGATCTGGGAATGTGACCATCTGAAACAGCGTTACGAGTTTGGGAATGGGACGTTCCAATACCAAACCATTTTAAAATACGTACGTGATTTCGCCGACCACGCACCGTGGAAAGAGGCATGTCCGTGATACTGCAGACATAGTGTCAAAATTAAAAACTTAACACATACTACGTCATACATAAATGACTTGGTTGCCTGTAAGAGATCGCTCTTAGCGATAAGGCCGCCATTTGTACATAATGTCATGTATTGTCCATACATTTACTGTATTACTGGTGTACAATAAAGATTTATCTATCTATCTATCTATCTATCTATGCGCTGATGGGTTAATTAAATATTTTTTTGGGCATTATTGTTTTTTTTTTAAATTTCAAGGAACCGAAATTCCTAAGAGTTTTGATGCCCTATATGTAAGCTATATTATTTGTGTTAGGCGTAGGTTCACGAGTGTAATACTCAGGATTCGAATCCGATACCACTCGATTTTAAGGTCAACTCCTTAACTACCAAGCTACAGAAGCTTGCGTCATGGTGATACATGCTTGCAAACGAATCGTAACGAAATATATTTGTTTATTTTTATAA
Source organism: Eilema sororculum (assembly GCA_914829495.1). Classification (NCBI taxonomy): domain Eukaryota; kingdom Metazoa; phylum Arthropoda; class Insecta; order Lepidoptera; family Erebidae; genus Eilema; species Eilema sororculum. The sequence goes on along the minus strand of OU618545.1, from coordinate 20,604,988 downwards.
TCAGGTATTAGCTAATCGATATAACAATGTAAGGTGCAACAAAAATAACAATTGTGAAATTGGAGATAACGATTTATTCATTGTTTATTAGGAAAAATGTATGTAATGTATGTACGTGACATGATTAGATGTTAACATTATAACCTAACACATTGACTAATTACTTTAGTTCTACTTTTTTACGCGGCAAAGAACTTTTTCGAATACAGTTCTTTATTTGAAACAACAACCACAGAATACATATCGTGTGTGGTATAACATAGACAAATAAATTTTTTAAATATCGATTCGAAATTCAAACAGTTGACTTATTTACTTTTTAATTACATAAAGGAGGTTTATTAATTAATCCTATTGGATATAGTGCCAGTATTGATAAATATGATTAATTTAAGTGCATACAAGAGTGTGTTGCGTGTATTCGTGTTATTTTGTGTGTTGTTCAATGTCAACGGTTCCTTATTACATGGATGGGACTTCTTAAGTGAATTGTCTGAAGAATTGAATTCTATATGCCCTTTATTGGAGAAGACGTCTACTATAATCACAGATTTATTTGGAATTGGAATATCTTCTACTGGTAAGTTTATGAGAGGTACCTACATTACACACTCATTAAGAATTGTATCTGAGGTGGTTACTGGGTCGTCCTTTGTATAGCTACAGGTGAATAGCATCTACGTCTAGGTAACTGGGAACTCTACTTTTTTTTTATCGTGCGTAAACTCCCCACGGATACCACCGCCACGGAGCCGGTGAAGGCGGTTATGTCGGACTCGAACCGACTAAAACGCACGCCGTCTTCGGTTGCCGGAGGTGAGATTGCCGAAAGCATATCTCTCGCACCCCGGCAGATCGAGGACCATCTCTTTCGAGATGGCCCCCTTCGGGTTGTGAGGACCATACTGTCCCCATCTAACCCCGGGTACGGGGAGGCGCACTTCGCGTCGCCGCTGCGGCCTGCTTCTGCTAGGGTGACAGGCGGCTCCACCGAGCATGTGAAGCGCAGGTAGGTACGGGTTTTTCCCTGTCCTCCGATCGGAATTCCGATTGGTAGGTAGGAGGAGCGGGACTTTAGTAGAGTTCCAGTTTCACGATCTTGTGACATACAACCATCGTTGCGAGAAGTCTCTATACACAGTACACCGTGATCATGGCGCTTGAAACAGCGCCGAAATATTGGTTACACCATAAAAAAAAACATGGTACATATCCCGGCGAATGTTAATTAATGTTAATGACAATGTCAATCTCAAATCATACAATTCTAAATGATTGTAAATCTACGACACTTTCAAAAGTTTCCACCACACCCAGACACTTCTAAAGAATTGTAATTAAAAATTTTCAATAATTGCCTAGAAAGGTTAAATTTCTATTATTTTTACCCGACTACGGCGAAGCCAAAAGGAGGGTTATGATTTTGACAGGCTATGTATGTATGTATGTATGTTCATTTGTTCCCTCATAGTACCTCAACTACTGATTAGAACTGGACATATGAGGTATCGTTACAAGCGGCTTGATTGTCCGATGGTTAATCAAAGGACTGGACAAATGGAAAGCAAAAATCTAATAGTTCTCGGTTCATTGTAGTGAAGTATGTTTTTTAATCTCTTCCATAATCGAATTCCCCAATTCCAATTTCAAATAGTGGAAGACGAGCCGATTCCACCAGAGATCGTAGCCGAATGCCTCAAACGTGGTCGCGAACTCTCCCGAGCGGCGAGCCGAAGGGGCAACGAACTTGTACGAAGCGGTATCAACCTCGACCCGTACCCTCCAGGGATGCTCCACTTCTTCTCACCAGACCTACCCTCAGAAGTCAGGAAAGCGTCCGACATGTCAAAAGAGATTCTAACAGCTACTAAACTGCTACAGATGAAAATGCATTCTAGGTATGATTGTTGATTGTTTTATAGATTACTTAATAACGATAATTTCAGTGACTTATTGGTAGAATTGTTAAGTCAGAGATCGTGGGTTCGATTCCTGCTGAGTAAAAATTTTTTAGTGCATGTAATTTTTTTAGTGCATGTATATTTGCATTGGTATAGGTGTTTATATGTGAGTATAAATTCGTAATAAACTCTGCTTAGTTTGGGAAGTTTGTGAAGGAAACCCAGAAAAAAAGCGAACAGTGATTTGTGATCACGACTGCAAGAAAATCGGAAATCCCGGTTGTAAAGTTACGTAGGTACATAGATTTTCGAATTCACGTGGCGCGTTGGTAGCTGGGGTTCGAACCTTAGACCTTTAAAGTTGACGCCATAATACTGGCTATCTTCGAGAATTCATTAAACAACTAATCGTAAAAAAGCCTTGCTCTGTAGCATTTGATGGCCTCTGAGGCGTGACGACTACAACAATTACAACGCAGGGGTGCGGGTTCAATTCCCACTCAGTGCAAGTTTGCATGGATATGTATGTTTGCATTGGTCTGGATTTTTCTACTTGGTACCTACTTACTTAGATTTTTACGAAAAGAAAGGGGTCATTCATCAACTCGCGGGCAATAAACTTGCGGGAAACCGCGGGTTGGCATTTTTGAATTTTATTTTATTTTGCTATCGTCAACTCGCGTGAATATTAAAGTACAGTCAGAAAAATGGATCGAAACCAAAAATGTAATATAAAACCAACTATTATACTCGCGCATTTATACACCCGCATTAATTAAAGTAACTGTTTACTTTTTTATATTAATTTATCTTAGATTCCGATATAGACGTGCAAAATGAGGTGAGGGGGAGACGGCCAATGATGCATAAAACCTGCTATTTGTTATGGTTATGACAACGATGTTATATGAATGAAACGTCGTAGGAATATCGTCTTTTTCTTATGGTGATTAAATTTTATTGTATAATATTGATAAGACCAAAATAGGATAAAACTAGGGAAAAAGTAATAGCGCAGTTAATTTTACATACATTTAAGATTTCGTCTAGTAAAAATGTGGAAGGTTTTTTGTGTTTTTATGTATTGTGGAGATAAGTATATATATTTTTATATCACAGTGGCAGACAAGCGCAGGGCCTTTTTTCATCGTGCGAAAAATCCCCACGGAGCCGGTGGAGGCGGTTATGTCGGACTCGAACCGACCAAAACGCACGCCGTCTTGGGTCCTTGGTTGCCGGAGGTGAGATTGCCGAAAGTATATCTCTCGCACCCCGGCAGACCCAAGACCCAACTCATTCGAGACGGCCCCCTTCTAGTATCCCCATCTAGCCCCGGGTACGGGGAGGCGCACTTTGCGCCGCGGCCACGGCCTGCTTCTGCTAGGGTGACAGGCGGCTCCACCGGTCACCCCCAGGCCAGCGCTCATGGAGGACGGAAATCATTATGCGACCACCGACGTCCGGTTCGCCTTCACTCTTCGCGTGCTTCCCGGGCCCGGAGTCTAGTCCGGACCCGACCGACCGCCACCACTCCGTTAATCACCTGCGTCAGCCGGTACGAGAAGCTGCCGTGTGGCCTCTCTAGCCATTCCTCTATGATGGGTCTTATTGCCGATATTACGGCATGCCCTGCGCTTAGTCGCCCAAGTCGTAGCTCCCTCTCAGCTACCATATCCCGGTGGAGATGGGACCTCACGGCCTGAATTTCTTCAGGCTCGGGTTCCCATCCCTGATCCCGCGCCTCCTTTCGATACCGATATAGCATCAAAAGGGCTCTCGCATCCAGGTTCCACGGTAGGGATCCGGCAAGGAGACTCGCCGCCTCCAAAGATATCGTGTGGTACCCCCTAATGGCCCTGCTGGCCATTGCACTCTGCGGCCCACCCAGCAGACGCGCATTGTAGACTGTCAGGGTCTCTGCCCATATTGGGCACCCTTATAGGGCCATGGACCGCACGACTCCCGCATAGAGTCTCCTGTAGGAGTCATCCGGCCCCCTGATGTTGGGCAGCAGCCGCCCCAAAGCGGCAGCTGTGTTCTTCAATTTGGGGGCCAGTCGTCGGAAATGCTTCCCGAAGTTCCACCGGCCGTCGAGCACGAGCCTGAGGTATGGCAATCTCACCTCCGGCAACCAAGGACCCAAGACGGCGTGCGTTTTAGTCGGTTCGAGTCCGACATAACCGCCTCCACCGGCTCCGTGGGGGTGGTATCCGTGGGGATTTTTCGCACGATAAAAAAAAAAAAAAAAAAGCCTGAGGTATTTCATCTGGGGCTTGATGCTGATGGAAATGTCTCCCAATATGAGGCTGGAATCCTCCAGTGGCATGCTTCGTAGCCCATGAAAGAACATGGCCTCGGTTTTATGCACAGCCACCTCAAGACCCAGCCGCCGGATCCACTCCACGACTTGGGCATCCGCGGTCGTGGCCTCACCTCAGCGTCACTTCGCGGTATGAAGCCCTGCACGCCGTCGCTAGTGTGTCGTCCGCATAACACGTGACGGCGGCACCGCCCGCGAGCTCACCGGGAAGCACCCAGGCGTAACGGATGTTCCACAGTAGCGGTCCCAGGACCGATCCCTGCGGAACACCGCACGACATGTCTCGCCGACCGAGCCCGGTCGAAGCGCAGGGCCTACCTGATAGAACATGTTTATAATTATTTTACATTTTGCTTAGTTATTATATCTATACAAATAAAGAAAATTGGAGTGTCTGTTTATAACGTAAAAATTTAACTAACATTTGAAAATGTGCAAATCCATAAAAAAATGGTACCTACTCTGCAAAACTTTGTAACTGATATATTAATTATTCTAATCGATTACATAATAATTAAAGATGGATTTTTCTGATTCGAACGTGCGGGGTGAGGAAAAGAAATCTGCGCGGGGGTGTGAGCTTCCATTCTGTACGCTAGTACTATTACCTATTCTGTGATATTACTTTGATCCTTTTTCGTAGTATGTCCATACCACGACAGTCACCCGCTTTTCTTTTTTCATTCCTTGATACCACTTACACTTACTTAACCGGGAGGCAAACGGACCCCTTAAAATCTCGTGGCGAGGGGTCGAGATCGAGCACTGTCCAAAGCCACGTTACCTCGGTGTTACTCTCGACCGAGCTCTCACCTATAATACCCACTGCCGGAACACCAAACAAAAAGTGGCGAGCAGGAACAACCTGGTGCAAAGATTAACATCCACGTCTTGGGGGGCAGCTCCACATGTTGTCAGGACAACCGGCCTCGCTCTCTCTTTCTCAGCGGGTGAGTTCGCGTATGCAGTATGGCACCGCTCTGCGCATGCGAAGGAGGTTGATACTGCTCTTAACGACACATGCCGCATTGTAACGGGCTGCCTTAAGCCTACTCCCCTAAACAGAGTCTATCCACTCGCTGGTATCACTCCACCAAACGTACGAACGGCACGTTGCTTGCGAGGTTGAGAAGAGAAAACAGGAGACAGAAGAACGACACCCACTCTTCCAACATGCCATACCCAACTCCCGCTTTAAAAGCAGACGGAGCTTCCTTCGATGTAGTGTGCCCGCTGAGAGCCTACCACCCGGGCATGAAACAAAATGGGCCACCTGGATATCCTTAAATAGGTTGAGGTCTCAGGTCAGCTGCTGTAGGGCGAACCGGGTAAAGTGGGGTTACCTGGGCGCGGGGTTGGTGGCTGCGACTGTGGTGCACCTCTACAGTCGATGGACCACCTCTTGTCGTGCCCACTGTGCCTCTACACCTGCACGATTGCCGACCTAAATGAAGCTACGGAAGGTGCGGTCAAAGTCGCCGAGTTTTGGACTGGGCGTATCTAAGTATTTAATTTGTTGCCACTGACACGAAGAAGAAGAAGACCACTTACAAACTTCTTCTATTATACTATATTCTATAACATAGCCTAAAATATCTTATAAAGTACCTACATTTTAAATAGGTACCAAACTATATTAAATTTATTACAAAGTTTTCGTAACTGACTGTACACAAATACGTCAATTTTGACAATCGCGCGAGTTGACGACAGGAAAATAATCAAAAATTGAAAGTTGCCAACTCGCGGTTTCCCGCAAGTTTATTGCCCGCGAGTTGATGAATGACTCAAAGAAAGTACCTATAGGTAGATCTAGAATCCTTCAAAAGTTAGTTAAATTATACTATCTTTGGGTTTGTAGAGCGCTGTATAGAATATCGTAGAGTATTTATTTATGTATTTCCAGCATAACACCCAACATGTTTAGCACGTACCTGGAACACCAGGGCATTTGTTTACGCGACCCGTACTGCAAGCCTTCGCTGGTGACCTGCAGTTGCACCAACAAGTACCGCAGCTTCGACGGGACCTGCAACAATGAGGAACATCCTGAATGGGGCCGGAAGGGCGCGCCGTTCACCAGGATATCATTACCTAGATACGCTGATGGTAAGATTGCTGAGAAGGATAATGGAGTTGGCATAATAGTTAAGTCTCATTTTCCTTAGAGCCTTTTCTCAATGGTATCAGCTTTCGGCCAACTACGAAGTGGCCGAACTTCGATATTTTATGTGAAACAACTTCTATCTGATCTCCAGAAACTCCAGGCGATTTCAACTTTGTGGAGTGATTTTAACTATGTATCTTTGTGGTTAGTAAAGTTTTGGGGTTCCATCTACACATCGCAAAAGTCAAATGCTCGTACGGTAACCGGGACCAATGGCTTAACGTATTTTCCAAGGTATCCGAGGTTCCTCAGTGTGTTATGAATGGACAACCTTCACCCTGGAGGAAGAGATCCATCACTTTCCTGCATTCCTTTTTCCACTTCGCACTATCTTGGGCTTTACATAATACGACGTCAAATATACAAGCAGCATACGCATGTCAAGCAAAACAGGGAGCTCTACAGTTTGTTTTTTTGACCAAAGCCCCTTTGTGTGTAGGTATATACACGATGCCAGTAGCCCGCAGCGGTCGTCCTCTCCCGAACGCGCGGGTCCTCTCAACAAGGCTGTTCGCAGACCAGCCCATCGGCAGCCGAGTGCTTACGAACTTGAACATGCAATGGGGGCAGTTCGTCACACACGACATGGTGTTCCAAGTTATGGAAGTTACTGGTAACATTTACTATATTTTCATTTAGGGGAAATCTGTTTTTGGCGATATATCAATATAATACAAGAGTTATGTTATCTCTTTGTAACCTAACCTAACCCTAGTAACAGATGCAACTATGTGGCAGGATCCAACAAATCCAAATCGTTTTGGTCCATAGCATCCAACCGACAGCCAGTAGGTAGCCCGAAAGTCAGTTGTAGGAAGTTTGATGGATCCTAAGTCAATAACAGTGCTACTAACTTAAATAATATCTACGTGTAACCCACTTGAGAAACCCAGACCTAAACTATTCCTTCATCCAAAGACGAAGGTGGTATTCAATGCTGTGTCGGTGATGGACGAGATGTGTTACCTCCTGAATGGCAAAACGACAAATGCATTCCTATAACGGTACCGGACGACGACCCTTTCTACCAGCAACACGGCATCAGGTGCCTCAACTTCGTCAGGACCGTCACTACTCCACGAGATGATTGCAGTCTTGGGCATGCTGAGCAGGTTTGTGATTGTTTGGGCATATCTTGTGAATTTTTGCAATGCTATTGCAATCAACTACCAACCTATCCTATACTTAGTTCGCCTTCCGCATTCAGTGTTCCCCAGTTTTCTGTATCAGACAATCAATCAATCAACATTCCGTTTACCGATTAACAGTGAATACAGCACTCTAGGATTCATTTACTTCAACGGTCATAGGTTCTTCTACAGACGTCAACAATCCCATACCAACTCATTGCTACTTCAGCTACTTACATGGGGTTCCGTTAAAATATAGATCATTAGGTTCAGTTTCTGGCACTGGCAGTCGGTTTTTTACATAATACACTTTTTTCTCTCGAAGATGAACACAGTAACCAGTTACCTGGATGGTTCAACGATCTATGGCTCTGACAAGAAGCTGTCCCACAAGCTTCGTACCATGACCGGTGGACGTCTTCGGCAAGAGGAACGCAAGGACTGCATCCGAGGGTTTCTGCCGAGCGTCCGCGACAAGTCTGCTGCATGCGACTTGAGGAATTCTTCTGAACCTTGTTATTTAGCTGGTAATGGTTTAGCCGTTCTATTTATCTGGGTACCAGGGTATATGGAGCACCATTTATTGATTGTCGAGGCTCTGGGGCAGGATTTCCTCTCAGGATATGGGAGGAGGGTGTTAATTCATAAAAAGAAGTAGGAGACGGGAATCTGGATTCTGAAGGTCCAAAGTCCAAACTTTGGATGCAAAAAGAATTGCGTTTATCAGAGTAGATGATTTATCTGAGTATGTAGGACGTAAATATTTCGGTTAGAATACACCCAAGCTTGTATTTGTTTAAAGGTGTATGGAGCCATCAAAATGCGTAGTCTACGCCAACATCACCTGCTACCCTGATTGACTGATGAAGCCCTAGCGCAGGTTTTCATTCTGCTCTCAGACGTAAAACCCAATGCCAGAGAATAGAAGAGCGAACTCTGGGTTCCAAAGTGCAAACTTTGGTTACAACTGGGACTAACGCTATGATGATGATATCTTACTCATTTACAGGAGATCTTCGAATCAACCAGACTCCAACATTAGCCATGCTCCATACCTTACTGCTCCGGGAACACAACCGCATCGCGAACAAGCTATCGAAGCTGAACCCCTTATGGTGCGATGAGAAGCTGTTCCAAGAGGCAAGGAAGATCGTCATCGCTGAGATACAGCATATTACTTACCAGGAGTGGCTGCCAACTAACTTTGGTAACTTGTACTCTTTTTAGTCTCTTTCAGACGGAATTGCCATTTCGGATTCCAGATGTCAGGGTGTAAGGCATATTCCTCGCATCTACGCTGACCCAGGAACACCCGGTTTCGAGATACCGCCTTCGGGTGTAGGAACCACGGTGTCCCCATCTTGTTCCAAGGTGGCGGGGGCATCGCACCACCACCCGGCCAGCTTCTGCTAGGGCGACAGGCGGCTCCACATTTAAAAATGTTCCAATCCAACGATTGGCACAGATATTTATCCAGTTAATAGGGTTCTGTGCGTTCCAGAAACGAAAATAAAATGTGACCGTACACGACAACTGCAGACGCACGCAGCAGATACGCGTAATTCGTTGGAGCTTCTGTATCGAAGTTTAACAAGTAAATAATGTACAGAATGTATGTGCTGCACACGCGTCTGCAGTTTTGTAGTATGCAGTTGGCTTCGGAATCATACCTTCGACAATCGCAACTCCTAGCAACAGTAGGTACTTTTTTTTATCGTGCGAAAAATCCCCATGGATACCACCCTCTACCGGAGCCGGTGGAGGTGGTTATGTCGGACTCGAACCGACTAAAACGCACGCCGTCTCTGGGTCTCTGGTTGCCGGAGGAGAACACACTGCCAACTACTAAGTAATTAAAAAAAAAACCTTTAACGGATGTCCCCCCAGGTGCAGACTACCTCCGTTATTACCGAATATCACCCTCAAGCCTGTACAGCCGCGATTACAACCCGGAGGCGAACCCTGGAGTCATCAACAGCTTCGGAGCGGCCGCGTTCAGGTTCCTGCACTCTATCATCAGCGATAACATCGTCTCCTGCCCTCAGAGCTATGACAAGGCTTATTTGTACAGGTATGTGGTTGACTGAGATGAACGGAATAACCCACATAACCGTGGCCAGGTTTCAATAGGGCGCGGTGTCAGATGAGAATTAGGTATTTTTTCGGGATGTAAGCTCGAAACTACACGCCCTTTCTGTTTTTGGAGATAGGTAACTATGTAGTATTAATATATTCTACAACATTCTACACAACGCTATCTAGACCCATGGTAAGCTAAATTAGCTTGTGTTATGGTATCTAGAATGCGAATAACCATACTTGGATACTTTTTTTTTGTAAATACATACATATTATACATAGAAACACCCAGACCAATCCAAACCAAATAGCCATATTCAATCATACAAATTTTTGCACTGTGCGGGGATCGAACCCGCAACTACGACTACCGCCACGCCACAGATTTAAATTTAAGTCCTTAATTTTATAGAATTCACTACGAGTACCTACCTACTAATTAATAAGAGATGGTTTAGCATAAATACCGGTCAAAATCAAAACCCCTTCGTAGTCGGGTATGAAGTTTAGTAGTCGATCCGCCCAATTGTGAGGTGGGTAGGTACTTACCATGCAACTGAACTCATTCTCTGTATTTTTTTTAAATGGACAGGATATCATTTTGTCAGTGGTCTAGTTACCTACTATAAATACCGAGTTACCGCTTAGGTACCTTTCTGAATGAATTTTTTATAGCTTTTACTATACAATTTTTTTAAATTCGAAATACATCGGGGAAAAAGAAGCGCTCAAGTGGGACTTGAACCCACGACCTTTCCCTTACAAGGGGAATGCTCTTCCAACTGAGCAATAGCTCAGTTGGAAGAGCACTGATTAAGGTGTGGCTCTATTGAGCCACACCTGAATCACTTCAAATGTCCCTTCTCCTTATATCCGTCTTTTAAGGGCGACGGTGGAGCCATCTACCAACTTTCTTACGAACCTTTTCTAACATTTCATATCTCTGGTTGTTGATGTCACTTGCGTCAGCCACAGCGGCTGACATAAGTGACATTAAGCGACCACAGATAATAATTATTAAGTGTTATTTGCTTCTTTTTTCTTTTTTTAGCCTAGTGGTATGGGTAATGGACTGCTGAGACGAGGTCTCTGGTTCGAACCCAGATTTACCATGGCACACACCAATGACTTCTCGATGCTTTTCGAAGTTACGTGTGTATTTATCGCAGGTTTATAAGTGCCCGGTTAAAGGCAATAGGCTCGCCACCTATTACATTGGGACCTAAACATAAACTGGCGAAATGTGGGTGCTAGCACTTCTGCCTATCCCTTCGGGGAATACAGGCGTCAGTTTATGTTATTTTATGTAATGTTTAGGGTGTGCGGTGCGTTTGTAAATAAATGTATTTTTTTTATGAATTTTTTATAGCATTTATTTATTATTATGCTAACTGTTAAGTTCGAAAAACATTGGAAAAAATGAAATGCTCAAGTGAGACTCGAACTCACGACCTTTCGCTTACAGGGCGACTGCTCTGCCAACTGAGCTATTGAGCACCACTTGAATCATTCCAAATTTTCCTTCTCTTTATATCCGTCTATAAGGGTATTTCTTTATTTCTTTCTTTTCTTTCTTTCATTTCAGATTAAGCGATTACTACTTCAACCCATGTCTCCTAGAATCCACTCCCGATTCATTTGATGACATCGTCCGAGGGATATTGACCTCTAACGCGGGGGAATCTGACCCCTTCTGTACGGGTGAGGTGACCAATCTGCTCTTCAAGTCCCGCAACAAGTGGGGCATGGACCTCATAGCTATGGACATACAGAGGGGAAGAGACCATGGAATTGGATCCTATAATGATTTTAGGTATGAATCATTAAAATCATAACATATTCATTCGTTTGAATTAATTTTTATAGCATTTAATAAGCTAACTTTTAAGTTCGAAAAACATCGGAAAAAATGAAATGCTCAAGTGAGAATTGAACGCACGACGTTTTCCTTACAGGGGGAATGCTCTTCCAACTGAGCTTTTGAGCCACACCTGAATCATTTCAAATTTTCCTTCTCTTTATATCCGTCTTTAAGGGCGACGGTGCGGTGGAGCCATCTACCAACATTCTTACGAACTATATCGTCACTGGAAAGCCAATAATACTAAAACGCCAAAAGGCCATTTTACAGGAGAGCGATTTAAAGTTTTTTTTTTTACAAAACTAGGCATAACTTTTTTTCTAATTTAGTAATTGACAAACAGTAAAGGCAAAAACATATTGTAACACTGTTCCCTATGTACTGGAATCGATATATTTTGCATATTTTGCGTGATTCGGAAGATAGCTGTCGCTTAAGTACAAATGCTCTGTACACCTGGTAATGCAAACGTACTTATCTTAATAATTATTATAAGGTATTGTGATCAAATATTACTGAAAACGCTCATCCTTTCAAAAGTATGTCAAGAAAAAGTACTAACGTGCTTTACAGTTGGACACAGTCTCAGGATAAGAATACTTAAACACCACAGTATGTCAAAGGACCGCACGGTAAAACGATGTATGGAATTATTTATTGGGATCATTGTTACGTCAAAAATACTTATTAAAAGATTATTCATTCTAATTTCAATTTATTTTTCTTAACAGACATAATCAACAGTTAGTAAATCCTAATAATTGCAATAGTTGCCAATAAAATAATACTTCTAGCATCTTTTTATTTAAATATTATTGTACTGTATTTGTTTAATTAACGATTATTTTGATTAAAAATCAATTGAACCTTAATAATTTCACAATTATTATAGGTTATATAGATTTTTAGTACCAACATAACTAAAAAATATTATAGATAATTAAATAAAACGGTAATAATTAAATAAATATGCTTATCAAAATCCAATTCCAAATAATAAAGTAATTATCATAGGTGTGATCGATTTTTATATCGTAACGTACTGGTATTGTGTTCTAACAAAACCAATACGGTATTATTATGCATTTCTGCCAAAAAAGAAATAAGCAAGGGAATAGGAATTAGTGTTCTGGTAATTACCCATGGCAATATTATAATTAAAAGCGAAAGCGAAAGCGAAGGCTGGATCTGCACGGGTCATCAGGAGCACGTATAAATGAGTACCGCTCCCTCAGGTAAGACGGCGCAGCAGGGTTGTACAGAATGTTGAAAAGATAACAGAGAATACGAGTGTTCCTACGCTGGCCGATAGGGAGCCACTTGAGTTCTCTGCGAAACTGCGAGACATGGTCGTACTTTCTCAGGTTGAGTATGAACCGAATGCACAAGTTTTGCAATCTCTCCAACTTGTTTAAGAGTTCCTCAGTGATATCTAGAAAACAGGCATCTGCGTAGTCTATAATGGGTTGGATAAGAGTTTGGGCAAGGGAAATTGTGGTTCTTAAAGGTAGAAAGCTCTGGAGACACTTTAGGAAGTGGAAGCTATAGTGTACTTTTCTGCTAACCTCATTGATATGAGGACTCCAGGCGGACTTCTTGGCGGTATCCGAATAGGGTATCCGAGTTCCATTCAGCGTGACAGGAGCAAGTGCGGAGAAATCGAGCTGCCTGCGCATGTGAGTGCTACCAATAATCATTGCTTTAGATTTGGTTGGATTGATACGTAGTCCAAATTATTTAGCCCAGACACTAATGCAATCCAGCTCGCGGTTCATGGCAGATACTGCAGAGGAGGCATCAGTCACCGCAAAATGATTGTATACCTGCAAGTCATCGGCATAAAGATGGTAGCTATATGAAATCAGTCCGGTGACAGAGTTGATGAAGATGAAGAACAAGAGAGGAGAGAGACCACCCTGTGGTACACCCGCAACAAGTCTACACCAGTTGGAAGATTCCTGGTCCAACTAAACACGCTGCGACCGCCCTCGCGGATACGAATCAAACCAGGAGATAGCATTAGAGAAAACATTAATACTCTTCAATACGCCAAGCAAAATGTCAAAATCGATCGAGTTAAAAGCACTACTAAAATCCAGCAATATTAGTAAAGTTAGTTCTTTCCTCTCCAGGGCCCATCGAATATCATCAGTGACTTTAACGAGAGCCGTAGCTGTACTGTGGCCTTTATGGAATCCAGATTGGAAAGTGTTGAGGAGGTTAGAGGAAGATAAATAAAAATATAGACAGTTGTTGGTGCACGATATGCTCGAGAACTTTTGAGAGAAATGGAAGTATGGAAATTGGCCGAAAATCGGTAACTGTGGAAGGCTTAGGAGATTTGGGTAATGGAATAATAAAAGCTGGTTTCCGGGAGTCAGGAAATGTACGAGAGAATAGAGAATAATTGAAAATGTGAGTTATAATAGAAAGTACAGTAGGGACAAGTAGAAGAATCATACTATAGCCGATATGATCAGAGCCAGTCGCGGACGAGGAAATAGACATCAGCGATTTTAGAGTTTCCGCCTCTGATACAGGCATTAAATGAAAAGGTGGAGTCTGTGGAGTTGGGACACTAGAAAGCGCATGCAAAGTGTTCTGCTTGGTAACTGCGTCCAGTGAGATGAGTGGTAGAGAGAAGTGGTCATTTAGGGCACACAAGTCTATATCCCTGGAGTCATAAACAGGTGATTTGCTAATGCCAACAGACCTGAGAAATCTCCATGTGTCCGAGGAGTTTCAGTTGTTGAGAGAGTTATAGAAATGGCGTCGCTTTGCGTCTCTACATATACGGCTGCAGCAGTTGCGTAGGGTCTTGAATGCGAGCAAGTTGTGTTCCGATGGATTGCCTCTGTAGCGCCTTTTTGCTTTGTCCCTGCGAGCCATTAGGGTTTTAATCGCCGGGGTGTGCCTGATCTTGACCCGTCTTAGGGGGGCGTGTTGGTCAAATAATTCTATAACCCTCGACCCGAAAATGCCCACCATTTCATTGACGTCTGTCGAATTCAAAATGGGCGTCCAGTCAGTGCCACTGGCGTCACGACGTAACGCCTCTAGGTCAATACCCCTAAAATTGCGAAGACAACGGTAGGTACTGTGCCTTAACCACAATAGTCCCCACACCACAATTCTTGGGCGGGCGATGGAGTACAAAACACTAATAGGGGAGCAGCTATTGTGATAAAACCTTCAAAAAACACTTTTTCAACAAAAAATACCAGATAATAACGCAAGTCGAGGAAAAGTACTACTCCGGTACTAAAGAGGTACGCGTTTACACCGACGGCTCCAAAACAAAGAATGGCTCAGGAGCCGGCGTACACTCCTTGGACCTTGGCTTAAATATCCACCTTCCACAGGCGAACACAGCTCGATCTTCCAATGCGAGTGTGTCGCCATAACAACAGCAGCGACGGCAATAAGCGAAAAGCAGGTTAAGGGTTTTAACATAAAGCTCCTAACCGACAGCACAGCCGTTCTAAAAGCGCTAGACCACCAAATAACCAACAGCACACTAATAGCAGAATGCCAAACTGCTTTGAACCAGCTATCCACCCATAATGTAGTAACGCTAGCGTGGATAAAAGGGCACAGTGTGTCCTACGTCAACGATGCTGCGGACGAACTCGCGAGGAGGGGCTCCTATATGAACACTGCTGGCCCACTACACTACTGCCGATGCCTTTTTCACAGATCCGTACCTGGATATGCCAGAGCTCTGTGGAACTACATAACCAAAGATGGGTACAAACCATCGACTGCAGGCAATCAAAACAGGCTGTGCCGTCGATAAATAAACGGCTAACGAAACGTCTCCTAAGACTAGACAGAACAAGACTAAGGACAATTATTATATACAATAACGGGCCACTGTCCCCTCAACAAGCACCTACATACCATCGGTGTTACGGATAGCCCCCTTTGCAGGGGTTGTTTCAGCGCCGAGGAAACGGCCGCCCACGTAATATTGGAATGCGAGGCAGTGGCCGCCCAACGATCCCAAATCCTCGGCACAATGAGGTCGCTCCGCGAAGCCTGTGTAGCCCCCAGTAAGCTTCTGCGTTTCTAGGCGGAGCTAGGCTGGCTGCTCTAGCCAGCACTCTCTACGCACAATGGCCCAAGAGAGAGGCTAAGTGCGGACAAAAAGAGTCCCCTATCCTATCCTATCCGGTACTTTGTCTTACGTTTAGGAGGTCTTATCCAATAAGAGATGTATATTAGGTCGTAATATGAAAAAGGGGCAGGTAATTGGCCATGTGTATCTACGGAGTCAGAGGAGGATACTATAAGGAGATCAGGTAAGGTGGAAGGGTGGTCAGGGGGATGGTGAGTGGCAGGTAGTGGCAAAGCATTTAAGTTGTAGGAGGATAGAATGCCCATTAGTTGTCGAGACCGGCTGTCATCCTTCAATAAGCAGGTATTAAAGTCACCCATTATGACTACGTGATCATAAGGAGAGTGAGAGTGGAGTAGACTCACAAAGTTATTGAAATAATCAATATGCATATTTGGACTATAGAATACCCTGAGTAGAACCGTAGCGTGGACTAACTTAATTTCTATAAACAAGTGCTCAGATGTCTTGACGGTACAGGGAGAGGGCGATGCGCTAACAATATTGTAGGAAATGGTGGCTCATAGGTATATGGCTACATCACCGCATCCCTAAATTATAATCATTAAGCATTATAATCTGAAAGATTCACTCTGCTGCGGGACCTGTATGAACGCGTCACTCACTTTATTTAAATAAATAAATAAATAATAAACTTAACGCAGCACGAAGCTGACTACAAGGTTGACTAAACCACCGGCGACTCGCGCGCAAAATATGAATTATAAGTACTTATCGCATTGTAATTAAAACGAAATATGATTTTAAAAGACTTAACTAAATTAAATTTGTACGTTTTTCCCCCAACTAAATGCTAAACGAACCATTCATATTTCGTCGACTAAAATAGTTCATGCTTAATAAAATAATTATTCAATTTTATTGAATGGAAAACATTCTAAACAGACACTCAAATACTTTGATATGTGAGGCAAAATCACTAAAACCGTTTCCTATCAAAACAGTAACTAGACAAAATATACTAAAGCGCCATGCGCATCAGTTTCTACGTAAAGCAAATTTACTTAACTAATAATCAACTAGTAGTTATGGCCGGCAATAAATACTAAAGCGACATCAATGATTCAACATCAGTATTTTAAGTTGCTGAACAAGGTTGAATTGGCTGGTGTCAGTGAATAAAAATACTGAAGCGACAACGACTAAAAATTAATCAAAACTTGTACTACGTAAGTTTTTGTCACGAATTCAAAATGATGAAACATCTCCTTATTTTGAAGTGCTTAAGCGCCAAAAAAGTGCCCTGATCAACACGAAACCCAGACCATTCGACGCAGAAAAAAAAATCCTATCCAACGATATATATAACTCATTTTCACTAAAATGGCGCTTTAGTATTATTGGCTTTCCAGTGACGATATATTCATTCGTTTTATTTATGTGAAATAGTTACTTCATTTAAGTACCTAGGTATGTTAAGCCCAAATATCTTAACTTAATTCATAAGTTTAAACAATAACAATTTTTTCAGGGAAATATGCGGCTTACCAAGAGCTAGAACTTTTCAAGACTTAGCTAACGAAATGTCACAAGATGTAAGTATGCACCACTATATTATAAGCAATACTTTTATATTGCCATTAGCGGACTATTGGCTATTCGAATTTCACCACTAGTGGGCAATTGAAATATTCTGTGCCAGTGTCTTTTCAAATTTTGACGTCAAATGAAGCCACCAGTGATTTTTTAAATTTTGCCGTCAGTTGCCGTTTTTATCAATGTAAAAAAAGTATTTTACATATCTCTTGCTCTGTAAGTACACCCTTACACCCCTGAATGCCGCTGAGGTGCTGAGGTGTATGACTATCATTACAGCATAGGTTTTGGAATTTGAAAAAAGAACTGTCATACTCATACTGCACGAAGAATATTTTTAAAAAGTTAATATTTTTTTTCTCGGTATCGATTAATTACTCGAATCGGAATCTAGACAATTTATTTTATAAAGATTTTATTTTAAATATGGAACTATTTGTTTCCACATCGTATGTTAGATGGAATCGATTTAAAAATCAAACTGGCCAGCAAGATTTGACGCGCTTGCGTGCGTGAAAAAAAAAGGCAAGAACCTCAAGTCACTCAAACTCAAGTCTTATCATCACAAACTCATATTCAAACTATAAATATTCCTAAAAAGAACGTGACCATATCTCTTACAAATTGTAATAATTTTACTATTAATTTTAATTAAATACACATTTTTTCTTCTTAATAAGCCAGAGCCTTCTCAAAAAACTAGATGCGAATGTTACGAAGACATTGAAGTCGTGGCTGGGGCTAGCTCAGTCGGCAGACCCATCGACATTATATAGAGCCTCAAATAACTTTGGAATGACGTTCAAGAAACCATCGGAACTATATAAACATCTAAGAGTAACCAAAATGCACGTCCTAGCGAAATCAAAAGACGAAATCGTGCAAGCTCTTCCAAAAGACCAAAGTACTAAAGAGCTCGAGTCGCGCCTCCAATTCCATAAAAAATTCATGATAGGCTCGCAGACTGGTAGGGTAGGTTTGGGTAATACTAGGAGGCAGTCAGACAAAGACATAACAAAATCTTTTCTTCAAGTAGATGAAAATAATACCTACAAAGTGCACGCAATGAACCTAGAAATACAAAACGAATGGTTAACACTAGGTGAATTTTGTATTCCCATAGCCTTAAAATGGCGTACCTTAATATACGACTGGTCACCGGCTCTCCTTAAATTCTATCTCAATGCATTCCAGTTGACCCTCCCCGACCAAAGCAATCTTGTCAGATGGGGAAAAGCCACAGATAAAACATGTAACTCATGTGGTGAAGCAATTGGTACTGCTAGGCACCTACTGGTGGGTTGTAGGACGCTATTAGACCGGGGTCATTACTCGCGCCGACATGATAAGGTATTAGAAATCGTACGTGAGGCGGTAAGTTTGGCGGTAGCTAGAGCGAAAAAGGGTTTAACCACAAACCAAAGAAATGACGTCGCGTTTGTAAAGGAAGGCTGCTCAAAAAAGACAAATCAAAAGCCGTACTCAATTTTGATAGCAGCCGCTGATTGGACATTACTCGCAGATTCGTATGAGAAACACTATAAAATACCGGAGGATGTTTGTGCCTCGTCATCCAGACCCGATATATTCCTATTTTCAAAACAGCAAAAGCGTGCAGTACTAGTAGAACTCACAGTACCGTGGGAAACTAACATACCTAAAGACCACGCTATAAAAAATAAACAAATACTTTGACTTGACCAACGAGTTAACCAAAAATGGCTATGTGGTTAAACTCTACGCCGTGGAAGTGGGAGCAAGGGGAATTCCAGCTAAATCCCTGTATAACTTATTTAAAGACCTCGGATTGCCAAGAGCTTCAGTAAGCTCTTTACTCAAACGAATATCTAAAACGGCGTTGATAGGATCTTACCAAATTTGGATAGGTAGAGGGGGGAACACGACTGACGGTGGAGGTGAGCGCTGATGCATCACAAGGTGGCCACCCTAAACCTACACCTGGGTCGCAAGTCCCAGGCGCCGTCGCAGTGTTCCTCTCTGTACCACGCCATGGACCCGGCGACCGCACGGTGAATCCATGGAATGCTAAGAACCGGATCTCTTCATTGAAACCTGCTGTCTTGTTGTTTACTTACCTCACAATCGATATGTAAAGCAGAGTATTTATCTCGGGCGTAAGCATCAATTGCATACTCGGGTTAATTAGCGCCTTCGCTTCGCTCAGGCGCCAAAAACCTCGTATGCAATTGATGTCATACAGCCCTTGGTTAATAATCTACTAAAAAAGCGATCATTGGATTTTTAGCAGACATTGGAATGAACTTTACAGCATTATGTATGCTAACTATACAAATCGAATACACAGGGAAAATAAATCTTCTCGGGCGGGACTTCGTCGCCGTAAGGACGGATAAATAGGCGTTCCCCCTGTAAGGGAAAGATTGCGGGTTCGAGTCCCACCCGAGATTTATTTTTCCTGTATTCGTTTTTAGCAGACATTTCTCAAGTACCTACATAATTTTTATCTTCCATCTTCCAGCGTATCAACGCACTACAGCATCTCTACGAGTGTGTAGACGACATAGATCTGTTCGTGGGAGGAGCTCTCGAGAGGGACGTCCACGGTTCGATCCTCGGCCACACCTTCCAATGCATAGTGGCCGAGCAGTTCTACCGAACTAGGATAGGAGATCGGTTCTTCTATGATAATGGGGAGATGGCGCATTCGTTCACTACAGGTGAATATTTTTTGTACCTATATTTTGTGCATTATAAGCTTATTTCGGTAGTGTAGTGGTAGATAGGGCGACTGGGTGACTATGGGTTCGATTCCTGGATGGATTGTTACAATTTTCGATAACAAATTATCAATAAGTAGCAGTAGTCTGAAAAAGTGTCTAGTTGACGGCAGTACCTATGCCCGTTTCTTTTTATTAACTACGTAGGAACCGAGAAAAGTTCTCAAAAACACCTTTTCGTGAATGTACCTACTTATAAAATAATTAAAAAATCACAGAAAGTCTTGCCACACCAAAAATATCATGTTTTTTTAGCTGAACATTCGTTGCGGGTATTACGAAAAAAGAATCCTAAGAACAGCGCCACCTAGTCGGTTTAACTACAACTTATTAGTTGTAATTAAACCAACTATAGGGCGCTGCCTGCTGGCCACCCTAGTGACTTCATAAAATAATCAAAATTTGTCAAGCCTAGGAAGAAAAGACAAACACACATGAGATTTTTTAATTCGATGTCATTCTTATTTCCAGATCAACTGAAAGAAATAAAGAAAGCGTCTATGGCTCGCCTGATCTGCGACAACACCGATGGCGTCCACTTCGTCCAGAGGAAGGCCTTCGAGGTGGAGTCTGCCTACAACCCCAAGTTCCAGTGCAATGATTATAATAACATACCCTATGTGGACCTCACCGCGTGGAAAAAACCCACTGTTTTTGAGTAGAAGGATATTGTCAATAGGACTATATATATATATATACTAGCTGTCCCGGCGAACTCCGTACCGCCATTTTTTTCCTGCCCTCGTGGCGTCAGATCCCGTTCCTGCTGCACATTTAGGGGGATGAAAAATAGATGTTGGCCGATTCTCAGACCTACTCAATATGCTCACATAATTTCATGAGAATCGGTCAAGCCGTTTCGGAGGAGTATGGCAACGAAATCTGTGACACGAGAATTTTATATATATACTAGCTGTCCCGGCGAACTTCGTACCGCCAATTTTTTAGATCCCGTTCCCGCTGCACCATTTAGTGGGATGAAAAATAGATGTTGGCCGATTCTCAGACCTACTCAATATGCTCACAAAACTGTGACACGAGAATTTTATATATTAGATATAGGTATAGACTAATAAGATATGGCTACCGATTGGGATGCTGTCAACTGTCAATTCTCTTGTTTTAAACCAAATCTCCCGCGATCGGAAAATTTATCGCGATAAGTCCCGAACTAGTAGGACTATGAATAAACTAATCACTACATAGTATAAATCAAAGTCACTTTCGGCGTCCCTATGTATGCTTATATCTTCAAAACTACGCTACAGATTCTGATGCGGTTTCTTTTAATAGATAGAGTATTTCAAGAGGAAGGTTTATAACTTAAACATAACATAACATAACATAAACTCACCGCCTATATTCCCCGAAGGGGTAGGCAGAGGTGCCAGCACCCACATTTCGCCAGTTTATGTTTAGGTCCCAATGTAATAGGTGGCGAGCCTATTGCCATTAACCGGGCACTTATAAATCTGCGATAAA
The DNA here is from genome assembly GCA_914829495.1 of Eilema sororculum. Taxonomy (NCBI): domain Eukaryota; kingdom Metazoa; phylum Arthropoda; class Insecta; order Lepidoptera; family Erebidae; genus Eilema; species Eilema sororculum. The sequence continues at coordinate 20,583,615 of OU618545.1, read as the reverse complement.
TACACACATAACTTCGAAAAGTATTGAAAAGTCATTGGTGTGTGCCATGGTAAACCTGTATAATACATAATATAGTAGAGGGTGCAGCGGGAACAGGATCGGACGCCACGCGGGCGGAAAAACATTGGCGGTATGAAGTTCGTCGGGTCAGCTAGTAACTTCTAAACCAAGCAAAACGACATAAAATAAAATTCTATTTCAGTTAGGTGAAAATTTGTAACAGAATTAACACCATTGAAATAATAGTATTTTAACGGATTCTATCGCGATTCTTGTACACCGATTCTGCCATTGCCTGGTGACCATGGTTACTGGAAAGGAACCGACACGTCGGGGACAGTGTAAATAAATCGCGACGGAATCTGTTCGCAATATTGTAACCAGACCCGATGTAAACCTGTTAAAATTTCGATTATTGACTCCACGATCTAAATGGGAGTATCAGAATTCGTAAATCCTGTTGGACCCACCAATGGAGCCATGAAAACTCGAAAGTCCTGTTGGACCCATCAATGGAACTTTCCAATGGAACCAACAGTCCTAAACCGTAATATTTGTGTCAATAATGTTATTAATTAGCTATTAAGTCAGCGACAAAATGTTTATCCTATTTATTTAGATGTAAATAAAGCTGTTGTGTTTATAAATTCGTTTCATTGTAGGTGATTTCCTGGAAAGTGCTACCCCCTCACTTGATGACAACATCTACTTAAAACTACAATTTCTTTTAAATTTAGTTCGTACTAGCTTTTGCCCGCGGCTACGCTCGTGTGGATGTCGGTTATCGCGACCAAACATAGCCTATGTCCTTCAATCGGTTCAGTGGTTTAGGCGTGAAAGCGTAACATACAGACAGACATTTATAATATTAGTATGGATCCTGGCCATTGCACTAGGTCAATCCACGCCTAACACAATCAATTTAGTTTAGTTGGAAGGGCTCTAACCCTTATAGTAATTATGGTTATTAATATTCTGTATAAGGTGATCGAGGATAGGTAAACAGGAATGAGAAAAAAAACATGAAATAAAATCTTAATTCATTATAATAATATCTCAACGGTACAATATTTAAAAATCGATAACTTTATTCCATTGTGCAGTACAAATAACCGTAAGAAAAAACTACAATAATTATTATTAATAATAAAAAATGGTATAACAACTCCTCTTATAATTAACAATTAATAATATGAAGGTATTACAAGACTCGTTGCTCAATAGGGTTACATAATATAATCGGTTCATATGACCGATGAACGAAAGACCGACATTTAAAAACCCAAAATTCTATATATGGTTCAATCTAGTTTTGAACTTGGGGGTTTTTTAATTTCGGGATTATTAACTTCGGTATATCGGTACTTTCGATATTCTATCCGGTACCTTCGGTGTTTTGAATTTCGGGATTTTATTACGTGACCCGCATGAAAGCTTTATTTCAATGCAATGTATGAAGCAATGAATATTTGCGCTTTAAACATTTTAAATTGAGCTGTGTAATACCATGCTTGTATTGACTTTTCGCTAGAAAACCATCTTCATTGGTTAAAATTTGATCTAGATAAATTATCACATTTGATTATATTATTATGGAAACCACATGGACAATCTTAATTACTATATAATATTGTAAGGCATGCGTTTGATTCCTACGACTAGCTGCTGCGGTTTTTTCACTCAACTCATTATATTATACAGTACAAGACGTGAATTAGTTGATAAGTTGAAAAATCACAATTTTAAGGTAACCATTTTTATATTTTATTCGCAAATAAAATTTAGGGTTCTATAAAGTTGCTTATAATGAATTTCAGGTGAACTTTCAGATAGTATGAGAACATTTACCAAAGTTTTGGTAGCTTAGTGGTTAAGGAGTCGGCCTTACGATCGAGAGATCCCGGGTTCGAACCCACTCCTAACACAAGCAATTTAGCTTAGTTGGAGGGGTAACGGGAATACTAGTAATTTTGGTTAGATACTTGCAGTCTTAAAAAAATGCTTTACAAAAATATTTCGTGAACTTATCACCTTATTCCCCGCCTTGTACCCATCAATGAAGTAGTTACAAATTATTGTAACTAGCAAAACTCAACAGGAGTACTCAGTGGAAACCGTTTAATTAGATTCTACTGTGTACATTTATACATAATTATTACTTATACATACATTTGGCAGCATAAGTAACTTTAGATAACAATAAAATTACAAAAGCTAAATATACAAAAACACAATATCTAGCAACAATTTTGTTTATTATTATTTTTATTCAGAATCAGTACTAAGGCCGTCCGCTTTGTAGAGGGTCTGTTTCGTACAAATCACTAACTTAATCGCGTCAAAATGTCGCGACTTGTCACGCTCAACGCGGCGGATGACCTAACAACATCTTAATTATTGTAAATTTTTCCTAATTATACCCATTGCCTTTTTTTAATTTATTCATAAAATTCCTAATTATTTCTAACATTTGAGCAAAATAGAAAAGTGTCCTATAATCAAGCTAAATTCAAAACGTTTTCAAACAACCTCGATAATGTCAGTACATTTTATTTGTGAGGATTTTTTTTTCTAATTTGGTATCGCTTGAGATAACCTGTTAAGTTTTTTTTTTAATTTTTTTGGAGGTATGTGGAAGGACTATCCTACCTTACCCTGAGAAGCAGGGCGCTGGAGGACTGAAGGCCTCCCATCCTCCGAGAGAGCTTGCTTGGTACTAAGTAAATTCCGTAGTATTGTATTCCTGTTTTTGAGTTTTATGTTGACATACATACATACGCTCACGCCAATTTTCCTCCGGGGTAGGCAGAGACAGCCTACCATTTGGCTCTATCCTTAAATACTTCACGAGCTTCTTCCACTGTCATTAATCCTTTCATGCAAGGCTGCTGGTTTGGAGTACTTCTGACCCACCCTTTGTGTTCCACATAATTATTGAGAACACTTGTACTTTTTCCACAGTATTTATTATATTGAACCTGACCGGTTTCGCCTTACGGCATTCTCAATGGTTTACATTTACCAAAGGTTTTGGATGTTCTAATTCCTAAAAACTACGACTTTAACATTTTTCATAGACCCATCTGTGATGAATGTCAAAAGTACAAGTTGTTCTCAATATGCGTAACAATAAATTCCACCAAGTGCCATCAATCAACAGTATAGATAGTATGGCCTTTTTATGTTGACGTATCAACAAAATATAGAGAGAAAAGACTTTGTGTGAAAGGCCAGTATCATTGCTAGTGTTGGTAACAGCTTAGTTAGTTATTTACTACCTTAGTAGTATCTCTCCGCGTTTGGTCACGCAAGTTATTTTATAAATACCCTCCAAGCGCGGAGATTTTAGTTAAATAGATCTGGGGCTGTTATCTTTGCTTACCTCGGAAAAGGCGTAACTATATTGTATGTATATATATTTTTATGCAGCTTTCAGTCTGGTTTTCCGTTTTAAAGTTAAACCCCCCCTACAAAACATTCCCCCAACCTCGCCAATTCCTTCCCCATTCAATCATACCTACTTTTCTTCCCCACTCAACCTTTCCAAATTGTAAACAAGTAGTAACAAAATATACTAAATATGTATAAATGTATTTGGTACATGTTGAATAATATCTTGTACATTTCCGCACTGTGGAAGAGTACAAGTCATTATTCAATATGTGTCGCAAGTTCCACCAAGTGCCATCATTCAACAGTAAATATTATTTTCAAAATTTCGGCCCCACTTCAAGACTGGATTCGGCCCTGGTGTCCGAACCTGCAATTTGATTGCAAGGCCACATGAAAACGCATACACAGATAGCCATCGATACATATAAACACACAAAAATTGCTTGTCCCTATGTCTGTTATAGACATTGACACCGATATACCCCAAACAGGTTTTATTAAAAAGGCAATAATGGTTATATACCACTAGGTTTTTGAGGGGATGGGAACAGAGTGCCTAGTGCGATTTTTTTCTTACATTTACAGGTAACGAGTAAACAGTAATTTGTTTGACATTGAATGAGTGCCATCTGTTGTGCAAATTCACGAAGCATACATCGACGAGTACAGCGTGCGAAAGCTTAGATATAGATTGTAATTGGTCGATCTAGAGTGACGTCACTCAATCCGACCGTTGGCGGGAAACTACTGAATGTATTTTTTGAACACGATCACCGTTCACTCGTCATCGGTGAATATGAGTAAAATGTACTATACCTCGTGCCAAATGGTTTGAGAATAAAGTTCGTTGACCGAGGTGACCTTGCGACCAGTTTGGACCGGTACCTTAGGGGTTGTAAATATTTTTTACACTGTAACGAAACCGATTGCAGCGCCACGTGGCGCCTACGTGAACCTTTATTTTTTTTGCACAAATATCACTACTTTTAATACGATATTTACTGCAAACTTTATTTTCAATCGATCTGATACGGCCGAAAGGCACTCAGTACGCAGGTGAAACCGCGGTCAACAGCTAATTTATCGACAATTACCATTCTAAATCAATAAATTTCTGCCACTCTGTTTATCCTTACCCAAAAAAGATGTTATTTTATTTTGAACCCTGTTCCAAGACACTGAGGTATTGACAAACTGCGACATGCTGGCTCCAGGGTTGACGATTCTCTCGAAGAACGGTCTTTTGTATAGCCTTTGAGCTTCGAGCCTCTGGTCTTCGGTCACTCGTCTGTCGTCCAAATGTGTGAGCGCTTGGAACTGGGATATTACGAAGAGCCTGAAAAAGATTAGGGGTACATTTTATACTTTTGGGATCTTCATTTTAAAATTAGCTGCACCTTGTGCTTTTCAACCCAAAGTTATCCTCATGGCATACCAAAATTTAAAAAAATATTTGGACCACCCGAATTATTTCCGATGTTCTTCATTTGATACTAAATTTACAGCAATTTACAAAGTGTTCGCTTGACGGCAATAGGCTCACCCCCTTTTACGTGGGATATAAAATCATAGTTGGTGAAATGTGAGTGTTAATACACCTCTGCTTACCCCTAAAACTCACAGTACCGTGGGTTTTAGGGGTAACTACAACTATACTTTAGGGGTACAGTAACTAATATACCTAAAGACCACGCTATGAAAATAAACAAATACTTTGACTTGACCAACGAGTTAACCAAAAATGGCTATGTGGCTCTCTACGCCGTAGAAGTAGGAGCAAAGGGAATTCCTGCTAAATTCCTGTATAACTTGTTTAAAGACCTCGGATTGCCAAGAGCTTCAGTAAGCTCTTTACTCAAACGAATATCTAAAACGGCGTTGATAGGATCTTACCAAATTTGGATAGGTAGAGGGGGAACACGACTGACACCCTAAACCTACACCTGGGTCGCAAGTCCCAGGCGCCGTTACAGTGTTCCTCTCTGTACCACGCCATGGACCCGGCGACCGCACGGTGAATCCATGGAATGCTGAGAACCGGATCTCTGTATATATATGGGATACAGGAGAGACCAAAATGGGTCAAGGACAGGCATCAACGTACCTAAATCCTAAAAAGGTCTTACCTGTATTGAAGGTACTCGTAGAAGGTGCCTCCATTAAAGTAGCTAGGTGCTGCCGGGTTGCCCATCAGAGAGAGATATTGCAGGTTGGGACACGACTCCTTTAGTTTGCCCACCCACGGGTAAAGAGAAGCGATTTTGCATCTGTTCAGCCTGATAAAATATAATTAAAAAATGGTACATTTATAAAAAACAATAGATAAATCTTTATTGTACACCAGTATTACAGTAAATATAAGGACAATGCATGACATTATGTACAAATAGCAGCCTTATCGCTAAGAGCGATCTTTTATAGGCAACCTTTGGATGAGCATGTTTTAAGCATTAACAGTAATAAATATATATAAGTGTTTCGAGTTCAAAGGGGAACTAATATAAGCTGAATAGTTTGTTAATTTGTTTGTTTGCACCCAAAATATAATAAATAATTAAGTTATGGACAAATTAGTACAGTCAACATGGCAATCAACCTCAAACACCACTGTCCAAGGTTCAGTGGTTCACTGATAGCAATTACACCTACTTTAATGAAGTATGCTTTTATGATTATATATTTTATTTAACTTCAATTATGTCCATAATATACTTAATAATTATTATAAATAAAAATATAAAACAAGATATGTGCAAAACTACAGGTTCAGGCCTCAAGGAATTCCTCCCCATCGACGTCAACCGGGAGAGTGGCCAGAAGGCTGGCGGCATGCAGTATGCATTTTATGTCAAAATTTATATAGCGAAAGCCTAGTGCTGATCCCATTGCCATAAGCCCAAAAACACAGAAAATCTGATCAGCTCTATTGGTGTAATTGGGTATTCTACTGATTACTCAAATTATATACATTTTACTAAACATCAAAACGATAAGTTTATAAGGTAAATAGTATGAGAAAAGATTTAGTGACGTCATAAAATTTAATGGTCAGATCAGTTACTATTATAGGTTGGGTGGATGATTGAAAATAAATATAAACTATAAAATAAGAACCGACGCATTTTTACCACTCTTTTACCATTCTTAATTTAATAAGCTCGGTTAGATAATTTATTTTAACTATAGGATAATACCCAATTGAGTGAAATCCATTTATTCCCAGAAAAAAAATAGTCATTAATTACATATCCATAAATGAAATCCATCTTACCATAATAGTTCTAATTTGGGCAGAGGTGGTAAATGGCAGTCTTCTGTGAGTGGATTGCCATCAGCTATTAGAGACGTAAGGCTCTTGAAGTATACCAGGACATCTAAGTTCCTATAAAAATAACAATATTTGGTAAACTTAATGTAATGTTAAGCCGACAGCCTCCGTGGCGTGGCAGTAGTGGTGGTAACTAATAAAAATGTTATTAACTTACGTGATCTTGTTGTGACTGAGATCTAAATATTTGATGTGGTCGGCAAATTTCTCGACTATAGTCTTAGGTATCTCGTACAGATTCTCATAAGCTAATGTTAATCTGGTATCATCTTCTTTCTCTGCAGTTGTATCTACAGACCTGTAAGTGATTCACGATTTTATATGCCTCAAGTGTTTAAGAACCTTTATTATACATTAGCTTTTGCCCTTTATTATACATTAGCTTTAAGTTTGGATTTTAATTGAGGACCTGGGATGCCAGGTGAAGGCCTTCGATGCGACCAGGACTACCAAAAAGATGATGATAATGATGATCTTTGATGAGATGATGAGAATGCCCTTAAAGGAACAATTCCTGGTATAGGTACTCACGTTATAATATCCGGAGGTATTGGTGTTTCAGACATATCGGTCATGGAGTCCACTAGCACATCGCGAGACACGTCCACTGATATTACACCCTCGTCTGGAGCGTGCGCTGTGGATGTGCTGGGGTAACTAGAATGTTCAGAACAAACCCTGTTAAAGAGTTCCAAAACAAAAATAGCTCACACACGTAATAACTTTTTAAAATCGGAAGAATATTCTTACACGGTAGGTAGATAGAATAAAATAAAAGTGAAATAATTTATATGAAAATTATATGAAAATAAAAAAGTATATCGATAAATGTTCTTGAAATCCTAATTAGGAGTATATATTGTACATAAATAAAATAAAGGTCTTTCTTATCTCTTATCTATGCAACTATTGGAAAGCAAAACATTGAACGTAGCAGGTACTTAGGAAACTTGTAAAATTACACACAAAAAGCATTGGCAAAAATACTGTTCTTGATTTAACTTACCTAAAACTTTTACTTAATTAGTATTAGTTTATTAGATACATAAGTAGATCAAATTAAATAATATCGTAAATTATCGTAATATTGTAAATACAACACAAGTTTTTTAAAGTTTAATGAATTGGCGGTGTTGTCAGACTTGTCAGATGTCAATTAATTTATTACCATTTATTCTAATTAGTGGTAGTTCCTATAGCAGTGACTGCAGTAAGATGGTAAAGTAATAACCTCAGACTAAATGAATTATCCTGCGGATCCTGCACAGATGTCTGAATAGCTGATGTCTCAACGTAGAGTCTAGATAAGCCGTTTGTTACAAACATGAAGTATGGTATCCATGTAATAAACAGCCACATTGAAATGGATTGGCAGACAAGGACACGGCCTATCTTTGGCGTCATCACAGCCTATGGATAACATAAGGGCCATCACACTCGCGCAGCACCATTGTCGCCACGATGATTTGAGGATCTGCGGGGTTTCAGAAGTTGTCTCCAAAGAAGGTTCCTACCTGAGGTGTATACTCCGACTACTTGGTAAGATCGTCGGCCCTTTGACCTACAGCTAGTTCTTTATTCAAATTTGAATCTGATTCCGTCTCTAAAGTCAAATAGATATTTTTTTATTCGTCCGTCCGTCAGGCTCTGGAGGAACAGCGCATGTTCACATAATAACTCTTTCAAGAAGCAGTACCGCGTAGTTACGTTCAAGTTTATCTTTAGCTACGTGAACCGTTGAGTTCTCGCGTGGGTGCGAAGCGTTGTGACGATGGCGATGTAGTGTTGATTTGTTCCGGCACGGACCGTGTGGAGTACCTAAGGCCGGCAACATTAACTCTATTATTCTAGTTAGAATGCTAGGACGCCTGGCGGTGTACGGCGATTTGTAGCGATTGTAATCCTCATTATAGTGATTGTGATTTTTCCCCATCTTGCACTTTCATGCCCGCACCTAATTGGGGAACTAATTAGATGGCACATATGTATTCATAGGTTGAGGTACTACCCAACTACAGTGTTGTCATTATGTCCATCGGGTTTCCTAATGGAGACTGGGCGACGAAGGCCTCCGTCGTGCGGAGGCGAAGATCTATTCATGCTGTTAAGCATGTTGCTGAAGAATAAAAGAGGACAATCACCGGTTACATTTGGGGAATAACAGTTGCATCGCATTATTGTTGCAGAACCCGGTAGCCACGCCCGGAATCTTTCTGAGATCTTCGTGATCACCAGGGATATAACGGAGTCAGCTGTACCAAATTGGTGAGCGTATCTAAGATCTTCAAGTTGAAATCATTTCTACCTTTTCCGACAACCATATAGTAGTCGCTTGGGAAAATCAAAGCAGGAAGATCATTCCAAAGCCCAGAGCATTCGCGGAATATAGTGTCTTTCATCGCGTAGTATGCGCACTATTTCTAGTTGCAACGTGAGAGAATGTATTCGCTTTTTGAAGTGAGCAGTGTGATGCTGATGATAGAATGTGATCGATAGCATCATGTTCAATTCTTTTGAATACACGCCATTTATAATGGGTAGTTAAAGTATGAAATGAAAATGTAACCTCATTTTGTAAATTGTATACCTTCTAGTATGGAGTTTTTACAAAAAATTACTCTCAAGAGTAGTAGTAGCGTAGAAATAAAAGGACCCAGGTAGGTGGTGCTGGTGGATAATACTTACGAATTTATTCTCATGTACAACCTAGATGCGAATAGCTACTTTCTAATTTCCAATAATCTAGGATCAAGTATTCTTCATCCTAGCCAATAATAGAAAACAGATAGAAGAAATATACCTTGCGACAGATGAAACCTTTATTATATTATATCATAATCTTACATAGTTTATTACTTACTCTGTGATCATAGTCTTGTTGTTATTTTGATAAAGTTTTGTTTATCTACTACAACTATTAAAAACGTATTAAAACTTCGATCCTTTGGCGCCATTTTTAGTAGGTATCTATATGAATCTGATTGTAGTCAATAGGCATTAATTAGGAATTATCTAGTCGTCACATGATTTTTGGACTTAGTAGGTATATTGATACCACTAATAAATAAATAATATTCGATACTTGCAAAGTATGTCACTTTAGCTGAATACGGAATTGGCTGTGACTGTTGTGAGACAGAGTAAGTAAATGTATTATTTTGTAAGTACATATTTGATATTAAAATCAAAATACATAAGGGGCTATAGGAAAGTGATATAATAAAGTGACCATCACACCAAAAAGTATAACTTAAGGCCACATCAATTCCGGCGTTTATCTACTACTATATAATCATAATTTTTGACATCAATATCGTACAAACTTACCTGTCTTTGTAGGGCTCATTGATATCCATGATTTAACGTTAATAAATTTACTATTTCACTTGTAAAACACTTAGCACAAACCTTACAAACGTAACATTAATGTACGAGTAGCCGATAAAATAATAAATTTTCGTGTTAGAAAATAAAGCACAGACACGAGTTATATATTAAATGTGTGTGGTTATCTATCAACTTGGACTTGGACAAAGCAATACCGAGGAAGAGATAAGCAAAATATTATTTATTTGTATAATGAAGTACTTTGATAACGCATTGAGGTGAATCGTTCGTACGATAAATTTTGGTTCTATTGACATTCACTTAACTATATTGATAACAGTAATTGAAGCTATTTAAATATAATTAATTTCAATACTTAATAAATTGGATAACATAAAAACCTACAAAAATGCGCTGATTTGAAATTAGCGATGTACAGGTGACATTACATACTGGGACCTGTACAACGTAAGAAATACCTAAGTATTTACTTGGCAATTTAATGGGCATGGTAGGTAAATATGGTGATGGTTCCTGGGGTCATAAATTATAGCCCGGGCTTAGATAACGTTTTGGTGATAAAATTATTATTTTATACCTAGCAGTTTTAGAAGCTCTTTAAGATTTGGTTCAATTTGATAAAATTATGTAGGTATTTTAATTTATGTAGGTACTTATAATTTTTTTAAGTTTTAACATTAAGTATTTATACCGACGCAAATCTTAGGTATAGTCACCCATGACATTCTCTTCTCACAGTATTAAGAACCCAGTACTTTGCTTTTGCCCTTACATTCCCCAATGCTTCCTCTTCCTTTGTTAATCCTATCACAATGGGGGGCCCCAATGGTGCACGGTTTCTGATGCTTTTGAACTGAGGCAACCGGGACCGACAGCGTAACGTGCTCTCCAAGGCACGACCAGACCAATCCAAATACTCATATTCATGCATACAAATATTTGCACTGAGCAGGGATCGATCCCGCGCCTCCTGCGTAGCAACTGCGTTCACTACCACCACGCCACGGAAGCTGTCAATTCATATACCTACTTTGGCACATTAACTGTATTCTCCATCAAACCACATCAGTCTCATAATTTTTTGCACTCCACGCACTCGCAATCTCAATTCTGACTACAAAAGCATTACTTACAAGGTTCTTACAGGGTTAGGAGCAGAAAAATTACACCCCATACGTCCATTAGGTGGGCGGTGTGCTTATCTGCCAGATTAAAAAACAATACACCTTGATACCTTACGCTTACGACCACCTTCCAAGTGAAGTTCACGTTTTCCTAAATATATTCATAAGAGAAGCTACCATATGATGGTTTGATTTGATTGTATGTATATAAAAAACTTGTTTCTCTGCTAATAATATACTCCATTTCTATCTATCATCCATCACAACTTCTTAATATTTTTGAATTAACTTGGTTTGGTAGTAATTTTAATTACTTAAGTGGTAATTCCTTATTTTAGTTGTCAACATTTGTTAACACGTCATTGATGACAACAACTACAAAACATTCATTTCATTTCATTCATAATATTTCAATATTCCATTGCAAACAGCTTAAACAGCTGACAATAACAGCTGGTTCGCTGCTAAAGTGCATAATACAAAATAGATAGAATTATAAACCAATACAGAGCTAAAGTATCAGTCAAGGAAACCAAGAAAAACATGAACGTAAGTTATTTACCTCAGAAAACATTCACAATATACCATAAACCTTACTCAATTCAACTTTACCAATAAGTGGCTTCAGACTACGCTATACTATTGCGCTATATAGTGTAGAATGGTGTAAAAATGTCCATACTTAATGTATAGTGCGTGATATTACACCTTGACTATTTTTAGGAAAGTAACATTCCTATAGACATAAACATCGGAAAATTGCAAGATTGGTTGGTAAGCCGTCGTCATGTAAACAAGGAATGGCTGAAGAGCGTCCAGCCAGTACGAGAAAAGATCAACAATGCCTTACAGGACATGCCTGCACATGACGATATTGCCACTTTGCTAACAGGCAGCTATATCAACTATTTCCATTGCTTGAAGATAGTTGAGATACTAAAAGAGACAGAGGCAGACACAAAAAATTTATTCGGAAGGTATGTGACTATTTTTAAGTCTGTAATCAAATTCAAACCTTTTATTTCATGTGAGATATAATAAAACAGTAAATGTTGCATAGCTGTCGTCTCAATCAATCTGCCCCTGCGGCTCGAAGCCCTTCCCCAGTAGCCTCGAACCGCTGCTTCTTGCCAGCCAGTTACTGTAATATTGTCAATCAAATTATTTGCTGTGTATGCTACACAGTATGAGGGAACAAGTAGCCAAAGTATTAAACACTGTGATTCACCAAATTCCTATTTGAAAATCTGATTAGAAGCAATGTTTATTTGAACTTTGTTGTACAACAAAGTACCATTTGTTTCATATAATATTTCGTTCCTATTTGATGCTGCCAGATGTAGTTTACCTCAAATATTTTCATACGCTCAAAGGTTCTATGCCCTTTTTTTCTTAAATTAAATATACTGTACAAAACATCATAATCAAGATACCATACAATATTTTTTAAACTGCTAGTGATAGTGATGCTATGATTTAAGAAGAATAGGAGTGAGTTCACATTGGAATCAGACTAAAAGATTCAGTAGTCCGATGATTTATAATCATCTGCATCATCGGACTACTGAGCCGAAAAAGTTTCAGGAGTTCGATCATCAGACTATTTAATAGGACTACGGATACTAGGCGGGTATTTGAGTCTGAGAGATCTCTTGATGGCTAGGCCAATTCATTAAACAATAAGCTACCAACCCTTGTATTCATAAATACCAAGGAATAATAAATTGAAAAACAGAATTCACGTTAAAACAAAACCATGCATAAATATTTCTAGTCTTTAATTGCCATTAAATCTCATTGTAGCTATGGGTCAAAAAGGATGAAGGACTGGCAGGATATAGCCCGGAACTATGAGAAAGAAAACCTGTATTTAGCTGAGGCAGCTCAGATCTTAGTAAGAAACATCAACTATGAGATACCAGGCTTGAAGAAGCAGATTGCCAAGGAGGACCAGTTGCAAGCCGTTAGTATAATGCAACATTTTCGGTTACTCTTCCTATAACTATCAATATTATCATCATTCATGTCTCGGTTGCATCTGAAGTGACTGTTTCCGTTCTGTTCTGATCTACCTGGAAGACAATTTTACAAATTAATTACAATTTGGTTTCTTCAGGGTAGGCAGCACGAGTGTAACGCCCCTGGTGTTGCATACGTCCATAGGCCGCGGTAACCACTTTCCATCAGGTGGGCCGTATGCTTGTCTGCCACCTAAGTGGCATAAAACAAAAAAAAAGACAGCAAAAAATGTCTTTAAATTTTAACTTTAATGCGTAGATTTAAAGTCCAAAATTAAATCAAAAAGATTTCATTTCAATTGAATGATACCAGGCTAGTGCCGGATATAACGGGTAGTTATGAATTCAACTAATCAATTAATTTCAGGAATCCGAAAAGAAGCACACAGATTTCTTAAAGAATGAAGCCTCAAGTAAGTCAGAGTTCCTGACATTATGCAAACAGCTTGGCATTCACGGAGATAGGATCAAGAAGGAACTGGTGGACCGACTCCAGGAATTACCAGAGCTCTATGAAAAGGTAATTTGCCGATATTTTTCAACTAGCTATTGCCCGCGGCTCCGCACGAGTTGAGGATGTTGGTTTTTGCGACCAAACATAGCTTATGCCCTTTCACATCTCATGACCTACTTATCTGTGTACCAAATTATTACATGCAAACTTCATCCCGTATTTGAATACCTGTGTTAGTGTTTTAAACGTGAAAGCGTAACAGACAGAGTTACTTCCGCAGTTATACTATTAGAGCCGGCGCCCAGTGCCGGCATCGGCAAGCATGAGGATTTGTATTTGTCGTATAACAATATATCTTATCGTTATAGATATAAGGTTGAACTTTAATTGCTAACTATACCGCTGAAGAACGCCGATCTATGCCGACGGTAGTCGACGATCGTCACTGACGTGACGATGGCCAAAAAATCCTGAAGCTCGCCGATGCCGATAATGGGCGCCGGCCCTTAGTATGGATTTTGGTTTCGCCTTTGAGTCTTCTTGTATTGTACCTTCCATACTTTCCTTTCACTTTTTATCCTCTAAGTTTACAATTTAAACTCTCGAGGTACCGAGGAAATGAGACCTCTTTTACTTCTAAAGACTATTGTGTCTATAAAAAATGTCTCTGATATTATTTACAGATAGGAAAATCCCTGAAGCCGCTATTACCAGGCATCGAGCTGTATTCTGCATTCTCCAAGTACATATTAGGTGACAAATATTCGGAAGTACTACCGTTATTACAATATGTTGTCGAGCATGGCAACACTACAGTTTACGAATGGAGTTATGGAGAACCACCACTAAGTGTGGAGCCTGACCCTATACATATTGAATTGGATGATGAGGAACAAGGGGCTGGAGATCAGGTGAGACCTCATTACGATAATATTGATATATCTGACGAAGTCTCAGGGGAGCCACACAAGAAATTACCAATGGAAAGTGTTTCTAGATTAGACATGTCAAAAAGTATTTGCTGCTTAAATATAAGGCATTTAAATTAACTAAAACAGCATTTACTGTTTAGGTGTGTGTTCTTCTCTAAGGTAACTTGGACTTCGTATATTTTATTTAAACTAATGCTGACGTATTTCAAATGCTGAGTAAGTTTCTAAACGAAACCCCTTTTAACGGATTCTATCGCAATTTATATCGAATACTTTGAGATAACTCACACTACAAACTATGTGACAACTGTCATCGTTAATCACGCTTCATGATAAACGAGTAGAATTATTAACCTAAATTTAATTTTCAGATCGATTTTGGAGAAGACAATGCCATAGACTTTGGTACAATAGAAGCGGCGGCAGCTGATATTGATTTTGGAGAAGGTGACGCAGGCGCTGAGATTGACTGGGGGAACATAGATGTTGGATCCAGTGATAATGTTGTAAGCAATGATTCATATTGACAGTTTGAAGCGAGCAAAGTTGATGTTAATTGTATGTAACATTGATGATTACTTCCATTTATTTTAAGTATAATAATGCCCAAAAATTAAATAAACATTCCATTGGTATATTTTAAGATCTTTCGAAAGCTTTCGAATGCGTGAATTATTTATTTTTGAATAAACGCCGGCACTTTGAGAGTAGATACGCAACGGTTGGTCTAGAATCCTTACTTGACATCATCTTAGAGATAAGAATAATAAGTATTAATTTAATCGAACAGTATGAAGTCCCTTAGCTAGACTAGGCGTGCCACAGGGACTCATACACGGTCCTATACACTAGATCTTACACATTGCTTGACTTTAAAATTATATGTTTATTTTTATAGGATCTGTCAGCGGATTTGGCTCACGTATCGCTTGAGGAAGCCGGCATAGTGGTGGAAGAGCAGGGGGTGTGCGGGGGAGTTGCACGGGGGAAAGATGCCCTGACGTTACTCGATAACCCGGCAACGAGGAACCAGATCATTGATCAACTAGTTGAGGTAAGCTATCGTCTTTAGTTTTATGTTCCTAAGCAAATTTGTTTATATTATTGGTTTTGTTGAATGTTTTAAGTAACAATAAATAATCAAATCCGATGAGAAATCGTTCAAATAAAAAATTATAGATCCGTTAAGTAGCTAGATTTATCTAAAGGGTACGACCATGTGGTCGAGATTAGCCATAGGCGGTACCGTCTCGCAAAGAGTGAGCTGAGATGCTGCCCTTCAGTGGTGAGAAGTCCCTACAACACGATTCCTGACGGCTTGCTCTGCAAAGGGAAGCCGTGCTAGAAATGTTTATATTCACACAACAAAATTTCCACCGGGCTTGCCTTTTGAAAATTTGCAAGCTTCTTCGCCACTGTTGCCCTTTCCGTTGGCCGGGGTGCACCACTTGAAGTCTTGAAAGTTCTGTATCACGCATTCCACAGTCTGCACCCTAGGGACCAGATAGAAGGGACTCAGGTAAAAGCAAAATAAACCAAATTATGGAGTAGCAGACCCTGCAGCGCTCAGTTGGGCACTAGAAGACAACGTTACATGATGTTATGAATTGAATAAAAGTGTACAAACTATCTTCCTCAGTTGGAATCCTTCCTCAAGATGCGCCTATTCGAGACGACGACGTCAGGAGACGGCCACAGCCTCAGCCTGCTGCAGCAGCTGCCGACGGAGAGCGCGGCCGCACTCACCGCCATGCTGGGCGCCGTGCAGGACGCCGCCGCGAGACTCACCGCGCCCGAGATCAACCACCTGCACAATGTTAAGCACTCACCCCGGTAAGTATCACAGTATGTGTCTGTACAAGACGGCCACAGCCTCAGCCTGCTGCAGCAGCTGCCGACGGAGAGCGCGGCCGCACTCACCGCCATGCTGGGCGCCGTGCAGGACGCCGCCGCGAGACTCACCGCGCCCGAGATCAACCACCTGCACAATGTTAAGCACTCACCCCGGTAAGTATCACAGTATGTGTCTGTACAAGACGGCCACAGCCTCAGCCTGCTGCAGCAGCTGCCGACGGAGAGTGTCACCACAACATTGACTCCTTTTTTAACAATATATCATCTTTCACACAGTCCATCCACCTCCTTTTAGGTCTTCCTCTCCCCATGCAGCCATCTTTTTTTTTTTTTTTTTTTTATTTAATATATAGTCTTCGCTGACAAAATATAATCTTTGCTGACCAAATATATATTACCCTAAACGAATTACATTACAATACATTCCTTCCAGATACGTAGACGTGTTAACCCTGCAACTGAAGCAGAAGCTGACCCTGTGCGACAAGCTGTCGCGCCTGGCCGCTCGCGCCGCCGAGCAGAGGAACGCGGCGTGCGCACGCGCCGCCGACCTGCGGCCCGTGCTCGTGCGCATCATACAGCGCACCAAGGAGCTGCAGGCGCAGGTAACACTGCACTCTAGTTTAGACCA